>JAZHRO010000025.1:19101250-20345000 GCA_037157565.1 Thalassia testudinum | reverse complement strand
ATCCAGACTTACTTTTATGATAACTCGAATGAGGATCCATTCCAGCACCTCAAGGACCTGAGTCAGATTGTTGAGACAGTACAACCTAGAATTGTAGCCATTGGGATTGTTCTCATGAAGCTTTTCCCTTTTTCTTTGAGGGATAAAGCTTCCTTTTGGTTCAAGACCATAGGGAAACCAATCTACACCCGGGAGGAACTATGTAGGGAGGTCCACCAAAAGTTTTTCCCTATTAGTCACACTAATGTGATGAGGTAGACCATCACAACTTTCACCTAGCAGTTGAGTGAAAAGTTGCATGAGGCCTGGGAGCATTTTCATGATCTTCTAAGGAAGTGTCGTCACCACGAGGTGCCTCATTAGCACTTGTCCCAAGTATTCTATTATTGGATGGATAAGACACATCAATGTCTGGCTGATGCATCTAGTGGTCGGAACTTCCTTGCCATGGATGAGGTAGGAGCTTTTGAGTTATTTGAGTCCTTGGCAGAAACTCTCTTAATGCTACATCCATGAGCCAATTCTCATGCCCTACCCAGCAACGTGTATCAGTCCATGAGGCCCAGGACAAGTCAACCCACACTGATATGGACATTATTACAAAAAAGATGGATAGCATGGATCTCCTACAGAAAATGGTTGACAAGCTTAGTCAATCTTGTGCAGTGATATTCGAGGTTGAATCTTCTATGCCATCATCTATTCCATCTACTGCTCCATCCCGAGTACCACCTACTAGAACTCATCTTCTTACTCAAGATGCATTTGTCTACTCCTTTGTTGCATCTTCATGGGCTCCTTTCTATAGGAAGCCTATGAATAGTCTTCAGCTGGTGTCAGTTAACCAGGCGAACCTTTATAGAGATGATATGAACCTTGACTCATATGATATGTCGTCTCAGGCATCTTCGACCTACGATGATGTCAAATCACTTCATTGTTATGGGCATTACAACCGAGACTCATAGACGTATAACCCTAGTTGGCACCAGCATCCTAATTTCTTTTGGGGTGGAAATCAATAGAAACCTATTTTTGCTCCTTAACACTAGCCTAGGCAATATGGGAACTTTGTACCTTCGTTTCCTACACAACAGCTGATGGGAACACCAACATAGGCTCTAACTGGCCACTTTTACTCTAGAATAAAAGATGAAAGCTCCTACATAGCCATTTGAGGGTCACAACTCCACTTTGGGCTATTTTAAGAAGAGAACAAGAAATTAGGGTTAAATTTGTAATTTTAACAGCATATCATTAACACAGAATAACCAAGGGGCTTTCTAGGAGTTAATTAAAGGTCAAAAGAGCATTAAATTCTAATAAGTAGGTTTATGCAGATAGAAGCAGGTTTTCACACATTTCGAGAATTAACAATAACCAAAAACCCTAATTTCAGACTCTCTTAAATAACAAAGGTTATGGTCAAGGTAAAATGCATCTAAATCTTATAAAAATTATATAAAAGTATTCCATAAGGTTTGGTGCCCTTGATTTGACCTTTGGAACCAATTTTGACCCTAAATAGAGTCATAGACACAATTCTACCCTAATTTGGGTTTTTACGTAAATTTCCTAGTCAAATTTAGTTTAAACTAAAATATGACTTCACCATTAAATCTCTTGGGTCCAAATTAGTTTTGTACCAAAATTTAGACTCAATCAGAGTCCATCTTGACCTAGTTTGCATTTTATTCTAGTCTAACTCTTTCTTTTTCATTCATACCCCTAACTTTTGAAATCTTTGCAACTACCCCCCTAAGTTCTTCATCTTCTTCACACTTGGATCCCTTCTGCCATGGCAGGTGTGAACCCACAGACCCAAGCTCTTAATCAAGGATTCCTCCCTGATTGCTTGGCCAATCCCTTCCAAAATTGGAAGGGATGATCCTGAGGGAATCCCTGATCGACTAAACCTAAATTTCGACTCCAAATCCCTTCATATTGTTCGCACGAATCCTTGGATTTCAAGGATCGTTCTCCCTGAAAATCAGAGCTTCTCAAGCTTGTTTCCAAGCTTGGAAGCTCGCCTGAAACTCTATAAAAGGGTACCCCTCGCCAAGCTCAACTCCTTAGCAAGTTTTAGGCCCACAAATCCATCTTCTCTACCTCCAGCCGACTCTAACTCTACTCCGACAACCTCCTCCCTCTGGTCTCCTCGCCTGCTACCACATACTATAGGTAGTAGGTCCTTCCCCAGATTCTTCCACACCTCACCAAACCTGCGAGGGGCTCTCTTTCCCTTCAGACATCGTCGTCCTCTCTCCTAGAGCCACCTTCGTCTCCGGTACCAGCCAATCATAGCTGATGCCACCTCAACTTCTCCTTCTTCTGAAACCACCCACATTCAAATCTGCATCGCCCACTAACCCATTTCACATACTCGACACACACCTCAGGATGCCCTTACACTGGTGCCACTGTCAACCCCCTCGTCTGCAACGTACCTCCGACAGCTTTGCGAAGCCACCTCATTGCACCAAAATGCCCCCCACCGATCCAAGAACCTTCACTATATCCTCATGTGAGGGTATTAGATTCTCACACACTCCACCCAACTCACGACCCTTCGCACCACCTTCTTGAGTTCATCAAGCCTCTCACTCACCTGTATGCCACACCGCAACCACCAACACACACATCGTTCCATGGTGATCCTCCTGAGCGTATTTGACGTGGCCACGAGGCTATCTTTTTCTTTTCAAGTGATCACCAGTCCTCCACTATCGTCCTCGACTACGTCGACCACGTCTTCAGTTCTCCAGCCATGATCCCTCTAGGATCCACTTCTAGACTTTGCAACTGATTCCTAGGAGGCAATCTAGGCATTCAATTGACTTCCAAAGCCTCATTCTTGGCCTTAATTAGAAGCAACTTCAGCTGTTGTTGTGTTGCGACGAGGAAGGGACAAGATAGTCCCACATCGGGGACTTAGCAGCTGGTTGTGTGGCATAAGAGGAATTTCTCCTCCTGACCCCTCGCCCATGACACAGGGGTCAGGTCCCCAACCACCTTCACCCACTTACCCAAGCGCCCACTCCTCACTTGCGATCATGGTCACAAACCTAGTCTTGTTAACGCCCGGTTACTCGACCGATTACCTGACTAAACCTTGGTCTCTGAGAAAAGAAATAAGGGAGAGAGGGGGGTTTTGCCCTTCTGCTCTCTACACTTAGCGGATCCTAAGGCCTTTGCCTCTGTTTTGTGGTGCTGTGGTTGCCTCTCCCTTGAGGCACGAAGGAAAGAGAGGAGGCCTTTGCCTCTTCTGTTCGAGCTAAGCTGAGCCTTGAGCACTTTAGGCATCTGATGCCTTGTGCCTTTGTCTAATATCTACTGGTGCTTTAGTTCTATATACCGTTGGTTCATTTAACTTGGTTGACACGAAAAATTTGATTGAGGTACTGTGCATTTATTTGGGCTTAATATTAGGGGTTAATTTAGTGATTCAAATTATCATTTCAACACATTCTTTTTGTACTTTGCTACTAGATTTCATATATATATCATTTTGAGTAGTTCTAAATAAAAGTATTGATCATAATTGCCTTATTTCTTTTGATTAGTGAGATTGAATTGCTATTACTTTCTCCCTGTGTTTGACCTCGAACTCTTGTCATTATGAGTTATAAATTTAAATTATTTGAGTGACTTTGTCCTATACTACAATGCATATCTTAAATAATGACGAATTTGTTTAAACATTTTCGCACCAATGTCAGGGAGAAATGTGCAATTTGATTTCATTTATTACAATTTCCAATCTAATACTAACTTGTTCTATCTGTTTTGTTGTGGTTGTATGAGGTACATTTAAGAAGATCAGCCACATGACAACCACTCCAGGGGTAGGTAATCTCGTTTCCTTTTTCTTAAACCTCTATTTTTGAAAAGAATTAAAAAGAAAAATTAATTAGGATCAACTCGCATTTATTATTAGACCTAATCACTTGAGTTCCCTGATTTGATTCATTCTAGAGATCCCCGTCTAGATTTCTACACCTATTAAGGATCTAAGGTATCTAGGGCTCTTTCACTTTCTTAATTGAGCCCTTGGTGCCACAATTGGAAAGAACTGATTGGACCGAAAAAGACAAATTCGGATTTTCTTCTTAAGGTTGAGAAAACACACCTACCTGGAATAACAAGAATTGATTTTTCTGCATTGTGTGTCACCTAAACCCTTGTTTGAATTGACCTAATCAAGTGAACCCTAATAGAAGGCTCAATCATCCACTTGAATCCTAAAACTTGGGACTTAGTAACCTATTTACAAATCACTTAGGGTGATTTTGGGCTCATTACCCAACTCATCCTCAACCTTACGATAGGTTAGGCCAAGTTGATCAAACTTGTTGGTCAACCAACCTTCAATTTAGGACACCAGGCACAAATCAAATCTAAAGTTCAAGAGAAATTCTAAGCACCTTAATTCAGGATTAAAATTTGGTAGACTTAAGAAGTCAAGTTATTCATTTCAGTCTACTTATATCTGTGGTGACAAGGAAGGTCGAGTGTGGGAAATCCTGTAACTCGTAGGGATGCTCTACCGTGTAGGGGTAATTGTGGCACTCTCTCTTCCTGGCCACCCAAGTATTTCTCGGGCAGATGACTTTTTGATCAAGTGGTATCATTAGCCTCGAACCTCCTTAGTCATCTAAAAATTTTTCAGTGCCTTGATTGGGTCCAACACATATTCTATCTCTCATCTGGTTTCCTAGCGCATGTTCAGGAGGAGGTCCTTAAGACCACCCTTGACACCTCCATTAGTTGTTCACTTTCATCGAGGCCAAGCCTCGACTCACTTGTTTGTGCTACCTTCCGACCAGATCGATATCTCTTCTAATTCATCTGAGCCTAGATCTCCTCCATCCATAGCCATGGAACACAAAGCAGAAGAAGAACCCAACGTCCAAGATCAGATACAACACCTCAATGATCTAATCCACGCACATTTCAATCCACCGTCGCATCCTCAGATACGATATCACTATAATCCCACCATGGTGGAAATTGAACCTGTTGTTCGCTCTGAAATGGGTTTTAAAATCAATGTATGTAGTATAGGTCGAATCAGTGTGAAAAATAAATGGAATTTATTACTTGAATATCAGAAATGAAGTTCGAGGTCAAAGATAGGGAGCAATTGGTAAAAATGCTTCTCAAGATTGCAATTCAACACAAATATATAATCAATTGAATTCCAACCAAATATGAATGAAAGTGTATGTTAGATAATGCAAAAAGAATGGGGTAAAATGGTGATTTTAATCACCAATTACCCCTCACAATTATATCAAATAACTCAATAGTACTAAGCAATTAAATGTCACGTAGGGTAAGTGCACAGTGCACTTCAAATGAAGCTTAGAAAATCAAATGGCTTAAATCATTCACTGCTTCTACTTCTTCTTTTGTGAGGCTTCTCTCTTCTTCTTCTCTATGCCCCTTCACATCTGTAGCTCTTCTTTCTTCTATGCCTTCTCTCTTCTTTCCTTCCCTTCTTTCTCTTGCTGCAGCCCTTCTCTTTTTTCTCCTCTTGGCTTTCCTTCTTCACACACATAGAGAAGTGCTCTCAAATTTGGCTAAGTGTCGCACAAGGAAAAACCCTCCCCTCACCTGTGCTCTCTCTCTCTCCTTCTCTCTCTAGGATCTGCCCTCCAAGGGCATAGTCAAGGTATTCAGGTAAACGAGCAGAGCGCAAGCCTGGGTCTAGGGCTACCGGTCGTGAGTGGCAGCCGAGGAGTGGGAGTGGCTTAGGTGGGTAATCAGGTGAACCAGACCCGCAGGTTAGGTGTCGTAGGTGAGGCGTATGGGTGCGGAGGACCTCACCCTTGTGTTAGGAGGTGAAGAGCCTACAAGAAAAAATCAATATATGCATTGCGGTGTTGCTATCAGTGCCCGATGTGGGACTATCCCACCACCTCCCTCCGCGTGCACAACTACTGCGGTGTCTTCATTCAATTCACGCAAGATGGCAGTCAAAGGCTCCAATTATTGGTCCACTGTGACTCCTGGAGTGATTTCACGCGAACTGGGGATGACGCCTGGAGCTGAAGGTGCTAAAGCAAGATTCAAGCTTCGCTCGAAGCTTCGTCAATGGTGGTGAAGACCTGTGTTCCTGAAAGCATGAAAGTGGGCTAAAAGCTCTAGTTAAAAGGTTCAATAGCGTCACCGTGAGGGGAGGAGGTGAACGGCAGAGTCCATGAGGTGTGAGAGTGCGTAAGGTGGCCGGACGGTGACGAAAGGTGAAGTGCGAAGGTGCACTATTCAGCGGAGGTTGTGGAGGAGAAATCAACCTAACTAGGTTAGGGCTTTTGCTTCTGGGGTTGAGGCAAAGGTGTAGGGATGAACGGCGAGGGGTTTGCTGGTGTGTGGAACAAGATGTGCCTTACCGGAGGAGTGGTCGGACACAGAAGGGATGAGGGTGAACGGGCGGTAGCGTGGTCAAAATTGAGTGTGGTTGAGATGAAAATGAAGTAGAAGAGTTAGGGGACTTTTCTAGGTAGTTGGCAGATGACAGGGAGTCGAGGTGGCGTCGATCGTGGTATGGTCGACGTTGGGGAAGCAGGTGCTCCCGTGAGTTCGAATCGACGAGGGAGATAGACAATGGGGAGTCGGCAGGCATAGCACGACACAAAAGCAAGCGAGGGAGATAAATCTGCTGTCAGTATTGCACGTGGATGGAGGATGGTGTGGAGGAGCTCCTCGGACATCAAGGAGCTTCGGACAGATGTGGAGAGACAAAACTAAGGGGGAATTCGATCGAATTCGAGTGTGAAATCTTTGGTTTGATCTGGGGGTCCTTTTATAGGACTCTAGATGGCGTTTTGGGCTTGGGAAGCAAGCTTCCCAAGCTTGGAAAGCTCGTTGGAGATAGGAATTCCAAGATACCCTAATTTCTAAAGCATTTGCATGAGTGATTGGGAAGGTTTGCGAGCATGGGAATTGGTTCAAAAGGAAGGGAATTCCTTAACGAACTTCCCTTTCAAATCGGAGAGGGATTCGTCAAGGAATCAAGGAGAACATGCCATATTTAGGTCACTGGAGTTTGTACGAATAGGAATAATTATGGCAGGGACATTTTTGTGAAAACAATGACAACGCTATTGGGCTATCTGCAAGGATTTTGAAAGTTAAGGGCATATGTGTGAGATAAAAGAATCAGATAGGATCAAATTGCAAACTAGGTTGAAACAATCTCAGATTGGGCCCAAATGTTGGTACGAACCTAATTTAGACCTAGAGAATCCAATGGTGAAGTTGGATTTTGGTTTTGACCAAGTGTGACTAGATAATTTATGCAAAAATCCAAATTAGGGCAAATGTCTATCTAAGACTCTATTTTGGGTCAAGACGGGTTCTGATGGTCAAATTGAAGGTACCAAACCCTAGAAAATAATTTTCTATGAATTTTAGAGGGTTTAGGTGAATTTATCTTGACCAAAACTTTAGTCAATTAAGCGGGTCTATTTTTAGGCTTTCAGAAGTCATTTAATTATCAAAACTCGTGAAAACCCTTTTCTATCTGTATTAACCCACTTATTGGACATTTAAGGTCAATTCACTCTTCATTAACCCTTGAGGAAACCCGCAGTTATTCTATTTTTGTGATAAAATGGTATATTTGCAGAAATAACCTTGTATTCTTATTTTCTTCTCAAATCAATGTTTTATTGCCTTAAGACCTTATGATGGTCATGTAGGAGCTTTTATTAACTTAATGAGATCAAATTAAGCTAGTTATGGCTCATGATGGTGTTCCCATCATGCCCCCATGGCTAGATTTTGCTAGTCCCTTAGCAGAATCTTATGGAATTAACTTAAATTGTTGACCATCCCTTTTTATGCTCAAATTTCTGTTGTGTGCTTTCTTTTTCTTAGATCAGGTCAGAATGCCAATAGTAGGCCTAGAGGCACTCAAGTACCAACCAAGATCCGAACCTAACCAACTCTAGCCTTAGTCCACCACGAAGGTTTCTAAGGCCCTTAGGAACTAACCTAAGGTTCATTGAACTCGGCGATTAAAGCACCTGTGCTTAAAACATGTTTAGTCCCGATTCAGTTTGCAGTGTGTTTTTGTAAGAGAGATAGATAGAAGATTTTTTTTTGTTTTTGGAGAGTTTTCTCTCTCTTTTTTTTTCTTGTTTCTAGCTTTAGATTGGCTTTACAATACAGTCTGTATCGGATGCCTAGCTCCCACCATCAATCCTTGCAAGGTCCCTGGCAATCGATGCTTCGAGAAAGCACCACCCATGGAAACCCCCAGAACCTTGGCATTTGAGATTTCAAGATAATCCCACCCATGGTGTTCTGTAGCTAAATCCAGACCCTGGCAATCAACATTTCGTGATAATGCTGCCCATGGCATCTGAACCAACACAAGGTGCTTACATGCCCCTGGTAGGATATTTAAATATCCTAGGAGACAAGCACCGAGGAGATGGTATGTTATTGCGCACCTTCAATGGGAATTTCCTGCCTCTTTGCGCCGAGAACCCTTCCAAAATGACTTGTGTCGATCAACCGCTCCTAATCTAGGTAGCTTTTTCAGAACAAAATTAACGCTTTTGTGTGATTTTGATATTTAAGCACACTGAACTAGACTGTGTGTGGATTGGGGTGCTTAGGTTACTGAGTCCTGCAAACCAGAGGTTAGTTAACGAGGTCAAATAATTGATAAGATGATTTTCGCTTTAGAATAATGTATTAAGATGATTTGTCGTTGTAGGATCAAAGTGGTGGAAAATCGCTTAACAAAATAATTAAAATTAAAATTAAACCACTCACAAGAGAGCAGGTCGTGTCCACAAGGAGGCAATGACTTATTCAAACTTGCAATTAGGTCGAAATCAAGTTCGCTAAACTATTCGCCAGATTAAATAATGCCTGTGTAGCTCTGAAAGTAAACCATAAATTTATGAAGAAGTCAAGGGGTGTTAGTGTAATTTTTACATCATAAAATTATCCATGTGCAAGGGTATCCCATGTACTATTCACTTACATGCATACTAAAATGTAATTCAAAATTAAATTCAATGGACATAGAGATGAATAATAAGGTTTTGCAATTCTTTAGAAGCATGAGCATGAAGGCATAAATTCACCATAATAAAATAATGATAAATCAAAATTCATTTTGTGGCAATGGCATGAAATGTAATTATTAATTCCACCATAAACAGAGGATTCTACCTCTCTCCTCCTCGCGCATGGGAGAGAGGATTGTTGGAGGAACTCTTTTGGACGTAGATTGGCTAGAGCGAGGGCTCCGCAACGGTGGCGGCGGTAAGTTGCGAGATAGCCAAATTCGGCCAGACGGAGGAGAGAAGCATCAGCGGTGGAGGTTGCTGCTGCTAGCAACACATGCTAAAGGCACGAGCAGAGGCACCGTGCGGGCGTTGCAGGTGCTGCAGGGACAAGGAGGCGTGGGCGCGTGGGCACGCGGGCGCTCTGTAGGACGCTTGGGCACACGGGGTCTTGTGGCCTTGCGGCTACAGGTGCTGCAGGGGGCGACACGTGGGCACTACAGTGGGGGGGTGTGGTGGTGAAGGTGCGAGGACTGCAAGCGCAAGGCGAGGGCACGCGGGCATGCAGGCGCTGAGGCGAAGGAGCTGGAGGTGAAGGCACGCGGTGGGGTGCAGGTGCATGCACACTTGCTGCAGTGGAGGTGCAGGTGCACGGGCGTACAGGCTGGAGGTGAAGGCATGCTGGTGGTGAAGGCGCAGGGACTGCAAGTGCACGCTGTGCGGTGCTGGTTGGGCTAAGGCACAAGAAGGCGAGGTTGCAGCTCTTTGTGCTGCAACGGGTGTGGCGAGGTTTTTGGGTTCTTTTTGGTGGAGTGGAGGAAAAACAGAGAATGGGGAAGAATATGGAGGTGGATGCTGGTGATGGTTGATGACGGTGGTAATAAGTCGTGCATCAGTAGATGCACTCACAGTAGGCGAGCTTCAAGGAGCTCGTGCATGGTGGTGGTCAACTCCATCCTCTTGGAGCGGCAGTCTGTCACCCCGCTGACCCACAGTATGACAGAGCTTGGCTGTGGAGGCCCACGGTGGTGGAATGCTACACGGTGGTGGAATGGGTGGTGGCCTCCCCTTGAATGGCAACCCTTCCTTCTCTTTTCTAGCCACGGCTACAAAGATTTGAAATTCTAAAGCCACCGTAGAATCAATGCTGAGTGTAGGAGGAGGTGGAGATGGAGGAGTTACCTGCAAAGGAGAAGAAGAAAAGAATAAAATAATTAGGATTATTTATGCATAACTCCTTAACTTCTATGTTAATTAAAATAGTGCACCTACTTAATTAACTAATTAAATGTATGCAACCCCAGGTTAATTCTAAATGCATGAATTATGCACTTAAGCTAAAAATATGAATTGATTTATTTACATCCTAATGTATGCTATCTAAATGTTAAAATTAACTTAATGTCTAGACACTTAAATACTTAAATAGCCCACAAATATGGGCTAATCAATAATCCCTAAGCCTTAAACCTAATACTTAAGCTTCGCATTTTCCCCAACCTCTTGAGGACTATCTAGATCTTAACGGATACTTGAAGTTTTAAGCCTAAACACAACCCCAGGAGACCTAAGATCAGCGTTCATACTAATCTCTTTTGTTTCTTAGCACTTTTATTTCTTTCTTTTGATTTGGTCTAAAACTAAGTAGATTCCTTAATATTTTACTAATGACTATCTCTTTTTATTTCAAACTGTGCTCCTTTTTGTCATTTATATCACCTCCCCTTTTCCTCCTAAAAAATGATATGCAAATTGATCTTTCCAAAATTTTCTTCCTTCTCCATTTTTTTTTGTTCTTTTTTAGTTTTTTTATTTTTTTGGTTTTTTTTGGAATATGTAATTTTTTTGATGAAACCCTTTCTTGTGAATTGATTCTCACAGCATTTTGCACTTTAATATCCCCCCATGCATACGATTTGCAATGTCTTCATTGTAAATTAGGTGGGTTCAAATTCAGCTTCTATCATATATTAAAACAGTTTTAGGTGGGTAGATGGGTTGGGGTGACTATTGCGAACGATTTCAAGCTCGAGTACAGGTATTAGAGGTGGAGTCGACTGTTCTAATGGATGAACCCTAAAGTGCAATATGAGTTCCGCATGGGATATGTCAAGAAGGGTTTCAGGTTTTTTCAAAAATATGATGGATTGCCTCCTGTTAAAACTGAGTTTAACGCCGTCAGCTAGGGGCAATTAGCTCAGAGAGATTGAAGATCAAAAGATACCTCAGCCAAGTTCGTATTGATGAGTTTAATGAACAGCTTAAGCTACTAGCCATTCACAATAAAAGGTTCGAAATCAAGGCTAGGTTGACAATTTCAACAGCTCCATTTCCAAAAAATTGTCAGATAAGATGTGGTCCAATCCATTTTGATCTGAGTTTTCCTGGGAACAATTTGAGTTTGGCATCAAAGAGTAAGACTTTCTGAACAGGGTGAAAGATCTTTCTGGATATGTGCTTGTCATGAAAGGCCTTAACCCGCTCTTTGTAAATTCGTGAGTTCTCGTATGCGTCATTGCGTAGTTCGTTGATCTCACTCATTTGAAGCTTTCTGTGGGTTTCTACCTTAGAAAGATCTAGATTACACTTCCGTATAGCCCAATATGCTTTGTGCTCCAACTTGACGGGGAGGTGACATGCCTTCTCGTACACCAATCTGAAAGGAGACATGCCCAATTGGGTCTTGTGGGCGGTCCTATAAGCCCACAAGGCTTTTAGAAGTCGGGATGACAAATCTTTCCTATCAGGTCGGATAGTGACCTAAAGGATTTTCATGATCTCCCGATTCAATAGCTCAGCTAAACCATTGGTTTGGGGGTGATAAGGAGTAGAGATTTGGTGTGATACCCCATATTTAGTCATCAGTGATCTGAATTGAGCATTCGTGAAATGGGTCCCTCCATCAGAGATAATGGCACATGTAATCCCGAACCAAGAAAAGATGTTCTGATGAATGAATTTGATTACCACCTTATGATCATTGGTTCGGGTTGGGATGGCTTCGATCCATTTGGACACGTAGTCAACAGCGAGAAGAATGTACTCGAAGTCGTCCGAGATAGGGAAGGGTCCCATGAAATCAATGACCCAGATATCAAAGATTTCGCATACATGGATCAGCTATAAAGGCATCATATCGTGGTGGTTAATGTTGCCCAAGGTCTGGCAATGAGTGCATGCATTACAGTGATCGTATGCGTCCTTGAAAACTGTGGGCCAGTAAAAGCCACACTGGAGGACTTTTGCTGCGGTTTTATGTCTGGAGAAGTGTCCGTTGCAGGCCTAGTCATGGCAAAAGGACAAAATGTTCTAAATTTTTGTTTCTGGAATGCACCGTCTGATGTTCTCATCAGCACCAATATGGAAGAGGTATGGTTCTTCCCAGATGTAGTACTTGGCATTGGAAAGTAATTTGTCTTTCTTGGTCTTCGGCCAATCGGACGAGATTTGATGTGATGCCAAGTAGTTCACCAAATCAGCAAACCAAGGAAGTCTCGCACTAATAGTCTGGAGGCATTCATTAGGAAAGTGTTCTGTGATAGGTCCAGAAGGGTCAATAATGTCATAAGGAAGGCGGGATAGGTGACTAGCTACCACATTTTGCTTTCTCGCTTTATCGCGAATCTCAAGATCAAATTCTTGCAACAGCAAGATCCAGTGGATTAGTTGAGGTTTCATGTCCTTCTTCGCGAGGAGGTGCCTCACTGCAGTGTGATCTGAGTATATGATAACACGGGAACCCAAAAGATGATCTGAATTTCTCCAGGGCAAATACTACAGCTAGCAGCTCTTTCTCAGTAACTGTGTAGTTATGCTAAGCCTCATCAAGTGTCTTGCTAGCCTACTAAATGACCACGGGTTTCCCATTTATTTTCTACCCAAGTATCGCACCCACAGCATAATCAGATGCATCGCACATGATCTCAAAGGGTTGAGACCAATTAGGGGACTGCAGAATAGGTGCTTGGGTAACTCGATCACGTAGGATTTCAAATGCCTGAGTGCACTCCTCGGTGATTGCAAAAGAGACATCCTTGGAGAGAAGAGTAGTCAGGGGGCGTGCAATTTTCAAGAAATCGGGAATGAATCGGCTATAAAAATCGACGTACCCCAAAAAGGATCAGATGTCCTTGACCAAGCTAGGCATACGGAGTTTGGAAATCAAATTCACCTTGGCTCGATCAACCTGGATGCCTTTTGCTGAGATGAGATGTCCCAGGACAATTCCCTCAGGTACCATGAAGTGGCTCTTTTCCCAGGGAAGAACCAAGTTCACATCGATGCATGGCCTGAGCATTTGAACCAAGTGCAGGAGGCAATCATCAAAAGATTCTCCAAATACCGACAAGTCATCCATGAAGACCTCAAGATATTCACCTACCATATCTGAGAGTATGGAAAGCATTCACTGCTGAAAAGTAGCTAGTGCATTGCAGAGACTGAATGGCATCCTTCGGAATGCGTATGTCCCGAAGGGTCTAGTGAAGGTGGTATTCTCTTGGTCCTCAGGATGGATTGTGACCTAATTATAACTAGAGTACCCATCGAGGAAGTAGAAGAATCGATTTCTCGTTAGTTTCTCGAGGATCTGATCAATGAATGGTAGTGGGAAATGATCCTTCTTAATGGAGGAATTGAGTCTTTTGTAATTAATGCAAACTCTCCACGAGTTCACCATACAGGTCGGTATGGTTTCTCCAATTTCAGTTCTGATTACGGTGAGTCCTGCCTTTTTAGGCACAACTTGGATTGGACTCACCCACCGACTGTCGAAGATCGGGTAGATGATCCCTACATCTAACCACTTGATGATCTCCTTTTTCACAACATCCTGTAGATTTGGATTCAGGTGTCTCTGCATTTGATGGGATGATCATGAGCCCTCTTCAGTATAGATGTGATGTGTACAGTATGAGGAGCTGATGCCAGTCAGATCATTGAGAGTCCATCCAATGGCTCTTCGATGCTGCTGGAGAATAGAAATCAATCGTGTTTCCTGATCAGGCGTGAGTCGGGAGTTGATAATCATAGGAAATGTCTGATTGGAACCCAAAAAGACATATTTGAGATGATCAGGGAGGGGTTTCAATTCCATAATAGGATTACTAGTAGCGATAGGTGGTTCAGGGTGGGTGTTGGGAGCAAAGGAAGGAACTATGGGTGTGTCTAGGTAGGGTTCAGGCTCCTCTAATTGCAGGTTTTGATCTTCTTGTGGTTGATCAGAAATATTCGGGTTTTCCTCGATACATAGATCATCAACCACAGCCCCAATATCACAAATTTGTTCTATAACTCTGCAATTAATTCCTTGTTGGGCCTTAAAGATGTTGATCTTCAGTGTCTTGCTCCTAAATTTTAACTCAATTTGGCCCTCTTCACAATTAATATTGGCCCTAGCTATGACCAGAAAGGGTCTTCCTAAGATGATCGGTGTATTTTTCAAGTCCTCAAGAGCATCTATTTCTAAGACAATGAAATCCACCGGAAAATAGAAATCATGTATCCTAACTATGACATCCTTGAGAATTCCTTTTGGTGACTTAATAGATCGATCGGCTAATTGCAAAGTCATCTCTATCGATTTAAGCTCGGATTCCTCAAAGTAGTCTAGTAGGGATGTAGGTATCAAATTTATGGAAGCTCCTAGGTCTAATAAGGCTTGGTCAAACTGTATATCGCCGATAGTGCAGGAGATTAGAGGGGTGCTTGAGTCTTTTGCCTTAGGCAGGAGTTTACTCAAAATGACGGAGCTAGCTTGCTCCGACAGTATGATTGGGTTCCTACCTTTGGTTCGTGGCTTACGCTTAGGTGTACACACATCTTTCAAGAATCATGAGTAAGCTGGTACATGGTGAATTGCATCCATCAAAGGGATGTTTATATGGACCTGCTCAAAGAGCTTGACCAAATCATCCCCAAGTGCCATGAGTTTGGTTGTCCTCTTTCCCTTGGTTAAGGCCTTGGGAAGTGGAACCTTAGATGGTTGCTCTAGAATTGTCTCAGGCTCTTTATCAAGGATGGGTGTGTCCTGGGTGACCAATCTAGGATTAGGGTTTATGGTTTCAAGCATGTTATGGCTAGGAAAGGGTGGGTCATGTGTTGCTTTGCCACTACAGTTGGTGACAAAATTTAATCCTGCCTGACTTTGGTTTGGGTTGGGCAAAATAAGTGTTTGCTACTGAAATCCTGAGTATGAAGTTGAAGTATCCATCCCATCAGGTGATGGAGCAGAAGGGGCCTGATAAACAAAGTGAGGTTGGCCCTGATTTGGGTTCATAATGCACCTTTGGTTCGGCACGTTATTTGGGTTTGGAAGAGGCCGAGAGGGAAGTGCACCAGGCTGGCGAGCACTTGCCAGCTGGGCCAATTGATTTCGTAACTCAGAGATCTCTTCTTTATGTTGTTTCTGCATGTGAACCAAAGTGTGGAGAATCAAAGATGTATGATCTTCCTTAGGTGGTCCAGATTGGAAATTTTGAGTGGGCATTGGTTGGTTGGATTGATAAGGATGTAGAGCCTATGGTCAGGGTTGGAATTGAGCTATTGGGTTCATGTTATTTCCCGACCACGAAAAGTTAAAATGATTATGCCATCCATAGTTGTAGGTGTTGGAGAAAGGATTATTCTAGATGGCTTGAGGATCCTCGTAGGTCTGGGGAGCTCCGAGATAATTAGGTTACGGGAGTTCAGAGTTCCCCCAATTGAGGTGGGCTGACCCGGAGTTGCCTCCGAAGCCATAATCAAACGGGGGTGGATATGCATCCATCCCTTGGGAGTGGTAGATGTTGATCCTTCCCGTAGGTCGGCGTGCGTATGTGCTTTGAGGTGCAGAGGTGGATTTATGTAGATGACGAGTGATGTCGTCCACCTTCTCGATAATGGAGACCTTGTCCAATTGTGTGGCTACCAACTCTAGATCAACGGATGTGGAAAGGCCTCAGGATTTTTGTAGATGACGAGTGATGTCGTCCACCTTCTCGATAATGGAGACCTTGTCCAATTGTGTGGCTACCAACTCTAGATCAACGGATGTGGAAAGGCCTCAGGATTCATGTACCCCCCAATTATTTGTCAATGCACAGGTGGGCGTCCAGTCGTATGCACCCAATGACTCAATGTTCAGGGAGTTCTCACACATGTTCTCAAGAATTTCCCAGATCGTGTCATCATGTTGACCCATGATGCTACCACCATAGGTTGCATTGACAAAGAGCTTGATGTCTTCATGGAGTCCGTGTTAAAAGGATTGGACTTGTTCCCACTTCGAAACTCCATGATGCGGGCACTTACGCATGAGATCCACAAAACGATCCCATGCTTTCTGTAGAGATTCTCCCACTCCTTGGGTGAAGTGAGTGATTTGGTGCCGTATCGTGTTTGTACGACCAATGGGGTAGAATTTTTGCAGGAAGGTAGTTTGAAGTTCTCCCCATGTGTTGATCGTGTGTAGTTGAGTTTGGAACCAGTGAGCGGCTTTGTTAGCTAGAGAGAATGAGAAGAGTTTCAAGAGCAATCCATCCTGATTTTGTACATCTACACCAAAAGTGTGGGCCAGATGTTTTTGGTTTTTGATGTGCTAGAAAGGATCCTCAGAGTTCAAGCCATGAAATTTTGGGGTCATATGAATCATGCTAGGCTTGAGATCTACCTCGGTCCTCTCACGGGAATGTTGATTCGGGGTTCAATCTCCACCGCTGCAGGATTATAGTGATCTCGCATTTGAGGACGCGGCAGTGGGTTGATGATGGCATTGATTCGATTTTGGAAATCATGGAATGGTTGCTCAAGATTAGGTTGATCTTCTTGGTGATCCATAGTTGATGAAGGGGAAGTAGGTTCTGAATCAGAGGATATGTCAATGTGATTAGGTTGTTGCACAAACACGGAAGTCGAGGCTCGACCTCGACGAGAGTGAATAGCTAATGGAGGCCTCAAGGATGATTTTAAGGACATCTTACCAAACATGCCCCGTTGGAATGGATGAGGGATAGCAGGTGATGGACCCAATCAAGACACCCAAAAATTTGGATGACTATAGAGGTTCAGGGCGGATGATACCCCTTAGTCAAAAAGCTGTCCACCTGAGAATTATCTAGGCATCTAGATAGGGAGTGTCCCACGAAGACCCCTACACAGTAGAGCTCCCCCACGAGTTACAAGGTTTCCCCCACCCGACCTCTCTTATCACTGATGATCTAGGTAGACCAAAATGGGGACTTGATCTCTTAAGTCTACCAGTTTAAGTTAAGAGAAAAGGTTCTTATGATTTCACTTGAACTTTAAGATGTTTTTGTGCAAAGTGACCTAATTTGAAGATTGGTTAACCTAACAAGGTGGGTCAATTTCACATCTTTTGTCTTTTGAGAAATTTAGGCCCCTCTTTTAGTGTTCAAATGAAATTAAGAGCCTGATTTTAGGGTTTGCTTGAATATATCAATTCAACCAAGGCTTAGGCACACATTGTTTGGGAAGATCAATTCTTGATTAAGCAAGTGTGTCTCTAAAACTCTAAACTAGAAACCTTAATTGACTCTGATTAGTCCAATTCAATTTTGTCCAAATGTGGTACCTAGGGTTCAAGCAAGAAGGTGATAGCCCTAGATACCTTAAGATCCTATGTAGGTTCACAAATGATGGTTTGGATGTTTCTCTAGAATGTATCAAATCAGGCAACTTGATGATTTGTCTAAGAATAGAATGCAAGTAGCCCTAATTGATTTTTTTCCTTTTTCTTTTTATAGCTTTTTCAGAATTAGGAGCTTAGGAAAAATTGGATGGAGTTTACCTGCCCCTGGAGTGGTTGATGTGCGACTGATCTTCCTCCAATGAATCCCTAAAGCAGATCACAATCAAAAGAGATAGAGCAAGTTAGTACCAAATCAGATATTAAACCGAAGAGATCTAAGTTGCGCATTACTCCACGGCAGCGGTGCCAAAATGTTCTTCGCTCTGAAACGGGTTTTAAAATCAATGTGTGTAGTATAGGTCAAATCAGTACGAAAAACAAAAAGAATTTATTACACGAATATCAGAAATGAAGTTAGAGGTTTAACACAGGGAGCAATTAGCAAAAATGCTTCTCAAGATTGCAATTCAACACAAATATATAATCAATTGAATTCCAAGCAAATATGAAAGAAAGTGAATGTCAGATAATGCAAAAAGAATGGGGTAAAATGGTGATTTGAATCACTAATTACCCCTCACAATTATATCAAATAACTCAATAGTACTAAGCAATAAAATGCCACGTAGGATAACTACACAGTGCACTTCAAATGAAGCTCAAACAATCAGACAGATTAAATCATTCACTGCTTCTACTTCTTCTTTTGTGAGGCTTCTCTCTTATTCTTCTCTTGCTCCTTCTCTTTTGCAGCTCTTCCTTCTTCTGCACCTTCTCTCTTCTTTCCTTCTCTTCTTTCCCCTGCTGCAACCCTTCTCCTTTTTCTCCCCTTGGGTTTCCTTCTTTGCAGATACAAAGAGGCACTCTCAGATTTGGCTAAGTGTTGCATAGGGCAAAACCCTACCCTAACCCACACTCTCTCTCTCTCCTCTCTCCAAGATCTACCCTCCAAGGGCCACAATCAGGGTATTTACGTAAACGGGCAGAGTGCGCACTTGGGTCCAAGGCTATCGGCCGTGTGTGGCAGCCGAGGAGTGGGAGTGGCTTAGGTGGGTAATCGGGTGAACCAGACTCGCTGGTTAAGTGTCGTGGGTGAGGTGTGTGGGTGTGGAGGACCTCACCCTCGTGTTAGGAAGAGAGGAGCCTATAAGACAAAATCAATATATGTCCAGCAGTGTGGCTGTCAGCACCTGATGTGGGACTATCCCACTGTTGCCCTCCACGTGTGTAGCTAGTGCGGTGTCTTTGTTCAATTCAAGCAAGATGGCGGTTAAGGGCTCCAATTGCTAGTCCACTCAGACTCCTGGAGCTGAAGGTGCTAAAGCAAGCTTCAAGCTTCGCTCAAAGCTTCGTCAACGGCGGCGATGACCTGTGTTCCTAAAAACACAAAATTAGGCTAAAAGCCCCAGTTAAAAGGTTCAATAGCATCACCGTGAGGCGAGGAGGTGAATGGCGGAGTCCATGATGTGTGAGAGTGCGTGAGGTGGCTGGGTGGTGATGGAAGGTGAAGTGTGACGATGCAGTGTTTGGTGGAGGTTGTTGAGGAGTAATCGACTTAACTAGGTTAGGGCTTTTGCTCCTGGGGTCGAGGTGAAGGTGTAGGGATGAACAACGAAGGGTTTGGTGGTGTGTGGAGCGAGATGTGCCTCACCAGAGGAGTGGCTGGACGCGGAAGGAATGACGGTGAATGGGCGGTAACATGATCGAAATTTAGTGTGGTTGGGATGAAAATGAAGTAGAAGAGTTAGGGTACATATCTAGGTAGTTGGCAGACGACGGGGAGTCGAGGCAGTGACGATTGAGGTATGGTCGGCGTCGGGGAAGAAAGTGCTCCGGTGAGTAGGAATCGGCGAGGAAGGTAGAGGATGGGGCGTCGACGGGTACAGCACAACATGGAAGATAGTGAGAAAGATAAATCCGCTGCTGGAATTGTGCACGGATGAAGGATGGAGTTGGAGGAGCTCATCAGACATCGAGGAGCTTTGGCCAGATGTGGAGAGACAAAATTAATGGGGAATCCGATCAAATTCGAGCATGGAATCTTCGATTTGATTTGGGGGTCCTTTTATAGGCCTCTGGATGGCATTTTGGGCTTGAGAAGCAAGCCTCCCAAGCTTGGCAAGCTCTTCAGAGATAGGAATTCCAAGAAACCCTAATCTCTCATTCGTTTGCTGGAGAGATTGGGAAGGTTTGCGAGCATGGGAATTGGTTCAAAAGGAAGGGAATTCCTTGACGAACTTCCCTTTCAAATCTGAGAGGGATTCATCAAGGAATCAAGGAGAACATGACATATTTAAGTTGCCGGAGTTTGCAGGAATAGGATTCATGGTGGCAGGGACCTTTTTGTGAAAATAATGACAAAGTTGGTGGCTACCTGCATGGTTTTTGAAAGTTAAGGGCATATGTGTGAGATAAAAGATCAGATAGGACCAAATTACAAACTAGGTTGAAACAATCACAAATTGGGCGCAAATTTTTGAAAAAAGCTAATTTGGACCTAAAGAATCCAATGGTGAAGTTGGATTTTGGTTTTGACCAAGTTTGATTGGGTAATTTATGCAAAAACCCAAATTAGGGCAAATGTCAGTCTGAGACTCTATTTTGGGTCAAGACAGGTTCTGATGGTCAAATTGAAGGTAACAAACTCTACAGAATATTTTCATATGAATTTTAGAGGGCTTAGGTGAATTTTATCTAGACCATAACCTCAGTTAATTAAGCGGGTCTATTTTTAAGATTTCAGAAGTCATTTAATTCTCAAAACACACGAAAATCCTTTTTTGTCTATCTTAACCCACTTATTGGACATTTAAGGTCAATTGACCCTTAATTAACCCCTGAGGAAACCTGTGGTTATTCTATTTTTATGATAGAATGGTAAATTTGTAGAAATAACCTTATATTCTCATTTTCTTCTCAAATCAATGTTTTATTCCCTTGAGACCTTGTGATGGATATGTAGGAGCTTTTATTGACTTAATCAGATCAAATTGAGTTAGTTATGGCTCATGATGGTGTTTCCATCAGAGTACAAATCCCTGCTGGAGGGCCTGCTATTGAACTCAAGCCAAACATAATCCGTGCTATTCCTAAATTGCACGGCTCAAACTCCAAAGATCCCTTCCAGTACATCAAGCATCTAAAACATCTGGCCCAGACCATCGGGCCTGCCATACAAAATTGAGATATCATACTTATGAAGATGTTCTCCTTCTCACTCATAGGTAAAGATTCCAATTGGTTCTAGACTCTGAATCGTCCAATCAACACTTGGAGGGAACTCCAAAATGAATTCCTATAGAAATTTTTCCCCGTTAGTCGGACAAATACTTTAAGGAACCAGATCGCACATTTCATGCAAAATCCTGGAGAACCACTTCATGAAGCATGGGATCGCTTTCTGGATCTCATGCGGAGATGCCCTCATCATGGAGTTCCTACGTGGGAACAAGTTTAGTTTTTTTACCATGGGCTCCGTGACGAGATCAAGATATTTGTCAATGCAACCTGTGGTGGAAGCATCATGGGTCAGCATGAAGATACTGTTGGTGCAAGAGCATCACGATTGTTAGTTTTGATGATAGCAAAACACTGGTTATTTAACAATTGCATTGAGTTTTGGATTTCAGGAAAATGCAAATGGTTACAAGTGTGAAAGACAGAGCTCAAGCTCGCATCCATGGTGGATTGGAGAAACTTGACAAAAGAGAAGGAGCCTTTGCTCAGAGCGAAAGCTTGAAGAAGGAAGGAGAAGAAGAATAAGATAGATGTCTTTTCTATTCATGTACTTTGTATCTTTTGACTTTATTTTATTTGCTTTTTATTTCTATCCAAAGTTACCTATCAGTAGTCCTAGGAACACTTGCACAACCCTAGGATACTTAGGCTTTTCATAAAAAACTTAGAAATCCAAGATAGGCATCTGACAGCCTTATCAGACTTCCAATCTGGAAATCAAACGTTTGATCTTGACTTTTAAGACATCTGACTATTTTATCAGACATCCAAAAACACTTAGGCTGAGAACCACTTACTATCTGCCAGATTTAGACATCCAACACTTAGTCTAGACGTCTGATGACCTTGCCAGACGTCCAATTAATGGAACGTTGGCTTAGAAATTTGATTTTTGAGAAACAACCCTTGATCTTCTATTAGATGTCCATAGAGGACCTCTAACGTGTGATAAGTGAATGTTAGCCTTGATTGAGCCAAAATCACTTTGCACAAATCTAATAGCCGTTTGTGCCTTAGGAAATCAATTCCCATAGTTAATTAGGTTTCCAGACATCCAACCTGTCATTTGACCCACTTACACTAGAACCCTATTTAGGTTTGACTCAAGTCAGGAAGGAAACCTGCCTGGAATTAGACGTCTTATAAGTGACTTCCAGACGTCTGATACTTTTCCCAGATGTCTGATGACCCTGTCAGAATCATTAATGACTCTGATTCTGACCTAATCTACCTTGGGTTTGCTCACAACGACTATGGAAGCCTTCCAAGGCCTTCCAAAGCCTTTCTAGGCCATCTATAAATAGAGGGGAAGTCTTCCCTTGTTAAGACACACCTTGAGAAAGATTTCAATATCATATTGTGTCCTTTTGATAATTAGAAATGATCCTACTCTCCAAGCTTTAGTTCTACATCTTGAGAGCACCACATTCATTGCACACCCTCTCTCCCAACATCGATTACGAGAGCGACGTAGTGGCATTGCATGGTTCACGCACCTACGGCATCAAACCGATGCACTTCTAGCAAAGGGAAGTATCCCTTGCCTATAGTAGCTTGGTTTCAATATTTGTGGCCCAATAGGTTGTGTTGTAATATTTCTTTGTTGTTTGGTTTCGTATTCACTTTGCGAATTCCCCTCTTCCTCACGAGACAAAATACTCTTCATCAGAGGAGGGGTTTGAGGAAGGCTACCCTCGTACATAGTAGTGTGGTTGTAAGAGGTTTAGTCACCCTCATTTAAGTGACTGGGTTAGTGGATTTGATCAGCTAGGTCGATTGGGAAATCATAAGTCAAGAGGCTTAGGTGGTGGTTTTTACCTAGGTTTGGGTTTCCACCTTAAAATTGATTGTGCATTTGTGTGATTGTCTTTTATGTGAGATTGATATTTTAATTCTGCATTTCATATTATATCCCGCATATCTCACCCCCTCCCATGGTAGAAATTACAGATACCATTTGAGATATTCTCAAGAATATGTGCGAGAACTCCACAAACAATGAATATATGGGTACGTTTGACTGGATGACTACCTGAGCATTGACAAACACATAGGGGGCACATGAGACTCAGTGCCTGTTTACGTCCGTTGATCTGGAACTGATGGCCAATCACCTGGACAAGGTCTCTATTATTGAGAAGAAGGTGGATGAATTGGCTCAACATCTACAGAGAACCACCTCAGCATAGTAGAGCACGTATGTGCGACCGCCTTCTGGTAGGGAGGTTGTTCATAACATATATTACCACTCCCATCACGGAATGGACTCATATCCACCCCCATCTGTTCTTGGTTTTGGCAGAAACTCGAAAACTTCCTGCTCTAGTTAGGGAACTTTGAACCCTCATATTCTGACTTCTCTAGGATTCCTCAGACCTGTGAGGATCTCAACGCCATCAAGAATGATCCATTCTATAACACCTATAACCCTGGATGGAGAAATCATCCTAATTTTGCATGGTTAGGGAATAATCAAAATCCAAAATCTTAATTCCAGCCCCGACCACAAGCTCCACACCCTTACCAGCCTGCTTAGCTTAGGCCTAATCCAAACTATCAATCCGGGTCATCAAGGAATGATCAAATGACTCTTATCCTACAAACCCTGGTTGACATTCAAAAGATGAACGCAGCTATGTAGAAATAACACAAAGACAAGATCACAGAAGTCCACAATCAGCTCACATAGATGTCCAATTCTAGCCAGCCTGGTGTACTTCCGTCTCAACCTTTGCTGAATTCGAATAACATGCCAAACCATAGGCGTGTTATGAACCCAAATTAGGGCCAAGCTCACTATGTTTACCAGGCCCCTTCTGCTCCATCACTCGACGGGATGGAAGCTTCAACATCATACTTAGGATATCAGCAGCAAGCACCACTCCTACCAAATCCTAACCAAAGCTAGGCAGGACTTAATTATCTTACCACTTGTAGTGACATGACAACCCAGGATCCACCTTATCAAAGCCACTCCTAGCCTGGTAGTTTAGAGCCAAACCCTAGGATGGTTATCTTGGGCACCCCTATCCTAGATCCAAAACCTAAACCAATCCTAGAGGAACCTACAGAAGTTCTATTTCCTGAGGCCTTAACCAAAGGAAAGAGGAAACCCAAACCCGTGGCACTTGTGGAGGATCTAGTCAAGCTCTTTGAGCAAGTCTAGATAAACATCCCCTTGATGGATGCGATTCGCCACGTACCAGCATACACGAGATTTCTGAAGAATTTACGTACACTTAGCATAAGTCAAGAACCAAAGACGGCAGTCCGATCGTATTGTCTGAGCAACTCAGCTCGATCATTTTGAGCAAGCTACCACAAAATGAAAAAGATCCTAGCACCCCTTTGATCTCCTACAAAATTGGTGATCTAGAGTTTGTTCGAGCATTATTGGATTTAGGAGCCTCCATAAACTTGAAACCTACATCCCTACTAGACCATTTCGGGGAACCTGAGCTCAAATCGATAGAGGTGACTTTGCAGTTGGCAAACCGATCAATTAAGTCACCTAGAGGAATTCTCTAGGATGTTCTAGTTTGGATTCGTGATTTCTACTTCCTGGTGGACTTTATCATATTAGACATGGAGACTCTTGAAAATCTAAGGAACACACTAATCATCTTAGGGAGACCATTCCTAGCCACAGCTAGGGCTAATATCAATTGTGAAGAGGGCCAGATCGAGTTAAAATTCTAGAACCAGACATTAAAGATTGATATCCTTAAGGCCCAGAAAGGAATAAATTGTGGGGTAATTGAGGAAGTATGTGACATTAGTTCTATGATTGAGGACCCACTTACAGAGGAAGACCGGATCATTCTTGATCCTCAACCACAAGAAAACTCTAACCCACAGTTTGAGGAGCCTAGAACTGACTTAGATTCACCTTTTGCTCCCACTTTATCTTCTGAGGCCCATCCCGAAACCCCACCTACTACTGATAATCCAATTATGGAGTTGAAACCCTTCCCAGATCATTTGAAGAATGTATTATTGGGTTCTAATCAAACATTTCCTATGATTATCAGTTCCAGACTCATATCTGATTAGGAAACAAAGCAGATTTCTATTCTTCAGCAGTATTAAAGAGCCATTGGATGGACTCTCGATGATCTAACTGGTATCAGTACCTCCTATTGCACACATCATATCTACACTGAGGAGGGATCACAACCATCCCAAGAGATGTAGAGAAGATTCAATCCAAATCTGTAGGAGGTCGTGAAAAAGGAGATCAAGTGGTTAGAAGCCGGGATCATCTACCTAATATGGAACAACCACTGGGTGAGTCTAATCCAGGTTGTGCCTAAGAAGATAGGGCTCACCATCATCACGATTGAATCTAGAGAGATCATCTCGATCCACATCGCGAATTCGTGCAGAGTCTGCATTGATTATTGAAGACTAGATGCCTCCACGAAGAAAGATCATTTCCCATTGTCATTTATTGATCCGATTCTCAAGAAATTGGTAGGAAATTGATTCTTCTATTTTTTGGATGGTTACTTCGGATACAATCAGGTGGCAATTCATCCAGAGGATCAGGAAAAGACCACCTTTACCTGCCCTTACGGTACATACGCGTTCCGTAGGATGCCATTCGGGCTATGCAATGCACCCACCACCTTTCAGTGATGCATGCTAGCTAATATCGACACATCAATCTAGGTTAAAATGCCTATTTATGCATGTTCCTAGGCTTAGATTTGCATTCCATATTATAAATATTGCATAGCATGCATTATTCTGCATTTAGACTAGTTGTGTATATTTTAGGTTAATTGCGTCCTTTTCGTTGTCAGGAGAGAAGGAGATTTATTTTAGAGCCTTGGATTGACAACCCAACTAGAAGAATTTGATCAGGACGACGATCGAAGTCCAACACCTCCAAAATCACTTATCGGTGTCCCGTACCAGCATATGCAGTCTAAGGAAGATCAACAGCCAAGGGAGTAGGTGACATAATTTGGAGCTTCAAATGACAAATCCGACCGTGCGGATGGATTTCGGTCAACAATTGCAGCCCAACGGCATGAAAATCGACCCAATCCGACCTTTGTGGTAGACCCTACAATGAAAAGAAGATGGATGACCCAGATCGCACCACATTGTGCAACCCAAGCCGCCCATGCGCACACACGCGCCACCACACACGCACAGCAGCACAGGCGTGTGCGCGCGTGCAATGGCAGCGCACGCAGGCACGTAGTGCGCGGAGGCACGTGACACGGCGCATGGAGCACGTGCCAGCACAATAGCTACGTGGATGCATGGGCTGTCTTCAATGACATTTGTGGTGGATATTTAGCAACGTTTTTGGCAGTCACTAAATGTCCTATATACAAATTTGGTTCTTTCCTCCACTATAAAAGGACCCCTACCCTTCCCATTTTTCTTCATCTCTTCCTTTCTTCCTCTCACCACCTCCAAGGCTCTAGAGAGAGGTTGTCCCAAGTCTGGGATGCTCCTCTAGAGTAGAAAATCAAATAGTTTTCCCTCCTCTCATCACCCTTCATGGAGCATCCCGTGGCCGTCCTCTCACCGCCCATCAGGAAGAAGATCCTCACTACGATGCCATCTTGCCCGCCCTTTGTCCTTCGGCTTCATCCTCCTTCATCTTGCTCCTCACCACCTTCCTCTAGGTGACATCAGAGCAAGTCATCCTCCAAGCAACTGTCGAGGGGGATTTCTCTCACCTCATTCTATCTTTTTACACTTTCGTAGTGTGGATTTTCCTTCTTTCATAGTTGTAACATGCAATTATTCATGAATAGATGATTGTTTCTCTCTCTCTTTCTCCCTCTCTCTTACATTTTTGCAAGTAGATAAAGTTTTCATCAACCTAATCTCTTGCTTGATAAGAATACAAAAAAATTAGAAAAGATAAAAATGAAATAAACAACTAAAAACGAAATGCAGATTTTTCAAAACCAATGTTCGCCTCCCCGTGTTCGATATGGGACTCACTTTTCGAGTTTTAGATATAATTTTTATCTGATCACAAGTTTTGCGAGCTACGAC
Organism: Thalassia testudinum; assembly: GCA_037157565.1. NCBI lineage: Eukaryota > Viridiplantae > Streptophyta > Magnoliopsida > Alismatales > Hydrocharitaceae > Thalassia > Thalassia testudinum. The sequence goes on along the minus strand of JAZHRO010000025.1, from coordinate 20,318,087 downwards.
GGCGGGTCCTCCAAACCCCTATTTTAATTCTCGAAGTGTGCGTCAATCATCTTAGCGCTGTTACCGGGGAGGCAACACTCTTTGGTTTTTCTCACATTTTTTTCCACCTTACCTAACTTTTATCTCACTTTTTCTCTGATCTTACTATGATTACAGGTACTCTTCTGAGGCAAACCAAAGCGGTTAGATCGGAGAAAAGTGCGGCTGAAGGTTTTATAAGTTTATTCCCACCACCCCCACCCACTAGTTTATTTCACCACACTAATAACTCAAACCCAAATCAACTTAGGTGCTTTTTATAAACCCTAGGATATATTTTTTTGTTTGTTTGCCACCTCCACTCATATCACCCCCACATATATAAAAGAAATATATAAAAAATTCTTCTCTTGTGGGATTTTTTGAAAGCTACACACTTAACACCCACACCTTCTTACCCTAAGGAGCAGAATCACATCGATTCTATCACTTAACCAGGATCTAACCTGTGGACCCGATACACTTAACTCAACACACACATAAGTGAGTAGAAATGTGAATAGGTCAAACATTTCTGTGTGACTTAGCTAAGTGATGGAATAGTCCAATTGATTGGACTATTTGGGCTGCCCCACTTAAGATAAAAGTGATCCATCAAGTAGCTTGCCACTTAGGGTTGATTCTTAGGGCTGAACCAGACACTCCACATTATCTTTTATTTTTAAAGGAACATATCTACACTCATGCTTTCAAAACTTGGAGTGTTCTCCTAAACTTGATTGAATATACCCAAGAGTAAACCCTAAAAGACACATCATCAGATAACCTTGTTTGCAAACCTTGGTTGTGTACTCACACGCATTTTAACTGATCATTGAGGACACAACCCATCTAAAGGGCCCATCACATTCCAAGAGCACAATCATCCCAAGCCTAATTAAAATTGAGTAGATGTTGGCCTTAAGGATTGATTCGCTCTTCGAGGCTTAGACTAAGATTTTTTTTGATTAATCTGCCTTTGCTGGTCCATCTGATTTCCAGCTAAGGGAGTAGCATCCAACGACCGCGGCTGGGGGGTACACTAGGAGCCAAAGGTGCAAGCCAAAGGAAGAACCTTCTCCCCAGTCCCTCCTTTTAACTTTTGGATTGACTGGATAAAAGTAGACTAAATCATTTATAATCTCAAGACAGGTATTGGGAGTCTATAGGTCTTTAGGCTAGCCACATAAGGATAGGTTTGGTTGATTGTACTGCAGGGCACCATTCCCTATTTTGTTTTCCCTCCTCCACAATGTATCCTTCCACATCTTTCACACATTTTCAATCCTACCCTCCTACAACATGTATCCTCAAGATGATTACTATCCTGACTCGACTTATGATTACCCATCCATTAGTTGAGATAGCTTTGATTGGGGATATGAATCCGGGCCTCAGTGTCTAGGACCTAACCCTGGACAACAAGACTATGGTTACTATCCTTCCCAGAGCTACAATGATTATAGATCTCCATCCTTTGATGATCAACCTAGCCAGATCTACAACCATGAAGGATATGCTGATATAACACTTACCCTCCCTAAAATTATGCTGAATATAGGTCACCACCATTCCTTAAACAACCTGAAATGACCTACTATCAGGTAGGGACCTGAGAACCTCAACATCTTAACTCCCCTAGATTTAATCCAAACCTGAATTGAACCAGTCGGTTCAGGTGAACCAGATCCAGGATAGGGTGTTAGCTAACTTGAGGAACACCATTCAATCTTTAGAAGCTTAGCCAACACCATGTACTGAAGCATTGGAGCCTATGATCAAAATGATTGATGAGCTAAATAGCTCTTTACTGGATTTGCTCCAAAGCATTAGGGATAGGGACCTGGTTGAGTTTCTTCTTGGGAAGTTGTCAAGGTTGAGGATGAAATTTCTGGTTGCACTAGTCAAATCTTGGGATGATTCTCAAGATGAACCCTCTCCAGGAGATCCAATGTCTAAACCCGCTCAGGTGACCATTAAGGGGGATACATATTCTAACACTGGAGATGACCAGATTGGTCTAGAGAAACCATTTAAGGATGAACCAATTGATTCACCCAAGATTCCCAAGTCAGAAAATGAAGAAAATTATGTCTCCTTGGATCATGAATTGATTGATGATTTTGAGACATATATAAATGAGGATCATCAATTCTTTAACTGTGAGGGTGAAGAATCTTTAGGTGAAGTCTCACTTGAGCATAAGGAAAATGATTTTAGTGAGACAAACAGGCATGAGAAATCTGATGAACCATTTGACAGCTTGATAATAGAGGAATTTGATTCGGTTGGGGTTAACTTGGAGGATCTAAATCTTGATGATTCAATCAGTGACCCCATTCCTCATCCACACCCCAAAGAGCTAACTTCTGAGATCATTGTGCCTAAGTCAATCTTAATTCAACCATGATTTCTGGACTTGGGTGAATCATATGTGGTGAATGATATGCTAGAGGTCCTGGGGCCTGAGTTCTTGATGTTGGAGGATAGAATTGTTCAAATTAAAATTTGGGAGGCTAATTCTGAGGGAACTTTGATTTTGGATCTAAGGGTACCTATGGACCTGAAACCACCTACTTTCTACCAGGACCCATACGATATCTTTCACGTGCAACCTAAGCTCGAAATAACTGATTATTTTTCTAAGCTGAACATCAAGTGGACATTTGAACCTATTGAACCATCTTTACTCGTTGTTCAACACTTTGGTCTTAGGTTGCACACCACAAAACTGTAGGCCCAGCCCTGCAAATTTCACAACAATCTTAGGTTGTAGGTGATTTTCATCCAGAACTTTAGAACCACTCGACCCTGGGTTATGGGTCTGCATCATAATTTGGTCCACATCTGTGGACAACTTCTGATAGTAGGTTGGAGGATCAATATTTTTATTTTGATTCTGACCTGCACTTGTGAATTCTCAATTTCTTCTTTGTATGTATATTATGCCTAGCTGAAGGCATTAAATTTAGCGCGTGTGTATACCCTCTTCTCTCAGTGGAGTTGACCGGATTTTCACGATACTCAGGTGATATTTTGTTTACTCTACCCTTTTCATGTCTCTATTTTTACAATGAGGACATTGCATCATTTAGGCATGGGGAGGTGGATACTTTATCCTAAAATCATTTTGTTAACTCCGTAGAATTTGTTTTAGTTTCTTTTAAAAAAAAAAAATCAAAAAGACAAAAGTATATATATATATATTAGGAGAAGAGAAGTTAGGCTTTTAGGCATTATTAACTTTAGTAAATGATATGATAGGACCTAGACACTTAGACTCTTCAGGTCTTCAGGCTTAATTTTCCCGAGTGTCAACTCGAATGTAGACTTAGTCTCGAGTCCTCGCCAATTCAAATTCATTTTTAATTTGGCTAATAAATTGGGATGATAAGTATGCGACTTATCAACTCACCCTCTGATTTAAGGGGATTTTAAGTCTAAGCATCTACACACTATTCGCACTGACTCACTTTTCGGCGGTTTCTTCGGAAATTGGGTAGCTAAAGAACTATCTATGGTGGTATGGCTGGGAAGTTGTCAGTGGTAATAGCTCGTCGGCCGGTTGTCCAGAGCCTAGCCACAAGACCATTTTCATCGTACTGCCTTTAGGTAAATCTTAGATCAGGGAAGCCACCTACTTAGGAAAATAATATAAAGAAAAAGAAAAAGAAAAAAATAAAAAAAGGAGAAAATAAATAAAAATAAACAGAAAAAACCACACTTCACTGCATGAGTATGGCTGACAAGTTACCGTGGGTAACAGCCCATTGGTTGGTTGTCCAGAGCCCATCTCACAAAAATGCACAATAATTCCCAAAACACTTAGGGAAGAAGCGGGGAAGTAGAATAAATCGGGGAGATATACACTGGGTTCGCCCTTATGTTGACCCCATAAATAAAAGAAGTAGGGAGAAAGCTACTGTTCAAAAAGATAAACCTCTAGGAAAGGTCACCTTGGGTCGTAGAAACCTGAAGTCCATTTTAACAGTGGCCGAGTGAGTCTTTCACTCTTTTCACTAGATGCTTAGCACTTAGAGTCCTTTTTGAGTTTTGAGTGGGTCGGGTAGTCGTAAAAAGTTATCCCGGAACTCTCAAACTTCAAAAGTACAAAAAAATTAGAAAAGAAGAAAAATAAAAAAAATGTATCTTCCCTTTTCGAATAAGGTGAGGATTTGGGTAGTCTGCATTCTAGTAGGCACCTGAGTACTGTTGAGTTTTCGTTGTTTAGGACCTTAGTTGAAATTTTCTATTGTTAATAAATGACTTAGGCCTAAGAGAGCTAATACAAATTTTGATTTTATACATAGCATGTAGTTTAATTTTGCTAGAGACTAGCAAAAGATAAGCATGGGGGTATGATATAAGCACATCTATTTAGATTAAAATACCTATTTATGCATGTTCCTAGGCTTAGATTTGCATTCCATATTATAAATATTGCATAGCATGCATCATTCTACATTTAGAGTAGTGTTTATTTTAGGTTAATTGCATCCTTTTTATGGTCAGGAGAGAAGGAGATTTATTTTGGAGCCTCAGATTGAGGATCCAACCGTACGAATCTGATCAGGGTGACGATCAGAGTCCAATGCCTCCGAAATCACCTTGATTGGAGTCCCGTGCACCATATGCAGTCCGAGGAAGATCAACGACTAAGGGACAAGGTAACATAATTTGGAGCTTCAAATGACAAATCTAACCATGCAGATGGATTTGGGTCGATGATCGCATCCCAACGACACAAAAATCGACTCAATCCGACTTCTGTAGTTGCTTCTACAACGAAAAGAAGATGGATGGCCCAGATCGTGCCACATGGCGCAACCCAGACTGCCTATGTGCATGCACATGCCACCACACTTGCACAGCAGTGCAGGCATGCACACGTGTAGTGACATTGCATGCAGGCACGTAGTGCGCGAAGGCACGCAACATGGTGTGTGGAGTGTGCATTGGTGCAGCAACAGCATAGGCGTGGGCTGTTTTCAGCGACGTTTGCGGTGAACTTCAGTGACATTTATGGCCATCACTAAATGTTCATTATCCGAATTTGATTCTTTCTTCCACTATAAAAGGACCTCTACCACTCCCATTTTTCTTCATCTCTTCCTTTCTTCGTCTCACCACCTCCAAGGCTTTAGAGAGAGTTTGTCCCAAGCTCGGGATGCTCCTCTAGAGTAGAAAATTAAATAGTTTTCCCTCCACTCATCCCCCTTCGTGGTGCATCCTATGGTTGTCCTCTCATAGCCTTTTAGGAAGAAGATCCTCGCCGCGACACCGTCCTACGCTGCCCTTTGTCCTCTGACTCCGTTTTCCTTCGTCCCACTCCTCACCACCTTCCTCCAAGTGACGTCAGAGCGAGTCATCCTCCAAGAAACCATAGAGGGGGATTTCTCTCACCTCATTCTATCTTTTTATGCTTTCGTAGTGTAGATTTTCCTACTTTTGTAGATGTAACAAATAATTGTTCATGAATAGATGATTGTTTCTCTCTCTCTCTTTCTCCCTCTCTCCCTCTTACATTTTTGCAAGTAGATAAAGTTTTCATCGACCTAATCTCTTGCTTGATAAAAATACAAAAAAATTAGAAAAGATAAAAATGAAATAAACAACTAAAAATAAAATGAGGATTTTCAAAACCAAATGTTTGCCTCCCCATGTTCGAACTAGGACTCACTTTTCGAGTTTCGGTTATAATTTTTGTCTGATCACGAGTTTTGCGAGCTACAACAACGGGTCCTTCAAACCCTGAATTTAATTCGCGAAGCGCATGTCAGTCACTAGCCATATTCTCCGACATGGTAGGTAAATACGTTGAAGTATTTATGGATGACTTCTCGGTATTTGGTGAATCTTTTGACGAGTGCCTCCTACATCTGGTCGAAATCCTCAAAAGATGCATTGATGTGAATCTAGTTCTCTCCTGGGAAGAGAGCCACTTCATGGTTCCTAAAGGCATTGTTCTTGGACATCTCGTCTCTGAGAGGGGTATCCAGGTTGACCAGGCTAAAGTAAATTTGATTTCCAAACTACCTGTGCCTAACTCAGTCAAAGACATCAGATCCTTCCTTGGGCATGTCAGATTTTATAGTCTATTCATACCTGATTTCTCTAGGATCACGCACCCCTTGACGAATCTCCTTTCAAAGGACACACCTTTCTAGGTGTCGAGTGAGTGCATCCACACATTTTAGATTATGCATGGTCGAGTCACCCAAGCACCAATCCTGCAATCTCTTGACTGGTCTCAACCCTTTGAGATCATGTGCGATGCATCTGACTATGCGATAGGAGTGCTACTGGGTTGAAAAATCGATGGGAAACTAGTGGTCATATATTACGCCAGCAAGACATTGGACAAGGCTCAGTGTAATTACACTGTTATGGAGAAAGAGTTTCTGGCTGTAGTATATGACCTGGAGAAATTCAGGTCATACCTCCTGGGTTCCCATCTCATCATTTACTTAGATCACACTATAGTAAGGCACTTACTCATGAAGAAGGACGCAAAGCCTAGATTAATCCACTAGAACTTGTTGTTGCAAGAATTTGATCTTGAAATTTGTGACAAGGCAGGAAAGCAGAATGTTGTAGCTGATCATTTATCCCATCTTCCTTCTTCACTCACTGACCCTTTTGGACCTATCATAGAGCACTTTTCAGATGAGCACCTCATGACAATCAAAACGGAACTTCAATGGTATGCTGATATGGTGAATTATTTGGCATCGCATCAGATTCTGTCTGATATGGTGAATTATTTTTGGATGCCAAATACTTTGTGTGGGAAGATCCATATTTATTTCGCATCGATGCTGATCAAATCATCAAAAGATGTGTTCCGGAATTTGATTTCCATGGAATTTATCCTTCTGTCATGACCAAGTCTATGGTTGCCACTTTTCGGGACATAAGACCATAGCAAAAATCCTCCAATGTGGATTCTATTGGCCCATGATTTTTAAAGACGCACACGACTACTGTAAGGCGTGCACTTGTTGCCAGACCTTAGGCAACATGAGCTGACTTGACATGATGCCTCTACAACCGATTCACATGTGCGAAATCTTTGACATCTGGGGGATTGACTTCATGGGCCCCTTCCCAAAATCCGATGGTTTCGAATACATCTCCTAGTTGTTGACTACGTGTCCAAATTGATCGAAGCCATCGCAACCCAAACCAACAATCATAAGGTTGTGATTAAATTCATTCATCAGTACATCTTCTCTTGGTTCGGTATTCCTTGAGCCATCATCTTTGATGGAGGAACCCACTTCATGAATGCACACTTCCTGTCCCTTATGAAAAAGTACGAGGCATCGCATCGTATTTCGACTTCTTATCACCCCCAGACTAATGGATTGGCTGAATTATTAAATAGGGAGATCAAGAAGATACTTCAGGTCATTGTTCAGCCTAACATGAAGGACTGGACTACCCGCCTTCTGAAAGCCTTGTGGGCCTATAGGGCCACCTATAAGACCCAGTTAAGCATGTCTCCCTTCACACTCATGTATGGGAAGGCATGTCACCTCCCCATAGAAATGGAGCATAAAGCCTACTGGGTAGTACGAAAGTGCAATCTTGATCTTTTGAAGGCTGGAATCCACCGCCAGTTGCAATTAAGTGAAATCAAGGAACTACGCAATGATGCACACAAGAACTCACGAATCTACAAAGAGCGGGTGAAAGATTTTCATGACAAGCACATATCACAAAAATCCTTCCACCTTGGTCAGAAAGTGCTACTCTTTGATGTTAAACTCAAGCTCTTCCTAGGCAAGCTCAGATCTAAATGGATTAGACCATTTATGGTAAGACAAGTACTCAGAAATGGAGCTGTCGAAATCAATGAACTCAGCCTTGATTCTGAACCTTCTGTCATGAATGGTCAGAGACTCTAACCGTTAGTCGAACTTACTGACACATTTGGTTGTAGCATCTTTTGATCTCCAATATCCTTGAGCTTCATTGCACCCAGCTCATGGCGTTAAACTTAGCGCTTAATGGGAAGCAACCCATCATCTTTTGAAAAACCCAAAACCTTCTTGACATATCTTTTTGCTGAATTCATATTGCACTTCAGGGTTCATCCATTAGAATAGCCGACTCCTCCTTTGATACATGTATCAAAGCTTGAAATCGTTCACAACAATCATTCCAATCCATTCACCACCCACCTGTTCTAATGTACGATCTGAATTGAACTCGAACCCACCTAATTTATAATGACGACATTGCAAATTGTAGGCATGAGGGCTATTAAAGTGCAAAACGTTGTGAAATCAATGCATGGAAGGGTTTCAACAACAAAAAAAAAGAGAGGAGAAAAGAGGAAAGGAGAGGTCATTTTGAGCTGAATGAAAAAAAGAAGGGAAGGAAAAGAAAATAAAGAAGATAAGGAGCAAACAAAAAGAAAAGAAAATGAATTAGTCCCCTGAAATTTAATAGGGAACCTCCTAACTTCTAGGCTGGATCGGACGATGAATTAAGACCTGGAGGCTAAAACTCAAGGAATTAGTGGTGGATACTGACCTTAGGCCTCTTGGATCTATTCTAGGGTTTAAACACTCAAGTATTTGTTAAGATTTGGATTAATTCTCAAGAGGTTGAGAAAAGTGCAAGGGTGATGTATTAGGTCTAAGGCTTAAGGATTATTCAGCCTCATTGCCTGCCCTTTGGTTTATGGGACTTGGTAACCAAAGCACCCAAAATCACACACTTAGTTTGGTTCAGTGCGCTTAATAAAGAAAAATCTGCCAGAAGTTTTCTATTCTAAAAAGCCATCTCGAAGATCTAGCTTAGGAGTAGCTCGACAACACAAGTTGATTGGACGAGTTCCCGATGCGAAGAAGTGGGAAATTCCCCTCGAAGATGCATACTAACATATCATCTCCTCGGTGCTTGTCTTTTAGGATATCTAAATATCTTACCGGGGACATGTAAGCACCTTGTGCTGGTTCAGGTGCCATGGGTGGGATTATCCTGAAATGTCGATTTCTAGGGCCTAAATTTAGCTACAGAACACCATGGGCGACACTATCCCAAAGTGTTGAAAGCCAGGGTTCTGGGGGTTGCCACGTACAGTTCTATCCTAAAGCATTGAAAGCCAGGTACCCTTCGAGGATTGATGGTGGGGATAAGGAATCCGATATAGACAGTGTTTAGGACCAATTCGAGGTTGGATTTAGGGAAAAATAAAAAGAAAAGAGAAAACTTTCCAAGTGAGAAATCCTTCTATCTCTTTCTTACAAAAATGCATTGGCAAACTAAACCTGAACGTGTTACTTCTATGCACAGGTGCTTTAACCACTCGGGTCAACGAACCTTTGAGTAGTTTTTGCGGGCCTTAGAAACCTTTGTGGCAAACTCAGGCTAAAGCTGGTCAGGTCTGGATCTTGGCTGGTACTTGAGTACCTCTAGTCCTATTGTTGGCATTCTAATCTGATTTCTAGAGATTCAACATAGTAAGGCACCCTGACGGTTACATCTAACCTAGAGACCTGGTTTGATCCATAGGGTGCTTGCTAAGGGACCAGCAAAAGCTAGGCACAAGGGTATGATGGGAACACCATCATAGGCCCTAACTGGCTACTTTTAGTATGGAATAAAAGATAAAGCTCCTACATATCCATCTGAGGGACATAACTCCACTTTGGCCTGTTTTAAGAAGAGAACAAGAAACTAGGGTTAATTATGTAATTTTAACAGCATATCATGAACACAGAATAACCAAGGGGTTTGCTAGGAGTGAATTAAAGGTCAAAAGAGCATTATAGTCTATTAAGTAGGTTCATGCAGACAAAAGTGGGAGTTTGCACATTTCGAGAATTAACAGCAACCCAAAACCCTAATTTCAAACCCACTTAAATAACAAAAGTTTTACTTAGGGTAAAATTCATCTAAACCTTCTAAAAATCATAGAAAAATATACCATAAGGTTTGGTGGCCTTGATTTGACCATTAAAACCATTTTGACGTTAAATAGAGTCACAAACACAATTCTACAGTAATTTAGGTTCTTGGGAAAATTGCCTAGTCAAACTTAGTCAAAACTAAAATCTAAGTTCACCATCAGATTTCTTAGGTCCAAATTAGGTTTGTACAAAAATTTGGGCCCAATCAGAGTCCATCTTGACTTGGTTGGCATTTTAGTCCAGTCTAACTCTTTCTCTTTCATTCATGCCCCTAACTTTTGAAATCCTTGCAAATAGACCATTAAATTCTTCATCTTCTTTGTAGTTTGGTCCTTGCCACCATGGCTGGTGTGAAAGCACAGATCCTAGCTCTCAATCAAGGATTCCTCCTTGATTGCTGGCCAATCCCTTCCAAAATTGGAAGGGATGATCTTTAGGAAATCCTTGATCGACTAAGCCTAAATTTCAACTCCAAATCCCTCCATATTGCTCGTGCGAATCCTTGGATTTCAAGGATCCTTCTCCTTGAAAATCAGAGCTTCTCAAGCTTGTTTCCAAGCTTGGAAGCTCGCTTGAAGCCCTACAAAAGGGTCCCCCTCGCCATGCTGAACTCTTTAGCAAGTTTTAGGCCCACAAATCCCTCTTCTTGTTTACCTCCAGCCAGCTCCAACTCCACTCCGGTGACCTCCTCTCTCTGGTCTCCTCACCTGCTACCACATACTATAGGAAACAGGTCCTTCTTCCCCAGATTCTTCCACACCTCGCCATACTTGAGAGGGTCTCTCTATCCCTTCAGGCGTCATCGTCCTCTCTCCCGGAGCCACCTTCGTCTCCAAGACTGGCCAATCAAAACCAATGCCGCCTCGACTTCCCCTTTGTCTAAAACCACCCACATTCAACTTCACATTGCCCACTGAACCGTTTCACATACTCGATGTTCGCTTCAGAATGCCCTCACGCTCGTGCCACCGTCATCCCCTTGCCTTCGACGTACCTCCGATGACTTTGCGAAGCCACCTCACCGCACCAAAATGCCCCACACCGGTCCAAGAACCTTTGTCGTGTCCTTACGAGCAAAACCCCTCAAGTAATTGAGGGAATTAGCTGCTCACGTAGTCCACCAAACTTACGACCCTTCGCACCACCTTCTCGAGGTCGTCAAGCCTCCTCACTTACACACACGCCACACTGTAACCACCAACACACTCGCCATTCCACGGTGATCCTCTTGAGCATATTTGATGTGGCTGTGAGGCCATTTTTTCTTTTTAGGTGATCACCATACCAACACTGCCACCCTCGAGTGCGCCAACCACGTCTTCAGTTCTTCGGCCACGATCCCTTCAGGATCCACTCCCAAACTTTGCAGCTGATTCACATGAAGCAATCCAGGCGTTCAATTGACTTCCAAAGCCTCATTCTCGACCTCAATTAGAGGCATCTTCAGCTGTTGCTATGTTGCGACAAGGAAAGGATAAGATAGTCCCACATCGGGGACTTACCAGCTGGTTGTGCGACATAAGAGGAATTCTGCTCCCAACCCCTCGCCCAAGACAAGGGGGTCGGGTCCACAGCCACTTTCACCCGCTTACCCGAGCACCCACTCCTTGCTTACAATCATGTCTGCAAGCCTGGTCTTGTTCACGTTTGGTTACTCACGATTACCCAGCTAAACTCAAGTCTCTGAGAAAAGAAGGAAGAGAGAGAGAGAGGGTTTTTGCCCTTCTACTCTCAACATTTAGTGGATCCTGAGGCCTTTGCCTCTATTCTATGGTGCTGTGGTTGCCTCTCCCTTAAGGCATGAAGGAAAGAGTGGAGGCCTTTACCTCTTCTGTTGGAGCTAAGCCAAGCCCTGAGCACTTAAGGCGTCTGATGCCTTGTGCCTTCGTTTGATATCTACTAGTGCTTTAGTGCTATATACTGTTGGATCATTTAACTTGGTTGACATGGAAAATTTGATTGAGATACTATGCATTTAATTGAGCTTAATATTATGGGTTAATTTGGTGATTCAAATCACCATTTTAGCCCATTCTTTTTGCATTTTGCTAGTGGATTTCTCATATATATCATTCTGAGTAGTTGTAAATAAAAGTTTTGATTATAATAGATTGAATTGCTATTACTTGTTCCCTGTGTTCGACCTCAAACTCTTGTGATTCTGAGTTATAAATTTAAATGATTTGAGCAACTTTGTCCTATACTATGACACATCTCTTAAATAATGACGAATTCACTTAAACAATAGCTAGTTCCATATCAACAACAGTCATGCTCCATATATCAGACTATTCGCGATACTGCACCTGACCCTCCTTCAAAGTTTGATGCATTGTAAGAGCTAAGGAAGGAAATTCGATCAATGGCAAAGAGTCATGTGAATTAACAAACCAAGCTCAGGAAATACATGAGAATCAATTTCGGATACTATAGGAGACTAGGATGAAGGGAGCATTGCCCTCCCAACCTATCCCAAACCCTAGGAATGTGTAGAACCTAGGTCTTCCACCTAGGTATCCTGCACCACAGAGTCAAGAAAATGCGATACTTTAGGCATCTCTTGTACCACTTGGATATAATTATCCTAATTATTACCTAATCCTACCCGAAATGTTCCTTCCACTCCTCCCCCACCTCATGAATAGTTTGCCGATGCAAAAGTTGTTATATTGAGGAGTGAAACTACAACAAAAGATCCACAAATATAGGCAGGTGGTTCACGATTTATCGCGACCTCTTCCTCAGGATGGTTCCTCTTCCCACTCTTATTCTGATAAGGAACCACCTAAGGAAGACAAAGGAAAAAGACTAATGACTAAAGACCCTGAGATTCCTCTCCCTTTACCCAGAGCTGTCATTAGAGATTCATTTAGGCAAAAAAAGGGAGCTAAAAATCATGACGACCTCATGGCTATGTTTAAAAAAGTACATATTCAGGTCCCTCTTCTCGATACCATAGATCACATTCCTGCTATTGCCAGGTTCTTCAAGGACTACTACACCTTGAGGTGATAGCAGAAGAAGGGAGAAAAACCTAAAGAGGTTTTGTCTCAACAAGCTAGTGCAGTAATACTTAGTAACCTAACACCTAAAGAAAAGGACCCAGTACACCTTTGATCTATTCATGTAGGACTCACCGTTGACAGAGCCCTTCTTGATTTGGGTTCCTCCATTAATTTGACTTCCACTACTATTTATGATAGATTTACATTTAGGGAGTTGAAGCCCACCTTAGTTACTATTTAGTTGGTGAATCAGTCAATGAAGGTACCGAGAGGGGTTATTGAGAATGTCATTATAAAAATCTATGGACTCTCTTTTCCAGTAGACTTCTTTATTCTTTATATGGAGGTTCCTGCTGATCTCCGCGATGAACCTATTATTCTAGGTCACCCATTTTTGGCGATCGCTCGTGCGAACATCGATTGTGCATCTGGATGCATGGAAATTGCCTTAAGAAATGATAGACTGAGACTGGATATATTCAGGGCATCCAAAAATTTTGATTATGATCTAATCGGGGACGAGCATGAGGATGATGATCAGGAGTATTGTGGAAACATTAGGCTTCTTTGCAGTGACCTAATGTCTTATTCATCTTCATTGTCATCATGATCGACTGATTCCTACCCAGGGATATTTCACCTTTGCCCTCAGTTGATTGCTTGGGGTGTGTATCTGATTCCAGAACCCTAGAGTTGGTATATCCTGGTACATTTGGAGGACTTTATTGTTCTGACTCACTACTACACTTGCAGACTAGTGTGGTTTGTATGGATAGTCTGAGCCCATATGAGAGGTATTCTAACGAGATTTATGATCCATTGTTACCCTCTCTAGCATCACATGATCATGTTATTGCTGCAACCACTACTACAGTAGTTAAGTTAGATGGCTCTAAGCATAATGATAATCAAGGATACTTCCCTGATCCTTCCCTTTCCTTCCCTTCTAATTCTACTACTGATTTTACATCTCCTCAACCTGTGCTCGAATTGAAACCCTTACCTGATTCTCCTAAGTATGTGCTTTTGGGTGAGCATTAGACTTTCCCAATTATTATCAGCTCCTGCTTAACCCAAGAACAACAACTTAAATTGATTACTGTACTCGAAGATCATAGGGCTATTTTAGGTGGAGTATCTCTAATTTGCAAAGTATTCTCCCATCCTATTGCACTCATATATATACGGTTGAGGGGGCAAAACCGACACGACAACCTCAATGAACACTATATCAAAATATGATGGAGGTTGTCAAAAAGGAAATGACCAAATGGCTAGACACTGATATCATATGCCCTATTTCAAATAGCTAGTGGGTGAGCCCGATACAGATTGTTCCTAAAAAGGCTGGACTCACTATGATCAAAATCAAACAAGACAAATCCATCCTGACCTGCATTGTGACTTCTTGGCTGGTCTGCATCAATTATCAAAAGCTCAATTTGGCTACTAATCGCATTGGAGATTCATCGTGAAAAGGTTCGAGTTTGGAAAACCCGTTGTCTTAGTTCCATTAGCGAGAAAATCCGTCAATCAAATAAAATTTATAATCGAAACTTGAAAAGTGAGTCCTAGGTCGAACACGGGGAGGCGAACGTTTGGTTTTGAAAATCCACGTTTCACTTTTTATTTGTTTTTTTCATTTTTGCCTTTTCTAATTTTTTTGGTATTTTTAATAGGGCAAGAGATTAGGTTGATGAAATCTACCTAATCTACTTGCAAAATAAAACAAGAGAGAAAGAGAGAGAGCGAAATAGTCATATATTTCAAAACAAATGTTTGTTACAACTAGGAAAGCAAGAAAACTACACTAGAAAGTGGAAATGATAGATAGAGATGAGAAGAATCCCCTTCGACGATCGCGTGGAGGACGACTTCCTCTAACATCTCCTGGAGGAAGGTGGTGAGGAACAGGACGAATGAGGTTGGAGCCAGAGGAAAGAGGGCAGGGCAAGATGGCATCGCGATGAGGATCTTCTTCCTGAAGGGAGGTGAGAAGATAGCCATGGGATGCTCCACAAATGGGGATGAGGGGAGGGAAAAATATTGGGTTTTCTACTCTTGAGGAGCATCCCGGGCTTGGGACAGGCTCTCTCAAGAGCTTTGGAGGTAGTGAGAGGAAGGAAGAAAGAGATGAAGAAAAATGGGAAGGGTAGGGGTCCTTTAATAGTGGACGAAAGAATCAAATTTATATGTAGGACATTTAGTGAGGATCATAAAAGTTGCTAAAGATCCGCCGCAAACGTCACTAAAGGCAGCCCACGTGCCTACGTTGCCACTACGCTAGCGCACGCTCTTTGAGCCCGTGTCACGTGCCTCCGCACGCTACGTGCCCACGTACACTGTAGTGTGCGTGCGATGTCACGTGCGTGCACATGGGCGGCTTGGGTTGCACCACATGGCGAGATCTAGGCCATCCATCTTCTTAATGTTGTAGGGGCTGCTACAGAGGTCGGATTAAGTCAATTTTTGCACCATTAGGCTACGATGATCGACCCGAATCCATCTGCATGGTCAGATTTGTCATTTGAAGCTCCAAATTATGTCACCTAGTACCTTAGCTGTTGATCTTCCTCAAACTGCATATGGTGCTACAGGACTTTGATCAAGGCAATTTCATATGCGTTGGACTCCGATCGTTGTCCTGATCAAATTCGTACAGTCGAATCGTTAATCCAAGTCTCTAAAGTAAATCTCCTTCTCTCTTGACCACAAAAAGGACGCAATTAACCTAAAATATACACAACTACTTTAAATGCAGAATGATGCATGCTATGCAATATTTATAATATGGAATGCAAATATAAGCCTAAGAACATGTATAAATAGGCATTTTAACATAAATGATTATGTCTACATCATACCCCCAAGCTTATCTTTTGCTAATCCCTAGCAAAAATAAACTACATGCTATGTATAAAAATAGAATTAGGGCTTGATTGCTTAGGCATAAGTCTATTAACAATAGAAAATTCAACACTCGATAGTACCCTGGTGTCTACCAGAATGCAAACCGCCCACGTCCTCGCCTTATTTAAAAAGGGAAGATACATTTTATTTTTGCTTTTTCTTCTTTTCTAATGTTTTTGGACTTTTGGAGTTTGAGAGTTTCGGGATAACTTTTTACGGCTACCCAACCCGCCCAAGACTCGAAAAGCACTCTCAGTGCTAAGCATCTAGTGAAAAGAGTGAAAGACTCACTAGGCGGCCGTTAAAATGGACTTCGGGTTTCTACAACCCTAGGTGACCTTGCCTAAAGGATTATCCTTTCAAACGATAGCTTTCTCCCTACTTTTATTTATGGGGTCAACACAAGGGTGAACCCAGTGTATATCTCCCTGATATATTCTTCTTCCCCACTTCTTTCCTAAGCGTTTTGGGAATTATTGTGCATTTTTGTAAGCTGGGCTCTGGATAACAGGCCAATGGGCAGTTACCCACAGCAACTTGCCAGCCATACTCGCATAATGAAGTGTGGTTTTATTTATTATTTTTTCTTCTTTTTCCTTTTTCCTTTTAAGTAGGTGGCTTCCCTGATCTAAGATTCACCTAAAGGCAATACAAGGAAAATGGTCTTGCGGCCAGACTCTGGACAACCAGCCGATGAGCTGTTACCACCGACAACTTGCCAGTCAAACCACTATAGACGGTTCATTAGCTACACAATTATGAAGAAACCGTCGAAAAGTGAGTCAGTGAAAAAAGTGTGTAGTTGCTTAGGCTTAAAGTCTCCTAAAATTGGAGGGCAGGTTGATAAGTCGTATACCTAACACCCCAATTTATTTACTAGATTAAAGATGAATTTGAAATGGCAAGGTCTCAAACTAAGTCCACATTCGAGTGGACACCTGGGCTAATTAAGCTCGAAGACCTGAGGAGTCTAAGTGTTTAGGTCCTATCATATCATTTCCTAAAGTTAATAACTTTCAAAAGCCTAAGTTCTATTCTCCTAATTCTTCCTTTTTTTATCTTTTTGAATTTTCATTTTTTTTAAGAAACTAAAAGAAATTATGCGGAGTTAACAAAATGATTTCAGGATAAAGTATCCACCCTCCCATCCCTAAATGATGCAATGTTCTCATTGTAAAAATAAAGACATGAAAAGGGCGGAGTAACCAGAATATCACCTGAATTTCGTGATAACCCGATCAACTCCGCAAAGAGAAGAGAGTATACACACGCGTTAAGTTTAATGCCTTTAGCTAGGAATAAAATACATATAAGGAAGAAATGGAGAATTCACAAGTGCGAGTAAGAATCAAAATCAAAAGATTAATCCTTAGACCCACTAACAGAAGATGTCCACAGATGTGGACCAAGTTGTGCTGCAGACCAATGCCCCAGGGTCGAGTGGTTCTAAAGTTCTGGATGAAAATCACCCAGAATTAAAGATTATTGTGCTTGCGGGGCTTGGCCTACGGTTTGGTGGTGTGCAACCCAAGACTAAAGTGTCGAACAATGGATTAATCTGATTCATCAAAATCGGGTGTCCACTTATAGTTCAACTCAGGAAGATAATCAGTTATTTCGAGCTTGGGTTGCACGTGAAAGATATCGTAAAGGCACTGGCAGAAAGTAGGTGGTTTTAGGTCAACAGGAACCCTTAAATCCAAACTTGTTTTTCCCTTAGAATTAACCTCCCAAATTTTCATTTCAACATTTCTATCCTCCAACATCAAGTGCTCAGGCTCCAGGACCTCTAGCATATCATTCACCCTATATGATTTACCCAAGTCCAGAAATCATGGCTAACTCAGAATTGATTTGGGTACAATGATTTCCAAATCAAAATCAATCCCTTTGGGGTGTGGTTCAGGAGTGGGGCTATTGATTGAATCTTCTAGTAAATGAGGATTCGAATCCTCCAAGTTAGCCCAAACCAAATCCAAATCTTTAATAATTGGGCTATCAAAAGGTTTCTCAAATTCCTCAAGTCCATTTGTCTCACTAAAATCATCTTTCTAATGCTCAAGTGAGACTTCACTAAGAGATTCTTCACCCTTACAATCAAAGTATTCATGATCCTCATTTATATAATTCTCAAAATCATGTCATTTCATGGTCCACAGAGACATTTTTCGTCGTTCTCTGGCTCAGGGATCTTGGGTGAAGCAATCGGTTCATCCTCAATGGATTGCTCTAGACCAACCTGGTCATCTCCAATCTTAGAATATGTATCCCCCTCAACAGGCACCTAAGCGGGTTCTGACATTGGCTCTCTTGAAGGGGGTTCATCTTAAGAATTATCCCAAGATTTGACTAGGGCAACCACGAATTTCCCAAGTAGAAACTCACCCAGGCCCCTATCATTAGCTTTTTGGCGCAAATCCAATAAAGAGCTATTCAGTTCATCAATCATTTTAATCATAGGCTCCAATGCTTCAGTGTATGGTATTGGCTAAGCTTCTAAATATTGGATGGTGTTCCTCAAGTTAGCCAACACCCTGTCATGGACCTAGTTCACATGAACCGAGTGGTTCGGTTCAGGGTTGGGTGTGTTTGGGTTTATTCTAGGGGTGTCAAGATATTAAGGTTCTTGGGGTCCTCCCTTATAGTAGGTCATCTCAGGTTATTCAAAGAATTGAGGTAACCTATAATCATTGGAATACTGGGGAGGGTAAGTGTTATAATCAGCATATCCTCCATGGCTGTAGATTTGGTTAGGTTGATCATCAAAGGATGGAGATCGAGAATCATTGTAGCTCTAGGAAGGAGAGTAATCATTGTCTTGTTGTCCAAGGTTAGACCCTGGACACTGAGGTATGGATTCATATCCCCAGTCAAAGTTATCCCAGCTAGGAGATGGGTAGTCATAAGTCAAGTCAGGATAGTAATCATCTTGGGGATAAGTTGTGGTAGGAGGGTAGGATGGGAAATGTGTGTAGGATGTGGAAGGATACATGATAGAATAGGAGGGAAAACAAAAGAGGGAAAGAAGCCCTGCAATACAAGTAATCAACCCTATCCTTAGGTGGGTTAGCCTAAAGAGCTACAGACTCCTAGGACCCATCTTGAGATTATAAATGATTTGTTCTACTTCTATCAAGTCAATCCAACCAATTAAAAGGAGGGGCTGGGGAGAAGGTTATTCTTTTGGCTTGCACCTTCAGTTCCTAGTATACCCCCCAGCCGTGGTCATTTGACACTACTCACTTAGCTAGACATCAGATGGACCAGCAGAAGGAGATTAATCAAAAAAAATCTCAGTATGAGCCCCGAAGAGCAAATCAACCCTTAAAGCAAACGTATACTCAATTTTAATTAAGCTTGGGATGATTGTGCTCTTGGAATGTGATGGGCCCTTTAGTTGGGTTGTGCCATTAATGATCAATTCAAATGTGTGTGCGTGCACAACCAGGGTTTGCAAACAAGGTTATTTGATGATGTGTCTTTTTGGGTTTAACCTTGTTTAGTAGCTTTTAGGGTTTAATCTTTGGTGTATTCAATCAAGTTCACGAGAACACTTCATGTTTTGAAAATATGGGTGTAGATATATTCCCTTAAAAATCAGAAATAAAATGTGGAGTGCCTGGTTCAGTCCTAAAAATCAACCCTAAGTAGCAAGCTACTTGATGAATCAATTTTAATTTGACTGGTGCGACCCAAACAGTTTAATCAATTGGCCTGTTGCACCACTTAGTTAAGGCACATAGATGTTTAACCTATTTAGATTTCTACTCACTTATGTATATTGAGTTGAAGTGTACCGAGTCCACAGGTAAGATCTCAGTTAAGTGGTAGAATCAAAGTGGAATGGTGCGCCTTAAGTGAGAAGTTATGGGTGTTAAGTGTGTAGCTTTCAGTTAAATCCCACAAGAGAAGAGTATTTTTTTATTTTTTATTTTAAATATATGTGGATGGGTGAGGTGAGAAGAAGGGACAATCAAACAATCAGATCTATCCTAAGGTTTATAAAAGCACCTAGGTTGATTTGAGTTTGAGTTATTAGTGTGGCGAAATGGAAACTAGGGTGGGGGTGGTAGGGGAAAACTTACAAATGTCTCTACCAACACTTTACTCCAATCTACCACCTTTGGCATCTCAATCGAGTTCCTGCAAGACAATAAATTGAAGAAGAAAGATAGGTTAGAAAAATATGTAAGTAATGTGGGAAAACACGAAGAAAAAACTAAAGAGCGTTGCCTCCCCAGCAATGGCACCAAAATGATTGTGTCGGAGATTCGTCGCAAAAAGGTTCGAGTTTGGAAAACCCGTCATCGTAGTTCAATTCGTGAGAAAATATGTCGATCAGATAAAATTTATAACCGAAACTAGAAAAGTGAGTCCTGGGTCAAACACGGGAAGGTGAACATTTGGTTTTGAAAATCCACATTTCACTCTTTATTTGTTTTTGTCATTTTTGTCTTTTCTAATGTTTTTGGTATTTTTAATAGGGCAAGAGATTAGGTTGATGAAATCTAACTAATCTACTTGCAAAATAAAAAGAGAGAGATAGAGAGAAACAATCATATATTTCAAAACAAATGTTTTTTACAACTAGGATAGCAAGAATACTACACTAGAAAGCAGAAAAGATAGATACAGATGAGAAGAATCCCCCTTGACAATCACTTGGAGGATGACTCGCTCTAACATCGCCTGCAGGAAGGTGGTGAGGAGAGAGACGAATGAGGATGGAAGGCAAGGCAGGATAGCGTCGCAGCGAGGATCTTCTTCCCGAAGGGAGGTGAGAAGATGGCCATGGGATGCTCCACGAATGGGATGAGGGGAGGGAAAAATATTTGTTTTTCTACTCTAAAGGAGCATCTCGAGCTTGGGACAAGCTCTCTCAAGAGCCTTGAAGGTGGTGAGGGGAAGAAAGGAAGAGATGAAAAATGGGAGGCATAGGGTTCCTTTTATAGTGGAGGAAAGAATCAAATTCGTATATAGCACATTTAGTGAAGGTCATAAACATCGCTGAAGATCCACAGAATACGTCACTGAAGATAGCCCACACTGCTGCTACACTGGCACGCGCAGACATGCCTCCTCGTGCTACGTGCCCGCATGTGCGCCCGTGCTGCTGTGCACGTGCATTGGCACATGCGTGTGCACGAGCGACCTAGGTTGAACCACGTGGCGCGATCTGGACCATCCATCTTCTTTTCATTGTAGGGGCTGCTACAGAGGCCGGACTGAATCGATTTTCGCACCATTGGGCTACGATTGTCAACCCGAATCCATCCGCATGGTTGGATTTGTCATTTGAAGCTCCAAATTATGTCACCTAGTGATGAGTCGATTGTTCGCTTTAAAGTCATTTACAGTTTTATGTGGTGGAAAAATTGACTAATCAATATTTAAAAAGAAATAACCACTCGCAGAGGAGCGGCTCGTATCCACAGGGAGGCAATAACGTATTTAAATTCGCACCAGTTAAAAACGTTTGTTCGTAGTTAGTTTGGACAAGAATCAAGCCAGATTTGCCTTCAGATTAAGGTTGAAACAAGAAATAGTGCTGAAATAGCAATTATGAGTAACTAGAGGATATTTGTCGCAATGCAGAATCAATAAAATATTAATAAAAATTGACAATGGCAAAAAATGTAATTTTTAATGGCCTGGTTACTGTAGCAAAACAGGGGATTTTTTCCCCTTTGGCGTGCACGACGAGGAGTGGGCGGCCGGATGCGGGAAGCTCGGAGGAAGTTCCTTGGACTGAGGGCTTCGAAATGGTGGTGGCGGCGTGTTGCGCGGCGGCTGGAGGCGGTCGGACGAGCTTCGACGGAGGTGGCTGCAGCCGGTGCTGCAGCTGCTGTTGGCGGGCTTGGCGTGCGGGTGCGGGTGCGGGAGCGCGTGCAGCCTGTTGGCGGTGAGGACTGCCGCGCGCAGCTGCTGCGTGTTGGCTAGAGGCGTGGGTGCGCACTGTAGCCGGTGCACGCTCTGTTGACGGTAAGAGCAGGTGCGGCAGGTGCGGGGAAGGTGCTGCGGGCGTGGGAGTGATTCTGTAGGTGCGGCTGCAGCTGGCGTGGGTGTGCAGGCCATTGCGGGTGGAGATGGCGAAGGCTGCAGGTGTGGGGAAGGTGGAGTGAGCGGGCGTGAGGGTTGGAGGCTGTGCACGCCTTGCGTGCGGCTGGAGGACGTGCGGGCGTGAGCGGTTGCGCGCTCTGTTGGCGTGGGTGTGCAGGCAGTGAGAGTGGGAGGAAGTGGCGGGTTCTTGTGTGCGGCTGGAGATGAGCGGGTGGCTACTACGGCGTGGGTGGTAGAAGTGAAGTGGGAGGACGGAGATTGCTGCTGGAGTGGGGGGTGGACTTCAGACATCCGGGAAATTTCCCGGACATCTTAACTGCCTGAAAGGGTGATTACACAGTGGCTGCGGAGGTGGTTGTTGGTGACGACGGCGAGGGAGATCACGCTAAGGTGCTCACGGTAATGCGGACGAGCTCCAGATGGTGGTGTGGCTTGTCACACCACACGCCCACGGTGGTGGAGAGTCGTCGCCACGGTTGAAGTCGGCGGTGTGGAATGGAAGAGAGGAGATCTCTCTGCACAGTGGTGGGTCGGTGGTGGAGGCCTCCCGAGCTCGGCTACCTCCCTCCTTTTGTAGTGGCCTGCACAAATTTGAAATCAGCTGCCCGACCAGATCCAACACATCCGCTCCTTGAATGGGTTCTTCACTGCGGCAGCTGGTGGCGTTGGAGCGGCAGCCAGCCGTTCCTGCAAGAAGAAGAATAAAGAAAATAATGTTGAAATATTATGGTCATTTATATACAGACCCTCAACTTTTATGTTAACGAAAACAATGTACCTAATTGGTTAACTAATTAGATGAATGTCATTCTAAGTAATTCTAAATGCACTTAAAATATGAATGCAATGCATGGATTATCTAATTAAATTAAAAATATGAATTAATCTATTTACATCCTAATTTATGCTAAATAAATGTTAGAATGAACCTAATGTCTAGGCACTTAAATACTTAAATAGCCCACAACTATGGGCTAATCAAATACCCCCATGCCTAGGTTTTGCTAGTCCCTAGCAAAATTAAGCGAAACCTAGCACTCCAAGTAGACTAGTCTACTCGCTTAGTCTTCCTTTAGAAGCATATTAAGTTCAGACTCTAGACCCAAGGTTCCTAAGTAGTTGCTAAGTTACAGACTGGGTCGGCTAAAGACGAGTTGCAGGCACAAGTTTCCCTGATTTCTGACTCTACCCTAAAGTTTATTGATCCCTGAGATTAAAGCATCCGTGCCAATGCATTGGTCTGAGTTATTTGAGTTAAAGGATTTTTTTTTTGTTATATATATATATATATACTTTTTTTTTTTTTGTTTGATTCTTTTAAGTCTAACCTCAGATTAGCTATCAACACGGTCTGTGTCGGATTCATTGTCCCCATTACCATACCTCGAAGGGTGCCTGGCTTTCGATGCTTCAAGATAGCACCGCCCATAACGACCCCAAGAACTCCTAGCAATCGACACTTCGAGATAGTATCGCCCATGGATTTCTTAAGCGTATTCAGGCCTATGGCAATCGGCACTTCGAGATAGGGCCGCCCATGGTACCTGAACCGCACAATGCGCTTACATGCCCCCAGTAGGATGGATATCCTAAGAGACAAGCGCCGAGGAGGTAATATGTTATCATCTCATCCTCAAGGTGATTATATACTCCACCTCTCCTGCGGCAGGAACTCTTCCAATCAAAATGTGTTTTCAAGCCTCTCCTAAGTCAAAACTAAGAGAACCTAATCTCTTTTCGGAAAGACAGAAATTAAGTTAATTACCAGACCATGTGTGTGAAATTTGGATGCTTGGGTTACAAGGACCCGTAAACCAAAAGGTAGAATAAGACTCCAGGTACTACCCCACCTTTTAACTCAAACCCTAGCTTCCCTTCCTCAACCTCTTGAGGAATGGTCTGCAACTTAACTCCTACTTAAGTTTTTAAGTCCACAAAGGACCCTAAAGGTCTAAAGCTAGCAACTCATTTAGCTTTTAAAGTTTGACCCTAGAATTAACTTAATCTACCCTAGAGTTTTGATTTGCTTAAGACTGCAAGATCTAGCCAGTTAAGCTCAAAACTCTTTTTTTTTTTTTTATACAAATGTATGCAATGAATGCACTATGCTATGTATATCCCCAAGTACACCCCCCCATGCCTAAAATCTGCAATGTCCTCATTGCAAAGAAGGATGTTACCTGGGTCAGAGATGGGCTAAATAGCCAAAGAACCTGCAAATCAGGTTCAAGAATTATAGAAATAGGCCCTAAAAATGTGCAAAGCAATGTTGGCCTAGAAAATAGGTAACCTAGGATGTTGGCGAGCTGATGATGAATCCCGATAGGAAATGCTCACCCAACTA
The DNA here is from genome assembly GCA_037157565.1 of Thalassia testudinum. Taxonomy (NCBI): domain Eukaryota; kingdom Viridiplantae; phylum Streptophyta; class Magnoliopsida; order Alismatales; family Hydrocharitaceae; genus Thalassia; species Thalassia testudinum. The sequence goes on along the minus strand of JAZHRO010000025.1, from coordinate 20,293,827 downwards.
AGATGGGAATGAAATCTTCCCAGGTCACCAAAGGAGGTTCTAAAGGATAAACAGGTATAACAACCTCCAAAAGGGTAGAGGGAGGATAAGATGGATCCTCCAAAAAGAATGGGGAAGGAATGGTGCAGAGATAAACCCCCAGGGTAATGGACTGACTAAAGAAATCATCAATCCATACCCGATACTCCATTACGGGAAATATTGGTCTGTTAAGCCCCCTAGTCAGAACAAAAGTGAGCAATTTTCTAATGCAAGGATCGTCTAAGGTGTCCAAGTTACGAGGTTGCGGGATGGCCATAAGATCTAGGTTGGGTTTAATTAGCTCGGTGTCCATCCCTAACACTCTTTCTAAATCCTCAATTTCATCCCTAACATTCCTTGCACCATCACATGTATCTTCCTGTTCTTCAACAGGAGTCACAATTTCGCTTTCAGATATAAGCGAATCAGAGGGTGACTTCGAAATGAATGAAGGCAGGTTGGAAGCAATAGATCTAGGGATTATCCTATCAATGTCATCCCCGAGTTTTTGTTCGTTACTCAAATCTTCCACGGAGTCTATATGTGAATCCACATAAATCTCAGAAATTGCTTCCAAATTTTCCATCATTTCATCATGAGGAGACATATCATCAATGGGTGTGCTAAGGAAACCTAATTTGGTCAAATTTGTGACATCCTCAAGGGCTAACTCTTCAAAAAAGACATAATCACCCTTAGTGTCACTCCAAATCTTGAATGTAGGTTCCTCATATAATTTGTCTTCCTCCTCATCACACAATTCATCATATACCCGAGGTCTAGAATCATTTAATATCTCAGGAGATCCCCTAGGGTGCTCTATCTAAAGTAAATGGTTTACACTGGTAACACCAGACTCCTCAGATAGGTCAATTTCTTTAGGGTTAGGTTCCTTAAGGGTGGGCTTGAGTTCCATATCGTGATCAGAAGGGAGGGTAGGATTAACAACATGACTTTGACCCACTTCATTAAATGTCACAAAAATACTATCATTTGGGTTGAGGTCTTCCAATGGTACCATCATTCCCTTCTTTTGACTCCAATATAATTCAGGTGGATACTTATCCTTATCATCATCTTCCTCAGGTTGCCACCTTTCTTCATCCAATGCATAGCTACTTTCATGTGTATTTTCCTCCCACCTAAGGTGTGGATCTCTCAAGGAAGTGTCATCTAATGGGGAGGTTTCAAAATTGATCCTCGAAAAGTAACTATTCTCCCCAGAATTTCCCTCCAACTTAAAGTGTACCTCTCCCACAGGAGATGCATCTATTGTAGAGGGGTGTACGTCATCCTCAATGGGGTAGATTGGGTGGCTAATTTCATCTCTTTCTTGTTGGCCTACTCTCTAAGATTCTCCTAACAATTCAATCATTTTGTTTTGCATTTTCTGTATTTCCATCTTTAAAGAGGAGAGGTAATTTCTATCATGAGAGAAGTCAGGCTCAGGCTTATAGTACCCAGGAGTGTTTGTCCAACCATTATAATTTTTCAGGGAGGGTGGGTTGGGTATTTCTATGGTATGTGGGATATTAGGCAAAGCAAATCCCACTCCTAAGTTCTGCTCACTAATTTGGGGCTTAACCAGGCCAATACTCCTATAATAGGAGTAGAACGGATCCCAATGATTGTCATTATGTCCATCAAGGAATGGACCATCTCGGCATCTGGGATCGAAGGATGCAGAGTGGGGGTGAGGGTGTGGGAAAGATGTGAAAGGATGAAAATCAATGTGGTCCATTCTAACTCACACCTCAATCAGAATTCCCCAAGCAAAACACAATTCAAAAAGGACCTTGTAAGTCTTTCCCAATTTAGGCTTTTGATTTTAAGTCAGATTGCAGGTGACAATACAATTTATTCAATAAATTTACTCGCCTATTGTCGACCTACGGCTCGCCTAAGAAGACCTAGTTGGAGCTTAGGTGTTCTTCCCTAAATCTCAAATGGTCAAGTAAATCCAAAGATGGAAGATCAAGGGATGCAAGTAGGCCTAAGCCTTCCTTTGAAGCTGTGCTTTCGCGGTGCTTCTCAACTACCCCCAAAAATCCATGACAGGGTATCCCCCTCTTTTGATTTACAAAACCTTTGATCTCAAGTTCCGAACACTTCAAAATCCAACGATAGGAGGGCTCTTGTCCTAGTATTTCCAAACCTAAGGAGTGTCTAGAAGCGTGCCGTGGTGCAAGTGAAATAAGTGTGCATACATCGTAAAAGATTTTGAATTTTGAATCGCACGCCAAGTTTGAAAATCGAATCCTTGGTTTTTAAAATGTCCCTCCTTTAATTAGTCCTTTTTCTAGAAAATATGTGACCACTTGTTTAATTTATTCAATACAGATTAGGTGGTCTTTGCATTAAGTCCAAATGCAATGCATGATCAAGAATAGGATGCAAAGTAAGAAAATGCATACCTTGCTTCCAGCAATCTACCATACAAGAATGCACGCAATGTACAGAATTAAATCTAGAGGCTGCTCATACAGACCTAAATGGTTCATCCTAGGGTAGGTAGCTTCTAGCAGGCAGCTCATTTTTTTATTTTTTTTATTTTGAAACTACTTATGCACAAGCAAATAAAAGTAATCAATAAACTAAAAACCTAAATCTAAGGAAAAGGGAATAGGCTCCCAAAAACTACCCAACACGGGCCCAAAACAAAATCGGGGAACAAACCCCTCAAAATATACCCTAGAACTAAGGTTTCAAACCAAATGCAATGAAAAATTAAATCTAAAGTCTTAATTCTATCAGACTAGCGACTAAATATACAATGATGTCCATCGCGTCCTCGTCCTTCTCCTCCTTTCAAAATTGCTCGTCCAATTCTCCTCTATCGACATCAAGGGTCACCTCTCACAGTGGTTGATTCTTGCACAAATTTTCTCGCACAGAAAAGAAAATAATAAATGGTCAAATCACTGTGCAATTGACAAATAATCAAAATAAAATCAAGCGAAATTATTGCGTCTGTTGCCTCCCCGGCAACGACGCCATTTGACTCGTCGATTGTTCGCTTTAAAGTCGTTTGCAATTTTATGTGGTGGAAAAATCGACTAATCAATATTTAAAAAGAAATAACCACTCGTAGAGGAGCGGGTCGTATCCACAGGGAGGCAATGACGTATTTAAATTCGCACCAACTAAAAACGTCTGTTCGTAGTTAGTTTGGACAAGAATCGAGCTAGATTTACCTTCAGATTAAGGTTGAAACAAGAAATAATGCTGAAATAGCAATTATGAGTAACTAGAGGATATTTGTTGCAATGCAGAATCAATAAAATATTAATAAAAATTGACAATGGCAGAAAATGTAATTTTTAATGGCCCGGTTACTGTAGCAAAACAGGGGATTTTTTCCCCTTTGCCGTGCGCAAAGAGGAGTGGACGGCCGGACGTAGGAAGCTCGGAGGAAGTTCCTTGCACCGAGAGCTTCGAAATGGTGGTGGCGGCGTGTCGCGCGGTTGCCGAAGGCGGCCGAACGAGCTCCAGCGGTGGTGGCTGCAGTCGGTGCTGCAGCTGCTGTTGGCGAGCATGGCGCGCGGGTGCTGGAGCGCGCGCGGCCTGTTGGCGGTGAGGACTGCCGCGCGCTGCTGCTGCATGTTGGCTGGAGGCGTGGGCGCGCACTACAACCGGCGCGCACTCTGTTGACTGTGAGAGCAGGTGCGGCAGGCGCGGGGAAGGTGCTGCGGGCGTGGTAGTGATTCTGCAGGTGCGGCTGCAGCTGGCGTGGGTGCGCAGGCGATTGCCCATGGAGATAGCGAAGGCTGCAGGCGCGAGGAAGGTGGAGTGAGCGAGCGTGAGGGCTGGAGGCTGTGCACTCCTTGCGTGCGACTGGAGGACGTGCGGGCATGGGCGGTTGCGCGCTATGTTGGCGTGGGTGTGCAGGCGGTGAGAGCGGGAGGAAGTGGCTGGTTCTTGCATGCGGTTGGAGATGAGCGGGTGGCTGCTGCGGCGTGGGTGGTGGAAGTGAAGTGGGAGGACGGAGATTGCTGCTGGAGTGGGGGGTGGACTTCAGATGTCCGGGAAATTTCTCGGACGTCTTAACTGACTGAAAGGGTGATTGCACAGTGGCTGCAACAGTGGTTGTTGGTGATGACGGCAAGGGAGATGCATGCTAAGGTGCTCATGGTAATGCGGACGAGCTCCGGATGGTGGTGTGGCCTGTCACACCACACGCCCACGGTGGTGGAGACTCGCCACCACGGTTGAGGCCGGCGGTGTGGAATGGGAGAGTGGAGATCTCTCTGCATAGTGGTGGGTCGGTGGTGGAGGCCTCCCAAGCTCAGCTGCCTCCCTCCTTTTGTAGTGGCCTACACAAATTTGAAATCAGTTGCCAGACCAAATCCAACACATCCACTCCTCCTTGAATGGGTTCTTCACTGCGGCAGCTGGTGGCGTTGGAGCGGCAGCCAGCCGTTCCTGCAAGAAGAAGAATAAAGAAAATAATGTTAAAATATTATGGTCATTTATATACAGACCCTAAACTTTTATGTTAATGAAAATAATGTAACTAATTGGTTAACTAATTAGATGAATGTCATTCTAAGTAATTCTAAATGCACTTAAAATATGAATGCAATGCATGGATTATCTAATTAAATTAAAAATATGAATTAATCTATTTACATCCTAATTTATGCTAAATAAATGTTAGAATTAACCTAATGTCTAGGCACTTAAATACTTAAATAGCCCACAACTATGGGCTAATCACCTAGTCCCTTGGCTGTTGATCTTCCCAGACTGCATATGGTGCTACGAGACTTTGATCAAGGTGACTTCAGATGTGTTGGACTCTGATTGTTGTCCTGATCATATCCGTATGGTCGGATCGTTAATCCGAGGCTCCAAAATAAATTTCCTTCTCTCCTGACCACAAAACGATGTAATTAACCTAAAATATACACAACTACTCTAAATGCAGAATGATGCATGCTATGTAATATTTATTATATGGAATGCAAATCTAAGCCTAGGAGCATGCATAAATAGGCATCTTAACCTAAATGGATGTGTCTACATCAGCTACTAAGAAGGACAACTTTCCCTTGCCCTTCATTGACCAAAATTTGGAAAGATTAGCTGGATGGAGTTATTTTTGTTTTCTGGATGGATACTCTGGGTATAATCAAGTAGCTATTAGCCCAACTGATTAAGACAAGATGACTTTCAGATGTCCTTTTAGCACATTTGCTTTCAAGCAAATGCCTTTTGGCTTATGCAATGCACCTGGTACCTTTCAGTGTTGGCTATCTTTTCTGACATGATTGGGGACTATGTGGAAGTGTTTATGGATGACTTCTCCATTTTTGGAGATGATTTTGACTCTTTTCATGATAATCTCACTAAAATCCTTAAATGTGCATTCAAGTCAACCTAGTACTATCTTGGGAGAAGAGTCATTTCATGGTGAGAGATGGCATAGTACTAGGTCATAGGATCTTAAAAGATGGATTAAAAGTTGATCGTGCTAAGTTTGATATCATTTCTTGTTTACCTCCCCATTGCTTGGCCAAGCAAATTAGATCCTTCCTGGGGCATGTTGGATTCTATAGAAGATTCATTAAAGATTTCTCTAGGATTGCTCGACCACTGATGAATCTTCTCGTTGCTGATGCCCCATTTGACATTGATTCTAACTGTCATAGTGCTTTCGTGACTCTATGAAAGGCTATATTTGATTCTCTCATTCTCTAGCCACCTGACTGGTCATTAGACTTTGAGATGATGTACGATGCATTCAATTTTGCTATTAGACCAGTCTTAGGCTAGCGTTGGGAGTGCCCCTGTTTGTGATATAGTATGCTAGCAAGACGCTGAATGAGGCTCAGCATAATTATACTGTTACAAGAAAGGAGCCGCTAGCGATAGTTTTCGGGCTGGAAAGGTTTAGATCATACTTGGGTCCAAAGTCATTATTTACATGGATCATTCAGCCCTTCGGCATTTGTTGGCTAGGAAGGATACCAAACCATGCCTTATTAGATGGATCCTTCTTCTACAGGAATTTGACACTAAAATAGGAGACAAAGTCGGAGCCCAGAATGTTGTGGCTGATCATTTGTTGAGAATTGACCCAACCCAAATATGTTTTTCCCTTGCTATTTCTAATAAGTTTTCAGATGAATCTCGGTTGGCCATTGACTATTGATTTTCCTTGGTATGAGGATATTGTGAATTATCTTGTCGTAGGCAAGATCCCTTCTATGTTATCTATGGACTGAAGGATGAGATTCCTTTCTGAGGCTACTCATTATTTCTAGGACAATCCCCTGCTATTCTAGATTGGTTCTGACCAAGTGATCTGGAGATATGTCCCAGATTCTGAGATCCCAAGTGTGTTATCCTTTTGCCACAGTGAGGCCTGTGGTGGGCATTTTTCCGACAGAAAGACTGCTGTAAAAATTTTATAGTTTGGTTTCTTCTGGCCTTCGATTTTTAAGGATGCACACCTTTATTCCAAGAACTGCAAGCGCTGCTAGTCGACAGATTCCATGACCAGGCAAGACATGATTCCTCTCCAACCGATTTTGGTCGTAGAAGTGTTTCATGTCTGGGGCATCGATTTTATGGGACCATTCCCAAACTCGCATGGCTTTGAGTATATTATACTAGTAGTAGATTATGTCTCAAAGTGGGTGAAAGCTATTCTTGCGAGGTGTGCTGATTATAAGACTGTTATCTCTTTCCTCCAGGAATGTATTTTTGTGAGATTTGGTGTTCCCTGTGCATTGATTAGCAATGGGGGAAGTCACTTTATTCATGGCCCTTTCAGAGCTTTACTGAAGAAATATGGGGTTCATCACTGCATTGCTACCCCATATCACCCACAGACTAATGGGCAAGTTGAGGTGTCTAATCGATAAATTAAACTCATTCTTCAGAAGATGATTAGACCTGACTGGAAATATTGGTCTGATCAGTTAATTGTTGCACTTTGGGCATATCGAACCATTTACAAGGCCCCACTTGGAATGTCACCATATATAATGGTGTATGGAAAGGCCTATCATCTTATGATTGAGCTAGAGCACCGCACCTTTTGGGCGATGCAGAAGTGTAATTTTAACCTCGACATAGGAGGTTGTGAAAGGAAACTCCAGCTCAGTGAGTTAGATGAAGTACGGTGGGAGGCCTATGGAAGTGCAAAAATTTACAGGGATAAAACCAAGGCCTTTCATGACTGTCATATCCAAAGGAAATCATTTTCTGTCAACCAGCAAGTCTGGTTGTTTAATTCAAAGCTAAAATTTTTTGCAGGGAAATTAAAATCGAAGTTGATTGGACCTTTTATAGTGATTCGCCCATATCCAAATGGGGTTGTCCAGATCCAGGACCCAAAACTAGGCATGTTTCTATCGTAAATGGCCAACGCCTCAAGCCATTTTTAGCCTATAAACCTCGTCTTGCTATCAAAATGATACATCTTCTTGAGGACGTGTGATAGACTTTTCACCCAGCTAGAGGCATTGAACTCAACATTTATCTATTTATACATATGTACGTAGCTCTTATTTTCTTTATATATATAGGAAATCTATCTTCTCACTTGCATAGGTGTTGAAATATGATAAATGTTAATATTCAAAACCTTTTCCAGGTGATTTCTACCTTTACTCTCTTTCTGCACTTTAAATTAATATCTATTTCATGTTTATTTTCATGCATGACGACATGCACAAATTTAGGCATGGGAGGGTAGTACACTTCAACTTAAAATTTTTTGCGAACACCTAGAAAAAAAAAAGAAAACAACATTTATTCAAAAAGATTTTTCTCAAGGAGGTTTTATTGAAGATTTTCTTCTTGAATTGTTTCTTAGTTTAGAATCCAGTACAATTATTTCATTTGCACGTAGACTTTATAATGGATCCTCTAGGAAAACCAATACACATTTTTAGTTTGTCAAGGAGAAGTAGTGCTTCTTCTCCTCAATCCTTGGACAGTTGGTTAAGGAGTCAGGCAAACTATCTTTCGTTACCAAACATTTGTGTGGTGAATGTAGAGTGTCTACTGTTGGTTTAAGTCTAGTGCAATGACTCTTAAGTTTTGGATAATTGGATAATGATACTTCAGAGTTAGGCATAGTTTTCGCTCTTAGTTTCAGCGTGTGAACTTTGTGTGTAAATTCTTGAGAGCCACCAAATAAGACAAATACACAAAGAGAGAGTTCTAATAAAACTATGATTGAGGTGGATGGTCTTGATCGTCTTTTATGGAATCCTTGGCTGAAGGAGGGTATTAATGCCAAAGGTCAGAAGTATGCTTCTCCTATCCATCTCTTGCCGGTGCTGAGAGTAGCCACTTCTACCAAATAAGTCATAGATTATTCTCTTCGACATCAACATTCCTCAATAATGCCTCATAAAAAAAGTGTTTGCGTGTGTTGTGTTATGTTGTATTAGTAGCTATAAAAAAAACAAGAAAGAAAAGGAAAAGAGAAAAAATATATATAGAAAACATAGAAAAAGGAAAAGAGAAAGAAAAGAAATATATATATAGAAAAAGAGAAAAATTCTGAAAAAATAAAGTTTGAGTACATAGTTGTGTTTATGTGTTGATTCGTTATGAGTCAATTTCATTAAGGCAATAATACGCACTACCATTGCGATCCACCAAATATGACTCATACCTACTTTTCAGTATTTCTGACCACCCAAATAATATTCAAGGGATTCCAACTTAGTTGTAGGGTTGTTGGAACTGTACTTGAAGTGTGAATGCTATGTGAGACCACCAAATATTGAGTATATTTACAAAATCTGGTGAGATTGTGAGCTCAAAAAGAAAGTAACTAAAAAGAAAGGAAAGAAGAAAGAGAGAGAGTGAGTGCAAAGGAGCGCTAAGAGAGCACAGTTTTTTTTAGCCTCTCTCTGGGTTGACTTATTTGATAGTCTAGAGATCTAGAGTCTGTAGAACTAGGCTACATGTAGCACCAGATGAGTGTGAGTCATCAAATATAAAACCATTTGACTCAGACATCTTCTACCTAAGCCAGAAAGCCAGGGTAGAAATTTCATATTATTTGTATCCTCGAGGAAAGAAGTTTGCCTATAATGATAGAATTTTTACCTAGGGTCAAGTACGAACCTTAAGTGTAGGTTGACTTTTCATTTGGATCCGTTGCTTAAGCTACTATCACTACACTTTCACGTTGGCAGGATTTCTAGATTTTTGGAGAAAAATAAAAAGAAATCTTTAGTCAAACCCTTTATAAAAAGAATAAGCATGCCTTTAGGGACCAAATTGTAAATAATTTAGTTCACACACTTGCAGTTAGTCTTGCATTTGCTAGGGACTAGCAAAGTTTAGGCATGGGGGTATCATTATGCAGCAATCATAGGTCTTAATCTATCTAAATAATGTTAAAAACCTAGCTTAATCTGTAAATACTACATTCATTTCATGCATAGTTTGCATTTGCATCATGTTTACATATTTATAAATAACGTGTTTTATGGACCTATTTATGCTACAAATGCCTTATGTTACGATTGTAGGTCCATGCATGAATAAAGAAGACCAAGAAATAAGATGGAGGAGTTGAGAAGAAAACATCCAAAAAGCTAAAGTGCAAAAGTGGAAGTACAGGGAGAAGAGAGGAGGAATAAACCTATTATTCCATCCATGTAACGACCCGATTTCCGAATCCCTACGAGACACGAGAATCAGATAGACTCGACTAATCCCAAGACCTAGTCGTCCAACGAGGAAGTAACCAAAAGGGTAGTAAAATAAACCACATTCAGCATGAATATAACTAGCAGTAACAAAATACAGCAGTAAGAAAAGGAAATACTACAGTATACACCACCACAGCAGAAGGAAAATAAACATGTACATAACATTAAGTTTCAACAAAGAAAGTACAGGGAGTAACAAAGAAACTCCGATGATTACAAGAGGGCCTAAAGCTAGCTAAGAGAGGGGTGGAGTAGTTGCAAGGGAAGTGAATGCCGTAAATGAGTGGTTGGAGGGGGTTTAAATAGGGTTAAAAGCTTTCTAAAAGAAGAAGGGGCTTTAGCGACATCTGGGACGTCGCTAAAACCACTCCAAAAGCGTCGGTGAAGCCCTCCAGCCCGCCAGTCAACCGCCCACGCCGTTCTTCTTTGCGCTCGATCCACGACTGCTGCGTAAGAGCCATCCGATCGAAGATCGGATGGCTGAGATCTCCCTATGGATGCTCTCGGATCGTGCCTCGGGCGTGCGTGTGCACGGGCGTCGTCACCCGGCATGCGCGCGCGTGTGGGTGCTCGCGATCTATGGGCGCGTCGCGTGTCGCGATCTCGACCGCCCGCTGCTGATCGGGCGGCCCAATTTCATCGTGCGCTTCCTTCGCCTTCAATTTCATGCACCGCGCGGCTTTAACCCGCGTCGCGTGCGTGCGGGTGTGCGCGCTAACCGTTGCGCCACACCCACGCTTTGTCATAGCGACTGCGGGCAGGCGCGCGGTTCTCGGCTGAATGAAGAGGTGGCATGCGGTGGAGCGGGGGTGACGTGGCGCAACAAGGGCCATTGATCACCAAATCAACGGTCAGAACTTCTTGGGCCCATTGTAGGAGCTTTGGATGTCAGATTTGGCCGATCTTGAGTTCGTTGGACTCCGTTCGTCGTTCTGAATCCATCCGTGCAAATCGATTGCTCATCTGAGGTCAGCTTTGACAAGTTCTTACACAAATGGCCATTAATACAATTTTATAAGCAATATTGGTACATGATGCAAGCAATGCTCCCATTCTACTTATGTTGTGCCTTTTATTCTTAATATGGGTCCTATTTAACGTAATTATCACCCCCTTGTGCAGTGTTATCTGCCAACGGTGCGACAGCAGGGGTGCATGAGAGGGATCTTAAGCAACATTTGCGGTGGATCTTCAGCGATGTTTATGACCATCACTAAATGTCCTGTATATGAATTTGATTCTTTCCTCCACTATAAAAGGACCCCTACCCATCCCATTTTTCTTCATCTCTTCCTTTCTTCCTCTCACCACCTCCAAGGCTCTAGGGAGAGCTTGTCCCATGCTCGGGATGCACCACTAGAGTGGAAAACAAACATTTATTCCTACCTCTCATCCCCCATCATGGAGCATCCCGTGGCCGTCTTCTCACCTCCCTTCAGGAAGAAGATCCTTGCCACGACACCGTCCTGCCCAACTGATGGGAACACCATCATGAGCCCTAACTAGCTCATTTTGACCCAATGAAGAGAATAAAAGCTCCTTCATAATCAACAGAAGGTCCTAATTCTCAGCATAACCTTTCTGAGATAAAAGTAAGAAACAAGGGGTAGAATTGTAATTTTACCATTGCAATACAACAACAGATTTTCTCAATGGCTAAACGAAGGTTAAAAGGTCTTAACAAGATAAAAAGTGGGTTGGATTTGACAGAAAAGGGTTTGTGTGTACCCTGTGAATTAAATGACTTCTTGAAACCCTAAAATAGATCCACCTGATTAACAAAGGTTCTATTCAGGATAAAATTCACCTAAACCATGTAAAAATCATAGAAAAATATTCTCTAGGGTTTAGAACTTTCAATTTGGCCATTGGAACCCATCTTGACCTAGAATGGGGTCTTAGATAGATATTTGCCCTAAATTGGGTCTTTGCATAAATTTCCCAATCAAACATGGTCAGACCCAAAATCCAACTTCACCATTAGATTCCTTAGATCTTGATTAGGTTTGTACCAAAATTTGGACCTAAGGGTAACTCATCTTGACCCACTTTGCAAATAGGTCCAACCTGATTACATTTCTACCCCTATTTTCGAAAACCCTTACTATCAGCCCCCTAGCTTTCTTGTCATATTCACAAATAGGTCCCTCCACCATTGTAGAGGAGGAATCCTACTTCGGCAATCTTTGAAAGGAGGTTTCTCCTCGATTGCTTAGAGAATCCCTCCTAAAATTGGAAGGGAGATTCTCTGAGTAATCCCCTCCAATCTGAACCCAGTTTGATGCCCTAATTATTTCCCAATCTCTCATGCGAACACATGAGAGATTTGGGTCTTTTGAAGTTGCCATCTCCGGTGACCATACCTTGCTTGGAAGCTTGGCTTGCAAGCACAAATCCTTCCCCAGAAACCTATTTAAGAAGCCCCAGATCCAACTGCTTTCCCTCAGCTTGAAATTGGGTCAGATTCCCTCCATTCTTCTCTCCCTCACTGGCCACAATCTCTGCAAGCTCCGGTGGCTCCTCCCTAACTCTCTCATCGCCCAACCACAATACCAGTGGTTGGGTTGTCTTCCTCTCAGTCCTCCGCGTCGCGTAACACCGGCGGACATCGCCTCTGCCTTATCTTCGTCGCCACCTCATCTACGGAGATCTTCATCTTTCCCACGTTCGGTGACCATACCGGTGTGGCTTCTCTATCCCTCTTCGTCCCTTAGAGGTAGGTCTTAGATTCTCTCTCTCTTACACTTTCTTTCCCTCTCTTTATTTCTCAAAAACACCCACCGATGCCACTAGCCACCATCACCTTCTCCACCTCCGGCGATACCTCTAGCGAGGTGCCCCCATCGCTCCACACCTCCATTCACCTCGCCAACCACCCTACAAACCCCGCCTCGACTCCCTGATCACATCCCCTCACTCATACCACCACACCACCCACACAAACATCCCACCGAACACACCCACACATATGCACACAGTGAACCCCAGATACACCACCACAGCTACCCACAAACCACGCCAACCACCCCAGCACATTCGCCGTGCTCCAGCAATGCTCCCTGAGCGCTCTAACTAGGCCGCGAGGCTGTATTTGTGATTTCAGGTTCAGGTATCCTCCGCCATTGGTGACCAAGCTTGAAGCAAGCTCCAGGCCTTGCCAGCTCCAAGTCCCTGTCCCAGGCTGTGCGGAACACCCTCACGCACACATCCAAGCCCTTGATTGGGGTAGAGAGCAATTGCAGCCTCGCAATTTGAGGAAGACATCCTGCTGCTGTGTGTGTGGAAGAAGGTGGAACATTTAGTCCCATCTTGGAACTAGAAGAAAGCCCATATGCGCATAAGTTGAATTCGTGCCATAGCCTTGTCGCCTCCAAATCATGGGGTGAGGTCCCTCTCACCCGACCGACCCAGTCTCATCTGCACTCATGCCCCATGGACCTGCCCGATCTAACCCGACATGCACTCCTCACCCACCACCGCACGTCAATGGGCTTTGTCCCGAGTACATACCCGACTCGATTACCCGAATATGTGTGGCTCTGGGAGAGCAGAACCTAAGAGAGAAAGAGAGGAGAGTGCATGCAGGTAGGGGGTAGGTTTTGCTGCAAGCTGAAGAAGAGGAGGAAGAAGAAGGAGAAGCTAAGGAAGAAGGAAGACAGAGGCCAAAGTAAAAGAGAAAGAAAGAGAATAGGCGGCCGACAGAGAAAGGCAAATGAAGAAAAGGCAAAAGTCAGAGAAAGAGAAGAGGGAACAAAGTTAGAGAAAAGGCAAAGGAAGAAAAGGGCCAAAGAAGGAGCCAATGACAGAGAAAGAAGAAGAGAAGGCAGAAGATGCCAAAGGAGGAAGAAGAATCAGGAATGAAAAAATCAAAGTAAGGCATTTTAGCACACAACTTTTATGACATCTGATCACAAAATCAGACGTCCAATTTTCATAAGCTCTACATCATTTCATCTACAATTATTTTTACTCTTCATATACTCATACTTAACATTCCTAATTAGATTTTGAGTAGTATTATGTGTTCAATTTACATTTATTGTTGAGATTAGTGCATGAATTCTATTTGCTCCCTGTGTTCAACCTCGGAATATATTCGAGTAATAAAATTGTATTTGTTTTGAATGCTTTTTCAGCTATACTACAATGCAATACTTTTAAAACCCGATCCAGCATGACGAACACCCACCCTCTATCCTATGGCTCCATCCTCATTCGTCCCGATCCTCACCACCTTCCTCCAGGTGACGTCAGAGCGAGTTGTCCTCTGAGCAACCGTCGAAGCGGATTCTCTCACCTATATCTTTCTTTTGCTTTTGTAGTGTAATCATTCCCACTAACTTAGTTGTAGAAAACATTTGCTTAAGAAAGATATGTGATTGTTTCTCTCTTTCCCTCTTATATTTTGCAAGTAGATTAGTTAGATAAGAATTCATCGACCTAATCTCTTGCTTGTTAAAAATACCAAAAAAATTAGACATGACAAAACTGAAAAAAATAAACAAAAGCAAAATATGAATTTTTTAACACCAAACGTTCACCTCCGCGTGTTCGACCTGAGACTCACTTTTTGAGTTGCAATTATAAATTTTATCTAATCGATGGATTTTCTCACTAATCGAACTACAACGATGGGTTTTCCTTATTCTGATAAGGTAATTCTCGAGAGCAATTCTAACATCCCTTTAGAGCCCAACCTAGATTCTAGTGATCCAACCCACACCCTTAACCTAGAGTCTAGATATGAGCCTTATTGGGATGATTACATGGCCGCGTATGATGGAAATCAGATTTTGAATTTGGATTATGATTCTAGGCTTGTATTTGATGAATGCACCTCTCCAACCTCCTCAGAGATACAGATTGATTTTTCAAAAGTCACCGATCTATGATAAAGAAACTGAGGAGCTCGAAGAGTTGGGTTTTGATTGGGTGTTCCCTACAAGCCAAGAACCTGAGCCCATACCTAATAGGGACACCATTTTGAGTTCGGATTCTGAAATCAGGTTAGATCCAAGTCAGGTTGCTGATTGTACATCTCTTGATTTATTCTGTGGTGGAACATCTGATCTCGAGTCAAATTCAGAATATGATTCTCGCAAGTTCTCTGACGATTTTGAATCTTACTCTGATATTGTGGAAATGTTGTTTCCTGAAGATTACGAGCCAATCTATGACCTTAGCATCCATGACCCATCTTTTGATTTTGACACTAAGGTCAATGATTTGAAAGAAAAAACCTCTTCTACAACACACACAGAACCTTTTAAAACTTGTTTTCAACCTTGACCCGCAACCGGACTCAATTTCTACTCTAACTCTCCTCTCAATGATTCGATAGCATATGCTTCATCGCCACATTTTGATCGGGTTTCAGACATTGATCAGTATACTAATCACATCTAATCCTTCTCTGATCACTCCCGTAGGGATCTCACATACTCCACTGATTAATTCTCTTTTGAGGATCCCTACTCTGACCAGGTTGATCTGATTCATCTAAACCCTAGCTTTTCACTTCCACATCTATTTGAGTCACAGAGTATATGGTGGGTTCCGCATTTATTGATTCACATCTATCAACCCACCAGATTGATTGGGTTTGGGCTGCATCATCATCCTGTTGACTTCAATAAGCACCTGGTTGGACTAACGAGGCTATTGATCAAGGTGCTTGTTCTACAAAATTTGTCTGATTTGACCACTCCTTCTCCATACCTTATTTTGCCCGGCTGAATGCAATGAATTTAGCAATTAACAGGAGGCAACCCATCATCCCAAAAGCCCTAGAACCTTCTGATTATCCTTTTGTACTTCACGTCTATTGCACTCTGAGTTTGGTTTTAGAACAATCGACTTTACCTTTGGTACTCGTACCAGAGCTTGAAATCATTTGCAATAGCCATCCCAACTCGTTCGCTCACCTGTTGAACCTATTCTAGCTCCTAAACCCTAACTGTTTCATACCCTCCATTTACAATAAGGACATTACAAAACTTAGGCATGGGAAGGTGTTAAAGTGTAAACATACAAAAATTCAAAGTTCTAAAGGATTCTCACAAAAAAATACATACACCAAAAAACCACAAAAAGAGAAAATTGAAAAAGAACAAAAAAAGGGAGAAGGGAGGAAATTTTGAAAAATTGAATGCATATCATTCTTGAGGAGGAAAAGGGAGGTGATTTAAATGTCAAAAAGGAGCAACAATTTGAAATCAAAGGAGTTAGTCATTAGTAAAAGATTAAGGAATCTACTTAGTTCTAGACCAAATCAAAAGAAAGAAATAAAAATCAAAAGTGCTACAAAAACACGAAGATTAGTATGAGTGCTGATCTTAGGCCTCTTGGGTTATGTTTAGGCTTAAAAATTCACGTATCCATTAAGATCTCGATAGTCCTCAAGTGGTTGAGAAAAATGTGAAGCTTAAGTATTAGGTCTAAGGCTTAGGGATTATTTGCCTTGTTAACTGACCTCTAGTTTGAGGGACTCGGTAACCTAAGCACCCTAATGCACACACAGTTTGGTTCAGTGTGCTTAATTATCAAAATCGCACAAAGCATTAATTCTGTTATAAAAGCTACCTGGATTAGGAGTGGCTTATCAACACAAGTTAATTTGGACAAGTTCCCAACACGGAGAGCCGAGAAATTCCCCTCGAAGATGTGCAATAACATACCGTCTCCTCGGTGCTTGTCTCCTAGGATATCTAAATATCCTACCGAAGGCACGTAAGCACCATGCGCTGGTTCAGGTGCCATGGATGGGATTATCCCAAAATGTCGATTGCCAGGGCTAGAATTTAGCTACAGAATGGCATGGGAGACACTATCTCAAAGTGTCGAAAGCCAAGGCTCTGGGGTTTGCCATGGGCGATGCTATCTCGAAGCATCAAAAGCCAGGGACCTTGCGAGGATTGATGTAGGAGTTAGGAATCCGATACAGATCGTGTTATAATGCCAATTCGAGGCTTGAACTAATGAAGAAAAAGAGAGAGAAAACTCTGCAAAAAAGGAAAAATTTCTTCTATCTCTCTCTTACTAAAGCGCATTGCAAACTGAACCTGGGCTGACCTTGTTTTAAGCACGGGTGCTTAAACCACGGAGTTCAACGAACCTTAGGTTAGTTCTTGTGGGCCTTAGAAACTTTCGCGGCAGACTGAGGCTAAAGCTAGTCAGGTCTGGATCTTGGTTGGTACTTGAGTACCTCTAGGCCTATTGTTAGCATTCTGACCTAATCTAAAAAAAAAAGCACACAACAAAAATCTGAGCATAAAAAGGCATGGTCTAGAATTTGAGTTAATTCTGTAAGATTTTTCTAAGGGACTAGCAAAAGTTAGGCATGGGGGTATGATGATAACGTCATCATCAGCCATATCTAGCATCAATTAGTCATATTCCATCATTAAATGCTCCTATATAACCACCAGAGGACCATAATTCATTGCAAATCCATTTTGAGAGAATAACAGTAAAATAGGGGTAAAACTATACTTTTAACAGTATATCTCAATTGCAGAACAATCATGGGATTTATTAAGGGTTAAATAAAGGTCAAATGGTCTTAAATGTCTTACATCTAAGTCCGTACAGACAGAAAAGGGTTTTCAATCATTTTAGGAATTAAATGACATCTAAAATAATAAAAATAGACACGCTTAATCTACTGAGGTTATGATTCGGATAAAATTCACATGAACCCTCTAAAAATCATAAAAAAATATTCTCTAGGGTTTGGTACCTTCAATTTGACCATCAGAACCCATTTAAACCTAAAATAGGGCCATAGATTGACTTTTGCCCTAATTTGGGTAATCATGCAATTTCTCTAGTCAAACATGGTCAAAGCCTAAATCTAACATCGCCATTGGATTCCTTGGGTTCAAATTAGTTTTGTATCAAAATTTAGGCCCAATTGAGATCATCTTGACCAAGTTTGCATTTCAGTCCAGTCTGATTCTTTCTCTTACACCTGTACACCTAGCTTTTGAAAGTACTTGCGTTTACCCCTCTAACTTCATCTCCTTTAAAAACTAGTCCCTTCCGCCATTGATGTGAACGCACCTTGCTCTGGCGAGATTTGAGTGGAGATTTCTCGCTCGATTCTCAATTAAACCTTCTCAAATTTGAACTGAAGATCCCTTTTGAAATTATCTTCCAATCAGACCAATTCTTGAGCTTCAATTCTTTCCCAATCTCTCATGCAAATGCATGAGAGATTTGGGTTTCCTACTTCGGCAAGCATTCCAAGCATGGGAAGCTTGCTTCCCAAGCTCTAACCGCTCCTTGAGGCCTATATAAGGATCCCCAAGGCCTCCCCGTTCTCCTCAGCTGCGTTCAAGGCCAAAAATCTCTTCTTTTCTCTATCAGCAGCCACCTCCAACCTAAGCTTCAGTAGACCTTCTCAATCTCTCTCCTCCATGCCTCCAACATCCAAATTGGAAGCATAGTAATCCTCCCCATATTCCTCCACGTCTCGCTGGTCACAGCAGGTGCCATCTTCCCCTCTCCTTGCTGCCGTCCCCCTAATAGAGGATTCATCTTCATCAACGGTAGTCGATCAAAGCCAGTGGTGTCCTCCCCCTTTCATCTATTAAATTAAGGTTAGATTAGATTCGTAGTTCTTTTACGTTAATTCCCTATTCCCAAAAAATCAAAAAGACCCTCGACGTCGTCAACCACCCTCATCTTCTCCATCTCCGACCACTCCTCTGGCGAGGTGCCTCCATCACTACACCCATCAACAAACCTCGCCATAACTCCCAAAACCTTAGCCATGACTCCACCAATCAAACCTGTCTCCTATTTTTCTCCACCGCACATGCAAACACGCTCCCAAACAGGCCCACTTCCTCCGACCATCTCCACCTCCGCCAGGCCTTCACACTCCATGACTCACGACGAAATCGCCTCCACCACCATTGCCATCATCCAGCGAAGCCTCTGAGCTCATTTAACATGGCTGAAAGGCCATTTCATGGATTCAGGTACCAGGGCTTCAATGCCATTGATGTCGAAGCTTCACGCTTGCTTGGAGCTTGCTCCAGGTCTAGCTAGGCCCAGGAGACACCACCAGGTTGAGCGAAAGGCACCCTGACATCCACCCAAGTGCTCACATGAGAATGTCGAGCATTTTGTCTGCTTCAATTGGAAGCCATTCCACCTGCTGCTACACGCATGAGAGGGATGCATTTAGTCCCACATCGGAAGTAGGAATAATAGTAGCAGCGCATAAAAGGAAAAAGTGTTGAGGGTTGTTTGCCTTAACACTTGCGGGGTGAGGTCCCCCGCTCCCCTCACAAGCCTCGCCCGTGATATTGTGCACGCGAACTTGGTCCAACCCATTTACTTGCCTATGCCCACGCACACCTCGGCTGCGACCATGCCCGCAGCCATGGTCCCGGGTATGCTTTGATCCGAAACCCGACTACCCGGTACTATGCATGTCCCTTGGGAGTGGGTGAAAGAGGAGAAACCAGAGAGAAGGAAAGAGAGAGAGCATGTGGGGTTAATGGGGGGTTTGCTCTATTGTGTAGCGGCTAACACTTAGCTGCATCTGAAGAAGAGTGCCCCCCTATGCATAAAGGAAAAGAGAAGAAGAGGAAGGAGGCTAAGGGAAGAGCAGAGGACAGAAGGAAGAAAAAAGAAGGAAGATGACCTATGCACGCAGAGAAAGAAGATGGAGCAGAGAAATAAGAGAAGAAGAAAAGGAAGTACAGTGCCCTCTTGGCACTGTAGCAGTGGACACTTAAGTCATCTAGTTGAAAGAATTTGTCGTCTGATTCCCTTGACACAGAGTGCATTGTGCACTTGGTTTGAATAGTTGATATTATTTGAGTATTTGCTACATGTGTTAGACTAATAATTGGTGATCCAAATCACCATTATTTTGTCTAGATTTCTTTTGATTCATCATATACTCATGCCATACATTGCATATTAAGATTTTGAGTAATTAATTATGCTCATTTACATTATATATTGAGATTAGCACGTGAATTCCATATTTGCTCTCAGGGATTGACCTCGGACTTCATTTCTGACATTCGAGTTATAAATTTTATCTGTTGTTTGAGCTATTTTTGTGGAATTATTGCTACAATGAATGCATCTTTTACAACCCCTCGATCCAGCACGTAACGACATTTTGGAACCATTGTCGGGGAGCAACGCACAATTCACCACTATTCTCATGCTATATTTTGCTATATATTTAGTACTAACTTGCCCTGTTTAATTTCTTGTGATTTTGTGTGGTACTTCACGAGGAGATCTTCCACGCAAATCAACAACTCCAAGGCTGGTAACTTCTTTATTCTTCCCTAATCACCTTTTAATATTTGGAAGACAAAAAAGAAATAATTAATTAGGAATCACCTGCCTTATTTTTCATAGTAACTATCATTTAAAAGGCAAGCTTCCTGATTTGCGATTTTTTTTTTTTCAAATCTGAGTGAAGATTGAGACGATTCTGTTTAGAATTCCCTACCCCAAATTTCCTCAACCAATTAGGGATCATGCTTAATTTCTAATCATCTTGGACTCCTCACCTTCTTGTTTGAGTCCAAGGTGTACATGTTGAGAACATATTGGATGCAGAATAGAGCCAATTATTGCTTGACATTAGGGTTTGGAGTGCTAGTACACATTTTTGCCTAAATTAAAGGAAAGTTGCCCTCCCGCATTTGTGTGCTACCCAAGCCCTTGATTGAAAAGATCTAATTAGAAAAGCCCTAAAATTAGGCTCTAATTTCACTTGAATCTTAAAATCTCGGACCTAATAACCTGGGAGTAAAATCAAGGTGATTTCTAGGTCTTGCCCTAGATCTCATTCTACCATCTTTAGGGCAAGTCAAGTGAAGTTGGTCTACATTGTAGGCCAACCAACCTCCAAATTAGGTCACAAGTTGAATTAACTTCTAATCAAGTGAAATCAAAGGCACAAATTAGGACATAAAAATGGTAGACTTAAGGACTTAAGTTCATACATTCTAGTCTACCTGGAACCTCAGTGATAAGGAAGGTCGAGTGGGGGAAACCCTGTAACTCGTGGGGACACTTTACCGTGTAGGGATCTTTGCGGGGCTCTCCCTTCCTAGCTGCCCAAGTACTTCGCGGGTGTGCAAACTTCTGATTCAGAGGTATCATCCACCTCAAAACTGCCTTAGCCATCCAAAAATCTTTGGGTGCCTTTATTGGGTCAAATCTCACATCTAGTCCCTCATTCCTTCTATTAGAGCACATACACAGGAAGGCTATTATGTTTTTAACCTAAGAAGCCTCACTAGATCTTCTTGGGAATCTCTTTCAAATCTAACCAACTTCAATCTAACCTAAGTTTTGATTGTACATCTTGATTCCACCATGTGATTAAAAAAAAAATAGCCTGGCTATATAGGAAGACTATTTAGAAAACTAGAGTCCCAAATGAGCATGAAAGAAAAGATAATCGAGAATGCCTGTAGAAATCATGAGGAATATTATAAAAGGGACATGATGGAAAAATTTGCAAAAATAACAAACCTCATCATGAACTGTGTAGGGATAATATGGACACAAATGAAACATGATTCAACACGGGATCATCTATTAGCAAAACACAGTGAATTAGTGAAATTACACAACAATGATTATCTGCAATATTGGTCAAATCCTTCAATTTCGGAAGAACTCCAGAATTTCTTGAAAAACAGGGAGAATTGCTAAATGGGTTATATAGAACCATCTATTAAAAATACCCATCATAAGTTAAGATGACATCTTGGAGTAATTCCAGTAATCCATGTAATTTGCCAAATCCTGGGTGTGATGATCAAGGTTGTTATGGACCCTTATCCCAAATGAAATCTAATCCAAATTATGAACAAATTGATACACCTGATCTTGAGATGAGTTGGGAGGATCCGATTGCAGGTGATCACAATTTTGGGCTAGCCCTAGAAAATCAAGAACCTGGTTCACCAAGTTTAGATTTCCCAAACACAAGTGATACTAAGATTGAATCAGAAACTCTCGAGGGTGTAATTTTCATCCCTTATTCTGATAAGGTGACTCTCGAGAGCAATTCTGACATCCCTTTAGAGCCCAACCTAGATTCTAGTGATCCAACCCACACCCTTAACCTAGAATCTAGATCTGAGCCTTATTGGGATGATTACATGGCCGCGTATGATGGAAATCAGATTTTGAATTTGGATTATGATTCTAGGCTTGTATTTGATGAATGCACCTCTCCAACCTCCTCAGAGATACAGATTGATTTTTTGGAAGTCACGCTAATCTACGACATAGAAATAGAGGAGTTGGAAGAGTTGGGCTTCGATTGGGTCTTCCCTACAAGACAAGAACCAGAGCCCATGCCTAATAGGGACACCGTTTTGAGTTTGGGTTATGAAATCAGGTTAGATCCAAGTTAGGTTGTTGATTGTACATCTCTTGATTTATTCTATGGTGGAACCTCTGATCCTGAGTCAAATTTGGAATATGATTCTCGCAAGTTCTT
The DNA here is from genome assembly GCA_037157565.1 of Thalassia testudinum. NCBI lineage: Eukaryota > Viridiplantae > Streptophyta > Magnoliopsida > Alismatales > Hydrocharitaceae > Thalassia > Thalassia testudinum. Next base: position 20,271,621 of record JAZHRO010000025.1, on the reverse strand, counting down.
TGACGATTTTGAATCTTACTCTGATATCAGGGAAATGTTGTTTCCTGATGATTACGAGCCAATCTACAACCTCAGCATCCACGACCCGTCTTTTGATTCTGATGCTGAGGTTCAATGATTTGAAAGAAAACACCACTTCTGTAACACATACAGAACCTTCTAAAACCCATTTTTAACCCCGACCCACAACTGGACTCAATTTCTACTCTGACTCTTCTCTTAATGATCTAGTAGCAAATGATTCCTCGCCACATTTTGATCGAGTTTCGAACTTTGATCAGACTACTAATCACATCCCATCCTTCTCTGATCACTCCCGTAAGGATCTCAAATACTCCACTGATTCATTCTCTTTTGAGGATCCCTACTCTGACCAGGCTAATCCGATTCAGCCAAACCCTAGCTTTTCACTTCCACATCTTTTTGAGTCATAAAGTATATGGTGGGTTCCGTATTTATTGATTCACATCTATCAACCCACCAGATTGACTGGGTTCGGGCTACATCAACAGCCTGTTGACTTGAACAAGCACCTGGTTGGACCAACCAACGTATTAATCAAGGTGCTTGTTCTACAAAATTCGTCTGATTTGACCACTCCTCCATACCTTATTCAGCTCGGCTGAAGGCACTGAATTTAGGACTTAACAGGAGGCAACCCGTCATTCCAAAAGCCCGAGATCCTTTTGATTATCCTTTTGTACTTCACATCTATTGCACTCTGAGTTCTATTTTAGAACAGTCGAATACACCTTTGGTACTCTTACCAGAGCTTGAAATCATTTGTAACAGCCATCCCAACCCGTTCACTCAATTGTTGAACCTATTCTAACTCCTGAACCCTAACTGTTTCATACCCTCCATTTATTATGACATTGCAAAACATAGGCATGGGAGGGTGTGAAACTGCAAACATACAAAATTTCAAAGTTTTGAAGGGTTCTAATAAAAAAATACATACTCCAAAAAACCAAAAAAATATAAAATTGAAAAAGAACAAAAAAAATGAAAGAAGGAAGGAAATTTTGAAAAGTTGAATGCATATCATTCTTGAGGAGGAAGAGGGAGGTGATTTAAATGTCAAAAAGAAGCAACAATTTGAAATGAAAGGAGTTAGTCATTAGTAAAAGATTAAGCAATCTACTTAGTTCTAGACCAAATCGAAAGAAGGAAATAAAAATCAAAAGTGCTACAGAAACACAAAGATTAGTACGAGTGCTGATCCTAGTCTCTTGGATTGTGCTTAGGCTTAAAAATTCATGTATCCATTAAGATTTCGATGATCCTTAGGAGGTTGAGGAAAATGTCAAGCTTAAGTATTAGGTCTAAGGCTTAAGGATTATCTGACCTTGTTAACTGCCTCTGGTTTGCGGGACTCTATAACCTAAGCACCCTAATCCACACACAGTCTGGTTCAGTGCGCTTAATTATCAAAATCATGCAAAGCATTAATTCTGTTCTGAAAAGCTACCTAGATTAGGAGCGGCTTATCAACACATGTTGATTTGAATGAGTTCCCAATGCGAAGGGGTGGGAAATTCCTCTCGAAGATGTGTAATAACATACTGTCTCCTCAGTGCTTGTCTCCTAGGATATCTAAATATCTAACCAAGGGCATGTAAGCACCTTGTGCTGATTTAGGTGCCATGGGCGGGATTATCTCGAAATGTCGATTGTCAGGGCCTGAATTTAGCTACAAAATGCCATGGGCGGCACTATCTCGAAGTGTCGAAAGCCAGGGTTCAGGGGGTTTCAATGGGCGATGCTATCTCGAAGCATCAAAAGCGAGGGACCCTACGAGGATTGATGGCAAGAGCTAGGAATCTAATATAGATCATGTTGTAAAGCCAATCCGAGGCTAGAACTAAAGAAGAAAAAGAGAGAGAAAACTCTCCAAAAAAGGCAAAAATTCTTCTATCTATCTCTTACAAAAATGCACTACAAACTAAACTTGGGCTAACCATGTTTTAAGCACGAGTGCTTTAACTGCGGAGTTCAATGAACCTTAGGTTACTTCCTATGGGCCTCAGAAACCTTTGCGGCAGACTGAGGCTAAAGCTGGTTAGGTCTGGATCTTAGTTGGTACTTGAGTACCTCTAGGCCTATTGTTAGAAATCTAACCTAATCTATAAAAGAAAGCACACAATAGAAATCTGAGCATAAAAAGGCATGGTCTAGAATTTGATTTAATTCTATAAGATTTTGCTAATCTTATAAGATTCTATAAGATTCTAAAAGTTAGGCATAGGGGTATGATGATAACAAGATTCTAAAAGTTAGGCATAGGGGTATGATGATAACATCATCATCATCCATATCTAGCTTTATGTAGTCATATTCCATCGTTAAATGCTCCTACATAACCGCCAAAGGACCATAATTCATTACAAATCCATTATGAGAGAATAAGAGTAAAATAGGGGTAAAACTACAGTTTTAATAGTATATCTCAATTGCAGAACAGTCACGGGATTTCTCAGGGCTTAAATAATGGTCAAATGGTCTTAAATGTCTAACAAGTGAGTCTGTACAGACAAAAAAGGGTTTCCGCGCATTTCAGGAATTAAATGACATCTGAAACCCTTAAAATAGACCTGCTTAATCTACTGAGGTTTTGGTCAGGATACATTCACATAAACCCTCTAAAAATCATAGAAAAATATTCTCTAGGGTTTGGTACCTTCAATTTGACCATCAGAACCAGTCTTAACCTAAAATAGAGCCACAGATAGACTTTTGCCCTAATTTGGGTAATTGTACATTTTCTTTAGCAAAACATGGTCAAAACCTAAATCTAACTTCACCATTGGATTCCCTGGGTCCAAATTAGGTTTGTAGCAAAATTTGGGCCCAATCTGAGATCATCTTGACCAAGTTTGTATTTCAGTCCAGTTTGATTCTTTCTCACACCCGTACCCCTAGGCTTTGAAAGTATTTGTGTTTACGTCCCTAACTTCATCTCCTTTACAAACTAGGCCTTTCCACCACTGGTGTGAACACACCTTGCTCCGGCGAGATTCGAACAGAGATTTCTCACTCGATTCTCAATCAAACCTTCTCAAATTTGAATCGGAGAACCCTATTGAAATTATCTTCCAATCAGAATGATTCTTGGTATTCAATTCTTTCTTAATCTCTCATGCAAATGCATGAGAGATTTGGGTTTCCTACTCCGATGAGCCTTCCATGCTTGGGAAGCTTGCTTCCCAAGATCTAACCACTCCCTAAGGCCTATATAAGGATCCCCAGGGCCTGCCCGTTATCCTCAACTAGGTTCATGACCAAAAATCTCTTCTTTTCTCTATCACCAGCCACCTGCAACCAAAGCTTCGGTGGGCCTTCTGAATCTCTCTCCTCCGCACCTCCAATGGCCAAATTGGAAGCAAAGCAACCTTCCCCATCTTCCTCTGCATCTCGTCGATCACAGTAGGTGCCATCTTCCCCTCTCCTCGCCGTCATCCCCCTCATAGAGGATTCATCTTCCCCGACACCGACCGATCAAAGCCAGTGGCATCCTCCCCATTTCATCTATTAAATTAGGGTTAGATTAGATCCATAGTTTTTTTAGGTTAATTCCCTATTCCCAAAAAACCAAAAAGACCCTTGACGCCGTCAACCACCCTTATCTTTTCCGTCTTTGACCACTCCTCTGGCAAGGTGCCTCCATCGCTACACCCATCCACATGCCTCACTAGAACTTGCAAAACCTTCGCCACGACTCCACCAATCAAACCCCTCTCCTATTTTGCTCCACCACACACCCAAACACGCTCTTGAACAAACCCACTTCCTCCAGCCATCTCCGCCTCTGCCGGGCCGCCACACGCATCAACTAACCACGAAACTGCCTCCACCACCTTTACCATCATCCAGTGAAGCCTCTGAGCTCATTTAACATGGTCGAAAGGCCATTTTGTGGATTTCAGGTACAAAGGCTTCTACGCCATTGACGCCAAATCTTCACCTTGCTTGGAGCTTGCTCCAAGTCTCGCTAAGCCCAAAAGACACCCTCAGGTTGAGCGGAAGGCACCCAGGCATCCACCCAAGTGCTCACTTGGGAATGTTGAGCATTTTGTCAGCTTCAATTGGAAGCCATTCCACCTGCTGTTGCACGCGTGAGGAGAGGGACGCATTTAGTCCCACATCAGAAGTAGCAACAACAGCAGTAGAGCATAAAAGGAAAATGTGTTGAGGGTTGTTTGCCATAACACTTGGGGGGTAAGGTCCCCCACTCCCCTCACATGCCTCGCCTGTGACACTGTGCATGTGGGCCTAGTCTGACCTGTTACCCACCTATGCCCATGCACATGTTGGCTGCGACCACACCCACAGCCCTAGTCCCAAGTGCACTTTGATCCGAAACTCGACTACCCGGTACTGTGCATGGCCCTTGGGAGGTAATGAAAGAGGAGAAACTAGAGAGTAGGAAAGGGAGAGAGCATGTGGCATTAAGGGGGGTTTGCTTTGTTGTGTAACGGTTAACACTTAGCCGCATCTGAAGAGGAGTGGCCCCCTATGCATAAAGGAAAAGAGAAGAAGAGGAAGGAGAGCTAAAGGGAAGAGCAGAGGACAAAAGGAATAAAGGAGAAGGAAGAAGGCTTGTGCACGCAGAGAAAGAAGACAGAGCAGAGAAAGAAGAGAAGAAGAAGTACAGTGCCCTCTTCACATTGTAGTAGTGGACACTTAAGTCATCTGGCTGAAAGAATCTATCGTCTGATTCCCTTGATAGGGAGTGCACTATGCACTTGGTTTGAATAGTTGATATTATTTGAGTATTTGCTACATGTGTTAGACTAATAATTGGCGATACAAATCACCATTATTTTGTCTAGACTTCTTTTGACTCATCATATACTCATGCCATACATTGCATATTAAGATTTTGAGTAATTAATTATGCACATTTACATTATATATTGAGATTAGTAGGTGAATTCCATATTTGCTCCCAGGGAACGACCTCGGACTTCGTTTCTGACATTCAAGTTATAAATTTTATCTGTTGTTCGAGCTATTTTTGAGGAATTATTTCTACAACAAGAACATCTTTTGAAACCCCTCGATCCAACGCATAATGACAACGAGGACTCGAGACTAAGTCCACATTCTTGGGGACACCCAAGCTAATTAACCCCAAAGACTTGAAGAGTCTAAGTGTTTTGGTCCTATCATATCATTTCCTAAAGTTAATAACTTCCAAGAGCCTAAGTTCTCTTCTCCTAATTCTATTTTTTCTTCTTTGTTTTTCTATCTTTTTGAATTTTCAATTTTTTTAAAAAGAAAATAAAGGAAATTCTATAGAGTTAACGAAATAATTTTTAGATTAAGTATCCACCCCCATGCCTAAATGATGAAATGTCCTTGATCGGGAGGTTTTTCTCTTAGCAGAAATAATGTGTCGTCGTAGTGAAATCACGCGGTGGAAAAATCCCGATCAATAATATATCAATGAAAATTAACCACGAATAGTTAGGATGTCGTATCCACAGGGACGAACAAATCAATAAATTCATGAATACTTTTCCCTTGTATTTGTCCAATCAAGTGTGAAATCCATGATTAAATTTGACGTGAAACGTGACAAAAAAAAGACACGCAATAACTCAAGAATGTAAGGTTATATGTGCAATTTTTTCCTCAATAAAATATTCAATAAATATGTGATGAATCTATGTAATTTCGAATTGCACATGAATTATGGAGAAATTGTGTAAATCTTAATACAATTCCAATGTCTAATGATGTGCATAACAAGAGCGAAGCAATTATGAGAAAGTATGAGCATGAAGTTGTAATTTCACTTAATATATCAAATATTAAAATCAAAATAAAAGTTTGGCAATGGCACTCAAATGTAATTATTAACTGGTTCTCTACCGTAGAGAAACAGGGGAATTCGTTCCCCTCGTGCGCATTCAGAGAGGGAGGCTCAGAGCTCGGAGGAGGTCGACAGTGGTGAGGGGATCACAATGATGGTGGTGGCATCGACGACGGCGATCGGAGGTCACCGGACAGGAAGGAAGAGCTTGCCGACGGTGGGTTACTCCATGCATGCACGCGAGTTGCGGTGGGTGTGTTTGAGGCGTAGCCGAGCTTGTGAGGGCACGGTGAGCTCAATGGAAGTGACGGCGTGGAGAATGGCGGTCCGTGGTGGTGGCTCCAAGTAAAGGAATGGCGGTTTGTTTGGGTTCTTTTCCTCTCCCTTGTTAGTGGAGAAGGAGAAGAAGAGGAATAAGAAGCAGTCGGTGGGTTGAGGGTGGGATGGAGCGCAGGTGCCTGCATGCTCACGCAGGATGAAGCGTAGACACTTGGTTATTGCTAGTGCACCCACACGCGTAGGTGGGGATGTGTAGCTTGTGTGCAAAAAGGGCGTGGAAGGTGATGTGAATGTGTGTTGCTGCAGTTTGGTTGGCGTGTGCAAGGGCACGCGGCTGCTGCTGCGTGGCCGCAGGTGCATGAGCATGGACGCACAAGGAAGTCGGCGATGCCAGTTGCACATGGGCATGCGCGAGGATGTGTTGGCACTTCGCAAAGGGAGGGTGCGCTGGAGAGGATGAAGAATGGTGGTCAGTTGTGGGAACGGCCGATGGTGCACCTAAACATCGGTGATGTATTAGAGAAGGCGATGGCATTCACGCACTATCACTGCGTGCATGAACGGAGATGGAAACAAGGTCAGAGCACACCATGGCTTGCGGTGTTTGCCATATCCATAGTGTAAGCCTTCACCATAGTGGTGGTGGGGAAGATGATGGATGAAGATGTTGAACTCTTAGGGGAAGGTTGAGGGTGGCTTTTTATCCCCATCTTCTCCAGTGCTTCTAACAAATCCCATTAGTAAAATTAGCCATGACCCAATGTGGAAGTTGGGTTGGCATTGTGTGAAAGAGTGGGTGGTTTTGACGAAGGAGATAGGGTTGGTGAGAGGAGTACGGTGAGGAGAGGGTGGATGGTGAAGGCAGATGATTTGTTCCTGAAATAACAAAGCATAAAATAGTTATTTATATATATATATTTATAATAAGTTATAAAATGCAATAGAACATATGCAAATTTAAATAATGATATATGTAATTATTCTATGATCTAATGAAGTTATTAATGACATAAAATGCTAGAATAAAGTTAACTTAGGTGTAACAATAGTCCATAGAAATGGACTCATCAAATGCCCCTATGCCTAAGTTTTGCTAGTCCTGAGTAAAAATGAAAAATAATAGGAGTAACTAAAAGACTTCTTTTTTTCTTATTCCAAAAATTTAGAGATCCAAACCAATGTGAAGTGATAGTAGTCTAGGTAACGGATCCAAGTGAAAAGTCAACTTACATGTACAGTTCGCACTGCACCCTTAATAAATTTCTATCGGGATAGGTAACTACTTCCCTCGGGGATAAAGCAAAAAATAATCTATAATTTAACCTCGACTCTTTGGCTTAGGTAGGAGATATAGAGTTAAATGGATTCATGTTTGGTGGCACAAACTCATACGGTGCTGCATGTAATCTAGTACTACAGACTCTAGATCTCTAAATTATCAAATGAGTCAACCCTGAGAAAGGCTAAAAACTATGCTCTCTATGCGTTCCTTGCGCTCACTCACTCTCTTTCCTTTTTTTCTTTTTCTTTTCCTCCTCTGAGATCACATATCATTCCAGATTTTGTAAATGTACTTAATATTTGTTGGCCTCACATGGAAATCACATGTCAATAAAAGTCCTAATAACCCTACAACTAAGTTAGAGGACCTCAGTCAGTATTCGAGCGATTAGAAATACTAAAAGTAGGTATGGGTCATATTTAGTGGATCGCAATGGATGTTTTTGTTATTGCCTCAAAAGCATTGACACAAAATGTGACATGAAGATAAAACTCCAAACTTGGACTCTTTTTTCTTTTTCTTTTTCTTCTTTTCTTTTCTTTTTTCTTATTAATATTTTTCTAAATATAAATATTTCCTTTTTTTCTCTCTCTTTTTCTTCTTCTCTATTTTTTTTTCAACTACTAACACAAAACGATGCATACTTTTATTTATGAGGCATTATTAGGAATGATAATGGTCAAGAGGATATTGTGTGGCTTATTTGATGGAAGTGCCTACTCTTGGCATTGGGAAGGAATGGATAGGACATGAGTATTTCTAACCTTTGAAACTATTAACCTTCTTCAGCCGAGGACTCTATGAAGGACGGTGGTAACCATCCATCATAGTCATAGTTTTATTAGGACTCTATCTCTATGTATTTGCCTTATTTGGTGACTCTCAGGAATTCACACAATGTACGCACTTAGGAACAGAGAGTGAAAACTATGCCTAACTCTGAGGTATCATCATATAAATATCCAGAACTTAAGAGTCTTTGCACTAGACTTAGCACACCAGTAGTCTCTTTACTTTCTTCTCACAAATACGAGGTAGATCTAATAGAAGATAGTATGCCTGACTCCCTATTAACTGTCTAAGGGTTCAATAGACTAAAAATGCTTACTGATTTTCTACAAAGATCCATTACTTAGTCTACGTGCAAGTGAAGTAACTATATTGGATTCTAAACTTAGAAATAATCTAAGAAGAAAATCTTTAATAAAACCTCCTTGATAAGAACTTTTGCTCGGGACAATCCAATTTAGCTCAAGAGATTTTTTTTTTTGGCTAATGCACTATCCAAAATGTATGCAAATATTTATAAATGCTAAAAACATTCTCAGGTTATACCCCCCCATGCCTAAGACTGACAATGTCCTCATTAAAAAAATAGAACAATATCACCTAAGGAGGTGGGAGGAGCTAAGGCTCCTCAACCCGAAGTGCATCCAAAACCTGACCATCTGAAAGAGTAACATAAGGTTTAAGTCGTTGGCCATTTACCTTAAAGCTCACACCAAAAGTAGGATTCCGAATTTCTATAGCTCTATGAGGGAAGGCATTGATAACAACATATGACCCATCCAAGCAAGACTTAAGCTTTCCTTAAAATAATTTAAGTCTGGAATTGAAAAGCCAGACCCACTAGTTAGGCTCAAAGTCCTTTCTAATGATATGCTTATCATGGAAGACCTTTGTACGTTGCTTGTAAGCTTGAGAAGTTTCATAGGCCTCATTACGAAGCTCCTCAAGCTCACTTAACTCTAGCATACGTGCCTTTCCCGCTTTATCCAGATTTTAATACCCCAATAGGCTTTGTGTTGGATTTCAGTGCGAAGATGGCATGCCTTTCCGTAGACAAGCTGGAAAGGAGACATGCCCAAGGGAGTCTTATACGCTATTCTGTAGGCCCAAAGAGCATAATTTAGTTTTTTAGACCAATCCTTACGGTCAGGCCTAATAGTTTTTTCAAAAATTTGTTTAATCTCCCTATTAGACACTTCAACTTGTCCATTTGTTTGGGGATGGTAAGGTGTGGCTAACATGTAGTTGAGTCCCAAATTTTGGAGTAATCTTATGAAGTGCACGTTCTTGAAGTGAGGTCCTCCATCACTTATGATCATCCTTGGGCACCCGTATCGGGAAATGATATTAGCCTTAACAAAATCCATGACCACAGAATGGCCATTGGTTTGCGTGGGTATGGCTTCTATCTATTTTGATATATAGTCCATAGCCACAAGGATGTACTCATATCCGAAGGACACAGGCAAGGGACCCATGAAGTCGATGTCCCAAATGTCAAAGATCTCAATGGGGAGAATAGGTTGCTGGGGCATCTCATCCCTTTTTCCGATGGTTCCCGTCTGCTAGCAACGTAGACATGTGCGCACATATGTATGTGCATCTCGGAATGATGTGGACCACCAAAAGCTAGACTGAAGAACCTTATGGGCAGTCTTTTCTCCACTAAAATGTCCTCCACATTGGAGGTCATGGCAAAAACTCAGAACATTTCTTTGTTCTTTGTCAGAGACACAACAGTGAAAAAGCTTGTCAGGGCCTATTCTAAAAAGCCCAAGTTCCTCCCAAAGTTAAAATTTAGCATTAGCAAGAAATCTGTCTCGCTTCTGCTTGTCCCAAGTACTGCGAGTAATGCCCATGACCAAAAAAGTTCACTATGTTAGCGAACCAAGGCGTTTTGTCCTCCACAACCATCATAGACTCATCAGGAAAAGTCTCTTTGATATCGCCAGCAGGGGTTGATGCCTCAATAGGGATCCTAGATAGATGATCTACTACCACATTCTCAGCTACTTTTTTATCTTTAATTTCCATGTCAAACTCCTGGAGTAGCAGAATCCAACGAATTAGGCAAGGTTTGGTGTCCTTTTCAGCAAGAAGATGCTTTAAGGCAGAATGATTAGTGAACACCACAACCTTGGATCCCAAAAGATAGGACAGAAACTTTTCCAAAGCAAATAGTATAGCAAGAAGTTCCTTTTCAATGACCATGTAGTTTTACTAAGAATCAGTAAGGGTCTTGCTGGCATAATGCAACACATGAGGTTTGCCGTCAACCCTTTGACCTAAGACGGCTCCCATTGCGAAATTAGAAGCATCGTACATTAGCTCAAATGGGAGGGTCCAATCTGGTGCTTGGAGAATTGATGCGATAATAAGGGCTTTCTTCAAGATTTGGAAAGCCTCGCCACATCTTTCATCAAAATCGAAGGAAACACCCTTCGCTAACAGGTCACAAAGTGGATTAAAGATTTTATTGAAATCTCTAATGAAGCACCTATAGAATCCAACATGGCCAAGAAAAGATCTAACTTGACTAATATTGGTTGGCGATGGAAGCTTAGAGATGGAATCAATTTTGGTAGGATCCACTTCTAATCGTCTCTCAGAAACTACATGCCCCAAAACAATGCCCTTCTGGACCATAAAGTGGCTTTTCTCCCAGCTAAGCACCAGCTTTGCCTCTTCGTAACGGGTTGAGACTTTATCAAGGTGAGAAAGGCATAGGTCAAATGACAAGCTGTAAATAGAGAAATCATCCATGAAAATCTCTACAAACTCATCGATCATATCGGAAAAGATAGCCATCATACATCGTTGGAAAGTGGCAGGAGCATTACATAACCCGAATGGCATCCGACGGAATGCAAATGTGCCATACGGACTCGTGAAGGTGGTACACTCCTGATTGTTAGGAAAGACGGCTATCTGATTATACCCAGAGTCGTCGTCAAGGAAACAAAAGTACTTGTTCCACGCTAGTTGTTCCAAAATTTGATCGATAAATGGTAAGCGGAAATGGTCTTTCTGGGTAGCCTTGTTTAAACAGCTGTAATCAATGCAGACCCTCCAACAAGTTGAGGGTCTAGTGGTTACCAACTCTCCTTGGTCGTTCTCTTCCAAAGTGATTCCTGCCTTTTTGGGCACCACATGTATAGGACTGACCCATTTACTATATGAAATGGGATAGATAATTCCAGCATCCAGCCATTTCATAATCTCCTTTTTAACAACCTCTCGCATATTGGGGTTGAGCCTTCTTTGCATATCTTGGAAGGGTTTCACGGACTCGTCCGTGTATATGCGATGCATGCAAAGGGAGGGATCAACACCCTTAATATCAGCTATCAACCAAATAATTGCTTCCTTATGCCTTTGTAAACACTCAAGAAGAGCTCCCTCCTTTGATTCAGATAATGCAGATGAGATAATAACGGGGAGTGCGTCATTAGGGCCAAGGAAGTCATACTTCAATGTGCTCAGGAGGGGTTTCAGCTCCAACTTAGGAGCCTTTTGGATTGAGGGTTTAAGTTGATATGTCCCTGCCTCAAGTAGCAGATCCACCTTCACAGTCCAGGGTGGGGACAGAGACTTTGTGTGTACCCCCAGCAACTCTTCTAATTCGGGTATATCCCCTTCAGTTTCGTCAATAGTCAGAGGATGGTCCTTAGATATGACCTTTCGGAGGGGATCTCTACATAGGAGTGCTGGAGTAGTCTCTTCAATGATTTTATCAACTACCTCAATCTGGGAACAATCTTCAAATCCAAATTGCTTGTAAGTATCAAAAACACTCAACCGAATCTTCTTGTTCCCAAAGCTCATTTTAAGTGCCCCTGATCTACAATTAATAAAGGTGTTGGCTGTGGCCAGGAAGGGGCATCCCAGAATAATGGATGGCTTGGTGGGCTTATTAGATGGGTTAGCATCTAGCACAAGAAAGTCAATAGGGAAGAAGTCCTCCACTCTCACCAGGACATCTTCTAGTAATCCCCATGGTGTCTTAAGCAATCTGTCTGCGACCTGGAGGATGAATGGACTAGGCTTTAACTCACCTCCTCCGAAAAGGTCGTAGACAAAGCTTAGTAAAATGTTCACCCCCGCACCAAGATCGAGTACAGCTTCGTCAATGTGTTGGTTACCTATAACCAATGAAATATACGAGTCCTCTGGGTCTTTCATTTTGGGGGGTGTTTCATGTTGGAGAATCGAGCTAACATGGTCAAGCAGGATGACCTTAGTTTGGACCTATCTCCTAAATCGACGCTTCCGGGTGCACAGGTCCTTTAGAAACTTCGCATAGGATGGGATATGTTTGATAGCTTCCAATAGAGGCAAGTTCATATGGACTTGTCTAAAAGTGTCCATAATCTCCGTCATCCTATCCTTGGCTCTAGATGAGCCAATAGAAGATTCCCCAGGAGTAGATAGGTGCTCTAGATAGGGCACCCTCGGCTTCTAAGTAGAGGGGTCATCATGGCGGGAAAGGGGTGGTGGAATGACGACATCCTCAGGATGGGTGATTTTAAGCGAGGGAGAGCAATGTGGCTCTTCCTCGATGGAGATGGAAGTCAGGTCCGGTGTAGGAGGGGTATCCTGAGAGGTGACCGTAGGAGTGTTATTATGCTTGTCAATTTTCTTTCCACTCCTTAGCACGGTCACAACTTGGGCGTGCTCCCTAAATACGACCCCCTTGCCCTTTGGGTTCTCCTCAGAAGAGCTTTGCAGCTTCCCCAGATCTCGCTACCTAACTGCCTCAGTAAGATGCCTAATTTAGGATTGCATATCAGTAATCATCTTATTCTGAGTAGGATGTAATTAAATTAATTCATATTTTTAGATTAAGTGCATAATTCATGTGTAGCATCCATATTTAAATGCATTTAGAATTAACTTAGAACTACATTCATTTAATTAGTTAACCAATTAGGTGCATTGCATGCATTTTTTAAGTTAACATAAAAGTCAAGGGTTTGTGTATAAATAACCATAATATTTTATTATTATTTTATTCTTCTTCTATGAGGAACAACTACATTTCTTCCTCCAGCTGCCACATTGAAGATCCCAGCGCTAGAAGTGGATCTGGTCTCCTCGACTAGGATAAAGAAAAGATGGAGGCTGCCATGCTCTGGGAGATGCCGCCCACCCTATCACCGCGTATCCGCCCATTGCTATGGTCTCCACAGTCGAGCCTCGCCACACCGTGGGCCGACTGAGTGATAAGTCATCGTGCCAAGCCGGCGAGCTCGACAACTTACTGTGAGCGTGTGCCTCATCGGCCTTGCAAAGCCTAACGAACCCACCACCACCATCATCGCAGACCACCTTCACACCAAAGCGGCCAGCAACAGCTAACCTCTCCTCTAGACCGCACCACATCCCCACATGCAACAGTAGCCACGCTCCTCTGACTGCATACCGTGCATCACCACGCGTGCAGGCGGTGCCTAGCCACTGTCTTCGTGCACCTCTCGGCCAAATCCAGCAGCAGCCTCCGCGTCCTCATCCCAGTTGCTACATGCATGATGCACCCTTGCCACACCCGCTGCAGCACACAAAGCTACAACCACCACCTCTCCTCCCCGCGCCTCAACCCCTGCCGAGAGCGCCACCGCACATGCCTCCCCTCGGCGCGCTTCATCTTCTACAGCAGCCTACGCACACGTGCTACACCTCCACCGCAGTAGGAGCACACACCCAGTTTTAGCCTGCGCACATCTCCCTACATGTGCCCTTACCTCACCGCGCTGCTGCCTGCAGCACTCACCAAGTGCCCTCCAGCCATAGCACATGCAAGAGCAGCAACAACAGCCTCTGCCGCTTCTCTCCTCCATCCAGCCAACCCAAGCCATCTCACGACGCGCCACCACCACCGCCGCGAAGGCCTTGCTCCGACCGAACTTTTGTCGGAGTAGCTCCTCAAATGTGCCTCTCTCCTGTGTGTGTGGAGGAGAGAGGTATAATCCTTTATTTTTACTTGAATTTCTATTTACATAAATTGCATTGCCACATTCATTTTCTTCATTTATTTGGTTAATTAAATTGTCGTGAATTTATGCCTTCATGCTTATGCTTCTAGAGAATTGTTAAGCCCTATTATTCATCTCTATGTGCATTGTATTTAGTTTTGAATTACATTTTAGTATGCATGCAAGTGAAAAGTACATGGCATACCCTTGCACATGGATAATTTTCTTATGTAAAAATTACATTAACATCCCTTGACTTCTACATAGATTTAAGGTTTACATTCAGAGCTACATAGCCATTGTTTGATTTGATGAATATTTCAACGAACTTGATTTCTACCTAATTGCGAGCTTAAATAAGTCATTGCCTCCCTGTGGACACGACCGGCTCTCCTGTGAGTGGTTTAATTTTAATTTTAATTATTTTGTAAAGCAATTTTCCATCACTTTAATCCTAAAATGACAAATCATCTTAATCACCTTATTCGAAAGCGAAAACCATCTTATCAAATGGTGCTGCTGCCAGGGAGGCAACAGGCTTAACTAAATCGCATTCATTCATTCATTCTTTCACATTGATTTAAATTTTGAAACATATTGAACTCTGGATTTTTTTTTTCTGATGCAAGTGCAATGATCTGCAACACACATTCTACGACTTGCAATCACACCAGCCATCGTGACAGGCGACCCTTGATGTTGCCAGAGGAGAAATTGTTCAAGCCACCTTGCAAGGAACCAGATTGCCAGGAGGGGAAGGACAAGGACGTGACGATCATCTCTGCACATGTAGTCGCTGATTTGATTAGAGTAGGATTAAAACTTTAGAACATAATTTTCATTGCACATTTGGTTTGAGACCCTTGTTCTGGGGTACATTTTTAGGGGTTTGCTCCCCGATTTTGTTTCAAACCCGTGTTGGGTGGATAATTTTTGAGTGCCTGTTCCCTTTTCTTTAGAACTAGGTTTTATTTTATTTTGTGGTTGTTTATCCTTAATTTGTTTGTGCATAAGTAGCTAAAAAAAAAATACGAGCTACCTACTAGAAGCTGCCTGCCCTTAGGTCGAATCATTTAGGACTAAATGAGCAACATATAGATCTAATTCCTGTCTTGCATGTTGCATGAAGAATGCTGGAATCAGGTATGCACTTCTAACTTTGCATTTCTACCTATCATGCAAATGCATTTGGATTAATTTTTAGACCACATAATCTATCTTGAAGTGATCTAATAAAGTGGTCACATTTAATTTTTGAGAAAGGACTAATTAAAGGGGGGACAATTAAAAATCAAGGACTTGATTTTCAAACTTGGTGTGTGATTCAAAATTCAAAATCTTTTGCAATCTATGCACACTTATATCTCTTGTAGCAAGGCATGTTTTTAGATACTCCTCAGGTTTGGAACTGCTAGGACTAGAGCCTCCTATTACTGAGGTCTAAAGTGACCCAAACTTTAGTTCAGTGGTGAAGTTGCCTCCAAACCTTGCAGATTGAAGGTAGTTAAGAAGCACCGTGAAAGCAACGCTTCAAAGGAAGGGTTTAACCCTACTTGTATCCTTCTTTGCCGTGTTTAGTGGTGACTAAACTTTTTGGGCTTTCAGGAGGATCACCTAAGTCCTAGTTAGGTCTTCTTAGGCAATCCATAGGTCGACAATAAGCACGTAAATTGATTGAACAAATTGTATTGTCACCTACAATCTAACTTAAAATCAAAAGCCTAAATTGGGAAAGACCTAAAAAGTCATTTTTGAATTGTGTTTTGCTTAGGGAATTCTGATTGACGTGTGAGTTAGAATGGACCACATTGATTTTCATCCTTTCACATCTTGCCCACACCCTTACCCCCACTCTGCACTATTCGATCCCATATGCCAAGATGGTCCATCCTTTGATGGACATAGTGATAATCATTGGGATCCATTTTACTCCTATTATAGGAGTATTGGCCTGGTTAAGCCCCAAATCAGTGAGTAGAACCTAGGAGTGGGATTTACTTTTCCTAATATCCTACACACCATAGAAATACCCAACCCATCCTCTCTGAATAATTATAATGGTTGGACAGACACTCTTGGGTACTATAAGCCTAATCCTGACTTCACTCCTGATAGAAATGATGACCTCTCCTCCTTGAGGATGGAAATACAGAAAATGCAAGATGAAATGATTGAATTGTTAGGAGAATCTTCGAGAGCAGGCCAACAAGAAAGAGATGAAATTAGCCACCCAATCTACCCCATTGAGGATGATGTGCACCCCTCTACACTAGATGCATCTCTCGTGGGAGAGCTACACTTTAAGTTGGAGGGAAATTTTGGGGATTATGTAAGGGAGAATAGCTACTTTTCGAGGATCGATTTTGAAACCTCCCCATTAGATGACACTTCCTTGAGAGGTCCATGCCTTAAGTGGGAGGAAGATACATATGAAAGTAGCTATGCATTGGATGAAGAAAGGTGGCAACTCGAGGAAGATGATGATAAGGTTGAGTATCCACCTTAATTATATTGGAGTCAAAAGAAGGGAATGATGGTACCATTGGAAGACCTTGACCCAAATGATAGTATTTTCGTGACATTTGATGAAGTTGGTCGAAGTCAAGTTGTTAATCCTGCCCTCCCTTCTGATCATGAGATGGAACTCAACCCCACCTTTAGGAAGCCTAACCATAAAGAAATTCACCTATCTGAGGAGTCCGATGTTACCAGTGTAAACCATTTACCCCATATAGAGTACCCTAGGGGATCTGCTAAGATTTTAGATATTCTAGACCTCGGTATATGATGAATTGTATGATGAGGAGAAGGATAAATTATATGAGGAACCTACATTCAAAATTTGGAGTGACACTAAGGGTGATTATGTCTTATTTGAAGAGTTAGTCCCTGAGGATGTCACAAATTTGACCTAATTAGGTTTCCTTAGTACACCCATCGATGATATTTCTCCTCATGATGAAATAATGGAAAATTTGGAAGCAACTTCTAAGATTTATGTGGATTCACATATAGACTCCGGGGAGGATTTGAGTAAAGAACAAGAACCCGGGGATGACGTTGATAGGATAATCCCTAGATTTGTTGCTTCCAACCTACATTCATTTGATTCGAAGTCACCCTCTAATTCGCTTATGTCTGAAGGCAAAATTTTGACTCCTGATGAAGTGCAGGAAGATACTTGTGATAGTACAAGGGATGCTAGGGATGTGATTGAGGAATTAGGAAGAGTGTTAGGGATGGACACCAGGCCAATTAAACCCAACTTAGATCTTATGGCCACTCCGCAACCTTGAAACTTAGACACCCTTGACAATCCCTGGCTTAAAGACATGCTCACTACCATTTTGACTGGGGGGCTTAACAGAGCAATATTTCCTGTAATGGAGTATCAGGTATGGATTGATGATTTCTTTAGTCAGTCCATTACCCTGGGGGTTTATCTCTGCACCATTCCTTCCCCATTCCTTTTGGAGGATCCTTGTCATCCTCCCCCTACCCCTTTGGAGGTTATTATGCCAGCTTATCCTTTAGAACCTCCTCTGGTGACCTGGGAAGATTTCATTCCCATCTTAGTTGGGCGAGCATTTGCTATTGGGATTCATCATCAGCTTGCCAACATCCTAGGTTACCTGTTTTCTAGGCCAGCATAACTTTGCTCATTTTGAGGGCCTATTTCTGCGATCCTTGAACCTGATTTACGAGTTCTTTGGCTACTCGGTTGCTAGCAAATTAACGACAACTCATCTCTGACCCAGGTAATATCCTTCTATGCAATGGGACATTGCAGATTTTAGGCATGGAGGGTGTACTTGGGGATATACATAGCATTTATACATAGTGCATTCATGCATCTACTTAAAGCATTCCACATTGCATACATTTGCATTAAAAAAAAAATAGAGAGAAAAATATTTTGTAATTATTGAGCTTAACTGGCTAGGCCCTAAATTTTTAAGCAGACTAGAACTTTAGGTTAGACTAAGTTGATTCTAGGTGTCGAACATTAGTAGCTAAGTTGAGCTACTAGCTTTAGACCCTTAGGTAAAAACTTAAGTAGGAGTTAAGTTGTAGACCATTCAGCTAGAGATTGAGTTAAAGGCTGGGTAGTACCTACAGTCTTGTTTTACCTTTTGGTTTATGGGTCCTCGTAACCTAAGCATCCACATTTCACAGACACTTGGTCTTCTGTAAATAGTGATCACCATAGTTCATTTCTTAAAGAAAATTTGGTTCTCTTAGTTTTGACTTAGGAGAAGCTTGAAAGCACAATTTGTTTGGAAGAGTTCCTGCCACAGGAGAGGTGGAGTGCATACTCACCTTGATGATGTGATGAGAACATGTCACCTCCTCGGAACTTGTCTCTTAGGATATCCATCCTACTGGTGGCAGGTAAGTGCATTGTACGGTTCAGGTACCATGGGCGGCCCTATCTCGAAGTGCCGATTGCCACAGCCCTGAATTCGCTTAAGAAATCCATGGGTGATACTATGTCAAAGTGTCGATTGGTAGGAGTTCTTGGGGTCGCTATGGGAAGTGCTATCTCAAAGCATCAAAAGCCAGGTACCCTTCGAGGTACGGTGATGCGGACAAGGAATCCGACACAGACCATGTTGATAGATGATCCAAGTTTAGACTTAGAGGAATCAAACAAAAATATATATATTAAAAAAAAAATCAGTTTTCCTCTTTAGGTTGGCAATCATACCAACCTCAAATAACTCAGACCAATGCACATGCACAGATTCTTTAATCTCGGGGATCAATAAACCCTAGGGTAGAGTTAGAAATCAAGGAAACCTGTGCCTGCAACTCTTCTTTAGCCGACCTAGTCTGTAACTTAGCAACTACTTGGGAACCTTAGGTCTAAAGTCTGAACTTAACATGTTTCTAAAAGAAGACCAATTGGGTTGGTTAGTCTACTTAGAGTGCTAGGTTATTGCTTCAATTTGCTAGGCACTAGCAAAAACTAGGCATGGGGGTATTTGATTAGCCCATATTTGTGGGCGATTTAAGTATTTAAGTGCCTCGACATTAAGTTAATTTTAACATTTAGATAGCATACATTAGGATGTAATTAAATTAATTCATATTTTTACCTTAAGTGCATAATTCATGTGTGGCATCCATATTTAAATGCATTTAGAATTAACTTAGAATTGCATTCATTTAATTAGTTAACCAATTAGGTGCATTGCATGCATTTTTTTAAGTTAACATAAAAGTCAAGGGTTTGTGTATAAATTACCATAATATTTTATTATAGTTTTATTCTTCTTCTATGAGGAACGGTTGCATTTCTTCCTCCAACTACCGCATTGAAGATCCCAGTGCCAAAAGTGGATCTGGTCTCCTTGACTGGGATAAAGAAAAGATGAAGGCCACCATGTTCCGGGAGACGCCACCCACCCCATCACCGCCTATCTTCCCATTGCTATGGTCTCCACAGCTGAGCTTCACCACACCATGGGCCGGCAGAGCGACAGGTTGCCGTGCCAAGCTGGCGAGCTCAACCACTTACTATGAGCGTGTGCCTCATCGTCCATGCAAAGCCTCAACGAACCCACCACCACCATCATCGCAAACCACCTTCACTCCAAAGCAGCCAGCAATAGCGAACCTCTCCTCTAGACTGCACCACATCCCCACATGCAGCAGCAGCCACACTCCTCTAGCTGCATACCATGCATCACCGTGCGCGCAGGTAGTGCCCAGCCACTGTCTTCGCAAGCCTCTCGGCAAGATCCAGCAGCAGCCTCTGCGTCCTCATCTTAGCCACTACACGACTAATGCACCCTCGCCACACGCACTACAGCACACAAAGCTACAACAACCGCCTTTCCTCCTCGTGCCTCAACCCCTGCCGAGCGCACCACCGCACGTGCCTCCCCTCGGCGTGCTTCATCTTTTGTAGCAACCCACCCGCACACATTGCACCTCCTCCACATCAAGCATGCACGCGTACTTCCAGCCTACGCGCACCTCCCTGCGTGCGCCTACACCTCACCGCGCTACTGCCTGCAGCACCTGGCGTGCACCCTCCAACCGCAGCATGTGCAAGAGCAGCAGTAGTACCCACCACCTCTTCTCTCCTCCATCCAGCTAGCCCAAGCCATCTCACAATGCGCCACAGCCACCGTCGCGAAGGCCTCGCTCCGGTCGACCTTTTGTCGGAGTAGCTCCTCGAATGTGCCTCTCTCCTGTGTGAGAGGAGGAGAGAGGTATAATCCTCTATTTTTACTTGAATTTCTATTTACAGAAATTGCCATTGCCACATTCATTTTCTTGATTTATTTGGTTAATTAAATTATCGTGAATTTATGCCTTCATGCTTATGCTTCTAGAGAATTGTTAAGCCTTATTATTCATCTCTATGTGCACTGTATTTAATTTTGAATTACATTTTAGTATGCAGGCAAGTGAAAAGTACATGGCATACCCTTGCACATGGATAATTTTCTAACGTAAAAATTACATTAACACCCCTTGACTTCTCCATGAATTTATGGTTTACATTCAGAGCTACATAGGCATTATTTGATTTGACGAATATTTCAGCGAACTTGATTTCTACCTAATTACGAGTTTAAATAAGTCATTGCCTCCCTGTGGACATGAACTACTCTCCTGTGAGTGGTTTAATTTTAATTTTAATTATTTTGTTGAGCGATTTTCCACCACTTTAATCCTAAAATGACAAATCATCTTAATCACATTATTCGAAAGTGAACACCGTCTTATCAATTCCCCTCGTATGCATGCAGAGAGGGAGACCTGGTTGGAGGCTCAGAGCTTGGAGGAGGTCGACGGTGGTGAGGGGATCCCGATGATGGTGGTGGCGTCGACGGCGACGGTTGGAGGTCGTTGGATGGCGTGGAAGAGCTTGCCAACGGTGGGTTACTCCATGCATGCGTGCGGGGTGCGGTGGGTGCATCTGAGGGTGTGGTCGAGCTTGTGAGGGCACAGCAAGCTCAACGGAAGCGATGGTGTGGAGAACGGCGGCCAGTGGAGGTGGCTGTAAGTAGAGGAGCTGCGGTTTGTTTGGGTTCTTTTCCTCTCATGTGTTAGTGGAGAAGGAGAAGAAGATGAAGAAGAAGTAGCTGGTGGGTTGAGTGTGGGCTAGAGCACAGCTGCCTGCATGCTCACACGGGCTGAAGTGCAGACGCCTGGTTGTTGCTGGTGTGCCAACACGTGTGGGTGGGGATGCGCAGCTTGCGCACAGGAAGGGCGTGCAAGGTGTTGTGAACGTGTGTGGCTGCAAGCGAGGTCGGGTGTGGCTGTGCTTTGGTTGGCACGCGGAAGGGCACACGGCTGCTACTGCATGGCCATGGGTGCATGAGCATGGATGCGTGAGGAAGTCGACGATGGTAGTTGCACACGGGCACACGCAAGGATGTGTTGGCACTACGTGAAGGGAGGGCACGCTGGAGAGGATGAAGCACGGTGGTCAATTTTAGGAATGACTGATGGTGCACTTGAATGTCGGTGATGTATTAGAGAAGGCGATGGCATGCACGCACTGTCACTGCATGCATGAACTGAGATGGAAGCGAGGTTAGAGCACACGGTAGTTCACGGTGTTCGCCATATCCATAGTTAAGCCTTCACCGTAGTGGTGGTGGGGAAGAAGATGGATGAAGATGTTGAACTCTCAAGGGAAGGTCGAGGGTGGCCTTTCATCCTCATCTTCTCTAGCACTTCTAACAAATCCCATTACTAAAATTAGCCATGACCCAATATGGAAGTCGGGTTGCCATTGCGTGAAAGAGGGTGGGTGGTTTTGATGAAGGAGATAGGGTTGGTGAGAGGAGTGCGGTGAGGAGAGGGTGGAAGGTGAAGGCAGATGATTTGTTCTTGAAATAATGAAACATAAAATAGTTATTTATATATATATATATAATAAGTTATAAAATGCAATAGAACATATGCAAATTTAAATAATGATATATGTAATTATTCTATGATCTAATGAAGTTATTAATGACATAAAATGCAAGAATAAACCTAACTTAGGCGTAACAATAGTTCATAGAAATGGACTCATCAGTCCTCATTGTAAAAACAAAGACATGGAAAGGGTGGAATAATAGAATATCATCAGAATTTTGTGACAATCCAGTCAGCTCCGCAGAAAACGTGGAATATACACACATGCTAAATGTTAATGCCTTCAACTAGGCATAATATACATACAAAGAAGAATTTGAGAATTCACAAGTGTTGGTCAGAATCAAAATGAAAATATTGATCCTCAAACCCACTAACAGAAGATGTCCACAGATGTGAACCATATTATGGTGCAGACCGATGCCCCAGGGTCGAGTAGTTCTCAAGTTCTAGATGAAATCACCCAAAATCAAAGATTATTTTGCTAGTAGGGCTGGGCTTATAGTTTGGTGGTGCGCAACCCAAGACTAAAGTTGTAGACAATGGGTATATCTAATTCACTCAACTCGGTTGTCCACTTAAAGTTTACCTTAGGAAG
Source organism: Thalassia testudinum (assembly GCA_037157565.1). Classification (NCBI taxonomy): domain Eukaryota; kingdom Viridiplantae; phylum Streptophyta; class Magnoliopsida; order Alismatales; family Hydrocharitaceae; genus Thalassia; species Thalassia testudinum. Next base: position 20,248,996 of record JAZHRO010000025.1, on the reverse strand, counting down.
ATAGTCAATTATTCCAAGCTTGGGTTGGACATGAAAGATATCATAACGGTCTTGGTAGAAAGTAAGTGGTTTCAGGTCAATAGGTACCCTTAGATCCAAAATCATAGTTCCCTTAGAAATAGCTTCCCAGATTTTTATTTCCAACTTCCTATCCTCCAATATCAAGGTTTCTTGGACCTCCAGATCATTGTACACCCCATCCAAAACACCCAAGTCCAACAATTTTGGCTGAATCAGGATTGACTTGGGTCTGGTGATCTCAAAAATATCATAATTCAGCTCTACAGGGTGTGGTTAAGCAGTGGGGCTACTAATTGAATCATCAGGATTCGGATCATCCAAGTTAGCCCCAACATGATCATAATCTTCAATAATTAGGCTATCAAATGGTTCATCTTGCTCCTCGAGCCCATTAGTCTCACTAAAATCATTCTCCTTAAGCTCTAGCTAGACTTCACTAAGAGATTCCTCTCCCTCAGAATCAAAGAACTCATGATCCTCATTTATATATGTATCAAAATCATATGTCATTTCATGGTCCATGGAGACATATTTTTCGTCATTTCTTGGCTTGGGAATCTCGAGTGAAGCAATTGGTTCATCCTCAATGGGTTGCTCCAGCCCAACCTAGTCATCCCCGGTCTGATAACGTATATCCCCCCTGACAGGCACTTGAGTAGGTTCAGACATTGGCTCTCCTAAAGGGGGTTCATCTAGAGAATCATCCCAAGATTGGACTAGGGCAACAACAAATTTCATCCTCAACCTCAACAATTTCCTAAGTAGAAACTCACCCAAGCCCCTATCCCTAACATGTTGGAGCAAATCCAATAAAGTGCTATTCATCTCATCAATTATTTTTATCATAGGCTTCAATGCTTCAGTGCATGGTGTTGGCTGGGCTTTTAAAGATTGTATGGTGTTCCTCAAGTTAGCCAACACCCTATCTTGGATCTGGTTCACCTGAACTAAATGGTTCGGTTTAGGTTTGGGTGGGTTTGAGTTAAATCTAGCGGAGTCAAGATATAGAGGTTCTCGAGTCCATCCCTAAAAGTAGGTCATTTTAGGTTGTTCAGAGAATGGTGGCGACCTATATTCAGTAAAATACTGCGGAGGATAAGTGTTATAATCAACATATCCTTCATGGTTGTAGATCTAGTTAGGTTGATCATCAAAGGGTCGAGATCTATAATCGTTGTAGCTCTAAGAAGGATAGTAATCATAGTCTTGTTGTCTAGGATTAATCCCTAGACACTGAGGACTAGATTCATATCCCCAATCAAAGTTATCCCAGGTAGTGGATGGGTAATTATAAGTCGAGTCGGGATAGTAATCATCTTGGGTATAAGTGGTGGTAGGAGGGTAGGATGGGAAATGAGTGTAGGATGTGGAAGGATACATGGTAGAATAGGAGGGAAATGAGAAGAGAGAAAGGAGCCCTACAATATAAGCAATCAACCATATCCTTAGGTGGGTTAGCCTAAAGACCTACAGACTCCTAGGACCTGTCTTGAGATTATAAATGATTTGGTCTACTTCTATCCAGTCAATCCAACCAGTTAGAGGGAGGGGCCAGGGAGAAGGTTCTTTGGCTTGTGCCTCTAGCTCCTAGTGTATCCCTTATCCGTGGTCATTTGGCGCTACTCCCCAAGCTAGACATCAGATGGATCAATAGAAGATTAATCGAAAAAAAATCTCAATCTGAGCCTTAAAGAGGGAATCAATCCTTAAGGACAACATCTACTCAATTTTAATTAGGCTTAAGATGATTGTGCTCTTGGAATGTGATGGGCCGTTTAGATGGGTTGTGCCCTTAAATACCAATTCAAATGTGTGCGTGCACAACCAAGGGTTGCAAACAAAGTTAATTGATGATGTGTCTTTTAGGGTTTAACCTTATTTAGTAGCTTTTAGGGTTTAATCTTAGGTGTATTCAATGAAGTTCAAGAGAACACTCCAAGTTTTGAAAGCACTGGTGATGATATATTCCTTTAGAAATAAAAAAATAATGTGGAGTGCCCAGTTCAGCCCTAAAGATTAACCCTAAGTGGAAAGCTATTGATGAATGGCTTTTATCTTCAGTGGTGCGGCCCAAACAGCTCAATCAATTGGCCTGTTGCACCACTTAGTCAGGGCACACAGATGCTTAACCAATTTAGATTTCTACTCACTTATGTGTATTGAGTCGAAGTGTACCGGATCCACAAGTCAGATCCCAGTTAGGTGGTAGAATCAAAGTGGAATGGTGTGCCTTAAGTCGAGAGTTGTGGGTGTTAATGTGTGTCTCTTTCAAGAAATCCCACAATCAGATAAACTTTTGTATTATTTTTTTTTTATTTATGTGGATGGTGAGGTGAGTGGAGTGACAAACAAGACAAACAATTTCTATCCTAGGGTTTGCGAAAACACCTAAGTAGATTAGGTCTTGATTATTAAGGTGGCAAAATGATCTAGTGGGTGGGGAAGTGGGGGAAAACTTACAAATGTCTCTACCAGCACTTTACTCCAATCTACCGCCTTCAGCTCCTCGATCGAGTTCCTGCAAGAAAATAAATCGAAGAAGAAAGATAGGTTAGAAAAATATGTAGTAATGTGGGAAAATGAGTGAAAATCGAAGAGCGTTGCCTCCCTGGCAATGACGCCAAAATGATCACGTCGGATTCACACGCGGAAAGGTTCAGAGTTTGGAAAGCACATTGTCGTAGTTCTATTTGCGAGAAAATCCATCGATCAGATAAAATTTATAACCAAAACTCGAAAAGTGAGTCTCGGGTCGAACACAAGGAGGCGAACATTTAGTTTTAAAAAATCCATATTTTGCTTTTATTTATTTTTGTCATTTTTGACTTTTCTAATCTTTTTGGCATTTTTGGCAAGCAAGAGATTAGGACGATGAATTCTTATCTAACTACTCTACTTACAAAATATAAGTGAGAGAGAGAGAAACAATCACATATATTTCTAAAGCAAATATTTTCTACAACTAAGAAAGCTGGAAAGATTACACTACAAATGCAAAAAGAAAGATATAGGTGAGAGAATCCCCTTCAATGGTTTCTTGGAGAATGACTCACTTTGACGTTGCCTAGAGGAAGGTGGTGAGGAGCGGGGCGAACGGGGACGAAGCCGGAAGATGAAGGGCAGGTCAAGATAGCGTTGTGGTGAGGATTTTCTTCTCGAAGGGAGGTGAGAGGATGGCCACAGGATGCTCCATGAAGGGGCATGAGAGGCGGGAACAAATGTTTGTTTTCTACTCTAAAGGAGCATCCCGGGCTTGCGACAAGCTCTCTCTAGAGCCATGAAGGTGGTGAGAGGAAGAAAGGAAGAGATGAAGAAAAATGGGAGGGGTAGGGGTCCTTTTATAGTGGAGGAAAGAATCAAATTCGTATACAGGACATTCAGTGATGGTCATAAACAACACTGAAGACTTGCTGCAAATGTTGCTGAAGATTCAACTCATGCACCCCTCTTGCCACACCGCTGGCACGCGATATGCCCCCATTCCCTCGTTCCCGCGCGCACTGCCACTACCTTGCACTCTCCACTGTGACTGCACATGCTCCGTGCACTCATGCACGGCTGCTACGCTATTGCACGTGCGTGCCTCCACCCCAGTGTGCACCCACGATGCTATGTGTGTGTGGTGGCGCATTCATGTGCATGGGAGAACTGGGTTGCACCACGCGGTGCGATTTAGGCCGTCCATCTTCTTTCCATTGTAGGGTCTGCTACAGAGGTCGGATTGAGTAGATTTTCATGTTGTTAAGCTACGATTGTCGACCTGAATCCATCCATGTGGTTGGGTTTGCTGTTTGAAGCTCCAAATTATGTTAGTCCCTTGGCCATTAATATTCCTTGAATTGCATATGATTCTACGGGACTCCGATCAAGGCAATTTCGGAGGCATTGGACTCCGATTGTCATCCTGATTAGATCCGTATGGTTGGATCATCGAACCGAGGCTCTAAAATAGATCTCCTTCGCTCCTAACCACAAAAAGAATGTAATTAACCTAAAATATACACAACTACTTTAAATGCAGAATGATGCACGCTATGCAATATTTATAATATGGAATGCAAATCTAAGCCTAGGAATATGCATAAATAGGCATTTCAACCTAAATGGATGTATCTACATCATACCCCCATGCCTATCTTTTGCTAGTCCCTAGATAAATTAAACTACATGCTATGTAGAAAAGTAGAATTTGGACTCGATCGTTTAGGCCTAAATCGTTTATTAACAATAGAAAATTTCAACTAAGGTCCTAAACTATGAAAACTCAACAGTACTCGGGTATTTGTCAGAATGTAGACCACCTAAGTCCTCACCTTATTTGAAAAGGGAAGATACATTTCTTTGTTTTTCTTCTTTTCTAATTTTTTTGGACATTTGGAGTTTGAGAGTTTCGGCATAACTTTTTACAGCTACCTAACCAACCCAAGACTCGAAAAGGACTCTAAGTGCTAAGCATCTTGTGAAAGGGTGATAGACTCACTAAGCAACCACTAAAATGAACTTTGAGTTTCTACGACCCCAGGTGACCTTAAGAGTTTCTATCTAAAGGTTTATCTTTTCGAATGGTAGCTTTCTCCCTACTTTATTTTTTATGGGGTCAACACAAGGGTGAACCTAGTGTATATATCTCCCCAGTTTATTCTACTTCCCCACTTCTTCCCTAAGTGTTTTGGGAATTATTGTACATTTTTGTGAGCTGGGCTCTGGACAACCGACCAATGGGCTATTACCCATGGCAACTTACCAACCATACTTGTGTGGTGAAGTGTGGTTTTATTATCTTTTTATTTTCTCCTTTTCCTATTTTTTTGTTAAATTTTTTAGCATCAATGTTTTTTTCTTTTCTAAGTAGGTGGCTTCGCTGATCTAAGATTTACCAAAAAGTAGCAGAATAAGTGTGGTCAAGTAGCTGGGCTCAAGACAACCAGCCAATGGACTGTTACCCACAACAACTTGCCAGCCATACTACCCTAGAAAGTTCATTAGCTACCCAATTTCTGAAGAAACCGCCAAAAAGTTAGTTAGTGCAAATAGTGTGTAGATAATTAGACTTAAAATCCCCTCAAATTAGAGGGTGGGTTGATAAGTTGTGTACTTATCATCCCAATTTATTTATCATCCCAAATTCAAATTATTTTTTCTTTTTTTGAAATAACTCCTATCCTAATCAAATCTAAAATTCTACCAAGATGAATGTGTGCACCTGATAATCTTCACCATCACTCGATGTGTACACAGATCCTTGCTTCATTCCTGCACACAAAAGAAATACACTAAATCAGATATGAAATCAAAAATCATCATGCCTCCCTGGCAACGATGCCAATTTGTTCAAGGCGTAGATCATGTTAAAAGAATGGTTACGTCGTAGTATACCATGAAATACGACGAAACAAATAAAATTTAATGAGAGGTGAGTCTCGATCGAACTTTGGGAGGTAGAAAATGCTTTTGAATTCACAAACTGATTTAGAATGTTAACTAGAGAATTTATATATAAACAAAATGCTGATCACCATATATGGAGTGGAAGTCTAATCAGAATATAGATATGAAGCAGTTGAGTTGTAGATATAACTAATGTAATGCTAAAACACGAATAAATTAGCTATCTAATCTATCAGAATAAGGGCACCACGAGTGGTCCGTGGTGGCCTTTTGGAGAGGTTGGGGAGAGCAGCGGCGATGCACCAAGGTGGCTTGGTGGGTGCTTCAGAGGGAGAAAGCTGGACAAGAAGATTTGGAGAGTTGGAGATGGTATGGAGAGAGTTGTAGACGAGATGATCTTCAACTGGGGGCCCTGGGGCACTTTTTATAGCTTCATGGAGGGGAAATATGGGCATTTGAGCCCTCCAACTAGTGCAACAACCTCAGATTGATCAGATCTGTTGATCGGGAGATCCACAGATCAAATCATGCTTCGAAAGGACTTCCAAAATGCCTTCAATGCTCAGATCGCCTCTCTGGCTAACACGTGTCACGCTCCCAACCCTCAGAACTTCATCTGATGGCTGTCGCTCGTGCTCACCTGCATCGCCAACTGCAAGTGCTTAAATCACACTCAATCCTCGTGAGCGTGTGCTCATCACTCATCAACCATCATATCGCAAGATCGGACTACTTAAGTGCTTTGCCCGCACTGCTTTGAATTTCCAAGGCGCACACGCACGTTTGGTTGCATGTCATTGCAAGCGTGGCCACCCAACTCACAGTAGCACGTCGTGCATTCATCTCATGGTCGCTTGATGGAGATTCGATGCTCTAATTCCACTTGCACTTGCTGCAGCCTCAAATTTACGCGAATTGTGCCTCAATCACATGTCTCACCCTTCTGCTCCAGCACGCTAAGCGTACAGATGTGTACACTTTCCATTCTTCGCACGGCTACTCTCAGCCGTTGCATGGAGATCCAACGGCTGAGACTTGACCTTCCTTGATGAGGCGGGCCTGTAGCGGCGACGTGGGTGCATTTTGGCTATTGGATGATGATCCAATGGCCCACGGCACACAAAGAGGTGCCTTAGGAGGTTGGGGTGGTGATGCTGGGCGGCTATGATGGTGCCACATGGCACCATCGTGGTCGTTCATCTTCTTTTCTTTGTAGATGGTGTTGTAGGTCTCCGATCGAAATGATTTTTATGCCATTGGACTGCAATCATTGATCTGGATCCGTCCGTGTGGTTGGATTTGACATCTGAGGTTCAGATTTCCACCTATTTGCCTCTTGGCCCTTTCTATTCTGCGAACTCCATAGGATGCTACGAGAGTCTGATCGATGCGATCTAAGAGGCGTTGGACTCCTGTCGTCATTCTGAGTAGATCCATATAGTTGGATCAGTCATCCATAGCCCCGAATTTCCTGTGATTGTATTACCTCTCAATTAGAGCATAATATGAGATTATTATTTACAAAACTAATAAATCAACTATGATGTAAAGTGTATGATGCGTATGTTGCAGAATGCCTAAGTTAAGCTAGGATCTGACTTAATCCAAGTATATTCGAACCTATGATTACTGTGCAATTAGAGAGCACCACGATTTTAAATCATAAACGCGACATAGAAGCGATTGCAGCGCAACGGTAGTGCGCTGTGTCGCAAAGAGGAGAAGTAGGTTCGAGCCCCCGAGCATGTTTAAGGAGTTTGACTCATCTCTTAAGAAATGTATTTGCATTGTAGTATAGTTGACAAAAATGTGACAAACACTTAAATTTATAAACTCAAAATCAATTTGGAGTCCGAGGTCGCTCACAAGGAACAAAATATGGCAATTTCAATCCACTAATCACAATATCAAAAATAATATGTAATTGAAACCAATGAAATGCTCAAAATAATATTCCAATAAAAAATAGGCAGTCAGTGCAAAAAGACTGTGCTAAAATGGTGATTTGAATCACGAAATTAACCCTTAAGTTTAAGCTCACAAATCAACTTAAATAAACCAACAGTAATCTCAATCAATTATCAAACCAATGTACTCAATCAGCTGTTGAACCAAAGGCATAAACACTTTAACAAGCAGAGTCTCACAAGGCACAAGGCCTTGCCTTAAGCCTCACAGAAGAGGCACAGTAGTAGCTCACCAGTAGAGGTGCAAGGGCCTCTTCAATTTTCAGCTAAGTGTTGAGAGAGAGGGAGGGTACGATTCCCAAGAAGACCAAAACCCTCCCCCCTCTCTCTTTAATTCTCTTCCCTTTCTCTCAGCTTAGAACTAGGTGAACAATATCAGGTTATCAGGCGGGTAATCGGATCCAATGCCCAGACCCACCGGCATGCGTGGTAGGAAAGGGCTTGTACACAGCACATGGAGAGGGACCTCACCCCGTGCTCCTGAGGCAATAAGCGAAGGAGAGCTTTACCTTTTATATGCTGCTGAGGGTCCCAAAATAATCGATGTGGGACTAAAGTGGGAAACCCCTTTCGTGCATGAGCTACAACTGATGTTCCTTCTGTTTGGAGTTAAGGATGACATGTACTGTTGTAATTAGAGACCTACAGTTGAGCCTAAAAGTGGTTCGCAGAGCCTAGATGTAGCAATGTGGAAGAATTTGGTTAGGGAACCGCAGATAGAGTCAGAGAAGGTGGTGGCGACAACAAAGCTCTGGAGTATACTTGAAATGCAAAATACAACCTCTCGGCCTTATCAGAAAAGCTCAGGAGGATTTCCTGAGTGTGGCGAACATGCTGGTGGTAGTTGCGTGCAGTGAGGAGGTGTGTATGTGCGTGAAGTCGGAGAAGGTGAGCAAGGTGGTGGTGATTGGTGGTGTGCTAGAGAGATCATAGCCCCAAATTTCTTTAGGGCTTTTGATCAGTGAGGCGAGGCAGAGTTCGCAAATTCAGTGTTTGGTGGATTGGTGAAGTGGAGTAGTCGTGTGAGCTCACCGAAGGTACGCCAGCACTGAGGAAGGCGGAGGTGGTATGGGTAGTGTGGTGTGCAAACCTAAAGTCTGAGCAAACAGAAGTAGTCAGGGAAATGAGCAGAGTCGACAGAGGGTGTTTGCAAATGAAGAGAGAGTGAGTATGGCGCCAGCTATGATTGGTTGGCACCGGAGACGAAGAGATCTCCGAAGAGGGAGATGGAGACAACTAAAGAGGGAGGAGGCCCCTAGTAGGTATGGCGATGAGAGGACGATAGAGTGGAAGAGTTTCCCTCTACCTATGGGATATGGTAGAGGGCAAAGAAGCCAGAGAAGGAGGGTTACCGAAGCAAAGTGGAGCAGGCCGGTGGTCAAAGGAGAAGAAAGGTTTTTGGCCTTAAAATTTGCTAAGGAGCACAGCTTTGCAAAGAGGATCCTCTTAAAGACCTTAGGAAGAGCTCCAAGCTTGGGAAGAAGCTTGAAGAGCTCGAGATTTCCAGGGAGATGAACCCCAAAATTTCTTTCATTCGCCTAATCTGTGAGGCTCGAATTAGGACTTAAGAGGCAGCGCAATCGATTAGGAAGGTCCTCAGGAACATTCCTTCCAAATTTGGAGAGATTTGGTTGAGAAATCAAAGAGGAATCTCTGATTGAAGGACAGCTACTTTGCGTTCCCATCGGCAATGGCAGCAGGGATCTCTTTAAAGAGAACAATGAGAAGTTGGGGGCCTTTTTGCAAATATTTTTGAAAGCTAGGGGTTTAAGTGAAGGAAATAGAGATTTGAAGAACTGAGCTGCAAACAAGGTCAAATTGGACTCTGATTGGGCCCAAATTTTGGTACAAACCTAATATATCCCTAAGGAATCTAATATTGAAGTCGGATTCCAATTTTGACTATGTTTGATAGGGAAATTTGCATAGAAACCCAAAATAGGTAGAATTCCATCTACGACTCTGTTCAAGGTCAAAATGGGTTCAGATGGTCAAACTAAGGATGCCAAACTTCATAGAATATTTTTTTATGAATTTTAGGAAGTTTAGATGAATTTTATCTTGACCAGAACCTCTTCAATTTAAGCAGGTCTGAAATTAGGTTTTTGCATGCTGTTGCAGTTCCCGAAATGCGTAAAACCTCATTTCTATCTGTATAGATCCACTCATTGACTTTAATGCTCATTTGACCTTTAATTAACCCCTAGCAAACCCCATGGTTAATTTGTATTTATGATATGCCATTAATTTCAAAATTAACCCTGATTTCCTATTTTCCTTTCAAAACAGAATGACATGGAATTACAACACTCAAATGATTATGTAGGAGCATTTTTCCATCAAATTTGACTAAAAGTGGCCAGTTAGGGCCTATGATGGTGTTCCCAGCAGAGGGCCTCAAATCAAAGGCACAGGTGAGGTGCGGCGCAAGTTACCCATACGATCAACATCGGACGGCTGTGGAAGCTGCCACGTGGCAACCTTAGATGTACCGAATGGAGGAGCGCGTGCATGCATGTGATGACTCGTAATTGTACACTCCATCGCACATAGGCGTGCGTAACATGCGAAGGCAAAGTGCCATCGCGTGATCTCGACCATTCGATCAAACGATCGAATGGTTAAGATTAATGCGGCTCTTGAGAGAATTGAACCACTGAAGAGGAGGCAACGTCGACGTGGCTTCACGAGAGGCCTCCGATCTTCATCGTACGGGAGACATTGCACGCACATCTTCATCGACTTTTACGTTCAGCAACAGATTCGTCCGTCACTAAAGGCCCTGCATTTAATTTTCAAGATGTTAAAGGACCTTTTTTCCCTTATACCTTAATTATATAAATGACCCTACACACCCCTTCATAAATCATCCCTTCTCTTCTCCTCTCACCCTCTCCAAATCTCCACAGAGCTACTCCCATACCTAGGATGCTCCACTAGAGTCTTAAAATTAATTTTTCCATCTTCTCACCCTCATTTGTGAAGCCCCCGTGGTTGTTCTCTCACCGCCATTCGGGTAGCGGATCCCACTGTGATGCCATCCTGCTTCGTCCTCCATCCTCCAGCTACGTTCTCCCTCATCCAGCATTTCACCACCCTCTTCCAGGCGCTCCATCAATGCGGCTTATCCTCCAAGCAACCGTCAAGGAGGATTTTCTCATTCCCAATCATTTTATTGCTTTTTAGCATAGATTTTCAGCTTTGTAGTAGTAGCAAGTAGATGTAATGAACATGCTCCTACAGTTACAATTTATTTATTCATTCTCTATCTATTTTCTCTTTCGTTGTATTATTCTATCTCTCTCTTCCATTGTTTATTATTTAAGTAGAATAGCTAGTGTAGATTTAATTTGACCAGCTAATCTCTTAGTGACAGTAATTCTAAATGGGGTTTTTAATAAAACATTCGCCTCCCTATGTTTTATCGAAGACTCACACAAGTTTCAGTAAATTTATCTAATAGCAAAGTTCTTGAGAATTTTACGACTCGGGTTTTTCCAAATCTAACTTTTCACAACGAAAATCTCGCTAATCATTTTGGTGCCATTACCAAGGAGGCGATGCTCTTTGATTTCTTGCATTTTTTTCCTTACTGATCTTTTACCTCACTTTTCTTTTTTCTAAATGTGATTTTTAAGTACTCTTTTGAGGTGAGCCAGAGCTATAAGATTGGAGTAGAGTGCTGTTGAAGGGTCTGTAAGTCTATCCCACACCTCCCACGCCTTAGATTTCATTCCATCACATAAATAACTCAAACCTAAATCAACATAGAAGTTTGCATAAACCCTAGGCTAGAAATTGGGAGTTTGATTGTCACTCCACCCACCTCACCCCTACATATATGTATATCTAAAAAAATTTGATTATGGGATTTAATTAACATACACACCTTATATACCCACACATTTATGGCACCTCACTTTGATCTGATTCAATCACTTAACTAGGAATCTAACCTAAGGACCTAGTACACTTGGATGACTTATACAAATAAGTGATTAGAAATTTGATTAGGCTAACCATTTTGTGTGCCTTAATCAAGTGGTGCTACTAGCCAATTGTTTAACCTGTTTGGGCCACACCACTTAACATAAAACTAATTCATCAAGTAGCTTGCCAAATAGGATTCAACTTTAAGGACTAAACTAGGCACTCCACATTCTTTTTGAGCTTTAAGGGAAGATATCTGCACTTGTGTTTTCAAAACCTGGTGTGCCAACTAAACCTTGATTGAATAAACCTAAGGATTGAATTCTAAAAGCTACTAAACAAGGTTGAACCCTAAAAGATAAATCATCAATAAGCCTTGCTTGAAAACACTAGTTGTGCACGCACACACATATTAATCAATATTTAAGGGCACAACCCAGATAAAGGGCCCATCACATTCCCAAACACATTCATACCTAAGCCTAACTAAAATCAAGTATTCGTTGGCCTTATGAATTTGACTCGCTCTTTGGGACCCAGATCGAGATTAGTTTTTATTAATCTGCTTCTACCAATCCATCTAATGTATAGCTAGGAGAGTAGTGTCGAACGACCATGGTTCGGGGGTATTAAAGGACGTGAGGCAAAAGCTAAAGAAAGAACCTTCTCACCAATCCCTCCCTCTAACTAATTGGATTGACTGGAAAGAAGTAGACCAAATCGTTTCTTTCATCTCGAGATAGGTTCTGAGAGTCTGTACCTTCTCACCAATCCCTCCCTCTAACTAATTGGATTGACTGGAAAGAAGTAGACCAAATCGTTTCTTTCATCTCGAGATAGGTTCTGAGAGTCTGTATGTCTTTAGGCTACACCACCTAAGGACAGGTTTGATTGTTTGTACTATAGGACACCTTTCTTTTCCTCCTATTTAGTCATGGATCCTTCCACATCCCACACATATTTCCACTCCTACCCTCCTGACACATCTTATCCCCAATATGTTGATTATTGTCCCGACCTTTGCTGTAATCAACCATCTACTAATTGGGATAATTCAAATTAGGGATACAATTCCGAACCTCGGTGTTCAAGGTCTAACCTTGGACACCATGATTTTGATTTTTATCCTTCTTCGAGCTACACCGATTATAGATCACTACCCTCTTATGGACAACCTAATACGATCTACAATCAAGAAGGATATGACGATTATAACCCATACTCTCCCTAGGATTACACTGCATATAAGCCACCACCCCTCATTGAACAACCCGAAATGACCTATTACCTGGGAGGCTCCCAAGAACCTTAATTTCTTGACTCCCCTAGGCTTAACCCAAACCCACCCAACCTTGAATCAAACCATTTAGTTCAGGTGAACCATGTTCAAGATAGGGTGTTGGCTAACTTAGGGAATACCACACAATCTTTAGAAGCTTAGCCAACACCCTGCACTAAAGAATTGCAACTTTTAATTCAAATGATTGATGATCTTAACAAGTATTTATTGGAAGGCTCCAAGATGTTAAGGATAAGGACCTAGGTGAGTTTTACTTAGGAAATTGTCAAAATTGAGATGAGATTTGTGAATGCTCTAGTCCAATTAATCTTGGGATGATTCCCAGGATGAACCCCCTTTAGGAGAGCCAATATCGAAACCTGCTCAGGCACCTATAGGGGGGGACACATTTTACTAGATCGAGGATAACCTAGTTGGTCTAGAGAAACCAATTGAGGAGGAATTGATTTCTTCACACCAGATCCCTAAACCAGGGTACGAGGAAAAGTATGTCTCCATGGACCAGGCAATGATAGATGATTTTGAGACATATATAAATGCAGATCGAGAATTCTTTAATTCTAAAGGTAAAGAATGTGAAGTCTCACTTGAGTTTGAGGAAGATAATTTTGTTGGTGCAAGGGCATTACGATCGTTTATTTTGATGATAACAAAACACTTGGTATTTTACATTTGCTTTCGAGTCCTATATTTCAGGTTGATTGCAAATATTACAAGTGTAAAGATGGAGTTTGAGCTCGCATCCATGGTGGATTGGAGGAGCTTGACATAGAAGGAGCATTGCGAGGAGCGAGAGCTTGAAGACAGAAGAATAGGATAGATGTTCTTTTGTCTTGTACTCTATAATTGTTGTTTACATTCTTTGCTCTTTCATTTTCTTAGATGCATGTTGAAGATCCTCAAAGTATCAACACTGAAGTCCTAGGAATACTTGCACAACCCTAGGATACTTAGGTTTTCCTTAGAGGTCTTAGAAAACCAAAATAGGTTTCAGACAATCTTTTTAGACATCTAACACAAAACTCAAACATCTTATATTGATCTTTAAGATGTTTGAATGTTGGATCAGACGTCCAATCACTTAGGCTGGACATTCTAGGTTTTGTCAGTTTCAATTAGACGATGAACCCTTAGTCCAAATGTCTAAGCAGACGTCTGATGACTTTGCCAGATGTCTAATTAGTGGAACGTTGGCTTACAGCATCTGATCATTAGGAAATGACTTTTGAGCTTCTATTAGACGTCCTTAGAAGACCTCAGACGTTTGATAAAGTGATCGTTAGCCTCAATTGAGCCAAAATCACTTCTCTTAAGTAATATAGCTATTATGTGCCTCAAGAAATCCATTCCCACAGTAATCTAGGTTTCCAGACATCCAAACTATCGTATGACCCACTTTCACAAGAACCCTGTTTAGGTCTGACGCAAGTTAGAAATGAAACCTGTCTAGAATTAGACGTCTGATTTAGTTTCCAAACGTCTTACGAGTGACTTTCGGACGTCTGATCTTTTTCCCAAATGTCTGATGACCCTATCAAAATCATTAATGATTCTGATTGCGACTTGATTTGCCTTGGGATGATCCCCAACAGTTACCTAAGGTTCCAAAGCCTTCTTAAGCCTTCCTAGGCCCTCTATAAATAAAGGAGTACCCTTGCCTTGCAAAGATACACCAAGGAACACCAGGCAACACCATTTCCAAATTAATTAGTGTCAATTTGATCATTAGAAGAGATCTATCTCTCACAAGCTTTAGTTCTACATCTTGAGAGCTTTCCTTTCTCACACACCCACTCTCCCGCCATCGTTACGAAAGCACCGTCATGCCATTGCGTGATTCATGCACCCACTTCGTCAAGCCGACACACTTCCACCAAAGGGAAGTTTCCTAACTCCTATAGTAGCTAGGTTTAATCTTTGTGACTCTATAGGATTATTGCTATTTTTACCATCTTTGGTTGGGTATTCGCTTTGCGAATTCCCGTCTCCATCGAGAGACTAAATACTCCTCATGAAAAGGAGGGTTCGAGGCACACTACCCTCGTATAAAGTAGTGTTGTTGTATTAAGGTTCAATCACCCTCGTTTAAGTGGCTGGGTTAGTGGATTTGATCGACTTGGTCGAACGAAAAATCCTAACTTGAGAGGGTTAGGTGGTGGTTTTCACCTAAAAATACCGTATGCAATTATGTGAGGTTGTTTGCATATTTTCATACTCTATTTTATATTCTACAAATCTCACCCCCTCCCATAGGAATCAACAGTTGGTATCAGAGTAGGTCTTGCAAATCGGCATTACACAACGGCAAGAGATCAAGAAAACATGGAGGGAAAGACATTATACACACTGAAGGACACAACACCTCGCCACCACCTTATTTCGCAGGTATAGATTTCTTTTATTGGAAAACTTGTCCTTATGGTTGCAGGCCTACGACTTCTGGGTGTGGGAAAAATGTGAGTCTGCATTTGTGATTCCCGAGAAACCCATAGAAGGTTACTTTGAAGATCAAATTCGGGATCTCAACCTCAACGCAAAGGCTATGAATGCCTTGTATTGTGCATTGAGTTAGGAAGAATTCGAGCAAATCAAAGAGTGCACCACCGCCCAGGAGATATGGAGGAAGTTAGAAGGCACTCATGAAGAAGCTTGCTCGGAGGAAGGAGAAGAATCCAATAAGGAGACCATGTGCCTTGGTTTCATGGCAATCGCGGATAGTGATAGCGATGACAGTGACAATGAGGTAAACTATGATTTACAAGATGCATTTAATGAATTGTATGAGCTTAGTAAATCACTAAAAATAGAAAACAATAGTATGAAAAAGAATCTTAATTTTCTTAAATCAGAAAATGATAGGTTAGAAATTAAACTTAAGGACCTAGAAAGTAGTTCTAGTTTTAATAATGGTAATTTGTTAATCAATGAAAATAGTAAATTAATTGAGGAAAATACAAGTCTCAAATTAGAAATTTCTAGCTTGCAAACTAAGATGTATGTTGTAGAAAAGGAACTTGCATGTCTTAGGGAGGAATTTAATAAATTGATGAACAAATTAGATAACTTTTCTAATGATAAAGTTAGCCTTAGTCATATTGTTGAAAAGGTATCTCTCTCAAGGAGACCCGCTGACAAATACGAATCCAAATTCACTTGGATATCGAAGAAAGATTCAGAGTCTTGTTTCGTAGGTTTCAAGGAAGATATCTGAAAAAGCAAAATTCATTTTCGATAACATTTTTAACATAAAATGTCGCATCATTGTATGTTGTTGCGTGGTAGAAAATATCTTTTCAAAAATATTTATTACTCAAAATCTAACCACAAAAATAGTTAGGTCATCTCCACAGGGGGGAATTAGCTTATTGAAATGATTAATGACGATGTATCTACTCGAGAATATTAATGGATATGCATTTGATATTCTCGCAACGTTATTTCGAATCTAATTCAACTTTCTACGCAATTACTTCATATCAGGAGGGTTCTCATGCAAATTCTTCTTAATAAAATAATTGGATAAATAAATGGATAGTGCATCCCAATGGAATTTAACACAAATTTTAATTCAAGCCAACACAGGGGATTCTCTCTCTCTCCTTCGTGTGCATGCATGGGTTGACGGCAGCGCTAACCACTTACGATAGAAGTGTGTTGTGACGAGGGCTTCGAGATGGCAGTGACATGGTGGCTAATGGTTGTTGGAGGTAGCTAGTTGGAGGAGCGTGGTGGCCGGCAGCGATGGCAGCGCACATCGCTAGAGTAGTCGTGCATGGGCCGCGTGTGGCTGCACGTAGACTTTGAGCTCAAAGGAGGGTTGATGGTGAGTTTGGCATTGAGTTTAACAATTGGAGGAGGCTCAGAGGAGTCACTGCGTGCGGTTGAGCTTCGGGTTCTTTGGTGGGACAGGGGACGGCAGTGAGGAAGAAGATGAAGAAAACGAAGGGGAAGAAGAGATAAGGAGGTGTTGGTTGGGTCTAATGGAGGTGTCCTGTAGGGTGCAGCTAGAGGCGTGCAACGCTGATGGTGGTTTGGGGCGAGGGGAGCAGTCGGTGGTGGTGGGTACTTCTGAGGAAGATGGTGAATAGTGGAGAGGGTGCTGATGGGTGGTTTGCTTTGCAAAGGAGAAGAGGAAGAAAATGAAGAAGAGGCGGATGGGGTTTGGCTGCGAGGATTTGATGGTGTTTGGCTATAGGATAATGGTGTGTGCACTGTCACCACACACACCACTACATGGAAAAGCGATGGTGGAGTTTGCTCAGGCCACGGTGCATGCTGGGTTCCATGGTGTACGTTTGGTGCACAGTGGAGCAGGTGGAGGCGATGAAGAAACCTCAGAGAAGATGATCCTCCTCTCTTTTAAAAACAAAGGTCCTCCTGTTTGTTTCCTCCGCCGAAAGCTGAGTGGTTGGAATAGATGGATAAGCATTGGCAGTTCCCATCAGACATCTAACGTTAACTCTGGATGTCTTAAAACATGTAGAAATAGGAACTTGTGATGGGAATTTCCCAGAAGTCCATATTGATCTCCAGACATCTTATAGATGCAAAAATGCACGTCTGAACTCTTTCACTTAGCCTACAAATGTAAAATTAGCGCATAAAATTAAATGCAGGCTAGTGAATTACCATTTAACTCCTACTCAATTAACAATTAAGGACAACTAATTAGAGAGTACTTAGGCCAAATAATGGTCCACAAAAGTATACTTAGCAAATGCCCACATGCCTAAGTTTTGCTAGTCCCGAGCAAAAGTGAAAAATAATAGAAGTCACCAAGAGATTTCTCCTTTCCTTATTCCAAAAATTTAGAGATCCAGAGAAATGTGAAGTGATAGTAACTTAGGCAACAAATTCAAGTGAAAAGCCAACTCACATTTGAAGTTCGTACCTCACCCTTGATATCATTCTAGTGGAATAGGCAACTATTTCCCTCGGGGATAAAGCAGCAAATGACCTATAATTTGACCCCAGCTTTTTGGCTTAGGTAGGAGATACTAAGTTGAATGGATTTATATTTGGTGGCTCACACTCATCTAGTGTTACATGTAGTCTAGTATTGTAGACTTTAGATCTCTATACTATTAAACAAGAAAAACTGTACTACACACTCACTCTCTCTTTTCTTTTTCTTTTTCTTCTTTCTTTTCTAAGATCACATATCTTACCAGGTTTTGTAAATATACTCAATATTTGGTGGCCTCACATGGCATTCACACTTAAATTAAAGTCCTAATAACCCTACAACTAAGTTAGAGGACCTCAGCCAGTATTTGGGCCATCAAAAATACTGAAAAGTAGGTATGGGTCATATTTGGTGGATCGCAATAGGTGTTTTTGTTGTTGCTTCAAAAACATCGACATATAATAAAAAAAATGACAAGAAGATGAAACTCCAAACTCAGACTCTTTTCTTTTTCTTTTCCTCTTTTTTTTATATTTTTTCTAAATATAAATATTTCCTTTTTTTCTTCTCTCTTCTTTTTTTTTCTTTCAACTACTAACACAAAGCGACGCATACTTTTATTTATGAGGCATTATTAGGAATGATGATGGTCAAGAGGATATTGTGTGGCTTATTTGGTGAAAGTGCCTACTCTTAGTACCGGGAAATAATGGATAGGGCAATCGTATTTCTGACCTTTGACATTACTACTCTCTTTCAGCCGAGGACTCTATGAAGAACGGTCGTAACCATCCACCATAGTCATAATTTTATTTGGACTCAATCTTTGTGTACCTGCCTTATTTGGTGACTCTCAGAAATTCACACAATGTTTGCACACAGGACCAGAGAGTGAAAACTTTGCCTAACTCTGAAGTATCGTCATCTAATTATTCATAAATTAAGAGTCCTTGCACTAAACTTAGAGCACCAATAGTCTCTCTACTTCTCCTCATAAATATTAGGTCGATCTAATAGAAGATAGTATGCTTGACTCCTTATTAACTGTCCAAGCATTTAGCAGACTAAAGATACTTATTGATTTTCTACAAAGATCCATTACCCAGTTTATGTGCAAGTGAAGTAACTGTACTGGATTATAAACTTAAGAAACAATTTTAAGAAGAAAATCTTTAGTGAAACCTCCTTGATACAACTTCTACTAGGGATTAACCAATTCAGCTCAAAAGAGATATTTTTTTTCACTAATGCACCTAACTTAAATGCATGAATACTTCCTAAAATGCAAAATGCACCCCCCCATGCCTACACCCTACAATGTCCTCATTGTAAAATTAAAATAGGGGGAGAAAGGAAGGAAATCACCTGATAAAGGTGTTATTCTAAATGCTACGTTGTCTCCCAACAAGTACTGCATTTTCTATCCGCAGCTAGACTTATAGGGAACCTGTAAGTCTAGTTCCAAATAGAAAGAGCTAGGCCCTAAAAATATGCATAACAACGTGGGCCTAAAAAATAGGTAGCCATGGATGTTGGTGAGCTGATGATGCAACATTATCCTAAATGATCAGCAGAAGACATGAAAGCAGAGAACCTCGTAGGTTACCTAGGGAGGTCTAGGAATAACAAAAGGAACATGAGAAGGGACCTCCCGAAATGGAATAACTGGAGGATAACAAGGATCCTCCAAAGTAGGAAGGGTTCTTAAAGATATAAACATAATAATTACAAAGCCTTGAATGGTGAGACTAAAAGTACAAGCATCAATCCACACTCGCCATTCTACCCGAGGATGTACTGGCCTGATATTCTCCCTAGAAAGAATGTATATGAGTAGAGACCTGAGCTGAGGATTAGGAAAGGAATCTACAGGTTGCTTGAGTGATTGGGTGGTAATTATTAAGTCTAAAGATGGCTTAGTCTATTTCGGTTCCATTCCCAATAAGAATTCGTCTTCCACATCCTTACATAACTTCATTATTTTATGAACCTCCAACTACTCCTCTACAATAGATGAGTCATGAATAGAATTCAATATCTTATTAGTAGACTCATTATCAACATGCTTTGATGACAGTTGGGTTTCCTAAAAAGTAGTGAGATCAAAATTATCATCAAATCCATTCCTAATTTTTTTCTTGTCAATTACATCTTTTCTAGGGACTTTGTGTGCTACATCATTATCCTTAATATCTTTAGGAGTATTATCATCTCTAATGTTATGGAGAAAGCCTATATCACTAAATTCTTTGTTCTTCACGGGGCATAAATCCTCAATTGATGTGTATTGTCCCTGAAAGTCTCTCCTAGGCATGTCACTATTGTGTTCGTCCTCCTCCAATATCAATTCCTGATTTTGCGAAGGATGATTTTCAAAATCAAAAGTACGAAGGAATCCGGATTTTACCAAATCATTAATATCCTTGGGGGGTAGGTCTTCAAATAACACAATCCCCTTGAGATTCACTCTAAACTCTCAGTCCGGGTTCCTTCATTAGGTCATCATCCTCCACTAAAATAGAGTCTTTGTATCCTTGAGACTAAAATTGATCCAATTCATCCTCCATTCCCTTAGGGTCTCCTTCATTAGGCACATTTAAATCTTCAGAATGCTGAATGGTAGGTGTTTATTCCCTAAGTGGAGGGTCAGGATTAGGCTTATTAAGGGTAGAATGGGGTTCCACCAGATGATTAATAGGAGAAGTGATATGAACAATAAGACCATTACCCGGGTTGTCAGTGGAGAGAAAAATACTGTCAGCAGGGTTAAAGTCCTCAAGAGGTACCATCTTCCCTTTCTTTTGACTCCAATATAGCTCAGGTGGATAATCATTAAGATAGTTCTCCTCTAGTGGCCGTGTCTCATGGGAAGAGTCTATGCGATAGCTACTCAAAATGGGATCCCTATTGTCCATTGTTTCCTCAGAATCTTGTTGATGATTACGGTTGTATGAGTAGGGATCAGAATCATTAGTAAGAGAGTAGCTAAGCTGATGAATTTGCTCATTCAATTATTGACTATTCCTCAACATCTCTCCCATAGACTCCATCATTTTTTTTCGTTGTTTTTGCATTTCTATCATAAAAGAGGAGAGGCTACCATCAGATTGGGGAGGATAGTCAGTCTCAGGCTTTAGTTGCCTAGGAGTATCAGTCCAACCTCGATAAGGAAAATCATGAAGGGTGGGAGGTTTGGGTGTTTGCATTGTAGTGGGGATTCCAGGGGTGGAAAATCTCACTCCTAGGCTCTGCTCAAAAGTGGGAGTTATCTGACCAGTACTCCCAGGATAGGAATATGATTGATCCCATGAATTGTTGTTGTACCCATCAAAGAATGGATACACTCGAGGCATGCGATCCTAGTTAAAATAATCGGAGTAAGGATAGTCCATTTCTTTAAGTCAAATAGGTTAAACTCTCTTAGGACTTAGAAGAAATCATAATAAAAGTAGAAACTTTGTAGACAGTTCTACCACGGTCAAAACAAACGTAAATACAATGGGATATGTTTTTAGTAGATCCTAGGTCTTAGAATTAAGTGTTCAGTTGGTGGCCAAAGTTTTACAAGAATTACGCTTCCTAAGCCAACCTTCGTTGGTGCCTACAACCTACTCACAAGGGATGGAAGTCTCGAATCGAGCCCATGCACAAGGAAACGAAGTAACTTGGTGGATAGGCTTATTGATTTCCGACTAACTTCCCTTGTGGTGAAAAAGAGGAGTGGTAGAAATTTATCTAATGAACTTATGTGTGATGTGCATAGTGTCTCAGGTGCGCAACACTCATCCGCATTTTGTATTTTAAAATCTCGCAATCAAATCCTTTTGGATGCAATTTAAAGTCACTGATTTTAAGGTCCAAAAACTTAGCAATCCCAATTTTTAAATTAACCACTAAATTAATTAGATTCAAAGACTTTAGTGGTCTTAGATTTAAGTCCAATGCAGATGCATGACAAGTAATTGATGCTTAAGAGAAGACATACCTTACTCCAGCTTTCTTCAATGCAGGGATGTATGTGATGCAGTAAAGATAAAGTAGATGCTGCTCATTCAATCCTAGATGGTTGCCCTATAGATATGCAGCTTCTAGCAGGTAGTTCAATTTTTTTTTTTTTTGATAAGCAAACAAACCTAATCTAATTTAGCTAACGAACTAATGTGTAATTCAAACAATTTGAATAATCCTATAATCTAAATAAAATGGGAAAATGCTCCTAGAAAGATGCTCCTGAAAAGATGCTCCCACATACAAGAGCAGTAGGAAATAAAAAGTACTGCGAACACATTCCCAAGAATACCCAACCAGGGTCCACAAGACAGAAATTAAATGCTAATGTCTATCTAGCCTGATCTAAATCTAAAAGAAGCAAACAAATGTCTTTGGTTGTCGATCCTCCTTCCACATATGTGGGATCAAGGCCTACATGCTCCTGCTGCTGCCCTCTAGGTGGCGTCAAGGTCCACCAAAAATATCCCCTTGGTCATGCGCTTCCATTGCATTCGTCTAATTTTGCACGCAAACAGAAACAAGGTCAGCAATTCTAAAAAGCTTCAGAAATAGCATAAAAATAATATAAATTTCCTGAAGTGCACTCCCATCGTGTTCATGGGTCGACAGCGATGCTAACTGCTTGCGGCAGAAGTGCATTGTGACGAGGGCTTCGAGATGGAAGTGAAAGGGAGGCCGATGGTCGCCGGAGGTAGCCGATAGGAGGAGCATGGTGGCTTGCAGTGGTGGCTACGCACATCGCTAGAGTAGTCGCGCGTGAGCCGTGCATGGACTCTGAGCTCAAAGAAGGGTCGACGGTGAGTTTGGCAGTTGAAGGAGGCTCGAAGGAGTCACTGCATGCGGTGGAGCCTTGGATTCTTTGGTGGGACAGGGGACAGCGGTGAGGAAGAAGATGAAGAAAATGAAGGGGAAGAAGAGATGAGGAGGTGTTGGTTGGGTCTAGTGGAGGTGTCTTGTAGGGTGCGGTTGGAGGCGTGCAGCGCTGAAGGTGGTTTGCAGTGAGGAGAATAGTCGGTGGTGGTGGGTTCTTCTGAGGGAGTTGGTGAACAGTGGAGAGGGTGGTGATGGGTGGTTTTCTCTATGGAAAAGAGGAACAAGATGAAGAATAGGTGGATGAGGTTTGGCTGCGAGGATTTGGTGGTGTTTGGCTATAGGATAATGGTGTGCATGCTGTCACCGCACACACCACTATAGGGAAAAGCGATGGTGGAGTTTGCTCAAGCCACGGTGCACACTAGGTTCCACGGTGTACGCTTGGTGTGCGGTGTAGTGGATGGAGGTGGTGGAGAAACCCCATAGAAGATGATCCTCCTCTCTTTTAAAAACAAAGGCTCGCCTATTTGCTTCCTCCACCAAAAGCTTCTCCAACCACTCACGATCTTCATGGGTGGTTGGAACAGATGGATAAGCGTTGGTGGCTCCCATTAGACATCTGACGTTAACTCCGGACATCTTAAAATATGTAGAAATAGGAGCTTGTGATGGCAATTTCCCAGACGTCCATACTAATCTCTTGATATCTTATAGATGCAGAAATGCACGTCTAAACTCTTTCACCTAACTTGCATTCATCAAATAAATTATATTATTATATCATATGTTATTAAATGTAAAATTAGCACATAAAATTAAATGCAGGCTAAGGTGAATTGCCATTTAACTCCTACTCAATTAACAATTAAGGACAACTAATTAAAGAATACTTATGCCAAACAATGGTCAACAAAAGTGGACTTATCAATATCAATGTGAAGGATTGGACCTATAAGCTAAAGGGTGGTCAACTGAAATTGGGAGGACCAAAGAGTAGACCAAGGAGGAAGACGAGAAGATCGAAGAGAAGTCGGCAGATGTTCGAACCGTTTCACATAGACCGCCCAATTGGAAGCTGGTGCCGATCCCCGAACCTCCAAGCTATGGATGGGAGCCCCATCAAGTTTGGCATCCACCTCCATATGGGCCATTCTGTTGGCCATGGTAGGTAAGGTAAACCCTTTAACCTTATCTTTTTATTGCTCTTGTATAGGGAGAGTTAAAATTGATAAGCTATTTGTCAATCATTAAGGGGGAGAACTTGTTACATAGCTATATCTCCTTTAGAAAGGGGAAGATAATTTTAGTGCTATCTTGTTGCTTCAAAAAGGAGGAATATTATTCTTGATTAAACCCAAATTTAGAAGAGTATGTTTTAAGGGGGAGTTGTAGAAGAATTAAAATTAATTAAACCTTTTTGATAATGTAAAAATAGGGGAGATTGTTGGTGCAAGGGCACCATGATCGTTTATTTTGATGATAAAAAAACACTTGGTATTTTACATTTGAATTTGAGTCCTAGATTTCAAGTCGATTGCAAATGTTACAAGTGTAAAGATAGAGTTCGAGCTCGCATCCATGGCGGATTGGAAGAGCTTGACGGAAAAAGGAGCATTGTGAGGAGCGAGAGCTTGAAGACAAAAGAATAAGATAGATGTTCTTTTGTCTTGCACTCTATAATTGTTGTTTACATTCTTTGCTCTTTCATTTTCTTAGATGCATGTTAAAGAGCCTCAAAGTATCAATACTGTAGTCTTAGGAACACTTACACAACCCTAGGATACTTAGGCTTTTTGTAGAGGACTTAGAAAAGCTAAATAGGTTTCAGACATCCTTTTAAGATGTCTCACAAAAAACTCAGACGTCTGATATTGATCTTTAAGATGCCTGAATATTGGATCAGACATCCAATCACTTAGCCTGGACATTTTAGGTTTTTTCTATTGAAATCAGATGACCAACCCTTAGTTCCTGTAGTAATCTAGGTTTCCAGACGTCCAGACATAGTGCCAGACGTCCAACCTGTTGTCTAACCCACTTTCACAAGAACCTTGTTTAGGTCTGATGCAAGTCAGGAAGGAAACCCCTCTAGAATTAGACATCAGATTTAATTTCCAGACGTCGTAAGAGTGTCTTCCAAACGTCTAATCTTTTTCCCAAACGTCTAATGGCCCTATCAAAATCATTAATGATTCTGATTGCAACTTGATTTGCCTTGGGATGATCCCCAACAGCTACCTAAGGCTTCCACAAACTTCCTAAGCCTTCCTAAGCCCTCTATAAATAGAGTACCATTGCCTTGCAAAGACACACCAAGGAACACTAAGCAACACCATTTCCACATCAATTTGTGTCAATTTGATCATTAGAAGAGATCTAGCTTTCTCAAGCTTTAGTTCTACATCTTGAGAGCTTTCCTCTCGCACGCACCCGCTCTCCGGTCGTTACAAGAGCACCGTCGTGCCATTGCATGATTCACGCACCTACTTTGTCAAGCAGACGCACTTCTACCAAAGGGAAATTTCCTAACTCCTATAGTAGCTAGATTTAGTCTTCGTGGCTCTTTAGGATTGCTATTGTTTTTACTATCTTTGGTTAGGTATTCGCTTTGCAAATTCCCATCTCCATCGAGAGACTAAATACTCCTCGTGAAGAAGAGGGATTTAAGGCACACTACCCTCCTATAAAGTAGTGTTGTTGTATTGAGGTTCAATCTGCCTTGTTTAAGTGACAGGGTTAGTGGATTTGATTGACTTGGTCGATCGGAAAATCCTAACTCGAGAGGGTTAGGTGGTGGTTTTTAGCCGGATTGGGTTTCCTCCTAAAAATACTTTGTGCAATTGTGTGATTGTCTTCTTTGTGAGATTGGTTTATTTTATTTTCGCACTTTATCTATATTCTACAAATCTCACCCCCTCCCGTAGAACTCAACAAATTTTAGTGAGACATATGTGCTTGAGGAGTATAATGGATCATTTGATGCCCCTACAATTTAGAAAATTGATCCTATTGGGGCTAGCTTTGAAGATACAAATCCTATTTCATAGATGATTCAATCAATAGCCCCATTCCTCAATTACACTCTAAAGGGATAAACAATGATGTTTTCGAAATCATTGTACACATGTCAATCTTGATTGAGCCATAATTGTTAGACTTAGATATTGTCTATGGGGTGTGCAATAAGCTAGAGGTCCCGAAAATCCTGATTGTGGATATAGGAATCTGGAAATGAATATCTGGGAAGTCAATTTTAGGGGAATCAGAGATTTGAGTCTAAGGGTTCCTATAGACCTGAAACCACCAACCTTCTACCAAGACCCTTATGACATTTTCAACTCTGAAGATGTCCAACCCAAGCATAAATTAATTGATTATCTTTTTGACATAAATTTTCCTATTGTCTGACTTTTTGAATTTGGGTTGCATCCTCATAAATCGCAGACTTGGCCCTACTTGCACAATGATCTTCGATTCTAGGTAATTTTCATCCAGAACCTTAGAACCACTCGACCGTGGGGCATGGGTCGGCATCACAATCTCGTCTGCATCTGTGGACATCTCCTTGAAGGTCATAAAATTGATCTTCTTATTTTGATCTTGACTCGCACCTGCGAATTCTCCATTTCTTCTTTGTTTGTATAGTGTGCCTACCTGAAGGCAATAAACATAGCACGTATACAGTCTATTTTCCATCTCGAAGCTGACTTGTTAATCGCAGAATTCAGGTTCTTTCTTTCTACTCCACTCTTTTTCATTTCTTTTTATACAATGAGGACAATGTATTACATAGGCATGGGAGGGTGGATATATTCATCTTTGAATCATTTATTAGCTCCATAGATTCTTTTTATTTTTCCTTTATTTATTAAAAAAAATTGAAATAGGAAAAGAGAACTTGGGCCTTAGAAATTTGTCAACTGTATGAAATGATACAATAGGACATGAATACTTAGATCTTTCAGGTCTTTGGGCTTAATCAGGTCAAATGTTTACTAAAATGTGGACTTGTTTCTCGAGTCCTCTCCATTAAAAAAATTCAATTCTAATTGGTTAAATAAGTTGGGGTGATAAGTACACGACTTATCAACTTACCCTCTGATTTGAGAGGACTTATAGTCTACACATATACACACTATTTTCACTGACTCACTTTTCGGCGGCTTTAATGAAAATTGGGTAGCTCAGTGGTATGGTTGGCAAGTTGTTGTCGATAACAACCCATTTGTCGGTTGTCCAGAGCCCAGTATACGACTATTCTCTTTCTGCTACCTTTACGTAACTCTTAGATCGAGGAAGCCACCTACATAGAAAGAAAGACAAAGAAAAAAAGAAAAAAAATTAAAAAATATCCAAAAGAAAAAAAAAAGAGAATGGAAAAGAAAATAAATTAAATAAGTTACACTTTACAGCACGAGTATGGCTAGCAAGTTATCGTGGATAAAGCCTATTGGCCAGTTGTCCAAAACCCAGCTCACGAAATGCATAAATAATTCCTAAACACTTAGGAAGAAGTGGGAAAGTAGAATAAGTCAGGGAGATATACACTAGGTTCACCCTTGTGTTGACCCCATAAAACTAAAATGTAGGAAGAAAGTTACCAGTCAGACAGAGACACCTTTAGGTAGAATTTCTTTTCAAGGTCACTTAATGGCGTAGAACCCAAAGTCCGTTCTGATTGTCGATCATTGAGTCTATCACATTTACACAAAAATATGCTTAGCACTTATAGTTAGTTCTTTTCGAGTCTTGGGTGGGTTGGATAATCGTAGAAAGCTACCTCGAAACTCTTAACTCAAAAAAAAAAATAAAAATATTGAAAAGAAGAAAAAGAAAGAAAAAAATGTATTTTCTTTTGAATAAAGAGAGGGCATGGGCAGTCTGTATTATTTTAGTAGATGCCTGGGCATTGTTGAGTTTAGGTAGTTTAAGTCTTTAGTAGAAATTTCTTAGTGTTGAGAAATGACTATTGCCCAAGTACTTTGATCCTAATTCTGTTTATAAAAAGCATGTAGTTTTGCTAGGGACTAGCAAAAGATAGGCAAGAGGATGTGATGTGTACACATCTAATTGGCCTAAAATGCCTATTTATTTATGTTCCTAAGTCTATAGAAGCATCATGCATTATAAATATTGCATAACATACATCATCATGCATTTAGATTAGTTTATACAAAATATAGCTTACTTTGCCCTTTTTGTGGCAAGGGGACATAGCGATATCATTTTGAGGCCTTAGATTACCATACGGATCTGATCAGGGTGACAATTGGAGTCCAATGCCTCTGAGATTACACTGATTGGATCACCGTAACATCAAATGCAGTCCAAGGAAGATCAGAGGTCAAGGGGCAAGGTGGTGTAAATCCATATCTCATATGACAAATCCAACTTCATGGATGGGTTCGGATCGATGATTGCAGCCCAATGGCATGAAAATCGACCTAATTCAACAGTTGTGGCACCATCTATAGGCATTGGAAAATGAACGGCCAAGATGGCACCACGTGGAGCCATCCAAGCCGCCTAGAGCCTCCGACGTTCTTCCTCTCAGCAAAGCTTGCATGATCTCAACTGTTAGATCGAGATCAAATAGCTAAGAGAGTCGCAGCCTTAAGTCATAAATGCAACATAGAAGTGGATGTAGGGAAGCGGTAGCGCACTGTGTCACGAAGAGGAGACGTGGGTTCGAGCCCCCCAGTGCCTCAAGTCAAAGGTGTGGGCGAGGCATGGAGTAGTTGACCTATCCGATCAACATCGGACGGCTATAGAAGCGGCTACATGGCATGCTTAGGTGTGCCAAATGGAGGAGTGTTCGCATCCGTGCGATGACTCACGATTGTATGTGCCATCGTACGCGAGCATGCGTAATGTAAAGGTGAAGTAGCGTCACGTGATCTCGACCATCGGATCGAACGATCGAACGATTGAGATCAATGTGGTGCTTGAGAGTAGTGAACCATTGAAGAGGAGGCGACGTTGACGTGGCTTCATGAGAGGCCTCCTATCTTCATCGTGCAGGCAACATTGCATGTGCCTCTTCACCGGCATTTATCTTCAGCAACAGATGCATCCGTCACTAAAGGCCCTACATTTAATTTTTAAGATTTTAAAGGACCTTTTTGCCCTTGTACCTCAACTATATAAAGGATCCTACACCCCCCTTCGTAAATAATCCCTTCACTTCTCCTCTCACCCTCTTCAAAGCTCTAAAAAGCTAGTCCCATCTTCTCACCCTTGTTCGTGGAGCACCTGTGGTTGTCCTCTCGCTGCCATTCAGGAAGCGAATCCTGCTGCAATGCCACCCTGCATTGTCCTCTGTCCTCTGACTCCATTCTCCCTTGTCCAGCATCTCACCACCCTCTTCCGAGTGCTCCATCAATGCGACTCTTCCTCCAAGCAACCGTCGAGGAGGATTTCCTCATCCTTATCCTTTTATTACTTTCTAGAATAGATTTCTACCTTTGTAGTAGTAGAAAGTAGATGTAATGAACATGTTCCTATGGTTATAAAATACTTTTTCATTCACTCACTATTTTCTCTTTCTTTGTATTATTTTATCTCTCTCTTCTATTGTTTATTATTTAATAGAATAGCTAGTATAGATTTAATTCATCCAACTAATCTACTTTGTGACAATAATTTTAAACGTGATTTGTAATCAAATGTACACCTCCCTGATTGCACAACAATCATAGGACCTAATCTACCTGAATTAAGTTAGATCCTAGCTTAACTTAAGAATAATGCATGCATATGCATCTTATTTTGCTTCATAGTCAATTTGTTAGCTCTGTAAATAATAATGCTATATTATGTTCTAATTGAGAGGTAATAATAACTATAGGAAATTCAGGGCTGCAAATGATAAATCTGACTGTATGGATCTATTCAAGAGGACGACGAGAGTCCAACGATTTAAAGATCGTCTTGATCGGACTCTCATAGCATCTTATGAAGTTAGCGAAATAGCAAAGGCCAAGAAGCAAGGTGATGCAAATCCAAACCTCAGATGCCAAATTTGACCACACAGATGGACCCAGATCAACAATCGTAGCCTAATGGTGCAAAAATCAACTCAATCGGAGTCCTACAACACCATCTACAAAGCAAAGAAGATGGATAGCCACGATGGTGCTATGTGGTGCCATCCTAGCTGCCCAAGGCCACTGGCCCCTGAAGTTTCCGACCCTACCAGGAGGGGGTGACGTAATAATTGCGGAAATAAAATAAACAAACTCACAAAAAGTCAATCACACAAGTACACAAGTATTTTTAGGTGGAAACCCAAACCGGGTGAAAACCACCACCTAACCCTCTCGAGTTAGGATTTTCTGATCAACCAAGTTGATCAAAATCCACTAAACCGAATCACTTTAAACGAGGGTGATTCAACCTCAATACAACCACGCTACTTAAATGAGGGTAGCGTACCTCAACCCCTTCTCTCCACGAGAAGGATTTTGTCTCACGAAGGAGACGGGAATTCGCAAAGCGAATACCCAACCAAATAACAAAGATAAAAGAAACAACAAGTCCTATAGAGCCAACAAAGTAATTTTAAACCTAGCTTCTATAGGAAATAGGATGCTTTCCTTTGAAAGGAGTGCGTCGACGACGCGGATGCGTGTACCACGCGACGGCGCAACTTCGCTCTCGTGAACAACGGCGGGAGAGCGGGTGCGCAACAGCTTGATGCTCTCAAGATGAATGGAACTTGAGCTTGGAGAGCAAGAGCTATCTAGGACACAAGAGAGTGGAACTATGTTGCTTAGGTGTCTCTAGGTGTTTCTTAGTGTATGTTTGTGTTGCAAAGGTTCCCCTCTATTTATAGAGGCCTTAGGAAGGCTTTGGAAGGCTTAGGAAAGGTTCTATAGCCGTTGGGAACAAAGCCCAAGAGAATCAGCCCGAAATCAGGAACAATCATTATTCTGACAGGCTTATCAGATGTCTAATTCTGGCATCAGACCTCTGGAACTTCACTTTAAGACGTCTGATTCCAAGGTCATACGTCTGATTTTGGGCGGGTCTCTTCCTGACTTGAATCATATCTAAACAGGGTTCTAGCGCAAGTCCATCAGACGACATATAGGACGTCTGGCACTATGTCTGGACGTCTGGAAACCTACTTTTACTGTGGGAATGGATTTTCCAAACGTTGCAACGGCTAGAAAATCTCTGAGAAGAGATTTTGGGTCAGCCGAGGCAAAACGGTCAATTATCAGACGTCTAGACAGTCCTATGGACGTCTGATAAGGCTCTAACGGTCATATCCTTGAGTGTATGCTAAGCCAGCCAACGGTCCACTAATTGGATGTCTTGCAAAGTCATCAGATGTCTTCTAAGACGTCTGGTCTAAGGTCTGGACGTCTGATTTCATCAGACAGAACTAACTATGTCCAGCCTAACAGTTATCAGACGTCTGAAACAACAGTCAGACGTCTTAAAATACTTTATCAGACGTCTGATTTGGGAATTAGACGCCTGGAAACTCTGTTTGAACCCTATATTGGTTTTCTAAGTGTTTTACAGAAAACCTAAGTATCCTAGGGTTGTGCGGGTGTTCCTAGGACTACTGTTAGGGTACTTTGAGGCTCTTTAACAGAAATCTAAGTAACAAAAATAAAGAGCAACAGAAATAACGAAAAATACAACGAGTACAAGAGAAGGAAAATCTATCCTATTCTTCATTTCCTTCCATCTTTAATATATCGCTCCTCGCGAATCTCTTCTATTTTCCATCAAGCTCATCCAATCCGTCCTGGATGCGAGCTCGAACTCCGTCTAATCACGTATCCATTTGCGATTGACCTGAAATCTAGGACTTAAAGTGCAAATATTAAATGACACGTGTTTTTTTATCATCAAAACAAATGATCATGGTGCTCTAGCACCAACAGCCCCAACATTGAAGGACTTTTTGCGTGCTCATGTCAATCATTGGATAAGCATCTAATAGTTGCAAGAGCGCCACACCTACCGACCCCCACTCTCGTTATCAAGAGTACCCATCCCAACCGTTGGATCTTCATCCAACGGCTAAGGCAGCACGTGCGAAAAAACAAAGGTGACACAATCCACGCTTATAGTGCATCGATTAGCATGCTCATGCAAGAGCAAGTGGCCAGTGCTCGAAATGCACGGAGCAAAAATTGAAGAGGTGATGTGCAAAGAAAGAAATCCGGTCATGTGATGATAACATCATCATCAACCATAATTATCTTTAATTAGCCAGAATCATAAGACAAATGCACTTACATAACCACCGGAGAGTCATAATTCATTACATATCCATTCTGAGAAGAATGCAGCAAACCAAGCGTAAATCTGCAATTTTAACACCATATCCTAAATGCAGAGTAACCACGAGTTTTCCTAGGGGTTAATTAAATGTTAAATAGTCATAAATGTCTAATAAGAGGGTTCATGCAGACAGAAATAGGTTTTCGCTCATTTTAAGAATTAATGGACATCCGAGACCCTAATTTCAGACCTGCATAATTAACTAAGGTTTAGTCTAGATAAAATTCACCTAAACCTTCTAGAAATTATATAAAAATATTCTATAAGTTTGGTATCCTCGATTTGACCATTGGAACCCATTTTGACCTAAAACAGTCTCAGATAGCAAGTTACCCTAATTTGGGTTTTTGGGTAAATTTCTAGGTCAAACTTGGTCAAAACCAAAATGCAACTTCACCATCAGATTCCTCGGGTCCAAACTATGTTTGTACCAAAATTTGGGCCCAATCAAGGATCATCATGGCCTAGTTTGCATTTAAGTCTAGTTGACTCTCTTTGACTTTCAATCAGCCCCTTAACTTTTGAAATACTCGCAAAGAGGCCCCCAACTTTCTCATCTCCTTCACAAATAGCCCTCTTCCACCATTGAGGTCAAACCCAACCTCCACGCAAGCTTTGACTTCTACGAATCCTACTCAAATCATCACCAAATCCAACTAAATTTTGTGGAATTGATGTTCACACCTGGACAAACCTATTGGGACAGATCCTAACTCCTAAAACCCTTAGATTTGTGCATGTGAATGTACGAAATCAATGGATACTTCTTGATTTCCTAAAAAGTAAGTCAGAGCTCTTTCTAGATCTGGAGTCCTCTTTGGAGCTCTATTTAAGCTCTAGAACTCCTACCCTCTCAACCTAGCTTGGTTTGGAGGTCGCACTCTCCTTCTTCCCTTCTCCCCGACCTTCGTCTCCACCAACTCCGGTGACTCCCTCCATCTGACCTCTTGGCTATCCTCCATGTATAATAGGTGGCAGTACCATCTTCCCCAAACTCCTCTACACGTCGCAATACCAGCGAGCACCGCCTTCCTTTGCTCGTCCTCGCTGCTTCTCCCACCGGAGGTATTCCCTTCCCCAATGTCGGCCATACCATACCTGGTGCCCTTTCTCCCCTTTGGTCTATTAGATTAGGTTAGTTAGACTCCCCTTTCCCTCTACATTCTTTTCTCTCTCCTTATCCCCAGGTTTAGCCCCTGACTCCGCCGTTTGCCCACCATCTTCCTCATCTCCGACCGCCCTCCGACGAGGTTTCCCCATCACTCCACTGCACCACACGCCTCGCCAACACTTTCTACACCTCCACCTCATCCACTCTAACCAAAACCCTATCCTTATTCACCATTTCATCCACTCACAACCTCCACCGAACTCACCCACCTTCACACTCCTCTAACTCCAACACACCGCCACACGTACTCACAAGCCACGAGACCACAAGTGTAGTCATCCGACGTATTCCTCATCAATTCCACCCCCAAGCCGTGCAGATGCCTTCCAAGATGATCTCCAAGTCCTCAATTGAGGATCCCAGCTACAACAACTACACCAATTGATCAAAGCCTTCACCTACTACTGCTGCTCGTACGTGAAGAGAAAGAATAGTGGGTTTAGTCCCACATCGGGTGCGGAAGAGCGCATGAGTGCGCTTAAGTTGTTTTTATGATCTATCCTTATCACCCAAGAACACAGGGTCAGGTCCCCATTACCCGCACGCCCGCTTAACCGACCTATGCCTCACTCCTCTACGACATCGCGCCCGCAAACTTGGACTCGATAATGCTTAACCCGGATCCTCATTTACCCGAATATGGATCTGATTACACTGGGTTTGTGAGACAGAAGAGGATGAGGAAATTGTGAGAGAGCAGGGGGGTTTTCTCTCTATAGCTGTGCCTTATGCAACACTTAGTCGCTGAGGAGATTGGTCCCCTGTGTTCTGAAGGAGAAATCTCTGAAGAAGAGAAGAAGGAGAGGGCTTGTTGAACGCACGGGTTGCTACGCTAACGTGTTTGGTTTTGAAAAACTTGTCATCATAGTATGAAAGCGAAGAACTCATGTTCAACAAATAAAATTTATACTGGAATGAAAATCTTGGGTCGAACTTAGGGAGGCTACGTCGATCTATATTGGCAATTATATTTTTTTAGAATTTTTCTTGAAAAGTGAGGCGATGTAATTGCAATGAAGTCATAATAACAATCAGACTAAACGAGAGAGAGAGAGAGAGAACATGCATTCAATAATTCAAAATGTTTATACAATAAAACCAAAGAAGAATTACACTAGAAAGTGGGAAATCAGCTACACTAGAAAGTAGGAAAATTCTACACTAGAAAGCTGTAAAGAAGAATGGGAGAGAGAAGTTATCCTCCTCAACAATCGCTTGGAGGATGAGTCGGATGAGACACTGCCTGGACGAAGGAGGATGGAGTGGGAAGAACGGGAGGTCGAGGTAGGAGGAATGAGAACGGAGCAGCATGTCGTCGTCATCGTGGGATCCGCTTCCGAAATGAGAGCGAAAATTTGACTTTATCTTGCGAGGAGCATCCCAGGTGTGGGACAAGCTTCTCTTGAGCTTTGGAGAGGTAGAGAAGAGAAGGAAGGGATGAGAATTTCATTTGGAGGGAGTCTCCTTTTATAGTTGCAAGGAGTGAGGGAAATTTTGTCATTTTAATTTGAAAATCATTAAATCAGGGGTCTTTAGTGATGGACAAAACCGTCGCTAAAGCCCCATTGTGGGCGTAATGGGGCGCCGCCCGCATGCGGCTGCTCTCCCCCTTGCGCGTAATTCGTGCTCCATGTCCAGTTGATCTCAGCCATCTGATCGTGAGATCAGACAGCTTAAGTCGCACCTCCGCCCGCTTCTCAACGCGTGCTCGCCCGCGTGCAATCCCTTGTGAGGCGCGGCATGCAATAGCACGTGGGTGCTATCAAGCGCCCGCAGCCGCTGGATTGCAATCGTGCAGTCGATCAGGCACCCACCTTCGCTCCAATTGCAGCGCGGCGAGGATCGAACACGCGCCTGCGATTCACATTAGAGCGCTCGACCAACACGCTGTGGACGCGTTTGTGTCGAGCGCTTAACTTAAGCGCGGGTTTATCGCAGCCATTGGATCTTGATCCAACAACGAGGAAGGGTTGATGCGGAGGCCTTCAGCTGATGTGTGCGGTTGATTAGGCGGCTGAGATGGTGCCATGTGGTGCCATCTTGGCCATCCATCTTCTTGATGATGTAGATGGTGCCATGGGTGTCGAATTGACTCGATTTTCGCGTCGTTAGGCTACGATCGTCGATCCGAATCCATCTGTGTGGTCAGATTTGTCGTTTGAAGTGCAGATTCACACCATCTTGGTCCTTGATTTTCTAAGGTTTCCTGGTCTCTATCTGATGCTATAGATATCTGATTAGGGCGATCTTAGAGTCATTGAACTCCAATCGTCGCCCTGATCACATCTGTACGATTGGATCTTTGATCCGAGGCCTCGATAAAAAGTTTGCCCTGTCCATGAACATAAAAGGAGACAATTAACCTCCATTTTATTTAAACTAATCTAAATGCAAGATGATGCTTATTATGCAATATTTATAGTACACAATGCAATCCTATGCTTAAGAACATGCATAAATAGACATCTTAAGTAGTGTAAGCATGTTTACATCAGGGCTCGAGAAGGAAAGCTGACGCAGAAGGCCTGAGAAGAAGAAGAGAAGAAGGAAAAGGCTCGTGCAAAGGAAACAAAGAAGGCTTTAAGGGCCTTGATCATTTATGTCATCTGATCCACATACCTGACGTCTGATCACTGTAGCATTCAAGCCAATGTTGGGTTATTTGGTGTAATTGAGATGTCTGATATACATGTTTAATTAAGGATAATAATTGGTGATCTAAATCACCATTATTTTGTCTTAGATTTCTTTTTATCTTTGTGATCTATTGAAATACTCATGCTTATAATGAATACCAATTTGAGTAGATATTATTCATTAAATATCCCTTTTGTGCTTTGATTGTTGTGATCATTTACTTCAAATTAAAGATTAGCATGTGAATTCTATATTTTCTCCGTGTATTCAACTTCGGACTTCAATTTAGATTTCGAGTAATAAATTTTATCTATTAATTAAGTTATTTAGGAGGCTTTGCTACAACGAAACAACTTTAAAAACACCTAGATAGCTCACTTCAACATTTTGGCACCGTTGCCAGGGAGCAATGCACAATTCACAGCTATTCTTGTTTTACTTGATTCTATTTGAGCACTAACTTGCCCTATTTGTTTTCTTGTGATTTTGCGAGGTACATCACGAGGTGATTTTCCGCGCAAATTGGCCACTCCTAGAGTAGGTAATCTCTTTTCTTCCCTAATCAATCTCTTTATCTTGGGAAGATAAAAAAGGAAACTAATTAAGTAGGATTCACTTGCCTTCCTTTTCTTGTAAATATCACTTAAAAGGCAAGTTTCCTATGCCTACTAAGGATTATGCTTAAGCTCTAATCTTCTTGGACTACGCACTTCTTATTTGAAGTCCAAGGTGAACATTCTTAAGATCAAATTGGACTTGAAATAGAGCCAATTAGGGTTTCAACATTATGGCTTGAAGTAGTAGTTCACACTTGCCTGAATTAAAGAAAATTGACCCTTCTGCATTTGTGTGCTACCTAAACCCTTGGTTGAAAGAACTAATCAGTTAAACCCTAAAATCAAGCTCTAATTTCACTTGAACCTTAAAAATTATGGACCCAATAACCTAAAAGTCAATTCATGGTGATTTTTGGATCTTGAACTAGACTTCATTCTTCAACTTTTAGGACAGGTCAGGTGAAGTTGGTCTACATAGTAGGCAAATCAACCTCCAAATTAGGTCACAACTCAAATCAATTTCTAAATCCAGTGAAATCCAAGGCACAAATTAGGCTAAAATTGGTAGACTTAAGGTCTCAATTCGTACATGCCAATCTACTTGGAACATAGTGATAAGGAAGGTCATGTGGGGGAAACCCTGTAATCCGTGGGGACACTCTACCATGTAGGGGTCTTTGCAGGGCTCTCCTTTCCTGGTTACCCA
This sequence comes from Thalassia testudinum, assembly GCA_037157565.1. Classification (NCBI taxonomy): domain Eukaryota; kingdom Viridiplantae; phylum Streptophyta; class Magnoliopsida; order Alismatales; family Hydrocharitaceae; genus Thalassia; species Thalassia testudinum. The sequence goes on along the minus strand of JAZHRO010000025.1, from coordinate 20,212,286 downwards.
AGTAATTCTTGGGTGTGTGGATTTTTTATTCAGAGGTATCATGCACCTCGAAACAAGCCTTAGTCATCCAAAAATCTTTAGGTGCCTTGATTGGGTCCAATTCACATCCAATCCCTCATCCTTGCCATAGAGCACATACTCAGGAAGGTCCTTAGGTTTCTAACCTGAGAGGCTTCATTAGATCTTCTACAGGGATTTCTGATCTAATCTATTACTTGAATCTGAACCTACGTTTGATTCTATATCTTGATTCCACCACTTGATTAGAAAATGCAACCTGAAATTTTAGGAAAAGTAATTAGGAAACCTGTGTCTCAAAAGACTATCAAAGATAAGATGATTGAGGCTGCTTATAGACACCATGAAGAATATTATAGAGCCTTAGATAGGGACATTCAGGATAAATTTGCAAAAACAACAAACCACATTCTAAACCATACGAAAATAATATGGACATGAATGAAACACGGTTCAACCTGGGATGATCTCCTAGTATAATACATTGAATTGATGAAATTACATAGCAACAAGTGTCTGCAATGTTGGTCAAATCCTTCACTTTTGGAAAAACACTAAGTTCTCAAGGAAGAACGAGGAAAATTGTTGAATACATTGTATAAAACCATAGATCGAGAATACCCCTACATCCCTTCAGAAGATAATGAGACACCTTGGAACAACACTGATGATCAATCTAATTTCCCAAATCCTGGGTTCAAGAATCGAGGTTATTGTGGACCCCCAACCCAAATGGAATCGGATACAAACTATGTGCAGATTGATACACCTGATCTTGAGATGTGTTGGGAGGATCCGATTGCAGGTGTTCACAATTGCGAACCAGCCCTAGAAAATCATGAACCTGGTTCCCCAAGCCTTGAATTCCTAAACACCTTTGATGATAAGATTGAGTTAGAACTCTCAAGAATGTAAATTCTGATAAGGTGATTCTTGAGAATGATTCTAACATCCTAATAAAGCCTAGCCTAGATTCTCGTGATGCAATCCTTACCCTTAACCTAGAATCTATATTCGAGCTTATTTGGGATAATCATAAGGCCCAATGTGATGAGAATCAGATTTTGAATCTAGATTATTATTGTGGGCCTATATTTGATGATTACACCTCTCCAACCACCTCAGAGATATGAATTGACTTTTTGAAAGTCACACCAATCTATGATACAGAAATCAAGGAGTTGGATGAGTTAGGATTCGATTGGGTCTATCCTAGGAACCAAGAATCTGAGCCCATGCCTAATAAGGACAGCTTTTTAAGCTCGAAATCTGAAATTAGGTTAGATCCAAGTCAAGTTGCTGATTCTTCACATCTTGATTCATTCTGTGATGGAACTTTCGATCTGGAATTTGATTCAAAACACGATCTTTGCAAATTCTCCGATGATTTTGAATCTTACTCTGATTTTGGAGAATCTTATTCCTGATGACTATGAAACAATTTATGACCTTAGCATCCATGACTCGTTCTTCGACTCTGACTCAGAGGTCCCTAATCTAGAGGTCATTGATTCGAAATCAGGTTCCATTGAGATGGAATCATTCCTTTTTGATCTACAAGATTTAGAAGCAAGTGCCGAGAATGTTTGCAATCCAGAGTTTGAATCTTTTCTTTACTCAGATTTTCATGATTTTATAAGCACTCTTTAGGCAGTTACCTTTGATTTTGATGTGCTTCATGAAGACTCTCTAGATGAACCCACCTTTGAATCCTTTCTAGAGGAGCCCTCAACACACCCAGTTCTCATTGAAGCCACATCTTCCACACCACATACAGAGCCTTCCAAAACCCGTTCCCAACCCTGACCTAACACCAGAATCAACTTCTACTATGATTCACCTCTCTCTGATCCTATTGCATATGATTCTCCTCCATTTGTTGATCGGGTTTCGGACATTGATCAAACTACTAATCATGTCCCATCCTTTTCTGATCACTCTTGTAGGGTTCCTACATCCTTTACACCTCCATTTTCGTTTGAGGATTCCTACTCTGACCAAGCTAAATTAACTTGGCCAAACCCCAGATTCTCACTGCCATATCTGTTTAAGCCACAAAATACCTGGTGGGCTCTGCATCTACTGATTCACATCCATTAACCCACCAGATTGATTGGGTTTGGGCTGCATCATCATCCTGTAGATCTAAAATAGCACTTGGTTGGATCAACTAGGCTATTGATCAAGGTGCTTATTTTACAAAACTCTTTTGATTTGACCACCCCCTCTCCTTGATCACCTTCTGCTCGGCTGAAGGCATTGAATTTAGTGCTTAACGAGAGGCAACCTGTCATTCCAAAAACCCGAGACCCTTCTAATCATCCTTTTGAGCTACACTCCTACTACACTTAGAGTTCAGAGTTATAATAGCCGACTCCACCTTTGGTATTCATATCAAAGCTTGAAATCATTCCTAACAGTCATCGCAACCCATTCACCCACCCTTTGAACTTGTTCTAACCAATGAACCAAGATGATTTCATACCTTCTAGTTTATAATGAGGACATTGCAAAACTTAGGCATGGGGGGATGTTAAAGTGCAAACACATAAAAATTGAAGTTTTCGAGGGGTTCTCACAAAGAAAAAACATATCCAAAAAACCAATAAAAAATAAATTGAAAAAGAATAAAAAAATGGAAAGGGGAGGAAAATTTTGAGAACTGATTACATATCATTCATGCGGAGGAAAAGAGGTGAAAGTTCAAATGTCAAAAAGGAGCAACATTCAAGAACAAAAATGATAGTCATTAGCACTTGACCATGGAATTACTTAAGTTCTAGACCAAATCAAAAGAAAAATTAAGTCCTAAAATAACAAAGAGACAAGGAGATTAGTTTGAGTGCTGATCTTAGGCCTCTTGGGCTTGTTTTAGTCCTTAAACATTCACATATCCATTAAGATCAGGATTAATCCTCAAGAGGTTGAGGAAAGTGTGAGGCTGATGTACTAGATCTAAGGCTTAGGGATTATTTGGCCCCATTGCCTGCCCTTTGCTTTGTGAGACTTGGTAACCTAAGCACTCAAAATCACACACCTAGTCTGGTTCAGTGCACTTAATAAAGAAAAATCCTCCAAAAGTGTTCTGTTCTGAAAATCATCTCAAAGATCTAGTTTAGGAGCGTCTCAACAACACAAGTTGATTAGATGAGTTCCCAACATGGAGAGGTGGGAAATTCCCCTCGAAATGCACAATAACATATCATCTCCTTGGTGCCTGTCTCCTAGGATATATCCTACTGGAGGCATGCAAGCACATTGTGCTGTGACCGGGTCGATCTTTCGCTTTTAAGTCGTTTGTAGTTTAATGTGGTGGAAAAATCGACTAATCAATTTTTAATAAGAAATAACCACTCGCAGAGGAGCGGGTCGTATCCACAGGGAGGCAATAACGTATTAAAATTCGTGCTACTTCAAAATGTTTGTTCGTAGTCAATTTGGACAAGAACCAAGCCAAGATTGCCTTTAGATTAAGGTTTAAGCAAGAAATAATGCTGAAATGGCAATTATGAGAAACTACAGGATATTTTCCGCAATGCAGAGTGAATAGAATATGAATAAAATCTGGCAATGGCAGAAAATGTAAATTTTAATCAACGCTTTACTGTAGCAAAACAGGGGAATTTTTTCCCGTTGTCTTGCGCGACGAGGAGCCGATGGCCGGGCGCGGGAAGCTCGGAGGAGGTCCCTTGGATCAAGGGCTTCGAATCGGTGGTGGCGGCGAGTCGCGCGGCGGCCGGAGGTGGCCAGACGAGCTCCGGCGGAGGTGCTGCAGGCGGTTGTGCGTGGGCGCGCGGAGGGTCTGCGGAGGGCGCTGGCGCGCGGAGGCGTGGCTGCGGTGGTCTGCAGGCGGGCGCTGGCATGTGCGGTGGAAGCTGTAGAGGTCGGTTGCTGGCGGTTCTGCAGGAGGTTGTGCGTGGGCGCGCGGAGGGTCTGCGGAAGGCGCTGGCGTGCGGAGGCGTGGCTGCGGTGGTCTGCAGGCGGGCGCTGGCGTGTGCGGTGGAAGCTGCAGAGGTCGGTTGCTGGCGGTTCTGCAGGCGGTTGTGCGTGGGCACGCGGAGGGTCTGCGGAAGGCGCTGGCGTGCGGAGGCGTGGCTGCGGTGGTCTGCAGGCGGGCGCTGGCATGTGCGGTGGAAGCTGCAGAGGTCGGTTGTTGGCGGTTCTGCAGGCGGTGTGGTGAACGACGTGGACTGCAGGCGGTTGTGCGTGTTTGAGCTGAAGGTTGACGGACGTGGGTGCGCTGAAGGTTCTGTAGGTGCGGGAAGGGGTCTGCAGGCGACTTCAGGCGTGTGCGGTGAAGTGAGCGGGTAACTTCAAACGTCTGGGAAATTTCCCAGACGTCTTAAGTTACTGAGAGGGTGGATCAGTAGGTTGGTGACGGTGGTCGGCGACGACGGCGAGGGAGTTGCACGCTAAGGTGCTCACGGTAATGCGGGCGAGCTCCGGATGGCGGTGTGGCCTGTCACACCACACGCCCACGGTGGTGGAGACTCGCCGCCACGGTAGAGGCCGGCAGTGTGGAGTGGAAGAGAGAGGATCTCTCTGCACAGTGGTGGGTCGGTGGCGGAGGCCTGCTGCAGCCGGCAGCTTCCGTGCTCCTTTTATAGTGTCTTGAACAATTTTGAAATCAGCCGCCGACCAGATCCACCACATCCGCTCCCCCTTGAATGGCTTCATCACTGCAGCAGCCGGGCGTTGGAGCGGCAGCCAGCCGTTCTGAAAGAAGACGAATAAAGAAAATATTATTAAAATATTAGGGTTATTTATGTATAGACCCTCAACTTCTATGTTAATAAAAACAATATACCTAATTGGTTATCTAATTAGATGAATGCTATTCTAAGCTAATTCTAAATGCACTTAAGATATGAATGCAATGTATGGATTATGTAATTAGATTAAAACTATGAATTAATCTATTTACATCCTCATTTATACTAAATAAATGTTAGAATTAACCTAATGTGTAGGCACTTAAATACTTAAATAGCCCACAACTATGGGCTAATCAAATACCCCCATGCCTAGTTTTTGCTAGTCCCTAGCAAAATTAAGCGAAACCTAGCACTCTAAGTAGACTAGTCAACTCACTTAGTCTTCCTTCAGAAGCATATTAAGTTCAGGTTCTAAAGCCAAGGTTCCTAAGTAGTTGCTAAGTTACAGACTAGGTCGGCTAAAGACGAGTTGCAAGCACAAGTTTCCTTGATTTCTGACTCTACCCTAAAGTTTATTGATCCCTGAGATTAAAGCATCCGTGCTTGTGCATTGGTCCGAGTTATTTGAGTTAAAGGAAATTTTTTTTTTTATATATATATACCATTTTTTTTTTTTTTGTTTGATTCTTCTAAATCTAACCTCAGATCAGCTATCAACACGGTCTGTGTCGGATTCATTGTCCCCATTACCATACCTCAAAGGGTGCCTGGCTTTCGATGCTTCGAGATAGCACCGCCCATAACGACCCCAAGAACTCCTGGCAATCGACACTTCGAGATAGTATCGCCCATGGATTTCTTAAGCGAATTCAGGCCTATGGCAATCGGCACTTCGAGATAGGGCCGCCCATGGTACCTGAACCGCGCAATGCGCTTACATGCCCCCAGTAGGATGGATATCCTAAGAGACAAGCGCCGAGGAGGTAATATGTTATCATCGCATCCTCAAGGTGAGTATATACTCGACCTCTCCTGCGGCGGGAACTCTTCCAATCAAAATGTGTTTTCAAGCCTCTCTTAAGCCAAAACTAAGAGAACCAAATCTCTTTTCAGAAATTAAGTTTATTACCAGACCAAGTGTGAAAAATTTGGATGCTTGGGTTACAAGGACCCGTAAACCAAAAGGTAGAATAAGACTCCAGGTACTACCGCACCTTTTAACTCAAACCCTAGCTTCCCTTCCTCAACCTCTTGAAGAATGGTCCGCAACTTAACTCCTACTTAAGTTTTAAGTCCACAAAGGACCCTAAAGGTCTAGAGCTAGTAGCTTATTTAGCTTCTAAAGTTTGACCCTAGAATTAATTTAGTCTACGCTAGAGTTCTGATTTGCTTAAGAATGCAGGACTTAGCCAGTTAAGCTCAAAACTTTTTTTTTTTTTTTTTATGTACAAATGTATGCAATTATGCTATGTATATCCCCAAGTACACCCCCCCATGCCTAAAATCTGCAATGTCCACATTGCATAGAAGGATATTACCTGGGTCAAAGCTGGGCTGAATAGCCGAAGAACCTGCAAATCAGGTTCAAGAATTGCAGAAATAGGCCCTAAAAATGAGCAAAGCAAAGTTGGCCTAGAAAATAGGTAACCTAGGATGTTGGCGAGCTGATGATGAATCCCGATAGCAAATGCTCGCCCAACTAAAATGGGAATGAAATCTTCCCAGGTCACCAGAAGAGGTTCTAAAGGATAAACAGTTAAAATAACCTCCAAAGGGGTAGGGGTAGGATGACAAGGATCCTCCAAAAAGAATGGGGAAGGAATGGTATAGAGATAAACCCCCAGGGTAATGGACTGACTAAAGAAATCATCAATCCATACCCGATACTCCATTACAGAAAATATTGGTCTGTTAAGCCCCCTAGTCAGAACAAAACTGAGCAATTCTCTAAGGCAAGGATCGTCTAGGGTGTCCAAGTTACGAGGTTGTGGGATGGCCATAAGATCTAGATTGGGTTTAATCAGCTTGGTGTCCATCCCAAACACTCTTTCTAAATCCTCAATTTCATCCCTAGCATTCCTTGCACCATCACGTGGATCTTCCTGCTCTTCATCAGGAGTCACAATTTCGCTTTCAGTTATAAGAGAATCAGAGGGTGACTTCGAAGTGAATGAAGGCAGGTTGGAAGCAACAGATCTAGGGATTATCCTATTAATGTCATCCCCGGGTTTTTGTTCTTTACTCACATCTTCCCTGGAGTCTATATGTGAATCCACATAAATCTTAGAAATTGCTTCCAAATTTTCCATCATTTTATCATGAGGAGAAATATCATCAATGGGTGTGCCAAGGAAACCTAATTTGGTCAAATTTGTGACATCCTCAGGGGTTAACTCTTCAAATAATACATAATCACCCTTAGTGTCACTCCAAATCTTGAATGTAGGTTCCTCATATAATTCATCTTCCTCCTCATCACACAATTCATCATGTACCCGAGGTCTAGAATCATTTAATATATCAGCAGATACCCTAGGGTGCTCTATCTGAGGTAAATTATTTACATTGGTTACATCAGACTCCTCAGATAGGTCAATTTCTTTAGGGTTAGGTTCCCTAAGGGTGGGTTTGAGTTCCATATCATGATCAGAAGGGAGGGTAGGATTAACAACTTGACTTTGACCCACTTCATCAAATGTCACGAAAATACTATCATCTGGGTCGAGGTCTTCCAATGGCACCATCATTCCCTTCTTTTGACTCCAATATAATTCAGGTGGATACTCAACCTTATCATCATCTTCCTCGGGTTGCCACCTTTCTTCATCCAATGCATAGCTACTTTCATGTGTATTTTCCTCCCACCTAAAGTGTAGATCTCTCAAGGAAGTGTCATCTAATGGGGAGGTTTCAAAATCGATCCTCGAAAAGTAGCTATTTTCCCCAGAATTTCCCTTCAACTTAAAGTGTAGCTTTCCCACGGGAGATGCATCTATTGTAGAGGGGTATACGTCATCGTCAATGGGGCAGATTGGGTGGCTAATTTCATCTCTTTCTTGTTGGCCTACTCTCAAAGATTCTCCTAACAATTCACTCATTTCATTTTGCATTTTCTGTATTTCCATCTTCAAAGAGGAGAGGTCATTTTTATCATAAGAGAAGTCAGGCTCAGGCTTATAGTACCCAGGAGTGTTTGTCCAACCATTATAAGTTTTCAGGGAGGGTGGGTTGGGTATTTCTTTGGTATGTGGGATATTGGGCAAAGCAAATCCCGCTCCTGAGTTCTGCTCACTAATTTGGGGCTTAACTAGGCCAATACTCCTATAATAGGAGTAAAACGGATCCCAATGATTGTCATTATGTCCATCAAGGAATGGACCATCTCGGCGTCTGGGATCGAAGGATGCAGAGTGGGGGTGAGGGTGTGGGCAAGATGTGAAAGGATGAAAATCAATGTGGTCCATTCTGACTCACACTTCAATCAGAATTCCCCAAGCAAGACACAATTCAAAAAGGACCTTTTAGGTCTTTCCCAATTTAGGCTTTTGATTTTAAGTCAGATTGCAGGTGACAATACAATTTGTTCAATCAATTTACGCGCCTATTGTCGACCTACGGCTCGCCTAAAAAGGCCTAGTTGGAGCTTAGGTGTTCTTCCCTAAATCTCAAATGGTCAAGTAAATCCAAAGACGGAAGATCGAGGGATGCAAGTAGGCCTAAGCCTTCCTTTGAAGCTGTGCTTTCGCGGTGCTCCTCAACTACCCCCAAAAATCCGTGACAGGGTATCTCCCTCTTTGGATTTACAAAACCTTTGATCTCAAGTTCCGAACACTTCAGAATCCAACGAAAGGAGGGCTCTTGTCCTAGTATTTCCAAACCTAAGGAGTGTCTAGAAGCGTGCCGTGGTGCAAGTGAAATAAGTGTGCATACACCGTCAAAGATTTTGAACTTTGAATCGCACGCCAAGTTTGAAAATCAAATCCTTGGTTTTTAAAATGTCCTTCCTTTAATTAGTCCTTTTTCTAAAGAAAATATGTGACCACTTGTTAGATTTATTCAGTACAGATTAGGTGGTCTTCGCATTAAATCCCAAATGCAATGCGTGATCAAAAATAGGATGCAAAGTAAGAGAATGCGTACCTTGCCTCCAGCGATCTTCGATGCAAAAATGCACGCAATGCAGAAAAGCAAATCTAGAGGCTGCTCATATAGACCTAAATGGTTCGTCCTAGGGCAGGCAGCTTCTAGCAGGCAGCTCGTTTTTTTTTCTTTTTCTATTTTTTTTTAGAACTACTTATGCACAAGCAAATAAAAGAAATAATAATAATAAAAAAAAAAACCTAAAGAAAAGGGAACAGGCTCCCAAAAATTACCCAACACGGGTCCAAAATAAAATCAGGGAACAAACCCTCAAAATATGCCCCAGAACAAGGGTTTCAAACTAACTGTAATGAAAAATTAAGTCTTCAGTCTTAATTCTATTCTAATTAAATTAGCGATTAAATACAGTGGTGTCCGTCGCATCCTCGTCCTTCTCCTCCTTTCAAAATTGCTTGTCCACTTCTCGTCTGGCGACGTCAAGGGTCGCCTCTCACAGTGGCTGATTCTTGCACAAAATTTCTCGCACAGAAAAGAAAATAATAGATGGTCAAATCTCTGTGCAATTGACAAATAATCAAAATAAAATTAGGCGAAATTATTGCGTCTGTTGCCTCCCCGGCAACGGCGCCATTTGACCGGGTCGATCTTTCGCTTTTAAGTCGTTTGTAGTTTAATGTGGTGGAAAAATCGACTAATCAATTTTTAATAAGAAATAACCACTCGCAGAGGAGCGGGTCGTATCCACAGGGAGGCAATAACATATTAAAATTCGCGCTACTTAAAAATGTTTGTTCGTAGTCAATTTGGACAAGAACCAAGCCAAGATTGCCTTTAGATTAAGGTTTAAGCAAGAAATAATGCTGAAATGGCAATTATGAGAAACTACAGGATATTTTCCGCAATGCAGAGTGAATAGAATATGAATAAAATCTGGCAATGGCAGAAAATGTAAATTTTAATCAACGCTTTACTGTAGCAAAACAGGGGAATTTTTTCCCGTTGTCTTGCGCGACGAGGAGCCGATGGCCGGGTGTGGGAAGCTCTGAGGAGGTCCCTTGGATCAAGGGCTTCGAATCGGTGGTGGCGGCGAGTCGCGCGGCGGCCGGAGGTGGCCGGACGAGCTCCGGCGGAGGTGCTGCAGGCGGTTGTGCGTGGGCGCGCGGAGGGTCTGCGGAGGGCGCTGGCGCGCGGAGGCGTGGCTGCGGTGGTCTGCAGGCGGGCGCTGGCGTGTGCGGTGGAAGCTGCAGAGGTCGGTTGCTGGCGGTTCTGCAGGAGGTTGTGCGTGGGCGCGCGGAGGGTCTGCGGAAGGCGCTGGCGTGCGGAGGCGTGGCTGCGGTGGTCTGCAGGCGGGCGCTGGCGTGTGCGGTGGAAGCTGCAGAGGTCGGTTGCTGGCGGTTCTACAGGCGGTTGTGCGTGGGCGCGCGGAGGGTCTGCGGAAGGCGCTGGCGTGCGGAGGCGTGGCTGCGGTGGTCTGCAGGCGGGCGCTGGCGTGTGCGGTGGAAGCTGCAGAGGTCGGTTGTTGGCGGTTCTGCAGGCGGTGTGGTGAACGGCGTGGACTGCAGGCGGTTGTGCGTGTTTGAGCTGAAGGTTGACGGACGTGGGTGCGCTGAAGGTTCTGCAGGTGCGGGAAGGGGTCTGCAGGCGACTTCAGGCGTGTGCGGTGAAGTGAGCGGGTAACTTCAGACGTCTGGAAAATTTCCCAGACGTCTTAAGTTACTGAGAGGGTGGATCAGTAGGTTGGTGACGGTGGTCGGCGACGACGGCGAGGGAGTTGCACGCTAAGGTGCTCATGGTAATGCGGGCGAGCTCCGGATGGCGGTGCGGCCTATCACACCACACGCCCACGGTGGTGGAGACTCGCCGCCACGGTAGAGGCCGGCAGTGTGGAGTGGAAGAGAGAGGATCTCTCTGCACAGTGGTGGGTCGGTGGCGGAGGCCTGCTGCAGCCGGCAGCTTCCGTGCTCCTTTTATAGTGTCTTGAACAATTTTGAAATCAGCCGCCGACCAGATCCACCACATCCGCTCCCCCTTGAATGGCTTCATCACTGCAGCAGCTGGGCGTTGGAGCGGCAGCCAGCCGTTCTGAAAGAAGACGAATAAAGAAAATATTATTAAAATATTAGGGTTATTTATGTATAGACCCTCAACTTCTATGTTAATAAAAACAATATACCTAATTGGTTATCTAATTAGATGAATGCTATTCTAAGCTAATTCTAAATGCACTTAAGATATGAATGCAATGTATGGATTATGTAATTAGATTAAAACTATGAATTAATCTATTTACATCCTCATTTATACTAAATAAATGTTAGAATTAACCTAATGTGTAGGCACTTAAATACTTAAATAGCCCACAACTATGGGCTAATCATGCTGGTTCAGGTACCATGGGCGAAATTATCCCAAAATGTCAATTGTCAGGGCCTGAATTTAGCCATAGAACACCATGGGTAGCGTAATTCCAAAATTTCGAAAGCCAGGGTTCTAGGGATTGCCATTGGCGACGCTATCCTGAAGCATCAAAAGCTAGGGACCCTTTGAGGATTGATGATGGGAACAAGGAATCTGATACAAATCGTGTTTAGGGCCAATTCAAGGCTGGATCTAGGGAATCCTAAAATGAAAAGAGAGAGAACTCTCCAAATGAAAAATCTACTTCTATCCCTCTCTTTTACAAAAAAATGTACTCGCAAACTGAACCTAGACATGCTACAGTCTAACCATGGGTGCTTTAATCGCTGGGTTCAACAAACCTCTGGGTAGTTTTTGCGGGCCGTATAAACCTTCGTAGTTGACTGAGACTGAAGTTTGTTAGGTATGGATCTTGATTGATACCTGAGTACCTCTAGGCCTACTATTAGCACTCTGACCTATTTCTAGAAAATGGAACGAATCAGGCATCTGAACATCAATGCATAGTCTAGAACTCTAGTTCTTTTCATAAGATTTTGCTAAGGGACAAGTAAAAGTTAGGCATGGGGGTATGATGATAACATCATCATTAGCCATAACTAGCTTTAATTAGTCAGAATCATAAGACAAATGCTCTTACATAATCGCCAGAGAGTCATAATTCATTGCATATCCATTCTGAAAAGAATACATTAAAGTAGGGGTAAATATGCAATTTTAACATGCTATCATAAATGCAAAGTAACCATGGGTTTTCTCAGGGGTTAATTAAAGGATAAATCATCATATATGTCTAATAAGAGGGTTCATGCAAACAGAATCAGGTTTTCACACATTTCAAGAATTAATGGACATCCGAAAACATAATTTCAGACCCGCTTAATTAACTGAGATTCTGTTCTGGGTAAAATTCACCTAAACATTCTAAATATCATAGAAAAATATTTTATAAGGTTTGGTATCCTTGATTTGACCATTGGAACCCATTTTCACCTAAAATAGAGTCTCAGGTAGGAAGTTACCCTAATTTGGCTTTCTATGTAAATTTCCTAATCAAACTTGGTCAAAACCAAAATTTGACTTCACCATCAAATTTCTTGGGTCAAAATTAATTTTGTACCAAAATGTGGGCCTAATCAGAGATCATCTTGACCTAGTTTGCATTTCAGTCCAGTCTGACTCTCTTTGTCTTTCAATCAGACCCTTAACTTTTGAAATATTCTCAAAGAGGCCCCCAACTTTGTCATTTCCTTCACAAATAGCCCCCTGCTGCCATTGAGGTTAAACCCAACCTCCATGGAAGCTTTGACCTCCATGAATCCTATTCAAATCACCATCAAATCCCACCAAATTTGGTGAGATTGATGTTCACACTAGGATAAACCTATTGGGACAAATCCTAACTCCTAAAACCCTTCGATTCGTGCATGCAGACGCACGAAATCAATGGGTACTTCTTGATTTCCTAAAGAGAAAATTAGAGCTCTTTCCAGATCTAGAGCCCTCTTTGGAGTTCTATTTAAGCTTTGGAACTCCTACCTTCTTAACTTAGCTTAGTTTGGAGGCCAGACTCTCCTTCCCTTCTCCCTGACCTTCGCCTCGACCAATTCCAGTGACTCCCTCCATCTGACCACTTCGCTGTCCACCACATACAATAGGCGATGATACCATCTTCCCAAAACTCCTCCGCACTTCGCAATACCAGCAAGCACCGCCTACCTCCCCTCATCGTCGCTGCTTCTCCCACTGGAGGTATTCCCTTCTCCGACGTCGGCCATACCAAACCCGGCGCCCTTTCACCCCTTTCATCAATTAGATTAGGCTAGTTAGACTCCCCTTTTCCTCTACATTCTTTTCTCTCTCCTTATCCCTAGGTTTAGCCCTAGACATCGACGTTCGCTCTCCATCTTCCTCATCTTCAGCCACCCTCCAGTGAGGTTTCCCCATCGCTCCACCACACCACATGCCTCGCCAACACTTCCTACACCTCCACCTCATCCACCCGAACCAAACCCCCATCCTTATTCACCGTTTCATCCACTCGCGACCTCCACAAACTCACCCACCTACACTCTCCTCGTCCGACTCCGACACACCGCCACACGCATTCACAAGCCACAAGAGCACCACCACCACATTCACCAACACCTGGCGAAGATCCTAAGGTATTCTAATGTGGCCATGAGGCCTTATTCCGTGTTTCAGGTGCTCGTCGTCATCCTCCGCTGCCGCCACCTCGTCCGACCACAAGCTCAGTCCTTCGACCATATTCTTCATCCAATTCACCTCCAGGCCATGCGGATGCCTCCCAGGAAGACCTCCAGGTCAATTGAGGATCCCAGCTGTAGCAACTACACCAATTTAACAAAGACTTCACATGCTACTGCTGATTGTGCACGAAGAGAAAGAACAATGGGTTTAGTCCCACATTGGGCATAGAAGGGCGCATGAGCATGCTTATGTTGTTTTTGTGATCTATCCTTATAGCTAAAAAACATGGGGATCAGGTCCCCATTACCCGCACACCTGCTTAACCTACTTGTGCCTCAGTCCTCATCTGTGACACCACGCCCACAGACCTGGACTTGATACTACTTAACCCGGATCCCCGTTTACTTGAATATGGACCCTGTTACATTGGGTCTGTGAGAGAAAACAGGAGGAAATTGTAAGAGAGAAGAGGGGATTTGCTCTCTATAGCTGTGCCTTGTGCAACACTTAGTCACTAAGGAGATTGGTCCCCTGTGTTGTGAAGGAGAAATCCTTGAACAAGAGAAGAAGGAGAGGGATTGAGAAGGAAGGCTAAAGCAGAAGGCCTGAGAAGAAGAAGAAGAAGAGAAGAAGGAAAAGGCTTGTGTAGAAGAAACAAAGAAGATGGCTTTGAGGGCCTTGATCATTTAAGTCTGATCACTGTAGCATTCAAGCCATTGTTGGGTTATTTGGTTTAATTAAGATGTCTGATATACATGTTTAATTAAGGCTAATAATTGGTGATCTAAATCACCATTATTTTGTCTTAGATTTCTTTTTATCATTGTGATCTATTGAAATACTCAAGCTTATAATTGAATATCAATTTGAGTAGATATTATTCATTGAATATCTTTTTGTGCTTTGATTATTGTGCTCATTTACTTCAAATTAAAGATTAGCATGTGAATTCCATATTTGCTCCCTGTGTTTGACCTTGGACTTCAATTTAGATTTCGAGTAATAAATTTTATCTGTTGATTGAGCTATTTAGGAGGCTTTGCTACAACAAAACAACTTTAAAAAACTCCTAGATAGCTCACTTCAACATCGTGCGATGACAATCGGGTGGCGGCGCAGAGGCAAATGCGTGGCACATAATTGTGCGTTGGATTAGGCGATGTCGCATATGTGCAGATGGACACGCAGTTGGACGTGCCGATATATGTGGCTTGAAGTGGATCAAAGAGGTGATGCGGAGCATGCTTTTAATCCATCCGATCTTACGATCGGACGGCTTAGGAGAATTGAGCGTGAGTGCTCGCATTTTGAAATGTGAAGATGGTGGGACGCATGGGCACACAGCCGCGTGATTGTGATCCGAAGGCACTAAGTGCGCCATGCGTTGCAATCAGAGGCAATGCGTGTGTATCGGGCTCATGGGAGGCTATTTTGGGATGCAATCTGATCCGTTGATCTCCCGATTAAAAAATCTGATCAATCCAATGTTGTTGCACAATTTGGAGGGCCAAATACCGACTTTGCCTCTCATTTTGGCTACAAAAAGGACCCTAGAACCCCTATTTGAAGGCATCTCTTCCTCCATCTCTCCCTTCAGACATCTCCAAGCGCCCTCTTCCTCTAAAGCATACATCAACACCACCTTGGTGCACTGCTGCTGCTCTCCTCGACCTCATCAAAGACCACAAAGGACCACCCATGGTGCCCTTGTTCTAGTAGAACTAGATAACTATTTTTATTTCCAATAGTTCTAGTAATTTCTTTTAGTTCTAGTTCTAGTTTTAGTTATTCTTATATCAGAACAAATTTCCTTCATATATATGTTTGATTATTCTAGTTATAATTAGTTCTAAATCAGTATTTAAATCAAGACATTTTTCTACCTACTTGAGTTCGACTAGGACTCACAATCTCATTATATTTTATTTGTTTCAACATATTTTCGTGCTATAATACAACTTAACTATCTTAAAAACGTGAATTTACGCATGAACACTTCTTGGTTTCGACCTTGGACTCACACAAGTTTCGGTAAATTTATTTGATAGCGGATTTTCTTATTAATTTTACAACTCGGGTTTTCCTAAATCCAACTTTTCGCAATGAAAATCTCACTAATTAGTGGTAAGCCACTTATGGTTAAGGATTCGACCTTAGGTATGACATCTTATTCAATCCCAACCTCTACCTACACCGAGCCCACCCACTAGCCCTATGATTGTCTAGAACAGATCTTACTTAGGACTACATCTGAACTAATGGACAATTCTGATGTTCCAAAGACTGACTTTTAGGAGGAAGACCCACTCGAGGATCCAAATCTTGATTTAGGACCGAATTACAATAATTCTATCTTGAGGAACAAAACTCTGGTCGGCCTGAGTACAAGTCCTGTATGTTAATAGATGCACAATTGGACCATACGAATGATTCGGATTTGGATATCTTGAAAAATTTGGGAGAATCAAAACAAGATTACAAAGAGCCCAATCAAGAAGATAGAAGGATTGAGGATAGTGACACTCCCAGCTAGGCACATTTGGATAGTTCTGATATGATTTTGTCTAATGATTATCATGATCATATGTGCTTAAATGATTCGATTATGAAATTTGGATTCGGTGATACTGATCATTTTGAGATATTCCATATAGAAGTCGAATCTACTTTCACTTCTGTATCAGCTAATTCTCACCCTTCTCTTCCCATCTACTAGAGTCCTAAGGAAAACCCTAACTGTGATCCCCAACATCTTGAGATTGAACAAAATAAACAATCCCCCTATGAAAAGGATGTTCAAGAGATTGCAGAATTATTGGGGTGACTTATGATGATTTACCTGAGGAAGCAAAGAATTTATCTAAATCATGGAATTTCAAGGAAATTGATTTGATTGATGAGAAACAGGAAGATATTTCCTTAAAAGATGTACTTGAAGACAGAGCCAATTGGGGTCAAATTTGTAATCCTACTAATCATAATGGATCACTCAATTCTGACACTCAGAAATTCACAGAAGCCACAGAACTAAAAATGAAAGAATTTGAGGCTTTGATTAATCTAGAATCCAATCTTACACCCCATGTGGAAATGATTATGAGGAATAATGAATTTTCACCCATTGCATTTTAGGATTTGCATCATGAATTAGGTTAGGATTTGGGCAACTTGTATGAGACTTTTGATCAACTTAGGGATGAGCTTGAGGATTCAGATTTGGATATCAACATGATTTGGGTGAATCTGGAACTGTTGAGATGGACCAATGGATTTTATTTGACTTACATACTCTACATCCATCCACACCCAACTTGACTTACGAAGTAGTTCCTTATTCCATTTTAGACTACACCACTCAAGCTCCTCCTTTCATTTCCCATCACTTTCAGGACCCGTATGATTTATTCCCCACTGACCACTCTTTATCTACCTCATCTACCTTATGCTCCACTTCTTAAGGATGCCACTATCTACTTTCTGCTCTGGCACCCACACTTATGTTCCTCTCTTTTGTAGCACCTGGCTGCAAATAATTCCAAACCCACTTATTTTATTTTTTCGACCTTTTGCACTTGGTATTCACCTTCAGCTGATCCACATATATGGATCACTGATTCTTGGGCCGCATGACCATATCTTCACATTAATCCTGACCCAACCCATTAATTTGATCATTCATTTCTTTTTAGGTTTAGGTACGACAAATGACATTAAACTTAGCACTAGTTGGGAGGCAACCCAGTATTATGTACAAGTATTTTTCATTTTTGTTTGATCAAGCTGACCTAGATTAACAAAGGTCGGTCAGGTGATATCCCCTCCTCTTACTTATTACATTTTGATTTTCTTGCATACATGTCAATGATGACACTGTAATGAATAGGCATGGAGTAGAGAACATTGCATGTCTTATTTTTATGTCAGAACTTATAAATAGCATTTAAGAAAAAAAAAACCATTTATACATATTGCATTCATGCATAAAGTATTTTTATCAAGAAGGTTTTATTGAGGATTTTCTTTTGGAATTATTTCTTAATTGCAAATCCAGTACAATTATTTCACTTGCACATAGACTTTGTAATGGATCCTTTCTGAAAACCAATAGAAATTTTTAATTTATCGAGGTGAACCATTGCTTCTTTTCCTAAATTCTTAGACAGTTAGTTAAGGAGTCAGGCAAACTATCTTTCATTAGATCCACCAAACAATTGTAAGGTGAGAGTAGAATGTCTACTGGTGCTCTAAGTCTAGTGTAAGGACTCTTCATTTCTGGATAATTGGATAATGATATTCAGAGTTAGGTTTAGTTTTTCACTCTTGATTCCTACATGCAATTTTTTTGTGAGAATTCTTGAAAGCCACCAAATAAGGCAAATACGCAGAGATCGAGTTCTAATAAAACTAGGACTAAGGTGGACAGTTACGACCGTCTATTACGAAATCCTTAGTCGAAGGAGGGTATTGATGTTAAGGTCAGAAAATACGCCTGTCCCATCCATCCCTTCCCAGTGCCAAGAGTAGCCACTTCCACCAAATAAGCTACACATTATCCTCTTAAACATCATCACTCCCCAATAATGCCTCGTCAATAAAAATTTATGCTATGTGTGTTGTGTTGCTAGAAATGAAAAAAAAGGGAAAAAAATGAAAAAAAGAGAAAAAAAAATTCAAAAAAAAAGATAAGAAAAGAAAAAAAAGTATTTGAGTTCATAGTTGTATTTATATGTTAATTTCACATTGAGTCGATTACATTAAGGCAAGAAGTCACCCATTGTGATCCACCAAATATGACCCATACCTACCTTTTTAGTAGTTCTAATTGCCTGAATATTACCTGAGGAATTCTGACTTAGTTGTAGGATTATTAGAACTTTAATTGAAGTGTTAATGCCATGTAAGGCCACCAATATTTAGTACATTTACAAAATCTAGTGAGATTGTGAGTTCCAAAAGAAAAAAAAAGAAAAAAAAGAAGAGAAAATAGGAAAGAGAGTGAGTGTAAAGGAGCCAAAGAGAGTGCAGTTTTGAGCCTCTCTCCTTGTTGATTTGTTTGATAGTCTAGAGATCTAGAGTCTGTGGTATTAGGCTACATGCAGCACCAGATGAGTGTGACCCACCAACTATAAAACCATTTGACTCAAACATCTTCTACCTAAGCCAGAAAACCAAGGAAGAAATTTCATACTATTTGTATCTTTGAGGGAAAAAGTTTGCCTATCCTGATAGAATTTTTACTCTGGGTCAAGTACGAACTTTAAGTGTGCTGTCTTTTCACTTAGATCGTTGCTTAGGCTACTATCACATCATTTTCACATTTGTCTAGATTTCTAAATTTTTGGAAGAAGACAAGAAGAAATATTTTATCAACCCATTGATAAAAAGGAATAAATAGTCTTTTGGAGGTTGAGTTGTAAATAGCATGAATCATACACCTTGCATTCATTTTTCATATCAATTCTACTAAGGGACTAGCAAAAGATAGGCATGAGGGTGTGATAACAGTCTAATCTATTACCCTAATTGGCTTATTCTAGGGTTAGCTCTTTAATAAAATCATGCATTTAGATTGTAAATGTTGCATTTATAGCATGCTTGCATATTCTATACATTATCTTTAGTTTAGACCTAATTATCTAATTTTATCCTTTTATGAATAATATAGGTTAAGGAGTCAAAACAAGCAGGAGCATTGAGCTAAATAGGAAAAGAAGCTACAGCAAAATTAGGAGCTGGTTGAAGACCAAGATTTGATCAAGGAAAAAATGAAATCCAAGTAAAGAAGAAGAGAGAGAGGGACTAGGATAACCTAACCCTACCCTTAGAACCCTAGGATACCCTTATCCCAACTCGTACCCTTAGGTCAGCTCAAACTGAATAAGTGAGCTCAAAAGCCAAAATCATGGATAACACTATCCATGAGCTTAACCCTTTATTCACAAAGTTGTCCTACTATCTAGGAACCTATCCAACCTACCCTAGATCAAATCCTTAACCCAAGAACCTATTTAGGCCCATAAGCTCACTTAATTGACATAGTATAAGTCAATTGGGTTCATGGAACCTATTTAGACCCAACGCACTAAACTTAGGGTCAACCTAGCCCAATTAGGAACCTATTCTCACAATCTATGGCTATTCGTAACCCAACCTACATAATACCCACAAAAATCCTAGCCTAATCCTCTGAAGTTGGTGGCAACATAAGAGGCTTTTATCTCTTAGTGGTTGGTCAAAAGATAAGTTCTTATCTTTTGGCAGGATTTTATCCCTTGGTAGCCACCCACCTAGGTTGCCTATTTTAAGAAAACCCTCATCCTATCCTAGCCCTACAACTTAGATCCTAGGGTTATTCAACCAACCCTGGGCATCACTTTTGATTAAATCTAAACCAACCAAATTAGTGATCCTAAGCATTCTAGATCGACCAATAGGAAGCCACCTACTTTTCTATAAAAGAACCTAACCTCTACCCTTTGGAAAATAACTTAGATACCTAGAGATAGAAAAAAAAATAGACCACCATAGTGCACACCTCCTTCTCATTTTGTAGCCTCTCTCTCCGATCTTCTTCCTAGTGCCCTAGATCTAAAGCTCTACCGAGTTTCTTGCAAGCATCCCATAAGCGGCTCCGTCGTCTCCACTACATTCTCTTCCTTTCCTCCTCCATATTTTATTCTTCTATTTCTTGTTATTTTCAAGCATTCAGTTAAATTAGATTTGTGAGACATTCTCTTTATCAATAAAATGTTTATTCGATCTCATGAATGCTTGTCTATATATACATATATACATATATAAATATTTTCTTAGAATGTTTCTCTGAAGAGCTTTCGCACAAAAATCACATTTTGCCTCCCTACGAATGACTCGGGACTTACCGATTTATAAATTTATTTTGTTTCGACGTGATTCGCAACTACAACGATAAAACCTTTTTATGTGTTTCACAGCAAACAACTGAGTGCGGGGTGGCTGCTTGGTCTGGGGAGGATAGGTGAAGGGTGGCTACTGGGTCTGGGGAGGCTGGGTGTGGGGGGGCTAGGTGGGGTGACTGCTAGGTCTGGGGAGGCTGTGTGGAAAGGGGCTGGGTGGAAGGTGGTTGCTGGGTCTCATCCTTACTCGCTGAGGTGTCCTGGTCACCATTATTAACCCTAAAAGCAAACTTCTTGAATTTCATCTGCATATGCATAAAAAAAAGATTAGTACTTGTACAAATATGAGAAAACAAATAAACATAACAATCCTATTTTTTTTTGTTTTACCACCAACAACTCATTTACTTGCATGTTTAATCTTAGTTACCACCAATCTTATTTCATGTGTTTAGGTTTTCTTATTTTCTTAACCACCATGCTCTAATTGAAGTGTGTTCTATTAGTTCAAGATCCATTTCATCTAAATAGCATATCACTTTGGTACATAATAATAAAAAAAGAAATAGTATAGAAGATAATTATACCTTATATATCAATATCTATTTCACCCAGACGAACTTCTCGTAAGTGTTCTTGATAAGCATCTGCTTCCAATTCAGGTTTGACAACTTTTACTCTTCATAATATCCACATGGAATTGTTCAGACGGGTATAATCCATCCATTTTTGGAGCTTTTATAGAGCATAGCATGAGGATCTTTTATAGAGCTTCAAATCAGGTAGAGGCCTTGATTGAGTTGAAATTTCAGGGAAACAAGATCCCTTGTGATCTCGAGCTCGCTCGAGGTCTACAGATCTTTGTAGGGTCTCCTAGCTGGTTTAAACAATCGAGAAGGTTCTTGCGACCAATCCTCTAATTTTGGAGGGATTTGGATTTAATTTGAGGGAGGAATCCTCCCTCGAATCTCGGTTGCAGAGCTGCATTCACATCAATGGCATTAGGGACCAATTTGAAGAAAATGACAAAAAGTTAGGGGGGTAAATGAAAATACATGAAAGTTAGGGGCCTGATAGAGAGAAATAGAGACTTAAAGGACTGAATTGCAAACTAGGTCAACATGGACTCTAATTTGGCCAAAATTATGGTATCAACCTAATTTGGACCTAAGGAATCTAATGGTGAAGATGGATTTTAGTTTTGACCATGTTTGACTGGTCAATTTGCACAGAAGCCCAAATTATGGTAGAATTCCATTTGAGGCTCTATTCTCAGTCAAAATGGGTTCAGATGGTTAAACCAAGGGTACCAAATCTCTTAGAATATTTTTATATGATTTTTAGGAGGTTTAGATGAATTTTATCCTAACCAGAACCTCTTTAATTTAAGTGGGTCTGAAATTAAGATTTTGTGTGTTGTGGTTCTCGAAAAGCGTGAAACCATGTTTCTGTCAGTATGGACCCATTCTTTAGACTTGTAAGCTCATTTGACCTTTATTTAGCACTTGAGTCACCCCATGGTTAATCTGTGTTCAAGATGTGTTGTTAAAATTACAGAATTAACCTTGATTTCCTATTTTCTTCTTAAATCAGAATATTATGGAGTTACGACCCTCAGATGATCATGTAGGAGCTTTTATCAATCAAACCTGACAAAAAGTGGCTAGTTATGGCATATGATGGTGTTCCCATCATACCCTCATGCCTAGGTTTTACTAGTCCCTAGCAAAAATCTTATGGATTAAACCAGGTCTCTAGGCTAAATGTAATCATCAAGATGTCCTACTAAGCTACATCTTTAGAAATTAGATCAAAATACTAATAATAGGACTAGAGGTACTCAGGTACCAGCCAATATCCAGACATGACCAGCTTCAGCTTGAGTCTGCCGCGAAGGTTTCTAAGGCTTGCAAAAATTGCCCAAAGGTTTGTTGACCCCAGCGGTTAAAGCACCCATGCGTAGATGTATCATGTGTCTAGGTTCAGTTTGCTAGTTTGTTTTGATAAGAGAGAGATAGAGAATGATTTTTTCATTTTGAGAGTTTTCTCTCTTTTCCTTTTAGATTTCCCTAAATTCAGCCTCTGATTGGCCCTAAACACGATATGTATCGGATTCCTTATCCCTACCATCAATCCTCTAAGGGTCCCTGGCAATCGATGCTTTAGGATAACACCGCCCATGGCAACCCGTAGAACCCTAGCTTTTGATACTTTGGGATAGTGCTACCCATGGCATTCTGTAGCTAAATTCAAGACCTAGAAATCAACATTTCAAGATAATCCCACCCATGGCACCTGAACCAGCATAAGGTGCTTACATGACACTGGTAGGATATTTAGATATCCAAGGAGACAAGCACCGAAGAGATGATATGTTATGCATCTTCGAGGGCATTTCTCCACCTCTTCGCGACGGGAACTCATCCAATCAACTTGTATTGTCAAGCCACTCCTAAGATAGATCTTTGAGATAACTTTTCAAAACATAACACATTTGGCATGATTTCTTTATTAAGCGCACTGAACCAGAATAGTGTGTGATTTTGGATGCTTAGGTTACCAAGTCACGCAAACCAAAGCGCAAGCAACGAGGTCAAATAATCCCTAAGCCTTAGACTTAATACATAAGCCTCACACTTTCCTCAACCTCTTAAGGACTAATCCGAATCTTAATGAATATGTGAGTGTTTAAACCCTAAAAATAGGTCCAAGGAGCCTAAGGCCGATACTCATTACTAATCTCTTAAGTTTCATCCTTCTAGGTCTTAATTCATCATCCAATCCAGCCTAGAAGTTAGGTAAACTCCATACTCAATTACCAAGGACTATCTCATTTCTTTCTTTTTATTGCTCCTTTCTTTCTCTTTTCTTTTCTTTTCTTTCCTCTTCAATTGTTTCCAATTCAACTCACTTTGATCTCTCCTTTCCTCTCTATTTTTTTTTATGAAACCCCTCCAAGAATTGATTCTCACAATGTTTAATACCCCTCATGCCTAAGTTATGCAATGTTCTCATTGTAAATTAGGTGGGTTCGAGTTCAGTTCATAACATACATTAGAACAGGTGGGTGGGTGAACAGGTCAGAATGACTGTTGCAGATGTTTTCAAGCTCTAATACAAATATCAAAGGTAGAGTCGGCTGTTCTAATGGATGAACCCTAAAGTGCAATAGGATTTTAGTGACAAGAAAGGTCAAAAGGGTCACAGGTTTTTCAAGAATGACGAGTTGCCTCCTGTCTAACGCCATCCGCTGGGTGCAATGAAGCTAAGGGAGAATGAAGATCAAAAGATACTTCACCAGATTCGAGTCAGTCAGTCTAAAGAACAGTTTGAGTCTCTAATTGTTCACAACAAAAGGTTTTGAGTCGTGGCTGAGTTCGTTAATTTTGGCGGCTCCATTTCCAAACACTTGTTTCACAAGGAATGCTCCAATCCATTTTGATCTGAGTTTTCCTGGGAACAGCTTGAGTTTGGCATCGAAGAGTAACACTTTCTAACCAAGATGGAAAGTTTTTTGCAAAATATGCCTTTCATGGAAGGCTTTGACCCACTCTTTGGATTCATGAGTTCTCGTATGTGTCATTGCATAGTTCCTCGATCTCACTCATTTGCAAGTGATGCGAGAAATACGTGGTTTGCTAAATGATGCAATTAGTGTCATTGCAATGTGTAAATCTACAATCAAACTTTTACATTTATGAAACCTAGATAGTGGAGTATCTAGGGTCATCCAAGGAGGCCAATTTGTTAGTCACAAAGAATGGGTTCTCTCTCTTGCTTCTCAAATCAACACATATATTTTTGTGATTTTCGTTTTGTTGCTTTTAAAGTTTTGGAAGTAATCGGGATTGATGCAAAGATGAATTATGCTACAACTAACCCTAAGTGACAAGAAGAAAGCCTTTTCTTCTAAACTCACCCTAGACAAGTGTGCCTAGGGTAATTAGAAGAAGAAGGTGTGATGTGCACTAATGAACTAATAGCAACATGAAAGACATACTAAGCTAGAAAGCATGAAATTGAAGGCAATAAACAACTTTGTATTACTAGTAGAGTTGATGACAAGTAGTTAAATGCTTCTTAAAAGGAAAAGAGAAACTACACTAAATAATACAAAGAAAATAGAGATGAAGAATAAACCTCCAGAGATGGTGAAGAAGGAATGGTCCTTCTCCAAGCACAGCAGCTCCTGTGCTTGAAAAGAATGCTTCCTTGCTTCTGATATGATAACTCCTCCAAGCTTTCCTCCAAGGTAGGTGTCAACCACCTTGCTCCACCTCTTTCCTGGCTGTCCCCTTAGTGTCGAAGATCTCCCCCTTTGGCATGGCTAAGGGAGAGGAAGGAGAGGAAGAAGGCACCAAGGGGTCGAGTGTGTGCCCCCTTGATCTTCTTCTTTTCTTCTTCCCCCTTGGCGTGAAGATGGAACCTAATCTAAATGAAGAAGGTGGAAGCTAACTAATGGAGTGGATATCCTTTTTCTTGTGGTAGTTAGGAGGGTATTTATAGAAGTGGAGAGTGGTGGTTGGTGTGAAAATTAGGTGTAGGTCTACGATGGGCTTTAGGAGGTGGTTAGGTGATCCTATGGTGGAGGGTTTTTGGTGCCAAGTAGAGGGTTGCATAGGTGGCGATTATGTGGTGGAAGGGTACCTAAAAGTGGTGCTAAAAATGAAGAGAAGCCTCCATTTTGGCACACCGAGGAGGGTTCTAGAAGGGAGGTTATGTGTAGGGTAGGTATGGCATTGTAGGGTAGGTGTATGGCTAAGATGTGGGGTGGTTTGGAGGGAAAAGTGGCACCAACTCTAAGGGTTGTTGTAGGTGGTTTTGGCACCACTTTTGCGGTGTCTCTTGGTGGTGGTAGTTGTTTAAGCGAAGTCGACATTTGTAAAAGAGATGCATCATAGTACAGGACAAAATCGCTTAAATCATTTAAATTTATAACTCATAATCAAAAGAGTCCGAGGTCGACATAGGGAGCAAACAATAGCAATTTAATCTCACTAATCACAATTTAATCAAAAATATGAGCAAATATGATGAAAGTTTCAGTCAGAACAACTCAAAATGATGCATATATGAAATCTAGTAGCAGAGTGCAAAAAGAATGAGTTAAAATGGTGATTTGAATCACCAATTAACCCCTTTGAAGTTAAGCTCAAGTATCTCAAATATATGAACATTAATTCTCAATCAAATATTCCACATTAACTAGATGAGTAATTGACAAGTCGATTGTTCGCTTTTCAAGTCGTTTGTAGTTTTATGTGGTGGAAAAATCGACTAATCAATAATTAAAACAACCTCTCGTAGAAGAGCAAGTCGTATCCACAGGGAGGCAATGACGTATTTAAATTTGCACCGATTCAAAATGTATGTTCATAGTTAATCTCAACGAGAATCGAGCCAAATTTGCCTTCAAATTAAGGTAGAATCAAGAAAACATGCTGAAATGGTAATTTTTAACAACTAGAGGATGGTTTTTGCAATGCAGATTCAATAAAATATCATTAAAAGATGGCAATGGCAGAAAATGTAATTATTAATGGGGCATGTACTGTAGCAAAACAGGGGATTTCTTCCCCTTTGCCGTGCACGAAGAGGAATGAATGGCCAAAGGTGTGAAGCTCGGAGGAAGTTCTTTGGACCGAGGGCTTCGCAACGGTGGTGGCAGGGAGTCGCGAGGTGGCCGGAGCCGGCCGAATGGATCTCCGGTGAAGGTGGCTTTCAACGGTGGTTGCACCTGCTGGAGGAGGGGTGGATGTGCACGCATGGGCACTGCTGTTGTAGGTGCGTGGGAGTTGAGCACACTGAAGGTGATGTGGGCGCACACATTGGTGGCGGCGTTGCAGGTGGCGGCAGTGGGCACTGCAGATGGTAGGCGTAGGTGCGCTGGAGCGGGTGTGCAGGAGTTGAGCATGCTGAAGGTTGCTGGCGGCACACTACAAGGAGCGGGCGCGAGCTTGGCGTTGCAGGTGAGCGCACTGAAGTGCTGGCGAAAGCACGCCTGCTAGAGGTGGTGTATACGCACGTAGGCGAGGAGTTGGTGGCCGGCGCTACAGGGTGCGTGCGTGGAGGCGGATGCTGCTGGAGTGGATGCGCGGTCTGCAAGTGCATTGGAAGTGAAGCGTAGCAAGGGTGGTTGCTGCTGGAGTAGATGCGAGCGAGGGCTGGCGGTTGGCACTGGGGGTGAAGTGCAGCAAGGGTGGTTGCTGCTGTAGGGTGGAGAGGCGTTGGAAGCTTCAGACGTTCGGGAAACTTCCCCGACGTCTTAACTGACTGAGAAGTGAAATTGCAGTAGCTGTGGCGATGGTTGTTGGTGACGACGGCAAGGGAGGTGCACGGCGAGGTGCTCATGGTAATGCGGACAATCTCCGGATGGCGGTGTGGCCTGTCACACCACATGCCCACGGTGGTGGAGGCTCGTCACCGCGGTTGAAGCCGGCAGTGGTGAAATGGATGAGATGAACTCTTTGTACAGTATGGATTGTTGGGGTGGAGGCCTACTCCGCTCGGCAGCCTCTCCCCTCTTTTTGTAGCTGCCTGCATGAGTTTGAATGGAGAGACGGGAGCAGATCCACCTTCTCCGCTATCCATGAATGTAGGCTTTAGTGCGGCAGGTGGCGTTGCAGCGGCAACCGAGCCGTTGCTGAAAAGAAGAAGAATAAAAGATATTGTTAAAATATTATAGTTATTTATATACAAACCCTTAACTTTTATGTTAACTTAAATTAATACATGCAATGCACCTAATTGGTTAACTAATTAAATGAATGCAATTCTAAGTTAATTCTAAATGCATTTAAAATATGAATGCAACATATGAATTATGTAATTAAATTAGAAATATGAATTAATCTATTTACATCCTAATTTATGCTAAATAAATGTTAGAATTAACCTAATGTCTGGCACTTAAATACTTAAATAGCCCACAAATATGGGCTAATCAAATACCCGCATGCCTAGTTTTTGCTAGTCCTTAGCAAAATTAAGTGAAACCTAGCACTCCAAGTAGAGTAGTCAACCTAATTGGTCTTCCTTCAGAAACATATTAAGTTCAGACTCTAGACCCAAGGTTCCCAAGTAGTTGCTAAGTTACAGACTAAGTCAGCTAAAGATGAGTTGCAGGCACAAGTTTCCCTGATTTCTGACTCTACCCTAAGGTTTATTGATCCCTGAGATTAAAGCATCCGTGCCTGTGCATTGGTCTGAGTTATTTGAGTTAAAGGAAAAAGTTTTTTTTTTTGAATAATATATATATATATTTTTTTGTTTGATTCTTCTAAGTCTAACCTCAGATCAGCTATCAACATGGTCTGTGTCAGATTCATTATCCCCATTACCAAACCTCGAAGGGTGCCTAGCTTTTGATGCTTCGAGATAGCACCACCCATAACGACCCCAGGAACTGTCCACACCACGAGGTGCTGAAATGGCAACTCGTGCAGATCCTCTATCATGGGTTGAATGAGCAACTCAGAAACCATGTGGATGCTTCTTGCGGAGGCAATTTCCTCAATAAAGATGCAGATAGTGCACATGATTTATTTGAGGAAATGAGTGAGAATTCAATTAATCATGCCTCCATGGATACTTTTAACCGGTCCCAGCAACCCAGATCAAATGTCAATGAAGTCCATGACTCTCATTCATTTGATATGGAATTGATTTGTAATAAACTTGATAAGGTGGACTTGGTTGCTAAAAGAATGGAAGAGTGGATGGCTGGCAATTCTATGAACAACTCTCAATCTACTCAATCCCAAAATTCGGTATTCCATTCCTCACGAGCTCCTTCTGGACGGGAGTTCGTGAATCAACTCGATGCGACTCAATCTATGAGTCAGCATTTCTCGGAACCCCATGGGTTCCCAACTGGGGCCTTTGATCCCAGTTTTTCTGATCCTTCCCTTTCTTTCTCTCCATCCTCACCCTATGAGGATGTCTGTGCTGTACAAGAGAATGTTAGATCCAACCCCTACTCGAATGCCTATAATCCAGGTTGCAGAAACCACCTTAACTTCTCTTGGAAAAATCCAGGGCAACAGACCCAATTCCGACCCAGCAACTATGCTCCGCAACGTCCAATGGGTCAGGGTCAAGTATATACTCAGTTGCCTCCGAATCAGGTCAATCAGCCAGCTCGGAATGCCCGTCAACCCGCAGGGCAGGTTGATTTGAACCGTCAAATGGTAGAGATGCAAGGATCTATGCTCCAGCTTATGCAACAAATGAAAAACTCGCTGGACAACTTGCAATCCGGGCTCATTGCTAACTCTCGTCAACTTGGATCTCTACCATCCCAACTAGTACCCAACCCACGAAACATTATAAATTCGGGCAATCAAGCCCAAGGGTACGGAAATCAGAGGGACCCGCGCTCACATGCTCAGGTGGTTGAGCAGGGTTCCTCGTCTTCTTCTTCTACTAATCAACAATTCATGGTCAATTAAGCCTCTCCAATCTTTCCTAACCCTCCCCAAGACCCAAATTCTTACGCTTCTGCAAATTCTGTCACTTTGAGGAGTGGTAAGAAGACTCAGGATCCACAACCACACTATTCTGATCTTTTAAATCCTGAAGAATCTGAGGAGAGAGAGGAGAATTCTAGAGCAGAAATCAAGGCTCAGGAACTTGATTCCAAAGATCTGACTCATGTTCCTTTTCCTGAAGCCTTAGCCAAAGTAAAGAAGAAGAAGTCTGTTGATAGCAATGAGGAGCTTCTGAATTTATTTAAGAATGTTGAGATCAATATTCCTCTCCTTGATGCTATCAAGCACATACCGGCTTACGCAAAATTTTTAAAGGAATTATGTACACAAAAGCGTAAGTCGAGAGATTCTATTCCGAGGAAGGTGGTACTCTCTGAGCAGGCTAGCTCTATTACCTGCACTACCTCCCTCAGAAAAAGAGAGATCCTAGTGCTCCTTTGATTTCTTGCGTTATCGGAGATTACACATTTGATAGAGCACTTTTGGATCTCGATGCATCCATCAACCTAATTCCAACTTCTCTTTATGAGAAGTTTGGGTTAGGTGAACTTCGGCCAACTTCAGTAACGCTACAGTTAGCGGACCGTTCGGTCACAAACCCGCGAGGTGTTATTGAAGATGTTATAGTTAAGGTCAAGGATTTCTATTTTCCTGTAGATTTCCTTGTCCTTGACATGGATGTACCAAATAATCTGAGGAACACGCCCATCATTCTGGGGCGTCCGTTCTTGGCTACCGCAAAGGCCAACATTAATTGTGAAAGCAGTAGCATGGAAATCGCCTTTGGGGACCAACGAATGAAATTGGATATTTTTAAGGCGATAAACAAATTTGAGGATTGTGGATTTATTGAGGAACTTGATGAGGATAATGTTAATATTGAAACTTGTTTGACAGTTTCTTCAATTGAAAGTTCCTCTTTGGTTGATGAATTTGACCCGCAACCCTCTGACCTGACATCTTCGGAAGAGGTTACTGATTTTGTTCACTCAAAACCTCTTCCTCTTGTTGAATCTTCAGCATCTACCCTACCATCAATCATTACCCCACCCTAGCTTGAATTGAAACCATTGCCTGAGAATTTAAAATATCAATTTTTAGGACCACAGAATACTCTCCCTATGATTATTAGTGCTAAATTGACAAAGGAGCAAGAGATTAAATTGATTAAGGTCCTAAAGGATCATAAGGAGGCAATTGGTTGGACCATTCTTGACCTTAGGGGGATTGAGCCATCTTACTGTAATCATAGAATATTTTTGGAAGATGGATCTCGCCCTTCTCGCCAGATGCAGAGGAGATTGAATCCAAATATGCGAGAAGTGGTCAAAAAGGAAATCATCAAGTGGCTTGATGCAAGAATTTTTTATCCAATCTCTGACAGTCCCTAAGTAAGTCCCGTTCAGATTGTTCCAAAGAAAGCCGGGATTAGTGTTGTGACTAATGAGAGGGTGAATCTGTCACAACTCATTCAGCTTCCTCTTGGAGAGTTTGTATTGTTTACGAGAAGTTGAACACAGCCACTAAAAAGGATCATTTTCCCCTGCCCTTCATTGATCAAATCTTGGAAAAATTAACTAGACAGAAGTACTTCTGTTTTCTTGATGGCTACTCGGGATATAACCAAGTTCCTATCCATCCCGAGGATCAGGAAAAAACTACTTTCACCTGTCCCTACAGAACGTTTGCTTTTCATAGGATGCCTTTTGGGTTATGCAATGCACCTGCAACTCTTCAAAGGTGTATGCTAGCCATATTTTCCGACATGGTGGGAGAGTTTATGGAAGTCTTCATGGATGATTTCTCTGTTTTCGGAGAATCATTTGACTCTTGTTTGGCTAATTTAGAAATGATTCTTAAGCGATGTATCAAGACACAACTGCTCCTTAACTGGGAAAAGAGTCATTTCATGACCCAAGAAGGCATCGTTTTGGGTCATGTAATCTCTGAACGGGGAATTGAAGTGGACAAAGCTAAGGTTGATGCTATTGCTAAACTTCTTCATCCCACATCTGTTAAACAAATCAGATCATTTCTTAGCCATGTGGGATTTTATCGAAGATTCATCAAGGATTTCTCGAAGGTTGCTCGTCCTTTGAGCAATCTTCTTACCAAAGAAATGCTGTTTGTTTTTGACGAATCATGCCGAAAGGCATTTGATTTTCTGAAAACGGCAGTCACCTGTGCTCCAATTTTGCAAGCACCAAATTGGACAGCCCCATTTGAGATCATGACCGACGCTTCTGATTACGCGGTCGGGGCTATCCTGGGTCAGAAAATTGACCGAAAGCCCTCTGTCATTTACTACGCTAGAAAAACTCTGGATGAAGCCCAGAGGAATTACTAGCTGTAGTATTTGCTTTGGAAAAATTCAGGGCTTATCTCTTGGGGTCTCATGTTATTGTTTATACCGACCACTCGGCCTTGAGACATCTCTTGGCTAAAAAGGATGCTAAACCCCAGCTTATTCGTTGGATTCTTCTTCTTCAAGAATTTGATCTTGAAATCATGGATAAAGCCGGGGTACAAAATGTGGTAGCGGATCATTTGTCGAGACTCCTAGGTGATTCTTCTTGTCCGGACATTCCGATTGCTGACACTTTTTCGAACGAAACCATTCTTACAGTTTTAGGTGTCCACACCCCATGGTTTGCTGATATTGTTAACTATTTGGCCGTTGGTCAAATCCCCCAGGATTGGACCAAGCAACAACGAGATAGACTCAAATCTGAGGCCAAATACTACTTTTGGGAGGACCTTGAACTGTATCGCATTGGCTCTGATTAGATTATTCGCCGATGCATACCGGAGAATGAATTCAATGGTATACTCGAGTTCTGCCATGCATCTGGGTGTGGTGGACATTTCTCCGGGAGAAAGACGGCTGCAAAAATCTTGCAATCTGGCTTCTATTGGCCGTCTTTATTCAAGGATGCCTAGGACTTCTCAAGGTCATGTTCTCGATGTCAGTCACTCGGAAACATAACTAAGAGAGATATGATGCCCTTAAACCCTATTCTTCCTGTAGAAATTTTTGATGTTTGGGGCATCAATTTCATGGGACCCTTTATCCCTTCATTTGGACATCAGTACATTCTTGTTGCTGTTGATTATGTGTCCAAATGGATTAAGGCAATTCCCACCCGAACCAATGACCACAAGGTGGTCATCAATTTTGTCAAGAAAAATATCTTCAGTAGGTTTGGGATTCCGAGGGCTATCATCAGTGATGGTGGTACTCATTTTACTAATGCCCAATTTCAGAATTTATTGGCCAAATACGGGGTTAATCATAGAATTTCCACACCTTACCATCCCCAAACGAATGGACAAGCCGAGATCTCCAATCGAGAGATCAAGAACATTCTGCAAAAAATGGTTAGGCCTGATCGTAAGGATTGAACTCAAAAGCTTGAGGACGCTGTTTGGGCCTACCGTACGGCGTATAAAACGCCCATCGGCATGTCTCCATTCTATTTGGTGTATGGAAAGGCGTGCCATCTACCCGTAGAGATTGAACACAGGGCATTCTGGGCAATCAAACAACGTAATTTAGATCTGAATCTAGCTGGAAAGACCAGGAAACTCCAACTATCTGAGTTGGAGGAGCTTAGAAATGATGCTTATGAGAATGCCAAGATCTACAAGGCTCGGACCAAAGCTCTACATGATCAATTGATTTCCCGCAAGAGCTTTGAGCCAAACCAGAAGGTCTGGTTATTTGATTCTGAACTTAAGCTCTTTCCTGGTAAACTTAGATCTAAATGGAATGGCCCATTCATAATTGATCAGATTTTTCCTAATGGTGCTGTTCAGATTTCTGACCCAAAGACGGGTAACACCTTTAAAGTCAACGGTCAAGGTTTAAAGCCTGTTGTTGACCGTAATCTTCCAGAACCCGTCTCAGACTCTGTTGCTCTAGCCATTCTGTGACTTCTTTGGCTGGACTTCGCCTAGCTGACGGCATTAAACTCAGCGGTTGTACATATGACACAAGGCTGATACGAGCTTCATATCTAGGTGACATCTTTCATATTCTACCCTTTCTTTCATGTCTCTTTTTCAATGAGGACATTGCATCAGCTAGGCATGGGGGGGTGGATTCATTCTTGAATTATTTGGTCAACCTTGTGAAATCCATGTAAATTGTCTCTCTTCTTATTTAAAAAAAATTAAAAAAAAAAATTAGGAAGGATTAGTTGGACATTAGGACTTTTCAATCCTAAGAAATTTTACATTAGGATCTGAACACAAAGACCCCTCAGGTCTTTGGACTTAATTAGCCTGTGTATCCACTAAAATGTGGATTTGTTTTTGAGTCCTCACCATCTTAATTCTTTCGTAATTGGAGTAAATAAGTTTGGGTGATAAATACATGACTTATCAACCCGCCCTCTGATTTGAGGGAATTTTAAGTCTTAAGCATCTACACACTTTCTTTGCACTGACTCGTTGTTTGGCGATTTTAACGGAAATTGGGTAGCTAATGAACCTTCTAGGGTGATATGGCTGGCAAGTTATCGTGGGTAATAGTCCATAGGTAGGTTGTCCAGAGCCGAGTCACTGGACCTTTCTTAGTTTGCTACCTTTAGGTAAATCTTAGACTAGGGAAGCCACCTACTTAAAAAAAAAAAAAAAGAAAAGAAGAAAGAGAAAAGAACAAAAAGAAATAAGCCACACTTCGCCGCACGAGTATGGCTGGCAAGTTGTCGGTGGTAACAGCTCATCGACCAGTTGTCCAGAACCCAGCTCAGAAATGCACTAAAAATTCCCAAAACACTTAGGAAGAAGTGGAGAAGTAGAATAAACCGAGGAGATATACATTGGATTCACCCTTGTGTTGACCCCGTAAAAAAAAAAATAAAAGTAGGGAGAAAGCTACTGGTTGTAAAGATACACTTTTAGGTAGAATTCTGGTTAGGTCACCTAGAGGCGTAGAAATCCGAAGTCCGTTCTAACTGCTGGTCAACAAGTCTATCACAATCACAATAAGATGCTTAAAGCTTAGGGTTCTCATCAAATTTTGGGTGAGTTGAATGGCCGTAGAAAGCCACTCTTAAACCTGAAAATTTGAAAATAAAAAAAATAATTAGAAAAGAGAAAAAGAGAAAAAGAAATTTTTCTTTTAATAAGGCGAGGGCTTGAAGCGGTCTGCATTTTGGCTGATACCCGGGCACTGTTGTGTCTTTGAAAGTTTAGTTCCTAAGTAGACAATTTCTTAATGATTGAAAAATAACTCAAGTCCAAGTAATCTAACCTAATTCTTTTATAAATAGCATATAGTTTTTGCTAGGGACTAGCAAAAGATAGGAATGGGGGTATTATGTAAACACATTTACACTACTTAAGATGTCTATTTATGTATGTTCTTAAGCATAGGATTGCATTTCATGATATAAATATTGCATTACATGCATCATCTTGCATTTAGAATAGTTTGAATAAAATGGAGGTTAATTGTCTCCTTTTATGTGCTTGGATAGGGCAAATATTTTATCAGGGCCTCGGATCAAAGATCCAACCGTATGGATGTGATCAGGGTGACGATTGGAGTTCATCGACTCCAAGATCGCCCTAATCAGGCATCCGTAGCATCAGATAGTGACCTGAGAACCCTAGAAGATCAAGGGCCAAAATGGTCTAAATCTGCACTTTAGATGATAAATCTGACCGCACGGATGAATTCGGATCGATGATCGCAGCCCAACGACACAAAAATCGAGTCAATCCGACATCCGTGGCACCATCTACAACTTCAAGAAGATGGACGGCCAAGATAGCGCCACATGGTGCCATCTCAGCTACCCAAACAGCCGCTTCATGTTGTGAAGGCTCCATGCCTGATCGCTCTCCGCCGTTGGATCTTAATCCAACGGCTGTGGGCGCTCGCATTTAAAAGCGCCCGCTCGACCATCCGCGCGCCACAGCGCAGTGGTCGAGCGCACTATCGCGAGCGCGGAGCGCGGGTTCGATCCGCGGCGAGGGGCTGGAGGGTGCGATCAATTGAGGCGCGTGGAGCTTCAGATGGAGATCGGACGGCCGCGCGCGCCCGATAGCGTCGACGCGCGATTGGACGCGCAATCAGACGCGCGGGGTGCGTGCAACGCAGCGGGCGCGAACGCATTTTAGGCCATCCGATCTCACGATCGGATGGCTGAAAAGCGCTGGACATGCGTGGACGTTGAGGAGCGGCCAGCCGAGGAGGCGCGCGTGGGCGCAGAGGCGACGCCCACGTTGGGGCTTTAGTGACGGATTTATCCGTCACTAAAGACCCCTCTTTTATTATTTTGAAGTTGTAATGTCCATTTTTCCCCCACTCCTTGCAACTATAAAAGGAGACCCCCTCCATACGAAATTCTCATCCCTTCTTTCTCCTCTCTACCCCTCCAAAGCTCAAAAGAAGCTTGTCCCACACCCGGGATGCTTCTTGCGAAATAAAGTCCAATTTTCGTTCCCCTTCGGAAGTGGATCCCGCGACGATGACGGCGTGCTGCTCCGTTCCCGTTCTTCTACTTCGTCCTCCTTCGTCCTGCTTCGTTCTCCTTCATCCAGGCATCGTCCCGTCCGGCTCGTCCTCGAAGCAATCGTCCAGGAGGATAATTTCTCTCTCCCATTCTTATTTACAGCTTTTCTAGTGTAGAATTTTCCTATTTTATAGTGTAATTAATTTTCCGCTTTCTAGTGTAACTTTTATTTAGTTTGATTATATAAACAATTGGAATATTGAATGCATGTTCTCTCTCTCTCTCTCTCTCTTTCTCTCTCTCTCTCTCTTTCTTTTAGTCTGACAGCTCCATTGTAATTATATCGCCTTGCTTATAAAAAAATCCTAAAAAAATATAATTGCGAATATAGATCAACGTAGCCTTCCTGTGTTCGACCCAGAATTCTTTTCGGTATAAATTTTATTTGTTGAACACGAATTCTTCGCTTTCGAACTACAACGACAGGTTTTCCGAAACCAAACACATAAGCGTAGCAATTCGCAAAACCCATTCAACACTCTTCCAATGAAAATGTGTTTTCAAGCCTCTCCTAAGTCAAAACTAAGAGAACCAAATCTCTTTTCAAAAAGAAAGAAATTAAGTTAATTACCATACCATTTGTGTGAAATTTGGATGCTTAGGTTACAAGGACCTGTAAACCAAAAGGTAGAACATGACTCCAGGTACTACCCCACCTTTTAACTCAAACCCTAGCTTCCCTTCCTCAACCTCTTGAGGAATGGTCCGCAACTTAACTCCTACTTAAGTTTTTAAGTCCACAAAGGACCCTAAAGGTCTAAAGCTAGTAGCTCATTTAGCTTCTAAAGTTTGACCCTAGAATTAATTTAGTCTACCCTAGAGTTCTGATTTGCTTAAGAATGCAGGACCTAGCCAGTTAAGCTCAAAGCAATTTTTTTTTTTAATGCATGCTATAAATAAAATGCCTCAGGTCCTCTCCCCCATGCCTAGTTCAAACAATGTCCTCATTGAAAACAAAAATAGCTAAAGGAAGATATTACTTGAGGTGGAGAATGGTAGGAGCTAAGGCTCCTCAAGAGTGACTTCGTCAACCAGATGGCCATCTAAAGTTATGTAAGGTTTTAACCGTTGACCGTTGACGATAAAAGGAGTTGCTGAAGTGGAAGGATTTTTAATCTCCACAGCTCCATGCGGAAATACTTTCGTGATTATGCAAGGCCCATCCCAACGAGATTTTAACTTCCAAGGAAAAAGCTTAAGTCTAGAATTGAAAAGCCAGACCTGTTGGTTGGGCTCAAAGGTCTTTCGAAGTATAAACTTATCATGTAAGACCTTAGTTCTTTCTTTATAAGCTTGAGAGGTGTCATAAGCATCATTCCTCAGCTCCTTAAGCTCACTTAATTCTAGAAGTCGTGCCTTACCTGCCTTCTCTAAATCCATGTTAACACTTCGAATAGCCAAAAGTGCCTTATGTTCCAACTCAACAGGTAAATGGCACGCTTTTCCATACACAATCCGAATGGGAGAAGTACCCAAAGGGGGTCTTATATGCCATTCGATAAGCCCACAAAGCATCATCGAGCTTTTGGGACCAGTCTTTCCTATCAGGTCTAACAGTCTTTTCCAAAATATTTTTTATCTCCCTATTGGACACTTCAACCTGGCCACTTGTCTGAGGATGGTAAGGGGTAGCGACCTTGTGAGTCACTCCCAAACTCTTGATTAGCCGATTGAAGTGGTGGTTTTGGAAATGAGGTCCCCCATCACTTATAATAGTCTTAGGGTAGCCGAAATGGGATATGATATTGGCCTTCACAAATTTCAAAACCATAGAGTGGTCATTTGTGCTCGTAGGAATGGCCTCTATCTATTTAGAGACATAATCAACTGCCACCAAGATATATTCATAACCATGGGACGACAGGAAGGGGCCCATAAAGTCAATTCCCCACACATCAAAAATTTCAACAGATTAAATAGGATGTTGAGGCATTTCATTCTTCTTCCCAATCGTTCCAATCCGTTGACATCTAATACAGGCCTTACCAAAATTATGAGAATCCTTAAATAAGGAAGGCCACCAAAACTCAGACTGGAGAACCTTAAAAGCAGTTTTCCTAGCACCAAAGTATCCTCCACAATGAAGTTCATGGCAAAAACTCAGCACACTTTGATGTTCCTCTTCAGGTACACAACGTCTCAATACTTGGTCTTGTCCAATTCTAAATAATTCTAGCTCTTCCCAATGAAAATATCTTGCTTGAGAAATGAATCTCTTTCTTTTCTGCTCATCCCAAGAGCCAGGAGTTTGTCCAGTGACGAAGTAATTTACAGTGTCTACATACCAAGGTAAAGTTGGTGTTACCGCCATCAGAGTTTCATCGGGAAATGTCTTGCGAATGTCTTCAGAAATAGAGTAATTAAGAGGAAGGCGAGATAGGTGGTCAGCCACAACATTTTCTACTCCTTTCTTTTCACGTATTTCCAAGTCAAATTCTTGAAGGAGTAGGATCCACCTAATCGGACGTGGTTTAGAATCTTTCTTAGCAATGAGATGTTTCACTGCTACATGATCAGTAAAAATAACCACCTTAGACCCAAGCAGATAAGACCTAAACTTTTCCAGAGCAAAAACTATAGTAAGTAATTCTTTTTCAGTGACGGTGTAGTTTTGCTGAGGTTCTATTAAAGTCTTGCTTGCATAATGCAGCACATGAGGTCTTCCCTTAACCCTTTGTCCAAGGACTGCTCCCACTACATAATCCGAAGCATCACACATAAGCTCAAATGGGAGTGTCCAATCAGGAGCTTGGAGAATAGGTGCAGAGATCAAGGCCTCCTTTATAGTTTGAAAGGCCTCGGCACACTTTGAATCAAAACTGAAGGAAGATTCCTTCGCCAACAAGTCACAAAGTGGCCTAGAAATTTTACTAAAATTTTTAATAAAGAGCCTATAAAAGCCAGCATGGCCCAGAAAGGATCTAATATGTTTGACATTCTTAGGCAATGGAAGTTTGGAAATAGAATCAATCTTGGCTTCATCTACTTCCAAACCTTGCTCGGATACAACATGCCCAAGTACAATTCCTTTATGTACCATGAAGTGACTTTTCTCCGAGCTGAGGACTAAACCAGTCTCCTTACATCTCTTCAACACATTCTCCAGGTGCAGGAGACACTGGTTGAAAGACGAGCCATAAATGGAGAAGTCATCCATAAACACTTCAACACACTCGTCAATCATGTTCGAAAAGATAGACATCATACACCGCTGGAAAGTTGCAGGGGCATTACATAATCCAAACGGCATATGCCTGAATGCAAAAATACCGTAAGGACTCGTGAATGTCGTCTTTTCCTAGTCATCAAGAGAAGATTGCCACCTGATTGTACCCAAAATATCCATCAAGAAAGCAATAGTACTTATTCCCAGCCAATTTCTTAAGAATTTGATCAATAAAAGGCGAAGGAAAGTGATCCTTCTGGGTAGCGGTGTTCAGCTTGCGGTAATCAATACAGACCCTCCATCCAGTTGAGGGTCTAGTGACAACTTGTTCACCTTGGTCGTTGAGTTCCACAGTAAAGCTTGCCATCTTTGGCACCACATGAATGAGACTGACCCATTTACTATCAGCAATGGGATATATGATCCCAGCGTCCAACCACTTCAGGATTTCCTTTTTTACCACCTCCCTCATATTAGGGTTCAGATGTCTCTGCATGTCCCTAAATGGCTTGATGGAATCATCAGTATAAATGTGGTGCATGCAAAGTGTAGAGTCTATACCCTTAATGTCAGCAATGCTCCAAGCAATAGCTTCCTTGTGCCTAGACAGGCATTCAATCAAGGCTCCCTCTTGTGCCTCAGATAGCACAGCCGAAATGATAACGGGGAGTGTATCATTGGCACCTAGGAAAACATACTTGAGAGTGTCAGGGAGGGGTTTCAACTCAAGGTCGGGGGCTTGTATGGTTAAGGGTTTCATAATAGATGTCCCCATCTCAGGTAGCAGATCTACCTTCGGTGGAAATGATGGGGGAAGAGACTCAGTAGAAACACCTAGCAATTCCTCAAGTTCTAGTATATCCCCTTCACATTCCTCCAAGAGATGGGAATGCTCATTTATCATGACATGCTGAAGGGGGTCATCACATAACATTGCAGGAGTTGCCTCTTCAATTAGGTCATCTATCACCTCAACTTGAGAACAATCCTCAAGTCCGACTTGTTTGTAAGCATCAAACACATTAAGCCAGATTTTCCTGTTCCCAAAGCCCATTTTCAATGCCCCAGTATTGCAATTGATTGAAGCATGAGAAGTTGCAAGGAAGGGGTGGCCCAAAATGATGGAGGGTTTGGTTGGCTTGTTGGTAGGGTCAGTGTCCAAAACTAAGAAGTCAACGAGAAAGAAGAAATCCTCCACTCTTATGAGGACATCTTCCAAAATTCCTCGTGGTGTCTTAAGTGATCTATCAGCAACTTAAAGGATTATAGGGCTAGGCTTCAGATTGCCTCCCCCAAGTTGTTCATACACGTATCTTGGAAGGATGTTCACCCCCGCACCCAGATCAAGTAGAGCCTCATCAATTTCTAAGTCACCAATAACTACAGAGATGTATGGGGCTCCTGGGTCCTTAAGTTTCGGGGGTGTGCCATGTTGAACAATTGAGCTAACAGAATCAGGCAGGACAACTTTTGATTGGACCTATTTTCTAGATTTCCGCTTTTTCATGCACAGGTCCTTTAAGAAGTGGGCATAAGACGGAATCTGCCTGATAGCTTCAAGCAAAGGCAGGTTAATTTGCACTTGCTTGAAAGTTTCCATAATCTCATCCGTCTTATCTTTGGCTCCAGATGAGCCAACAGAAGTTTACCCAGAGGTGGATAAGCGCTCTGGAAAAGGCACTCTCGATCTCTGGGTGGAAGGGTTGTCATGTCGAGTAAGGGGTGGAATGGGGGCAACTTCTTCTGGTGAGGTGATTTCAAGCAGAGAAGATTTGGGCAAGTCTTCTCCGGT
The DNA here is from genome assembly GCA_037157565.1 of Thalassia testudinum. Classification (NCBI taxonomy): domain Eukaryota; kingdom Viridiplantae; phylum Streptophyta; class Magnoliopsida; order Alismatales; family Hydrocharitaceae; genus Thalassia; species Thalassia testudinum. The sequence continues at coordinate 20,172,037 of JAZHRO010000025.1, read as the reverse complement.
GGCGGTGAAAGTTGGGGTGGATGGTTTTTTAGGGGGTGAGACTATAGGAGCATCGAGTTTGGAAATTTGTTTCCCACTCCTCAGAATAGTCACCGCCTGAGCATGCTCCCTAAAGACAATCACTTTTCCTTGAAGATTTTCCTCAGTAGCACTGGGGAGCTTCCCAATCTCCTTCTGTCTAACGGCCTCAACAAGGTGTCCAATTTGTGATTTCATCTCATGTATAGCCTTGTCATGAGATTGGATGATGGCACTTTGACTTTCTTGCATAGTTTTCAACATCACCTTCAATTCATCCATCTCAGAGGTTTTAGGTTGGGCAAAGGTCTAAGGTTGGTTCATTTGATGGTTTTGAAAGGATTGTGGTTTGTAATTCCCTGAATTTGAGGCATTTCCTTGTCTCCATGAAAAGTTTGGGTGGTTCCTCCATCCCTCATTATAAGTGTTGGAGAAAGGGTCATTACGGGGTCTAGGATGGAACCCTTGAGCATCATTCAAATCCGCTGGTACAAGCTCAGGGAATTGGGAGGCCAGGTGGCAATCCACAGTGGCTTGTGTATTGCCTTAGCAAATTAAGCATTCGGAAGCTTGGGATGTGGAGGTGTTAGGTACGAATGAACTCGGGTTTGACATAAGCCTTTCCATGTTTTGATTCAATAATAAAATCTGATAGGCTAAACTCTAGGTGTCCCTTGCCTCATTCACATCCAACTTTCTTTGCATGAGAGTGGGCTTTCTATCCATGTAGGCAGAATTCAAGTGAATAGAATTCTTACTCAAAGTATCAAAATGGTTCCAAGCTTCATCCTCAATCTTAGAAAGAAAGGTTCCTGCACATGCACCATCCACAGTTTGCCTATGTGAATCATTAAGTCCGATGTAGAACCTTTCAACCAGTTTCCATTTAGGCACCTGGTGATGTGGGCAAAGTCTCAGCAAGTCGTTAAAGTGCTCCCACGCATCATGGAATGCTTCCCCATCCTTTTGAACAAAACTCATAATTTCCCTCCTAAAGTGATTGGTTTTGCTCATGGGGAAGTACTTCAAAAACTCCTTCAGGGCATTCCAAGTATTTATATTATCAAGGGTGTGATACCAATACTTGGCTTTGTCCTTAAGGGAGAAGGGAAAGAGTGTCTACATTTGAGCATCATCAGTAATGCCGTGCAGCTTCACCATGGAATAGACCTTGGTGAATTCCTCTATATGCCTGTAAGGGTCTTCCCTAGTAGTACCATAAAAGGAAGGTAGCAAGGATATGGTACTACTTTTGATCTCATACGGATTGTCCCCTCCAGGTCTACGTAGTGCAGGGCTAGCTTGATTGGTTGGGATGAAATATTCCTTAAGGCTCCTTTGACCGGCCATTTCTACCCTTGGAAGGTCTCTTCTTAAGATTCTTTCAGGTTCAGGATCAAACACAAGTTGTCTCCTAAGAGAACGCCTACCAAGCATGCACTAAAAACACAATTCAAAAGGACTTGTTCGGTCTTTACAAATTTAGGCTTTTGACTTTAGTTCAAATTGTAGGTGACAAAGCAAGTTGCCCAATCAATTACGCACCTATTGTCAACCTTCGAAATGCCTAAAAAGACCTAGTTGGAGCTTAGGTATTCTTCCCTAAATCTCAAATGGTCAATTAAATCCAAAGACGGAAGATCGAGGGATGCAAGTAGGCCTAAGCCTTCCTTTGAAGCTGTGCTTTCGCTGTGCTTCTCAACTACCCCCAAAAATCCATGATAGGGTATCCCCCTCTTTGGATTTCTAAAACCTTTGATCTCAAGTTCCAAACACTTCAGAATCCAACGGTAGGAGGGCTCTTGTCCTAGTCGTTTCAAGACTTAGGAGTGTCTAAATGAGTGCTGTGGTGCGGAAGATATAAGTGTACATTCACCGCAAAAGGATTTTGAATTTTGAATTGCGCATCACGTTTTAAAATCAAATCCTTGGTTTTCTAGATGTTCCTCCTTTAATTAGTCCTTTTTCTAGAAAATATGTGACCACTTGTAAGATCGCTTCAAGACAAATTTTGTGGTCTTCAAATTAAATCCAAATGCAATGCGTGATCAAGAATAGGATGCAAAGTAAGAGAATGCGTACCTTGCTTCCAGCAATCAACGATGCAAGAATGCACACAATGCAGAGAAGTAAATCTAGAGGCTGCTCATACAGACCTAAATGGTTCGTCCTAAGGGCAGGCAGCTCATTTTTTTTTATATATATATTTTTTTTAACTACTTATGAACAAGCAAATAAAAGTAAACAATCCACAAAATAAACTAAAAACCTAAATCTAAAGAAAAAGGAACAGGCTCCCAAAAATTACCCAACACGGGCCTAAAACAAAATCGGGGAACAAACCCCTCAAAATATACCCCAAAATAAGGGTTTCAAACCAAATGCAATGAAAAATTTAATCTAAAGTCTTAATTCTACTCTAATCAGATTAGCGACTAAATGTACAATGATGACCATCGTGTCCTCATCCTTCTCCTCCTTTTCAAAGTAGCTCGACCAATTCTCCTTTCGCGACGTCAAGGGTCGCCTCTCACAATGGCTGGTTCCTCGCACAAAATTTCTCACATAGAAAAAAATAATAAATGGTCAAATCACTGTGCAATTGAGAAAAAATCAAAATAAAATCAGGTGAAATTATTGCGTCTGTTGCCTCCCCGGCAATGGCGCCATTCTGACGAGTCGATTGTTCGCTTTTCAAGTCATTTGTAGTTTCATGTGGTGGACAAATCGACTAATCAATAATTAAAATTAACCACTCGCAGAAGAGCAGGTCGTATCCACAGGGAGGCAATGACGTATTTAAATTCGCACCGGTTCAAAACGTATGTTCGTAGTTAATCTCGACGAGAATCGAGCCAAATTTGCCTTCAAATTAAGGTAGAATCAAGAAAACATGCTGAAATGGCAATTTTTAACAACTAGAGGATATTTTTTGCAATGCAGATTCAACAAAATATCATTAAAAGTTGGCAATGGCAAAAAATGTAATTAATAATGGGCATGTACTGTAGCAAAATAGGGGATTTCTTCCCCTTAGCCGTGCGCGAAGAGGAATGAACGGTCGGAGGTGTGAAGCTCGAAGGAAGTTCTTTGGACCGAGGGCTTTGCAACGGTGGTGGCGGCGAGTCGTGAGGTGGCCGAAGCTGACCGGACGAAGCTCCGGCGAAGGTGGCTTTCGACGGTGGATGCACCTGCTGGAGGAGGGGCGACTGTGCATGAGTGAAGATTGCTGCAGGTGATGCGCACGGGCACTACTGTTGCGGGTGCGTGGGAGTTGAGCACGCTGAAGGTGATGTGGGCGGACACACTGGTGGCGACATTGCAGGTGGCGGCGGTGGGCGCTGCAGACGGTAGGCGCAGGCGCGCTGGAGCGGGCGCGCAGGAGTTGAGCACGCTGAAGGTTGCTGGCGGGCACGCTGTAAGGAACGGGTGTGGTTTTGGCGCTGCAGGTGAGCACGCTGAAGCGTTGGCGAACGCGCGCCTGCTGGAGGTGGTGTATACACACGCAGGAGAGGAGTTGGTGGCCGGTGCTGTAGGGTGCGCACATGGAGGCGGATGCTGCTGGAGTGGATGCACAGTCTATAGGCGCATTGGAAGTGAAGCGCAGCAAGGGTGGTTGCTGCTGGAGTGGATGCGGGCGAGGGCTAGCGGTTGGCGGTGGAGGTGAAGTGCAGCAAGGGTGGTTGCTGCTGCAGGTTGGAGAGGCGTTGGAAGCTTCAAACGTCCGGGAAACTTCCCGGATGTCTTAACTGACTGAGGAGTGAAATTACAGTAGCTACGGCGGTGGTTGTTGGTGACGACGGCAAGGGAGGTGCATGGCGAGGTACTCACGGTAATGTAGACGATCTCCGGATGGCAGTGTGGCCTATCACACCACACGCCCACGGTGGTGGAGGCTCGTCACTGCGGTTGAGGCCGGCGGTGGTGAAATGGACGAGTTGAACTCTCTGCACAGTATGGATTGTTGGGGTGGAGACCTACTCCTCTCGGCAGCCTCTCTCTTTTTGTAGCTACATACATGAATTTGAATGGAGAGATAGGAGAAAATCCACCTTCTCCGCTAATCCATGAATGTAAGTTTTAGTGTGGCAGGTGGCGTTGCAATGGCAGTCGAGCTGTTGCTAAAAAGAAGAATAAAAATATTGTTAAAATATTATGGTTATTAATATACAAACCCTTGACTTTTATGTTAAATTAATACATGCAATGCACCTAATTGGTTAACTAATTAAATGAATGCAATTCTAAGTTAATTCTAAATGCATTTAAAATATGAATGCAATGCATGAATTATGTAATTAAATTAGAAATATGAATTAATCTATTTACATCGTAATTTACGCTAAATAAATGTTAGAATTAACCTAATGTCTAGGCACTTAAATACTTAAAAAGCCCACAAATATGGGATAATCAGTAACCCAACAGAATTAATGCACCAGCAGATATCAGACGAAGGCACAAGGCATCAGACGCCTCAAGTGTTTAGAGCTCAGCTTCAACCGAAGTGGCAAAGGCCTCCTCTCTCCTTCCTTCGTGCCTCAAGTGAAGAGGCAAGCATAGCACAAAAGAAAAGTCCTCCTTTGAAATCGACTAAGTGTAGAGAGCAAAGCAAAGGGCAAAAACCCCCCCCTCTCTTTCTCTTTCCCCTTCTTTCTCTCAGAAACTCGAGTTTAGCTAGGTAATTAGGCAAGTAACCAGGCGTGACCAGGATCATGCTTGTAGGTGTAGGTTGCAAGCATGGAGTACTCAGTCGGGTAAGTTGGTGCGAGGGGGCTAGGGACTCGACCCTGTGTCTTGGGTGAGGGGTTAGGTGCACAAAAGACCTTTATGCGCACGAGTGGCTTCTGAAGCCCATGATGTAGGACTATCTGGTCCCCTCTTCGTTGCGCACAGTAGCTGGTGAAGATGCCTCCAATTGAGGTCAAAGATGAGTCTATGGAGTGCAATTGAGTGCTAGGTTCACTTCCTGGGAGTTACCCACAGAGCCTGTGAGGGAATCCTAGAAGAGTTGTGATCAGAAGACTAAAGGTATGGTCGGAAAAATCACGAACGGCAGCAGAGGTCTGACGGATACCTGAAAAGAAAAATATAGCCTCATGGCCATGTCAAATAAGCTCAGAAGAACCGCTGTGGAGCGGCGAGTGCTTTGATGGGTGCAGTGTGGTGTATGTGAGCATGAGGAGGTATGATGACCTCGAGACGAAGGTGCGGAGGTGCTTGTGTTGGGGGGAGTCGGTGGGCGGTGAATCCCCTCAAATACTTGAGGCGTTTTGGTCACTGAAGTACGGTGAAAGTTCTGGACCGGTGGGAGGTGTTCTGGTGGAGTGTAGTGGATTTGCGAGGTCGCCGGAGGTACATCGGAAATGGGGGAGATGACAGTGGCGCAGGTGAGGGAGCCTTCTAAAGTAGGTGGCGAGGGTGTAAAGCGGACCAGTAGGTCGTGTAGAGTCAATTGAGGCAAGTTGCAGACGATGGAGATGCAGAGATGGCACCAGCTATGATTGGCTGGCGCCGGAGATGAAGGTGTCTCTAGGAGGTAGTACGGTGACGTATTAAAGGGGTAGAGAGCCCCTTGCAAGTATTGCGAGGTGAGGAGGTACTTGGGGAGGATGAACCTGCTGCCTATGGTATGTGGCAGCAAGCAAGAAGATCGTAGGAAGGGAATCGTCAGAGTGGAGGTAGGGAAGAAGAGGGTTTCTTGGGCCAAAACTCACTAAGGAGTTCAGTATAGCGAGTAGGACCCTTTTATAGAGCTTCAGGTGAGCTTCCAAGCTTGGATACACGCTTGAGAAGCTTGAATTTTTAGGAGGAAGATTCTTGAAATCCAAGGGTTCCCACGAGCAACATGGAAGGGTTTGGAATCAAATTTTAGGTTTAGGTGAACAGGAATGTCCTCAAGATCATCCCTTCCAATTTTGGAAGGAATCAGGGAGGAATCCTTGATTGAGAGCTTAGGTGCATGAATTCACACCTACCATGGTGGTAGGGACCCAACTGCAAAGAAGATGAAGAACTTAGGGGGGTATGAGCAAAGATTTCAAAAGTTAGGGATATGAATGAAAGAGAAAGAGTTAGACTAGACTAAAATGCAAACTAGGTCAAGATGGACTCTGATTGGGCCTAATTTTTGGTAAAAACATAATTTAGACCCAAGGAATCTGATGATTAAGTCAGATTTTGGTTTTGACCAAGTTTGACTAGAAAATTTACGTAAAATCCCAAATTAGGCCAAAATATGTTTGACTCTATTTAAGGCCAAAATAAGTTCAAATGGTCAAATCAAGGTTACCAAACCTTATGGAATATGTTTTTATGAATTTTAAAAGGTTTAGATGAATTTTATCCTGACCAATACCTCTGTTATTTAAGTGGGTATGAAATTAGGGTTTTGGGTTATGGCTAATTCTTGAAATATGCGAAAACCCATTTTTGTCTGCATGAACCCACTTATTAGTCATTAATGAACATTTGACCTTAAATTAACCCCTAACGAACCCCTTGGTTATTTTGTGTTCATGATATGCTATTAAAATTATAGAATTAACCCTAGTTCTCTATTTTCTTCTTAAAACAGCCTGAAGTGGTGTTATGACCCTCAGATGAATATGTAGGAGCTTTAATCTTTTATTCCAGACTAAAAGTGGCTAGTTAGGGCCTATGATGGTGTTCCCATCATACCCCCATGCCTAGCTTTCGCTTGTCCCTTAGCAAATCATCCTATGGCGCAAACCAGGTCTCTAGGTCGGATGTAACCATCAGGGTGCCTTACTAAGCTGCATCTCTAGAAATCAGATCAGAATACCAATAATAGTCCTAGAGGTACTCAAGTATCAGCCAAGATCTAGACCTGACCAGCTTCAGCCAGAGTGTTTAAACAAAGGGCGAGATCAATTTTATAAAATAAATGTTGCGTCGTAATATAGTTGAAATCGCCTTGAAAACAAATAAGAATTTTATTACTCTAATGTTAAGTTCGAGGTCGAACACAGGATGCAAATGGAATTCATACTAATCTCAAAAATAGATGCAATTTGAACACTTAAAGTTACTCAAAATCTAATTCAAAATATAAAGCAGGAGTTTATGAATAAAATGTAGTAATGTTGAGAAATTGGATGTCTAATTATAGAATCAGACGTCTTAAAAAGGTATGCTTCTCTTCTCTTCTTCTCTTTTTTGGTTCTTCTTTTCTTCTACTTCTTTTTGCCTTGGCAATAGCTTCTTTTTCCCTTGTCATCTTCTTCTTCCTTTCTTCTTCCTCTTTTCTCTGACTTTGACTTTACCTTTGTCTTTTTTCTTTTCTTCTTTGCTTTTGCCTTTTCCTCAACCGTGCCTTCTCCTTCCTTGGCTCTTCTTCTTTTATTTTCTGCCTTTCCTTCTTATTCTTCTTTTCCTTGGCTTTGGTTGATGGCTTCCTTCTTCTTTGTCTTCTTTCCTTCGCTGACTTCTCCTTCCTTCTTCTTCTATTACTTCTTTTTCTTCTCTATCTCTCTTTCTATTCTTTCTGCCTTCTCCTTCTCTGGCTTCTCCCTTAGCTTCCTCTTTTTGACTTAAGTCCTTTTCCTTTGCAGTGCCTTCTCTCTTCTTTGTCTTCTTCTTCCTTGATTTCTCTTTCCTTCTTCTTCCTTCTTCTTTGCCTTAGCTTTCTTGGCCCTTAGCTACCTTGGCGTCTGATCTCTTTCTTCTTCAGCTACACCTTCTCCTTCCTTGGCTCTTTTTTTTTCTTTGGCTTTCTTTGTGACAGTGCCTTCTCCTTCCTTCCTTAGCGTCCTTTGCTTTTCCTTCCTCTCTGAGGCTGTACCCAAGGTTTCCTCCTTTCTTCCCTTCTTTGGCTTCAGCTTCCTCTTCCTTCTTCCTTTCCTTGCACACAAGTGCAAAACCTACCCTACCCTCCCATGCGTACGCTCTCTCTCTTTTGTCTCTTAGGTCCACTCTCCCAGAGCCAATCGAGTATTCGGGTCAGGCAAGCACACCCAAGTCCAGGCGGACCTTCGTGGGTGGTGCACGAGGAGTGCAGGGTAAATGGGTCAGGCAAGCCAGGTCCGCGAACGAGGCAAGTACGTGGGCGAGGGGACCACACCTCATGTTTGGAGGTGAAAAGCCTCTGGCACAAAAGCAACTTATATCACTCACCGCACTCTAAACTTTTCGAGGTGGGAATAAAAGCCCCACCTGCTTCGCTTGCTCCTGCAAGAGGATGCTTCACTCAATTGCCGTGGCTACAGTGCTCTCTCAAACCCGCTCGCTGGCTGAATGAGTGTGCGAGGTAATTTCGCGTTGCCTGGACCTAGGAACCTGGAGCGCAATAGCCTGGCGCGAAGGTTGCTTGCTTCTTCAAGCCGGCGCTAATGGTGATGAAGGCCCAATCCTGCATTGAAGCAATCTGGCCTTACGGCCTCAATAAACCACACAGGATGCTTCACCGTGGCACGAAGATGGTATTGCCGAAGGTGGCTGGGCACGGGGCGGCCTAGGCGTGCGTTACTAGGTTAGTCTGTGGCAGTGGTGATGGGTGTGGTCGAGGGGAGTGAATGGAGGTTGTGGTGGTCAGTGGAGATGGGGAAAGTGATCAGTGGCGATGCTTCTGAGGGGTCTGGTGAGGTGGATGGGTGTGTGGAGGTGACGGAGACACCTCGCCGATGGTCTTCCGGAAGTGGAGAAGATGGTGGTGCTCTACGGTTGTCGAGGGTTTGAAAATAGAAATAAAGAAGGGGGAAATACAGAGTGCAGAGAGGGGAAGAGATCCAACCTAATTAAAGGATGAAGGGAGATAGGAGGGCACTAGTGCGTACCTGCCACCGCCGAAGATGAAGGTCCAGTAGAGGGGTGACAGTGACAACGAGGGGGTAGTTGACACCAGCGTAGGTACGGCACGATGCGGAGGAAGGAGGTGAAGACAGCCTGCCACTGGTATTGTTCCTGAGCAACGAGAAGAGGGAGGAGATGTCACCGGAGCTCGCTGGATGCTTGGCCGGAGGAGAAGAGAAGAAATTGGACGGTGGTTCTCGGCCAAACCAAGCTGAAAATGAGCGACCAGATCTAGGGCTTTTATAGGCACAGGTAGAGGGCCTTGTGGTTGGAAGGTATGATTCCAAGCACAAGTATCCTCATCGGAGTAGGAATGTGCGAGAGACCCAAATCTCTCATGCGTTCACATGAGAGATTGGGTGACAAGTAGGGCTTTGAATTGTGCTCATCAGATCAGGAATTCCCGAGAGAATCTCCCTTTCAAATTTGAGAGGGAGTCTCTGAGGAATCAGTGAGAAATCCCCTCTGGAATCCTTGCTGGAGTAGGACTCCTCTACTGTAATGGCGGAGGGACCTAATAGCAAAGAATGGCGACGAAGCTAGGGGGGTATCCGCAAGGTTTTCAAAAGCTAGGGGTCTAAAAGTAATTGGGTTGGACTATTTTGCAAAGTAGGTCAAGGTAACCTCCCCTTAGGTCCAAATTTTGGTACAAACCTAATTTGGACCTAAGGAATCCAATGGTGAAGTTGAATTTCAAGTTTGACCATGTTTGATTGGACATTTTACACAAAAACCCTATTTAGGATAAATATTTGACTAGGACCCCTATTTGGGTCAAAATAGGTTTCAAAGGCAAAATTGAAGGTTCTAAACCTTAGAGGATATTTTTCCATGAATTTTAGAGGGTTTAGTTGATTTTTATCCTGACTAAAACCTTGTTGAATTAAGTGGGTATGCTTTAGGGTTACAAGAAGTCATTTAATTCCAGATTGCACATTAATCCTTTTCTGATTGAACCAACCCACTTTTTATCTTTTTAAGATCATTTGACCTATGTTTAGCCCCTGAGAAATCCCGTTGATGTATTGCAATGGTAAAATTATAGTTTTACCCTTTGTTTCTTATTTTCCTCTCAATATAGTTATTCCTTGAATTAGGCCCTCCGCCAGGTTATGTAGGAGCTTTTGTTCTCTTTTCTAGGTCAAAATGAGCTAGTTAGGGCTCATGATGGTGTTCTCATCATACCCCCATGCCTAGCTTTTGCTAGTCCCTTAGCAAAATTTCAAGGTTTTAACTTTTGTTCTAGACCATGAGTTTCTTTCGCAATTTATGATGAGTGCTTTTTCTTTTTCTTTTGATTAGGTTAGAATTTCGACAGTAGGCCTAAAGGTACTCAAGTATGAACCAAGATTTGGACCTGACCAGCTCTAGCCTTAGTCCTCCGTGAAGGTTTTTAAGGCCCACAGGAACTATCCTAGGGTTTGTTGGACTCTGCGGTTAAAGCACCCGTGCTTGAGACATATTTTAGCCTTGGTTAAGTTTGTAGTGCATTTTTCTAAGAGAGAGACAGAGGATTTATTTGTTTGGAGAGTTTTCTCTCTCTTTTCTTTTTATTTCTAGCTTCTGATTGGCTTCTCAACACGGTCGGTATCGGATTCCTCGTCCCCATCATCAATCCTCAAAGGTCCCTAGCAATCAATGCTTCGTGATAGCACCGACCATGGCAACCCCCAGAGCCCTGGCATTCGAGATTTTGAGATAATCCCGCCCATGGCATTTCGTAGCTAAATCCAAATCTTGGTAATCGACATTTCATGATAATGCCACCCATGATATCTGAACCAGCAGGGTGCTTACATGCACTCGGTAGGATATGTAAATATCGTAGGAGACAAGCACCGAGGAGATGATATGTTACGCATCTTCGAGGGGAATTTCCTGCCTCTCCGCATCAGGAACTCATCCAAATCAACTTGTGTTGATCGACCGTTCCTAATCTAAGCACTTTTTTTTCAGAACATTTAAACACTTTTGCATGATTTTGATAGTTATGTGCACTAAACCAGACTGTGTGTGGATGGGGGTGCTTAGGTTACCGAGTCTCGCAAATCGAAGGTCAGTTAACGAGGTCGAATACTCCCTAAGTCTTAGACCTAATACTTAAGCTTCGCATTTTCCCCAACCACTTGAGGATTATCTAGATCTTAGTTGATACTTGAAATTTTAAGCCTAAGAGTCTAGAGTAAAAGGCCTAAAATCAGCATTCCTACTAATCTCTTTTTGTGTCTCATTAGCAATTTTTTCACTATTTTTCTCTTTCCCTTGATGTGGCCTAGAACTTTGGTTAATCCCTTAAATTTCTCACTAATGACAATCTCTATTTCTTTTTCATTTTGTTCTCCTTTTTTGTCATTTTTCTCTTGTCCTCCTCATGTTTATATGGCTTCAAAATTTTCTCTCCCCTCTAATTTTTTGTTCTTTTTCATAATTTTCTATTTTTTGGTATTTTTGACATATGTAATTTTTTGTGAGAATCCTTCTGACTTTTCTTGGTTTCTGTATGTTTGCACTTTACCACCCCCCATGCCTAAGTTTTGCAATGTCCTCATTGTAAACGGAGGGAGTGAAACAGTATTGGGTCTAAGGACTTAGAACAGGATATATCGGGTGGGCGAATAGGTCAGGAAATGACTGATGCGGACAATTTCAAGCTTTTGCATGTGTACCAGAGGTGGGATCGACTGGTCTAAGGCTGAACTCAGGGTGCAGAAGACATGGAGTACAAACGAATAATCAGACGGATCTCGAGTTTTTGGAATGACGGGTTGCCTCCCGTTAAGTGCTAAATTCAACACCTTCAGTTGAGCGAGAAATGGGATGGAGAGGGACTAGTCAAATCAATAAAATTTTGTAGAACAAGCACCTTGATTAAGAGCCTGGTTTGTCCAACCAGGTGCTTGTTGAGATCAACAGGCTGATGATGCAGCCCAAACCTTATTAATTTGGTGGGTTGATAAATGAAGATCAAGAGATGTGGAACTGATTGCACAGCAAAAATACACCAATAAATATGCCATCTTGTGTTATTTCCTAGCACTGCCATTGCATATTAGGTAGCCATAGTTGAATTTGTAAAAATTGACACATGCATGCATTTATTTGAGAGGGGAGGAAAGTGAATAATTGGCCTTGTAATTAACGTATTCATCAAGGGTTGCATTGCAATTTTCACCTTCTTTATTTCTTTTGAAATCTTCTTCCCCACGCGGCTACAGGGCATGGCTTGCTCTTCTTCACGCAATTCTCTGCCAACGCATGCCCTGCCAGCTGCATGGCTGGGCATGCACACCCAAGGCATGGCCGTGCATGCCACCAACTCCTTTAAAAATCACTGCCCGCTTCCTTGCAAAGGGAGCTTGGCACATGGAGAAGACTACAGCCACATTCGTCAGGCCATCTTCCTCCTCTCTCCCCTCCATACGCAGCACCTCTTTCCACTGAAGAGATACGCTGCGGGCAGGAGCAGGCTCACAGTCGTCGCACGACCACCACTGTGAGTCCCACCACCGCCTATCTCATCCAAGAGCAGGTGGGCATGGTGGATTCCACCCTCTGTTTCCATCGCTCAGCCCTTCCCGCCATTGCCGAAGCTCCAAGCTTAGGAGCTCAGCAGCAACAGCAGCATGGCACTAGCAGCCTCCAAGCAGCGCGCAAGCCCCCGCGCACATGCCAGTAGCCGGCGCAAGCTCCTTCTGCACGTGTAGGCCCGCTCTAGAATGCCCGCACACGCAGAACCAGCCACAACCGATTGTCCAAACTGTGCTAGCACTGAAGCTACTGTTCAAGCGTTTCTGCGTGGCACTATAGCTACAATGCAGTGATCGGAAAGTTTCTCACTTATCCGGTCACCGTGTGCTTTCTCTCCGCGCTGCTACCGCCTCCAGCCTGTAGCACGTGCCTGCGTCTGCATACGCTCGTGCCCGCCCGCTTCAGCTCCAGCACTTGCACCTGTCTACCCCACTCCCACTCTAGCTCGTAGCGCGGTGCGCTACGCTACGCAGCACGCTACGTTGCGCTCTCCCTCATGCCTGCTCCCTCAAATGTGCGCGCATGCCCTTGCATGCCTGCGCCTACGTGTGCCCGTGTCTGTGCCTTGGCGTCTAGACGGCGCCTGCATGCTCCAGACGGCTTAAATGCCCGCGCTCTCCCTCTCATAGCCACTCCCTCACTCTCCAGCAGACACACACATACACAAACCACGCTTGTACACACTCACGTGTACACACACACACTCACTTGTACACGCCTATATATATACTTATATATATATACATATATATATGTACATATTAGTACCTATACAACTATATATAAGTATATATACATACATACATACATAAATATATATATACACATATATATACATATAAATATATATATATATATATATATATATTTATATGTATATATATATTTATACACATATATATACATATATACATACATATATACCTATATATCTATAGAAATACATATACATATATATATATATATATCTACATATATCTATATACATATATTATTATATATATATATCTATATGTATATAGTTATATATATACATATATATCTAGTTATAAATACATATTTATATATACCTATATATATATTTACATATCTATATACATATATATACATAACTACCTACACATCTATATAAATACAACCCTATCTATACATATATATAAATATATATTTTTACATATACACATATATACATTTACATTCATATCACCTAACTGTATCCGTACACCACGCGTTGTATCGCGAGAATATCTGAACCAGTTGCTGATATTCCCCGATACCCACGTAGAGAAAGCGCCTCCGCACAAACTTCCACACATCCATCCTACATTCCACGTGGCACTTCGTCCTGTTGGTTGCATCTTCCTAGATGTCGATCAACTCGACACCGTGCTACACACCATTTCCACCTCCACCCCCACCCCTATATATATATTATATATATATATCTGTATATATATAGACTATATTTAATTCTTTACAAGCAACCTCTATTTCTCTTTTGTTTCCTGCTATTAAAAAGATAAAAAAAAAGGATTAAAAGAGAAAAGATAATCCTTGTCTTGCAGGTACTCGATCTTGTGAATAGGAAGACCAATTTTTGGAACCCTAATTTGGCTCAAAGGCAAGGACCTGATTTTGAGGGTGTAGCTCAAGGATAAAATTATTAGCAAAAAAATCTTAAATTGAAAAGAACCAAAAACATAATAAATGCACGGAAGAGATTCGTTGTAGGAAAGGCGTAGAAACTTATTCACCTCTAATTCCTACCTCCCTGAGTTCGACCCTGGGCCGAAAAGTGACCAAGATAAAATTAAGTAGGCCAGGTTAAAAATTTTTGTAGAAAGATGGTTAGGCTCGATTTAGGTTAACCACTATACTCACTTCAACGCTGATTTCACCATATTAACACAACCTATTCGAGTCCAACCAACCTTTTTCTGGCACCGTTGCCGGGGAGGTATGCATTCAAGTAAGTTTCTACTCCATTCCTTTAGTTTTCTCTTCTCACACCCTTCTCTTCATGGGTGTTTTTGTTTGCTGGTGTGCAGGTGAACCAGTTGCAAAGAGGAGGCAACAGAGGAAGTCGGAGACGTGGGCAGATCTAAGGTGGGAACGAGAGTGAGAAGTCACCGACACCGCATTGGAGCTTCGCCCACGTTTCTAAACAAGTAAGTCTCTCTCTCCTAGCAACTTATGCCAACTTGTCACCTTAATTAAAAAAAACCTAAAAAAAATGTCTTGCGATCTTGATGAGAGCCTCATCATGAGCCATAACTAGCCCATTTTAACATAATAAAGATAATAAAAGCTCCTACATGACTTAGAACAGGGCTTAATTGAAGGAATAAGTGTTCTGAGAAGTAAACATGAAATAAAGGTTAAAACTGCAATGTTACCATTGTAGTACATAAATGGGATTTCTCAGAGATAGAGCATAGGTCAAATGGTCTAAATGAGATAAAAAGTGGGTTGAATCAATCGGAAATGGGTTCATGTGCAATCCAGGAATTAAATGACATCTTGTAACCCTAAAATAGACCCGCTTAATTCAACAAGGTTCCGGTTAGGATAAAAATCAAGTAAATATTCTAAAAATCATTTAAAAATATCCCCTAGGGTTTATAATATTCAAATTTGCCTTTGGAACCTAGTTTGACTTAGATTAGGGTCCTAGCTCATCAATTGACCTAATTTGGGTTTTTACGCAAAATGTCTAGTCAAACGTGGTCAAACCTAAAATCCAACTTAACCATTGGATTCCTTAGGTCAAAATTAGGTTTTTACCAAAATTTGGCCCTAAGGAGAGGTCATCTTGACCTACTTTGCAATTTAGTACACCCAATCACATTTTGGTCCCTATCTTTTGAAAACCATCACATAAACCCCCCTAGCTTCCTCTCCAATCTTACAATCAGGTCCCTCCACCATTATTGGGGAGAGATCCTGCTCCGGCAAGGATTAGAGAGGGAATACTCTCTAATCCCTCAGAGATCCCCTCCCAGAATTGGAAGGGAGATTCTCTGAGGAATCCCCTTCCATCTAAGCCCGATTACAACCCCTGATTTGCACCCAATCTCTCGTGCGAACGCATGAGAGATTTGGGTATCTAACCACCTTCCATCTCCAGCGAGACGTCGGTGGCAGAAGGCGTGCCCTCCACGCACCAGAAGCACGGCCAGCACCTATAAATTAAACCCAAACTCCGGCCGCACCTCCTCAGCTCGACTTGGCCGGGATTCTACCTCAAATTCAACTCCTTCTTCATCGGCCAAGAGGTCCAGCGAGCTTCGGTGAGCCCCCCTCCTCTTCCTCTTCGCTCTGCCACAAAACCAGTGGCAGAGCCATCTTCCTCATCCTCCTCCACATCGCGCAACACCCGTGCGCGTTGCCCTAGCCCCGTCGTCGCCGCCGTCCTCCCCCACTGGAGATCTTCTTCTTCGGCGACAGCAGGTACTGCCGACCGCCTCCTTGTCCCTTCGTCCCTTTAGTTGGTTAAAACTCTTCTTCTCTACCCCCTCTTTCATCTCCCTCATTTTATTTCATCAAACATCCCTCGACCGTCGCTGTTCACCACTACCTTCCTCATCTCCGGCCACCCTCTGGGGAGATGCTCCTATAGCTCCGCGGCCCCACACGCCTCGCCGACCATCACATAACCTCCGCCTCACCTCACTGAGTAACCTCCGCCCGTCCATAGTCCCTCTACACCTACCCAACAGCCCCC
Source organism: Thalassia testudinum (assembly GCA_037157565.1). Classification (NCBI taxonomy): domain Eukaryota; kingdom Viridiplantae; phylum Streptophyta; class Magnoliopsida; order Alismatales; family Hydrocharitaceae; genus Thalassia; species Thalassia testudinum. Next base: position 20,155,956 of record JAZHRO010000025.1, on the reverse strand, counting down.
CGAACACACTCACCCGTTTGGCCACAGGGGGAGTTAGGCATGCATGCCTAGGCCTCCCCGCGGCCTGCCACCTAGTGCTTCACCTTCGCGTGACACAGCGAAGGTACCCCGGTGATATGATTAAGCCGCAAGGCTCTTTTTGTGTCTGACAGGTTTCACGCCCCGGCCGCCATTGACGGTAACTTGAAGACGCTCCAAGCTCACTCCAGGTCACTGGACTGCAGGGCTCTTGGAGCAGTTGACTCGGGGAGGTATTGCGAAGACTTCTGCTCCAGCAAGAGGCGCTGCAAAGTCCGCAACAGTAGCAATTGAAGGATGGACTCCTGCGGGCACGTGCGAAGTAGAGGTGGAAGATTAGTCCCACATCGTTAACTTACAAATCATTGGCATGGCTTATATTGATTTTGTCATATCAGCTAGTTGCCTCCAGTCACACTTGGGGTGAGGTCCCTTACCTTACCACTGCGCCTCGTCCACGAGTTCACTATGCTGATCTGGCGACCCGACCCGACCCTGTCCTGAGCACACCTCGCGCACTACCCTCACGCCGGTGCACCTGGTTCCGAGCGTGTGATCCGACCCGTTTACTCGGCTCTGGGCGAGCGTGCTGAGAGTGGTTTACACAGAGAGAGAGAGATGCACGGGTAGAGGGTTAGGTTTTGCTGTGCGTAGTTGTGTGCAGGACGTAGGGACTTAGCCGCTGCAAGCAGAGGAAGAGAAAAGGAAGGAGGCTCTGCCAAGGAAGAAAGGCAAGACAGAAAAGAAGAAGAAACGCCAAGGGAAACCGAACTAAAGAAGAAGAGGAACTGAAGGCAAACATAACTGAAGCAAAGGAAGCAGAGCCAAGGAAGAAGAAGATCTGTAAGGAGAAAGATACTGCAGGAGAAGAAAATAAGAAGAAAAGAAGCACTGCAGAAAAGAAAGAAGCTCAAAGAAGAGGAAAGGAGGAAAATCAGAAGAAGAAAAATAAGAGAAGGGAAACACATTTTTAAGACGTCTGATCCCATGATCAGAAGTCCAATTTCTTCTTTTTGCCACAATTGCTTTTCAAACTCATGCATTTATATTTGAATTAAATTTTGAGTAATTAAGTGTTCAATTACATTCTTGAGATTAGTAGTAAATTCCAATTACTCCCTGTGTTCGACCTCGGATACTTAAGTTTTCGAGTAATAAAACTTTTATTTGTTGACGACGCTTGATCACCTATACTACGACGTAATTAACTGTGAAAACACGATCGAGAACAGCGTCAACATTTTTGCACCGTTGCCAGGGAGCAACGTGCAGTTTATCACTAGTCTCTACATTCTTTTTATCAGATTGAACACTAACTTGCCCTACTTTGCTTTGTTGTGATCTTGCAGGTATTTCACGAGAAAATCCCTCCCGCAAGTCAACCACTCCAGGGTAGGTAATTTATTTTCTTCCTTAAACTATCCCCAAAGTTTTAAAAGACAAAAGCAAGAAATTAATTTAGGAATCAATTGCCTTCTTTCTATAGTAATCACCATCTTTAAGGCAAATGTTTCCAGATTTTGCGAAAATTTTTCAAATCTTCTTGAAGTTGGAGCGATTTTTTAGATTCTATCCCACAAATTCATGTGCCTAATAGAAATCACGCTTAATCTCTGCGGACAACACACTTCTTGTTTTTAAGTCCAAAGAGAACCCTTTCAAAAAAAAAAAGAAGAGGATTGGAAATATAACCAAATTAGGGTTTCTACAGTAGGGTCTTGAAGTGCTAGTCACACATGCCTACATAAAAGGAAATAAACCCTCCCACATCAGTGTGCTACCCAAGCCCTTGATTGAAGAGATCTAAACAAGACAAACCCTAAGAAAAATTGAGCTCTAAAATCACTTGAATATAAAAATCTTGGACCTAATAAACTGGGAGTCAAATCAGGGTGATCACTAGGCTCCAAACCTAGAATCATTCTGCCATCCATTGGACAGGTCAGGTGAAGTTGACCCCATGGGTTAACAAACCTCCAAATTAGGTCACAACATCAAGACATCTAAATGTTCAAGTGAGAACCCTAAAGCACCTTTGAAATAAAAGTGGTAGACTTAAGAGGTCAAGGTCCCCATTCTAGTCTACCTGGAATCTCAGTGACAAGAGAGGTCGGGTGGGGGAAACCCTGTAACCTGTGGGGACGCTCTACCGTGTAGGGGTCTTTGCGGGACTCTCCCTCTCTAGCTGGCTAGGTAATTCTCAGGTGGACGATCTTCTAATCCAGGGGTACCATCGGCCCCGAACCTCCATAGTCATCCAAACATCTTTGGGTGTCTTGATTGGGTCAAAAACATCTCCAGTCCCTTATCTTATCTCTTTAGAGCACACACACACATTTTCAATGGGACTCGTTATTCGAATCAAATCGCTTCATAACTTGATTCTACATCTTGATTTAAACTCTGATTCTACATCTTGATTCCACCACCTGATCCAAATATGCAGCCAAACCACCTAGGACTACCATTCAAGAAACTTGAATATCGGAGATCCATGAGAGATAAAATGATTGAGGATGCCATGAAATTCTATGAAAAAGAAGAAACCTCAACACCAATAGGAAACATTCAGGTTGATGTCCCAACAACCACAACCTTTATCATAACTTGTGCCCAAGTACTATTAGCAGAAGCCACAAAAGGATCAACCCGTGACTTGCTCATTACTGGATACATTGAGATAGAAAAATTGCACAATCTTGAATACCTTCAATGCATGACAAATCCTCGACTTTGGAAGCAACACCAAGATAGTCTTGAAAAATGGGAAGAGATAATGAAATTAGTAAAATAAATTATTAACCAGAAGTACCCGTATATACCACAAACATAAGATGAACCATCTTGGGACAACATCGAGGATCAATCTGATCTTGGGTTCGAGGCACAAAATGGTTGTGGATTCCCAACCCAGATGAAGTACAATGTGCCTGATATTGAAGAAGGTTGGGAAGCTGCAAATGTAGGAAAATACCATGTTGAGCCCATTCTAGAATCCCAAAACTCCTGCAAGTATGAGAGTAGAACTGAACCTCTTGAGGGCGCAAATTCCATCCCTTATCCTGATAAGGGGACCCTCGAAGGTTATTTAGACCTAGATTCCAGAGATTCAATCCACATCCTAAGCCTAGAACCTAGATCAATCTTTCAATGAAGAATATGATTTTGGGCCTCTATTTGATGAATATACCTCGCCAACATCCTCAGAGGAACTAATCGATTTTTCGGAAGTCACGCCAATTTATGATACAGAAATCGAGGAGTTGGATGAGTGGAGTTTCAATTGGGCCTGCCCTACTAGCTTAGAATCTGAGCCTCTACCAGATAGGGACACCTTTTTAAGCTCAGAATTAACATTTAGGCTAGACCCCAGTCAGGCTGCTGAATCTACAGCATATGAGTTATTCTGTGGTGTAACTCATGATCTTGAATCTCTTTCAGATTTCGATTTTCGCAAACTCTCCGACGATTTCGAATCTGACCATAACATCGGAGAAAATTTGCTTCCTGATTATAACAAGCCAATTCTCTTTGAAGCCACCTGCTCCACATATACAGAACCAATCAAAACCCATTCTCTACCCCGACTCGCAACTAGACTCAATTTTTATTCCGATTCACCTATCACTGAGCCATTTGTAGATGATTCAACTCCATATCTATACCAGGTATCGGATATTGATCAGACCAAAAAACAGGAGCCATCATTCTTTGACCACCCCTGTAGGGATTCCACACCATACACTGATTATTTTTCGGAACCCTACTCTGACCAGGCTGATTCGACTCAGCCTAAACCCGAGTTTTCACTTCCATATCTATTTGAATCACATTGCATATGGTGGGTTCCGCATCTGTTGATCTACATCTATCAACCCACCAGACTTATTGGGTTTGGGCTACATCATCAGCCAACTAATCTTAACAAGTACCTGGTTGGACCAACTAGGCTCTTAATCAAGGTGCTTCTTTTACAAAATTTCGCAGATTTGATTGCTCCCTCTCCACCCCATTTTTCGCTCGGCTGAAGGCATCAAATTTAGCTTTTAACGGGAGGCAACCCGTCATCCCAAAAATAGAGACCCGTCTGATTATCCGTCTGTACTCCATGTCCATTGCACCTTGAGTTCAGCCTTAGACAGTTGATCCCACCTCTGGTACACATATTAGAGCTTGAAATCGTCCGCATCAGTCGATGTATCCTATTCTAAGTCCCTGACCTCAACACTATTTCACACCCTCTGTTTACAATGAGGACATTGCAAAACTTAGGCATGGGGGGTGATAAAGTGCATACATACAGAACCAAGAAAAAGTCAGAAGGAATCTCACAAAAAAAGTCACATATGTCAAAAACACAAAAAATTGAAAAATTAAGAAAAAGAACAAAAAATTGGGGGAGGGAGGAAATTTTGTGAGCCACATAATTATAAGGAGGAGAAAAAGAGAAAAAATGACAAAAGGAGCACAAAATGAAAAAGAAAAAGAGGTAGTCATTAGTAAGAGATTAAGGGATTAACTGAAGTTCTAGACGAGATCAAGAAAAGAAATAAAGGAAAAGTGCTAAGGAGACATAACAAGAGATTAGCGGGAACGCTGGTCATAGGCCTCTTGGGTTAGATTCTTTAGCTTAAAAATTCACGTATCTGCTAAAATCTGGATAATCCTCAAGAGGTTGGGGAAAATGTGAAGCTTAAGTATTAGGTCTAAGGCTTAAGAAGTATTCGGCCTTGTTAACTGACCTCTGGTTTGCGGGATTCGGTAACCTAAGCATCCTAAATTCACACATAGTCTGGTTCAGTGTGCATAAATATCCAAATCACGCAAAAGCATTTAATGTTCTAAAAAATTCACCTAGATTTGGAGCGGCCGATCAACACAAGTTGATTTGGACGAGTTCCCGGTGCGGAGAGGCGGGAAATTCCCCTTGAAGATGCGTAACAACATATCATCTCCTCGGTGCTTGTCTCTTAGGATATTTAAATATCCTACTGGGTGCATGTAAGCACTCCACTGGTTCAGATACCATGGGCGGCATTATCACGAAATGTCGATCGCCAGGGTCTAAATTCGGCCACGGAATGCCATGGGTGGGATTATCTCAAAATCTCGAAAGCCAGGGTTCTGCGGGTTGCCATTGGCGGTGCTATCTCGAAGCATCGATAGCCAGAGACCCTTGGGGATTGATGATGGGGACGAGGAATCCGATACAGACCGTGTTGAGAAGCTAATCCAAAGCTAGAAATAAAAATAAAAAGAGAGAGAAAGCTCTCCAAACAAATAAATCTTCTATCTCTCTCTCTTACAAAAATGCACTGCAAAACTGAACCTAGGCTAAAAATGTCTTAAGCACGGGTGCTTTAACCGCGGAGTCCAACAAACCCTAGGTTAGTTTCTGTGGGCCTTAAAAACCTTTGCGGAGGACTGAGGCTAAAGCGAGTCAGGTCCGGATTTTGGTTGGAACTTGAGTACCTCTAGGCCTATTGTCGGCATTCTGACCTAATCACAAAAGAAGCACTTATCATAAATGATGACAGACAGGGTCTAGAACAGAAGTTAAAATCTTGAAATTTTGCTAGGGGACTAGCAAAAGCTAGGCATGGGGGTATGATGAGAGCCTCATCATGAGCCATAACTAGCCCATTTTAACATAATAAAGAGAATAAAAACTCCTACATGACTTAGAATAGGGGTTAATTGGAGGAATAAGTGTTCTGAGAAGAAAACATGAAATAAAGGTTAAAACTGCAATGTTACCATTGCAGTACATAAACGGGATTTCTCAGAGACAGAGCATAGGTCAAATGGTCTAAATGAGATAAAAAGTAGGTTGAATCAATCGGAAATGGGTTCATGTGCGATCCAGGAATTAAATGACATCTTGTAACCCTAAAACAGACCTGCCTAATTTAACAAGGTTCCAGTCAGGATAAAAATCAAGTAAACCCTCTAAAAGTCATGGAAAAATATCCCCTAGGGTTTAGAACATTCAAATTGGCCTTTGGAACCTAGTTTGACCTAGATTAGGGTTCTAGCTCATTAGTAGACCTAATTTACATTTTTACGCAAAATGCCTAGTCAAACGTGGTCAAACCTAAAATCCAACTTCACCATTGAATTCCTTAGGCCAAAATTAGGTTTGTACCAAAATTTGGACCTAAGGAGAGGTCATCTTGACCTACTTTGCAATTTAGTACACCCAATCACATTTTGGTCCCTATCTTTTGAAAACCATCACATAAACCCCCCTAACTTCATCGCCAATCTTACAATCGGGTCCCTCCGCCATTATTTGGGAGAGATCCTACTCCGACGTGGATTAGAGAGGGAATACTCTCTGATCCCTCAGAGATCCCCTCCCAGAATTGGAAGGGAGATTCTCTGAGGAATCCCCTTCCATCTAAGCCCGATCACAACCCCTGATTTGCACCCAATCTCTCGTGCGAACGCACAAGAGATTTGGGTATCTAACCACCTTCCATCTCCGGTGAGACGTTGGTGGCAGAAGGCATGCCCTCCACGCACCAGAAGCACGGCCAGCACCTATAAATTAAACCCTAACTTCGGCTGCACCTCCTCAGCTCGACTTGGCTGGGATTCCACCTCAAATTCATCTCCTTCTTCTCTGGCCAAGAGGTCGAACGAGCTCCGACGAGCCCCCCTCCTCTCCCTCTTTGCTTTGCCACAAAACCAGTGGTAGCGTCGTCTTCCTCATCCTCCTCCACGTCGCACAACACCTGCACGTGCTGCCCTAGCCCTGTTGTCGCCGCCGTCTTCCCCCACTGGACATCTTCTTCTCCGACGACAGCAGGTACTACCGGCCGCCTCCTCGTCCCTTCGTCCCTTTAGTTAGGTTAAAACTCTTCTTCTCTACCCCCTCTTTCATCTCCCACATTTTATTTCATCAAACATCCCTCGACCGTCACTGTTCACCACCACCTTCCTCATCTCCGGCCACCCTCTGGTGAGATGCTCCCATCGCTCCGCAGCCCCACACGCCTCGCCGACCATCGCATAACCTCCGCTTCACCTCACTGAGTAACCTCTACCCGTCCATAGTCCCTCTACACCTACCCAACGGTCCCCCGAACACACCCACCCATCCGACCACAGGGTGACCTAGGCACACATGCCTAGGCCGCCCCGCAGCCTGCCACCTAGTGCTTCACATTCGCCGTGACACGGCGAAGGTACCCCGGTGATCTGATTAAGCCACGAGGCTCTTTTCGTGTCTGATAGGTTTCACTCCCCGGCCGCCATTGACGGTAACTTGAAGAAGCTCCAAGCTCGCTCCAGGTCACAGGACTGCATGGCTCTAGGAGCAGCTGACACGGGGAGGCATTGCGAAGACTTCTGCTCCAGCAAGAGGCACTGCAAAGTCCACAGCTGTGGCAATGGAAGGATGGACTCCTGCGGGCGTGCGCAAAGTAGAGGTGGAAGATTAGTCCCACATCGTTAACTTACAAAGCGCTGGTGTGGCTTATATTGATATTGTCATATCAGCTAGTTGCCTCCAGTCACACTTGGGGTGAGGTCCCTCACCTTACCACTGCGCCTCATCCGCAAGTTCACTACATGGATCTGGCTACCCGACCCGACCCTGTCTTGAGCACATCTCGCGCACTACCCTCATGCCGGTGCGCCTGGTCTCGGGCGCACTATCCGACCCGCTTACCTGGCTCTCGGAGAGCTTGCTGAGAGTGGTTTACACAAAGAGCGAGAGAGATGCGCGGGTAGAGGGTTAGGTTTTGTTGTGTGTAGTTGTGTGGAGGACATAGGGACTTAGCTGCTGCAAGCAGAGGAAGAGAGAAGGAAGGAGGCTCTGCCAAGGAAGAAAGGCAAGACAGAAAAGTAGAAGAAACGCCAAGGGAAACAGAACTGAAGAAGAAGAGGAACTGAAGGCAAACAGAATTGAAGCAAAGGAAGCAGAGCCAAGGAAGAAGAAGACCCGTAAGGAGAAAGATACTGCAGGAAAAAAAAGAAGCAAGGTAGAAGAAAATAAGAAGAAAAGAAGCACTGCAGAAAAGAAAGAAGAAGCTCAAAGAAGAAGAAAGGAGGAAAATCAGAAGAAAAATAAGAGAAGGGAAACACATTTTTAAGACGTCTGATCCCATGATCAGACATCCAATTTCTTCTTTTTTCCACAATTACTTTTCAAACTCATGCATTTATATTTGAATTGCATTTCGAGAAATTAAGTGTTCAATTACATTCTTGAGATTAGTAGTAAATTCCAATTGCTCCCTATGTTCGACCTTGGATACCTAGGTTTTCGAGTAATAAAACTTTTATTTATTGACGATGCTTGATCACCTATACTACGACGTAATTAACTGTTAAAACACGATCGAGAACAGTGTCAACAGATCTCTTGGGGCAAGTGGATTAAAAATCACTTGCTTGATTGTTTGCCATCACTCCCCCTGCCTCGGGATTTACCGCCAAACTTCGCATAGTGAGGATCCGAGAATCTTGATTCTTGAATCTTTTGCCTTGTGAAGTATTCTTTGAGGCAAGAATAAATAGATTGATTGCCATCCCTCTTTGCCTCATTTATTCGCAATTCAGGATCACATTTTTGGTGGGGAGACTTGGAATTGAGTTGATTCCAACCCCACCACGACTTTTCACGTGCCTAAGATTTGATCCCGAATACTTCAACCCTAACACTTTGATTTTCTTTATCTTGTGGTTGAGCCTTGTGTGTGGAACATCATTTTGGTGATTGGGAGTACTTGAATTGAAGTGCTTTGGCTCCCTTTCACATTAACCTAAAATTGACTTGTGCATCCACACATAGAAATTTCTACCTAAGGAAGCCCATTGCATTTTTAGCATGCATTAACTAACTCACTTTGAAGAAGGGTTTGTTGGGCATAGAACAACTTGTATTCTCTCAAAACTCGGAGATTGGTTGAATTGGTAATTCAGCAAAATCTTAAAATCCATACTACTTAAGGCTGAAATTCTAAAAGCCATTCACCAATTAAAACTTCAATTCAGGGAGATTTCCCCATTGTATGCTTGGTTTACACACTTTCTAAAATCTACTCACTTGGGCAGTACTTGTAAACAACACCCTTCACATTCAAGAAGCACGTGATCCTAAGTCTCTAATTAAAACTGGTAGCAACTTGACCCTTATTAAGGATTAGAGGTCTAACTACCTGCGTGTAGGGCCTACATGCTGGTGCAGGTTCCCGCATGCTATCGGGTGTCTAAGACTGGGGCAAACGGCTGTTCAATCTAGTTCGGTGGTTCCGCGGTGCTCGCATTTGGTTCCGTAGTTTGTGATAGTAGGTAACTTAGATCTTTAGGTCCAAGGGCACACTGTAGTGGTTAGGGATTTGATTGTCTTGATTTGTCATCAAGTGTACCTTTGCGGTGTCATTTCTCTCATCTCCTTTTCCCTTCGTATCCCCCCAATTCTTCCTGCGGTAGTGCATGTTTGGGAGGAGGTCACAAAACCCTGAATTGTTTGAATTGTCTGATAATTTTAGAAGAACAGAAGCCAAATTGTCATCCTCCTCCACAAACATGGCTGCACGCCCACCCCCAAATCCCGAGGGAGGAAACCGCCCTCAAAACCCACCAGGTGGTGGAGCCATGGATCCCATAACCCGCCTTCAAGCCCAAATGGAAATGTACAATGAGCAAATTGAAGCCATTAGGAAAACCTTGGAGGAAATGCAGAACCCTTCCGAACGGGAGGAGCCTAGGTCTCTTAGCTCGTATCAAAATCCCGCTGCTACAGAGACCATAAGACAAATTTGGGTCCCCATGGGTGGGGATGACTTTGAATTGAAACGCAATATAATTGGCCTAATTAATTTTCACTTCCATGGTCTTGCAAGTGAAGATCCTTTTCTCCATTTGGAAGACCTAACCCGATTGGCTAAAACTGTCAAATCGAGAAACATCGAGTTACCTATAGTCCTCATGAAAATGTTCCCATTTTCATTGCGGGATAAAGTGTCGCAATGGTTACGCACCCTTTTGAGAACATCCATTCTTGGGAAGAGATGCGAATAGCATCTCTCAAGAAATTCTTCCCAATTGGGCGAACCAATGCGCTTCGCCGTGCTGTAACTTCCTTTACGCAACAAAACGGTGAACAGTTTCATGAGGCTTGGGAGACGTATAATGACCTCCTCCGGAAATATCCGCACCACGATCCGCCTAAGTGGCATATAACCCAGCTTTTCTATTATGGGCTTAATGAGACTTTGAAGCAGATTGCAAACGCTTCCTGTGGAGGGAATTTCATGAATAAAGATGAGAATGGAGCATTCGAATTATTTGAAAAAATGAGCGAAAACTCAATGAATAATGCCTGCATTGTCGCCTTTATTCATACCAGCCTGCCCCATAATGTCCACAAATTTGACACAAGATCCTCCCATTCATCCACTGATCTGAACCTTATCGCACAGAAATTGGATGAAGTCTCCGTCGTGCACAAGAAGCTTGATGAGCTTCTGGCCAATCCTGCCCGTTCTATGGCAAGCACCCCAACTTCACCACTTCGTCACAATCCTAATTCCTCCAACACCAGGCTTATCCCTAGAAACCCTGTAAGATCTTCCTTACCGAGCATCGCACCGATCGATTCGGTAAGTCATGTGGATCTGGCTTCTACAAGCCAGTATTTTGACACGGAGGACCAAGCCTCCGTGTGCTCGGATGCATATTTACATGCGGACTCATCTTCTGTCTTAGAAGACGCTTACGCCCTGGGAAATAACCCGTTCTCTGCTACTTATAACCCAGGGTGGCAAAATCATCCGAACTTCGCATGGTCCAGCAACCCACAGCCCCAAAACCCCTGTGGGTGGGCCAATGCGACCATCTACACCCGTCATCCCAAGGGCCCATTCTAATCCTGTGGCGAATCCACCATCGGGTCCTTGCATACCGCAAACAAAACATGCATCAAGTCCTCTTGAGAAATTGATGCGAATGATGACGAAAATGTCAAAGCGCCATGAAGAGAACATGACCTCTCTTCAGCACCAATTGGCGCAGCAGAATGCTGAGATCAGTCAACTACGCATGGTGACTCGATCTCAGGGCACTCTTTAGGCCCAACCTATTCCCAACCCGCAAAATTTTGTACCCCATGGTCCTCAACCACAGGTACAACATTCTTAGGGGTAGGTTCATCAGATTTTGCAGGCTCCAAGCATTCCATCGGGATTTCAGGCTAATCCCGCTGCAGCACCTCACTCTTATGTCCCTATTACGAACCCTCCTCCGCCTTATGATCCCATTGGACCCGCAACGTCCAATGCGATTACTACGAGGAGCGGTAAGCGAACCGTCGATCCACCTCGACCTGATCCAGGCCTATCTTCTTCATCGCCTTCTCATTCAGGATGCACACCGCATTTGCGAGAGGACGATACACCTAAACTGGTGCCAAAACCAGTCCCATTCCCTGAGGCTCTACTGAGAGCCAAAAGGCAAGAAAAAGGATATGCAGGCCTTTTATAACCTGTGTAATTTATTCAGGGATGTTGAAATCAAGGTACCCCTGCTAGAGGCTATCGACCACATACCTACTATCGCCCGATTTTTCAAAGACTATACAGCACCCAGGTGACAGTCAAAGAAAACAAAGAATCTGGTGGTTCTCTCACCTCATGCGAGTTGTGCTATACTATCAAATCTACCACCAAAGCAGAAAGATCCAGGCACACTGCTTATTTCTTGTAGCATCCAAGGCTGCAATTTTAACCGTGCTCTGCTTGATCTAGGATCTTCCATCAATCTTATACCAACCATCATGCTCGAAAAATTTGCCTTAGGAAATCTGAAACCCACCCCTGTCACGTTACAGTTGGCAGATCGTTCTGTCAAAATTCCAAAGGGTGTGGTGGAAGACGTGGTGGTTAGGGTCAACAGTCTCTGTTTTCCTGTTGACTTTCTTATTTTGGATATGGAAGTTCCTAGCTCACTTTCTGATTGTCCAATCATCCTTGGTCGACCTTTCTTGGTCACAGCCCGCACCCATATCGATTGCGAGTCGGGCTGTATTGAGATTGCCGTTAGATCTGATAAACTCAAGCTTAACATCTTCAAGGCAGCCAAGAACATTGATTGTGATTGCATCGAGGATGACATGTCTGACGAGGACATGGCCGTCAGTGCGTGTATCGGACTAATTGGGACCTATTCTGACTGTTGTGGATTGCCTTTAAACACTGACGATTGCCTGACCAACACATATTGTGACGTTCCCCCATCCCTCCCTGTTCCAATACCTTCTCCTGACCAGACTTCTGACGAGGTTTTCTCTGATTCCCATACCTCATGGTCTGAGTCATATTCGGGCTACTCACCACCGATCCACACCCTTGAAGACCGGATTACCCTTTCTTTCCTGCCAAATCAGGTGGATTTGCAATTCCACACTGGGACCTTGAGCCCACATACTGTTCACTGGGGCTATCCCTTTTTGGATCCATCTATCCAAGATGCCCCTCTTCTTGGCCAAACTGAGGGCCAACTTCTTCCTCCGGACCTATTTTCTTCTGATCCGTTTGGGACACTCTCATCCCAAGAAATGCCAGATCTTTCACCATCCACTCCCGAGCTGAAAGAGCTGCCTGATACGCTTAAGTATGTTTTCTTGGGACTAAATGAAATGCTCCCTGTAATCATCAGTTTAAAATTGACCAGGGAGCAAGAGTGCAAACTAACAAAGGTCCTTATGGAACACAAGGCAGCCATTGGATGGTCTTTATCAGACTTAACTGGCATTAGCCCCTCCTACTGCACTCACCGTATATATACGAAGGAGGAGGCTCGACCTTCCTGCGAGATGCAGTGATGTCTCAACCCTAACATGCAAGAGGTCGTTAAGAAGGAAATTATTAAGTGGTTGGATGCAGGTATAATCTACCCGATCAGCGATAGCCCCTGGGTGAGTTCGATTCACGTCATGCCCAAAAAAGCGGGACTCACCATCCGTGTCAATGACAGGGGCGAATCCATCCCTACATGCACTCCTACATCTTGGAGAGTGTGTGTAGATTATAGGAAATTGAATGCTGCAACTAAGAAAGATCACTTTCCACTACCTTTCATTGACCAAATCCTGGAGCGGTTAGCAGGAAATAAATTTTTTTGTTTCCTGGATGGATTCTCAGGATATAACCAGGTGGCAATTGACCCCCGGGACAAAAAGAAAACCACTTTTACCTGCCCCTTCGGCACCTTTGCATTTAGAAGGATGCCGTTCAGACTTTGTAATGCGCAAGCAACTTTCCAGAGATGTATGCTGGCAATATTCCATGACATGGTGGGTGACTTTCTCGAGGTTTTCATGGATGACTTTTCGATCTTTGGACCCTCTTTTGATGACTGTCTTGCCAACCTGACCCGTATCCTTAGGAGATATATTGATGTGAACCTCGTGCTTTCCTGGGAAAAAAGTCATTTTATGGTACACGAGGGAATTATTCTCGGGCATATCATCTCCGATAGGGGCATCGAGGTTGACAGAGCTAAGCTTGATGTAATTGCTGATTTACCTGTGCCTGGCTCTGTCAAACAAATCTGCTCCTTCCTGGGACATGTTGGTTTCTATAGGAGATTCATCAAAGACTTCTCCAAGATTTCTCGACCTTTAACTCATCTCCTATCGACCGACGCACCCTTTGATATGGGCCCCAACTGCATATGAGCATTCACACAGCTGCGTGATGTTGTCACCAAGGCCCCTGTTCTCCAGCCACCTGATTAGTCCCTCGACTTTGAACTCATGTGTGACGCTTTTGACTTTGCAGTCGGAGCCATCTTGGGATAAAGACGCGATAGACACCCCTTCGTGGTATACTACGCCAGTAAGACGTTGGACGAGGCCCAGCGTAATTATACAACCACTGAGAAAGAACAACTGGCAATCGTCTTTGGGCTGGAGAAATTCTACTCTTACCTTCTGGGCTCACATGTTATTGTTTTCACTGATCACGCGGCCATTCGCCATCTCATGCACACGAAGGATGCCAAGCCTAGATGATTTGTTGGATCCTTCTACTCCAAGAATTTGACATTGAGATTCGCGGTAAGGCCAAAGCTCAGAATGTTGTGGCTGATCATCTCTCTAGACTAGACCCTGACCACATTGGACTTACCCTATCGATCAATGAGATTTTTCCCGATGAGGACCTATTGGCAATTAATGTGGCAAGTGGACCTTGGTATGTCGACATTCCCAATTACATTGCTTTTGGTTCCCATTCACGTGGCTGGCCTAAAATCCAGCATGAGCATCTCTTGGCAGAAGCAAAGTATTATTTCTGGGATAATCCACTTCCTTTTCGAAAAGATGCTGATCAGATCATTCCTCGCTGTATTCCTGACAGCGAAATCCCCAGTGTGCTATCCTTCTGCCACGATCAGGCCTACGAAGGCCATTTCTATGGGAGGAAAACTGCAGCCAAGGTGTTGCAGTGTGGGTTCTTTTGGCCCTCCCTTAACTAGGATGCACACAATTATGCCAAACATTGCACTAGGTGCCAGTCGTTAGGGTCAATGTCACGTCGTGACATGATGCCCTTGCAACCCATCCTAGCTGCTGAAATCTTTGACATTTGGGGAATCGATTTCATGGGTCCCTTTCCTCCTTCCAACGGCTTCGAATATATCCTCGTGGCTGTTGATTATGTTTCGAAATGGATCAAGGCTATTCCCATGAGCCATGCCGACCATGTCATATCCACTCGATTCATGAAAGACCACATTTTTGCGTGCTTTGGGATCCCTCGAGCCATTATCTCGGATGGAGGAAGCCACTTTACCCATGCTTCTTTTCGGGCACTTCTGAGGAAATATGGAGTCCACCATCGTATCGCATCTCCGTATCATCCTCAGACGAACGGCCAAGCAGAGGTGTTGAACCGACAAATCGAGCAAATTCTCCAGAAAGCGATTCGACCTGACCGTAAGGATTGGTCTGACAAGTTGATTGATACACTTTGGGCGTATCAGACCTCATTCAAGGCTCCCCTAGGTATGTCTCCTTGTAGAATCATTTACGGGAAGCCTTGTCACTTGCCCGTGGAGTTGGAGCACCGCACTTATTGGGCGGTTCGCCAATGTAACCTCGACCCAGACTTGTGTGGTCGAGAAAGGAAACTCCAGCTCTAAGAGCTGGAAGAGCTCCGTCGTGAAGCCTATTATTCTGCGTTAACTTTCAAGCAATGCACTAAGGCTTTTCACGACAGCCGTATTCGACGGAAGGAATTTGAGCCATCTCAGTAAGTTTGGCTTTACAATGCTCGACTCAAATTCTTTCTTGGGAAACTGAAGTCCAAATGGACTGGTCCTTTCCTGGTCTCAAGACCATTTCCCAACGGGGCCGTTGAAATCGAAGATCCCAAATCTGGGCATAAATTTACGATCAATGGGCAGCGTTTGAAACCTTATCTTACTCATGAACCTGCCCTCATTGGAGAAACTGTTGCCTTGCTGGAGGGTAACTAATGTCGTGCCTCATTCTAAGTCCTGCTGGGTACATTAAATTAAACACTCGTTGGGAGGCACCCCAACAACACTTCGCCATTGTCACAAACACTTCACTTTGCACCTTTTCACTTCACCACCCACCATCCACCCACCCTACCACCCTGCTATATACCTGCACCTCAGCTCTCATTACTGGATCTTTGGACCTTCCTCTACCCTACCCTGCATGCATATGAGGACATAGCATCATTTGGCATGGGGGGGTGAATAGGCATCTATAGGATCTGGGTATTATATGGTATCATGCAGCTTCCATCCATCTATAAATATGTACATAAAAAAAAAAAGGTGTTTAGTAATGATCTGAAGGCTGAAACAAAAAATGTAATAAGTGTTTATGGATATTCAACCACTATTTTGAAGACTTTCCAGGCCACAGAAGCTTGATTCGTTCAGGCTCGGCTTAATTCACTTGAGCATTAACAAGATAGATCGGAATCTCTCCTAACTAAGGACGTATTCCTGTACCTGAGACATCAGTACAGGATCCGTTGGTTTGCTTATACTCGAAAGCTTAAGTAATCTTGGTTCACACTACACATATTAAGAAAGACCAGGTGAACATAAGATCCAACCCTAGTGTTCATTAGGGAAGGTGGAGTCCTTACCTGTGCGTGTAGGTAGACTTTTTATCCCAGGCTTTAGTCTTGTGTTTAGGAGAGACTCTTTCCACCAAAAAAGGAACTCTCCCACAAAAAGAAAAGTGTGCTCCTCCAAATAAAGTTGTAAGAGATATACTGACACGTGTTTCAAAAAAAAACTCATGAAAATAAGTCAGTATATCTCGAAAATGTCTGTAAATTCGTCTCCCTCAAAAATGTTTCAGGGCAAAGTTACAAATACCCTATGTCTACCATATATTCTTTGAGCCACAAATGTTATAAAATGGGAGTTGAGTTTTCCATCATCTTTTTAAGAGTCAATCCGTAAACACGAGTTGAAACTGGGACCAACCTGCACTTAAAGATTCATGAAACCCTAAGCTTGAGTCTTAATGTTCATCTGGTCAGTCTTGACCCTTCACTATGCACAAGCCATAATCTCTTGAGTCCTGGAAATCGTTCTTAAGGTTTAAATATCAAGAGTCCAGGTTAGTTGAGAGATGGTCTATGTCACATAAGACTTAAAGTACTGGGAGTCTTCTCTACAATTGGTTCTCACAATATCCAACAAATAAACACACAATGTCGCCTCAGAAGAAAATCTTCAACTTAAGATCATTTCTAAATACAATACAAAATGTTTTGCTAGGGACTAGCAAAAGATAGGCATGGGGGTATGATTGCACAGCAAAAATACACCAATAAATATGCCATCTTGTGTTATTTCCTAGTACTGCCATTGCATATTGGGTAGCCATAGTTGCAATTGTAAAAATTGACACATGCATGCATTTATTTGAGAGGGGAGGAAAGTGAATAATTGGCCTTGTAATTAACGTATTCATTAAGGGTTGCATCGCAATTTTCACCATCTTTATTTCTTTCCAAATCTTCTTCCCCGCGCGGCTACAGGGCATGGCTTGCTCTTCTTTGCACCATTCTCTGCCAACGCATGCCCTGCCAGCTGCATGGCTGGGCATGCACACCCAGGGCATGGCCGTGCATGCCACCATCTCCTTTAAAAAGCACTGCCCGCTTCCTTGCAAAGGGAGCCTGGCACATGGAGAAGACTGTAGCCACCTTCGTCAAGCCATCTTCCTCCTCTTTCCCCTCCTCCACTGAAGAGATACGCTGCGAGCAGGAGCAGGCTCACAATGGTCCCACGACCACCACTGTGAGTCCACCACCACCCAGCTCATCCAAGAGCAGGTGGGCGTGAGGGATTCCACTCTCTGTTTCCATTGCTGAGCCCTTCCCGCCATTACCGAAGCTCCAAGCACTGGAGCCCAGCAGCAGCAGCATGGCACCAACAGCCTCCACGCAGCGCGCAAGCCCCCGCGCTCATGCAAGCAACCGGCGTGAGCTCCTTCTACGTGCGCAGGCCCAATCCAGAATGCCCGTGCGCGCAGAACTGGCAACAACCGGTTGTCCAACCCGTGCGAGCACTGTAGCTACTGTTCACGCATTTCTGCATGGCACTATAGCTACAGTGCGGTGGCCGGAAAGTTTCTCACTTATCTGGTCACCGTGCATCCTCTCTCCTCGCGGCTACCGCCTCCAGCCCATAGCGCATGCCTGTGCCCTTTTACGCTCGTGCCCACCCGCTTCCGCTTCAATGCCTGCACCCGTCTGCCCCACTCCCGCACTAGCCCGCAGTGCGTTGCGTTGCGCTCTCCCTCACGCTTGCTCCCTCCAGCATGCACGCGTGCCCTTGCATGCCTACGCCTACACGTGCCCACGTCCGTGCCTTGGCGTCCAAACGGCACCTGTGTGCTCTAGACGGCTGAAATGCCCGCGCTCTCCCTCTCACAACCACTCCCTCACTCTCCAACAGACACATACATACACACACCACACTTGTACACACTCACGTGTACACACACACACTCACTTGTACATGCCTATATATATACTTATATATATATGTACATATATATATATATTTATATATATATATACATATTAGTACCTATACAACTATATATAAGTATATATACATACATACGTAAATATATATATATATATCTATATATTTATATGTATATATATATTTATACACATATATATACATATATACATACATATATACATATATATCTATTGATAGAAATACATATACATGTATATATATATATGTATATCTACATATATCTATATATATAGATACTTATACGAATATATTTATATACATATACATATATTATTATATATATATGTCTATATCTATATAGTTATATATATACAAATATATCTAGTTAAAAATACATATTTATATATACCTATATATATATTTACATATATATATACATAACTACCTATACATCTAAATAATTACAACCCTAGCTATACATATATATAAATATATATTTTTACATATACACATATATATATATATTTACATTCATATTACCTACCTGTATCCTTGGACCACGTGTTATATCGCGGGAATATCTGAAACAGTTGCTGATATTCCTCGATACCTACATAGAGAAAGCGCCTCCGCACACACTTCCACACATGCATCCTACATTCCACGCGGCACTTCATCCTATTGGTTGCGTCTTCCTAGACGTTGATCAACTCGACACCGTGCTACACATCATTTCCACCTCCACCCCCACCCCTATATATATATTATATATATATCTGTATATATATAGACTATATTTAATTCTTTACAAGCAACCTCTATTTCTCTTTTGTTTCCTGCTATTAAAAAGATTAAAAAAAAAAAGAGTAAAAGAGAAATGATAATCCTTGTCTTGCAGGTACTTGGTCTTGAGAATGGGAAGACCAGTTTTTGGAACCCTAATTTGGCTCAAAGCCAAGGACCTGATTTTGAGGGTGTAGCTCAAGGACAAAATTATCAGCAAAAAAAATCTTAAATTGAGAAGAACCAAAAACATAATAAATGCACGGAAGAGATTCATTGTAGGAAAGGCATAGAAACTTATTCACCTCTAATTCCTACCTCCCTAAGTTCGACCCTGGGCCTAAAAGTGACCATGATAAAATTAAGTAGGCCAGGTTAAAAATTTTTGTAAAAAGATAGTTAGGCTCGATTTAGGTTAACCACTATACTCACTTCAACTCTAATTTCACCATATTAACACAACCTATTCGAGTCCAACTAGGAACCCACCATATGCTATGGAGCTCTGATGGATGTGGAAGTGTGAATTCGGGTTTTGGCTAAGTCGGATCAGCCTGGTCAAAGTAGGGATCAGTAAAATAATCAATGAATGGTGTGGAAGCCCTACAGGGGTGATCAGAGAATGATGGAGCATGGTCTTCAGTTTGTTCAATGTCTGAAACCCAGTATATGTGTGGAGTTGAATCATCTGCAAACGACTCAGTAAGAGGGGAATCAGAATAGAAATTTAGTCCGGTTGGGGGTCGGGGTTGAAAATGGGTTTTGATAGGCTTTGTATATTTGGAAGAGGTGGCTTCAATGAGAATTATGTATGAGGGCTCGTCTAGAAAGAAGTGATAGGTGCTTTCATGTAGAGAGTCCTCATAGTAGCTCTCAAAGTCAAAAGTGAATGCCTGAAGAGTGTCTATAGGATGATGGTAATTTGAGTCGAAGAAAGATTCGAATTCTGGGTTGCAGTCACTCTTGGCATTTTCTGGTTTTGATTCCTAAGGATTGAAAAGAAATGATTCCATCTCACTAGAACCTGAACTTAAATTAGTGATCTCGGGAATCGGGACCTCAGAGTCAGAATCGGAGAATGAATTATGTGAGCTGAGGTCATAGATTAGCTCATTGTATTCAGGAAGCAGATTTTCTCCAAAATCATGGTAAGATTTGAAATCGTCAGAGATATTGCGAAAATCGAGTTCTGAATGAGATTCGAGATCATGAGTTTCACCACAGAATAAATCACATATTGTAGACTTAGCAACCTGACTCGGGTCTAGCCTATATGTAAATTCTGGGCTCAAAAAGGTGTGCTTATTTGGTCTAGGCTCAAGTTCTAGGCTTGTAGGAGAGACCCAATCAAAACCCTACTCGTCCAACTCCTCAATTTTTGTATCGTAAATTGGCATGACGTCTGAAAAATTGATCTAATTCTCTAAGGACGTTGGAGAGAGATATTCATCAAATAGAGGCCCAGAATCATATTCTTCATTGAAACTTTGATTGGTGTTATGCGGAGCCTCATAATCTTCCCAATAAGATTCAGATCCAGATTTTAGGCTTAGGATGTGGGTTGAATCACTAGAATCTAGGTATGAATAACATTCGAGGGTCACCTTATCAGAATAAGGGGTGGGATTTACACCCTTGAGAGGTTAAGTGCTAATCTCATCATTGCAGGAGTTTTGGAATTCTATGCTTAGTGATCCAAGGTCTAAGGTTGGCTCAACATTGTGTTTTCCTGCAATTGGAACTTCCCAACCTATTTCAAGATCAAGCACATTGTACTCCATCTGGGTTGGGAATCCATAACAACTCTGTGCCTCAAACCCGAGATCTGGGAAATCGAATTGATCCTCAATACTACTCCAAGATGGTTCATCATCTATTTGGGGCATGTACGGGTATTTCTGATCGATAATTTGTTTCAATAATCTCATCATCTCTTCTCGTTTTTCAAGATCATTCTGGTGTTATTCCCAAAGTACAGGATTTGTTAAGCATCGAAGGTATTCAAAGTTGTATAATTTTTCTATCTCAATGTATCCTATTATGAGAATGTCTTGGGATGATCCATTTGTGGCTTCTGTCAATAACACTTGCGCACAGTTTATGATGAAAGTTGTGGTTGTTGGTACACTAACCTGAATGTCTTCTATTAGTGTTGAGGTTTTATACTCACTTTCATAGAATTCAAGGGCATCCTCAATCATCCTATCTCTCATAGATCTCAGTGATTCAAGTTTCTTGGATGGTAATCCTAAGTAACTCGGCTGCATATTTGGATCAGATGGTGGAATCAAGATGCAGAATCAAGTTGTGAAGTGATTAGATCTGAATAAAGAGTCCCACTGAAAATTTATGTGTGTGCTTGATAGACGCTAGTTTATCATCATTCTTATGCATTAAAACAAACCTAGCTCTTAGGATTTTACTCCGCAAATGGGTTTCTGGGCTGCATTTAGGCATAAAATAGGTTAGGCATGCATTGCATTTTTTTTATTATCTTTTTAATATGTTTTTGTGAGTGTTAGGGATGTACAGATATATAGATCCCTAAAACCCTAGCACTCAAGAAGGCAAATGGTGAAGGAGAAGTCCAAACCAGCTGGAACCTAGCTCACTTGAACTAGGGTTAGCTCATCCCAGCTCCATTCAGCTAATCTCAGCTGCATGGCAGCTCAAGAGAGTTCATTTTAGCTCACCCTAGCTCAAGTCAGCTCAAATCCAGCTCAACTTAGCTGAGTCTAGCTCATCTCAGCTCCTACTAGTCCACAGGGAGCTCTAGCTAGCTAGCTGAGTTGACAGGAGTTCACCCCAGCTCAGATCTAGCTACATCCAGCTCCACTCAACTCCAGCCAGCTGAAGAAGAACTCATCCCAGCTCAGGAAGCTCAAATCCAGCTCCCGGGGACTCAGCTTAGCTCAACTTAGTTGAGCTAAGCTACCTTAGCTGCCTCAACCAGCTTGACCCTCCCCAGGAGCGCCAGACCCAGCTCACCTTAGCTCATTGTGGTAAAAGCCAGCTCACTTTAGCTTGGCTTAGCAGCTAGCAAAGAACTAGCAAGCTAAGCCAGCTAGAGTAGCTCCATGCTAGCCTCTTCAGCAGCAGCCAGCTCCAGTTTCAGCTACTGACTTCTCCTCAGCTCCGTCCTCCAAACCATAGCTCCAACACCTTCTCCTCTACTCCACCTTTAGCTAAGCTAGCTTAGCTTAGTTTAGCTTAGCTTAGCTTAGCTAACACCTAGCTCCTTGGCCATCCACCACCTTCAAAGTCAACCCTAGCTAGCTCCACCAACTTAAGCCTACTTAAGCTAGCTACTCTACTCAAGTTGGCGCCACCTCCTAGCCATCCCTTCACCCCATTATCTCCACCAAAAGACACCTTAAGTTGGTGCCAAAAACTACCCCTAACCACCTCTATATTGGCGCCAACTTTCAGCCCTTAATCCACCCTACACCTACCCACATAAGCCATCCTAGCCATCCACCTACCCCTCCTTCTAGAATCCCTCTTGGCGCCAACTTAGACCACCTTCTAGAACCCATTTTGGCGCCAACATCAAGGGGTGTCAACCCCCATAACTACCCCCTTGGTGTCTCTTAAGGTGGCGCCAAACACCCTTGGCCATTGGATCCTTAACCACCTCCATCATTCCATCTTGGCCCTCCATTTCAAGGGACACCTTAGCCCCCTTCCTATTCTATAAAAACCCACCACCTACCACCATTTTGGCCCATCCTCCATTAGTGTATTTTTCTACCTACATCCACCTATACCTACTCCCAAGGAGAAGGGGTAGAGAAGGAGATTAAAGGGGCACATCACCAGCCCTTTTGGTGCCTTCTTCTCCCCACTCTCTTCAACTTGGGCCACGCCAAGGAGGAGGACTCTTCCACTTCAAGGAGGATGGCCAGGCAAGGGAGAAGGACCTAGCGTGGACGTCCACCCTTGGAGAGAAGCTTAGGGCACGCCCACTTAGGGCTTGCCTTGGAGGACATCACCTTGGCGGAGCACTGCAAGGAAGGAGTTGAAGGACTCTTTTCAAGATTGGGAGCCACCAACCTTGGAGCAAGAAGCCCTCTTCTTCACCATCTATCTAGAGGATTTGTGTTTTCTTTTTTTTATTTCAATTTTCTAGTAGTAGAAGCTTTCCTCCACTAGGCCTTTTTGTAAAACACTTTTTCCATTATCTAGTTACCTTCTTTGAAATTTCTTGTTTACATTTCTATTTGCTTGTTTTTAGCATACTTCACTCCCTCTCCCTAATTATTCTAGGCCTCCACTTGCCTAGAGTGAGCTTAGGGAGAGGCTCTACTTGCCACTTAGAAGTAGTAGTTAAATTTGAAGTGCAAATCACCTTCCCGCCATCATTTCGCATGTTATCTTGATTCAAAAACAAAAAAAAATGATATATTGAAAAATACAAAAAAGAAAGTTGAGATTTATATTCCAAGCAAGAGAATTAATTTTGCAAACATATTGCCTCCTTGGATGACCCTAGATACTCCCCTATCTAGGAATATAAATTTAAGAGTTGATCGATTTTACGCGTTACAACGACGTATTTTAACAAACTGCGTGAAATCGCTATCAGTGCTCTGATGTGGAACTGAATGTGTTTTTGACCCAATCAAGGCACCCAAAGATGTTTGGATGACTATGGAGGTTCGGGGCAGATGATACCCCTGTATCATAAAGTCGTCCACCTAAGAATTACCTGGGCAGCCAGAGAGGGAGAGTCCTGCAAAGACCCCTACATGGTAGAGCATCCCCACGGGTTATACGGTTTCCCCCACTCGACCTCTCTTGTCACTGTGATTCCACGTACACCAGAATGGGGACCTTAACCTCTTAAGTCTACCACTTTTAAGATCAAAGGTGCTTAGGGTTTTCACTTGAACTTTAGATGTTTTGGTGTTGTGACCTAATTTCAAGGTTGGTTGATCCAACAAAGGGTTAACTTCACCTGACCTGTCCTAAAGATGGTAGAGTGATTCTAGGTCAAGACCTAGAAATCACCCTGATTTGACTCCCAGGTTATTAGGTCCAAGGTTTTTAAGATTCAATTAATTTTAGAGCTCAATTTTAGGGATTGTCTTGCTTAGATTTTTTCAATCAAGGGCTTGGGTAGTACACTGATGCGGGTAGGTTTGTTTCCTTTTATGTAGGAACATGTGAACTAGCACTTCAAAAATCCTACTGTAGAAACCCTAATTTGGTTCTATTTCCAATCCTCTTTGATTTTCACAGAAGTTCTCTTTGGACTCCAAACAAGAAGTGTGTAGTTCGTGAAGATTTAGAAATTAAGCGTGATCACTAATACGCACAAGAATTTGTGGGGTAGGATCTTTACAAATTGCTTCAACTTCAGTAAGATTTGAAAAATTTTGCAAAAGCAGGAAACTTTTGCCTTAAAGATGGTAATTACTATAGAAAGAAGGCAGTTGATTCCTAATTTGATTGCTCCCTTTTGTCTTTCCAGGATTAGGAGATGGATTGAGGGAAGAGAGAGTTTACCTACCCTAGAGTGGTTGATTTTCGCAGGAGATCTCCTCGTGAAATACCTTGCAGAAATCACAATAAAGCAAATAGGGCAAGTTAGTGCTCAAATATAATAAAAAATAATGAAGAGACTAGTGATGAATTGCATGTTGCTCCCCGACAACAGCGCCAAAATGTTTAGCAGAGGGCGAGATCGATTTTATAAAATAAATGATGCGACTTAGTATAGTTGAAATTGCCTTGAAAACTAATAAGAATTTTATTACTCGAATGTTAACTCCGAGGTCGAACACAGGGTGCAATTTGAAAACTTAAATGGAATTCATACTAAACTCAAAAATAGATGCAATTTGAACACTTAAAGTTACTCAAAATCTAATTCAAAATATAAAGCAGGAGTTTATGAATAAAATGTTGCAATGTTGAGAAATTGGACGTCTGATTATAGAATCAGACATCTTAAAAAGATATGCTTCTTCTCTTTCTCTTCTTCTCTTCTTTGGTTCTTCTTTTCTTCTGCTTCTTCCTGCCTTGACGATAGCTTCTTTTTCCCTTGTCTTCTTCTTCTTCCTTTCTTCTTCCTCTTTTCTCTGACTTTGGCTTTACCTTTGTCTTCTTTCTTTTCTTCTTTGCTTTTGCCTTTTCCTCAACTGTGCCTTCTCCTTCCTTGGCACTTCTTCTTTTCTTTTCTGCCTTTCTTTCTTTCTTCTTCTTCTTCTTTTCCTTAGCTTTGGTCGATGGCTTCCTTCTTCTTTGTCTTCTTTCCTTTGCTGACTTCTTCCTTCTTCTTCTTCTGTTCCTTCTTTTTCTTCTCTAGCACTCTTTCCCTTCTTTCTGCCTTCTCCTTCTCTGGCTTCTCCCTCAGCTTCCTCTTTTTGGCTTAAGTCCTTTTCCTTGGCGGTGCCTTCTCTCTTCTTTGTCTTCTTGTTCTTCCATGATTTCTCCTTCCTTCTTCTTCCTTCTTCTCTGCCTTAGCTTTCTTGGCCTTTAGCTTCCTTGGCTTCTGATCTCCTTCTTCTTCAGCCGCACCTTCTCCTTCCTTGGCTCTTCTTTCTTCTTTGGCTTTCTCTGCTACAGTGCCTTCTCCATCCTTAGCGTCCTTTGCTTTTCCTTCTACTCTACAGCTGCACCTAAGGCTTCCTTCTTTCTTTCCTTCTTTGGCTTCAGCTTCCTCTTCCTTCTTCCTTTCCCTGCACACAAGTGCAAAACCTACCCTTACCCTCCCCAGCGTACGCTCTCTCTCTTTTCTATCATAGGTTCGCTCTCCCAAAGCCAATATGGTATTCGGGTCGGGGAAGCACACCAGGGTCCAGGCACACTGGTGTGGGTGGCACGCAAGGAGTGCAGGGTAAACGGGTCAGGCAAGCCAAGTCCATGGAGCGTGGGTCGCAGATGAGGTGGGTACGTGAGCGAGGGGACCTCACCCCATGCTCGGAGGCAAAGAGCCTCTAGCACAAAAACAACTTATATCACTTACCGAGCACTAAACTTTCCAAGGTGGGACTAAAAGTCCCACCTGCTTTGCTTAATTACTGTGGCTGTAGTGCTCTCTCAAAGCTGCTCACTGGCTGAATGAGTGCACGAGGTAATTCCGCGTTGCCTAGATGTGGGAACCTAGAGCACGGTAGCCTGGCACGAAGGTTGCTTGCTTCTTCAATTCGGCATTAATGGCGACGTAGGCCCGATCCTACGTTCAAGCAATACGGCCTTGTGGCCTCATTAAACCACACAGAAACCTTCGTCATGGCATGGTGATGGTGTTGCGGTAGGTGGCTAGGCGCGGGTTGGCCTAGGCATGCGTGCCTAGGTCGGTCTATGCCTGTAGTGATGGGTGTGGTCGGTGGGAGTGAACGGAGGCTGTGGTGGGCAATGGTGTTGGAGAAAGTGATCAGTGGATGAGGGCGGTGCTTCTGAGGGGTCTGGCGAGGTGGATGGGTGTGTGGAGGTGATGGAGACCCCTCGCCGGTGGTCTGCCGAAGGTGGAGAAGATGGTGGGGCTCTATGGTTGTCGAGGGGTTGAAAATAGAAATAAAAAAGGGGGAAATACAGAGAGGAGAGAGGGGAAGAGATCTAAACCAATTAAAGGATGAAGGGAGACAGGAGGACAACTGGCGCGCACCTACTACCACCAAAGAGGAGGTCCAGTAGAGGGGTGACGGCGACGATGAGGGGGTAGTTGACACTAGCGCCGGTACGGCGCGACATGGAGGAAGAAGGTGAAGACAGCTCTGCCACTGGTATTGTTCCTGAGCGACGAGAAAAGGGAGGAGATGTCGCCGGAGCTCGCTGGATGCTTAGCCGGAGGAGAAGAGAAGAAATTAGAGGGTGGTTCCCGGCCAAACCAAGTTGAAAATGAGCAACCAGATCTAGGGCTTCTTTTATAGGCACAGGCAGAGGGCCTTGTGGTTGGAAGGCAAGCTTCCAAGCACAAGTATCCTCGTCGGAGTAGGAATGTGCGAGAGACCCAAATCTCTCATGCGTTCGCATGAGAGATTGGGTGACAAGTAGGGCTTGGAATTGTGCTCATCCTGAGAGAATCTCCCTTTCAAATTTGAGAGGGAGTCTCTGAGGAATCAGGGAGAAATCCCCTCTAGAATCCTTTCTGGAGTAGGACTCCTTGGCTGTAATGGCAGAGGGACCTAATTGCAAAGAATGGCGGGGAAGCTAGGGGGCATCCGCAAGGTTTTCGAAAGCTAGGGGTCTAAAAGTAATTGTGTTGGACTATTTTTCAAAGTAGGTCAAGGTGACCTCCCCGTAGATCCAAATTTTGGTAAAAACCTAATTTAGACCTAAGGAATCCAATGGTGAAGTTGGATTTTAGGTTTGATCACATTTGACTGGACATTTTACACAAAAACCTAATTTAGGGTAAATATATGACTAGGACCCCTATTTAGGTCAAAATAGATTTCAAAAGTCAAATTGAAGGTTATAAACCCTAGAAGATATTTTTCCATGAATTTTAGAGGGTTTAGTTGATTTTTATCCAGACCAGAACCTTGTTTTATTAAGTGGGTCTGTTTTAGGGTTATAAGAAGTCATTTAATTCCCAAATTGCACATTAACCCTTTTCTAATTAATCCAACCCACTTTTTATCTTGTTAAGACCATTTAATTTATGTTTAGCCCTAGAGAAATCCTGTTGATGTACTGCAATGGTAAAATTACAGTTTTACCCTTTGTTTCTTATTTTCCACTCAGCATAGTTATTCCGTGAATTAGGCCCTTCTCCAGGTTATGTAGGAGCTTTTATTCTCTTTTCTAGGTCAAAATGAGCTAGATAGGGAACATGATGGTGTTCCCATCACTGAGTCTGCCGCGAAGGTTTCTAAGGCCCGCAAAAATTGTCCAAAGGTTTGTTCACGCCAGCAATTAAAGTACCCATGCGTAGAATGTAGCATGTCTAGGTTCAATTTGCTAATGCATTTTTGATAAGAGAGAGATAGAAGGATTTTCATTTGGAGAGCTTTTTCTCTTTTCTTTTTATTTTTCCCTAAATCCAGCCTCGAATTGGCCCTAAACATGGTCTGTATCAGATTCCATGTCCCTACCGTCAATCCTTGAAGGGTCCTTGGTAATCAATGCTTTTGGATAGCACCACGCATGGAAACCCTCAGAACCCTAGCTTTTGACACTTCGGGATAGTGCCACCCATGGTGTTCTGTAGCTAAATTCAGGCCCTGGCAATCGACATTTTGGGATAGTCCAGCCCATGGCACCTGAACTAGCACAAGGTGCTTACATGTCCCCAGTAGGATATTTAGTTATCCTAAGAGACAAGCACCAAGGAGACGATATGTTATTACGCATCTTTAAGGGGAATTTCCCACCTCTCTGTGTCGGGAACTCATCCAATCAACTTGTGTTGTCGAGCTACTCCTAAGCTAGATCTTCGTGTTGACTTTTCATAACAGAACACATTTTTGGCATAATTTTTCTTTATTAAGTGCATTGAACCAAACTAACTGTGTGATTTTGGGTGCTCAGGTTACCAAGTCCCGTAAACCAAAGGGTAGACAACGAGGCCAAATAATCCCTAAGCCTTAGACCTATTACATCAGCCTCGCACTTTCCTCAACATCTTGAGGATTAAACCAAATCTTAACAAATACTTGAGTGTTTAAAAATTAAAATAGATCCAAGAGGCCTAAGGTCGGTATCCACCACTAATTCCCTATGTTTTAGCCTTCTAGGTCTTAATTCATCATCCGATCCAACTTAGAAGTTAGGTAGGTTCTATATTAAATTTCAAGGGACTAATTCATTTTTCTTCTCTTTTTGGTTGCTCCTTTTTCTCTTTTCTTTTCTTTTCTTCTTCTTCTCTTTTCATTCAGTTCAAACTGACCTCTCCTTTCCTCTTTTCACCTCTCTTTCTTTCTTCTTTTTAATGAAACCCTTCCATGCATTGATTTCACAATGTTTTGCACTTTAATACCCCCCATGCCTACGATCTGTAATGTCCTCATTGTAAATTAGGTGGTTCGAGTTCAATTCAAATCGTACATAAGAACAGATGGGTGGTGAATGGGTCAGAATGATTGTTGCAAATGATTTCAAGCTTTGGTATGTGTACCAAAGGTGCAGTCAACTGTTCTAATGGACGAAGACTAAAGTACAATATGAATTTAGCAAAAGAATATGTCAGGAAGGTTTTGGGTTTTCCAAGAAGATGATGGGTTGCCTCCCATTAAGCGCTAAGTTTAACACCATCAGTTGTGAGCAATGAAGCTCAAGGAGAATGGAGATCAAAAGATACTGCAACGAAGTTTGAGTCAGTGAGTTCAATGAACGATTTGAGTCTTTGACCATTCACGGTGAAAGGTTCAAAATCAAGGCTGAGTTCACTGATTTCGACAGCCCCATTTTTGAATAGTTGTCATACCAGAAATGGTCCAATCCATTTAGATCAGAGTTTGCCTGGGAAGAGCTTGAGTTTGGCATCCAAGAGTAGCAGTTTCTGACCAGGATGGAAGGTTTTTCTTGATATGTCTTACCATGAAAGGCTTTCAAGCACTCTTTGTAGATTCGCAAGTTCTCATATGCGTCATTATGTAGTTCCCCGATCTCACTTAATTGCAACCGGCAGTGGATTCCAGCCGTCAAAAGATCTAGATTGCACTTCTGTACTGCACAGTAGGCTTTATGCTCCATTTCTGCGGGGCAGTGACATGCCTTCCCGTACACGAGTCTGAAGGGAGACATGCCTAACTGGGTCTTATGGGTGGTCCTATAGGCCGACAAGGCTTCGAGAAGGCAAGTAGACCAGTCCTTCCTATCAGGCCAAATAGTGACCTGAAGGATCTTCTTGATCTCTCTATTTGACAATTCAGCCAATCCATTAGTCTGGGGGTGATAAGGAGTCAAGCTATGTTGCGACATCCCATACTTTTTCATCAGGGGCTGGAAGTACACATTTGCGAAGTGGGTCCCTCCATCAGAGATGATAGACCATGAAATATCGAACCGAGAGAAGATATGCTAATGAATGAATTTAATCACAACATTATGATTGTTGGTTCAGGTTGGGATGGCTTCGATCCATTTGGATACGTAGTCCACAGCTAAGAGAATGTATTCAAAACCATCAAATTTTGGGAAAGGGCCCATAAAGTCAATCCCCCAGATGTCGAAGATTTCACACACAAGAATCCACTATAGAGGCATCATGTCCCGTTGATTGCACAGCAAGCTACGCCAATAAATATTCCATCTTATGTTATTTCCTAGCATTACCCATGCATCTTATGTAGCCATACTTGCATTTGTAAATATTCACTTGCATGCATTTATAAAGAGTGGAAGAGAGTGAGAATAAATGGCCATTCAATCCACTTCAATAATTAACATCTTCATTGTGTGTGCAATGCAATTTCACCACTCCCATTTCTATATTCCACGGCTGCTATGCACGTCTCCTCGCCACCCTCATGCCAGTTGCATGGGGAGAGGCGTGCACTCTTTCTACAAAAGAGCATGCACTCTCCCCTACTACAGGAGCCAGCCCTCCACCCGCAAACACACCCATCTCCACCCTCAGACAACACACACAACACCACACACACCCGTCGGTCACTCTCTTCCCCTCTCCCTCTCCATACATAGATCCTCTTCTCACAAGTTGAGAAGAGGCACACTATGTGTAGGAGAAGTTCACAGTGGTCTCAAGACCCCACTGTGAGCTCCACCACCGCCTAGCTCCATTGTGAGCAGGTGGGCATGGTGGTTTCCTTTTTTTTGTGTTATTTGCATACTTGCCTTTGTTTTCTGATTTCGTTTTTAGTTTTGTTTTTCTTTGCTTCATCACCCTCGTCGCCATTGTTGTAGAGCTTCAAGCTCTAAAGCTTGGCCTACACCTCCATGCACCTCCGAACTCCACGCGTGTGCACAGAACCCAGCTTCCCTTTCCGCATGCATATGCATGCTCTATGGCTTCTCCACGTGCCCACTGCCTCAGCCAGTCACCGCTCCATGCACCCACCACCTCAGCCAGTCACCGCTCCCCGCGCTACACTGCAAGGCATTGTTCATCACAGTCTGCGCAACACTATAGCCACCGGCAAGTTTCTCACTTAGCCGGTGGCTTTGCATTCTATCTCCTCGCCATTACCGCCTCCACCCGGTCACCCAGCGCCCGTGCCTCACCACTCAACGTGCACCCTTTTGTGCTGCATGCTGCACCCGCACATCCCCAATGTGCCCATGCATGGAAGCGACCCACGCCCACTCACCAAATGACACGTGACGCCTCAAACATCATAACTCATCACCCTCCCAGCACATAACCCTTGTGCGCTACGGCTCTGCGCGCAGACCTTGTGCGTTGCGCGTGCGACGTACCTCCCCCTCTGCACGTAGTGCAGTGCTCCTTCAGCACATACACTCCGTGCCATCCTCCCACATACACACACACTCACAAACACTCGCACACCTACACACATACATATATATATATACTCACACACTCTCACCCTTAAATATCTATATATACATAAATAAATAAATAAATATATATATATTTAAATAAATATATATATATATTATTATTTATTTAAATATATATATATTCCTCTACATATATATATCTATATAGTTATAGCTAGTTATGTATATATACATATATACTTATATATCCACATATCCACGTTCTGTCATACACACATTCACCTCACATCTACTATCCACATACCTGTGCACTCACCCCTTCACTGTGCATCGTATCGCGTGAATATTCACACCAGTTGCTAATATTTCCCGATACCCAGGCAAAGCAAGCGCTTCCACTCACACTCACACACACCCGCTGCACACTCCATGCGGCACTTAGTCTTGTTGGTTGTGTCTTACTAGACATGGACCAACTTGACACCATGCTGCATTCCATCTCCATTTTCACCTCCACCCCTATCTATATAATATATAACTATATATATATTCTATATCTACTGCATATATATACATATATATACTAAGCTAAGTATTTCTTTTCGTTTCTTTCCTTGCAATTTATTCTACTTTCATTTGTCCTTTATTTTTTGCTATTAAAAAGACCAAAAAAAAGTATAAAAGAGAAAAGATAATTCTTGTCTTGCAGGTACTCGATCTTGTGAGTGACAAGATCGATTTTGGAACCCTAAGTTGGATTCAAGCCAAGGACCATTTGCCTCAAGGCCAAGGACTTCATTTTTGAGGGTGTGCCTTAAGAACAACATTATCACAAAAAAATCTTAAAAGTAGAAAAACCAAAATCATAATAAACACAAGGAAGAGATACATTTTAGGAAAGGCGTAGAAACTCCTTGATCTCCTAATCCCCCCCTCCCTAAGATCGACCCTAGGCCAAAAAGTGACCAAGATAAAATCAAGTAGGCCAGGTTAAAAATTTTGTGAAACTAGTGTAGGCTCGATTTAGGTTAACTCACTATACTAATTTCAACGATAATATCACCATATTAATAAGACCTATTCGAGTTCGCATCATGTCTTTCTGGCACCGTTGTCGGGGAGGAGCTATTTAGAGTAAGTTTCTACTCTCTTCCTTTGATTTTCTTGTCTCCCACCCTTCTTTTCACAGGTGTTTTGTTTGTTTGTGTGCAGGTGTACCTATTGCAAGGAGGAGACATGCAGAGGAGGTCGGAGACATAGGCAAATCTGAGGTGGGTGCGTGAGTGTGAAGTCGCCAGCACCGCATTAGAGCTTTGTCCATGTTGCTGAGGAGGTAGGTGTCTTCCTCTTAGTAACTTAAGTCATCTTGTCACCTTAAAAAAAAAGAAAGATAAAAAAATCTAAAAATTCTGAAAACCTAAAAACACATCTTGGGAATTTCTTGGGGCAAGTGGACTAAAACCTACTTGTTGATTGTTTGCTATCACCCCCATCGCCCCTTGATTTCCCGCAAACTTCGCATAGCAAAAATCCAAGAATCTTGATTCTTGCCTTTTTCATTGTGTGAAGTCTTCTTAGAGGCAAGATAAAAATTGATTGATTAGCAACCTTCCTTGCCTCATTTATTAGAATTTCCAGATCACATTTTTGGTGGGGAGTCTTGTAATTGAATTGATTCCAACCACACCACGACTTTACATTTGCCTTAGCTTCAATCCCAAATATTTCAATCCCAACATTTTCATTTTCTTTACATCATTTGGTGGTTGAGCCTTGTGTGGATTATCATTTTAGTGATTGGGAGTACTTGAATAGAGTGTGTTGGCTCCCTCTCACATTAAGCTAAAATTGACTCGTGCATCCACACTTAGAAATTTCCATCTAGGGAAGCCCATTGCATTTTTATCATGCATTAACTAATTCACATTGAAGAAGGGTTTGTTAGGCATAGAAAACTTGTATTTTCTGAAAACCTAGAGATTGGTTGAATTGGTAAACCAGTGGAATCATAAAATCCATACTACTTGAGGTTGAAATTCTAAAATCCATTCACCATCTAAAACTTCAATTCGGGGAGATTTTCCGATTTCATGCTTGATTTACACACTCTTAAAATCGATGCACTTAGGCATTACCTGTATACAACGCCCTTCACATTCCTTGAGTACTTGATCCTAACCCTCTAAATTAAAACTTGTAGTAACTTGACCCCTATTAAGGATTGGAGGTCTAACTACCTACGTGTAGCACCTACGTGCTGGTATGGGTTCTCGTGTGCTATCGGGTGTTTAAGACTGGGGAAAACGACCTTTCAATCTCGCTCGGTGGTTCCGCGGTGCTCTCATTTGGTTCTATAGGTTGTGATAGTAGGTAACTTAGATCTTTAGGTCTAAGGGCCCATTGTAAAGGTTAGGAAATTGATTGCTTTGATTTGTCATCAAGTGTACCCTTACGAAGTTGTTTCTCTCATCCCCTTTCCCTTCTCATCTCCCCAATTCTTCCTGCGGTAGTGCATGTTTGGGAGGTCACAAAACCCTGAATTGTTTGAATTGTCTGATAATTCTAGAAGGGTAGAAACTGGTGAATCATCATCCTCCTCCACAAACATAGCTGCACGTCCACCCCCAAATCCCGATGGAGGAAATCGTCCCCTCCAATCCCACCAGGTGGTGGTGGAGCCATAGACCCCATAACCCGTCTCTAGGCCCAAATGGCACTGTACAATGAACAAATCGAGGCCATTAGGGAAACATTGGAGGAAATGAATTGCCCTCCCCCTGAAAGGGAGGAACCTAGGTCTCTTAGTTCCTATCAAAATCCCGCTGCTACAGAGATCATTGGGCAAATTTGGGTCCCCATGGGCGAGGACGATTTTGATTTAAAACCTAATGTCATTGGCCTAATTAACTTCCACTTCCATGCTCTTGCAAGTGAAGATCCCTTTCTTCAATTGGAAGACTTAACCGGTTAGCAAAAACTGTTAAACTAAGAAACATCGGGTTATCAATAGTCCTCATGAAAATGTTCCCGTTTTCATTGCGGGACAAAGCGTCGCAATGGTTGCGCACCCTTGGTTGGCCCATCCACTCTTGGGAAGAGATGAGAATAGCATTTCTCAAGAAATTCTTCCAAATCGTGTGAACCAATGCACTTCACCAGGCTATAACTTCATTCGTGCAACAAAACGGCAAGAGATTTCATGAGGCTTGGGAGAGGTATAACGACCTCCTAAGGAAGTACCCACACCATGGTCTTCCAAAGTGGCATATAGCCCAAATCTTCTATTATGGGCTAAATGAGACTTTGCGACAGATTGCCGATGCTTCCTGTGGAAGGAACTTTATGAATAAAGATGAGAATGGAGCCTTTGAATTGTTTGAGAACATGAGTGAAAACTCAATGAACAATGCCTCCATTGTCGCCTTTAATCATACCAGCATGCCCCGCAATGTTCACGAAGTTGACACGGGACACTCCCATTCATCCATAGATCTCAACTTAATTGCACAAAAATTAGATGAAGTCTCCGTCGTGCACAAGAAGCTGGATGAGCTTTTGACCAACCCTGCCCACTCTATGGTAAACACCTCCACACCATCACTCCGTCACAACCTTAATCCTTATAATGCCAGGCTACTGCGAGCCAGTATTTTGGCATGGAGGACCAAGTCTCAATGTGCTTAGATGCATATACACATAAGAACTCGTCTTCTGGCTTAGAAGACGCTTATACCTTGGGGAGCAACCCATTCTCTGCTACTTATAACCGAAGGTGGTGAAATCATCCTAACTTCACATGGTCTAGTAACCTGCATCGCCAAAACCTTGCAAGTGGACCAATGTGACCGTCCGCACCCGTCATCCCAAGGGCCAGTATAATCCTATGGCAAATACGCCATCAGGTCCTTGTGCACCTCAAACAGAACACGCATCAAGTCCTCTGGAAAAATTGATGCAAATGATGATGGAAATGTCCAAGCACCATGAAGAAAACATGACCTCTCTTCAGCACCAATTAGCACAGCAGAATGCTGAGATCAATCAACTACGCATGACGACTCAATCTTAGGGCACTCCTCTAGCCCAACCTGTTCCTAACCCGCGAAATTTTGTACCCCGTGGTCTACAACCATAGGTATGACCTTCTCAGGGGTAGGTTCATCAAATTCTGCAAGCTTCGAGCACTCCACCAAGATTCCAGGCTAATCCTGCAGCAGCACATCACCCTTACGTCCCTATTGTGAACCCTCCTCTGCCTTATGATCCCACTAGACCTGTGACGTCCAATGCAATTACTACGAGGAGTGGTAAGCAAATCGTCGATCTGCCTCGACCTGATCCTGGCCCATCTTCTTCGTCGCCCTCTCATTCGGGATGCACACCACATTCTCGTGAGGATCATACGCCAAAACTGGTGCTAGAATTGATCCCATTCCTTGAGGCTCTACTGAGGGAGCCAAAAGGAAAGAAAAAGAATACGCAGGCCTTTGCTAACCTACATAATTTATTCAGGGATGTTGAGATCAAAGTGCCCCTGTTGGAGGCTATCGACCATATACCTACTGTCGCTCGATTCTTCAAAGACTACACTACACCCGGGCGACAGTCAAAGGAAACAAAGAATCCAGTGGTCCTCTCGCCTCATGCGAGTTGTGCTATACTGTCAAATCTACCACCGAAGCAGAAAGATCTGGGCACATCGCTTATTTCATGTAGCATCCAAGGTTGAAATTTTAACCATGCTCTGCTTGATCTAGGATTTTCCATCAATCTTATACCAACCAACATGCTCAAGAAATTTGCCTTAGGAAATCTGAAACCCACCCCTGTCACATTGCTGTTGGTAGATCGTCCTGTTAGAATCCCGAAGGGTGTGGTGGAAGACGTAGTGGTTAGGGTCAACAGTCTATGTTTTCCTATTGACACTCTTGTTTTGGATATGGAAGTTCCTATCTCACTGTCTGACTATCCGATCATCCTTGGTCGACCTTTCTTGGTGACAGCCCGTGCCCATATCTATTGTAAGTCAGGTTGCATTGAGATCGCCATTGGCTCTGAGAAGCTCAAGCTAAACATTTTCAAGGCCACCAAGAACTTTGATTGCGATTGCATTGGGGATGACACGTCTAATGAGGACATGGCCGTCAGCCATGTATCACTAATAGGGACCTATTCTAACTGGTGTGGATTGCCCATGAACATAGACCATCGCTTGACAGACGTACACTGTGACATTTCCCTACCCCTCCCCTTACCCATATCTTCTCCTGACCAGACTTCTGACAAGGTTTTATCCACTTCCCACTCCTCATGGTCTGAGTCATATCTAGGCTACTCATCGCCGGTCCACCCTCTTGAAGACCAGATTGCCCTTTCTTTCCCGCCAAATCAGGTGGAAATATGACTCCACACTGGGACCTTGAGCCCAAATGCTAATCACTGGGACTCTCCTTTCTTGGATCCATCAATCCAAGATGCCCCTCTTCTTGGCCAATCTGAGGGTCAGCTTCTTACCCTGCCCTTCTTTCTTCTGACCCTTTTGGGATACTCTCGTCCCAAGAAATGCTAGATCTTTCATCATCCACTCCCAAGCTAAAAGCGCTCCCTGACACGCTTAAATATGCTTTTCTTGGGCCAAATGAAATGCTCCCTGTAATTATTAGTTCAAAACTGACCAGGGAGCAAGAGTGCAAGCTAATGAAGGTCCTCATGGAATACAAGGCAGCCATTGGATGGTCCTTATCTGACTTAACTGGCATTAGCCCCTCCTACTGCACTCACCGTATATATATGGAGGAGGAGGCTTGACCTTCCCGTGAGATGCAACGACGTCTCAACCCTAACATGCGGGAAGTCGTTAAAAAGGAAATTATTAAGTGGCTGGATGTGGGTATAATCTACCCAATCAGGACAGCCCCTGGGTGAGCCCAATTCATGTCATGCCCAAAAAGGCAGGACTCACCATCCGTGTCAATGACAGAGGCAAATCCATCCCTACACGCACTCCTACATCTTGGACAGTGTGTGTAGATTATAGGAAACTGAATGCTAAAACAAAGAAAGGCCATTTTTCATTACCTTTTATTGACCAAAATCCTAGAGCAGTTAACGGGAAATAAAATTTTATATTTCCTAGATGGATTCTCTAGATATAACTAGGTGGCTATTAACCCCTGGGACCAAGAGAAAACCACCTTCACTTGCCCCTTTGGCACCTTCGCATTTAGAAGGATGCCATTCAGACTATGTAACGCGCCAGCAACTTTCCAAAGATGTACGCTGGAGATATTTCATGATATGGTGGGTGACCTTCCTGAGGTCTTCATGGATGACTTTTCGGTCTTCGAACCATCATTTGAAGATTGTCTAGCTAACTTGACCCGCATCCTTCGGAGATGTATTGATGCGAACCTCATTCTTTGTTGGGAGAGAAGTCATTTTATGGTGCACGAGGAAATTGTTCTCGGTCACATCATCTCCGATCGGGGTATTGAGGTGGACAGAGCTAAGCTTGATGTGATTGCTGATTTACCTATGCCTAGCTCTGTTCGACAAATCCGCTCCTTCTTACGACACGTTGGTTTCTATAAGAGATTTATTAAAGACTTCTCTAAGATTTCTAGACCTTTAACTCATCTCCTATCAACCGACGTACCCTTTGATATGGGCCCTGACTGTATACGAGCATTCATGCAACTACGTGATGTTGTCACCAAGGCCCCTATTCTCCAGCCACCTGATTGATCCCTCGACTTTGAACTCATGTGTGACGCTTCCGACCTTGCAGTCGGAGCCATCCTGGGACAAAGACGCAATAGACACCCCTTCATGGTGTACTACACCAGTAAGATGCTGACGAGGCCCAGTGTAATTATATGACTACTAAGAAAGAACTACTGGTGGCTGTCTTTGAGCTGGAGAAATTCTGCTCTTACCTTCTGGGCTCGCATGTTACTGTATTCACTGATCATGCAACCATTCGTCATCTCATGAACAAGAAGGATGCCAAGCCTAGACTGATTCATTGGGTCCTTTTGCTCCAAGAATTTGACCTTGAGATCTGCGATAAGGCTGGAGCCCAGAATGTTGTTGCTGATCATCTCTCGAGACTGGACCCTAACCACATTGGACTTACCCTGCTGATTAATGAGGTTTTTCCTGATAAGCACCTACTGGCAATTAATGTGGCAAGTGGACCTTGGTATGTCAACAATGCTAATTACCTTGCTTCTGGCTCCCTTCCATGTGGCTAACCTAAAAACCAGCGCGAGCGTCTCATTGTAGAAGCAAAGTACTATTTCTAGGATAATCCACTACATTTTTGAGTAGGTGCTGATTAGATCATTCGTCGTTGTATTCCTGACAGCGAGGTCCCTACTGTGATATCCTTTTGTCATGATCAGGCTTGCGGAGGCGAGGAAAACTGTAGCTAATGTGTTGCAGTACGGTTTCTTTTGGCCCTCCCTTCACCAAGATGCACACAATTATGCTAAACAATGCACTAGGTGCCAGTCACTAGGGCCAATGTCACATCGTGACATGATGCACTTGCAACCCATCCTAGCTGTTGAAATCTTTGACATATGGGGAATCAATTTCATGGGTCCCTTTCCTCCCAATGTCTTTGAGTACATCCTCGTTGCTGTTGACTATGTTTCAAAATGGATCGAGGCTATTCCCACGCGCCATGCCGACCATGTCATATCTACTTGATTTGTCAAAGACCACATTTTTGCGTGCTTTAGGATCCCTAGAGCCATTATCTCTGATGGAGGAAGTCATTTTTCCCATGCTTCTTTTCAGGCACTTCTAAGGAAATATGGAGTCCACAAACATATCGCATCGCCGTATCATCCTCAGAAGAATGGCCAGGCTAAGGTGTCGAACCAGCAAATCAAGCATATTCTCCAGAAAATGGTTTGGCATGACCGTAAGGATTGCTCTGACAAGCTGATTGATGCACTTTGGGCATATCGGACCCCCTTCAAGGCTCCCCTTGGTATGTCTCCTTATAGAATTATTTACGTGAGGCCTTGTCATTTTCCTGTGGAGTTGGAGCACCGTGCTTATTGGGCGGTTCGCTAATGTAACCTCAACCCAAACCTATGTGGTCGAGAAAGGAAACTCCAACTCCAGAAGCTGGAAGAGCTCCATCATGAGGCCTATGATTCTACCTTAACTTTCAAACAACGCACTAAGGCCTTTCATGACAGCCGCATTCGACGAAAGGAATTTGAGCCATCTCAGCAAATTTGGCTTTACAATGCCCGGCTCAAATTCTTTCCAGGGAAATTAAAATCCAAATGGACTGGTCCCTACTTGGTCTCGAGACCATTTCCCAACGGGGCCATCGAAATTGAAGATCCCAGATCTGGGTATAAATTTACGGTCAATGGGCAGCGGTTAAAACCCTATCTTACTCATGAACCTGCCCCCATTGGTGAACTATTGCCCTGTTGGAGGGTAACTGACTTTGTGCCACACTCTGAGTCCAGCTGGGGACATTAAATTCATCCCTCATGGGGAGGCACCCTAGCAACACTCCTCCACTTTCACCTACACATTCCATTTCACTTCGTACTTCTTCACTTTTCACGTCACCACCCACCATCCACCCACCTTACCACCATGCTGTATACCTCACACCTCAGTTCTCGTACCAAGACCCTTGGACCTTGCTTAACCCTACATGCATATGAGGACATAGCATCATTTGGCATGGGGTGTGGATAGGCATCCATAGGATCTGGGTATTATATGGGTATCGTGCAGCTTTTGCATCCATTATACATATCCATCTATAAATATGTACATAGTCTAATTTACAAAAAAAAGAAGAAAAAAACACAAACAAAAAATTGAAAAAGCCATAAAAAAATGAAAAGAAAAGAAACAAATGTGTGTAAATTGTTTAGCAATGATCTGAAACCTGAAACAAAAATACAATAAGTGTTTATGGATATTCAACCTATGCTTTGAAGACTTTCCGGACCAGAGAAGCTTCACTCGCTCAGGCTTGGCTTAATTCACTCAAGCATTGATAAGATAGATCAAAATCTCTCCTAACTTAGGACGTATTCTTGTACCTGAGTCTAAGTAATCTTGGTTTGTTGGTTTGCCCCTAGTTGAGAGTCTAAGTAATCTTGGTTCACACTAGACATATCGAGAAAGACCAGGTGAACATAAGATCCAACCCTAGTGTTCATTAGGGAAGGTGGAGTCCTTACCTATAAGTGCAGGTAGGCTTTTTATCCGAGTCTTTAGTCTTGTGTTTAGGAGAAACTCTTTCCACCGAAAAGGTACTCACCCACCAAATATGTGTGCTCTTCCAAATAAAGTTGTAGGAGATATACTGACACTTGTTTCAAAAAAAAAAATCTTGCGAATAAGTCAGTATATCTTCCAAATGTCTGTAAATTCTTCTCCCCAAGAGTTTTTCAGGGCACATTACAAATACCCTATTTCTACCATATATTCTTTGAACCACAAAAACAATAAAAGTGGGGTTGACTTTTTCCATCATCTTTTTGAGGGTTAATCTGAAGACATGAGCTGAAGCTCAGACCAACCTATCATAAAAACATGTGAAACCCTGGGCTTGAACCTTAATGTTCATCTGGTCGATCTTGATCCTTCACTATGCATAAACCATAATCTCTTAGCTCCAGAGTATGGCAAAACCCTCTGAGTCCTGGAAATCATACTTAACGTTTAAATATCAAGAGTCTAGGTTAGTTGAGAGATGGTCTATATCATGTAAGACTTGAGTACTAGTAGTCTTCTCTGTAATTGGTTCTCACAATATCCAACTGATAAACACATTAATGTTGCTTCAAAAAAAAAAATCTTCAGCTTAAGATCATTTCTAAACACAATACAAATGTTTCACAAGGGACTAGCAAAAGATAGGCATGTGGGTATCATTGCACAGCAAGCTACGCCAATAAATATGCCATCTTATGTTATTTCCTAGCATTACCCATGCATCTTATATAGCCATACTTGCATTTGTAAATATTCACTTGCATGCATTTATAAAGAGGGGAAGAGAGTGAGAATAAATGGCCATTCAATCTACTTCAATAATTAACATCTTCATTGTGTGTGTGCATTGCAATTTCACCACTCCCATTTCTATATTCAATGACTGCTGTGGACGTCTCCTCACCACCCTCATGCTAGTTGCATGGGGAGAGGCATGCACTCTTTCTATAAAAGAGCATGCACTCTCCCCTACTGTAGGAGCCAACCCTCCACCCGCAGACACACCCATCTCCACCCTCAGACAACACACACAACACCACACACACCCACCAGCCACTCTCTTCCCCTCTTCCTCTCCATACACAGTTCCTCACAAGTTGAGAAGAGGCACACTATGTGCAGGAGAAGTTCACAGTGGTCTCAAGACCCCACTGTAAGCTCCAGCACCGCCTAGCTCCATCGTGAGCTGGTGGGCGTGGTGGTTTCCTTTTTTTTGTGTTATTTGCATACTCTCCTTTGTTTTCTGATTTCGTTTTTAGTTTTCTTTTTCTTGGTTTCATCGCCCCCATCGCCATTACTGTAGAGCTTCAAGCTCTGAAGCTCGGCCTGCACCTCCGCATGCCTCCGCGCACCTCCGACCACCTCCACACGCATGCATAGAACCCAGCTTCCCTTTCCACACATGTATGAGTGCTCTGCGGCTTCTCCGCGCACCGCACCGCCTCAGCCTGTCACTGCCTCCCAAGCTACACAGTAGTGCACTGTTCATCACAGTCTACGCGACACTGTAGCCACCGACAAGTTTCTATTTTAGTCGGTGGCTCTGAGTTCTCTCTCCTCGTTGTTACCACCTCCACTTGCTCTCCCAGCACCCGCGCCTCACCGCTCAGCACGTGCCCTTGTGTGCTGCGTGCTACGCTCGCACATCCCCAGTGTGCCCACACGTGGAAGTGGCCCATGCCCACTCGTAAGACCATGCGCGACACCTCAGACGTCTTAACTCATCACCCTCCCAGTACGCTACCCTTGTGTGCTGTGGCTCTACGCGCTGACCTTGTGCATTGCACGTGCGGTGTCCCTCCCGCTCTACATGTAGTGCGGTGCCCCTTCAGCGCCTGCACTGCGTGCCATCCTCCCACATACACACACTCATAGACACACACACCTACATACATACATATATATATATATATATATACTCACACACTCTCACCCTTAAATGTCTA
The DNA here is from genome assembly GCA_037157565.1 of Thalassia testudinum. NCBI lineage: Eukaryota > Viridiplantae > Streptophyta > Magnoliopsida > Alismatales > Hydrocharitaceae > Thalassia > Thalassia testudinum. The sequence goes on along the minus strand of JAZHRO010000025.1, from coordinate 20,113,567 downwards.
TATACACATAAATATATATATATTTAAATAAATATATATATATTCCTATACATATATATATCTATATAGTTATAGCTACTTAAGTATTTATACATATATACTTACATATCCACATATCCACATTCTCCCATAAACACATTCACCTCACATCTACTACCCACATACCTGTGCACTCACCCCTTCACCACGCATCATATCGCAGGAATATTCACACTAGTTGCCAATATTTCCTGATACCTAGGCAAAGCAAGTGCTTCCACTCTCACTTACACACACCTGCTCCACACTCCATGCAGCACTTAGTCTTGTTGGTTGCATCTTGCTAGACATGGACCAACTTGACACCATACTACATTCCATCTCCATTTCCACCTCCACCCCTATCTATATAATATATAACTATATATATATATATTCTATATCTACTACATATATATACATATATAAATACTAAGCGAAGTATTTCTTTTCATTTTTTTCCTTGCAATTTATTCTGCTTTCATTTGTCCTTTATTTCTTGCTATTAAAAAGACCAAAAAAAAGTATAAAAGGGAAAAGATAATTCTTGTCTTGCAGGTACTCGATCTTGTGAGTGACAAGATCGATTTTGGAATCCTAAGTTGGCTTCAAGCCAAGGACCATTTTGCTCAAGGCCAAGGACTTCATTTTTGAGGGTGTGCCTTAAGAACAACATTATCACAAAAAAAATCTTAAAAGTAGAAAAACCAAAAACATAATAAATGCAAGGAAGAGATACATTTTAGGAAAGGCGTGAAACTCCTTGAACTCCTAATCCCCGCCTCTTTGAGATTGACCCTGGGCCTAAAAGTGACCAAGATAAAATCAAGTAGGAGAGGTTAAAAATTTTGTGCAACTAGTGTAGACTTGATTTAGGTTAACTCACTATATTAATTTCAACAATAATATCATCATATTAATAAGACCTATTCGAGTTTGCATCACCCGTCGGCTCATGTTGTCCAAGGTCTAGCAATGAGTGCATGCCTTACAATATTCGTGCGCATCTTTAAAAATCGTGGGCCAATAGAATCCACACTGGAGGACTTTTGCTAAGGTCTTATGTCCAGAAAAGTGACCACTACAGACCTGGTCATCACAGAAGGATGGAATTCCATTGAACTTAGATTCCAGAACACATCTTCTGATGATTTGATCAACACCGATGCGAAATAGATACAGATCTTCCCAAACAAAGTATTTGCCATTTGAAAGTAATTTGTCTTTCTTGGCTTCTGGCCAATCAGATGGAATCTGATGCGATGCCAAAAAATTTACCATAACAGCATACCACAGAAGTTTTGTTTCGATTGTCAGGAGGTGCTCTTTAGGAAAGTGCTCTATGATAGGTCCAGAAAGGTCAATGAGTGAAGAAGGAAGACGGGATAAGTGGTCAGCTATCATATTCTACTTTCCCGCCTTGTCATGAATTTCAAGATCGAATTCTTGCAATAGCAAGATCTAGCGGATTAATCTAGGCTCCGCATCCTTCTTAATGAGTACATGCCTCACTATGGTGTGATTCGAGTAAATGATGACGTAGGATCCCAAGAGGTAAGACCTGAATTTCTCTAGGCCAAATACTACTGCCAATAGCTCTTTCTCCGTAACAATGTCATTACACTGAGCCTCATCCAATGTTTTGTTGGCGTAATATATGAAAACTAGTTTCCCATCAATTTTCTAACCCAGCACCGCTCCCACTACATAGTCAGATGCATCATCACACATGATCTCGAAGGGTTGAGACCAATCAAGAGATTGCAGGATTGGTGCTTAGGTGACTCAATCATGCAGGTTCTCAAAAGCGTGAATGCACTCACTCGACATCTCAAAAGGTGTGTCCTCTGAGAGGAGATTCATTGAGGGGCGTGCGATTTTAAAGAAATCAGGCATGAATCGGAAATTAAAACCCATGTGACCCAAGAATGATTTGATATCTTTGACCGAGCTAGGTATGGGTAGCTTGGAACTCAAATTCACCTTAGCTCAGTCAACCTAGATACCTCCCTCAAAAACAAGATATCCCAGAATGATGCCTTCAGGAACCATGAAGTAGCTCTTTTCCCAGTATAGAACCAGGTTCACTTCAATGCACCTTTCAAGGATTTGGACCAGATGTCGGAGGCATTCATCAAAAGATTCACTAAATACCGAGAAGTCATCCATGAATACTTCAAGGTATTTACCCACCATGTCAGAGAATATGGCTAGCATGCACCGCTAAAAGGTGTGAGCTGCATTGCATAGCCCAAAAGGCAACCTACGGAACAAGTACGTCCCATAGGGGCAAGTAAAGGTGGCCTTTTCCTGATCCTCTGGATGAATTGCCACCTGATTATATCCAGAGTAGCCATCCAAAAAATAGAAGAATCAATTTTCTGCCAATTTCTAGAGAATCTAATCAATAAATGGCAGTGGGAAATGATCTTTCTCCATTGAGGCATTTAGCCTTTGGTAATCAATGTAGACTCTCCACAAATTCATGATGTGGGTCGAGATGGTCTCTCCAAATTCAGTCGTGATAATGGTGAGCTCTACCTTCTTAGGCATAACCTGGATTGGGCTCACTCAATGGCTATCAGAGATCGGGTATTTGATACTAGCGTCTAACCACTTGATGATCTCTTTCTTCATGACCTCCTGAAGATTTGGATTGAGTTATCTCTGCATTTCTCGGGATGGTGGTGATCCCTCTTAAATGTAGATACGGTGTGTGCAATAGGAGGGACTGATACCTGTCAGATCATCGAGTGTCCATCCAAAGGCTCTCCAATGCTGCTAGACAATAACAATCAGCTTTGTTTCTTGATCAGATGTGAGTCAGGAATTGATAATCACAGGAAACATTTACTTAGAACCCAAGAATACATATTTCAGATATCTGGGAGGGGTTTCAACTCCATAACTGGGTTATCAACAGCAGGTGGGGGTTTGGGATGGGTCTTAGAAGATAAGGAGGGAGAGAGCTAAAGGTGAATCTAGGTTAGTTCTGGGCTCCTCTAACTGTGGGTCAGGATTTTCTTGTGGTTGAAGATTAGGAATAACTGGGTCTTCCTCTACTAGTGGGTCCTCAACCATAGAACTAATGTCACATACTTCCTCAATTACCCCATAGTTTATTCCTTTCTGGGCCTTAAAGATATCAATCTTTAATGTCTAGTTCTCAAATTTTAACTCAATCTAGCCCACTTGACAATTAATATTAGCCCTAGCTATGGCTAGGAATGGTCTCCCTGAGATGATTGGTGTGTTTCTTAGATTTTCAGGAGTCTCGATGTCTAATACGATAAAATCCACTGGGAAGTAAAAGTCATGAATCCAAACTAGATCCTCGAGAATTCCTTTAGGTGACTTGATTGATCTATCTGCTAACTGCAAAGTCACCTCTATTGGTTTGAGCTCAGTTTCCTCGAAATGGTCTAGTAGGGATGTAGGTTTCAAATTTATGGAGGCTCCTAAATCTAACAATGCTTGATCAAAGTCAAGATCACCAATTTTGCAAGAGATTAAAGGGGTGCTAGGATCTTTTGCTTTTTGCAGGAGCTTGCTCAAAATGATCGAGCTGACTTGCTCAGACAATACGATCGGACTCCCGTATTTGGTTCGTAGCTTACTCCTAGGTGTACACAAATCTTTCAAAAATCTTGCGTATGCCGACACATGGAGGATTGCATCCATTAAGGGGATGTTTATCTGGACTTGCTCAAAGAGCTTGACCAAATCTTCCTCAAGTGCCACAAGTTTGGGTTTCTTCTTTCCTTTGGTCAAGGCCTCAAGAAATGGAACCTCTTTAGGTTCCTCTAGGATTGGTTCAGGCTCTGGATCTAGGATAGGGGTGTTTTGGATAACTATCCTAGGGTTAGGTTTTGAATTACTAGGCTGGGAGTGGCTTCGATAAGGCGGATCATGTGGTGTCTTGCCACTATGGGTGGTGACAGAATTAAGTCCCACCTGGCTCTTGTTTAGATTGGGTAGGAGTGGTAATTGCTTCTAATACCCTGCATATGATGTCGAAGACTCCATCCCATCAGGTGATGGAGTAGAAGGGGCCTGGTAAACAAAATGAGCTTGGCCCTGATTTGGGTTCATAACGTGCCTCTGGTTCAGCACATTATTCCAATTTGGTAGAGGCTGAGATGGAACTGCACCAGGCTGGCAAGAGTTCACCATTTGTACGAGCTGATTACGGACCTCTGTGATCTCATCCTTGTGCTATTTCTTCATAGCCAGATTGGATTTCTGAATGTCAACCAGGGTTTGTAGGATGAGAGTCATTTGATTATCCCTTAATGGCTTGGATTGATAGTTTGGGTTGGGCCTAGGCTGATAAGGCCGTGGAGCTTGTGATCAGAGCTAGAATTGAGATCTCGGATTTTGATTATTCCCTGACCACGCAAAGTTAGGATGACTACTACATCTAGGGTTATAAGTGTTTGAAAATGGATCATTCTGAATGGCATTGAGGTCCTCACAGGTCTGAGGAACTCCAGAGAAGTTAGAATACGAGGGTTTAGAGTTCCTCCAACTAGAGTAGGTTGGTTTAAAGTTTCCTCCAAAACTAGGATCAGACGGGGGTGGATATTAGTCCATCCCCTTATGAGAGTGGTGATAAATGTTATGCACACCCTCCCTACCAGTGGGCAGTTGCGCATACATGCCCTGCTGTGTTGAGGTGGTTCTCTATAGATGTTGAGCCAATTCATCCACCTTCTTCTCTATAATAGAGACCTTATCTAGGTGACTAGCCATCAGTTCCAGATCGATGGATGAGGACAGGCCCTGAGTCTCATGTGCCCCCCATGTGTTTGTCAATGCTCGGGTAGTCATTCGGTCAAACATAACCATAGATTCATTATTTATGGAATTCTTGCACATATTCTCGAGAATCTCCCAAACAGTAACTTTATGCTGACCCATGATGCTTCCACCACAGGTTGCATTGACAAATAGCTTGATCTCATCATGGAGACCATGGTAAAAAGACTGGACTTGTTCCCACTTTGGAACTCCATGATGGGGGCTTCTCCACTTGAGATCCAGAAAGCGATCCCATGCCTCATGAAGTGGTTCTCCTAGAGTCTATGTGAAGTGTGTGATATGGTGCCTTAAAGCATTCGTCTGACCAATGGGAAAAAAATTCTGTAAGAATTCATTATGTAGTTCCCCCTAGGTGTTGATTGGACAATTCAGAGTTTGGAACCAATCGGCAGCTTGACCCATGAATGAGAAGGAGAACATCTTCATGTGTAGGATGTCTCGATTTTGTATGGCAAGCTCGAAGGTCTAGGCCAGATGTTTTAGCTACTTGATGTGCTTGAAGGGATCTTTAAAGTTTGAGCCATGGAATTTAGGAATAGCATGGATCATGTTTAGCTTGAGTTCTACATCAGTCCCTCCAGCAGGGATTTCTACTCTGGGTTTGATCTCCACCGTGGCAGGATTGTAGTGATCTCACATCTGAGGCCGCGGTGGTGGATTGATGTATGTAAGGAATAGATCACTTAGATGCTGTAGCTAATCTTGGAAGTTGGGTTCTTCTCCTTGATTGTCCATGGATAAAGATGAAGGAGATCTACGCTCAGATGAATCAAAAGAGATATTGATCTGGTCGGAAAGGTAGGACAAACAAGTGAGTCAAGGTTTGGCCTCGATGAGAATGAATAGCTAAAGGAGGTCTCAATGGTGGTCTTAAGGACCTCCTCCCGAACATACACTAGGGAACCAAATGAGGGACATAATATGTGATGGACCCAATCGAGGCACCCAAAAACTTTTGGATGACTAAGGAGGTTAGAGGTATATGATACCACTTGATCAAAAAAGTTGTCAAGCCGAGAAATACTTGGGCAGCCAGGAAGAGAGAGTCCCATAAAGACCCCTACAAGGTAGAGCATCCCCACGGGTTATAGGGTTTCCCCCACCCAACCTTCCTTGTCACCATGGATCCAAGTAGATCGAAATGAATAACTTGACCTCTTAAGTCTACCAAATTTTAATCCTGAATTAAGGTGCTTAGAATTTCACTTGAACTTTAGAGTTGATTGTGATTTGTGACCTAATTTCAAGGTTGGTTGACCCACAAGTTGGATCAACTTCACCTAACCTGCCCTAAGATTTTGGATGAGTTGGGTAGTGAGCCCAAAATCACCCTGAGTGGTTTGCAAGCAGGTTATTAAGTCCAAATTTTAAGGATTCAAGTGAATGATAGAGCCTTTCTTTTAGGGTTGTTTTGATTAGGTCAATTCAAGCAAGGGTTTAGGTGACACACAATGCGAGAGGATCAATTCTTGTTATTTCAGGCAGGTGTGCTTTCTCAACCCTAAGATGGAAACCCTAATTTGGCTCTTTTTTCCAATCAATTCTTTCCAAATATGGCACCTAGGGTTAAATCAAGAAGGTGAATAGCCCTAGGCACCTTAGATCTTATTAGGTGTAGAAATCTAGAAGGGGATCTCTAGAATGAATCAAATCAGGCAACTCAAGTGATTAAGTCTAATAATAAATGCAAGTTGATCCTAATTGATTTCTCTTTTTAATTTTTTCCAGAAATAGAGGCTTTAAGAAGGAAATGAGATTACTTGTGTCTGGAGTGGCTATCGTGTGGCTGATCCTCTCAAATGTACCTCGCACAACCACAACAAAATAGATAAAGCAAGTTAGTAGCAGATCATGAATTGTAACTAGTGAAATCAAATTATGCATTGCTTCCCTGGCAACGGTGCCAAAATGTTTAAGTAAATTCGTCGTTTGTAAAAAAGATGTGTCGTAGTAGAGGACAAAATCGCTCAAATCATTTAAATTTATAACTCAGAATCAAAAGAGTCCGAGGTCGAACACAGGGAGCAAGTAATAGCAATTTAATCTCACTAATCATAATTTAATCAGAAATATGAGCAAATATGATCAAAGTTTCATTCAGAACAACTCAAAATGATGTATATATGAAATCTAATAGCAAAGTGTAAAAAGAAAGGGTTAAAATGGTGATTTGAATCACGAATTAACCCCTTTGAAGTTAAGCTCAAGTATCTCAAATATATGAACAGTAATTCTCAATCAAATATTCCACGTTAACCAGATGAATAACCCAACAAAACTAATGCACCAGCAGATATTAAACGAAGGCACAAGGCATCAGATGCCTTAAGTGCTCAGAGCTCAGCTTTAACTAAAGAGGCAAAGGCCTCCTCTCTCCTTCCTTCCTTTGTGCCTCAAGGGCAGAGGCAAGTACAGCATAGAGGAAAAGGTCTCCTTTTAAATCGGCTAAGTGTAGAGAGAACAACAGAGGGCAAACCCCCCTTTCTCTCTTTCCTCTTCTTTCTCTCAGAAACCCAGGTTTAGCCAAGTAATCAAGCGGATAACCGAGCATGAGCATGACCAGGATTGCAAGTGTGGGTTGCAAGGGAGGAGTGCTCGGTAGGGTAAGCGTGTGTGAGGTGGCTAGGGACCCAACCTGCATGTCTTGGGTGAGGGGTTAAGTGCACAAAACACCTTTATGTGTAGGAGCGGCTTCTGAAACCCATGATGTAGGACTATCTGGCCCCCTCTTTGTTGCATGCTGCAGCTGGTGAAGATGCCTCCAAATGAGGTCAAAGATGAATCCGTGGAGTGCAATTGAGCATTGGGTTCGCTTCCTGGGAGTTAGCTGTAGAGCCTGGGCGGGAATCCTGGAGGAGTCGTGGCTGGAGGACCAAAGGCATGGTCCATGAAATCACGAGCTATGGTGGAGGTTCGGCAAATACCTAAAAACCAAAATACGGCCTCATGGCCACGTTAAATAATCTCATAAGAACCACCATGGAGCAGCGAGTGCTTTCGTGGGTGAAGCGTGGTGTGCATAAGCGTGAGGAGGTCTTACGACCTTGAGACGAAGGTGCGGAGGTGATTGTGTTGGGGGGAGTTAGTAAGCGGCCAATCCCCTCAAATACTTGAAGGGTTTTGGTCAGTGAAGTATGGCGAAAGTTTCTGGAATAGCAGGAGGTGTTCTTGTGGAGTGTATTGGATTTGCGAGGTCACCGGAGGTATGCCGAAAATGGGGGAGACGACAGTGGCGTGGGCGAGGGAGCATTCTAAAGTGGGTAGCAAGGGTATGAAGCGGACCAATAGGTGGTGTAGAGTCAACTGAGGGAAGTTGCAGATGAAGGAGATGGGGAGATGGCACCGGCTATGATCGGCTGATGCCGGAGACGAATGTGGCTTCGGGAGGTAGAATAGTGTTGTATTGAAGGGGTAGAGAGCCCTTCGCAGTTACGGCAAGGTGTGAAGGTACTTGGGCAAGATGAACCTATTGCCTATACTATGTGGCAGCAGGCGAGGAGATCGAAGGAAGGGAGTCACCGGAGCGGAGTTGGAGCCGACCAAAGTTAGGGAAGAAGAGGGTTTCTTGGGCCAAAACTGACTAAGGAGTTCGATCTGGCATGGGGGACCCTTTTATAGAGCTTCAGGCAAGCTTCCAAGCTTGGAAACAAGCTTGAGAAGCTCATATTTTTAGGAGGAAGATTATTGAAATCCAAGGGTTCACAAGAGCAACATGGAAGGATTTGGAATCAAGTTTTAGGTTTAGGTCATCAGGGATATCCTCAAGATCATCCCTTCCAAAATTGGAAGGGATTGGCCAAGCAATCGAGGAAATCCTTGATTGAGAGCTCCGGTGCATGGGTTCACACCTACCATGGTGGAAGGGAACCAACTACCAAGAAGATGAAGAACATAGGGGGTATTTGCAAGATTTTAAAAGTTATGGGCATGAATGAACGAGAAAGAGTTAAATTGGACTAAAATACAAACTAGGTCAAAATGGACTCTGATTGGGCCCAAATTTTGGTATCAACCTAATTTGGGCTTAAGGAGTCTGATGGTGAAGTTAGATTTTAGTTATGACCAAGTTTGATTGGAAAATCTGCGTAAAAACCTAAATTTGGGTAAAATTATGTCTGTGATACTATTTAAGTCAAAAATAGGTTCAGATGGTGAAATCAAGGTTACCAAACCATTTTTTCTATGAATTTTATAAGGTTTATATGAATTTTTTCCTGACCAGAAGCTCTGTTATTTAAGCGGGTTTGAAATTAGGGTTTTGGGTTACTATTAATTCTCAAAATGTGTGAAAACTCATTTCTGTCTGCATGAACCTACTTATTAGTCATTAATGAACATTTGACCTTAGATTAACCCCTAGTGAACCCCTTGGTTATTCTGTGCTTAAGATAAGCTGTTAAAATTACAGAATTAACCCTAGTTCTCTGCTTTCTTCTCAAAACAACCTGAAGTGGTGTTATGACCCTCAGATGGATATGTACAAGCTTTTATCTTTCATTCCAGACTAAAAGTGGCAAGTTAGGGCTTATGATGGTGTTCCCATCAATAGTAGGTTGAAGGGTGTTGAAGGGTTGGTGCCAAAAAGGGTTTAGGACTAGGAGCTTAGGTGGACTAGGTTTAGGGCTATTTGGTGGAGCTTGTCTAGGTAGGTTTTAGGGTTAGGTATGGATGCCATGGAGATGGACTAGCTAAGCTAAGCTAGCTAAGCTAGCCTAACTAGTAGAGAGTTGGGGAGATAGGTAAAGGGAGCTAGGGTATTGGAGATGATGAGCTGGAGGAAGCTGTCTTGAGCTGCATTGGAGCTGGTGGCTACTAAAGAGAGTTGCAAGGAGGTACCTTTGCTGGCTTAGCTTTCCAGTTCTTTACTATCTGCTAAGGCAAGCTAAGTTGAGCTGGCTTCTACTGATGTGGGCTGATGTAAGCTACGTCTGATCTTCCCAAAGATTACTGAGCTAGCTAGAGTAGCTAGCTTAGGTTAAGTAGCTCATCTCAACTAAGTTAAGCTGAGTTGAGCCTCCAAGAGCTGGACTTGAGCTAGCTTGAGCTAGTTAAGGTCATCTTCAGCTTACCAAGTTTAGCTAGAAGCTAGTCCTAGTTAGGTTGAACTTCCAGTGAACTCTTCTGAGTTGGAGGAGCTGGAATGGAGTTGGGATCAACTGTCTTGAGCTAGTTTAAGCTGCCATCCAGCTAAGGTGAGCTGAATGGAGCTAAGGTGAACTAGCTAGAGCTACCATTCAGTTGAGATGAGTTGATCCAGCTAGAATGAGCTGGGATCCAACTGGGATGAGCTGGATCTAGCTGGGATCCAACTGAGATGAGCTAGATCTAGCAGGAATCCAGCTGATAAGAGCTTCTTCTTCATCTTTAGCCTTCCCAAGTGCCAAAGTATGTGTGATCTGAGTCTTTGTCTATCCCTGACACTCAAGTAAACATTAACAATACAACTAAAATGAAATGCATGCCTATCCTAGTTAGATGCCTAAATGCAGCCTGAAAATCTAGTTGCAGTGTTAAAACCCTAAGAGCTAGATCAGTTTTACGGCATAAGAATGATGATAAACTGACGTTTATTAGCAACCGGTGGTGGATTCTAGAATTCATAAGATCCAGATTGCACTTCGGTACCACCCAGTAGGCTTTGTGCCATATTTCTACGGGGAGGTGACATGCCTTCATGTACATGATTCTGAAGGGAGACATTCCTAACTAGGTCTTATGGGCAGTTCGATAGGCCTACAAGGCTTCCAGAAGGTTGGTAGAGCAATCCTTCCTATTAGGTCGAACAGTGACTTGAATGATTTTCTTGATCTCTCGATTTGACAGCTTAGCCAATCCATTAGTTTTGGGGTGATAAGGAGTCGAGATATGATACGACACCCCGTACATTTTCATCAGGGCCTAGAAGTGCACATTTGCAAAATGAGACCTGCCATCGCTAATGATTGCTTTTGGAACCCTAAATCTAGAAAAGATGTTCTCCTGAATGAACCGAAGAACAACTTTATGATCATTCGTTCTAGTAGGGATGGCTTCAATCCACTTTGAGATGTAATCAACAATGAGTAAGATATACTCGAAGCCATTAGATCCTAGAAAGGGTCTAATGAAATCAATTCCCCAAATGTCAAAGATTTCGCACACAATGACAGGATTCAATGACATCATATGCGCAGGCCCATGTTGCCGAGGGTCTAACAACGAGCACATGCCCCGCAATAGGAGTGTGCTTCTTTGAACATGGTTGGCCAAAAGAACCCACATTGGAGGATTTTCGTTGTGGATTTACACCCAGAGTAATGGCCACCACAGGCGTAGTCATGATAGAATGAGATGACGTCATGGACCTCATCATTGGGAATGCATCTCCAGATCACTTGGTCATTACAGATGTGGAATAGATAGGGATCTTCCTAGACATAATACTTGGCATCGAAAATCAGCTTGTCCCACCTAGAAGTTGCCCAATCTGATTAGACTTTCCCTGTAACCAAGTAGTTCACGATGTCGGCAAACCAGAGAAATCCATTAATGGCCAAGAGATGCTCATTCGGAAAGCGCTCCATAATTGGTCTAGACGGGTCAATAACCGAAGAAGGAAGGCAAGACAATTGGTCAACTACTACGTTTTGCTTTCCCACCTTGTCACGAATCTCAAGATTGAATTCTTGCAACAGTAAGATCCTGTGGATTAATCTAGGCTTTGCATCCTTCTTCGTGAGTAAGTCTCACCACAGTGTGATTCAAGTATATGACGATGTGGGAACCCAGGAGGTATGATTTGAATTTCTCCAGACCAAATAATACAGCCAACAGTTCTTTCTCTATAATCATGTAATTACACTGAGCCTCGTCCAATGTCTTACTGGCATAATATGTGACCACCCGTTTCCCGTCGATTTTCTGACCTAGCATTGCTCCTACTGTGTAGTTAGACACATCGCACATGATCTCAAAAGGATGAGACCAGTCAGAAGATTGCAAGATTGGTGCTTGTGTGACTCGATCATGCAAGATCCCAAATGCATGAATGCACTCACTCGTCATCTCGAAAGACATATCCTTTGAGAGGAGATTTGTTAAAGGGCACGCAATCTTGGAAAATTCAGATATGAATCGACAGTAAAAATAGATGTGCCCCAAGAATGATTTGATATCTTTGACCGAGTTAGGCACAGGTAATTTGGAAATCAGATTCATTTTAGCCCGGTCGACCTGGATACCTTTCTTAGAAACAAGATGTCCAAGAACGATGCCCTCAGGAACCATGAAGTGGCTCTTTTCCTAATAGAGAACCAAGTTCACTTCGATGCATCTCTTAAGGATCTGGACCAAATGCAGGAGGCATTCATCAAAAGATTCACTGAATATCAAAAAGTCATCCATGAAGACCTCAAGGTAATTACCTACCATATCTAAGAATATGGCTAGCATGCATCACTGAAAAGTGGCAGGTGCATTGCATAGCCCAAAAGGCATCCTATGGAACACATACGTACTGTAGGGGCAAATAAAGGTGGTCTTTTCTTGATCCTCGCGATGAATTGCCACTTGATTGTATCCGGAGTACCCATCCAGGAAATAGAAAAATTGATTTCTCACTAGTTTCTTGAGAATCTGATCAATAAACGGAAGTGGAAAATGATCTTTCTTCATGGAGTCATTCAGTTTATGATAATCTATGCAGACTCTCAATGAATTCACAATGTGGGTTGGGATGGTCTCTCCAGATTCAGTCATAATCACAGTGAGCCCTACCTTCTTAGGCACAACTTGGATTGGGCTCACCCAGCGGCTATTAGAGATCGGATAAATGATACTGGCATCTAGCCATTTGATGATCTCTTTCTTCATGACCTCCTGCTGATTCGAATTGAGTCTTCTTTGCATCTCTCAAGATGGTTGTGAGCCCACTTCAGTGTAGATACGATGTGTGCAATACGAGGGACTTATCCTAGTTAGATCATCGAGAGTCCATACGATGGCTCTTCGATGCTGCTAAAGAACAGAAATCAACCTTGTTTCCAAATCAGATGTGAGTTGGGAATTGATGATCATAGGAAAAGTTTGATTCAAACCAAAGAAGATGTATTTCAGATGATCTAGGAGGGGCTTCAGTTCCATTACCAGGTTATCAGCAACAGGTGGGGATTGGGCCTCAAAAGATAAAGTGGGAGCTATGGGTGAATCTGGTTCAGCCCTAGGCTCCTTTATCTGTTGGTCAAGATCTTCTCGAGGTTGAGGATCAGGGATAATTAGGTTCTCATCTGTAAACGGGTCCTCAACAACAAAACTAATGTCGCATACTTCTTCGATTGCCCCAGAATTTATTCCTTCCTGGGCCTTAAAGATGTCAATCTTTAGAGTCTTGTTCTTGAATTTCAACTCGACCTAGCCCTCTTCATAGTTGATATTTGCCATAGCTGTGGCTAGGAATGGTCTACCTAAGATGATTGGTGTGTTCCTCAGGTTTTCAGGAGTATCCATATCTAATACGATGAAGTCCACCAGGAAATAGAAATCTCGGATCCTAACTAGAACATCCTCGATAATTCCCCTACGTGACGTGATTGATCTGTCTGCTAACTGCAAGGTCACCTCAGTCGGTTTGAGCTTAGTTTCCTCGAAGTGGTCTAGTAGGGATGTAGGGATCAGGCTTATAGAGGCTCCTAAATCCAATATGCTCGATCAAATTCTAAATTACGATCTTACAGGAGATCAAAGGGGTGCCAGGATCTTTTACTTTCTATGGGACTTTGCTCAAAATGATTGAGTTGACTTTCTCAGACAATATGATCAGACTCCCATCCTTGTTTTGCGACTTATGATTTGTTGTACACAAATCCTTCAGAAATCGTGCGTAAGTCGGTACGTGGTGGATCGCATCCATCAAGGGGATGTTTATCTAGACTTGCTCAAAGAGCTTGACCAGATCTTCCTCAAGTGCCATGAGTTTGGGTTTTGTCTTTCCTTTGGTCAAGGCCTTAAGAAATGTAACCTATGTAGGTTCCTCTAGGATTTTTTTAGGTTCTGGATCTAGGATTGGGGTGTCCTGAATAACCATCCTATGGTTAGGCTCTGAATTACCAAGTTTCAAGTGGCTAGGATAAGGTGGATCCTGAGTTTCTTTGCCACTATGGGTGGTAACAGAATTAAGTCTAGCTTGGTTTGAGCTCGAAGTCGGCAAAAGAGGTGGCTGCCACTGATATCTAGAAAATGATGTCGAAGCCTCCATCCCATCGGGTGATGGAGCAAAAGGAGCCTGATAAACATAGTGTGCTTGGAACTGATTCAAGTTCATAGCATGCCTCTTGTTTGATATGTTATTAGGATTCGGTAGAGGTTGAGATGGGAGTGTGGTGACGACCTTCCTCTATAGTTCTATTATTTCGTCGTAGTATAGTATAGAGAAGTGATTACCAGTTTAATACAATTTGTTACTCGGAAATAAAAGAGTTCCCGAGGTCGAACTCTGGGAGCAAACTGTATTCTAGAGATACAAATTCTTATTACAAAAATATTACAAAAATAAAGAGAGAGGGAGAGATAAAAATTTGGTTTTTTCTTTCTTCCTCTTTGTTTTCTCTTCTCTTTGGCTTTTGGTTTTTCTTCTTTGTTTATCTCCTGGTGGTCTTCTTCTTCTGCCTTCTGTTCTTCTTATTTCTTCTCTTCTTCAGAGCTCCTCATCTTCTTTTCTTTCAGTTCTGCCTTTCTTCAGCTTCTCCTTTCTTCTTTCTGCCTCAGCTATAAAGCTTTTCTTCTTGCGATCCCTTGCTCAGTGGCACGGCATCTTCGTTCTCCTTCTTTCTCTGGAGTCCTTTTACTGCAGGGCGTCGTCTGATTTTCCAATCAGAGGACTTAAATCGCCGCTGCTACAGTGCTCCACCTTCTTTCAGTCTTCGTCGGCCTCCTTCTTCTCTTCTTCCACGGTTCTTCTTCTTTGTTTACCTGTGCCTGCACACTTCAAAGTTTACGTCAGTGGGCAAAACCTACTCTACCCCCCCCGACGTCACTCTCTCTTAGAATTCGCTCTTAGGAAAGCTCTCCCAGAGCAACCGGGTAAATCGGGTACGCGGGTCGCGCCCGGGTCCAGGCCCACCGGCGTGCGGTGGTGGGCGAGGAGTGCAGGTCGGGCTAATCCAGTCGGAGCCAGGTCCGCGGGGCGTGAGCGCGGACGAGGCTGGGTAATTGGGCAGGTGAAGGGGACCTCACCTCGTGTACTGAGGCGATAAGGCTTATTCACAAAAATAATTTAAACGGTGAAAGAGTTGCGAGGCTTACCGATGTGGGACTAAACTGAGGCCTCTCCTCGCGTGCGCCTGCTGGAAGACCGCAGCCTTACTTCTGCAGCTGCAGCTTCGATTTTCGTCGGTTGCTGGCTGGCTGCCTTCGCAGGAGTCTCCGTAATCCGCAGCAGCTGGAAACCTGGAGTCCTCAAGCCGGGAGCGCGAGAGAAGCTGCTTCAATGTGGCGTTAATGGCAGTCGAGCCTCAGAACCTGTCGGACACGAATATGGCCTCTCGGCCTGATCAAACTACTGGGGAACCTTCTCCGTGGCACGGCGAAGGTGTGGAGCTGTGCGGCAAGCCGCAAGGCAGTGTCTGGCAGCAGCCCTAGGTCGGACTGCAACCGGAGAAATGGGTTTGTTTAGGGGAGCGTTACGGAGGTGTGGAGTGGCAGTGGAGGGGTGGGGGGTGCTCAGTGTGATGAGGCGGAGGTTCGGTGAGGGTCGGCGAGGCGTGTGAGGCTGTGGAGCGATGGGGGCGTCTCGCCGGAGTTTGGCCGGAGACGAAGGGGGTGACGGTGGACAGGAGCGGTCGAGGGTTTAATCAAATAAAAGACAGTGAGGAGAAGAAAGAGGGGGAGATGGGGAGAAGTTCTGACCTAGCTACGGAGACGAAAGGGGCTGGAGCAAGGCGGCAGTCGTATCGACTGTCGCCGGAGAAGAAGATGCCCGGGGGAAGGGGCGGCGGCGAGGAGAGGGCCGGAGAGGCGCCAGCTGGGTACGGCGTGGCGCGGGGAGAGCGAGGGGGGGCAACCCTGCACCTGGTAGTGCGGCAGAGCGACGAGGAGGGAGAGGAGAGGCTGCCGAAGCTGGAAGGCTTCCTGTCGGAGTGGGAAGAGAGGAAGTGGGGGTCTTTCTCCGTCAGGATCGAGCTCCCTTGAACGGTGGAGCGACGGGGGGTACTTATAGGGTAGAATCAGAGAGGAGGGCGGAGGGAGACGACGTGTCTCCCTCGCCGGAGGATGCCGGAGATGGAGACCCATACCGTCCGTGCGTTTGCACGGCCGATATGGTGGGTTGCAGCGACCAGGGGGGTGTTCCTGCGACGGCTGACGACGCAGGGCACCCCCGGTTTACTTGCCAGACCCTCCTTACCCTGCGCGGCGCCATGCTCCGCACAAGGTCGCCGGAGCATGGTGCTGGTCAGGTTTTGGCAGGAGGGACCTGAATGCAAAGAACGAAGGAGAGTTAGGGGTAGAAATGTGAGGGTTCAAAAGTTGAGGGCCAAAAAGTAAATAAATGAGGACCAAAGTGTAAAGTTGGTTAAGAAGGTTTCCTCTTAGGCTCAAGTTTTTATACATGACTAATTGGGGCCTAAGGATTATGATGGTGAATTTTATTTCCAGATTAAACCTTGTTTGACCAATCAATTTACGCAAAAACCCAAATTAAGTTGTTAATTGGCCATGGTTCTCAATGTAGGTCAAAATGGGTTCCTAAGGCTAAATTGAAGGTTATAAACCCTAGAGATTATTTTTCTATGAATTTTAGAGGGTTTAGTTGATTTTTTTCTCTGCCTCGAACCTCATGTTTTTAAGTGGGTTTGTTTTTAGGGTTACAGGATGTCATTTAATTCCTTGGAGTTGCTGTAGCCCTTATTGAATCATCTCATCCCACTTTTCCTCTTATTAGGTTTCTTTGACCTATGTTTGGGCCCTGAGTTACCCTGTTTTCAGATTGGATTGGTGAAATTGCATTTTTACCCCTTAGTTTCTGTTTTCTTTGCGAACTCAGAATCTCTCTGAGTTAAGCCTTTCCTTGAGTTATGTAGGAGCTTTTATCTTTTGTATTAGGTCAAAATGAGCTTGTTATGGCTCATGATGAGGTTCTCATCATACCCCCATGCCTAGCTTTTGCTAGTCCCTTAGCAAAAACTTAAGGTTTCAACCCTTGTTCTAGACCATAGAGTTCTTAATAGCTTCAGATAAGTGCTTTTTCATTTGAGCTTAGATTAGGTTAGAATGCTGACCATAGGCCTAAAAGGTACTCTAGTACCAATCAAGATCCAAATCTGTCTAGCCTCAGCCTTAGTCCTTAGCAAAGGTTTTTAAGGCCCACAAGAACTAACCTAAGTTTTATTGGACTTTGTGGTTAAAGCACCCGTGCTTGAAATGATTTTAGCCCTGGCTCAGTTCGCAGTGCGTTTTGTAAGAGAGAGAGATAGAAAATTTTTCTATTTGGAGAGTTCTCTCTCTTTTTCTTTTTAATTCTAGCTTAGGATTGGCTTTTCAACATGGTCTGTATCAGATTCATTGCTCCCATCATCAATCCTCAAGGGTTCCTGGCAATCGATGCTTCGAGATAGCACCGCCCATGGCAACCCCCGAAACCCTGGCTATTGATATTTCGAGATAATCCCATCCATGGTGTTCCGTGGCCGAATCCAGACCCTGGCAATTGACACTTCGAGATAATGCCATCCATGGAATCTGAATCAGCAGAGTGCTTACATGCCCCCAGTAGGATATGTAAATATCCTAAGAGACAAGCACCGAGGAGATGATATTTTGTTACGCATCTTCGAGGGGATTTCCCACCTCTCCGCGCTGGGAACTCGTCCAAATCAACTTGTGTTGGTCGGCCGCTCCTACTCTAGGTGTACTTTCCAGAATTTTGCGACGCTTCTGCGTGATTTTGATTTTTACGCTTACTGAACCAGGCTGTGTGTGTGGTAAGGGTGCTTAGGTTACTAAGTCCCGTAAACCAAAAATTAGTTAACGAGGCCAAATACTCCCTAAGCCTTGGACCTAGTACTTAAGCTTTTCATTTTCCTCAACCTCTTGAGGATTGTCTGGATCTTAATGGGTACTAAGAGTCTATTCAAGAATGCCTAAGGTTTGCGTTCTTACTAATCTCATTATGCACTTTTCAGTTATTTTCTTGAATGAGGTCTAGAACTTAGGTTAATTCCTTAGTTCCTTACTAATGACTATCACCTTTTCTCATAATTTTGTGCTCCTTTTTCATTTTGTTTCTTTCCTCCTTCCCCTTCACAAAATTTCCTTCTCTTTTCCTCTTATTCTTTTTCGAAAAATTTTTTATTTTTATGGTGTTTTTGCCATATGTGAATTTTTTGTTTGAAACCTTTTCTTACAAGTTTTGCACTTTCATACCCCCCCATGCCTAAGATTTGCAATGTCCTCATTGTAACTTAGGGTGTTTTTATTTAACTTAGTTCATTCCTTAAGACAGAAATTTGGATGAGTGAATGAGTCGGGTTGAATTTTGCGGACGATTTCTAATCCCAGATGCAAGCATCTGAGGTGTGGTCGGCTGTCTACAAGGGTGAACCTTAAGTGCAAAAAGGTGTCAGAAAAAGTTTTGGATTTTTTGGAAAATGACGGGTTGCCTCCCGTTGAGCGCTAAATTTGATGCCTTCAGCCAAGCAAGAAATGCGATGGAGAGGGGATGGTGAAATCAGCAGAGTTTTGTAAGACAAGCACCTTGATTAAGAGCCTGGTTGGTCCAACCAGGTGCTTGTTCAGATTAACAGGCTGATGATGCAGCCCAAACCCAATCAATCTGGTGGGTTGATAGATGTGGATAAAAAGGTGTGGAACCCACCATATACTATGAAGCTCAGATGGATGTGGAAGTGAAAACGCAGGGTTTGGCTGAATCAAATCAGCCTGGTCAGAGTAGGGACCCGTAGAATAATCAATGAATGATGCGGAAACCCTACAGGGGTGATCAGAGAATGATGGAGCATGATATGTAGTCTGATCAGTGTTCCAAACCCGATGTGGAAATGCAATCGGCTCGGTGAGAGGTGAATCTGAATAGAAATTGAGTCCGGTTGCGGGTCGGGGTTGGGAAGAGGTTTTGATCCGTTCTGTGTGTGCAGACGAGGTGGCCATTATGTACGAGGGCTCTTCTAGAAATGGATGATAGGTGGTTTCCTGTAGAAAGTCCTCTGGGTAACTATCAAATGCCTGAAGAGTGTCTGTAGGATGAAAGAAATCCAATTTGAGCAAAGATTTGAATTCTGGGTTGCAATCACTCTTGGCATTTTCTATTTTTGGTTCCTGAGGATCGAAAAGGAATGATTCTGTGTTATCATTGATCTCGGGAATCAGGACCTTAGAGTCGGAGTCAGAGTCATGTGAACTGAGGTCGTAGATGGGCCTGGCGTGTTCAGGAAGGAAAGTCTCTCCGCAATTATAGTCAGATCTGAAATTGTCAGAGAGTTGGCGAAAATGAGATTCATGATCATGAATTCCACCACAGCAAAAATCATCAGATGTGGAATCAGCAGCCTGACTGGGTTCTAGCCTATATGTCAATTCTGGGCTCAAAAAGGTGTTCTGTTCAAGCTCGAAGCTGGTAGGATAGACCCCATTAAAACCTTGCTCATCCAACTCCTCAGTTTCTGTATCATAAATTGGCATGTTTTCTGAAAAATCGATCAGATTTCCTGAGGATGTTGGAGAGGGATATTAGACCCGGAATCATATTCTGTAAAAATTTGATCTTTCTCATAAGGGGCCTCATAGTCTTCCCAATAAGTTTCAGATCCAGGTTCTAGGCTTAGGATGTGGGTAGAATTATTAGAACCTAAGTCCGAATAACCTTCGAGGGCCACCTTATCAAAATAAGGGGCGGAATTTATACCCTCAGAAGGTTCAGTTCTGATCTCATTATTGCAGGAGTTTTGAAATTCTAGGCTTGGCAATTCATGGTCTAAGTTTGGCTCATCATTGTGTTCTCCTGCAATATCCCAACCTAATTCAACATTGTCTTCTATCTGGGTTGGGATTCCACAACCACTTTGTGCCTCAGTCCCGAGATCTGGGAAACTGGATTGTTCCTTAATACTGTTCCAAGATGGTTCATCCTCTGTTTCTGGTATATACGGGTATTTTTGGTTGATAATTTGTTCTACTGATTTCATCATTTCTACCCATTTTGTAAGGGCATCTTGGTGTTGTTCCCAAAGTACAGGATTTGTCAAGCATTGAAGGTATTCAGATTGGTGTAATTTTTCTATCTCAATGTATCCTGTCATGAGCATATCTCGGGTTGATCCTTTTGTAACTTCTGTCAAAAGAATTTAGGCACAGTTTATGATGAAAGCTGTGGTTGTTGGGACATCAACCTGAATGTTTTCTATTGGTGTTGAGGGTTTATATTTGATTTCATAGAATTCAAGGGCATCCTCAATCATCTTATCTTTCATGGATCTCAGATATTCAGGTTTTTTACATGGTAGTCTTGCTAGGTAATTAGGCTGCATCTTCGAATCAGGTGGTGGAATCAAGATAGAATCAGAAGTTTAAATTAATGGAAGAAGGGGACTTTGTTCAGAATCAGAGGAAAGAGGGGCTATGTGAATGATTTCTGCAAAAACAAGGGAGCCGAGGCTTAGCCTCGGGGAGAGTGAATTTCCATAGGAGGTTTCAAGGACCTCCTGCAAAATACTGAAGGACTGGATGAGATAAGCAGGTGCTGGACCCAATCAAGACACCCAAAAATGTTGGGTGATTATAGAGGTTTGGGGCAGATGGACCCCTTGATCAGAAAGATCGTCCACCTGAGAATTACCTGGGCAGCCAGAGAGGGAGAGTCCCGCGAAGACCCCTACACGGTAGAGCGTCCCCACGGGTTACAGGGTTTCCCCCACCCGACCTCTCTTGTCACTGAGATTCCAGGTAGACCAGAATGGGGATCTTGACCTCTTAAGTCTACCAATTTTAGTTTAAGATCAGGGTGCTTAAAGTTACACTTGATCTCTTAGGTATTTTGAGTGAGAAAGTGACCTAATTTTAAGGTTGGTTGACCCAAGGGGTCAACTTTACCTCTTATTCCTTTGAGAGCTTTTGGGTCCTTTCTTTTTGGGTTCAAGTGTTTAGAGAGCCAATTATTTAGGGTTTCTCTGAATAAGTGTTTTCAGACAAGGGCATGGGCACACTTCATTTGGTTTTCTCAATTCTTGCTTAAGGAGTGTGTCTCTAAATCCCTAGTGTTGGATCCTAGGTTGGCTCTACTTGGTCCAGTTAGCTCTTGTTGGGTAATTAGGGCTCAAGCAAGAATGTGTTAGCCCTTAAATACCCTTAATAGTGTGCAGGAATAAT
The DNA here is from genome assembly GCA_037157565.1 of Thalassia testudinum. Classification (NCBI taxonomy): domain Eukaryota; kingdom Viridiplantae; phylum Streptophyta; class Magnoliopsida; order Alismatales; family Hydrocharitaceae; genus Thalassia; species Thalassia testudinum. Next base: position 20,092,375 of record JAZHRO010000025.1, on the reverse strand, counting down.
GGGTTGAAAACATGCAACTTTTTATGGTTACTAAGTATGAAGACAGGTTAGCCATATATTGCTTGTTCTTTTCTTTTCCTCCTCTTTAGAGTTTAGTGGTTAATAGCGAGAGGAGAAAATTACCTGTCCTCGGAGTGGTTGTCGTGCGGTTGCTTGTCTTCTTGATTTCCTGTAGCTGCACCAAAGAGAGGAGATTATCAGAAACTAAAAGAAACAGGAATGTTTACCTCTAGAATAGCCATTGCTCCCCGGCAACGGTGCCAAAAACTAGTGACGACCTTCCTCTATAGTTCTATTATTTCGTCGTAGTATAGTATAGAGAAGTGATTACCAGTTTAATACAATTTGTTACTCGGAAATAAAAGAGTTCCCGAGGTCGAACTCAGGGAGCAAACTGTATTCTAGAGATACAAATTCTTATTACAAAAATATTACAAAAATAAAGAGAGAGGGAGAGATAAAAATTTGGTTTTTTCTTTCTTCCTCTTTGTTTTCTCTTCTCTTTGGCTTTTGGTTTTTCTTCTTTGTTTATCTCCTGGTGGTCTTCTTCTTCTGCCTTCTGTTCTTCTTATTTCTTCTCTTCTTCAGAGCTCCTCATCTTCTTTTCTTTCAGTTCTGCCTTTCTTCAGCTTCTCCTTTCTTCTTTCTGCCTCAGCTGTAAAGCTTTTCTTCTTGTGATCCCTTGCTCAGTGGCACGGCATCTTCGTTCTCCTTCTTTCTCTGCAGTCCTTTTACTGCAGGGCATCGTCTGATTTTCCAATCAGAGGACTTAAATCGCCGCTGCTACAATGCTCCACCTTCTTTCAGTCTTCGTCGGCCTTCTTCTTCTCTTCTTCCACGGTTCTTCTTCTTTGTTTACCTGTGCCTGCACACTTCAAAGTTTACGTCAGTGGGCAAAACCTACTCTACCCCCCCCCGACGTCACTCTCTCTCAGAATTCGCTCTTAGGAAAGCTCTCCCAGAGCAACCGGGTAAATCGGGTACGCGGGTCGCGCCCGGGTCTAGGTCCACCGGCGTGTGGTGGTGGGCGAGGAGTGCAGGTCGGGCTAATCCGGTCGGAGCCAGGTCCGCGGGGCGTGAGCGCGGACGAGGCCGGGTAATCGGGCGGGTGAAGGGGACCTCACCCCGTGTACTAAGGCGATAAGGCTTATTCACAAAAATAATTTAAATGGTGAAAGAGTTGCGAGGCTTACCGATGTGGGACTAAACTGAGGCCTCTCCTCGCGTGCGCCTACTGGAGACTCCGGCCTCGCTTCTGCAGCTGCAGGTTCGATTTTCGTCGGTTGCTGGCTGGCTGCCTTCGCAGGAGTCTCCGTAATCCGCAGCAGCTGGAAACCTGGAGTCCTCAAGCCTGGAGCGCGGGAGAAGCTGCTTCAATGTGGCGTTAATGGCGGTTGAGCCTCAGAACCTGTCAGACACGAATATGGCGTCTCGGCCTGATCAAACTACTGGGGAACCTTCTCCGTGGCACGACGAAGGTGTGGAGCTGTGCGGCAAGCCGCAAGGTAGTGTCTGGCAGCAGCCCTAGGTCGGACTGCAACCAGAGAAATGGGTTTGTTTGGGGGACCGTTACGGAGGTGTGGAGTGGCAGTGGAGGGGTGGGGGGTGCTCAGTGTGATGAGGCGGAGGTTCGGTGAGGGTCGGCGAGGCGTGTGAGGCTGTGGAGCGATGGGGGCGTCTCGCCAGAGTTTGGCCTGAGACGAAGGGGGTGACGGTGGACAGGAGCGGTCGAGGGTTTAATCAAATAAAAGACAGTGAGGAGAAGAAAGAGGGGGAGATGGGGAGAAGTTCTGACCTAGCTACGGAGATGAAAGGGGCTGGAGCACGGCGGCAGTCGTATCGACTGTCGCCGGAGAAGAAGATGCCTGGGGGAAGGGGCGGCGGCGAGGAGAGGGCCGGAGAGGTGCCAGCTGGGTACGGCGTGGCGCGGGAAGAGCGAGGGGGGGCAACCCTGCACCTGGTAGTGCGGCAGAGCGACGAGGAGGAAGAGGAGAGGCCGCCGGAGCTGGAAGGCTTCCTGTCGGAGTGGGAAGAGAGGAAGTGGGGGTCTTTCTCCGTCAGGACCGAGCTCCCTTGAACGGTGCAGCGACGGGGGGTACTTATAGGGTAGAATCAGAGAGGAGGGCGGAGGGTGACGACGTGTCTCTTTCGCCGGAGGATGCCAGAGATGGAGACCCATACTGTCCATGCGTTCGCACAGCCGGTATGGTGGGTTGCAGCGGCCAGGGGGGTGTTCCTGCGACGGCTGACGACGCAGGGCACCCCCGGTTTACTTGCCAGACCCTCCCCCTTACCCTGCACGGCGCCATGCTCCGCGCAAGGTCGCCGGAGCATGGTGCTGGTCACGTTTTGGTAGGAGGGACCTGAATGCAAAGAACGAAGGAGAGTTAGGGGTAGAAATGTGAGGGTTCAAAAGTAGAGGGCCAAAAAATAAATAAATGAGAACTAAGGTGTAAAGTTGGTAAGAAGGTTTCCTTTTAGGCTCAAGTTTTTATACATGACTAATTGGGGCCTAAGGATTATGATGGTGAATTTTATTTCCAGATTAAACCTTGTTTGACCTGTCAATTTAGGCAAAAACCCAAATTAAGTTGTTAATTGGGCATGGTTCTCAATGTAGGTCAAAATGGGTTCCTAAGGCCAAATTGAAGGTTCTAAACCCTAGAGATTATTTTTATATGAATTTTAGAGGGTTTATTTGATTTTTTTCTCTCCCTCGAACCTCGTGTTTTTAAGTAGGTTTGTTTTTAGGGTTACAGGATGTCATTTAATTCCTTGGAGTTGCTGTAGCCCTTATTGAATCATCTCATCCCACTTTTCCTCTTATTAGGTTTCTTTGACCTATGTTTGGGCCCTGAGTTACCCTGTTTTCAGATTGGATTGGTGAAATTGCATTTTTACCCCTTAGTTTCTATTTTCTTTGCGAACTCAGAATCTCTCTGAGTTAAGCCTTTCCTTGAGTTATGTAGGAGCTTTTATCCTTTGTATTAGGTCAAAATGAGCTAGTTATGGCTCATGATGAGGTTCTCATCTGAGTGCACCAGGCTAGCAAGACCCAGCCATCTGTGTGAGTTGATTTTGAACCTCTGTGATCTTGTCTTTGTGCTGTTTCGACATAGCCATGTTGGTCCATTGAATGTTAGCCAGGGTTTGTAGAATTAGAGTCATTTGATCTTCCCTTGATGGCTCGAATTGGTAATTCAGGTTGGGCCTAGGCTATGTGGGTTGATATGGGTACGAAGCCTATGGTCGGGGCTGGAATTGAGATCTTAGGTTCTGATTATTCCCTAACCACACAAAGTTGGGATGATTACACCATCCAGGGTTATAGGTGTTACAAAATGTATCATTCTGGATGGCGTGGAGATCCTCGAGGTCTAAGGAACTCCAGAGAAGTCAGAATATGAGGCTTCAGATTTCCCCCAACTAAAGCACGTTGGTTTGGAGTTTCCTCTGAAACCCAGATGAGATGGGGGTGGATACAGATCAATCCCTTGGTGGGAGTGGTGGTAAATGTTATGCACAACCTCCCTTCTCGGTTGCACATACGTGTTCTGTTGTGAGGCGGTGGCTCTCAGCAGACATTGTGTCAATTCATCCACCTTATTCTCGATGATCGAGACCTTATCTAGGTGACTAACCACCAATTCCAGATCAACGGATGCAGATAGGCCTTGAGTCACGTGTGCCCCTCGCATGTTTGTCAATGCGTGGGTGGTCATCTGATTCAACACACCCATCAATTCTTTGTTTATGGAGTTCTCACATATGTTCTCGAGAATCTCCCAAACTGTATCTTCATGCTGACCCATGATGTTGCCACCACAAGTTGCATTGACAAATAGCCTGATATCATCACAGCGTCCTTGGTAAAACAACTGGACTTGTTCCCATTCAGGAACTCCGTGATGGGGGCATTTTTGCATGAGATCCAAGAAGTGGTCCCATGCCTCATGAAGTGGTTATCTCGTATTCTACGAAAAGTGCATGATCTGGTGCCTCAAAGCATTCTTCTGACCAACTAGGAAGAATTTCTTCAAGAATTCAGATTGGAGTTCCTCCCATGTGTTGGTTAGACAGGCTAGAGTCTGATACCAGTGGACAGCTCTATCCATGAGGGAGAATGAGAACATCTTCATGAGTAGGATGTCATGATTCTGAACAGGTGGCTCGAAGGTCTAGACCAGATGTTTCAGCTGCTTGATGTGCTGGAAGGGATCTTAGGAGTTCAAGCCGTGGAATTTTGGGATAGCATGAATCAGATTCGACTTGAGTTCAGTATCAGGTCCTCCAGCTGGGACTTGCACCCTACGTTCGATCACCACCACAGTGGGATTGTAATGATCTCACATCTGAGGACACTACGGTGGGTTCATGAATGCCTGAAACAGATCATTGAGGCGCTGTAGCTGATTCTGGAGATTGGGTTATTCTTCTTTGTGATTCTCCATGGATGCAGATGAAGGAGACCTGGGCTCAAAAGCAGAAGAGTCAGAAGAGATGTCAATCTAATCGAGCAATATCACAAACAAGTGGGTCGTGGCTTGGCCTCGACGGGAATGGACTGCTAATGGAGGTCTCAAGGGTGGACTTAAGGACCTCCTCCCGAACATGCACTACAAAGCCAGATGAGGGACAGAAGACACCCAAAAATCTTTGGATGACTGAGGTTCGAGGTGAATGATACCTCATGATCAGAAAGTTACTCACCCAAGAATTACTTGGGTATCCAAGAAGGGAGAGCCCTACAAAGACCCCTACATGGTAGAACGTCCACACAGCTTACGGGGTTTCCCCTACCCGACCTTCCTTGTCACTGAGAATTCAAGTAGACCAGAATGAGCAAACTTGACCCCTAAGTCTACAAATTTTATTCCTGAATATGTGCCTTTGAATTTCACTTGAATTATAGAATGGATTGTGATTTTTGACCTAATTTGAAGGTTGGTTAACCCACAAGGTGGGTCAACTTCACCTAACCTGCCCCAATGTTTAGGATGAGTTGGGTAAAGAACCCAAAATCACCCTGACTGGTTTGCAAATAGTTTATTAAGTCTCAAATTTTACAGATTCAAATGAATGTTAGAACTTTCTTTTAAGGTTTTCTTGCTTAGATCAATTCAATCAAGGCTTAGGTGACACACTATGTAGGAAATTAATTTTCTTTTAACTTAGGCAAGTGTGTCTTCTTGAAATCGTAAAGATGGAAGCCCTAATTTGTCTCTATTTTCCAAGTCTAATTTTTTTCCAAATTTGGCACCTAGGGCTCAATCAAGAAGGTGAATTGCCCTAGGCACCTTAAGTCCCCAATAGATGCAGATATTTGTCTAGGGATTTCTAAGCAAATCAAATCTGGTAACTCGGGTGATTAAATCTATGAAATAATGCGAGTTGATCCTAATTAATTATACTTTTTAATTCTTTCCAGAAATGAGGGGCTTAAGAAGAGGGAAATAAAGTTACCTACCCCTGGAGTGGCTATTGTGCAGCTGATCTTCTCCCGTGTACCTCGCAAAATCACAACAAAGCAAATAAAGCAAGTTAGTATCAAATCAGAATTGTAATCAGTGAATGAAACTGTGCGTTGCTTCTCGGCAATGGCACCAAAATGTTGCTAGTGTCTTGCGTCAAATTAAGAGATGCTCGTCATAGTATAGTCAACACAAATGCAACAAAAACTTAAATTTATAAAACTCAAAATCGTTGTGAGTCCAAGGTCGTTCGATGGGGCGATGGAGGAAGCAAAGCTCGTAATTAAGTTATGGCTTTTGGTCATGACAGTGAGACAAAGGTGTGGGAGGTGGTGGTGTGGCATTTCGTTGGGTGTAGCAATCAGACGAAGCTCATCAGAGCTTCGCCAACCACAAAGAAGATGGACAAGGAAGGAGGTGAATGTTGTGTGAACCTAAGTTCTAAAGGGTTGGAGAAGATCAAGAGGGTGAGATGAAAAGAGAAGAGACTTTATCGGGGCGAATTGTAGTAGGAAGTGTCCGACGTTGACTGGCCGAATGCGAGGAAGGTGACGAAGTCTGGTGGAGGAATCGACGAGGAAGAAGGGGTAGAAACTGCTATAGCTTTGATGGACGATGAGCATGAAGAAGAGAGGGAGAGGATGGGCTTTCCAAGTTGACAATTGGTTGGATGGAGGAAGGTGTTGGATGCTTGGCTCATTTCAATCGTATTATGAAATAGTAGAGTCGTAGTATAGTGATCAAAACGAATCAAGCATTTAAATTTATAATACTCAAATAAAAAGAAATCCGAGGTCATCTCAGGGAGCACTTATTCGCACAATTTATCACCATTAAAAAGGTAATATATGCTGATTAAATAAAGTGCTTCTTTATAGATAGATAAAAAAATAGAGCAAAAGTGATGGTTTAAACCACCAATTTCAACACAACTATCAATTATCAATGTTTATAACTCAACTCAGCACTTTACCCTCAGACGATAGAGAACAGGCATAGATGCCTTAAGTCCTGAGGGCAAGGGTGTAGTGGTACTGTTCCACACTTCAAAACCCTCCCTTGCCCCACGTTCTCTTTCTCCTTTTCTTTCCATTCTCTTCTTCAAAGTCCGGTCAAATGCTCAGGTAGTCGGGTATCAGGGATCTGCATACCCGAGACTAGGGCTACCAGTGTGGGTAGTAGCCAAGGTGTGGGCTTAGGTAGGTTATCGAACTAGGCCTGCGTGAAGCAGTGTCACGAGCAAGGTGCATGGGGTGTGCGGGGACCTTACCCCCGGTGTTACTTAAGGCGAACAACTAAGATGACAAAATCAATTTATTCGCTATCCCTGCTGCTACCGCTTTTGATGTGGGACTAAAAGTTCCTACTATCTTCGCATGTAGTAGCAATAGCAGGTGGCTCCAATTGAGGTCGGTGAAGCGGTCGATTCTCCTAATTGACCTACTACATGTGATGCTGAGAGGGTTCCTCAACACCTGCGACTGAAACCTGGAGCAATCGTCTAAAGAACGTGCTTCAAGTGAGTTCGAAGCTTCAGCAGCAATGGCAGAAAAAATCCTGTACCTGAAAACAAGAATAAGGCCTCTTGGCCATGATAAAGCAGTTCAGAACCTTCGCCTGACCATGACGAACATGTGGGTGGTGGTCTAGTGGCATGATAGTGCGTGAGGTGGCCAGACAGTGAAGGATTTGGGCAGCGAACGGTGGGTTGGTCGACAGGTTACTAGGGTGGTCGAGCATCCCAATAGAGTTAGGGCTTTTGGTCATGGGCGCATGGCAGATGTTGTGGGCTTATCGGAGAGGGGGATGGAGATGTGTAGCGGATGAAAACCCTTGCCAAAGTGGTTGCCGGAGGTGGAGACGAAGGTAGCTCCGGAGGGTACCTGTGCACAACAAAATGAACCTTTCAGTCCTAAATCAGTCCAGGAGCTTCAAGGAAGATCCTCGAAGCTTTTCCCTATTTCTATGTGTTGTGCGAAGGGGCTCAGTGATGTGGGAAAGACGCTTGCTGGAGCCCTTAAAGATGATGGTCGGTGATGGCTCAAAAGGGGTTGAAATTTAAAATTGAAGAGATGAGAAGGTAAAGGGAGGAAAGGGGAATGAAAACCCTAACCTAATTTGGTGGAAGGAAAGGTGGAGACTAATAGCTGTGGTAGGCTGCCGATGAAGAATCGGAGATGAAATTGAGGCCGATGAAGGAGGTAGAGAGCCGACTGCTAGGCTGAGAAGCTCAGCGAGAGAGAGAGACGAAGGCGGCTGCACCCTCATTTGATGGTGAGAGGTATCGGAGAGAAGGGGCGGAGAAGACCTCAAGGTCTAGCAATGGTGGTGCACGAAGGAAGAAGATAAGGTAGCGGTCGTGCTCGGATTCCAGACGACTCGACTCAGAGGAGCATCACGAGGCTTTATAGAGCCTCGACCATGTGTGAATTCGTTGCCGAAGGTAGTGAGAAGATCTCCAACAACTCGTTTCTCCACATTTGTTTTTCACCGGAGATCGCAAGTTGTTGCAACATTGGCAGCCGGCGAGATGAGTCACACCCGACGCGGAACGGAACGGCGAACAACTTCACCTCAAAGGTCAAGCTTAACCGGTGCTCGAAATGGCCGCAATTGGCACTGGAAGTTCGTCGAGTAGCTCAGGCAACGATCGAAGGTCGGCGAGAGGAAAGAGATGACTGAGGGGCCATTTTGCAAAAAATAAAGGACCCAGAAATAATATACTTGGTCCTACTTGCAATTTTTAAGGAATGTAGGGACCTAAATGCAAAGTAGCTGCAAACATTGGCAAATTAGGTCCAACTTTTTATGGAGCGCAATTAAGATCTAGGGAATCTGATGGTCTAGTCAATTTTTAGTTTTGAAAATGTTTGGTTAGTAAATTTTTCATTCAAACTCATTTGGCATTAATTATTCACGTAGGTCACTATTTTAGGTTTAATTGGCCCCTTTTTGACTTATCTTATAAAATTAAACCTTGTGGAATATTTACTTATAATTTAAAAGGTTTAATTTGAAATACTTTCATCAGGATTCTATCAAACTAGGTTAAATCAAATATAGGGCTTAATTATTCTCTTTAATAGCATAATTTCAAAGGAAACCCTAAATTGGTTATTCTGACATGTTTTACGATCTCTTGGAATTAATCTGATGAATCTTCCTCCATACGATACCTTTTTATGTATTATTTAGATCAATTTACCTTATGACTTAGCTAAATTAAGTGAATTATAGAGCATGATGGCACTGCCATCATAACCCCATACCTATCATTTGCTAGTCCCATAGCAAATTTTAGAGTTTTTAGCCCACATGTTTGGTATAAGGGTATTTCTATTATGCAGTTCTAAAGAATTTACTCTCCTTCTTCCCCCTGTTTTTTTAAATATCCATTTGAAGTTTGTTTTCAACCCTTAGTATAAATGTATCAGGATAGGTAAAAAACTTTCTTCCCTCAAGGATAGCAGGTGATCTATTGTTCAACCCCAGCTTTTAGGTATGGGTAGAAGATGTCTGAGTTGAAAGGATTTTATTTTTGGTGGTTCACACTCAATTGATGCTACATATAATCTAGTATTTCAGACTCTAAATGTCTAGATTATTAAATAAATCCATTCGGAGAAATGCTTAAGACTATGCTCTCTTTTTAGTTCCTTTATGCATACTCTCTTTCTCTTTTTTTATATATATCAAGAGCTCACAATTTTTCTGGATTGTCAATATGTTTGGTGGTCTCTCAAGGCTTTGATGCATTGATTAAGTTCTGATAACCTAATAACTAAGTCAGAACTCTTCAACCCGTATTCGAGCAGTCAGAAATACAGGAAGATAGGTAAAGGCTATATTTGGTGGGGTATAAAGTATGGCGGGTAATGTTGCCTCAATGCAATTTAAACATATTCTTTCTCTCTTTCTCTTTTTTTTCTTTTGTTTTTTTTTTTTTGAATCAAAAGGATCTATGTATATATATATCTTTTCTTTTCTTTTCCTTTCTTTTTTTTTTTTTATAAAGATATAACTCAACACAACACAATATTTATTAATGAGGCATTATTGGGAAATGGGTGTGGCCAAGAGGATATTATGTGGCTTATGTGGTGGAAGTGAGTACTCTTGGCATCGGGAAAGAATGGATGGGACAGTGTATTTCTGACTTTTGACATTAGTACCCTCCTTCAGTCAAGGATTCCGTAAAGAATGGTCATAACCATCCACCTTAGTCATAGTTTTATGAGAACCCGCTCTCTGCATATTTGCCTTATTTGGTGGCTCTTAGGGATTCACACAAAATATTCGCATACAGGAGCTGAGAGTGAAAACTGTGCCTAACTCCAAACTTTATTATCTAATTATTCGAAACTTGAGAGTCTTTATACTAGACTTAGAGCACCAGTAAACACTTGTCTCTCACCTCACAATTGTTTGGTGGATCTTATCGAAGAAAATTTTTGCCGGACTCCATAACTGAATGTTTAAGGGCTTTGATAAACTAAAAATGTCAATTGATTTTTTTTATTTCTCTCTCTCTCTCTTTCTATTTATTTTTATTTTTATTTTTATTTTTTTGATTTTTTTATGAGAATCTATATGTATTTTTGTGAGAACCTTTCAATTATAAATTTCAAATAATTGCACTTTAATCCCCCCCCCATGCCTAAGTTTTGCAATGCCCTCATTTTAAATAGGATGGGTTCAATTTTAGCTTAGTTCATAATTTTAGAACACATTTAAGGGTGGGTGGGTGGTTCAGAAATGACTGTTCTTAAATTAGGAACTCTAAAGTGTAGTAGGAGTGATTTGCACAAAGAAGATAAGAAAGGTCTTGGGTTGTTCAAATGATGGGTTGCCTTCCGTTAAGTGCTAACTTTACCGCCATTAGCTGGGTGCAATGCTGCTCAAGTGGAATGGAGGTCAAGAGATTCCTTGTTCTGACTCAAATCAAGTTCAAGAAAAGGTTCAAGACATTGGCCATTAACAAAAAATGGTATAGAGTCACGATCGGGAGGTGAGATTTCCACAGCTCCATTACCAAAAATCCTCCTAACTAGAAAAGGTCCGATCCATTTAGATCTGAGCTTACTCGGGAATAGCTTAAGACGGGCATCAAATAGAAGTACGTTTTGACTAGGACTGAATGATTACGTGAAATGTGCTTATCATGCAAGCCATTAATTCGATCCTTGTAAATTTGCGAGTTCTCGTATGGGGCATTGTGTAGTTCATCGAGCTTGCTCATTTGCAGGCGACGGTGAATACTAGCCTTTCTGAGGTCCAGATTGCACTTCTGTACTACCCAATAGGCTTTATGCTCCATTTCTACAGGAAGGTGACATGCCTTTTCGTAAATAATCTTGAAGGGAGACATTCCTAATTGGGTCTTATGGGTGGTCCTATAAGCCCATAATGCTTTCGGAAGTCGGGTTGACCAATCCTTTCTGTTAGGTCGAACAATGACCTATAGAATCTTTTTGATTTCCCAGTTTGATAACAAGGCAAGTCCATTTGTTTGTAGATGATATAGGGTAGAAATGCAATGAGACACCGCATATTTTCTATGTATGGACTGGAAATGCACATTCACGAAATGTGTCCCACCATCAGAGATAATTGCTTTAGGAACAATGACCTGAGAGATGTTATCGAGAATAAATCTGATAACGACCTTATGATCATTGGTTCGGGTAGAAAGCTTCAATCCACTTGGACACATAGTCCGCAGCAAGAAGAATATATTCGAAGCCATTCGAATTTGGAAATGGGACCATAAAATCAATCCCCCAAATATCAAAAATTTCGCACACGATGATTGGATTTAAGGATATCATATTGTGATGGCCCATGTTGCCTAAGGTTTGGCAACAAGCACATGCCCTACAGTATTTGTGTGTGTCTTTAAATAAAGTCGGCCAATAGAAGCCGCTTTGGAGGATTTTGGCTGCAGTTTTATGCCTAGAGAAATGGCCACCGTAGGCCTAGTCATGACAAAATGAGATAATATCATTGATTTTCGTGTCAGGCATACATCTTCGGATGATCTGGTTAGCTCAGAAGCAAAGAAGATATGGATCTTCCCAGAAATAATACTCGATGTCTGAAATCAATTTATCCTTTTTGGCTTTGGGCCAATTAGATGGAATCTAGTTTGATGCCAAGTAGTTAACATTAGTTGCATACCAGGGAAGCCTAGCATCCATGCCCAAAAGATGCTCATCCGGAAAATGCTCAGTAACAGGTAGTGATGGATCAATGATAGATGAGGGAAGGTGAGACAAATGTTCTGCAACTACATTTTGTTTTCCCATTTTATCATGAATCTCTAAATCAAATTCTTGCAAAAGCAAGATCCAACAAATTAGACGAGGCTTCACGTCCCTCTTGGTGAGCAGGTGTCGTATCGCTGTGTGGTCTGAGTATATGATTATGCGGGACCTGAGAAGGTACGACCAAAATTTTTCCATGGCAAAAACAATATCCAGAAGTTCCTTCTCAGTGATCGTATAATTTCATTGGGCGTCATCCAACGTTTTACTTGCGTAATAGATCACTACAGGTTTCCCGTCAACTTTTGGACCAAGGACTTCCCCCACAGCAAAATCTAACACATCACACATGATCTCAAATCGACGAGACCAGTTAGGGGGTTGCAATACTGGTGCCTTGGTGACTCAACCCTTAATGATTTTGAAGGCTTCAGCACAATCATCATAGAAATCGAAGGGAATATCCTTCGATAATTAGTCAGGGGCCTGGTGATTTTTGAGAAGTCAAGAATAAAATGTTGATAGAATCAGACGTGCCCCAAGAAGGATCTGATTTCTTTGACCGAGGAAGAGGGAGGGAGTTTGGATATTAAATTGATCGTTGCTTGGTCAACCTGGATACCTTGCTCAAACACAAGGTGTCCAAGAATGATGCCCTGGGGAACCATGAAATGTCTCTTTTCCTAAATCAAGACTAGATTTACGTCAATGCATCACTGAAGGATCTTAGTGAAATGGCCTAGACATGCATCGAACAATTTTCCAAAGATAGAAAAATCATCCATGAAGACCTCTAAAAATTCACCCACCATGTCTGAGAATATTTCCAACATGCACCGTTGGAAGGTAGTAGGTGCATTGCAGAGTCCAAAAGGCATTCTACGGAACGCAAATGTTTCGTAGGGACAGGTGAACGTGGTTTTCTCCTGGTCTTCAGGATGAATGGCCACTTGATTATAGCTTGAGTATCCATCCAAGAAACAGAAGTATTGATTTCCCGCTAATTTTTCGAGAATTTGATCAATAAAAGGTAGCAGGAAATGGTCCTTCATGGAGGTATTCAATTTGCTGTAGTCTATGCAAAATCTCCATGAATTTGCAATTCTTGTGGAGATGGATTCTCTAGACTCTGATTTGATAATGGTTAGCCCAGCCTTCTTAGGTACCACATGAATTAGGCAACCCAATGGCTATCAGAGATGGGATAGATAATATCCGAAGCCATTTAATTATCTCTTTCTTCACGACCTCTTGAAAATTTGGATTGAGTCGGTGCTGTCCTTCGTGTGTAGGTTGTGAGCCTTCTTCTGTAAAAATGTGGTGGGTACAGTAAGAAGGACTTATGCCGAAGTGATCATCTAAGGTCCAACCAATGGCCCTACGATGCTCTCGGAGGACGAAAATCAAACATGTTTCCTGATCTGAGGATAAAGAAGAGTTGATAATCACAGGAAACATGTTGTTCGAACCTAAAAAAAATGTACTTGAGATTGTCAGGAAGCGATTTTAGTTCAAGTACCTGGTTCTTAGTAGCAGTAGGAAGGTTGGGGTTAGCCTGAGGAGGAACTAGAGGTGGACTAGGTTCCTCAAGGGGCAATCTGGATTGGACTTATAAGGGTTCTTGCTCAGGAATATTTATATCCGATTCAGCAATAGGATCCTCAAGAAGTGAATCAATACTATTGATTTCCTAAATTACACCACAATTGATTCCTCTATGGGCCTCAAAAATATCAATTTTCATGGTCTTATCCACGAATTTTATCTCCATTTGTCCTTGCTCGCAATTAATGTTTGCCCTAGCTGTTGCTAGGAATGGTCTCCCCAATAATATAGGTGTATCTTTTAGGTTTTCTGGTGTATCCATGTCTAGTACAATAAAATCAATCAGGAAATAGAAATCCTAGACTCTTACAACTACATCCTCCAAAATTCCACAGGGTGACTTAATAGATCAATCGGCTAACTATAATGTCACTTCCATGGGTTTAAGTTTAGAATCCTCAAAATATTTTAGGAGGGTCATGGGAATAAGGTTAATGGATGCACCTAAATCTAAAAGAGTCTGGTTAAATTCTAAATCCACGATCTTGTAGGAGATCAAAGGGGTGCCAAGGTCTTTCAATTTCTGTGGAAGCTTGCTCAAGATAATGTAGCTAACCTGCTCCGATAGCAAAATAGGACTCCCATCAGAATTCTTCAGCTTTGGCTTAGAAGTGCATATGTTCTTTAAAAATAACACGTAAGCCGGTAAAGGAATGCTAATATGTACTTGCTCAAAGAGCTTGATCAAGTCCTCATCAACTTGAGGTGGCTTCCTACCCTTATTTCCTTTGGTCAAGGCCTCAGGAAAAGTTATGGTCTTAGGCTCCTCTAGAGCGGGTTCTGTAGTACCTGAGTTATCCTTAATCACTCTGGATTGAGATGTACTAGGTTTAGGTTTAATGTGTCTCTTAGGCTCAAGATCCTTAGTACACTTACCGCTACGGGTTGTAATAAAATGTAATCCCGCAGGATATGGAGTGGGTAGGATAGGTTGCTACTGCTGCTAAGAAGAGTCAGGTACAGAAGTTGATGCTTCTGACCCATCTTGATATATAGGTGCAGAAGGGCCTTGTTGCACATAATGAATTTGGCCCTGCTTTGGGTTCACAACTGTTGAATGACGGACAACTATGCTATCAGAGTTGGTTTTGAAAACATGTCGTTTTGTTTCGAGTAGCGAATAAATCTGTTCAACAAATAAAATTTATACCAAGAAATCTATAAAGAAATCTCGGGTCGAACTTAGGGAGGCTACGTAGATCAAAATTTGCAATTATATTTTCGAGTTTTTGTTTAAAGGGTGAAATAATCACAATGAAATGGAATCAATATAGACAATAAGAGAGAGAGAGAAAGCATTCACTTAATATTGCAAAATGTTTTTACAACTAAGAAAGTGAGAAAAGATTACACTAGAAAGAGAGAAATTATTAAACTAGAAAGGAGGAAAATTCTACTCTAGAAAGCAGGAAAAAGAATGGGAGAGAGAAGTTATCCTCTTCGATGATTGCTTGGAGGATGAGCCAGACGAGACAACGCCTGGAAGACGAGGAAAAAGAATGGGAGAGAGAAGTTATCCTCCTCGATGATCGCTTGGAGGATGAGCCAGATGAGACAATGCCTGGAAGACGAGGAATGGAGCGAGAAGAAGGAGAACGAAGGAGGAGGAATGGGAACGAGGCAGCACGTTATCTTCGTCACGGGATCAACTTCCAAAATGGGGGCGAAAATTTGATTTTAGCTCTTGAGGAGCATCTCGGGTGTGGGACAAGCTTCTCTTGAGCTTTGGAGAGGGAGAGAAGAGAAGGAAGGGATGAGAAATCCGTATGGAAGGGGTCTCCTTTTATAGTTGCAAGGAGTGGGGGCATTTTGGACATTACACTTGAAAAACATTAATTCAGGACCTTTAGTGATGGATTTATCCATCACTAAAGACCTAAACATGGCCGACATGCCTGCCACTCGCATGCCCCCTCGCCTCTGTGCCCTTCAACGCTCGTGCATGTTTGCGCGCTCTCAACCGTCCGACCAAGAGATCGGATGGCTAAAAGTGCCTACCGCTATGCCGTGCACCCACATGCGATCATGCATAAGCGCCGCATGTCTAATCGTGCGTGGGCCTATCACTCGATCTCTGCCACTGGACCTTCATCGTGTGGCTCCAATCATGCACCCACTAGCAGTGAATGCAAGCTCGAACACGCGTCGCACGCTCACGTAGCGCACTCGACCACTGCGCTGAGTGTGCATTTGTGTCACATGGAGTGTTTTGCGCATGGCTGATCTCGGTCGTTGGATCTTCATTCAATGGTCTAGATCAAACATTGCATGCACCTTCTGAAAAGGGGAGCATTGGAAGAGCGGTGGCGTGGTGCGATCTCAGCCGTTGGATGGACATCCAACGGCTGAGATTTGTCGAGCAGGTGAAGAAGAAGAGCTGCGGCCGGTGTTGGGCGGCTATGATGGTGCCACATGGTGCCATCTAGGCCGTCCATCTTCTGAGTGTTGTAGATGGTGCCATGGGTGTCGGATTGGATCGATTTTCGCACTGTTAGGCTACGATCGTCGATCCGAACCCATCTGTATGGTCGGATTTGTCTTCTAAAGTGCAGATTAACACCATCTTGGCCCTTGCTCTTTAGGGTTCCTCGGTCTCTATCTGGTGCTATGGATGTTCGATTAGGGTGATCTTGGAGTCATTGAACTCTAATGGTCACCCTAATCAGATCCGTATGGTTGGATCTTTGATTCAAGGCCTCGATAAAAAGTTGCCCTATCCTTAACCATAAATAGAGACAATTACTATACAATTTATACAACTTGATCTAAATGCATGATTATGCATATTATGCACTATTTACAATGTATGATGCTAATGTGACACTAAGAACATGCATTAATAGACATTTTAGGTTAATCAGATGTGTGCACATCACACCCCCATGCCTATCATTTGCAAGTCCCTTGCAAAAACTACATACTATTTATAAAAGAATTAGGTTGGATTACTTGGTCATAAATCATTTTCAACATTAAGAAACTTTTACTCGGGATTTGAACTTTCAATGACACAATAGTGCCCAGGTATCTGCCAAAATGCAGACCGCCTCAAGCCCTCTCCTTATTCAAAGAAAAATCTCTTTTTCTCTTTTTCTTCTTTTCTAATTTTTTTAATTTTTGAGTTTAGGGTTAAAGAGTGGCTTTCTATAGTCACTGAACCCACCCAAGATTTGATGAGAACTCTAAGTTCTAAGCATCTTATTGTGAATGTGATAGACTCGTTGATCAGCAATTAGAACGAACTTCGGGTTTCTATGCCTCTAGGTGACCTTAAAAAGTGAGTTCTGCCTAAAGGTGTATCTTTACGACCAGTAGCTTTCTCCCTACTTTTATTTTTTTATCGGGTCAACACAAGGGTGGGTCTAGTGTATATCTCTCCATCTTATTCTACTTCTCTACTTCATCCTAAGTGTTTTGGGAATTTTTAGTGCATTTCTTGAGCTGGGTTCTGGACAACCAGTCAATGAGCTGTTACCACCGACAACTTGCCAGCCATACTCGTGCGGTGAAGTGTTGCTTATTTATTTTGTTTTCTTTTTTTTCATTCTTTCTTTTCACCTTTTTCTTTTCCTTTTTCTTTTCCTTTTAACTTTCTTTTCAAGTAGGTGGCTTCCCTGGTCTAAGATTTACCTAAAGGCAGCAAGAAGAGAGTGGTCCAATGACTGGGCTCTGGACAACCTACCTATGGGCTATTACCCATGATAACTTGCCATCCATATCACCCTAGATGGTTCATTAGCTACCCAATTTCCGTTAAAATCTCCGAGCGACGAGTTAGTGACAAGATAGTGTGTAGATGCTTAGACTTAAAGTTCCCTCAAATTAGAGTGTGGGTTGATAAGTCGTGTACTTATCACTCAAACTTATTTAATCAAATTAAAATAGAATTCAAGATGGCAAGGACTCGAAAAATAAATCCACATTTTAGTGGATACCCGGGCTGATTAAGCCTAAAGACCTGAAGGATCTTAGTGTTCAGATCCTATTGTAATATTTCCTAAGATTGAAAAGTCCTAATGTCCAAGTATTCCTTCCTAATTCAATTTTTTTTTTGTTTATGTATATATAAGAATAGAATTTACAAGAATTTCACAGAGCTGACAAAATGATTCAGAAATGAATCCACCACCCCCATGCTTAGCTGATGCAATGTCCACATTGAGAATAAAAGACATGAAAGGAAGGGTAGAGTACGGAAGATATCACCTGAATATGAAGCTCAGGTCAGCTCTGAGTCAAACTATACAACTGTTGAGTTTAATGCCATCAGCTAGGCGAAGTCCCGCCAAAGAAGTCATAACATGGCTAAAGCAACCGTGTCTTAGATGGATTCTAGAATAATACGGTCAATAACAGGCTTAAGATGTTGACTGTTGACTTTGAATGAATTACCCTTCTTTGGGTCAGAAATCTGAACAGCTCCGTTTGGAAATATCTGGTCGATAATGATCCGACCGTTCCATTTTGACCTAAGTTTACCAGGAAAGAGCTTAAGTCAAGAATCGAATAGCCAAACCTTCTGGTTCAGCTCAAAGCTCTTGTGGGAAATCAATTGGTCATGTAGAGCTTTGGTCTGAGCCTTGTAGATCTTGGCATTCTCATACGTATCATTTGTAAGCTCCTCCAACTCAGATAATTGGAGTTTCTTGGTCTTCCCGGCTAAACTCAGATCTAGATTGCACTGCTTGATTGCCCAGAATGCCCTATGTTCAATTTCTATGGGTAAATGGCACGCCTTTCCATACACCAGACGAAATGGAGAATGCTGATGGGCATTTTATATGCTATACAATAGGCCCAAAGAGCGTCCTCAAGCTTTTGAGTCCGGTCTTTGCAATCAGGCCTAACCATTTTCTACAGAATATTTTTGATCTCCCGATTGGAGATCTCAGCCTGTCCATTCGTCTGGGGATGCTAAGGTGTGGAGATTCGGTGATTAACCCTGTATTTTGCCAACAAATTATGAAACTAGGCATTAGTGAAATGAGTGCCACCATCACTGATGATGGACCTCGAAATCCCAAACCTGCTAAAGATGTTCTTCTTGACAAAATCAATGACTACCTTGTGGTCATTGGTTCGGGTGGGAATCGCCTCAATCCATTTGGATACGTAATCAATAGCAACGAGAATGTACTGATGTTCAAATGAAGGGAGGAAGGGTCCCATGAAATCGATACCCCAAATGTCGAAGATTTCAACAAGAAGAATCGGGTTTAGTGGCATCATATCTCTCTTAGTTATGCTCCCGAGTGCCTGGCATCGGGAACACGACCTTGAGAATTCCTGGGCATCCTTGAATAAAGACGGCCAATAGAATCCAGATTGCAAAATTTTTGCAGTCGTCTTTTTCCTGGAGAAGTGTCCACCACACGCAGATGCATGGTAGAACTCGAGAATACTATTGAATTTGTCCTCCGGAATGCATCGGCGAATAATTTGATCTGAGCCGATGCGGTACAGTTCAGGGTCCTCCCAGAAGTAATATTTGGCGTCAGATTTGAGTCTATCCCATTGTTGCTTGGTCCAATCTTGGGGGATTTGACTAACAGCCAAATAATTAACGATGTCAGCAAACCACAGGGTTTGGACACCTGAAACCGTAACGATGGTTTCGTTTGGAAAAGTATTAGCAATCGGAATGTCTGGACGAGAAGAATCACTTAGAAGTCTCGACAGATGATCCGCCACCACATTCTGTACCCTGGATTTATCCTTAATTTCAAGATCAAATTCTTGAAGCAGAAGAATCCAACGAATAAGTCGGCGTTTGGCATCCTTTTTGGCCAAGAGATATCTCAAAGCTGAGTGGTCGGTATATATAATGACGTGAGACCCTAAGAGATAAGCCCTAAATTTCTCCAAAACAAATACTACAGCTAGTAATTCCTTCTCAGTAACAGTGTAATTCCTCTAGGCCTCGTCCAAAGTTTTACTAGCATATTAGATAATAGAGGGCTACCTATCAACTTTTTGACCCGAAAGAGCCCCGACCGCATAATCAAAAGCGTCGGTCATGATCTCAAGAGGGGCTATCCAAACCGGTGGTTGCAACACCGGAGCACAAGTGACTGCCATTTTAAGAAAATCAAATGCCTTACGGCATGATTCGTCAAAATCAAACGGTGTTTCTTTGGTGAGAAGATTGCTCAAAGGACGAGCAACCTTTCAAAAGTCCTTGATGAATCTCCTGTAGAATCCCACATGACCAAGAAATGATCGAATTTGTTTAACAGATGTGGGAGGAGGAAGTTTAGTGATAGCATCAACCTTAGCTTTATCCACTTCGATTCCCCATTCAGAGATTACATGACCCAAGACGATGCCTTCTGGTGTCATGAAATGACTCTTTTCCCAGCTAAGGACCAGTCTTGTTTTGATGCATCGTTTAAGAATCATTTCAAGATTAGCTAGACAAGAGTCAAACGATTCTCCAAAAATGAGAAATCGTCCATGAAGACTTCCATAAACTCTCCCACCATGTCTAAGAATATGGCTAGCATACACCTTTGCAAAGTCGCAGGTGCATTGCATAAGCCAAATGGATCCTACAGAAAGCAAAAGTTTTGTAGGGATAGGTGAAAGTCATTTTTTCCTGATCCTCAAGATGGATAGAAACTTGGTTGTATCCCGAGTAGCCATCAAGAAAATAGAAGTCCTTCTGCCTAGCTAATCTTTCCAAGATTTGATCAATGAAAGGTAGAGGGAAATGATCCTTTTTCGTGGCCGTGTGCAACTTCCTATAATCGATACAAACCCTCCAAGAGGAAGCCGAATGAGTTGTGACAGATTATCCTTTCTCATTAGTCACAATAGTAATCTCGGCTTTCTTGGGAACAATCTGCACGGGACTTACCCAAGGACTATCAGAGATCAGATAAATGATTCCTGCATCGAGCCACATAATAATCTCCTTCTTGACCACTTCTCGCATATTTGGATTTAATCACTTCTACATCTGGTGAGAAGGGCGGGATCCATCTTCCAAAAATATTCTGTGATTGCAATAAGGTAGCTCGATCCCCCTAAGGTCATGAATAGTCCAACCAATTGCCTCCTTGTGTTCCTTCAGGACCTTAATCAGTTTAATCTCCTGCTCCTTTATTAATTTAACACTGATAATCACAGGGAGCATCTTATGTCGTCCTAAAAACTGATATTTCAAATTCTCAGGCAATGGTTTCAGTTCAAGCTGGAGCGAGTTGATGATTGAAGGTAAGGAAGATGCTGATGAAGACTCATCAAGAGGAAGAGGTTGAGAGTGAACAAAATCAATAACCTCTTCAGAAGATGGTGGGTCTGCCATAGAGGGTTGCAGGTCCAATTCGTCATCAGAGGAGGAACATTCAAATGCAGAAACCATCATACAAGTCTCAATATTCATATTATCGTCCTCAAGTTCCTCAATAAATCCACAATCCTCGAATTTATTAATCGCCTTAAAAATATCCAATTTCATTCTTTGATCCTCAAAGGCGATTTCCATGCTATCGCTTTCACAGTTAATGTTGGCCTTGGCGGTAGCCAGGAACGGATGCCCCAGAATGATGGGCGTGTTCCTCAGATTTTCAAGTACATCCATGTTAAGGACAAGGATATCTACAAGAAAATAGAAATCCTTAACCTTAACACTAACATCTTCAATAACGCCTCGCGGATTTGTGACCAAACAGTCCGCTAACTGCAGCGTTACTAAAGTTGGCCGATGTTCACCTAATCCAAACTTCTCGTAAAGAGAAGTCGGAATTAGGTTGATGGATGCACCCAGATCCAGCAGTGCTCTATCAAAAGTGTAATCTTCGATGACACAAGAAATCAAAGGAGCACCTGGATCTCTCTTTTTCTAAAGGAGGTGGTGCAGGATAACAGAACTAGCCTTCTTAGAGAGTACCACCTTCCTCGGAATAGATTCTCTAGACTTACACTTCTGTGTACATAAATCCTTTACAAATCTCACGTAAGCTGGTATATGTTTGATAGCATCGAGGAGTGGGATATTGATCTCGACATTCTTGAAAATATTCAGAAGCTCCTTATTACTATCAACAGACTTCTTCCTTAATCTGATCAAGGCCTCAATGAAAGGAACATGAATCAGATCATTAGAATCAAGTTCCTGAGCCTTGATTTTTTCTCCAGAATTCTCATTTCTCTGCCTAAGTTCTTCAAGATTCGGTAAATCAGAACAGTGTGGTTGTGGATCCTGAGTTTGTTTACCACTCCTCAAGGTAACAAAATTTGTGGATGGATACGAGTTCGGGTCTTGGGGAGGGTTAGGAAAGATTGGAGGGGCATCATTAGTCAAGAACCATTGATTTGCAGAAGAAGAAGAAGAGGAAGGACCCTACTCAACCACCTGAGCATGTGCATGTAGGTCCCTCTGATTCCCGTACCCATGAGCTTGATTGCCTGGATTCAGGATATTTTGTGGGTTGGGTACAGGTTGAGATGGTAGAGATCCGGGTTGATGGGAATTAGCTATAAGTCCGGTTTGCAAGTTGTCCAGTGAGGTTTTCATTTGCTGTATGAGCTGGAGCATGGATCCTTGCATCTCTACCATTTGTCAGCCTGCCCTACGGGTTGACGGCCGTTCTAAGCTAGCTGATTGACCTAATTCGGGGGCAACTGAGTATAAACATGTCCCTGACCCATTGGTTGTTATGGAGCATAGTTGCTGGGTCGGAATTGGGTCTACTATCCCAGGTTTTTCCAAGAGAAGTTAGGGTGGTTTCTCCAACCTAGATTATAAGCATTGGAGTAGGGGTTGAATCTAACATTCTCCTGTGCAGCACAAACATCCTCATAAGGTGAGGATGGAGAGAAAGAAAGGGAAGGATCAGAGAAACTAGGATCAAAGGCCCCAGTTTGGAACCTGTGGGGTTCCAAATAATGTTGACTCGCAGTTTGAGCTACATCAAGTTAATTCACGAACTCCCATCCAGAAGGAGCTCACGATGAATGGAATCCTAAATTCTGGGGTTGAGTGGATCGAGAGTTGTTTATTGAGTTTCCAGCCATCCACTCCTCCATTCTCTTAGCAACCAAGTCCACCTTATCAAGTTTATTACAAATCAATTCCATATTGAATGAATGAGAGTCACAGACTTCATTAACATTCAATTTGGGCTGCTAGGACCGGTTAAAAGTATCCATGGAGGCATGATTGATCGAATTCTTGCTCATCTCCTCAAACAAATCGTGCATGCTATTTGCGTCTTTGTTGAGGAAATTGCCTCCACAAGAAGCATCCACATGATTTTTAAGTTGCTCAGTTAACCCGTGGTAGAAAATCTGCACGAGTTGCCATTTCGGCACCTCATGGTGTGGACACTTCCGCAATTGGTCCTGGAGTCGCTCCTAGGCAACATGAAACTGCTCCCCCGACCGCTGGGTAAAGGTAGTAATTGCCCATCTCAAAGCATTGGTACATCCGACAGGGAAGAATTTCTTTAGAAAGGCTAATTTCAACTCATTCTAAGATGCAATTGGTCTTCCTATAGTCTTGTACCAATGAGCAGCTTTATCCCTAAGAGAGTGGGGGAAGAGCCTCATGATCATTTTCTCCTCATTCACATTTCTCACCTTGGTGTCCTGAACCAAAGTGGTCAAGTCCTCCAAGTGCTGAAATGGGTCTTCAGAGCCAAGCCCATGGAAATGCTTGATCAGACTTAACACTTGGGACTTGATTTCTACGTCTCCGGTAAAAATATGGACGCCAGGACATTCCCCATAATTTGAAGGATCATAAAAATCCTTTAAGGGCTGAGCACCTTGCATTCTCTAGAACTATTCTTGCATTCTCTGCATTTGTTCCTGTTGCCTTCGAAATACCTCCTATGGATCCTGCGGCAGAGGGGGCTGTTGATCGGCCATGGGATCAATTTGGTCGAAATCCAATCTACGCCTCCTAGAATACTCTAGTGGTCCTTCCAATAGAGGATCCAATGACCTTCTTCCCAGCATAAACTATGAAAAGGTCAGAAGGACTGGGGATAAGAACCCTGCAGCACAACAAAACAAGCATGTCTTTAAGTGGGGTAGCCTAAGGATCTACAGACTCTCAGAACCCGCCTCAAGATTATAAATGATTTACTCTACTTGTGTCTGCTCAATTCAACCAATTAGGAGGGACTGGGGAGAACGTTGTTGCTTTGGCTTGTGCCTCCAGTTCCTAGTGTAGCCCCCAACCGTGGTCGTTTGATGCTACTCCCCTAGCTAAACATCAGATTGGCAGTACAAGCAGGTTAATCATAAATAATCTCAGACTAGGCCTCGAAGAGCAAATCAATCCTTATGGCCAACATCTACTCGATTTTATTGAGGCCTAGGATTGTAGTGCTTATGGAATGTGGTGGGCCCTTAAAATGGGTTTTTCCCTTAATGATCAATTGAGTATGTGTAAGTGCATGCACAACCAGGGTTTCCAAGTAAGATTATTTGTGATGAGTAGATTTTAATGTTCAAATCTTGCTTAAGTAGATTTTAGGGTTTAGAATTAGGTTGAATTCAATCAACTTTGAGGCAAACCAGGTTTTCAAGCACGGGTGAAGATTGCTTTCCTTTTAAAATCAGAAATAAAGTGGAGTGCCTGGTATGAACCTAGATTGAAAACCCAAAGAGGAAGCTACTTGGTGAGTTGATTTTAGGTTGAGTGGTGAGGCCCAAACAACTCAAACAATTGGCCACAATTGCACCACTGAGTTAGGCACACAAAAATGATTAACCTAGAATGATTTCTACTCTTTTATGTGTTGATTTGTGTACCAGTTCCACAGATCAGAATCCGATCGAGTAGAAGAAAATCAATTAGATTAAGTCCCTTGAATGTGGGTGTATGTTATGTGTATACTGAATTACCCCACAAAAATTATTTTTTATTTTTTTTATATGCAAGCTTGAGATGAATGTGAGTGGAAATCCAAACAACCAAACTAATCCTTAGGATTTATGCAAGCACATAGGTTAATTGGAATTTGAATTTAATGTGATGAAATGAAATCTATGGACGGGGAAGAATGGGGAGCATTTACAATTATCTTCAACTGCAGTTTACTCCAATCTATCGCTTGATGATTCCCTGATAGAGGCATCTGCAAAATAATAGACATGAGAGAAAGCAAGTAAGAAAACAGTAAAGTGTGTGAAATGCGAAAATTAGATTGGATAATCATTGCCTCCCCAGCAATGGCACCAAAATGTTGAACGACGGACGACTACGCTATCGGAGTTGATTTTAAAAACCTGTCGTTGTAGTTCGACTACCGAAGAAATCCATTCAACAAATAAAATTTATACTGAAAAATATATAAAGAAATCCCGGGTCAAACTCAAGGAGGCTACGTCGATCAAAATTCATAATTATATTTTTGTGTTTTTGTTTAAAGGGCGGAATAATCACAATGAAATGGAATGAATATAGACAATAAGAGAGAGAGAGAAAACATTCACTTAATATTGCAAAATATTTTTACAACTAAGAAAGCTAGAAAAGATTACACTAGAAAGCGAGAAATTATTACAACTAGAAAGCAAGAAAATTCTACTCTAGAAAGTAGGAAAAAGAATGGTAGAGAGAAGTTATCCTCCTCAACGATCGCTTGGAGGACGAGCCGGACGAGACAACGCTTGGAAAACAAGGAATAGAGCGGGAAGAAGGAAAATGAAGTAGGAGGAATGGGAACGAGGCAGGACATGGTCGTCATCGCGGGATCTGCTTCCGGAACGGGGGCGAAAACTTGATTTTAGCTCTTGAGATCCCAAGTGTGGGACAAGCTTCTCTTGAGCCTTGGAGAGGGAGAGAAGAGAAGGAAGGGATGAGAAATTCATATGGAAGGGTTCACCTTTCATAGTTGCAAGGAGTGGGGGAATTCTGGACATTACAACTTAAAAACATTAATTGAGGACCTTTAGTGATGGATTTATCCGTCACTAAAGGCCTGAATGTGGCCAATGTGCGCGCAACTCGCGCGGCCCCTCGCCTCTGCACCCTTCAACGCTCGTGCACATTCGCCCACTCTCAGCCATCCGATCAAGAGATCGGACGGCTTAAAGTGCCTACGCCCGCGCTGTGCATCCGCATGCGATCACGCATAAGTGCTACTCGTCTGATCGTGCGTGGGTGCTATCGCTCAATCTCCGCCGCTGGATCTTCATTACGTGGCTCCAATCGCATGCCTGCTCACAACGAATGCGGGCTCGGACATGCATCGCTTGCTCATGTAGCACGCTCGACTGCTGCACTGGGCATGCATTTGTGTCACATGGAGTGTTTTGCGCACGGTTGATCTCGGTCGTTGGATCTTTATCCAACAGTCGAGATCAAATGTTGCATGTGCCTTAAAAAGAGGGGAGCATTGGAAAAGTGGTGGCATGGTGCGATCTCGACATTTGGATGGACATCCAACGACTGAGATTTGTCGAGCGGGTGAAGAAGAGCTGTGGCCGGTGTTGGGCGGCTATGATGGCACCATGTGGTGCCATCTAGGCCACCCATCTTCTGAGTGTTGTAAATGGTGCCACGGGTGTCGGATTGGACTGATTTTTGCGCTGTTAGGCTGCGATCGTCGATTCGAACCCATCCGTGCAGTCAGATTTGTCATATGAAGTGAGGATTGACACAATCTTGGCCCTTGCTCTTTAGGGTTCCTTGGTCTCTATCTGGTGCTGCGGATGTCCGATTAGGGCGATCTTGGAGTCGTTGAATTCCAATCGTCACCCTGATCAAATCCGTACGGTTGGATCTTTGATCTAAGGCTCCGATAAAAAGTCACCTTGTCCCTGACCATAAAAAGGAGATAATTACTATACAATTTATACAACTTGACCTAAATGCATGATTATGCATATTATGCACTATTTACAATGTATGATGCTAATGTGACACTAAGAACATGCATTAATAGACATTTTAGGTTAATCAAATTTATGCACATCAACAACGTACCTCTGATTTGGCACGTTGTTAAGGTTTAGCAGAGGTTGTGAGGGTAATGCGCCTGGCTAGTGAGTCCCAGCCATTTGCGCAATCTGGTTGCGCATATTTGCCATATCCGCAATATGCTACCTCCGCATAGCAGCATTAGTCTTCTGCATATCATCCAGGGTCTGAAGAATCATGCTCATTTAATCATCTTTACTAAGCCCTTGTTGAAAATTCGGATTGGGCCATGGTTAAGTAGGCTAATATGAGTGCAGATTTTATGGTTGAGGTGGATATTGAGGTCTAGAATTTTGAGGATAGGGATTCCCCAACCAGGAAAAGTTAGGATGATTACGCCACCCAGGATTATAGGATTTGGAATAGGGGTTGTTTTGGATGGTGTGGATTTCCTCATAGGGTTGAGGAGCTCCGAAAATATCAGGATAATGGGGTTCAAAGGACCCCCAACAAGGATGGGTAGGTTCAGAGTTTCCTCTGAACCCAGGGTTCGAAGGGAACAAATTCATATCCATCCCGGTGTAGTGAATATTATGCATAGCCTCCCTCCTTGTGGGTGGTTGTGCATGGGTGTTTTGTTGAGAAGTGACCTTCTAGAGTTGGCGAGTCAAATCGTCAAGATTTTTCTTAATTATTGAGACTTTATCCAATCGACTTGCCACAACCTCCAAGTCGACGGAAGAGGATAAGTCTTGTGCTTCATGTGTCCCATGTGTGTTCGTTGATGCACGAGTGGTTATCCTATCGAACATACCCATGGATGCATTGTTTATTGAATTCTCAGCCATATTTTCGAGAATTTCCCAAATAGCATTTTCATTCTTGCCCATGAAATTGCCTCCACAAGCTGCATCAACGAAAAGTCGAATATCTTCATGGAGTCCTCAGGAAAAAGATTGGACTTGT
The DNA here is from genome assembly GCA_037157565.1 of Thalassia testudinum. Classification (NCBI taxonomy): domain Eukaryota; kingdom Viridiplantae; phylum Streptophyta; class Magnoliopsida; order Alismatales; family Hydrocharitaceae; genus Thalassia; species Thalassia testudinum. The sequence continues at coordinate 20,065,193 of JAZHRO010000025.1, read as the reverse complement.
TCCCATTTAGGAACTCCGTGATGTGGCCATTTTCGTATGAGATCGAGAAAGCGATCCCATGCCTCATGAAGTGGTTCCCCCGCATTTTGTTGAAAATGAGTAATTTGATGCCTTAAGGCATTTGTACGCCCTATTGGAAAGTATTTTCTTAGAAATTCAATTTTCAATTCATCCCAGGTATTGATTGGTCGATTCAGAGATCGATACCAGTGGGTAGCTTTCTCTTTAAGTAAGAAAGGGAACATCTTTATGAGCAAAGTGTTTCGATTTTGAACAATTGGTTCGAGAGTCTGAACCAAATGTTTCAACTCTTGAATGTGTTGGAATGGGTCTTCAGAACCCTGGAAATAGGGGATCAAGCTGATAATATTCGGCTTGAGTTCAGTCTCAGGTCCCCCAACCAAAATACACACTCTGGGCTCGATAGCCACTTCCACAAGATTATAATGATCCCACATTTGCGGACCTGCTCTAGGGTTTGCCAACCCGTTGAAAAGATCTGTGAGAGTTTGGAGCTGGTTTTGCAGTTGCTGGATGTCGTCTCCTCCTTCTGGACTAGGGTTCTCCATTGAGTTAGAGTCAGAAAGTGGAGAACCTGGGTTGGATGTAGGTGGGTCAGAGGAGATAGAGATTGGATTAGAAGGGGACCCAAACAAGTTAGTCAGGTGTTGGCCCCAATGTGAATGAATTACTAGAGGGGGTCCTAAGATTGGTCTTAAGGACCTCCTACAGTGCATGCACTATAGAAAAGATGAGGGACTGGATTTCAATCAGACCCAATCGAGACACCCAAATATATTTGGATGACTAAGGCTTTTTAATGACAAACGGCCTCTAGATCATGAATCCACCCACCCGAGAATTACTTGGGCATCCAGAGAGGGAGTCCCACAAAGACCCCTACTTGGTAGAGCTCCCCCATAGGTTACAGGGTTTCCCCCACCCGACCTCTCTTGTCACTGTAGTTCCAAGTAGACCAGATACGTATGGATTGAGGTCCTAGGTCTATCAAATTTTAACCCTATTTGTGACCTAATTTTTAGGTTTATTGGGTCACCAAGTGAACCAATTCCACTTGATCTGTCCTAATGTTGAGGATGCAATCCGAGTTAACTTACCCAAATCACCCTATTTTAGTTCAGCAAATAGGTTATTAAGTCACTTCTTTTAGGGTTCAAGTGATCTTAGGGCTTGTATTTTAGGGTTAAGTCGTAAATCAATTCAACTAAGGCTTAGGTAGCACATAATGCGGATGATATTTTCCTTTATACTTTGTAAATGTATACTAGATAGGCCCTAAATTGTTAACCCTAATTTGGCTCTAAAGTGGAGTCCAATTTGAAATTTAGTGATCCCGTTGGACTCAATTAAGAATGTTCTAGTCCATGGGTTCAATTAACTAATCTCTTTAGGCTCAGAACTTGCTGGGTTTTGTCTTCTTGGCCAATCCTAGCTCAGAATTTACAATTTCTTACCACAATTGAAACTTCTAAGAAAATATGGCAAGGTTGAGTCCTATATTTCTTTTACCCCTTTTTGTTTTATTGAAATTAAGAAAGAGGGGATTAAGAAGATAGGACAAAGCTACCTGCCATGGAGTTGTCCTCAGGTTCCAGAAGTCAGGCAACACTCAATTAAGTTCATGCAAAATAACCAATCGAAGTAGATATGTCAGAAATCAAGAATAATAGCGATAAATGAGCATTGCTCCTTGGCAACAGTGTCAAAATGCTTGGCTCGTTTTGATCATATTATGAAATAATAGCATCATAGTATAGTGATCAAAATGAATCAAGGATTTAAATTTATAATACTCGAAAAAAATGAAATCCAAGGTTGTCTCAGGGTGCAGTTATTCACACAATTTATCACTATTAAAAAGGTATTATATGCTGAGTAAATAAAGTGCTTCTTTATAGATGGATAAAGAAATAGAGCAAAAGTGATGGTTTAAACCACCAAGTTCAACACAACTATCAATTATCAACGTTTATAACTCAACTCAGCACTTTACCCTCAAACGACAGAGAACAGGCACAAACGCCTTAAGTCCTGGGGACAAGGGTGTAGTGGTACTGTTCCACGCTGCAAAACCCTCCCATAGCCCACGCTCTTTTTCTCTTTTTCTTTCCCTTCTCTTCCTCAAAGTCCGGTCAGATGCTCAGGTAGTCAGGTATCAGGGATCCGCATACCTGGGACCAAGGTTACCAGCGTGGGTAGTAGCCGAGGTGTGGGCTTAGGCAGGTGATGTAAACACATTTACACTACTTAAAATATCTATTTATGCATGTTCTTAAGCATAGGATTGCATTTCATCATATAAATATTGCATAACATGCATCATCTTGCATTTAGAGTAGTTTGAATAAAATGGAGGTTAATTGTCTCCTTTTATGTGCTTGGACAGGGCAAATATTTTATCGGGACCTCGGATCAAAGATCCAACCGTATGGATGTGATCAAGGCGGCGATTGGAGTTCAACGACTCCAAGATCGCCCTAATCAGGCATCTATAGCATCAGATAGTGATCGGGGAACCCTAAAAGATTAAGGGCCAGGATGGTGAAAATCCACACTTCAGATGACAAATCCGATCGCACGGATGAATTCGGATCGATGATCGCAGCCCAACGACGCAAAAATCGAGTCAATCCGACATCTGTGGCACCATCTACAACTTTCAGAAGATGGATGGCCAAGATGGCTCCACATGGTGCCATCTCGACCGCCCAAACGGTCGCATGCATTCTACGAAGGCCCCGCACCTGCTCGCTCTCCACCGTTGGATCTTGATCCAACGGTTGTGGTCGGCTGCGCCTAAAAGCGTCCGCTCGACCATCTGCGCCCCATAGCACAACGGTCGAGCGTGCTTTCACGAGTGGCGAGCACGAGTTCGAGCAGCAGCGAGGGGCTGGAAGACGCAGGCAATTGAGGCGCGTGGAGCGTCACATTGAGATCCAACGACTGCGCATGCCCAATAGCGCCGACGCGCTATTACATGCGCGGCATGGACGCGCGATCGCACGCGGGCAGGCGCGCAACGCAGCGGGTGGAGATGCATCTTAAGCCGTCCGATCTCGCGATTGGACGGCTGAGAATCAATGAACGTGCGATGGCATTGAGCGTGCGGGCAGCTGAAGCGGCGCGCGTGGGCACGGAAGCTACGCCCACGTTGGGGGCTTTAGCGTCGGTTTTATCCGTCATTAGAGACCCCTCATTTATTATTTTGAAGTTGTAATGTCCATTTTGCCCACACTCCTTGCAACTATAAAAGGAGACCCCCTCCATACGAAATTCTCATCCCTTCCTTCTCTTCTCTACCTCTCCAAAGCTCAAGAGAAGCTTGTCCCACACCCAGGATGCTCCTCGCGAGATAAAGTCTAAATTTTCGTCCCCTTTCGAAAGTGGATCCCGCGACGACGACGGCGTGCTGCTCCGTTCCCGTTCTTCTGCTTCGTCCTCCCTCGTCCTGCTTCGTTCTCCTTCGTCTAGGCTTTCGTCCTGTCCGGCTCGTCCTCCAAGCAATCATCGAGGAGGATAACTTCTCTCTCCCATTCTTATTTATAGCCTCTCTAGTGTAGAATTTTCCTACTTTATAGTGTAATTGATTTTCCGCTTTCTAGTGTAACTTTTATTTAGTTTGACTATATAAACAGTTGAAATATTGAATGCATGCTCTCTTTCTCTCTCTCTCTCTCTTTCTCTCTCTCTCTCTCTTTCTCTCTCTCTCTCTCTCTTTTAGTCTGATAGCTCCATTGTAATTATATCGCCTTGCTTATAAAAAATCCTAAAAAAATATAATTGCGAATATAGATCAACGTAGCCTCCCTGTGTTCGACCCGGAATTCTTTTCGGTATAAATTTGTTGAACACGAATTCTTCGCTTTCAAGCTACAACGACAGGTTTTCCAAAATCAAATACGTTAGCATAGCCATTCGTAAACGTTCAACATTTTGGCGCCATTGTCGGGGAGGCAACGATTCCCGATCTTTTCTTCGCATTTCTTGCACTTTATTTTGTTTTCTAACTAGCTTTCTTTTGTGTCTATTGTTTTGCAGAGACCTCCATCAAGGAATCAACAAGCAGTAGACTGGAGTAAAGTGCAGTTGAAGACAACTGTAAGTGCTTCCCCATTCTTTCCCCCTCTATAGATTTCATTCGCCACATTAAATCCAAATCCCAATTAACCTAGGTGTTTGCATAAATCCTAGGAATAGTTTGTTTGTATGGATTACCACTCACATTCATTCCACCCTCATTCATAAAAAAATAACAAAAAGATAATCTTGTGGGGTAATTTCCAACAAATACACAACACACACCCACATTCAAGGCACTTGATCAACTTGATTTGTTTTCTACTCAATCGGGTTCTGATCTGTGGAACCAGTACACACAAAGCAACACATAACAGAGTAGAAATTATTCTAGGTTAACCATTTTTGAGTGCCTAACTTAGTGGTGCATTTGTGGCTAATTGTTTGAGTTGTTTGGGACACACCACTTTATTTGAAACCAACTCATCAAGTAGGTCCTCCTTAGGGTTTTCAATCTAGGTATATTCCAGGCACTCCACTTTCTTTCTAATTTTAAAGGAAAACAATCTTCACCCGTGTTTTACAACTTGGTTTGCCTAGAAACTTGATTGCAATTCACCTAATTTGAAACCCTAAAAGCTACTTAAGCAAGATTTGAACATTAAAATTCATGCATTATCAATAATCTTGCTTGAAAACCCTGGTTGTGCACGCACTTACACAAATCTCAATCAATCATTAAGGGCACAACCCATTGTAAGGGCCCATCACATTCCTTAAGCACCACAATCCCAAGCCTTGATAAAATTGTGTAGACGTTGGCCTTAAGGTTTGATTCGCTTTTCTGGGCCTAGTCTGAGATTATTTTTGATTAACCTACTTGTACTGATTAATCTGATGTCTAGCTAGGGGATTAGCGTCAAACGACCGTGGCTGGGGGGTACACTAGGAACCGGAGGCGAAAGCCAAAGGAAGAACCTTCTCCCCAGTCCCTCCTTCTAACTGGTTGGATTAAACAGACGCAAGTAGAGTAAATCATTTACAGTCTTAAGGCGGGTTTTGGGAGTCAGTAGATCCTTAGGCTACCCCACTTAAGGAAAGCCTTGTTTTGTTGTGCTGCAGGGTCCCTATCCCTAGTCCTTCCGACCTTCTCCTAGTTTATGCTGGGAAGACGATCATTGAATCCCTGATTGGAAGGACCATTATAACATTCTAGGAGGCGCAAGTTAGATTTTGGTCAATTTGATCCCATGGCCGAACAACAGCTCCTCTGCTTGGAAATCCACAGGAAGAATTTCGAAGGCAGCAGGAATAAATGCAGAGAATGCAGGAATGGTTCCAGAGAATGCAGGGCGCTCAGCCCTTGAAGGATTTTTGTGATCCTTCAAATTACGGGCAACGTCCCGGCATCCAGATTCCAGCCGGTGATGTAGAAATCAAGCCCCAGGTGTTAAGCTTGATTAAACATTATCATGGGCTTGGCTCCGAAGATCTGTTTCAGCACTTGGAAGATTTGACCACTTTGTTCCAGACCACCAAGGCTCGAAACGTTAACAAGGAGCAAATGATCATGAGGCTCTTCCCCCACTCTCTTAGGGATAAAGCCGCGCATTGGTATAGGACAATAGGAAGACCAATTACAACTTGGAATGAGTTGAAATCATCCTTTCTGAAAAAATTTTTCCCAGTCGGTCGTACCAATGCTTTGAGACAGGAAATCACTACCTTTACCCAGCGGCCGGGGGAGCAGTTTCATGTGGCTTGGGAGCGATTCCAAGACTTATTGCAGAGGTGTCCACACCACGAGGTGCTGAAATGGCAACTCGTGCAGATCTTCTATCATGGGTTGAATGAGCAACTCAGAAACCATGTGGATGCTTCTTGCGGAGGCAATTTCCTCAATAAAGATGCAGATAATGCACATGATTTATTTGAGGAAATGAGTGAGAATTCAATTAATCATGCCTCCATGGATACTTTTAACCGGTCCCAGCAACCCAGATCAAATGTCAATGAAGTCCATGACTCTCATTCATTTGATATGGAATTGATTTGTAATAAACTTGATAAGGTGGACTTGGTTGCTAAAAGAATGGAAGAGTGGATGGCTAGCAATTCTATTAACAACTCTCAATCCAATCAATCCCAAAATTTGGGATTCCATTCCTCACGAGCACCTTCTGCACGGGAGTTCGTGAATCAACTCGATGCGACTCAATCTATGAGTCAGCATTTCTCGGAACCCCATGGGTTCCCAACTGGGGCCTTTGATCCCAGTTTTTCTGATCCTTCCCTTTCTTTCTCTCCATCCTCACCCTATGAGGATGTCTGTGCTGTACAAGAGAATGTAAGATCCAACCCCTACTCGAATGCCTATAATCCAGGTTGGAGAAACCACCCTAACTTCTCTTGGAAAAATCCTGGGCAACAGACCCAATTCTGACCCAGCAACTATGCTCCGCAACGTCCAATGGGTCAGGGTCAAGTATATACTCAGTTGCCTCCGAATCAGGTCAATCAGCCAGCTTGGAATGCCCGTCAACCCGCAGGGCAGGTTGATTTGAACCGTCAAATGGTAGAGATGCAAGGATCTATGCTCCAGCTTATGCAGCAAATGAAAAAATCGCTGGACAACTTGCAATCCGGGCTCATTGCTAACTCTCGTCAACCTGGATCTCTACCATCCCAACCAGTACCCAACCCACGAAACATTATAAATTCGGGCAATCAAGCCCAAGGGTACGGAAATCAGAGGGACCCGCACGCACATGCTCTGGTGGTTGAGCAGGGTTCCTCGTCTTCTTCTTCTGCTAATCAACAATTCATGGTCAATTAAGCCCCTCCAATCTTTCCTAACCCTCCCCAAGACCCAAATTCTTACGCTTCTGCAAATTCTGTCACTTTGAGGAGTGGTAAGAAGACTCAGGATCCACAACCACACTATTCTGATCTTTTAAATCTTGAAGAATCTTAGGAGAGAGAGGAGAATTTGGGAGGAGAAATCAAGGCTCACGAACCTGATTCCAAAGATCTGACTCATGTTCCTTTTCCTGAAGCGTTAGCCAAAGCAAAGAAGAAGAAGTCTGTTGATAGCAATGAGGAGCTTCTGAATTTATTTAAGAATGTTGAGATCAATATTCCTCTCCTTGATGCTATCAAGCACATACTGACTTACACAAAATTTTTAAAGGAATTATGTACACAAAAGCGTAAGTCGAGAGATTCTGTTCCGAAGGTGGTACTCTCCGAGCAGGCTAGCTCTGTTATCCTGCACTACCTCCCTCAGAAAAGGAGAGATCCTGGTGCTCCTTTGATTTCTTGCGTTATCGGAGATTACACATTTGATAGAGCACTTTTGGATCTCGATGCATCCATCAACCTAATTCCGACTTCTCTTTATGAGAAGTTTGGGTTAGGTGAACTTCGGCCAACTTCAGTAACGGTACAGTTAGCGGACCGTTCGGTCACAAACTCGCAAGGCGTTATTGAAGATGTTATAGTTAAGGTCAAGGATTTCTATTTTCCTGTAGATTTCCTTGTCCTTGACATGGATGTACCAGATAATCTGAGGAACACGCCCATCATTCTGGGGCGTCCATTCTTGGCTACTGCAAAGGCCAACATTAATTGTGAAAGCGGTAGCATGGAAATAGCCTTTGGGGACCAACGAATGAAATTGGATATTTTTAAGGTGATAAACAAATTTGAGGATTGTGGATTTATTGAGGAACTTGTTGAGGATAATGTTAATATTGAAACTTCTTTGACAGTTTCTTCAATTGAAAGTTCCTCTTTGGTTGATGAATTTGACCCGCAACCCTCTGACCTGACATCTTCGGAAGAGGTTACTGATTTTGTTCACTCAAAACCTCTTCCTCTTGTTGAATCTTCAGCATCTACCCTACCATCAATCATTACCCCACCCTAGCTTGAATTGAAACCATTGCCTGAGAATTTAAAATATCAATTTTTAGGACCGCAGAATACTCTCCCTATGATTATTAGTGCTAAATTGACAAAGGAGCAAGAGATTAAATTGATTAAGGTCCTAAAAGATCATAAGGAGGCAATTGGTTAGACCATTCATGACCTCAGGGGAATCGAGCCATCTTACTGTAATCATAGAATATTTTTGGAAGATGGATCCCGCCTTTCTCACCAGATGCAGAGGAGATTGAATCCAAATATGCGAGAAGTGGTCAAAAAGGAAATCATCAAGTGGCTCGATGCAGGAATTATTTATCTAATCTCTGACAGTCTCTGGGTAAGTCCCGTTCAGATTGTTCCAAAAAAAGCTGGGATTACTGTTGTGACTAATGAGAAAGGAGAATCTATCACAACTCGTTCAGCTTCCTCTTGGAGAGTTTGTATTGATTACAGGAAGCTGAACACAGCCACTAAAAAGGATCATTTTCCCCTGCACTTCATTGATCAAATCTTGGAAAAATTAGCTGGGAAGAAGTACTTCTGTTTTCTTGATGGCTACTCGGGATACAACAAAGTTCCTATCCATCCCGAGGATCAGGAAAAAACTACTTTCACCTGTTCCTATGGAACCTTTGCTTTTCGTAGGGTGCCTTTCGGGTTATGCAATGCACCTGCAACTTTTCAAAGGTGTATGATAGCTATATTCTCTGACATGGTGGGAGAGTTTATGGAAGTCTTCATGGATGATTTCTCTATTTTCGGAGAATCATTTGACTCTTGTTTGGCTAATTTAGAAATGATTCTTAAGCGATGTATCAAGACACGACTGGTCCTTAACTGGGAAAAGAGTCATTTCATGACCCAAGAAGGCATCGTTTTGGGTCATGTAATCTCTGAACGGGGAATTGAAGTGGACAAAGCTAAGGCTGATGCTATTGCTAAACTTCTTCATCCCACATCTGTTAAACAAATCAGATCATTTCTTAGCCATGTGGGATTTTATCGAAGATTCATCAAGAATTTCTCGAAGGTTGCTCGTCCTTTGAGCAATCTTCTTGCCAAAGAAATGCCGTTTGTTTTTGACGAATCATGCCGAAAGGCATCTGATTTTTTGAAAATGGCAGTCACCTGTGCTCCAATTTTGCAAGCACCAATTTGGACAGCCCCATTTGAGATCATGACCGACGCTTCTGATTACGCGGTCGGGGCTATCCTGGGTCAGAAAATTGACCGAAAGCCCTCTGTCATTTACTATGCTAGAAAAACTCTGGATGAAGCCCAGAGGAATTACACCGTTACTAAAAGGAATTACTAGCTGTAGTATTTGCTTTGGAAAAATTCAGGGCTTATCTCTTGGGGTCTCATGTTATTGTTTATACCGACCACTCGACCTTGAGACATATCTTGGCTAAAAAGGATGCTAAACCCCAGCTTATTCGTTGGATTCTTCTTCTTCAAGAATTTGATCTTGAAATCAAGGATAAAGCTGGGGTACAAAATGTGGTAGCGGATCATTTGTCGAGACTCCTAGGTGATTCTTCTTGTCCGGACATTCCTATTGCTGACACTTTTACGAACGAAACCATTCTTACAGTTTTAGGTGTCCACACCCCATGGTTTGCTGATGTTGTTAACTATTTGGCCGTTGTCCAAATCCCCCAGGATTGGACCAAGCAACAACGAGATAGACTCAAATCTGAGGCCAAATACTACTTTTGGGAGGACCCTGAACTGTATCGCATCGGCTCTGATCAGATAATTCGCCGATGCATACCGGAGAATGAATTCAACGGTATACTCGAGTTCTGCCATGCATCTGGGTGTGGTGGACATTTCTCCGGGAGAAATACGACTGCAAAAATCTTGCAATCTGGCTTCTATTGGCCGTCTTCATTCAAGGATGCCTAGGACTTCTCAAGGTCATGTTCTCGATGTCAGTCACTCGGAAACATAACTAAGAGAGATATGATGCCCCTAAACCTTATTCTTCCTGTAGAAATTTTCAATGTTTGGGGCATCAATTTCATGGGACACTTTATCCCTTCATTTGGACATCAGTACATTCTTGTTGCTGTTGATTATGTGTCCAAATGGATTGAGGCAATTCCCACTCGAACCAATGACCACAAGGTGGTCATCAATTTTGTCAAGAAAAATATCTTCAGTAGGTTTGGGATTCCGAGGGCTATCATTAGTGATGGTGGCACTCATTTTACTAATGCCCAATTCTGGAATTTATTGGCCAAACACAGGGTTAATCATCGAATTTCCACACCTTACCATCCCCAAACGAATGGACAAGCCGAGATCTCCAATCGAGAGATCAAGAACATTATGCAAAAAATGGTTAGGCCTGATCGTAAGGATTGAACTCAAAAGCTTGAGGACGCTCTTTGGGCCTACTGTACGGCGTATAACAGGCCCATCGGCATGTCTCCATTCCGTTTGGTGTATGGAAAGGCGTGCCATCTACCAGTAGAGATTGAACACAGGGCATTCTGGGCAATCAAACAATATAATTTAGATCTGAATCTAGCTGGAAAGACCAGGAAACTCCAACTATCTGAGTTGGAGGAGCTTAGAAATGATGCTTATGAGAATGCCAAGATCTACAAGGCTCGGACCAAAGCTCTACATGATCAATTGATTTCCCGCAAGAGCTTTGAGCCAAACCAGAAGGTCTGGTTATTTGATTCTAAACTTAAGCTCTTTCCTGGTAAACTTAGATCTAAATGGAATGGCCCATTCATAATTGATCAGATTTTTCCTAATGGTGCTATTCAGATTTCTGACCCAAAGACAGGTAACACCTTTAAAGTCAACGGTCAACGTTTAAAGCATGTTGTTGACCGTAATCTTCCAGAACCCGTCTCAGACTCTGTTGCTCTAGCCATTCTGTGACTTCTTTTGCTGGACTTCGCCTAGCTGACGACATTAAACTCAGCAGTTGTACATATGACACAAGGCTGATACGAGCTTCATATCCAGGTGACATCTTTCATATTCTACCCTTTCTTTTGTGTCTCTTTTTCAATGAGGACATTGCATCAGCTAGGCATGGGGGGGTGGATTCATTCTTGAATTATTTGGTCAACCTTGTGAAATCCATGTAAATTGTCTCTTCTTATTTAAAAAAAATTTTAAAAAAAAAATTAGGGAGGATTAGTTGGACATTAGGACTTTTCAATCCTAAGAAATTTTACATTAGGATCTGAACACAAAGACCCCTCAGGTCTTTGGACTTAATTAGCATGTGTATCCACTAAAATGTGGATTTGTTTTTGAGTCCTCGCCATCTTAATTCTTTCATAATTGGAGTAAATAAGTTTGGGTGATAAGTACACGACTTATCAACCCGCCCTCTGATTTGAGGGAATTTTAAGTCTTAAGCATCTACACACTTTCTTTGCACTGACTCGTTGTTTGGCGATTTTAACGAAAATTGGGTAGCTAATGAACCTTCTAGGGTGATATGTCTGGCAAGTTCCGTGGGTAACAGTCCATAGGTAGGTTGTCCAGAGCCCAGTCGCTGGACCTTTCTTAGTTTGCTGCCTTTAGGTAAATCTTAGACTAGGGAAGCCACCTACTTAAAAAAAAAAAGAAAAGAAAAGAAAAAAGAGAAAAGAACAAAAAGAAATAAGCCATACTTCGCCGCACGAGTATGGCTGGCAAGTTATCTGTGGTAACAGCTCATCGACCGGTTGTCCAGAACCCAGCTCAGAAATGCACTAAAAATTCCCAAAACACTTAGGAAGAAGCGGAGAAGTAGAATAAACCGGGGAGATATACACTAGATTCACCCTTGTGTTGACCCCGTAAAAAAAAAATTAAAAGTAGGGAGAAAGCTACCGGTTGTAAAGATACACTTTTTGGTAGAATTCTGGTTAGGTCACCTAGAGGCGTAGAAATCTGAAGTCTGTTCTAACTGCCGGTCAACAAGTCTATCACAATCACAATAAGATGCTTAAAGCTTAGGGTTCTCATCAAATTTTGGGTGAGTTGAATGGCCGTAGAAAGCCACTCTTAAACCCAAAAATTTAAAAATAAAAAAAAAATTAGAAAAGAGAAAAAGAGAAAAAGAAATTTTTCTTTTAATAAGGCGAGGGCTTGAAGCGGCCTGCATTTTGGCTGATACCCAGGCACTGTTGTGTCTTTGAAAGTTCAGTTCCTAAGTAGACAATTTCTTAATGATTGAAAAATAACTCAAGTCCAAGTAATCTAACCTAATTCTTTTATAAATAGCATATAGTTTTTGCTAGGGACAAGCAAAAGATAGGAATGGGGGTATGATGTAAACACATTTACACTACTTAAGATGTCTATTTATGTATGTTCTTAAGCATAGGATTGCATTTTATGATATAAATATTGCATTACATGCATCATCTTGCATTTAGAATAGTTTGAATAAAATGGAGGTTAATTGTCTCCTTTTATGTGCTTGGACAGGGCAAATATTTTCTCAGGGCCTCAGATCAAAGATCCAACCGTATGGATGTGATCAGGGCGACGATTGGAGTTCAACGACTCCAAGATTGCCCTAATCAGACATCCGTAGCATCAAATAGTGACCCGAGAAGCCTAGAAGATCAAGGGCCAAAATGGTCTAAATCCACACTTCAGATGATAAATCTGACCGCACGGATGAATTCGGATTGACGATCGCAACCCAACGACACAAAAATCGAGTCAATCCGACATCCGTGGCACCATATACAACTTCCAGAAGATGGACGGCCGAGATAGCGCCACGTGGCGCCATCTCAGCCGCCCAAACTGCCGCTTCATCTTGTGAAGGCTCCGTGCCCGATGGCGCTCCGCCGTTGGATCTTAATCCAACGGCTGTGGGCGCTCGCATTTAAAAGCGCCCGCTCGACCATCCGCGCCCCATAGCGCAGTGGTCGAGCGCGCTATCGCGAGCGCAGAGTGCGGGTTCGATCCGCGGCGAGGGGCTGGAGGGTGCGATCAATTGAGATGCGTGGAGCGTCAGATGGAGATCGGACGGCCGCACGCGCCCGATAGCGTCGACGCGCGATTAGACGCGCAATCGGACGCGCAATCTGACTCGCGGGGTGCGCGCAACGCAATGGGCGCGGACGCATTTTAAGCCATCCGATCTCGCGATCGGATGGCTGAAAAGCGCTGGACATGCGTGGACGTTGAGGAGCAGCCAGCCAAGGAGGCGCGCGTGGGCGCGGAGGCGACGCCCACGTCGGGGCTTTAGTGACTGATTTATCCGTCACTAACGACCCCTCTTTTATTATTTTGAAGTCGTAATGTCCATTTTTCCCCCACTCCTTGCAACTATAAAAGGAGACCCCCTCCATATGAAATTCTCATCCCTTCTTTCTCCTCTCTACCCCTCCAAAGCTCAAAAGAAGCTTGTCCCACACCCGGGATGCTTCTTGCGAGATAAAGTCCAATTTTCGTTCCCCTTCGGAAGTGGATCCTGCGACGTCGACAGCGTGCTGCTCCGTTCCCGTTCTTCTGCTTCGTCCTCCTTCATCCTGCTTCGTTCTCCTTCGTCCAGGCGTCGTCCCGTCCGGCTCGTCCTCCAAGCAATCGTCGAGGAGGATAATTTCTCTCTCCCATTCTTATTTATAGCTTTTCTAGTGTAGAATTTTCCTATTTTATAGTGTAATTAATTTTTCACTTTCTAGTGTAACTTTTATTTAGTTTGATTATATAAACAATTGGAATATTGAATGCATGTTCTCTTTCTCTCTCTCTCTTTCTCTCTCTCTCTCTCTTTCTTTTAGTCTGATAGCTCCATTGTAATTATATCGCCTTGCTTATAAAAAAATCCTAAAAAAATATAATTGCGAATATAGATCAATGTAGCCTCCCTGTGTTTGACCTGAATTCTTTTCGGTATAAATTTTATTTTTGAACACGAATTCTTCGCTTTCGAACTACAACGACAGGTTTTCCAAAACCAAACACGTAAGCGTAGCGATTCGCAAAAGCCATTCAACACTCTTCCAATGAAAATGTGTTCTCAAGACTCTCCTAAGTCAAAACTAAGAGAACCAAATCTCTTTTCAAAAAGAAAGAAATTAAGTTAATTACCATACCATTTGTGTGAAATTTGGATGCTTAGGTTACAAGGACCCGTAAACCAAAAGGTAGAACACGACTCCAGGTACTACCCCACCTTTTAACTCAAACCCTAGCTTCTCTTCCTCAACCTCTTGAGGAATGGTCCGCAACTTAACTCCTACTTAAGTTTTTAAGTCCACAAAGGACCCTAAAGGTCTAAAGCTAGTAGCTCATTTAGCTTCTAAAGTTTGACCCTAAAATTAATTTAGTCTACCCTAGAGTTCTGATTTGCTTAAGAATGCAGGACCTAGCCAGTTAAGCTCAAAGCATTTTTTTTTTAATGCATGCTATAAATAAAATGCCTCAGGTCCTCTCCCCCATGCCTGGTTCAACTCGATGCGACTCAACCTATGAGTCAGCATTTTTCGGAACCCCATGGGTTCCCAACTGGGGCCTTTGATCCTAGTTTTTCTGATCCTTCCCTTTCTTTCTCTCCATCCTCACCCTATGAGGATGTCTGTGCTGTACAAGAGAATGTTAGATCTAACCCCTACTCGAATTCCTATAATCCAGGTTGAAGAAACCACCCTAACTTCTCTTCGAAAAATCTGGGGCAACAGACCGAATTTCGACCTGGCAACTATGCTCCGCAACGTCCAATGGGTCAGGGTCAAGTATATACTCAGTTGCCTCCGAATCAGGTCAATCAGCTAGCTTGGAATGCCCGTCAACCAGCAGGGCAGGTTGATTTGAACCGTCAAATGGTAGAGATGCAAGGATCTATGCTCCAGCTTATGCAGCAAATGAAAAACTCGCTGGACAACTTGCAATCTGGGCTCATTGCTAACTCTCGTCAACCTGGATCTCTAACATCCCAACCAGTACCCAACCCACGAAACATTATAAATTCTGGCAATCAAGCCCAAGGGTACGGAAATCAGAGGGACCCGCACACACATGCTCAGGTGGTTGAGCAGGGTTCCTCGTCTTCTTCTTCTACAAATCAACAATTCATGGTCAATCAAGCCCCTCTAATCTTTCCTAATCCTCCCCAAGACCTAAATTCTTACGCTTCTACAAATTCTGTAACTTTAAGGAGTGGTAAGAAGACTCAGGATCCACAACCACACTATTCTGATCTTTTGAATCCTGAAGAATATGAGGAGAGAGAGGAGATTTCTAGAGGAGAAATCAAGGCTCAGGAACCTGATTCCAAAGATCTGACTCATGTTCCTTTTCCTGAAGCCTTAACCAAAGCAAAGAAGAAGTCTGTTGATAGCAATGAGGAGCTTTTGAATTTATTTAAGAATGTTGAGATCAATATCCCGCTCCTTGATGCTATCAAGCACATACCGGCTTACGCAAGATTTTTAAAGGAATTATGTACACAAAAGCGTAAGTCGAGAGAATCTATTCCGAGGAAGGTGGTACTCTCCGAGCTGGCTAGTTCTGTTATCCTGCACTACCTCCCTCAGAAAAAGAGAGATCTTGGTGCTCCTTTGATTTCTTGCGTTATCGGAGATTACACATTTGATAGAGCACTTTTGGATCTCGGTGCATCCATCAACCTAATTCCGACTTCTCTTTATGAGAAGTTTGGGTTAGGTGAACTTCAGCCAACTTCAGTAACGCTACAGTTAGCGGACCGTTCGGTCACAAACCCGCGAGGCGTTATTGAAGATGTTATAGTTAAGGTCAAGGATTTCTATTTTCTTGTAGATTTCCTTGTCCTTGACATGGATGTACCAGATAATCTAAGGAACACGCCCATCATTCTGGGGCATCCGTTCCTGGCTACCGCAAAGGCCAACATTAATTGTGAAAGCGGTAGTATGGAAATCACCTTTGGGGACCAACGAATGAAATTGGATATTTTTAAGGCGATCAACAAATTTGAGGATTGTGGATTTATTAAGAAACTTGATGAGGATAATGTTAATATTTAAACTTGTTTGACAGTTTCTTCAATTGAAAGTTCCTCTTTGGTTGATGAATTCGACCCGCAACCCTCTAACCATACATCTTTGGAAGAGGTTACTGATTTTGTTCACTCATAACCTCTTCCTCTTGTTGAATCTTCAGCATCTACCCAACCATCAATCATCACCCCACCCCAGCTTGAATTGAAACCATTGCCCGAGAATTTTAAATATCAATTTTTAGGACCTCAGAATACGCTCCCTGTGATTACTAGTTCAAAATTGACAAAGGAGCAAGAGATTAAATTGATTAAGGTCCTAAAGGAACATAAGGAGGCAATTGGTTAGACCATTCATGACCTCAGGGGAATCGAGCCATCTTACTGTAATCATAGAATATTTTTGGAAGATGGATCCCGCCCTTCTCACCAGATGCAGAGGAGATTGAATCCAAATATGCGAGAAGTGGTCAAAAAGGAAATCATCAAGTGGCTCGATGCAGGAATTATTTATCCAATCTCTGACAGTCTCTAGGTAAGTCTCGTTCAGATTGTTCCAAAAAAAGCTGGGATTACTGTTGTGACTAATGAGAAAGGAGAATCTGTCACAACTCGTTCAGCTTCCTCTTGGAGAGTTTGTATTGATTACAGGAAGCTGAACACAGCCACTAAAAAGGATCATTTTCCCCTGCCCTTCATTGATCAAATCTTGGAAAAATTAGCTGGGCAGAAGTACTTCTGTTTTCTTGATGGCTACTCGGGATACAACAAAGTTCCTATCCATCCTGAGGATCAGGAAAAAACTACTTTCACCTGTTCCTATGGAACCTTTGCTTTTCGTAGGATGCCTTTCCGGTTATGCAATGCACCTGCAACTTTTCAAAGGTGTATGATAGCTATATTCTCCGACAGGGTGGGAGAGTTTATGGAAGTCTTCATGGATGATTTCTCTATTTTTGGAGAATCATTTGACTCTTCTTTGGCTAATTTAGAAATGATTCTTAAGCGATGTATCAAGACACGACTGGCCCTTAGATGGGAAAAGAGTCATTTCATGACCCAAGAGGGCATCGTTTTGGGTCATGTAATCTCTGAACGGGGAATTGAAGTGGACAAAGCTAAGGTTGATGCTATCACTAAACTTCCTCCTCCCACATCTGTTAAACAAATCAGATCATTTCTTGGCCATGTGAGATTTTATCGAAGATTCATCAAGGATTTCTCGAAGGTTGCTCGTCCTTTGAGCAATCTTCTTGCCAAAGAAATGCCGTTTGTTTTTGACGAATCATGCCGAAAGGCATTTGATTTTCTGAATACGGCAGTCACCTGTGCTCTAATTTTGCAACCACCAATTTGGACAGCCCTTTTGAGATCATGACTGACGCTTCTGATTACGCGGTCGGGGCTGTCCTGGGTCAGAAAATTGATCGAAAGCCCTCTGTCATTTACTACGCTAGTAAAACTCTGGATGAAGCCCAAAGGAATTACACTGTTACTGAGAAGGAATTACTCACTGTAGTATTTGCATTGGAAAAATTCAGGGCTTATCTCTTAGGGTCTCATGTTATCGTTTATACCGACCACTCAGCCTTGAGACATCTCTTGGCTAAAAGGGATGCTAAACCCCGGCTTATTCGTTGGATTCTTCTTCTTCAAGAATTTGATCCTGAAATTAAGGATAAAATTGGGGTACAAAATGTGGTGGTAGATCATTTGTCGAGACACCTAGGTCATTCTTCTTGTCCGGACATTCCAATTGCTGACACTTTTCCGGATGAAACCATTCTTACAGTTTTAGGTGTCCACACCCCATGGTTTGCTGACATTGTTAACTATTCGGCCGTTGGTCAAATCCCCCAGCATTGGACCAAGCAACAATGGGATAGACTCAAATCTGAGGCCAAATACTACTTTTGGGAGGACCCTGAACTGTATCGCATCGGCTCTGATCAGATTATTCACCGATGCATACCGGAGAATGAATTCAACAGTATACTCGAGTTCTGCCATGTATCTGGGTGTGGTGGACATTTCTCCGGGAGAAAGACGGCTGCAAAAATCTTGCAATCTGGCTTCTATTGGCCGTCTTTATTCAAGGATGCCCAGGACTTCTCAAGGTCATGTTCTCGATGTCAGTCACTCGGGAACATAACTAAGAGAGACATGATGCCCCTAAACCCTACACTTCCTGTAGAAATTTTCAATGTTTGGGGCATCGATTTCATGGGACCCTTTATCCCTTCATTTGGACATCAGTACATTCTTGTTGCTGTTGATTATGTGTCCAAATGGATTGAGGCGATTCCCACCCGAACCAATGACCACAAGGTGGTCATTAATTTTGTCAAGAGCAATATCTTCAGTAGGTTCGAGATTCCGAGGGCTATCATCAATGATGGTGGCACTCATTTTACTAATGCCCAATTCTAGAATTTATTGGCCAAATATGGGGTTAATCATCGTATTTCCACACCTTACCATCCCCAGACGAATGGACAAGCCGAGATCTCCAATCGAGAGATCAAGAACATTCTGCAAAAAATGGTTAGGCCTGATCGCAAGGATTGGACTCAAAAGCTTGAGGACGCTCTTTGGGCCTACCGTACGGCGTATAAAACGCCCATTGGCATGTCTCCATTCCGTTTGGTGTATGGAAAGGCGTGCCATCTACCCATAGAGATTGAACACAAGGCATTCTAGGCAATCAAACAATGCAATTTAGATCTGAATCTAGCTAGGAAGACCAGGAAACTCCAACTATCTGAGTTGGAGGAGCTTAGAAATGATGCTTATGAGAATGCCAAGATCTACAAGGCTCGGACCAAAGCTCTACATGATCAATTGATTTCCCGCAAGAGCTTTGAGCCAAACCAAAAGGTCTAGTTATTCGATTCTAAACTTAAGCTTTTTCCTGGCAAACTTAGATCTAAATGGAATGGCCCATTCATAATTGATCAGATTTTTTCAAATGGTGCCATTCAGATTTCTGACCCAAAGACAGGTAACACCTTTAAAGTCAACGGTCAACGTTTAAAGCCTATTGTTGACCGTAATCTTCCAGAACCCGTCTCAGACTCTGTTGCTCTAGCCATTTTGTGACTTCTTTGGCTAGACTTCGCCTAGCTGACGGCATTAAACTCAGCAGTTGTACATATGACACAAGGCTGATACGAGCTTCACTTCCAGGTGACATCTTTCAAATTCTACCCTTTCTTTCATGTCTCTTTTTCAATGAGGACATTGCATTAGCTAGGCATGGGGGGGTGGATTCATTTTTGAATTATTTGGTCAACTTTGTGAAATCTATACAAATTGTTTTTCTCTCCTTATTTATATATAAAAAAAAAAATTAGGAAGGATTAGTTGGACATTAGGACTTTTCAATCCTAAGAAATTTTACATTAGGATCTGAACACAAAGACCCTTGAGGTCTTTGGACTTAATTAGCCTGTGTATCCACTAAAATGTGGATTTGTCTTTGAGTCCTCGCCATCTTAATTCTATTATAATTGGAATAAATAAGTTTGGGTGATAAGTACATGACTTATCAACCCACCCTCTGATTTGAGGGAATTTTGAGTCTTAAGCATTTGCACACTTTCTTTGCATTGACTCATTGTTTGGCGATTTTAACGAAAATTGGGTAGCTAATGAACCTTCTAGGGTGATATGGTTGATAAGTTATCGTGGGTAACAGCCCATAGGTAGGTTGTCCAAAGCCCAGTCACTGGACCTTTCTCTTTTTGCTGCCTTTAGGTAAATCTTAGACCAGGGAAGCCACCTACTCAAAAGAAAAAAAGAAAAAAAATAAAAAAAAAAGGAGAAAAGAACAAAAAGAAATAAGCCACACTTCGCCGCATGAGTATAGCTGGCAAGTTGTCGATGGTAATAGTTCATCGATCAGTTGTCCAGAACCCAGCTCAGAAAATGCACTAAAAAATCCCAAAACACTTAGGAAGAAGCGGAGAAGTAGAATAAACCGAGGAGATGTACACTAGATTCACCCGTGTTGACCCCGTAAAAAATAAAAGTAGGGAGAAAGCTACCGGTTGTAAAGATACACCTTTAGGCAGAAGCCTTTTTGAGGTCACCTAGAGGCGTAGAAATCCGAAGTCTGTTTTAATTGCCGGTCAACGAGTCTATCACAATCACAATAAGATGCTTAAAACTTAGGGTTCTCATCTACTCTTGGGTGAGTTGAATGGCCGTAGAAAGCCACTCTTAAACCCTAAAATTTGAAAATCCAAAAAAAATTAGAAAAGAGTAAAAAGAAAAAAAGAAATTTTTCTTTGAATAAGGCGAGGGCTTGAAGCGGTCTGCATTTTGGCTGATACCCGGGTGCTGTTGTGTCTTTGAAAGTTCAGTTCTTAAGTAGACAATTTCTTAATGATTGAAAATAACTCAAGTCCAAATAATCCAACCTAATTCATTTATAAATAGCATATAGTTTTTGCTAGGGACTAGCAAAAGATAGGCATGGGGTTATGATGTAAACACATTTACACTACTTGAAATGTCTATTTATGCATGTTCTTAAGCATAGGATTGCATTTCATGATATAAATATTGCATAACATGCATCATCTTGTATTTAGAGCAGTTTGAATAAAATGGAGGTTAATTGTCTCGTTTTATGTGCTTAGACAGGGCAAATATTTTATCGGGACCTCGAATGAAAGATTCAACTGTATGGATGTGATCAGGGCGGCGACTGGAGTTCAACGACTCCAAGATCGCCCTAATCAGGCATCCATAGCAGCAGAGAGTGACTGGGGAACCCTAGAAGATCAAGGGCCAGGATGGTGAAAATCCACACTTCAGATGACAAATCCGACCGCACGGATGAATTCAGATCGACGATTGCAACCAAACGACACAAAAATCAAGTCAATCCGACATCCGTGGCACCATCTACAACTTCCAGAAGATGGACGGCCAAGATGGCGCCACGTGGTGCCATCTCGACTGCCTAAACGGCCGCACGCATTCTACGAAGGCCCCGCACCCGCTCGCTCTCCGCCGTTGGATCTTGATCCAACGGCTGTGGTCGGCCGCTCCTAAAAGCGTCCGCTCGACCATCTGTGCCCCATAGCGCAGCGGTCGAGCACGCTTTCGCGAGCGGCGAGCACGAGTTTGAGCAGCAGCGAGGGGCTAGAAGGCGCGGGCAATTGAGGTGCGTGGAGCATCAGATGGAGATCCAACGGCTGTGTGCGCCCAATAGCACCGACGCGCCATTACACGCGCGGCATGGACGCACGATCGCACGCTGGCGGATGCGTAGCGCAGCGGGTGGAGATGCGTCTTAAGCCGCCTGATCTCACGATCGGACTACTGAGCATCAATGAACGTGCGATGGCGTTGAGCACACAGGCAGTTGAAGCGATGCGCGTGGGGGCGGAAGCTACGCCCACGTTGGGGGCTTTAGCGTCGATTTTATCCGTCACTAAAGACCCCTCATTTATTATTTTGAAGTTGTAATGTCCATTTTGCCCCCACTCCTTGCAACTATAGACGGAGACCCCCTCCATACGAAATTCTCATCCCTTCCTTCTCTTCTCTACCCCTCCAAAGCTCAGGAGAAGCTTGTCCCACACCCGGGATGCTCCTCGCGAGATAAAGTCTAAATTTTTGTCCCCCTTCGGAAGTGGATCCTGCGACGACGACGGCGTGCTGCTTTGTTCCCGTTCTTCTGCTTCGTCCTGCTTCGTTCTCCTTCGTCCAGGCGTCGTCCCATCCAGCTCGTCCTCCAAGCAATCGTCGAGGAGGATAACTTCTCTCTCCCATTCTTATTTACAGCTTTTCTAGTGTAGAATTTTCCTGCTTTATAGTGTAATTGATTTTTCGCTTTCTAGTGTAACTTTTATTTAGTTTGATTATATAAACAGTTGAAATATTGAATGCATGTTCTCTTTCTCTCTCTCTCACCTTCTCTCTCTCTCTCTCTTTCTTTTAGTCTGATAGCTCCATTGTAATTATTTCGCCTTGCTTATAAAAAATCCTAAAAAAATATAATTGCGAATATAGATTAACGTAGCCTCCCTGTGTTTGACCTGAAATTCTTTTCGGTATAAATTTGTTGAACACGAATTCTTTGCTTTCAAGCTACAACGACAAGTTTTTCAAAACCAAACACGTTAGCGTAGCCATTCATAAATGTTCAACAGCAAGTTATTGGACCAGGCCTGCCTGAAGTAGTGTCACAGGCGAGGCACGTGGGGTGTACGGTGACTCACCCCTGGTGTTACTTGAGGTGAACAGCTAAGATGACAAAATCAATTTATTCACTGTCACTGCTATTGCCACATCCGATGTGGGACTCTAAGTTTCTACTGTCTTCGCGTGTAGCAGCAATAGTAGTTGGCTCTGATTTAGGTCGGGGAAGCAATCGATGCTCCCAATTGACCTACTGCATGTGACGCTGAGAGGGTTCCACAACACCTATGACCGAAACGTGGAGCAATCATCTGAAAAACGAGCTTCAATTGAGTTCGAAGCTTCAGCAGCAATGGCAGAATAACTCCTATACTTGAAAACAAGAATAAGACCTCTCAGCCACGTTAAAGTAGTTCAGAACCTTCGCTTGACCACGACAAACGTGTAGGAGGTGGTCTGGTGGTGTGATAGTGCGTGAGGTGACCAGACGGTGAAGGATTTGGGCCACAAATGATGGGTTGGTCAATAGGTTACTGGGGTGGTCGAGCATCCTAATAGAGTTAGGGATTTCGGTCGTGGGCACATGGTAGAAGTTGTGGGCTTGTCGGCGAGGGGGATGGAGATGTGTAGTGGACAGAAACCCTCGTCGAAGTGGTTACCAGAGGTGGAGACGGAGGTAGCTCCGGTGGGTACCTATGCAAAGAGAAATAAACCTTTCAGTCCTAGATCAGTCCAAGAGCTTCAAGGAAGATCCCCGAAGCTTTTCCCTATTTCTATGTGTTGTGCAAAGGGGCTCGGTGATGTGGCAAAGATGCTCACCGAAGCCCTTAAAGATGATGGCCGATGATGGCTCAAATGGGGTTGGAATTTAAAATTGAAGAGATGAGAAGGTAGAGGGAAGAAAGGGGAATGAAAACCCTAACCTAATTTGCAGGAAGGAGAGGTGGAGACCAATGGCTATGGCAGGCTGCCGGTGAAGAATTGGAGAAGGAATTGAGGCCGATGAAGGAGGTAGAGAGCCAACTACTGGGCTGAGAAGCTCGGCGAGAGAGAGAGAGAGATGAAGGCGACTGCACCCTCGTTTGATGGTGAGAGGCAGCAGAGCGAAGGGGCGGAGATGACCTCAAGTTCTGGCAATGGCGACACATGGAGGAAGAAGAGAAGGTAGCGGTTGCACTCAGATTCCAAATAACATGACTGGAAGGAGCATCGCAAGGCCTTAAAGAGCCTCAGTAGTGTGTGAATTCATTGCAGGAGGTAGCGAGAAGATTTCCAACAGCTCGTCTCTCCACATTTGTTTTTGACCGGTGATCGCAGGTTGTTGCAACATTGGCAGTCGGAAAGATGAGTCTCGCCCGACGCTGAATAGAACGAAGAACAACTTCGCCTCAGAGGTCGAGCTCAGCTGGTGCTCGAAATGGCTGCAATTGGCACTAAAAGTTTGTCGAGCAACTCAGACAATGGTTGAAGGTCGACAAGAGGAAGGAGATGAACTAGGGACTATTTTGCAAAAGTGGAAGGACCTACAAATAATAAAATTGGACCTACTTGCAAGTTTTTAAGGAATCTAGGGACCTAAATGCAAAGTAGGTGCAAACATTGTCAAATTAGGTCCAACTTTTTATGAGAGCACAATTAAGATCTAGGGAATCTGATGGTTAGGTCAATTTTGAGTTTCAAAAATTTTTGGTTGGTAAATTTTTCATTCAAACTCATTTGGCATTAATTATTCACCTAGGTCACTATTTTATGTTTAATTGGGCCCTTTTTGACTTAGAAAGTTAAACCTTGTGGAATATTTACTTATAATTTAAAAGGTTTAATTTACAATACTTTCATCAGAATTCTATCAAACTAGGTCAGATCAAATATATGGTTTAATTGTTCTCTTTAATAGCATAATTTCAAAGGAAACCATAAATGGGTTATTTTGACTTGTTTTGCAGTCTCTTGGGATTAATCTGATGAATCTTCCTCCATACGATATTGTACCCTTTTTATGTATTATTTAGATCAATTTACCTTAGGACTTAGCTAAATTAAGTGAATTATAGAGCATGACGCCACTGCCATCATTGGAGAAGCTCGTCGGAGCTCAAGATGCAGACGACCGAAGAAGGGAGAAGAGGGGGTATCTCGGTCAATTCTTGGCTAAAAAGAACAGCCATGGCATTAGGATCTTTTATAGAGCTTCAAATTAGGTAAAGGCCTTGATTAAGTTGAGATTTCAAGGAAATAAGATCCCCTGCATTCTCGAGCTTGCTCGAGGTCTATGAATCTTTGTAGGGGCCCCTAGCTGATCCAAACGATCGAGAAGGTTCTTGTGGCCAATCCCTCCAATTGTGGAGGGATTTGGATTTGATTTGAGGGAGGAATCCTCCCTCGAATCTCGGTTGCAGAGCTATGTTCACATCAACGGCGATAGGGACCTATTTGAAGAAAATAACAAAAATTTATGGGGGTAAATGTAAATAACTTTAAAGTTATGGGCGTAATGATGAGACACTCATCATGATCTCTAATTACCCCTAATTAACTAGTCTTCCTAGTTAATTGGCTAAGGTTATGAATATATAAGGGTTAATTATAGAATAAGGGATATTTAGTCAAGGACATTAAAATAAGTTTAAAATGACATTTTATCATTCAATTAACATTATTAATAATTTAGATAATAATTGGACTCGAAATCCTATTAATCATTCCCTTAATTAATAAGATAAGTAACTTAAATATAATGTATACCTAAGTATGTAATAACTTAAGTGATTTTACTTAATCTAATAAATTAACCTAAAAAGGTCAAAAATGTAAATTCAAGGTGTAAACATAATATTTACCTTATTTTCTAACATATATAAAATGTTGAAAAAGATCTAAGTTAAAATAAACCTTCAAAACCTGGGTTTACATTTTAGTCCTTACTTTTCATTACAGTCGGGTCCTTATTTCTCACACAGGTCCTTAATTTTTATTTCATTTAAGTCCCTCTTCGTCTTCTTCTTTTTCTTCTTCTTCAGCTGAATGAACGGCTGGCGGTAGAGAGTCACCCCACCACACGATCACCTCCCTGCCGACATCATCTTTCTTTGTCCAAGCTCTTGCAGCTTGCGCTCACCACCTCCACTTCATCCACTGGTCTGGATTAACTGGGAATCCTATTTTTCAGTGGGAGATAACCTCACCATCGTTGGAGACGACGACGGAGGTTAAGCTCCTCAAGCTCCTTCTTCGACCAGACCCCGCCACTCCCTTCGCCGCAAACTGCTATAAATACCCCCTCACACCTCTTATTTTATTCAAGTTGGCTCCCTTCCCTCTTCTAACACTGTAGCTGACTTCGATAGGCTATTCGTCAAAAACTCCGGTGACTTCCCATTCCATTTTCCGACTTCCTTCGTCCATCTTAAGCAGTCGAGGAGATTCGCCGTGGTCTTCTGCATCTCTGACACAGGTGCCGACCCAAGGAATCCTTTGCTCCACCTCAAATCCACCCGCCGGAGATATTTCTTCCACCCTCTGATTTTGTCGTCCACCATGAGACTTCGGCGGAACCCTATTGACCCCTTCGTCTAGGTAACAGTAGATTAGGAGTAGGAGTAGGAGTAGGCTAGCATAATTAGTTAGTTTAGGTAGTTAGATTACAGTAATTTTAGATTTTAGTTTCATCTTCTTCGACTCCGACGAGTTCCTTGACCTTGCCAGAGCTTTAATTTCATCTTTTAAAATCACTGAACACCTTTCTGTATCTTCCATAATCACTTCTAAATCACTTAATCGCTAATTGAATCACCTAATCGCCTAATTCAAATTTCACCTTCACCGACTACTGACACTGTCTATGGTGACAGTAATCGACCTAATTATACCTTCATTGGGTTCTTCATCATCTATCCACCACTTATGAACCCTAATCGACTTTATAATACATATTATTATCATCTATAAATTAAACACCCAAATTTTAATTAAGTTTCTGAGCTCGCTGTCCATGGTGGCTCAGGAGCAGTTCAAACTATTAATTAACTATATAATTATAACTGCTAACATCTGTTGACTTGTTTTAACCTCTCAATCGAGTGGTTAAAAAAGTCCTAAGCTTTAACCACTCAGATCCTTTAAGAAAACGAATTCACTGTCAAATCTTTATTCTAATGGATAAATGAAGAATTAAATGTGATACTGAGGTTCCTTGCAACCTCAGGATCTTTTCTAAATCAAAAATGGCAAGTTTTATCAATCTGTGCATACCTTTTACATTTTCTGGACTCACCGAAGCTCCGGCAAGCCAAAATTTGTATTTCAGCCTCTAGAACTCGTTGAGAAGCTCCAAAATGATAAAATGTGGATCACTTATTGTTTTACGGATGTTTATTTGAGGATTTAGCCACTAGAGCTATAGAATAAACTTAATCTTCTCCAACTCCAGTGGAGTTGGAGAAGTCTGATAAAAAGATATAAGAAACATTTAATGAACTCAGAAGCTTCAGTGCGATGCACTGAAGCTGTTTAAACCTTTAAAACACTGCAACAACCTCTGAATGATTCTGTCGGACACACATGTTTTCAAGTTCAGGCGGTGAGCCTGAAACCCTAGGAATCAAAGTCAGTACACCATCCTGAAGATCTGAATAAGTTTCTGATGTTGAGGAGACTCTAATTAAGGCTTTAATTTCCTGTGAAGTTCTGAACAAAAAGTCAACTTTTTGTGCTTCCACAGTCAAACATGAGTCTGTTAATGGAGATCTGAGCTTTAATTGAAGTATTGAGGAGTGAAAATTAATTATGGGAACTTGTTTGATGATCTAAAAGTGATTAAAGTAAACTCAGATGATTTATTTATTGAGAATTTAGTTCCTGTCAATTTGGGTTACTTTCAAACCCAAACCAACAGGAGAAGCATTTTGATGAAATTTGAATTTAAATCCTACCCAGATTAATCTGCTATAACCCTTAGAATTAGTTTAAATTGATTAAAAGCACTCTTAAGTGTCTATTGCACATATTGAAGTCTGAAATATGAACTCTGAAGGTTTTAGAGAAGTGAAGAGCTTCTCTGCTGGTTCTGAAGGTCTTAAGAACTTAAAACCTATTCTAACAGATGTGGAATTACTTATATAACATGTACAGGCCTTTAAAATAAAAGAGAGAAGTCCATCTGAGGACTCTGAAGATTTATTTCACTTCCAGGTTTAAATAACCTGTAGGAACCCCTGATTTCACCTTTCAAATTAATGAGGAAACCATCATTAAAACCTTAAATTGACCCTGCAATTGTGTAGATCTATCTTAGAGCTTTCTAACAAACTTGAAATCACTTGATTTGGAGCTCTAGGTAGAAAGTTATGATCATTTGAAGTTGGGTCTGGAAGGGGTATGTTTGTCCCACATCTCTTGTTCACGAGCACACGCCTGGGGATAAAAGTAATTCGTTGCATGGGCAATGTAGTCGTCAGCGCTCGGCGCACCAGTTACCGATTCGATCTGATTTGAGCATGTGTGTGTGTGTGTGGGTTTGTGCCTACAGGTGTGCGCCTTTGGGGGCGTGAGAGAGAATGTGCCCTGGGAGGGCGAGAGAGGCCTGGGAGGCCGGGTTGAGCCGAATTGGCTCGAGACTGTGAACTGATAAGAAATAAATCGAAAATGAACCTAATTGAGATTAGGCAAGGACCGAGTAGGGTTTGGTCCCACCCTGGTCTCAAGGTGCTATGTATCCTCGAAAGGACCTCGCTGCAAATAAAATAAATTTTGGTTAAAAAAGTAAAAAAAAACCTGGTTCAGTTGAAGAACTTAAGCAAAAGAGAAGCCGATGGTTGTTAAGCTAAGTGTTAAAGCACAAGCGCTGAGTGTTAAAGTATAGGCACTAAGGAAGGAAAAGAGACTAAGGAACAAAGGAGAAAACTAAGGGAAGTAGAGAAGGCAGGAGAAGACTAAAAGAAGGCAGGAGAAGACAGGAAGAAGAGAAGAAAGGTAAGAAAGAGAGAAGAAGATGAGAGGCTGAAGAAGATAAATGAAGGATATTATTTTTCTTGCATTACTTTTTGTTCTAAATTGTAAAAAGGCGTGTTTTAATAGGATAACTTTTAATTGCCTTAATTTCTTGGAATGAAATTGAATTGAAAAACTAACATGTTTACTTGTTAATAAAGTACAACATTTTGAGTAAATATGTTTTTCATCTGGAATTTTGTATATTCTTTATAGTTTAAATATTTTGACAAAATTCATATTTTAAAAATCAAATTAGTTATACCTCCTAAACTTATAGAGAAATAAAAGAAAATTGGTGAATTTGGAGAAAATTATTATACCTCCTAGTGAACGACCTGGACTCAACTAGTAAAAATTTCTAAAATGTTAAGTTAATTCAATCCTATATTACATAATCGACACAACTTCGAATTAACCTAAGTGATTCTTCTACTCTTAATTAAGTAAAATTAACTTAATTACTAAGTTGAGTGGAAACGCATTGCCACCTTACTAAGAGAAATAGAGATTTAAAGGATTGAATTGCAAATTAGGTCAAGATGAACTCTGATTGAGCCTAAACTTTGGTACCAACCTAATTTGGACACAAGAAATCTAATTGTGAAGTTGGATTTTAATTTTGGCCACGTTTGACTAGGTAATTTGCATAGAGGTCCAAATTAGGGTAGAATTCAGTCTAAGGCTCTATTCTCGATCAAAATGGGTTCAAATGGTAAAACCAACGATACCAAACCTCTTAGAATATTTTTATATTATTTTTAGGAGATTTAGATGAATTTTATCCTGACCAAAACCTCTTTAATTTAAGTGGGTATGAAATTAGGGTTTTGTGTGTTGTGGATCTCCAAAAGCATGAAACCTTGCTTCAATCGGTGTGGACCCACTCTTTAGACTTTTAAGCTCATTTGAACTTTATTTAGCCCTTGAGTACCCCGTGGTTAATCTGTGTCCAAGATGTGCTGTTAAAATTATAGAATTAACCCTGATTTTCTTTTTTCTTCTTAAATCAAAATATTATGGAATTATGACCCTCAGATGATCATGTAGGAGCTTTTATCAATCAAACCTGACTAAAAGTGGCTAGTTATGGCCTATGATGGTATTCCCATCAGTGCTTCTTGGCAAGTTTGAAGCAAATGCCTTCTTTGAACACATTGAGACAATTGCACTTGAAAATGAAAATCTATGATTGTATCTAAAGCTCATCTCAACAATTTCTTCGATTCGTCCATAGTAGCTAGCACAACCAGTGCTCAAATCGCAGCTAACAACACAAGCATGCTGCATAGCCTTCGCATCATCTATTGATTTTGCGCTAAACCTAAATCTATTTATAACATACCCTAAATGATAATGCCCATAATTCAACAGTTGATTGGATATTATGTCAAAGTCCTCCACCCATCATGGGTTGTTCTATTCATTCATTTGAATAACACGTTGTTTAAACCACTCGAGGAAGTCAAGCTCGCGTATTGCTCGATGTGAACACTCCTTAAATTCATTATCGAAAGGATCAACTTCCAAAATTTGCTTAAGAATGTACAAGTGAGCTAGACGCCGATTGATTTCAGAGATTAATTTGTATTTAGTGTAGAGGATGGGCCTTCCTAGAATATCAAATATGGAAAGATAATCTTCATCATACTCATTATATCTTCTATAGCAATTTCTTTGTAATCGATTAAATTAATTATCTATCTCATCCATATATCTAGCACAGAAGTTATTAGACTCTTCTACAAGATATTCTTCAACAATAGATCATTCAAGCTTAACCTTGTTCAACACATAATCTTTTAGATTTTTCAGAAACAGTTCAACTGAATACATCCATCTATATTGCATAGGCCCAGCAATTTTAACTTCATTTGCAAGATGCAGAGTTAAATGAACTATAACATCAAAGAAGGCTAGAGGAAATATCTACTCCATTTTACATAATATCATGACTATTTGTTTATCCTAGTGCTCTAATACATCAGAATCTAATGTCTTTGAACAAGTAGCTTTGAAATATCAACTCATCTCAGTAAATGAATCCACAACTGGATCAGGTAGCACCCCATGAATAGCTTGTGGGAATAGGACTTTCATGTAAACGTGAGAGTTGCGACTCTTTAATCCGCTAATTTTCTTTTGAGCCTCATTTACACATTGCGAAAGTTACGAAGAATAGCCATCTGACACTCGTACTTCTTTCAAGAAGGTGATTTTTTTCTCACTGATCATTATTTAGTCTTTAAATGGCCACTAGAAAGTCACAACTACCATCTTCTTTTTTAATAACATGTAACTTTGGACAAATGCCTAAGGTTATCATGCCCATCCTTGTCTTCACTATATCCTTTGGACTATCAGTTAAGTTGAACACATCCAAGATGTTGCCCATAACATTTCTTTCAATATGTATCACATCAAGATTATATGAAGAAAATGCTCTTCATTTTAAAACCCAAATGTTTTAAACTATTTGATTTTTCTTGAATAGATGACCTAATCGTATGTTTCCAAGTTGTAATTTCTCTATTACTTGAAAATCTGACAACCTTACTGAATTTCTGCTCACTTTACTCCTCGAATTCTTGGAAGAATACTGACAAGTTTTATCATCGAACTTGTCCTTAAACACTGCAATTCGCCATCTATGCTCAACAGGTAGGAATCTACGATGTCCCAAATAATAGAACTCATTGCTTTCTGGTAGTCGAAGATAATGAGTGTCATCCATACATATTGGACAAGAAAAATTTCTTTTTGCAATCCATCTTGGCAAATTTGCATATGCGAGGAAGTCATTAATGGTCCATAATAACGCAGCATGCATATAAAAGAATTCTTTTCTATGTGCATCATTTGTATACCACAATATTTTTAGTTCATCTATCACTGGTTAAGGATAAATGTCTATTTCATTCCCTAGTTGCTTTGGATCTAGGATCGAGAGAGTCAACATCATAAATGACGATCGCATACAGATGATAATTATATAAGTGGGGGGTGAATTGTATAATTCAAATATTCAATTAAAATAATGGCAACCACAAAAATTCAATCCACAAATAACACTAACATTTATAGAGGAAATCCAAACTAGGAAAAACCTCTACCTAGGTGATCCCCAACTAGGATTTTCCTCTTACTCTCCAAGTAGGAAATCCACTAAACTTCACTACTTCAACTGAGGGTAGTGAGCCTCAATCATAAACCCCTTCTTGTACAACCCACAAGAAGGTATTTTGTTCTTCACTCACCAAAAGAACGGAAAGCCAACAACCTTGGTACCCAAAATACAAGTAGAAAGATAGCAAAAAATGATACAAGTCCTATTGAGTCAATGTGCATGTATTTATCAATTGTTATAGGACTCACAAGAATTCTTTTTAATTCCTTTAATAACAAATATATTTTGGTGCAACGGAAATAGAATTTTATATGATTGATATGCAAGTAGAATTTTGAAAATATTTGCTTGCAACTTCCTTTTGATAGAAATATAAGTTTTGTGATTAGGAAGTGTATTAGAAAATGTCTAGAATCAAAATTTTATTTAAAGATGTAAGTGCTTGATTCTAATAGAGAGGAACTTAATTGATCAAAATTACTTCCAAGGATAACAAGATAAATATATGAAGAAATAACAAGTAACCAAAATATTCTGTTATACTTTCCTTTCAAATATAATAAGTTGGAGTGAAGGAAGTAGAGAAGAAAATCCTCTTCTAGGATCACCAAGTTGGCACACACAAGGGAAAAAGAAACTTGCCTTTTTTTGAGGCACTTAGTTGGCGTGGATGTATGCTTCAATGAAGGCACAAAGTTGGCTTGTGGGGACTTGATTGAAAGTAAATTCTCAAGAATGTTTTTAGCAAGTACAATGTAGACGAATGTTGTATCAAAAACTATTTTTGTTGTTGTAAGAATGAAGGAACCCATGTAGGTTATTTATAGAATAAAAATAGGAAGTTATGATCTTATAAAAGGGTGTAAATCCAAAGGATGTCAACCAACTAGCCATTTACACTTGTTAAAATTTGAGTATAACTGCTGGTAGGTTGATTAGTTGATTGATTAATAAACTCAAAATTGTTCTTTGAAAATCATAGAAAACTAAACAACAAAATTAATCGATTAACTAATAGATTAATTTTGTAGCTGCCAGAAAATGAAACAGGTGGTTATTGGATAATTTTTGTTTGCGAAAAGGTGCAAATACACTTGTAACTTCTCTTATAAAGGGATGCAATGTTTGAAATTGATAACTACCCTTCTAAAAAGTGTAACCACCCATTCTAGAGGAATAATTTATATTTTAAGAAATATTTTAAAGGTATTTTCACATTTTTAGTAATTAGAATTGTCTTAAGACTTATAACTACCATTGTAGAAGTTTGATTTATTATTATAATATATTTTAGAGCATTTTACATGCATGGGATTTATTATATGTATTTTAGAGTTTATCTATTTATTTTATGTGCATGTAGAATAATATTGTAATTAGGCACTTGAATTAATTTGTGCGTGTGAATAAGTGTTCATGGCTCCTAGAAAAAATTTCTAATAAGCAATAAAGCATCAAGTTAAATGTAAGTGAAGCTTGGAATCATCAAATTACATCTTCTAATATCTCCTTTTGCTGAAATCAACATCTTTTAATAACAATGGAGCTTCCTTTTATCATAATTGTGATCTTCAACTCGAAATTTGCAAACAAATTTATAACATGATATTATAATACATATGTTATGAACACAGCATCTGACGCAGTTAAGACGTCAGGGACGTGGCCCAGACGTCTGGCCAGACGTCTGGAACCCTTCCCAGAAGTCTGGTATTAAATTTTTTTCACGTACGGGTTCGCGTCTGCGTGCGCACCTGCCGCCTTCGTTATGCTCTCTCTCCCTCCCAGCAGACGCACCGCTTCTCTTTTCTCTCTCCCTGCGCTGCCTTTATATAGCACCACCCTCTCCCTCAACCTCACTCCACCGCCTTCTCCTTCTCCTTCTCTCTGCCAGCGTGAGCGAGCGATCTGGTGCGGCAGCAGCGGCTGCAGCGAGCGTGTGGGAAGGTGTGTCGCGGGAGGAAGAAGAAGGCTCGACCGCGAGGTGCGAGCTTGCCGGGGCAGCTAGAGCTGGCCGGCGGGGGAGTAGCGGGCGTGGGGTGTCCCGGAGGAGCTACTGCAGCTCGGGCAGCAGGCGGGTGCGACGCAGCGCGGCCGTGCATCGCGGGCAGAGAGCAATAGGGTCCTGATTCTGGGAGAATTTCCCAAAATCGGACGTCTGGACCTTTGTCCAGACAACGCAGAAGATGTCTGGAGGAAGACCCAGACGTCTGACAGGTATAATATTTTCCTTCCTTCTTTTTACGCGGGTACGGCCATGCAGCCGTACGCCGCGTTCCTCTGCGCCTTTTCATGATGAGAGCGAATGCATGTGTGCGCAGGTGTTGTTCGAGATGGTGCGAGGGCTCGCCTTTCCACACGAATTAGACGTCTGGCCATAGTACCAGACGACGGATAGGACCTCCAGACATCTGGGGTGACAATCGAATGTCTGGAAACTAAGGCCAGATGATGCAGTGGGCTTCTGGACGTCTAAAGGACTGCGCAGACTGAGGTACGACATGATCAACCTTTTAAGACATCTGGAAGAGGTTCCAGACGTTTGATTTTGGACAGATTCGTCATTTTTGACACGTTTAGGGCCCGTTCGGAGTCCGTTTTCCGCGTTTCGAGTTGTGCTCTTTCCAGATTTATTTTCTCTACCTGTTTACAGTAATTGTGCACTATTCTGAGACACTACTTGTGTTGATCCTTGTGTTAGGTCCCCATTCCATTGCAACTCTAGGGGTTGCGGAGGTGCGCGGGATTGCCGACCACGCCCCCAGTACTCCCGATTTTGTGGGTAAAGTGGCCCTTTAATTTATTTAACAAAATTTGTACAATTATGAAACAATTAATAGAGTCTAGGGCATTGCATGAACCCTAGGACTGAGAAATTAGATTGAATGATAGATCCTAGGGAATTGCATGAATCCTAAGATTGGAAAACTAGATTGAATGGTAGATCTTAGGGTACGGCATGAATCCTAGGACTGGAAAACTAGTTGAATATACAAACATTGCAGTCTTGGAAAAGTAGAAAGGAAATGATAACTGCCTGTAAATTGGTTAACAGCTGCCTGTTATGAATGAATAAATATGCTTGAAAACATGGGTTGTATGAACATAAAGCCTGAACGATGAAACCTAAATTGGCTGGGTTAAAAGAGCTTGAACCGTACGAGGAATTAGGAGTAGAACTCCTGGAAAGGAAATAAAATAGAATTGGGCAAGTGAGCTGGTCCTTGAGTACGGAGTACGAAGGAGAGCGACTGTCCCCCTGTTTAGTGGAGAGCAGAGCTAGCCGCTCCAGGGACCCAAGGTTAGGTCTGGCCACTTTGTACCGACTTTTGGCCCTCGTGTACACAGTACTGAGGAGAGCTACTAGTGTAGGAAGAGCACTAGCTACCCCACGGGCCCTGGGGTTCTGCTAGCTCTCCTACACCGACTTGTTAGGCCCACTGGGCAAACCAGGGTAGTCAGGCGAGGGTGCACGGACTGTGGAGGGGCAAGACCCCTGTTTGGTTACTGTGGAGGAGATGGACCCCTGTTACTGAGAGGGCTCTACCCTATACTGGTTCCGTGCTGTGCTTTGGGCGCACCCATTAACGGAAATGACTGACCGCGTGCCAGTCCGGGGTAGCTACCTGTGCGTTTATCGCGCGTGCCGTAGTCACCGTTTCGTCTGTCAACGACCTTGGGGTGGTTGACTAAGAGTAGGGCCACCACGGGGGACTCTCCCGACCAGGAGAACACCACGTGTCACTTCTACTTTTTGGAAAAGACTACAATCAAGATCGTTCCCACGAGGAACATTTCAAGATCAAGAGAATGATCTGAGAAATAAATCAACAGTAAATAAATGGAAATATATAATTAAAGAAAGTAAAAATACAACAGCTACTGTACACTCTACTGCTTCTTTTAGCTTTTAGTCGCCACTCTACTCAGCGTTTTCGCTGATGTGTCACCCTTGTTACCTTTTTTTGACCAGGTGTTGAGCAGCCAGAGTTAGCGACTGCAGAGGGCACTGGGCCTAGTAGAGCCCAGTAGTGTTACCTGTAGTTCCTTCTGTACTTTTCTTTCCGCTGTAGTGAGTAGTTTTCTGTTACTCCCTGTACTAACCAATTAGGGTTTCTACATTATGGTTTTGAAGTGCTAATACACACTTGCATGCATTAAAGGAAATTGATCTTCCCGCATTTGTATGCTACCCAAGCCCTTGTTTGAAAAGTTCATCTCAAGAAAAATCCTAAAATCAGGCTCTTAATTCACTTGAACCCTAAAATTTTGGACCTAATAACCTAAGAGTCAATTTAGGGTGATCTTTGGGTCTTGACTCAGATTTCATCCTCAATCCTTTAGGGCAGGTTTGGTGAAGTTAGTCTACCTTGTGGACCAATCAACCTCCAAATTAGGTCACAAATTGAATTAACTTCTAATCAAGTGAAATTCAAGGCACAAGTTAGGACTAAAATTGGTAGACTTAAGGTCGCAATTCACACATTCTGATCTACTTGGAACCGTAGTGCCGAGGAAGGTCAGGTGGGGGAAACCATGTAACCCATGGGGATGCTCTACCATGTAGGGGTCTTTGAGGGGCTCTCCCTTCCTCACTGCCTAAGTACTTTTCGAGCGTGTGGATTTCCGATTTAGAGGTATCATCTACCTCGAAATTGCCATAGTCATCCAAAAGTATTTGGGTGCCTTAATTAGGTCTAATTCATATCCAGTCCCTCATCTATTCTTTAGAGCACATACACAAGAAAGGTCCCTAGGTTGTTAACCTAGAGGCCTCATTAGAGTCAATCTTCTGTGTGATTTCTGATCTGATCTAATCAATTCAATCTAAACTTGAATTTGATTCTACATCTTGATTCAACCACCTGATTTGAAAATGCAACCTAGCAAATTGAGAAGACTTTTTAGGAAACCTAAATCGTAAATGAGCATGAAAGAAAAGATGATTTAGGTTTCACTTAGACATTATGATGAATATTACAAAAACTTAGATCCATCTAGACACATTTACGTTAATATACCAGAAACAACAACCCACAATATGAACCGTGCTAGAATGATATTTACACAAACGATGCATGGTTCAACCCGGGATGAGCTTCTATCAAAATACAGTGAATTGTGGAGACCACACAATACTGAGTATATACAATGTCTGTTAAATCCACAACTTTGGGAGATACACCAGGGTCTCATTGAGAAACATGTATATATACTAAATACATTACAACAAGCCATTGAGCAAAAATACTCATATCAACATTCAAAGATTGATGAGACATCTTGGAGCTATATTGAGGATTAATATGATTTCCCAGAGCCTGGGTTAGAAAATCAAGGTTGTTGTGGATCCCCAACCCAAATGGAATCAGATTCAAACCTCATACAGATTGACATTCCTAATCTTGATATGGGTTCGGAGGATCTGTTTGCAGGTGTTCCCGATTCCAAACCAGCCCTAGAAAACTATGAAATTGGTTCATCAAGCCCAGATTTCTGAGACACCTGTGATGTTAAGCCTGAATCAGAACCTCTTGAGAATGTAATTCCCGAACCTTATCCTGTTAAGGTAATTCTTGAGAATAATTCTGATATCCCAGTTGAGCCTAACCTAGATTCTAGTGACCCAATTCCTACCTTCGACCTAGAATCTAGATCAAAATCTATTTGGGATGATCATGAGGTCTAAGATGAAGAAAATCAAATTTTGGATCTGAACTATGATTCAGGGCCTGTGTTTGATGATTACACCTCTCCAGACCCCTCAGAGATACAAATCAATTTCTTGCAAGTCGAACCAATTTATGATACAGAAACCGAGGAGTTGGAAGAGTTGAGATTCGATTGGGTCTACCTAGGAGCCAAGAACCCAAGCTTATGCCTAATAAGGACACCTTTTTAAACTCAGAATCTAAGATTAGGTTAGATCTAAGTTAGGTTGTTGATTATGCGCATCTTGATTCATTCTATGGTGGAAATTCTGATCTGGAATCAAATTCAGAAACCCATTCTCGTAGTTCTCCGACGACTTCGAATCTTACTCTGATTTCAGAGATCCGTTGTTTCCTAATGATTGTGAACTAATTTACGATCTCAGCATCCATGATCCGTTCTTTGATTTTGATGCTGAGGCTGATGACTTAGATCTTAAGGAGGCCACATCTTCCACACCACACATAAAGCCTTGTAAAACCCGATCTCAACCCTGATCCGTCACCAGAATCAACTTCTACTCTAATTCACCTCTCTCTGATCCAGTGACATATGACTCACCTCCATCTTTCGATCGGGATTTGGACATTGATCAGATCGAGAAACATGTCCTATCTTTTTCTGATCCAGCTAGTAGGGTTCCTACATCCTCCATAGAGCCATTTTCTTTTGAGGATACTGATGAGAACCTCGTCATAAACCCTAAACTAGCACCATCTAACCCAGATTTGCAGGAAAAAGCTCCTACATAACTATAGAAAGGCTTGACTCAGAGAAATTCTGAGTTTGTAAAGAAAATAGAAACTAAGGGGTAAAAATGCAATTTCACCAATCCAATCTGAAAATAGGGTAACTCAGGGTCCAAACATAGGTCAAACTAACCTAATAAGAAGAAAAGTGGGATGAGTTGATCCAATAAGGGCTACAGCAACTCGAAGGAATTAAATGACATCCTGTAACCCTAAAAACAAATCCACTTCAATTCACGAGGTTCGAGGCAAAGAAAAAATTGAATAAACCCTCTACAATTCATAGAAAAATAATCTCTAGGGTTTAGGACCTTCAATTTGGCCTTAGGAACCCATTTTAACCTACATTGAGAACCATGCCCAATTAATGACTTAATTTGGGTTTTTACGTAAATTGACCAGTCAAACAAGGTCTGATCTAGAAATAAAATTCACCATTAGAATCATTAGGCCCCATTTAGTCATGCATAAAAACTTGAGCCTAAGAAGAGACCTTCTTGACCGACTTTTCATTTTGGTCCTCATCCATTACTTTTTGACCCTCAACTTTTGAAACCCTCGCATTTTGGCCCCTATCTCTTCTTCGTTCTTTGCATTTGGGTCCTCCCTGCACAACCCTGAGCAGCGCCATGCTCCGACGACTTTGCGCGGAGCATGGCGCCGCGTAGGGTAAGGGAGACCCTCTGCCAAGTCAACCGGGGGTTCCCTGCGACATCTGCCGTCGCAGGGACACCTCCATGGTCTCTGCAACCACCCATACCTCCCGTGCGAATGCGTGGAAGGTATGGGTCTCCATCTCCGGCGTCCTCCGGCGAGGGAGGCACGTCGCCTCCCTCTGTCCTCCTCTCTGATTCCACCTCTATAAAAATCGCCCTCGTCCACCGAACTCAACAGCTCGGTTCTGACGGAGAAACCTCCCCCCCTTTCCTCTCTTCCCACTCCGACAGAAGCCCCCCTGCTCCGGCAGTTCTTCCTCCTCCTCCTCGTCGCTCTGCCGCATTACCAGCAGCAGAGCTACCTTCACCCGCTCTTCCCGCGTCGCGCCGTACCCAACGCGCACTCTCCCGCTCTCTCCTCGCCGCCGCCCCCTTCTCACTGGGCATCTTCTTCTCCGGCGACAGTCGATACGACTGTCGCCCTACTCTAGTCCCCCTCATCCCTCCAAGTAGGTACAGTTCTTTCTCTTCCTCCCCTCTTTCTTTTCCCTACTTCAATTTGTTCAACCACCCTTCAACTGCGCCAAATCGCCCTCACCTTCTCCATCTCTGGCCAACATCCGGTGACTCGCTCCCATCATTCCACCACCCCACATGACTCGCCGACCGACCCAAAACCTCCGCCTCATCATGCTGAACCATTTCCACCCCTTCACTGCTACTCCTAACCTCCACATCACTCCCCTGAGCAAACCCATTCCCCCGGCCATAGTCCGACCTAGGGCAGCCCCTACACGCCGCCCCACGCCTCGCCACCACCCGCACGAGGTTCGCCGCACTCCGGTGAAGCTCCCTGCACCTTCTGATTAGGCCGAGAGGCCGTTTTGCTGTGAACAGGTCACCCGTCCTCCGCCGCCATTGCTGAGCAGGTGAAGCTTCTTCCGCCTGCAGCTGCAGCCTTGCTTCGCCCAGGCCAGACTCCCCAGGATGCGAGGTTCGCCCTTGAGCACCTGCCCAGGCCCGCAGCTAGGGAGAAAGCTCCGCGCACAGCCGCGATTGCCTGCAACTTTCTCAGCTGCAGGCGCCCAATTAGGGTGGGACATTTAGTCCCACCTCGGAAGACTCTGAAGTGGCACGCCTGCATAAATTGCAAAAGTGCTGTAGGCTTATCGCCTCAGCACACGGGGTGAGGTCCCTCTCACCCGCTTCACCCGCTCGGTCCGCGAGCTCATCACGCGGATCCGGTCGACCCGACCCGACTTGACTCGAACACTCCTCGGCCACCACGCATGCCGGTGGGCCTGGACCCGGGCGCGACACGTACCCGAATACCCGGCAGCTCTGGGAGAGCTATCCTATGAGTGAATTCTGTGAGAGAGAGACGTGGGCGAGGGTAGAGTAGGATTTTGCCTTCTGACCAAACTGTGAGTGTGCAGGCACAGAAGAGAAAAGAGAAGACAAGAAGAAGAAGAAGGACTGCGAGAAGAAGAAGAAGAAAGCCACAGAGGAAAGAAAGAAAGAAGATGCACTGTAGCAAAAGCTACTGAAGAAAGAAAAGAAGAAGCAAGGAAGGTAAAGAAAGAAAGAAGAAGAACAGAAGAGGAATAAGAAGAACAGAAGGAAGAAGACTGAAGAACCCAAGAGAAGAGCACAGAAGAGAAGAAGACAAAGACAAGAAAGAAGAGAGAAGAAGGAAAAGCCAACAAAATAAATCTCTCTCTCTCTCTCTCTTTTCACTTTTGTAATAGAAACTTTGTACTTCTAGAATACAATTTGCTCCCTGAGTTCGACCTGGGAAAACTTTTATTTTCCGAGTAGCAAATTATATTAAACTAGTAACTGCTCCTCTATATTATACTACAATGAGATATTAAAACCATAGAGGATTGGCACCGAACCAGGTTTTGGCGCCGTTGCCGGGGAGCAACGACTATTCTAGAAGCTTTGAATTTCTTTTAAGAGATTGCTAATCTTTTTCTCTCTCTTATGTGCAGGTAAAAATTGGAAGAATAGCCGCACAACAAACACTCCAACGAAACAGGTAATCTTCATCAGCCCTTTCTTAACTCCCTTAAAATCTAAAAAGGAACGAAAAGAAAAATCAACTTAGGGCTACGTGCATCATACATAGTAATTCCTCAAAGTTGCCTAAATTTTTCATTTCAACACATTTTAACTGTCCATCCAACTAAGGTAACTAGGGCTAAAACCTTCTTGATTGAGCCCTAGATACTACATTTTTGAGGCAACTGAAATGGACCAACTAGAGCCAACTCAGTAATTAAAAAGCTAGGGTTTTTAGAGACACACCTTCTATTAACAAAGAAAAGATCTTCCCAAAAAGAGGTGTACCTAAACCTTGTTTGAAAAGATCTATACAAGAGAAACCCTAAACAATTGGCTCTCTAAACACTTGAACCCTAAAAGAAAGGACCCAAAAGCTCTCAAAAGAACAAGAGGTGAAGTTGACCCCTTGGGTCAACCAACCTTAAAATTAGGTCACTTATTCACTCAAAATACCTAAAAGTTGAAGTGAAACCTTAAGCACCCTGATCTTAAAGTAAAAGAGGTAGACTTAAGAGGTCAAGATCCCCATTCTGGTCTACCTGGAACCGCAGTGACAAGAGAGGTCGGGTGGGGGAAACCCTGTAACCCGTGGGGACACTCTACCGTGTAGGGGTCTTCACGGGACTC
Source organism: Thalassia testudinum (assembly GCA_037157565.1). Classification (NCBI taxonomy): domain Eukaryota; kingdom Viridiplantae; phylum Streptophyta; class Magnoliopsida; order Alismatales; family Hydrocharitaceae; genus Thalassia; species Thalassia testudinum. The sequence continues at coordinate 20,024,192 of JAZHRO010000025.1, read as the reverse complement.
ACCCTCTCTGGCTGCCCAGGTAATTCTCAGGTGGACGATCTTTCTGATCAAGGGGTCCATCTGCCCCGCACCTCTATAGTCACCCAACACATTTTTAGGTGACTTGATTGGGTCCAGCACCTTCTAAACTCTTCCACTCCAACAGTGCATGAACGGTAGGAGATCCTTAAGACCACCCTTAAGATCTCCTTTAGGAATTCACTCTCGTCAAGGCCCAGCCTTGACTCCCGTGTTTGAACAGCAACCTTACCCCATCATTCTCTCATCTGATTCTGAATCAAGCTCTTCTTCTTCCCCTATAATGGCTCAGCCTGTTGAGGAAGAAAATAATTTGGAGCACCAGCTCCAGCGACTTAATCACCTCTTCCAAAACTTTGTGCACCCACCGCAGCGTCCTATGATGCGGGACCATTATAATCCTGCTGCGGTGGCCATTGAGCCTCAAGTCAGAATCCCGACTGGAGGACCTGATTCCGAATTGAAGCCCAACATGATTCATGCTATACCTAAATTCCATAGGCTTAATTCTGAAGATCCCTTCCAGCACATCAAACAGCTAAAGCATCTGGCCCAAACTTTTGGGTCAGATGCGCAAAATCGGGATATTCTTCTCATGAAGATGTTCTCCTTTTCTCTTATGGACAAGGCCGCTCATTGGTATCAAACTCAGACCCGGCCGATCAACACTTGGGAAGAACTTCAGTCCGAGTTTTTGAAAAAGTTCTTCCCCGTTGGTCGGACCAACGCCTTGCGCCATCAGATTACACACTTCACTCAACAAATAGGGGAACCTCTCCATGAGGCATGGGATCGCTTTCAGGATCTCATGAGAAAGTGCCCCCATCACGGAGTTCTTAAATGGAAACAGGTCCAATCTTTTTACCAAGGACTCCGTGAGGACATTCGTCTTTTCGTCAATGCAACTTGCGGAGGAAATATCATCGGTCAACATGAAGACACCGTGTGGGAGATTCTCGAAAACATGTGCGAGAACTCCATCAACAATGACTCGATGGGATTATTCGACAGGACGAATACCCGCGCATCGACGAATCCTAGGGGAGCACATGAGACACAGGGCCTGTCCGCATCAGTCGACCTGGAGTTAATGGACAATCGATTGGACAAGGTCTCAATCATCGAGAAAAAGGTGGATGAGCTGACTCAGCACTTGTAGCGAGCCACCTCTACGCGTAACTCCTTTGCACAACCTCCTTCCACATAGGAGACTTTGCAAAGCATTCTCCACCGACCTTCCCCTAGGATGGATCCATATCCATCCCCATCTGATTCTCGGGTCGGAGGATCATTCGATCCTTTCTACACCAGCCCGGGGAATTCCATTCCCCCTTTCTCTGATTCTCTAGAGGTTCCTCAGACCTACGAGGACCTCAACGCCATCCAGAACGACCCGTTCTCCAACACCTATAACCCTGGATGGCGAAACAATCCCAACTTTCAGTGGGCGGGAAATTCCCAAACCCAAAGACCACCCTTTCAACCCCGCCCACAACTCCCTCGTCCTTACCAGCCGCCTCAGCCTCGGCCCAACCCTACTTATCCATCAGGTTCAAATCAGGATCAAATGTCCCTTATCCTTCAGACTCTGGCTGACATTCAAAGAACGAATGCGGCTATTCAAAAGCAACACAAGGACGAAATCACAGAGGTTCGAAACCAATTGGCCCAGTTGGCAAATTCTAGCCAACCAGGCACTCTTCCTTCCCAACCTCTTCCTAACCCGAATAACGTGCCAACCCAGCGGCACGTTATGAACCCAAACCCGGGCCAGGCCCATATGATTTATCAGGCCCCCTCTGTTCCTTCACCAGACGGGATAGAGGCCTCCACTTCTTTTGCTGGTTACCAGCAGCAACCTATCTTACCCAGTCCCAACCAAAATCAGGCAGGACTTAATTCCATAACAACCCGTAGTGGTAAGGAAACCCAAGACCCACCTCATCCAAACCACTCCAGGCCTGATAGTGATCCCAAGCCTAGGGCAGTAATCCAGGACATTCCCACCCCTATCCCAGATCCACAACCTGGACCTATCCTAGAAGAACCAACCAAGATCCCGTTTCCCGAGGCCTTGACCAAGGGAAAGAAGACCACCAAGCCCGTGGCACCTGAGGAGGACCTGGTCAAGCTCTTTGAGCAGGTCCACATAAACATCCCTTTGATGGATGCCATCCGCCATGTACCGGCTTACGCACGATTCTTAAAGAATGTGTGTACACCCCAACGTAAGCCGCGAACCAAGGGTGGGAGCCCAATTATTCTATCAGAGCAAGCCAGCTCTGTAATCCTCAGTAGACTCCCACCCAAGGCAAAAGATCCTAGTACTCCCCTGATTTCCTGCAAGATAGGTGATACCCAATTTGATAGAGCCTTGCTGGACTTGGGTGCATCCATAAACCTGATACCCACATCCTTACTTGACCATCTAGAAGAATCTGAGCTAAAACCAACCGAGGTGACATTACAATTAGCAGATCGATCTATAAAGTCACCAAAAGGGATTCTCGAGGATGTTATTGTGAGAGTGCGGGATTTCTACTTTCCTGTAGACTTTATAGTCTTAGACATGGATGCACCTGAGAACCCTTGGGATACACCAATCATTTTAGGGAGACATTTCTTGGCTACTGCTAGAACCAACATTAGCTATGAGGAGGGCCAAATAGAGCTCAAATTTGGGAATCAAACCCTGAAAATTGATATATTTAAGGCCCAACAAGGAATCAATTGCGGTTTCATCGAACAGATTTGTAACGTTAGGGCTTTGGTTGATGAAACACACTTCCAGAATGACCTAATTATACCTCATCAACCGCAGAAAGATCTTGACCCGCAAACTGAGGAGTCAAATCCAGATATGAACAACCCAGTAACTCCTACCCTTGAACCTCACGTCTATACTGAACCACCCGCTGCTGCTGATAACCCCATCCTCGAACTGAAGCCCCTTCCTGCTCACTTGAAATACATCTTTTTGGGTTCTAATCAGACCCTTCCTGTGATTATCAATTCCAACCTCAATCCTGAACAGGAATCCCATCTGATTGCTGTCCTCCAGCAACATCGCAGAGCCATCGGGTGGACTCTCGATGACTTGACTGGAATAAGTCCCTCTTATTGCACTCATCATATCTATTCAGAAGAGGGCGCACGACCTTCTCGTGAAATGCAGAGACGCTTGAACCCCAATCTGCAGGAGGTCGTGAAAAAGGAGATCATCAAGTGGTTAGATGCCGGGATCATCTACCCGATCTCCGATAGTCGATGGGTGAGCCCAATTCAGGTCGTGCCCAAGAAGGCAGGTCTCACCACTATAACGACTGAGACCGGAGAAGTCATTCCTACCCGATTAGCCAACTCGTGGAGAGTCTGTATAGATTACCGTCGACTCAATTCCTCCACGAAGAAGGATCATTTCCCACTGCCTTTCATTGATCAGATTCTCGAGAAACTAGCGGGAAATAGGTTCTTCTGCTTTCTTGACGGGTACTCCTGTTATAACCAGGTGGCAATCCATCCTGAGGACCAAGAAAAGACCACGTTCACCTACCCCTTCGGAACATACGCTTTCCGAAGGATGCCATTCGGTCTTTGCAATGCACCCGCTACTTTTCAGCGGTGCATGCTTGCCATATTCTCAGATATGGTAGGTGATTATCTGGAAGTCTTCATGGATGACTTTTCAGTTTTTGGAGCATCATTTGACGATTGCCTCCAACGCTTGGTCCAGATACTCAGGCGGTGCATCGATGTAAATTTGGTTCTTTCCTTGGAAAAGAGCCATTTCATGGTGCCTGAGGGAATTGTCCAGGGACATTTAATTTCGGAAAAAGACATCCAAGTGGATCGAGCTAAGGTTAATCTGATCTCTCACCTTCCTATGCCTAGCTCGATCAGGGACATCCGTTCTTTTTTGGGGCACGTCGATTTTTACAGTCGTTTCATTCTGGATTTCTCGAAAACCGCACGCCCCTTGACTTCCCTGCTCTCCAAGGATGTACCCTTTGAAATCTCCAAGGAATGAACACTAGCCTTTGAAAACCTGCATGACCGAGTCACCCAAGCCCTGATCCTACAATCCCCTGATTGGTCTCAACCCTTTGAGATCATGTGCGATGCATCTGACTTCGCTGTAGGATCGATTTTGGGGCAGAAAATTGCTAGGAAACCTGTGGTCATATACTACGCTAGCAAGACACTTGATGAGGCTCAGCGTAACTATACAGTTACAGAGAAAGAGCTGCTAGCCGTAGTATTTTCCCTTGGAAAGTTCCGATCGTATCTTCTGGGTTCCCATGTCATCATTTACTCGGATCGCACGGCTGTAAAGCATCTCCTTGCCAAGAAGGATGCGAAGCCCCGACTAATCCGATGGATCTTGCTGTTGCAAGAATTCGATCTCGAGATTCACGACAAGGCGGGAAGACAGAATGTGGTAGCCGACCATCTGTCCCGTCTTCCTTCTGAGATTATCAACCCTTCCGGACCCATCACGGAACATTTTCCTGATGAGCACCTGCTTACTGTTGGTACTAGACTTCCATGGTTTGCTGATATAGTAAACTACTTGGCATCTCATCAGACCCCGTCTGATTGGCCGAAGGCCAAGAAAGACAAATTACGTTCTGATACCAAGTATTACATCTGGGAAGATCCGTACCTTTTCCGCATAGGTGCTGATCAAATTATTCGGAGATGTGTCCCGGAAGAGGAATTCAGCAATATCCTCTCTTTCTGCCATGACCAGGCATGCGGTGGCCATTTCTATGGGCATAAAACCGCATCAAAAGTCCTCCAGTGTGGCTTTTACTGGCCTACACTATTCAAAGACTCATACAGTCACTGCAAGCATGCAGTCGTTGCCAGACCTTGGGCAACATGAACCGTCGCGACATGATGCCTTTGCAGCCAATTCTCGTATGCGAAATCTTTGATGTTTGGGGAATTGATTTTATGGGCCCCTTTCCTATTTCGGATGGTTTCGAATACATTCTGCTTGCTGTGGACTACGTGTCCAAATGGATCGAAGCCATACCGACCCGAACCTGTGATCACAAAATTGTTCTCTAATTCATTCATCAAAACATTTTCTCAAGGTTCGGGATTCCCCGTGCCATAATCTCTGATGGAGGGACCCACTTTACGAACGCTCAGTTTAGGTCACTGATGACCAAATACGGGGTGTCTCACCGAATCCCTACTCCTTACCACCCCCAAACTAATGGTCTAGCTGAGCTATCAAATCGGGAGATTAAGAAAATCCTACAGGTCACTGTTCGGCCAGACAGGAAGGATTGGTCGTCCTGACTTCCGGAAGCATTGTGGGCCTATAGGACAGCCCACAAACTCAATTAGGCATGTCTCCCTTTAAACTGGTATACGGGAAGGCATGTCATCTCGTAGAACTGGAGCATAAAGCCTATTGGGCAGTACGGAATTGTAATCTAGATCTTTCAAAGGCTGGAACCCATAGAAAACTCCAAATCAGTGAGATCGATGAATTACGCCTAGACGCGCATGAGAACTCACGAATCTACAAGGAGCGAGTTAAAGCCTTTCATGACAAGCATATCTCGAGAAAGATCTTTCATCTTGGTCAGAAGGTCCTACTCATTGATGCCCGACTCAAACTTTTCCCAGGAAAGCTGCGATCCAAGTGGGTCAGACCATATTTAGTCCGACAGGTTTCTGAAAATGGAGCTATCGAAATCAGTCCGCTCAGCCACGATTCCGAACCTTTCATCGTGAATGGTCAGAGACTCAAGCCGTTCATTGATGTGACTTCTACTAATTTGGCTGAATCATCTTATATCCTCCATTCCCCTTAAGCTTATTGCGCCCAGCCGATGGCGTAGAACTCAGCGCTTAACGGGAGGCAACCCGTCATTTTCCTAAAAATCCAAAACCTTTTTCACACTTTTGTGCACTTAACGTTCACCCTTATAGACAGCCGACCCCACCTCAAATGCTTGCATCTGGGATTAGAAATCGTCCACAAAATTCATCCTGACCCATTCACTCATCCAAATTTCTGTCTTAAGGAATGAACTAAGTAAATAAAAAACCCCCTAGTCACAATGAGGACAATACAAACCTTAGGCATGGGGGGGTATAAAAGTGCAAAACTTGTAAGAAAAGGTTTTAAACAAAAAAATTCACATATGCCAAAAACACCATAAAAATTAAAAAAAATTTCGAAAAAAGAAAAAGAGAATAAGAGGAGAAGGAAATTTTGTGGGAAAAGGAAAAGAAACAAAATGAAAAGGAGCACAAAATTATGAGAAAAAGGTAGTCATTAGTAAGAAACTAAGGAATTAACCTAAGTTCTAGACCCCATTCAAGAAAAGAACTGAAAAGTGCACAATGGGATTAGTAAGAACTCAAACCTTAGGCATTCTTGGATAGACTCTTAGTACCCATTAAGATCTAGACACACCTCAAGAGGTTGAGGAAAATGAAAAGCTTAAGCATTAGGTCTAAGGCTTAGGGAGTATTTGACCTCATTAACTAACTTTTGGTCTACGGGACTCAGTAAACTAAGCACCCTAACCTCACACACAGCCTGGTTCAGTAAGCGTAAAAATCAAAAGCATCACAAAATTCTGAAAAGTACACCTAGAGTAGGAGCGGTCGATCAATACAAGTTGATTTGGACGAGTTCCCAATGCTGAGAGGCAGGAAATCCCCTCGAAGATGCATAACAAAATATCATCTCCTCGGTGCTTGTCTCTTAGGATATTTACATATCCTACTGGGGGCATGTAAGCACTCTGCTGGTTTAGATTCCATGGATGGCATTATCACGAAGTGTCAATTGCCAGGGTCTGGATTCGGCCATGGAACACCATGGATGGGATTATCTCGAAATCTCAATAGCCAGGGTTCCGGGGGTTGCCATGGGCGGTGCTATCTCGAAGCATCGATTGGCAGGAACCCTTGAGGATTGATGATGGGAGCAAGGAATCTGATACAGACCGTGTTGAGAAGCCAATCCTAAGCTAGAATTAAAAATAAAAATAGAGAGAAAACTCCCAAACAGAAAAATTTTCTCTCTCTCTCTTGCAAAACGCACTGCGAACTGAGCCAGGGCTAAAATCATTCCAAGCACGGGTGCTTTAACCACAAAGTCCAATAGACCTTAGGTTAGTTCTTGTAGGCCTTAAAAACCTTTGCTAAGGACTGAAGCTAAGGCTAGACAGATCTGGATCTTGATTGGTACTAGAGTACCTTTTAGGCCTATGGTCAGCATTCTAACCTAATCTAAGCTCAAATGAAAAAGCACTTATCTGAAGCTATTAAAAACTTCATGGTCTAGAACAGAGGTTAAACCTTAGGTTTTTGCTAAGGGACTAGCAAAAGCTAGGCATGGGGGTATGATGAGAACCTCGTCATAAACCCTAAAGTAGCACCATCTAATCCAGATTTGCAAGAAAAAACTCCTACATAACTATAGAAAGGCTTGACTCAGAGAAATTCTGAGTTTGTAAAGAAAACAGAAACTAAGGGGTAAAAATGCAATTTCACCAATCTAATCTGAAAACAGGGTAACTCAAGGTCCAAACATAGGTCAAACTAACCTAATAAGAAGAAAAGTGGGATGAGTTGATCTAATAAGGGCTACAGCAACTTCAAGGAATTAAATGACATCCTGTAACCCTAAAAACAAACCCACTTTAATTCATGAGGTTCGAGGCAAAGAAAAAATCGACTAAACCCTCTACAATTCGTAGAAAAATAATCTCTAGGGTTTAGGACCTTCAATTTGGCCTTAGGAACCCATTTTGACCTACATTGAGAACCATGCCCAATTAATGACTTAATTTGGGTTTTTACGTAAATTGACCAGTCAAACAAGGTCTGATCTAGAAATAAAATTCACCATTAGAATCCTTATGCCCCATTTAGTCATGCATAAAAACTTGAGCCTAAGAAGAGACCTTCTTAACCGACTTTGCATTTTGGTCCTCATCCATTACTTTTTGACCCTCAACTTTTGAAACCCTTACATTTTGGCCCCTATCTCTTCTTCGTTCTTTGTATTTGGGTCCTCCCTGCACAACCCTGAGCAACGCAATGCTCCAGCGACTTTGCGCAGAGCATGGCGCCGCGCAGGGTAAGGGAGACCCTCTGCCAAGTCAACCGGGGCTCCCTGCGACATCTGCCGTCGCAGGGACACCTCCATGGTCTCTGCAACCACCCATACCTCCCGTGCGAACGCGCGGAAGGTATGGGTCTCCATCTCCGGCGTCCTCCGGCGAGGGAGGCACGTCGCCTCCCTCCATCCTCCTCTCTGATTCCACCTCTATAAAAACCGCCCCCATCCACCGAACTCAACAGCTCGGTTTTGACAGAGAAACCTCCCCCCCTTTCCTCTCTTCCCACTCCGGAGGAAGCCCCCCTGCACCGGCGGTTCTTCCTCCTCCTCGTCGCTCTGCCGCATTACCAGCAGCAGAGCTGCCTTCACCCGCTCTTCCCGCGTCGCGCCGTACCCAGCGCGCGCTCTCCCGCTCTCTCCTCGCCACCGCCCCCTTCTCACTGGGCATCTTCTTCTATCGACTGTCGCCCTACTCCGGTCCCCCTCGTCCCTCCAAGTAGGTACAGTTCTTTCTCTTCCTCCCCTCTTTCTTTTCCCTACTTCAATTTGTTCAACCACCCTTCAACCACGCCAAATCGCCCTCACCTTCTCCATCTCTAGCCAACCTCCGGTGACTCGCTCCCATCATTCCACCACCCCACACGACTCGCCGACCAACCCAAAACTTCCGCCTCATCACGCTGAACCATTTCCACCCCTTCACTGCCACTCCTCACCTCCACATCACTCCCCCGAGCAAACCCATTCCCCCAGCCACAGTCCGACCTAGGGCAGCCCCTACACGTCGCCCCACGCCTCACCACCACCCGCACGAGCTTCGCCGCACTCCGGCGAAGCTCCCTGCACCTTCTGATTAGGTCGAGAGGTCGTTTTGTTGTGAACAGGTCACCCATCCTCCGCCGCCATTGCTGAGCAGGTGAAGCTTCTTCCGCCTGCAGCTACAGCCTTGCTTCGCCCAGGCCAGACTCCCCAGGACGCGAGGTTCGCCCTTGCGCACCTGCCCAGGCCCGCAGCTAGGGAGAAAGCTCCGCGCACAGCCGCGATTGCCTGCAGCTTTCTCAGCTGCATGCGCCCAATTGGGGTGGGACATTTAGTCCCAGCTCGGAAGACTCTGAAGCGGCATGCCTGCATAAATTGTAAAAGTGTTGTAGGCTTATCGCCTCAACACACGGGGTGAGGTCCCTCTCACCTGCTTCATGCGCCCGGTCCGCGAGCTCATCACGCAGATCCGGCCGACCCGACTCGACTCGAACACTCCTCGCCCACCACGCACGTCGGTGGGCCTGGACCCAGGCGCGACCCGTACCCGAATACCCGATAGCTCTGGGAGAGCTATCCTACGAGTGAATTCTGTGAGAGAGAGACGCGGGGGAGGGTAGAGTAGGTTTTTGCCTTCTGACCAAACTGTGAGTGTGTAGGCACAGAAGAGAAAAGAGAAGACAAGAAGAAGAAGAAGGACTGCGAGAAGAAGAAGAAGAAGAAAGCCACAGAGGAAAGAAGGAAAGAAGACGCACTGTAGCAAAAGCTACTTAAGTCGTCTGATTGAAAAATCAGACAATGCCCTGAAGAAAGAAAAGAAGAAGCAAGGAAGGAAAAGAAAGAAAGAAGAAGAACAGAAGAGGAATAAGAAGAATAGAAGGAAGAAGGCTGAAGAACCCAAGAGAAGAGCACAGAAGAGAAGAAGACAAAGACGAGAAAGAATAGAGAAGAAGAAAAAGCCAACAAAATAAATCTCTCTCTCTCTCTCTCTTTTCACTTTTGTAATAGAAGCTTTGTACTTCTAGAATACAATTTGCTCCCTGAGTTCGACCTGGGAAAACTTTTATTTTCCGAGTAACAAATTATATTAAACTGGTAACTGCTCCTCTATACTATACTACAACGAGATATTAAAACCATAGAGGATTGGCACCGAACCAGATACCTACTCTAACCAGGCTGAGCCGACTCAGCCAAACCTGCAATCCACATTTCCATATCTATTTGAGCAACAAAGTATCTGGTGGGCTCCATATCTATTGATTCACATACATCAACCCACCAGACTGATTGGGTTTAGGCTGCATCATTAGCTTGTCGATCTGAACAAGCACCTGGTTGGACCAACCAATCCAATGATCAAGGTGCTTGTTCTACAAAACTCATTTGATTTGACCATTCCTTCTCCTTGACCACCTTTTTCTCAGTTGAAGGCATTGAACTTAGCACTTAAGGGGAGGCAAATCGTCATTCCAAAAAAACTCGACCCTTCTAATCATCTTTTGAGCTACACTTCTACTCCACTTGAGAGTTTAAATTTAGAACAGCCGACTCCACCTTTGGTATTCTCATCACAGCTTGAAATCTTCCACAACAGTCATCCCGACCCGTTCACCCACCCTTTGACTCTATACTAAACATTGAACCAAACTGAATTTTTACCCTTTGGTTTACAATGAGGACATTGCAAAACTTAGGTACAAACCAATTGGAAATACAATTCTCTGAGGGTTCTCACAAAAGTAGTACATATTCAAAAAAGAAAAAAATGGAGAAAGGGGAGGAAATTTTGAGAAGTAATTGAATATCTATCTTGAGGAGGAAAGGAGAGGAAATTCAAGTGTCAAAAAGGAGCAAAATCAAAAACAAAAATATGATAGTCAAAGAAATTGATTATGGAATCTACTTTAGTTCTAGACCAAATCAAAAGAAAAATTAAGTTCTAAAATCATAAAGACAAGGAGATTAGCATGAGTGTTGATCTTAGGCCTCTTGGGCTTGTTTTAGGGCTTAAACATTCACGTATTCGTTAAGATCCAAATTATTCCTCAAGAGGTTGAGGAAAGTGAGAAGCTGATGTAGTAGTTCTAAGGCTTAGGGATTATTCGACCCCATGGCCTAGCCTTTGGTTTGCGGGACTTGGTAACCTAAGCACCCAAAAATTTACATACTAAGTTTGGTTCAGTGCACTTAATAAAGAAAAACATGCCAAAAGTGTTCAATTCTAAAAAGCCATCTAAAAACTCTAGCGTAGGAGCGGCTCAGTAACACAAGTTGATTGGATGAGTTCCCAACATAGAGAGGTGGGAAATTCCCCTCGAAGAAGCGTAATAACATATCGTCCCCTCGGTGCTTGTCTCTTAGGATATCTAAATATCCTACGGGGGTCATGTAAGCACCTTGTGTTGGTTCAAGAGCCATGGGCAAGATATCCCGAAATGTCGATTGCCAGGGCCTGAATTTAGCTACAGAACGCCATGGGTAGCACTATCTCGAAGAGTCGAAAGCTAGGGTTCTGGGGGTTGCCATGGGCAGTGCTATCCCGAAGCATCGAAAGCCAGGGACCCTTCCAAGATTGATGGTGGGGACAAGGAATCCAATACAGACCGTGCTTAGGGCCAATTCGAGGCTAGAACAAGGAAAATCTAAAAAGAAAAAGAGAAAACTCTCCAAATGAAAAAAAATCCCTCTTTCTCTCTTACAAAAATGCGCTGGCAAATTGAACCTACACATGCTATATTCTATGCATAGGTGCTTTAACCGTTGGGTTCAACGAACCCCTGGGTAGTTTTTACAGGCCTTAGAAACTTTCGCGGCAGACCTAGGGTGAAGCTAGTCAAGTCTGGATCTTGATTGATACTTGAGTACCTATAAGCCTATTGTTGGCATTCTGACCTAATTTCTAGAGAGTAACACAAATCAGGCATTTGAACTTCAATGCATGGTCTAGAAATCTAGTTCTCTCCATAAGATTTTGCTTAGGGACTAGTAAAAGTTAGGCATGGGGGTATGATGGTAACACCATCATTAGCCATAACTAGCTTTAATTAATCATAATCATGTGACAAATGCTCCTACATAATCGCTTAAGAGTCATAATTCCCTGCACATCCATTCTGAGCTGAAAACATTAAAACAAGGTTAATTCTACAATTTTAACAGCATATCATGAATGTAGAGTAATCATGGGATTTCTCAAGGGTCAATTGAAGGTCAAATAAGCATTAATGTCTAATAAGAGCATCCGTACAGACAGAAACAATTTTCACGCATTTCGAGAACCACATCAGACCTAAAACCCTAATTTTAGACCCGCTTGAATTACAGAGGTTTCATTCAGGATAAAATTCATCTAAACCTCATAAAATTCATAGAAAAATATTCTAAGAGTTTTGGTAACCTTGGTTTGACCATCTGAACTCATTTTGACCTCAAATAGAATCTCATACGAAATTCTACCCTAATTTGGGTTTCTATGCAAATCTCCTAGTCAAACATGGTCAAAACTGAAATATGACTTCACCATTAGATTCCTTGGATCCAAATTAAGTTTGTAAAAAAATTTGAGCCTAATCAGAATCCATCTTGACCTAGTTTGCATTCCAATCCCTTAAAACTATATTCTTCACATGTAATCCCCTAGCTTTTGAAATTCTTTGCGTACAGCCCCTATCTTTGTCATCTGCTTCACCAACTGCCCCCTACCACCTGAATCCCACACAAATTCTTAAACCCAAAGGCAACCGACTTCAAAGAGGGAAAGCACCTGCATTTGGCAACCAAATCCCTCCAAATTTGGAGGGATTGGTCGTGGAAAGATTCCCTGTTGATTGCACCTCAAGCCTTGCTTGATTGGAGCCTAAAAAGCTCCATCGAGCTCTCATTTCAGAAAGTGGAAACTCCTCTATTTCTTAGAGAGAATCACGCTCAATTTAGGAATTAAGAGCATATTGGAGCTCTATAAGTTCCTGGAGCTTCAAGCCTTGTTCTTTAGTCAGGTTTAGGCCAAAATGAAGTCTTCTTCAACTCCGGCCACCTCCAACCTCGACTCCAGCGATTCTCTCCCCCATCTTCCTATGGCCTCCCAACCATCAAATTGGGAGTGCCAAATGCTTCCTCACGCTCGTCTGCGCCTGGTGGGCCAAAGAGAGGGCTTCCAACCCCTTTCATCACACTGTCTACCCCCACCAGAGGAGTTCATCTCCCTCGCATCCAGCAAGGAACATCGGTGCAAGTTTCTCACTATTTCGTCCAATAGAAAGGCCCTCTTCCTTCCTTTCTCTCCTTGGCAACAGTTCAACTTCTCACCCAAATTCGATCATTGTTCGCCGATCTCCCCATCAGTCTTCTTCGTGCCTAAGGAAGCTCCGGTGAGCTAGTCTGGCCAACATAGACTACCAAACATCCTCACGACACTCCCAAAAGCTCCACCGTCCCACATCGACCAAAACTCCTCAAGAAACTAAGGGGATAGACCATCCAAACGTCCCACCGTACATCACCCACACCACACCTCTTCCCCGACTTCGCCAAACGTCCACACGCACCCCCACACCACTCAACCACCTCCAACACATTCGTCATCCTCCGACGAAGATTCTGGACCTTCTACATAGAGCTTTTGAGCTTGTATGCTTGTTTGCAGGTCTCGCTGGACGCCGTCGTCACCTTCGTCTTCCCCAACCACATGTGCTTGTCACCGACTCCTAGATGACCAATTGCAGTGTGCAATCAATGCGACTGCAGATGTTGCAGCTTCCCATGCCTTGAACTGAGACATGAAGCCCACCAGCAGTAGCAATCGTGTGAGGCTTCACCTGCTGCATACGCAAAGGGAGGTAGGGACAATAGTCCCACCTCGTATATTGATGGGCTTACGAAGACGCTTAAGAGGAATTTCTGCCTCAACCCCCTCGCACAATACATCAGGGGTCGAGTCCCCACTCATGAGCCTCCTCGCACCTTCATGCCTCGCCCATGCACATGCATGCAGGTCTGGCCAATCTTTAGGATCCAATAACCTGATACTATGTCTGATTACCCTTGGTCTGAGAAAGAAGAGAAGAAAGGATTTGTGAGGAGGAGGGGGGAAGGTTTTGCTCTAAAGTGTGTAGGGCATGTGCTGAAGGGAGAGAGAGGCTCTCACACTTAGCCTCTGAAGAGAAAAGCCTCATGTGCATGAGAAAGGCTTGAAGAGGCCTTGTGCTTGAAGGGCCTGTGAAGGTTGGCGCCCATGTGTGACTTTTGTGAAGCTTTGATAAGTGAAGATTAAGGCATCTGATGCCTTGTTGCTATCATCTGAAAAGTTGATGCTGGCACTGTTGAATCATTTGAGTACCTAAGATCATTGATTAATTGATGGAAGGTACTGTTGGGTTATTTGAATAAATTGAATATGCGATGCATACTTAATTAGAGGGATCGAAATGGTGATCTAAATCACCACTTTTTAGGTTTTCTCTATTCTTTTTGTCTCATGATCCTTTGATTTACATTTGAATATCAATTAGAGCAATCCATTTATTGTGCTTATTTATTCTGAATGAAGATTAACATGTGAGTTCCATATTTGCTCCCTGTGAATGACCTCAGACTCCAATTAGATTCCGAGTTTTATAAATTTAAATGTTTTGTTGTGCAATTTAGGAGTGTACAACAACAAATGCATATTAAATCTCCTAATTTGCCATACAACACCATCTCCATGAGCATCCCAGTAGGCCTTGCCAATAATTGGCCGAGGAGTAATAGGACAAGCTTCTATGCTAAGTTGTTCGAGCAAGCAAAAGGGATGAAGCCAAGCCTCGTAAAACGTAGTTCACAAAACCCGTAAGCAAATCCCGAGCAGAAAATACATTTTCACACTTGGCATACCAGAACTCCATGTAAGGAATGAAAAAATTTCTTCCTTTACAATAAACACCGAATGTTACAATACCTGGATTATTATCTCCAGCTATGTTACATCTAAAAAGAGATAGGATAGTACAAAGAAAATGGTAGCAGGACTCAGCAGCTTCACCCTTGGTCTCCTAAAGGCTGCTCGCACTCAGAAGAATAGGGTGATAGTGCAGTGGTGAGATCGGCAAGCCCTGCAGCTCCTGCCAGGCCCACACAGAATGACTCCCTGATAGAAGTCAGTCTGTCCCAGTCAACCACCATCGTGCCGGCAGGTGCTGATGGATAACGACGACCACATGAGGCAGTTAGGGCTGCTCGGAGGTGTGGAGTACCCTGCAATTTATCAGTGAGGTACCCCACCTAATCAACACCGCTAGGCCTTCAGCCAACCCTTCCACTAGAAATCCCCAGATGAACCTAAGCATCTAGGCAACCGTGGTGGGTGCCATCTAACCAGGGCCCCAGGTCTGGCCAGGCAAATACACTCCCACTCGAGGAGCAACCGGTAGCAGTGGCCCAGGCTCTACCTCCACAGAGTTATGAAGGAAGCTGTGCAGAGTGGGAGATGCATCGTGACTCCACACAAGAGCAACCTCCCCCCAGGTCCCAGGTGAAACTTCCATGGCCTAGTGTCCGACCGATTCTCCAAACAAGACTAAAGGGGATGACAACCCCAGCGGAATGTCCCCTGGCTTGCCCACACCTGGGTTCACAAAAACGGACACGGTTGACTCCCTCTCAACGAACGCCCCACCAGATTCTCCCTGTGGGCATGTTGAGAGAGCCCGCTTCGCCCCCTCTCGGCTCCTCGCCAGCTTCCTATTGATCTCCTCGTGAGCAAGAGGCCTACTTCTTCATGTCTTGCCAAACAAGCTTCCCCCATGTGAAGAATTCGGCAGGGCCTTAGACCAGGAGGGCCCGCCACGGCGTTCAAATTTGCCTGGCAAAGAAAACCCCTAGAGTCTGTGCTAGGAAACAAGCAAAATGAGCATGCAAAAGAAAGGATAAGCCACAACAGACACTTCAAAAGATGGTAGCCCTTACCTCAACTTGTGCGTTGAGCGAGGGCACGAAGAAGTGCTCACCCCTATCCAAAGAACTACACAACCACTCTTCGGCCGCTCCGCCGAACACGTAGAAGTTCGGTGAATGAGTCACAAACGTTCCTCCCTACTACTCTTAAGTGCCTCAAGCACGACCAAAGATGATGAAAGGTGATCATGCAAGGCCCACATCGAGCCTCTATAGATAGCCCCACCTCACAAGCTCTCGAGCCTCTACACTCCCTGCAAATCGCTAATTCCCAAGGAACCGAATCCCCTGAGATTCGACACGGATTCCGCGGCTGCAAGAACGCACTGATATAATTGCCAATCAAGGACCCCTGTGCATTATTACAAATCGGATATTCGAAAATCCTTTCACGCCTTTTCAGAAAGTCCCGACACTTCAGGTCATGCCCTCTCATGACAACAATAGTTAATGAAAGCCTCAGCATCTCAATTAAGCAAATTGTCTCCTCCTAAGGCTGTCACAAGCTCGGGCTAATACGCCCTATGGCAAACTTCTGCCCCCTCCTATGGCCAGCACGAGCATGGGCTGATATGCCCCACACCTAACTTATGCCACCTCCTAAGGCCAGCACGAGCTTGGGCTAATACACACCACGCCCAACTTTTGCTGCCTCTGAAGGATGGCACGGACTCAGGCTAATATGCCCCACACCCAACTCTTGCTGCCTCCTAAGGTCAGCTAGGGCTCGGGGTAATATGCCCCACGCCAAACTCCCACCACCCCCTAAGGTTAGCATAGGCTTGAGCTAATATGCCCTACGCCCAACTTCTACCACCTCCCAAGGCTGGCTCAGGCTCAGGATAATACGCTCCATACCCAACTCCTGCCACCTCCCAAGGCCATCACTGACTCGGGCTAATACTCCCCACGCACAACTCTTGCAGCCTCCCATGGCTAGCATGGGCTCGGGCTAATACGCCACATGCCCAACTCTCGCCATCTCCCACGGATGGCACGGGCTCGGGCTAATACACCCCACTCCCAACTCTCGTCGCCTCCCAAGGTCAGCATAAGCTTGGGCTAATATGCCCCACACCCAACTTCTGCCGCCTCCTAAGGATGGCGTGAGCTCAAGAAAATATGCTCCATGCTCAGCTTCTGCCACCTCTTAAGGACGGCACTGGCTCAGGCTAATACGCCCCATGCCGAACTCTTGCCGCCTCCCAAGGCCAACACAGGCTCAGGCTAATACACCCCGTGCCCAACTCCCACTGCCCCCTAAGGTTAGCATGGGCTCAAGCTAATACGCCCCACGCCCAACTTCGGCTGCCTCCTAAGGCCAGCATCAACTCAGGCTCATACATTCCACAAGCAAACAGTGTCGCCTCCTAAGGTCGACATGGGTTCGGACTGATACACCCCGCGATAAAATCTTACCACCTCCTAAGGCTGGTATAAGTCACGGCTCATTAGCCCCAACATTAGCAGTTACTGCCTCATAAGGTTAGCTCGAACTCGGGATAGGTTACCTCCTAAGGTTGACGTAATCGTAGGTAGATATGCCCCATGTTCAAGCGACATCGCCTTCTAAGGCCGACAAGAACTCGGGCTCATACACCCCTAACATGGGACCTCTTCCAACCAATCAGAAGCTGGTGAAGGCCACTTAAATCCTTAATCATAAACGTTCCCCTAGCTGCATTACATCCAGACGAACATCTGGGTACATCACCTACTGTGAAGTTTTGGCTACTCTCACTACTCGCTTAGCAGTTCACACTAGCTAGAGAATGCGGGCATATGATGAGGGGCAAAAAATGCCCTCAGACCCCAAACTCCGCACATGACCCGACAGAGGATCCGAAAATGACATGCTTGTTGCGAAATAGATAAACAAGTGAAAATAAGCAACTTGAATCACGCAAAAAGGATGGCAATCAATAAGCTCATGGTGATTTCAAAACATAGAGATATATATATATATAAATGCATCTTTCATTCATTCATTTAGAGAGGTGTTTGCAATAAGAACTGTAGAGGAAAGCCTATACAGAAATGCTTAAAATGTAAATCTAGCTAGCAGAAAATGATCACATACAAGAATCTACGGGGGAATTTTGCATGCATCATTGGGGGAGAGTAAGGACTACACTACTAAGTAGTAAATGTAAAGATCTAGCTACTAACCAATCAGAAGTGAGGGCATTCGAAGGTGGTCTCCAATGGCTTTGGAGTGGTAGAGAGGAGAATGAGGGGTGGCCAATGGAGATTAGGCCGACCCTTGGAGAGAGGTTAGAGGAGTGATCCAGCATCCTGGCATGGTGTCCTTCATGATAGTGCTCAGCTTATGGAGAGGGAGTGGAGAGGGTGGCGGCTAGCCTAAGTGGAGGTGGATGGAGCCAAGCAAGTATGGTCAAAAAGTGGATGGGTGAAAATGGCCACCCCTTAGGTATTTTTATAGACCTAAGGGATTCTCTCTAGAGAAGTGTGGAACTCTCTATAGAGAGACAAAGAGTGGCCAGCCAAGAGAGGATAGAAGTGGATCTTAGATCCACAATTTGTGGATCTAAGAATTGAATGCCTCTTGGTTACTAAATTTGGCAACCAAGAGTTGGCACCACTTCAAGAGGGTTCTAGCGAACTCTAGAGAAGTGTGGGTGCGTGGATGGGTGTGTGTGTGTGTGTGTGTGGTCGTGCCCTAGGTGTCCAAGAGGTCTAGGTTAGGTCCTAAGTGGTTTGGGTAGATGTATACCTTGAATTAGGGTTGCATACCCTAATTGCTAAGGGGAAATTGCAATTAAACTTAAACTAAGTTTAATTGAATGAGTGTAAACCTAATTGAGAGTGAAATAATTTAATTAGGTTGGGTTTATGTCAATTGGACTCTCACTAAGTTCAATTGAACTTGTGTAGGTTGAGATTTGAGCTCAATTGGACTCAATGAGTCCAATTGACTTAGGTGAAGGTAATTGACTTTGATCTAAGTCAATTGAGTTTGGTGAGGACCTAATTAGGTCCTTAGGTAAGTCTAGAGGTGATGTACTAGGGTTAGGACACCTTAATTTAGGTTCCTATGGGGTTAAGATTAGGTCTGGGGAGCTAGAGATCCAAGATCAAGGCTTGAATCTCAAAACAGGAACTGGAGACCAGGTCCAGCCGTCCAAAAACATGATCAGACGACTTATACTCAAAGATCAAAAGTCCAGACTTCAATTCTGGACGTCCAATCTGAGTCAGGGGGAAATCTTGGTTCTGTTTTGGTTATTCAGCAGAAATTGAACGTCTGACAAAGTGTCTGGACATCCAATAACACTGCAGAAGTGGGTTTAAGGTGTGCTGGAGATGGCTAAGGGTTCTGGACGTCCTATAGCTTATCTGTACGTCCAAATAAGGGTTGGAACTAGGGTTTTAGGGCTTCCTAGGGTGTTGTGATTTAATTTAAGGGTGGCTAAGGCTTGGGGAAGTCTCTAGGCTATCCTAAGGCTAGGATGGACCTAAGCTCTTCACATTTACTGCCTTATTCCTACTTAATAGAATAGCAAATCTTGACTCCCTTACATCGTTATTCCTACATCTAATCTAAGCCTTCTACTCCAATCCTTCTGCAACACCCGTTATTCCTGATCCAACTTTAAATCCTGCTCCAGATCCAGCTTCTGATCAACTTATTACCTGCAATTGACATAATGCATTTAATCAGCATATTATAACATTATTTTATGCATAGCTAAAGGAAAGCAGTAAAGGTGCAGATAATGCTTATGCTAAGTCCTAGCTTAATCTAGGTCAATTAAGACCTATGATTTCTGCACAATCACCAGCCTACCAAAAGATTTAGTGCAACAAAGGGAAAAGGTACGATAAGATGGCCCTGACCACCTATGCCCAGACAACGTACAAGTAGCCTAGCAGTAGGGGTACTAGGGGCCATCGAGTATGGATTCCCCCTCTAACCCCATCTTATAAATAAAGGGAAGTGCCCCCAATGTGAGGGGCCTCCTCCCTGAGAGAGGGAGAGAAATCATGTAATACCATGTATCCTGAAAATTATGGTGCATAGTTGGGTGCTCTATCCTCCCCCTAGACGTACACCCTTGTGGTGGAACTGGGTCACCAATCCCTTACTCTCCTCTGTGTATGTTTGTTGATTACCGCTTTACCACCCTATGTGTTGAATTCAGATGACTATGCATTCATAATTGGATTTGAAAACCCGTAGTTGTAGTTCGAGTCACGAAGAAATCCGTTCAACAGATAAAATTTATACTGAAAAGTTGCAAAGAAGTTCCAGGTCGAACACAGGGAGGAAGATGTTTGATTAAAAATTTGTGTTTTATTTGTTTGTCACGAAATAAATTAGCTAGTCGAAAACTTGCTATCGATTTAACAAATAATGAATAGGGAGAGAGAGAATATTATAAATAAAACCAAAAGAGGGGGAGAATAAACAGAGTTTTCATTATCACAAGTTGTTCATTACACTACTCATTACGACTAGAAAGCAAGAAATCTATACTGGAAAGCAATAAATTTACTCTAGAAAGCAATAAAAAGAATGGAGAGAGAAGTATCCTCCTCAACAATCGCTTGGAGGATGAGCCGGATGAGACAACGCCTGGAAGACGAGGAACGGAGCAGGAAGGAGGACGAAGTAGGAGGAACGGGAATGAAGCAACATGTCGTCGTCACGAGATCTGCTTCCAAAACGGGGGTGAAAACTTGGTTTTAGCTCTTGAGGAGCATCCCGGGTGTGGGACAAGCTTCTCTTAAGCTTTGGAGAGGGAGACAGGAGAAGGAAGGGATGAGAAATTCGTAGGTGATATAAACACATTTATATTACATAAAATGTCTATTTATGCATGTTCCTAAGCATAGAATTGCATTACATACTATAAATATTGCATAGCATGCATCATCTTGCATTTAAATTAGTTTGAATAAAATGGATGTTAATTATCTCCTTTTATGGTCAGGGACAGGGTGACTTTTTATCGGGGCCTCGGATCGAAGATCCAACCGCACGGATCTGATCAGGGAGACAATTGGAGTTCAACGACTCCAAGATCGCCCTAATCGGACATCTGTAGCATCAGATAGAGATCAAGGAATCCTAGAAGATTAAGGGCCAAGATGGTGTTAATCCACACTTTAGACGACAAATCCAACTACATGGATGGATTCAAATCAACGATCGTAACCTAACGGCATGAAAATTGACTCAATCCGATACATGTGGCATCATCTACATTACCCAGAAGATGGACGGCTAAGATGGTGCCACATGGCACCATCTCGACTGCCCAACCTACCGCACGCATTTGCTGAAGCATCCCGCGCCAACGCTTCCACGCCGTTGGATCAAGATCCAACGGCTGCGAGGAGCCTACGCTTAAGTTAAGTGCTCGACACAAACGCACCCAGAGCGCAGTGGTCGAGCACCTTAACTCAGCGTTAAGGCACGGGTTCGAGCCGCAGGAAGCGCGTGGATGGGGCGGGCGAGCGGGCGAATTCGATCATGCAATGGAGATCGGGCGGCTATGTGTGCCCAATCGAATCCACGCACCATCTGACGCGGCATCACACACGAGAGGCGCGCGGTTAAGGCGGGCGAGGATGCACTCTTAGCCGTTCGATCTCACGATCGACCGACTGAGATTGGGAGATCATGGATGCGCGTTGAGGTGCAGGGAGGCTATTGAATGCTCGAATTGCTACGCTAACGTGTTTGGTTTTGGAAAACCTGTCATTGTAGCTTGAAAGCGAAGAATTCGTGTTCAACAAATAAAATTTATACCGAAAAGAATTCCGGGTCGAACACAGGAAGGCTACGTTGATCTATATTCGCAATTATATTTTTTTTAGAATTTTTGAAAAGCGAAGCGATATAATTATAATGGAGCTATCAGGCTAAAAGAAAGAGAGAGAGAGAAAGAAAGAGAACATGCATTCAATATTTCAAAATGTTTATACAATCAAATCAAATAAAAATTACACTAGAAAGTGGAAAATCAGCTACACTAGAAAGCAAGAAAATTCTACACTAGAAAAGCTGTGAAGAAGAATGGGAGAGAAGTTATCCTCCTCGACGATTGCTTGGAGGACGAGCCGGATGAGACGACACTTGGACGAAGGAGAACGGAGCAGGATGAAGGAGGACGAAGCAAAAGAGCGGGAATGGAGTAGCACGCCGTCGTCGTCGTGGGATCCACTTTCGAAGGGGGACGAAAATTTAGACTTTATCTCTCGAGGAGCATCCCGGGTGTGGGACAAGCTTCTCTTGAGCTTTGGAGAGGTAAAGAAGAGAAGGAAGGGATGAGAATTTCGTATGGAGGGGGTCTCCTTTTATAGTTGCAAGGAGTGGGGACAAATTGGTCATTACATCTTTAAAACATTAAATGAGGGGTCTTTAGTGACGGATAAAACCATCGCTAAAAACCCAACGTGGGTGTAGTGGGCGCTCCCCACGCGCACCTCGTCAGTTGTTCGTGAACGCTATCGGGGTATCTGAGCCGCCCGATGATGATCCAACGCCCGCCCGCGCCTTACTCCCCTTCGCTGTGGCTTGAACCTGCGGCTACAACTCGCGATAGCGCCTTCGACCGCTACGTTACGAGGTGCGGATGGTCGAGCGAACGCTTTTAGGAGCGGTTGTCCACAGCTGTTGGATCGAGATACAACGGTGGAGAGGGAGCAGGTGCGGAAGCTTCACTAGATGCATGCAGTCGAGATGGCACCACGTGGCACCATCTTGGCCGTCCATCTTCTGGATGTTGTACATGGTGCCACGGATGTCGGATTGACTCGATTTTTTCGTTGTTGGGCTGCGATTGTCGATCCGAATTCATCCGTGCGGTCGGATTTGTCATTCGAAGTGCAGATTTACACCATCCTTGCCGTTGATCTTCTAGGATTCCCCGATCACTATCTGATGCTACGGATGCCTGATTAGGGTGATCTTGGAGTTGTTGAACTCCAATCGTCGCCCTGATCACATCCATACGGTTGGATCTTTGATCCGAGGCCCCGATAAAATGTTTGCCCTGTCCAAGCACATAAAAGGAGACAATTAACCTCCATTTTATTCAAACTACTCTAAATGCAAGATGATGCATGCTATGCAATATTTATATCATAAAATACAATCCTATGCTTAAGAACATGCATAAATAGACATCTTAAGTAGTGTAAATGTGTTTACATCATACCCCCATGACTATCTTTTGCTAATCCCTAGCAAAAACTATATGCTATTTATAAAAGAATTAGGTTGGATTATTTGGACCTGAGTTATTTTAAATCATTAAGAAATTGTCTACTTAGGAACTGAACTTTCAAAGACACAACAGCACCCGAGTATCAGCCAAAATGCAGACCGCCTCAAGCCCTCACCTTATTCAAAGAAAAATTTCTTTTTCTCATTTTCTTTTTTTCTAATTTTTTTTGGATTTTCAAATTTTAGGGTTTAAGAGTGACTTTCTACGGCCATTCAACTCGCCCTAAGTTTGATGGGAAGGGAAAGGGTGGGAGTTGATCAACATCGATCTTTTCAAATGGTGTCATGTGATGGTACTCAGCCTTACAGATGTCCACGAGTAATGATGGTGACGGGTCAGAACAGTCACTACGGGTTTGGTGGTCTGATACAGAATTGAGGGTGAGGCATTCCTCGATTAGAGTTTCCATGGGATCATGTTCCTTAATGCAATCGCAATCAAAAGACTTTGTCACCCAGAAGATATCCAATTGCATTTTCCTGTCCCTAAAAGCGATTTCCATACATCCCATGTCGCAATCAATGTTTGCTTTAGCTGTAGCTAAGAAAGGTCTGCCTAAGATTATGGGTGCGTTCTGTAATTTTTCAGGGACTTCCATGTCGAGCACCAAAAAGTTGATCGGGAAATAGAAGTCCTTGACCCGTACAATCACGTCCTTGACAACCCCCTTCAGGGTTTTCACTAATCTATCAGCCAGCTGGATGGTGACAGGGGTTGGTGTCAGCTCCCTAAAACCAGAATGGTGGTACAGGGTTGTTGGAATCAGATTGATAGAAGCACCTAGGTCCAGGAGCGCTCTATCAAATGTTATGTCCCCGATATTGCAGGAAATCAGGGGCGCTCCTGGGTCAGTTCGCTTGAGTGGAAGGTTGCTTGATATTACGGAACTTGCTTTCTCAGAGAATACAACCTTCCTCGGTGCTTGAGGTCTCGGCTTATGCTTGGGTGTACAGGCATCCTTTAAAAACTTGGCGTAAGCAGGGATGCGTTTGACGGCTTCAAGAAGTGGAATATTAATCTATACTTGCATAAAAATTTCCAACAGCTCCTCAATTTCCACAGCATTCTTCTTTTTCTTGATTGTTTCGAAGGCCTCAGGGTAGGGTGTCTGAATGTGGATTGGTTCCATGTCTGGGTCCTTGGTTGGTGCCTCTCCTGAGTCGGGTATTTCAGCGGGTGAAGTCTCGGGGAGAGTCGGCCATTTGGGATCCTGGGTTTTGGTGTCGCTTCTCAAGGTCACCGCATTTGCAGAGGCATTGGGGCCATGAGTTGATCCTTGAGAAGACGAGGACGAAGAAGCACCAAACCCAAGAGGTGTTTGTGGGGCTGGCTGGACCATGTGAGCCTGCCTGGGGTTGTTTTGGAAGCCTTGCAAATTGGGGCCTCTGCTAATTATGTTTCGTGGGTTCGGTTGTGGTTGGGAAGGTAGGGATCCTTGTTGTTTATAGTCCAAAAGTTTGCTTAACTGTCCCTTTACCAAGGCCATTTCCTCCTGATGTTTCTGGTTCATGTCAGCCATCATCTTTATTAGGGTATCCATTTGGTTTTGTGGGGGAGGGGCCACCCTATTTTGATAATATTGGGGTCTAACTAGTGGTCCTTGCTGATAGGGGGCAAGTGTGGCTGCTGGTTTGGCCTAGGCTGGTTTTGGAATTGCGGTGGTTTCTAGTTTGTCCAACCAAAGTTGGGGTGGTTACGCCAGCCAGTGTTGTAAGTGTTTGAGAAAGGGTCAGGTTTCGCATAACCTTGGACAGCTTGCACATCTTCTAGGATAGCCGATGTTGATGAAGAGGGAAGAGAGTAATCAAGGGTCGAGGGAGCAAAGGTCCTCCCTGGAACGTGGATAGGGGTTGTTCCAGGTTCAGTTGGGTAAAGGGCTGGACTAGGTCAACATTATGTGCTCCCTTTTCTAGGGAGAAAGTCTGCAAGGGGTTCCTGGTTTGGTTCAGTAGCTCATCAATCTTTTTGTCCACCAATTCCACTAGATCCAATTTCTTGGCAATGATGTTCATGTCAACCATTCCAGAATTTGCTTGCACCTCATAAATCCCACCACGGGGTTAACTGGACCTGTTAAACTGGTTCATGGAGGCATTGTTGAGCGAATTCTCACTCATAGACTCAAAGAGCTCAAGCATGCTCTCCTCATCTTTGTTCAAGAAGTTTGCCCCACAAGAGGCATCGATGAAGTTCCGTAGGTTGCTGTCCAGACCATGGTAGAAGATCTGGGCCAATTGCCACCTTGGTACTTCGTGGTGTGGGCATTTCCTCAAAAGTTCATTAAATCTTTCCCACACCTCATGAAATTGTTCCCCACCCTGGAGTGTAAAGGTAGTGATAGCTCTTCTGAGGGCATTGGTCTTTCCTATGGGGAAGAATTTCTTTAAAAATGCATGCCTCAGTTCTTCCCAGGTGGTGATGGGTCTACCTAGGGTTCTAAGCAAATGAGAAGCCTTGTCTGTTAATGAGAAGGGGAACACCTTGATTAGAACAATGTCAAGGCTAATGTTCCTAGGTTTCACAGCTCATGCTATGCGGTCGAGATCCTCTAGGTGCTGAAAGGGGTCCTCATTTGAGCTTCCATGAAAGTGGCTCTAGATCAGACTTAAGACATTCGATTTTAGCTCAAAATCATCTCCCCCCTCGGGGATCCTAAGGTGTGGCTCGGCTCTAATAGTAGAGGGATTATAGAAAATGCGGAGGGGCCTCGGTTGATCCCGATATGGCCGTAAATCAAGTGGTGGTTGCCCTGGTATGTTTTGGAAATGTTATGGTGGTTGTTCTTGTGGGTTCTGTAACCATTGTATGGCTTGCATGATGGTGTGGATTTGTTGTTGCTGAAGCCAGTGATTAGCATTGATTTGAGCTTGGATGATGGCCATAGCGTCTGGTGGGGGTTGATCCTCAGCCTCATCTACCCTAGGTTCAGCCATGTTAACAGAATTACGTCGCCTAGATTCCTACCCTAAAACACACAACTCGGGATGCAGTGAGCGTCTCCCGTGCATACACTAGAGAAGAACAGGAGGGGATGCAGAGGGCGAGAGATGCGAGAAATGTGTTTCAATCAAGCACACAAGCCTAGTCCTTATGGTGTATTCCTTAGTAGACCTAGAAATCTCACAAAGGGTGATTAAGTCCGTAAGCACTGGACTCCCCTTCCCAAGGCTAATCTGGCCAAGTTGATTACGAGGGGATTGCAGGGAAGGTTCTTCCTTTGGCTTGCGCCTCCGGTTCCGTAGACCCCACAACCGCGGTCGTTTGACACTGCCCCGCAGCCTAGTCACCAGATTCTACCAAGGGAATGAAAGCCAAGTGCCTAGCGAACAAAACCTCGCCTTTTGAGACTTAACTCAGTCCTGCCTAGGGCACGTCTACTCAGTTTTAAAGGTCTAGGATAGTGCTTGTGCTTAGGGTTATGTGATGAGGCGTTGATTGGGGTGGTGCCTCTTAATTTTCCACATTCAAGGTGTGTGCTTCTAGCAAAGCATGGTTTTCAAGCAAGGATTTTTTTTAAGATGTGGTGTCTTTTAGTGTTTCATCCTTACTTTAGTACTTTTTAGGGTTGACGTGTCTTAATGTTTTTAAACAAGTTTCAGTGGGCACAACAAGTTCTGCACACAACTTGGTGAAAGTAGATTTCCTTTTATTCTGTAGAGGCTCTAAAATCCTAATGTATTCATCCTAATGATCATGCAGCTTCTATTAGATGAGACAGTTTTAGGGTTCAGTGGTACAGCCCAGGTCAACTCACGGTGGCTTCGCAAACACCACTCAAGAAAAAGAAAAGAACACTGCAAGAATTTATTCAGAATGTTAGAGTGTACATTTTTTTGTGGGGTGATGTGTTAAGGATGTGGGTCAAGCAATCATACACCACGCTAATTTTTTTTTCAGTTTTTACAAATTTTTTAGGTTTTTTACCCAAGCAAATAATGAGAGAAAGATTACTCACTATCGGTCCTCGTAGCGCCTACTCCCTTGCTACCGTCGTGGGATGCGTCGCTTCGCCGTCCACGCGTCGAATTCCTGCAACCATCAAGTAAAAAGGAAGTGTTATCACCCCCTCGCCGTCCACGCGCCTACTCACTCTCTTTTATTCTTAAGATGGGCCATATTCAACAAAATTATCACCCCCTTGTGCAATGTTATCAGTAGCCATTTAGTTGACAGAACCAAGGCACAGACACCTTAAACCTTTACGCCTCAGAGGAGCCAAGGCACAGCAAACAGAGGCACAAGGGCCTCTCCACACTTAGCAGCGACTAGGCTTAGAGAGAGGAGAGGAAGGGCACGAATCCGAAGGTAGAAAAGCAAAACCCTCTGTTGAATGACAGATGACTACGCTATCAGAATTGGTTTTAAAAACCTATCGTTGTAGTTCGAGTAGCGAAGAAATCCGTTCAACAAATAAAATTTATACCAAAAAATCTGTAAAGAAATCCTGAGTCGAACACAGGGAGGCTACGTTGATCAAAATTCACAATTATATTTTTGTGCATTTGTTTAAAGGGCAGAATAATCACAATGGAATCAATATAGACAATAAGAGAGAGAGAGAGAACATTCACTTGATATTGCAAAATGTTTTTACAACTAAGAAAGGGAGAAATGATTACACTAGAAAGCGAGAAATTATTACAACTAGAAAGCAAGAAAATTCTACCCTAGAAAGCAGTAAAAAAAAGAATGGGAGAGAGAAGTTATCCTCCTCGACAATTGCTTGGAGGACGAGTCGGATGGGACAACGCCTAGAAGATGAGGAACGGAGCGGGAAGAAGGACGAAGCTGGAGGAACGGGAATGAGGCAGCACGTCATCGTCGTCGTCGCAGGATCCGCTTCCGGAATGGAGGCGAAATTTTGGTTTTAGCTCTTGAGGAGCATCCTGGGTGTGGGACAAGCTTCTCCTGTGCTTTGGAAAGGGAGAGGACAAAGAAGGGATGAGAAATCCATATGGTAGGGGTCTCCTTTTATAGTTGCAAGGAGTGGGGGCATTTTGTACATTACAACATGAAAAACATTAATTCAGGACCTTTAGTGACAGATTTATCCGTCACTAAAGACCTAAACGTGGCCGACACGCGCGCGCCACCCTTGCCTCCGTGCTCTTCAATGCTTGCGCATGTTCGCGAATGCTCAGCCGTCCGATCTGAAGAGCTCGCGCATGTTCGTGAATGCTCAGCCGTTCGATCAAGAGATCGGAAGACTTAAACCTGCCTTGGCTAGCGCTGTGTGCCCACGTGTGATCGGGCATTTGCGCTGCGCGTCTGATTGTGCGTGGGCACTATCGGTCGATCTGCGCTGCTGGATGCCCATTGCAAGGCTCCAATTGCGCACCTGCGTGCAGCAGATGTGAGCTCAAACGCACGTCACGTGCTCGCGTAGCGTGCTCAACCACTGCACTGAGCGTGAGCTTGTGTCGCGCGGAGAATTTTGTGCGTGCATGAGGCCGACCGTTGGATGAGCATTTGACGATGGGAATTCGTCGAGCAGGTGAAGAAGAGAAGTGGAGGCAGGTCCTTGGGGTCGATTGGGTGGCTAACATGGTGCCACACGGTGCCATCTTGGTCATTCATCTTTTGAATGATGTAGATGGTGCCACGGGTGTCTCATTGGATCAATTTTCACGCCTTTAGGCTGCAATCGACAATTCGAACCCATCCGTGTTGTCGGATCTGTCGTTTGAGGTGTGGATTAACACCATCTTGGCCCATGCTCTTTAGGGTTCCTCGATCTTTATCTGGTGCTACGGATGTCCGATCAAAGAGATCTTGGAGTCATTGAACTACAATCATCGCCTTGATCAGATCCGTACGGTTGGATCTTCGATTCGAGGCCCTGATTAAAAAGCCGTCCTGTCCCTGACCTTAAAAAGGAGACAATTATTATACAATCTATACAACTTGATCTAAATGCATGATTATGCATGTTATGCACTACTTACAATATATAATGCTAATGTGACACTAAGAACATACATTAATAGATATTTTAGGTTAATCAGATGTATGCACATCACACCCCCATGCCTATCTTTTGCTAGTCCTTAGCAAAAACTACATGTTTATAAAATAATTAGGTTAGGTTACTCGGGCACAAATCATTTTCAACATTAAGTAATTTTTACTTAGGACCTGAACTTTCAAAGACACAACAGTGCCTGGGTATTTACCAAAATGCAGACCGCCTCAAGCCCTCGCCTTATTCAAAGAAAAATCTCTCTCTTTTTCTTTTTTTCTTTTTTTTTTGGATTTTTGAGTTTAAGGTTATAAAGTAGCTTTCTACGGCCACTCAACCCAGCAAGATTTGATGGAAACCCTAAGTTCTAAGCATCTTTTTATGAATGTGATAGACTCGTTGATCGGCAATCAGGACGGACTTCGAGTTTTTATGCCTCTAGGTGACCTTAAAAAGAGAGTTCTGCCTAAAGGTGTATCTTTACGACTGGTAGCTTTCTCCCTACTTTTATTTTTATGGGGTCAACACAAGGGTGAGTCCAATGTATATCTCCCTACCTTATTCTACTTCTCCGCTTTGTCCTAAGTGTTTTGGGAATGTTTAGTGCATTTCTTGAGCTGGTTTCTGGACAACCGATCGATGAGCTGTTACCACCGACAACTTTCCAACCATACTCGTGCGTCGAAGTGTGGCTTATTTCTTTTGTATCTTTTTCTTTCTTTTCCCCTTTTTTTTTCTTTTTTTTTTCTTTTTGACTTTCTCTTTCCTTTTAAGTAGGAGGCTTCTCTGGTCTAAGATTTACCTAAAGGAAGAAAGAAGAGAGTGGTCCAATGACCGGGCTCTGGACAATCTACCTATGGGCTGTTACCCATGATAACTTGCCAGCCATATCACCCTAGAAGGTTCATTAACTACCCAATTTTCGTTAAAACCGTCGAACAACTAGTCAGTGACGAGATAGTGTGTAGATGCTTAGACTTAAAGTTCTCTCAAATCAAAGGGCAGGTTGATAACTCGTGTACTTATCACCCAAACTTATTTAATCAAATTAAAATAGAATTCAGGATGGTGAGGACTCAATAACAAATCCACATTTTAGTGGATACCCTGGCTGGTTAAGCCCAAAGATCTAAAGGGTCTTAGTGTTCAGATCCTACTGTAATATTTCCTAAGATTGAAAGGTCCTAATGTCCAAGTATTCCTTCCTAATTCAAAATTTTTTTCCACTTTTTTTTTATGTATATATAAGAAGAGAAATAGAATTTACAAGAATTTCACAGAGCTCACAAAATGATTCAGAAATGAATCCACCCCCCATGCCTAGCTGATGCAATGTCTGCATTGAGAATAAAAGACATGAAAAGAAGGGTAGAGTGCAGAAGATATCACATGAATATGAAGCTTGAGTTAGCTCTGAGTCAGACTGTACAACTGCTGAGTTTAATGCCGTCAGCTAGGCGAAGTCCAACCAAAGAAGTCACAACATGGCTAGAGCAACCATGTCTGAGACGGGTTCTGGAATAGTACGGTCAATAACGGGCTTCAGACGTTGACTGTTGACTTTGAATGAATTACCTATCTTCAGATCATAGATTTGAACAGCTCTGTTTGGAAATATCTGATCGATAATGAACGGGCCGTTCCATTTCGACCTAGGTTTGCCAGCAAAAAGCTTAAGTCGAGAATCGAATAGCTAGACCTTCTGGTTCAGCTCAAAGCTCTTTCAGGAAATCAATTGGTCATGTAGAGCTTTGGTCTGAACCTTATAGATCTTGGCATTCTCATACGCATCATTTCTAAGCTCCTCGAACTCAGATAGTTGGAATTTCCTGGTCTTCTCGGCTAAAGTCAGATCTAGATTGCATTGTGATGTAAACACATTTATTGAGGGTAAAATGCCTATTCATGCATGTTTTTAAGCTTAGATTTGCATTTAATGTTACAAATATTGCATAGCATGCATCACTCTGCATTTAGAGTAGTTGTATATAATTTAGGTTAATTGAGTCCTTTTTGTGGTTAGGAGAGAAGGATATTTATTTCAGAGCCTCAGATTGATGATCCAACCGTACAGATCTGATCAAGACGACGATCGGAATCCAACGCCTCTGAAATCGCCTCGATCGAAGTCTCGTAGCACCATATGCAGTCCGAGGAAGATCAATGGCCAAGGGACGAGACATAATTCGGAGTTCCAACCAGGCGAAAGGATTTGGGTCGACGATCGCAACCTAACGGTGCGAAAATCGACTCAATCCGACCTCTGTAGTAGCCCCTACAATAAGAAGAAGATGGATGGCCCAGACTACGCCACGTGGCACAACCCAGGTCGCCCAGTGCATGCATGCTGCACCGCACGCGCGCAGCAGCGCGGGTGCACACGCGGACGTAGGCGCATGCGCACAGCGCAGCGCCAACGCATGGGCATGCGCGCGTGTGGCAAGGCGGGAGAGCAACGCCAGCTATACATGGGCTGGACCTACAGCGACGCATGAACTAGACTTACCGCGATGCTTACAGCCATTGGTAATTCATCGCATGCCAGCAAAGCCAGCTATAGGCGCTAGTGGGCCTGAGCTGCCTACAGCAACGTTTCCAGTGACGGTCTGGATGTCACTAATGGTCCCATACCTATTTTTGCCTCTTCTCCTCACTATAAAAGGACCTACACCCCCTCCCTTCCAAGCCATCTCTACCTACTCTACTCCCACCTACTCCCAAGCTTTAGCAAGCCTACCAACGCTCCATTAGAGCTTGTTCTCAAGCTCCCAAGGTGCCTATCAGTGTAGCGAACCTCTACCCCACCAAAATACTCCTCCAACTTCTCATCTGCCTTCATAGGTCGCCTTGGAGCCGTCCTCCCACCTCCATTCCAGTAGCAGATAAACTCCGTCTTCTCACCTCTATTCCGGAGCTATGCCGAAGCTATCCTCAACCCGACATCCTCCAGCATCTCACCTTCGTCGTCCCACTCCTCACCTCCTTCGTCCGAGCTTCTGCCTGGCACCGTCATCTCGTCGAACAATTGATTCAAGAGATTTCCTCTCACCTCCCTCTCTTTATATGCTTTCATAATTTCTTGTAATTGACATTGGAAGTAATATATATCAGATTTGTTCAACATCTCTATCTTGTGATACGTTTTCTTATTTTCTTTTATTTCAAAAATACAAAAAAAATAACAAAACCCCAAAATACCAAAAAGAAACGAATCGAGGTGCGGTTTTCAATAAAGTAAACGTCGCTTCCCTTTGTTTGACCCGAGACTCCCTTGGAACTTCGGTATAAATTTTAGCTGATCGACGTGTTTTGCAACTATGACGACAGGTTACTTGTAACCCAAATTTCTAATACGCGAAACATCCCCGACCACACTACTTGATTGCCCAAAATGCCCTATGTTCAATTTCTGCTGGTAAATGGCATGCCTTTCCATACACCAGTCGAAACGGAGACATGTTGATGGGCATTTTATACATCATACAGTAGGCCCAAAGAGTGTCCTAAAGCTTTTGAGTCCAGTCTTCGCGATCAGGCCTAACCATTTTCTGCAGAATATTCTTGAACTCTCGATTGGAGATCTCGACCTATCCATTCATTTGGGGATGGTAAGGTGTAGAGATTTTGTGATTAACCTTGAATTTTGCCAGCAAATTACAGAACTGAGCATTAGTGAAATAAGTACCACCATCACTGATGATGGCCCTCGAAATCCTGAACTGACTGAAAATGTTCTTGATAAAATCAATGACCACTTTGTGGTCATTAGTTCTGGTGGGAATAGCCTTGATCCACTTGGACACGTAATCAATAGAAATAAGAATGTACTGATGTCCAAACAAAGGGAGGAAGGGTCCCATGAAATCGATGCTCCAAAGGTCGAAGATTTCGACAAGAAGAATTGGGTTTAGGGTCATCATATCTCTCTTAGTTATGCTCCCAAGTGCCTAGCATCGGGAACACGACCTCAGGAATTCCTGGGCATCCTTGAATAAAGATGGCCAATAGAATCCAGATTGCAAAATTTTTGCAGCCATCTTTTTCTCGGAGAAGTGTCCACCACATGTAGATGCATGGTAGAACTTGAGTATACTCGTGAATTCATTCTCCGGAATGAATCGACGAATAATTTTATCAAAGCCGATGTGGTACAGTTCAGGGTCCTCCCAGAAGTAATATTTGGCCTCAGATTTGAGTCTATCCCGTTGTTGCTTGGTCCAATCCTGGGGGATTTGACCAACGGCCAAATAATTAACGATGTCAGCAAACCATGGGGTTTAGACACCTGAAACTGTAAGGATGGTTTCGTCTGGAAAAGTATCAGCAATCAGAACATTCGGATGAGAAGAATCACTCAGAAGTCTCAACAGATGATCTACCACCACATTCTATACCCCGAATTTATCCTTGATTTTAAAATCAAATTCTTGAAGCAGAAGAATCCAACGAATAAGTTCAGGTTTGGCATCCTTTTTGGCCAAGAGATGTCTCAAAGCTGAATGGTTGGTATATATGATGACGTAAGACCCTAAGAGATAAGCCCTGAATTTCTCCAAAGCAAATACTACGGCTAGTAATTCCTTCTCAGAAATAATGTAATTCCTCTAGGCCTCATCCAGAGTTTTACTAGCATAGTAGATGACAGAGGACTTCCTATCAATTTTCTGACCCAAAATAGCCCCAACCATGTAATCATAAGCGTCAGTCATGATCTCAAAAGGGGTTGTCCAAATCGGTGGTTGCAACACCAGAGCACAGGTGACTGTCATTTTAAGAAAATCAAATGCCTTACAGCATGATTCGTCAAAATAAAATGGCATTTCTTTGGTGAGAAGATTGCTCGAGGGTGAGCAACCATCGAAAAGTCCTTGATGAATCTCCTGTAGAATCCCACATGACCAAGAAATGATCGAATTTGTTTGACAGATGTGGGAGGTGGAAGTTTAGCGATAGCATCAACCTTAGCTTTATCCACATCAATTCCCCGTTCAGAGATTACATGACCCAAGACAATGCCTTCTTGTGTCATGAAATGACTGTTTTCCCAGCTAAGGACCAGTCTTGTTTTGATGCATCGTTTAAGAATCATTTCTAGATTAGCTAAATAAGAGTCAAATGATTCTCCAAAAATAGAGAAATCGTCCATGAAGACTTCCATAAACTCTCCCACCATGTCAGAGAATATGGCCAGCATACAACTTTGAAAAGTCGTGGTGCATTGCATAAGCCAAATGGCATCCTACAGAAAGCAAAGGTTTCGTAGGGACAAGTGAAAGTAGTTTTTTTCCTAATCTTCGGGATGGATAGGAACTAG
This sequence comes from Thalassia testudinum, assembly GCA_037157565.1. NCBI lineage: Eukaryota > Viridiplantae > Streptophyta > Magnoliopsida > Alismatales > Hydrocharitaceae > Thalassia > Thalassia testudinum. The sequence continues at coordinate 19,989,855 of JAZHRO010000025.1, read as the reverse complement.
GTTATATCCAGAGTAACCATCAAGGAAACAGAAGTACTTCTGCCCGACTAGTCTTTCAAGGATTTGATTGATAAAGGGCAAAGGGAAATGACCCTTCTTCATAGCTGTGTTCAGCTTCCTATAATCAATACGGACCCTCCAAGACGAAGCTGAACGAGTTGTGGCAGATTCTCCTTTCTTGTTAGTCACAATGGTAATCCTGGCTTTCTTGGGAATAATCTGCATGGGACTTACCCAAGGACTATCAGAGATCAGATAAATGATTCCTGCATCGAGCCACATAATAATCTCCTTCTTAACAACTTCTCACATATTTGGATTTAATCTCCTCTACATCTGGCGAGAAGGGCGAGATCCATCTTCCAAAACTATTCTATGATTGCAATAAGATGGCTCGATCCACCTAAGGTCATGAATGATCCAACCAATTGCCTCCTTGTGTTCCTTCAGGACCTTAATCAGTTTAATCTCTTGCTCCTTTGTTAGTTTAGCACTGATAATCATATGGAGCATCTTATGTGGTCCTAAAAACTGATATTTCAGATTCTCAAGCAATGGTTTCAGTTCAAGCTGGGGTTGGTTGATGATTGAAGGTAAGGAAGATGCTGATGAAGACTCATCAAGAGGAAGAGGTTGAGAGTAAAGAAAATCAACAACCTCTTCAGAAGATAGTAGGTCTGCCATAGAGGGTTGCAAGTCCAATTCGTCATCAAAGGAGGAGCTTTCAAATGCAAAAACCATCATACAACTCTCAATATTTACATTATCGTCCTCAAGTTCCTCAATAAATCCACAATCCTCAAATTTATTAATTGCCTTAAAAATATCCAATTTCATTCTTTAATCCCCAAAGACGATTTCCATGCTACCGCTTTCATAGTTAATGTTGTCCTTGGTGGTAGCCAGGAACGGATGCCTCAAAATGACGGGCGTGTTCCTCATATTTTTAGGTACATCCATGTCAAGGATAAGGAAATCTACAAGAAAATAGAAATCATTAACCTTAACAATAACATCTTCAATAACGCCTCACGAATTTGTGACCAAACGGTCCGCTAACTGCAGCGTTACTGAAGTCGACCGAAATTCTCCTAATCCAAACTTCTCGTAAAGAGAAGTCAGAATTAGGTTAATGGATGCACCCAGATCCAGCAGTGCCCAATCAAAAGTGTAATCTCCGATGACACAAGAAATCAAAGGAGCACCTGGATCTCTCTTTTTGTGAGGGAGGTGGTGCAGGATAATAGAACTAGCCTGCTCGGAGAGTACCACCTTCCTCGGAACAGATTCTCTCAACTTACGCTTCTGTGTACATAAATCCTTTTAAAATTTCGCATAAGGCAGAATATGTTTGATAGCGTCAAGGAGCGGGATATTGATCTCAACATTCTTGCAAATATTCAGAAGCTCCTCATTACTATCAACAGACTTCTTCCTTGATCTGATCAAGGCCTTAAGAAAAGGAACATGAGTCGGATCTTCGAAATCAGGTTCCTAAGCCTTAATTTCTTCTCCAGAGTTCTCATTTCTCTCTTCAGGTTCTTCAGGGTTCGGTAAATCAGAATAGTGTGGTCGTGGATCCTAAATTTGTTTACCACTCCTCAAGATAACAGAATTAGTGGATGCATACGAGTTTCGATCTTGGGGAGGGTTAGGAAAGATTGGAGGGGCTTCATTAGCCAAGAACCGTTGATTTACAGAAGAAGAAGAAGAGGAAGGACCCTACTTAACCACCTGAGCATGTGTGTGTGGGTCCCTCTGATTCCCGTACCCATGGGCTTGATTGCCTGGATTCAGGATATTACGTGGGTTGGCTACGGGTTGAGATGGTAGAGATCCGGGTTGATGAGAATTAGCTATGAGCCCAGTTTGCAAGTTTTCCAGTGAGGTTTTCATTTGCTGCATGTGCTAAAGCATAGATCCTTGCATCCCTACCATTTGTCAGTTCAAATCAGCCTGCCCTACGGGTTGACGGACATTCCAAGCTGGCTAATTGACCTGATTCGGGGGCAGCTGAGTATAAACATGACCCTAACCCATTGATCATTGTGGAGCATAGTTGCTGGGTCGGAATTGGGTATGCTGCCTCGAGTTTTTCTAGGAGAAGTTAGGGTGGTTTCTCCAACCCATATTATAAGCATTGGAGTAGGGGTTGGATCTAAAATTCTCCTATACAGCACAAACATCTTCATAGGGTGAGGATTGATGTAAACATGTTTACACTACTTAAGATGTCTATTTATGCATGTTCTTAAGCAGAGGATTGCATTACATACTATAAATATTGCATAGCAAGCATCATCTTGCATTTAGATTAGTTTGAATAAAATTGAGGTTAATTGTCTCCGTTTATGTTCAGGGATAGGGCAAAATTTTTATCAGGGCCTCGGATCGAAGATCCAACCATACAGATGTGATCAGGGCAACGATTGGAGTTCGACGACTCCAAGATCGCCCTAATCAGACACCTGTACCATCAGATAGAGACTAAGGAACCCTAGAAGATCAAGGGCCAAGATGGTGTGAATCCGCACTTCAGATGACAAATCCGATCGCACGGATGGATTTGGATCGACGATCGCAACCTAACGGTGAGAAAATCGACTCAATCCAACAACCGTGGCACCATCTACATCATCCAAAAGATGGATGGTTAAGATGGCACCACGTGGCACCATCTCAGCCGCCCAACCGGCCGCTGCACCCACCGCACCCTCTCTTCTTCGTCGCCTCTCCAATATTGGATGCGCATCTAACGACTGTGGATGCCCGCGCACGAAACCTTCCCACGACACAAAAGCCTTCGCAGCGTGTTGGTCGTGCACACTTACGAGATACAGAGGCACGCGTTTGATTCCTCGCGAGCAGCTGCTGAGGCACGGTGAACGGGCACGATTGACCGATCGATCATGATCGAGCGGTCGCGTGCGTGCAATAGTGCTCATGCCATATCGCACGCTCGCGCGTGACGCACCATCAGGCGCAGCTAGTGCGCGTAGACGAGGTGCAGCAAGGAGCACTCTCAGTCGTTCAATCTCGCGATCGAACGACCGAGATTTAAAGAATGTAGAAAGGCGTTGAGCGTGGGGAGATGAGCGGGCGCGCCACCCCACTATGCCCACGATGGGGCTTTAGTGACGGTTTTATCCGTCACTAAAGAACCCTAATTTAATGTTTTGGGATTTAAAAGACCAAATTGTCCTCATTCCTTGCAACAATTAAAGGAGACCCCCTCCATATGAAATTTTCATCCCTTCTTTCTTTTCTCTCCCTCTCCAAAGCTTAAGAGAAGCTTGTCCCACACTCGGGATGCTTCTCAAGAGATAAAGTCCAATTTTCGTCTCCCTTTCGGAAGTGGATCCCGCGACAACGATGACGTGATGCCCTATTCCCGTTCTTCCCGCTTCGTCCTGCTCTGTTCCCCGTCTTCCAGGCGTCATCCCATCCGGGTCGTCCTCCAAGCGACCGTCGAGGAGGATATCTCTCTCCCCATTCTTTTTACAGCTTTCTAGAGTAGATTTACTGCTTTCTAGTGTAATCATTTTCCCACTTTCTAGTCGTAATGAGTAGTGTAATGAATAATCTCTTTGATAATGAATTCCATGTTCATTCTACATCTCTTTTTGGTTTTTGTTTGTAATATTCTCTCTCTCTTCTATTTATTGTAAATAGATAGATAATTTTTAATCAATTAATGTACTTCATGACAAATAAAATAAACATGTATTTTTAATCAAACATCAGCCTCCCTAAGTTCGACCCAGGATTTCTATTCCGGTATAAATTTTATTTGTTGAACACAAGTTCTTCGCTTTCAAACTAGGACAGGTTTTTCAAAACCAAATACGATAGCGTAGTAACTCCTAACTTCAACATTTTGGCGCCGTTGCCGAGGAGGCGATGCTCTTTGATTTGTTTTTCGCATTTTATAATGTACAAATCATGTTTGTGATTGTAAGTACTCTTTTGAGATGAGCAAAAGTGATAGATTGGAGCAAAGTGCTGTTGAAGTGTCTGTAAGTTATCCCCCACCTCCCACACATTAGTTTTTGTTTCACCACGTAATAACACAAATATCAATCAACCTAGGTGTTCTTATAAACTCTAAGGTTGGTTTTGTTTGTTTGTTTGACACCCACACCAGCCCCAACCTGCACATTTAAAAAGAAAAATTAAAAAAATCTCATAGAGGTACACAACCTCACCTGATTTTCAAACTCAATCGGTAAACCGATCTTTGGACCTGGTACACACATCCAAACACATAATTGAGTAGAAATCAGATTAGGTAATCATTTGTGTGCTTAATTAAGTGGTGCAATAGGCCAATTATTTGAGTTGATTGGGCTGCACCACTTCAATTAAAATCAACTCATCAAGTAGCGCCACATAAGTTCAACTCTTAGGGATTTACCAGGCACTCCACATTCCTTTAAGTTTTAAATGAAAACATCTTCACCTGTGCTTTCAAAACTTGGTGTGCCAACAAAACTTGTTTGACAATACCTAAAGTTGAATCCAAAAAGCTACCAAGCAAGATTTGAACCCTAAAATTCACCGCATCAAAAATAATCTTGCTTGAAAACTACTGGTTTGCACGCACACACACATCAATCAATTATTAAGGGCACAACCCAGATAAAGGGCCCATCATATTCCAAAGCACATTCAATCCTAGTCCTAAATAAAACAAAGTAGACGTTGGCCTTAAGGATTCGACTCTCTCTTCAGAGCCCAAAACACAATTATTTTCGATTAGCCAGTTTCTACTTTTCAATCTGATGTCTAGCTAGGGGAGCAGAATCAAACAATCGCGTCTGGGAGGTACACTAGGAACCGGAGGCGCAAGCCGAAGGAAGAACCTTCTCCCCAGTCCCTCCTTCTAACTGGTTGGATTGAACAGACAGAAGTAGATCAAATCGTTCCTTTATCTCAAGACGGGTTTTGGGAGTTTGTAGGTCTTTAGGCTAACCCACTTAAGGACATGTTTGATTGCTTGTATTGCAGGGCACCTTTCTTCCTCCCGTATCTCATGAATCCTTCCACATATTACACTCATTCCCGCTCTTTCCCTCCTGTTTTGAATTATCCTCAACATGACGATTATCCCGACTTGTACTGTAATCAACCATCAATTAGTTGGGATAACTCGAATTGGGGATACAGTTCCGGACCTCCGTGTTTAGGGTTTAACCCTGAATACTATGATTGTGATTTCTATCCTTCTCAGAGCCACATCGATTATAGATCGTCAACCTTTCATGGATAACCTAATACGATCAACAATCAAGAAGAATACACTGATCCTTACCCATCCTCTGATTACACTGCCTTTAGGTCATTACCACCTTTTGAACAATCCGGAATGACCTATTATCAGGAAGGGTATAATGAATCTCAATTCCTTAACTCCTCTACACTGATCCCAAACCTGCCCAACCCTGAACCAACTCATTTGGTTCAGGGTAACCAGGTTCAAGATAAGGTTCTGGCTAACTTGAGGAATATCATACAATCTTTAAAAGTTTGGCCAATACCTTCCATTGAAAGATTTGAGCCCCTGATTGAAATGATTGATGATTTGAACAAGTATTTGTTGGATTGGCTCCAGGATGTTAAGGATAAGAACCCAAGTGAGTTTCTACTTGGGAAGTTAGCGAAATTGAGTATGAGATTTGTGGTTGCTTTAGTTCAATCGTGGGATGATTGCCAGGATGAACTCCCTTCAGGAGAACCAATGTCAGAACCCGCTCAGGCACCTGTTGGGGGGACACGTGTTACAAGGCTGATCAGATTGAGTTAGAGCAACCAATTAAGGATGATCTGATTTCTTCACCTAAGATCCTTGAGCCAGGGTACGAGGAAGCGTATGTCTCCATGGATCAGAAAGTGACGATTAATTTTGGGACATACATTAATATGGATTTGGATTTCTTCGATTCTGATGGTGAAGATTTAAGTTGCGAAGTCTCACACGAGTTTACAGAATATGATTTCTGTTTGACGATTGGGCTTGAGGAATCTGATAGATCATTTGATAGCCCAATAACTGAGGAAACTGGTTTTATTGGGGCTCACATTACGGATCCAGAATCGCATTTTCTGAAGGATTCAATCCAATGCTCTAATTGTCCGTTACACCCCATTGAGCCTATTGACGATTCTGTTTTTCGACCCAAGTCAATTTTGATTCAGCCACATCTTTTAGACTTGGAAATTTCAGACAGGGTGATTAATATGCAAGAGGTCCCGAAACTTGACATTTTGAATGAGGAGAATAGAAGCTGGGAAGTTCTGATTTGGGAAGGAAACTTTGGAGGAAATAGAAGACTAAGTCTAAGGGTTCCAATTCATTTGAAATCATCAAACTAGGACCCTTACAACATTTGTTCTGAGGATGTCTAACCCAAGCACACATTCATTGATTATCCTTTGGAGCTTGAATTCTCTGTAACCTAACTTTTTGGTCTCGGGTTGCATCCTCATAAATCGTAGGCTCAACCCCGCTTACATACTGATTTTAGGTTTTGGGTAATTTTTATCTAGAACCTTAGATATTCTCGATTATGGAGTATGGGTCTACACCACAATCTGGTCCACATCTGTGGACATCTGCTGGCAGGTTCGAGGTTTCATCTTTTTATTCTGATTCTGACCTACACTTGTGAATTCTTTATTTCTCTTCTTTGTATAGTGTGCCTAGCTGATGGCACTAAATTCAGCATGTATACAGTTCTTTTTAATTTTTATCTCGGAGCGGACTCGACATTCACGCAATTTAGATGCTTTCTACTCTATTCCACCCTATTTTATGTTTTTTTAAAATAATGAGGACATTGCATTAGATAGGCATGGGTGGGTGGATATTCATCTCTGAATTCATTCGTCAGCACCATAAATTAGTTTATTTTCTTTTTATATATAAAAAAAATTTGGAATTAGGACAGATAACTTGGGTTTACAAAAATTTTCAATCTTAGAAAATACTACATTATGATCTGAACACAAAGACTCTTCAGGTCTTTGGACTTAATCTGCCTGTGTATCCATTAATATGTGGATTTTATTTTTTGAGTCCTCGCCAACCAAAATTCTATTTTAATTCGAGTAAATAAATTTGGGTGATAAGTACACAACTTATCAATCCACCCTCTGATTTGAGAGAACTTTGAGTTTTAAGCATCTACACACTTTCTTTGCACAGACTCGTTGTTCGACGATTTTAACGAAAATTGGGTAGCTAATGAACCTTCTAGAGTGATATAGCTGGCAAGTTATCGTGGGTAACAGCCCATAGGTAGGTTGTCCAGAGCCCAGTCACTGGACCTTCCTCTTTTTGCTGCCTTTAGGTAAATCTTAGACCAACGAAGCCACCTACTTAAAAAAAACCAGAGAGAAAGAAAGTCAAAGGGAAAAGAAAAGAAAAAAAAAAGAGAAAAGGAGAAAAGAAAAAGAAATAAGCCATACTTCGCCGCACGAGTATGGCTGGCAAGTTGTCGGTGGTAATAGCTCATCGACCGGTTGTCCAGAACCCAGCTCAATAAATGCACTAAAAATTCCCAAAACACTTAGGAAGAAGCGGAGAAGTAGAATAAATTGGGGAGATATACACTAGATTCACCCTTTTGTTGATCCCGCAAAAATAAAAGTAGGGAGAAAGCTACCGGTTGTAAAGATACACCTTTAGGCAGAATTCTTTTTTTAAGGTCACCTAGAGGCGTAGAAATCCGAAGTCCATTTTTACTACCGATCAAGGAGTCTATCACATTCACAATAAGATGCTTAGAACTTAGGGTTCTCATCAAATCTTGGGTGAGTTGAATGGCCGTAGAAAGCCACTCTTAAACACCTAAAACTCAAAAATCCAAAAAAAAGAAAAGAAAAGAAGAAAAAGAGAAAAAGAAATTTTTCTTTGAATAAGGCGAGGGCTTGAGGCGGTCTGCATTTTGCAGATACCCAAGCACTGTTGTGTCTTCAAAAGTTCAGATCGTAAGTAAATATTTTCTTAATGATTGAAAATAACACATGCCCAAATAATCCAACCTGATTCTTTTATAAATAGCATATAGTTTTTGCTACGGACTAGCAAAAGATAAGCATGGGAGTATGATGTAAACATGTTTACACTATTTAAGATTTCTATTTATGCATGTTCTTAAGCATATGATTGCATCACATACTATAAATATTGCATAGCATGCATCATCTTCCATTTAAATTAGTTTGAATAAAATGGAGGTTAATTGTCTCCTTTTATGTATAGGGACAGGGCAAAATTTTCCTCGGAACCTCGGATCAAAGATCCAACTGTACAGATGTGATTAGGGCGACTATTGGAGTTCAACGACTCCAAGATCGCCCTAATCAGACACCTGTAGCATCAGATAGAGACTGAGGAACCCTAGAAGATCAAGGACCAAGATGGTATGAATCCGCACCTTAGATGACAAATCCGACTACACTGATGGATTTGGATCAATGATCGCAACCTAATGGTGCAAAAATCAACACAATCTGACAACCGTGGCACCATCTACATCATCCAGAAGATGAACGGCCAAGATGGCACCACGTGGCACCATCTCAGCCACCCAACTGGCCGCTATGCCCACCGCACCCTCTCTTCTTTGTCGCCTCTCCTTCATTGGATGTGGATCCAACGGCTGTGGATGCATGCGCACGAAACCTTCCCATGACACAAGCCTTCGTAGCGCATTGGTCGAACACGCTAACAAGATACAGAGGCGTGTGTTCGATTCCTCGTGAGCGGCTGCTGAGGCACGGTGAGCGGGCATGATTGATCGATCGATTGCGATCGAGCGACGCTTACGCCGTATCGCACACCTACGTGTGACGCACCATCAAGCGCGACAAGCACGCATAGACAAGGTGTGGCAAGGAGCACTCTCAGCCGTTCAATCTTGCGATCGAACAGCCGAGATTTAAAGAACGTGGAAAGGCATTGAGCGTGGGGAGATGAGCAAGCGTGTGTGCGCCACCCTACTACACCCACGATGGGGCTTTAGCAACGGCTTTATCCATCACTAAAGACCCCTGATTTCATGTTTTGAGATTTAAAAGACCAAATTGCCCTCATTCCTTGCAACTATAAAAGGAGACCCCCTCCATACGAAATTTTCATCCCTTCTTTCTCTTCTCTCCCTCTCCAAAGCTTAAGTGAAGCTTGTCTCACACCCAGGATGCTTCTCAACAGAGAAAGTCCAATTTTCATCCCCCTTTCAGAAGTGGATCCCATGACGACGACGTGCTGCCCTGTTCCCGTTCTTCCTGCTTCGTCCTCCTTCGTTCTGCTCCGTTCCCCATCTTCCAGGCATCGTCCCATTTGGCTCGTCCTCCAAGCGACTGTCGAAGAGGATATCTCTCTCCCCATTCTTTTTATTGCTTTCTAAAGTAGATTTACCACTTTCTAGTATAATCATTTTCCCGCTTTCTAGTCGTAATGAGTAGTGTAACGAACAATCTCTTTGATAATGAATTTCATGTTCATTCTACATCTCTTTTTGGTTTTTGTTTGTAATATTCTCTCTCTCTTCTATTTATTGTAAATAGATAGATAGTTTCTAATCAATTAATCTACTTCGTGACAAATAAAACAAATGTGTATTTTTAATCAAACGTCTGCCTCCCTGAGTTCGACCCAGGATTTCTATTACAGTATAAATGTTATTTGTTGAACACGAGCTCTTCGCTTTCAAACTACAACGACAGGTTTTTCAAAACCAAATACGATAGCGTAGTAACTCATAGCTTCAATAAGGATGGAGAGAAAGAAAGGGAAGGATCAGAGAAACTGGGATCAAAGGACCTAGTTTGGAACCCGTGGGGTTTCGAATAATGCTAGCTCGCAGGTTGAGCCGCATCAAGTTGATTCACAAACTCCCATCCAGAAGGAGCTTGCGATGAATGGAATTCCGAATTCTGGGATTGAGTGGATTGAGAGTTGTTCATTGAGTTTCCAGCCATCCATTCCATTCCCTTAGCAACCAAGTCCACCTTATCAAGTTTATTACAAATCAATTCCATATCGAATGAATGAGAGTCGTGGACTTCATTAACATTCGATCTGGGCTGCTGGGACCGGTTAAAAGTATCCATGGAGGCATGATTGATCGAATTCTCACCCATCACCTCAAACAAATCGTGTGCGCTATCTACATCTTTGTTGAGGAAATTGCCTCTGCAAGAAGTGTCCACGTGATTTCTGAGTTACTTAGTCAACCCGTGGTAGAAAATCTGCATGAGTTGCCATTTCGACACCTCGTGGTGTGGGCACCTCCGCAATAGGTCCTAAAATCGCTCCTAGGCAACATGAAACTGCTCCCCCGGCCGCTGGGTAAAGGTAGTAATTGCCCGTCGGATAAATACATATAAATTCATCGTAAAATGATTATTTGTGATAGTTCCTAGGCTTAGCACTGCATATCATGATATAAATATTGCATAGCATGCATCAGTCTACATTTAGAGTAGTTGTTTATATTTTAGGTTAATTAGGTCGTTTTTATGGTCAGGAGAAAAGAGGATTTACTTCAGGGCCTCGGATGGACGATCAGAACATACGGATCTGATCGGGACGACGATCGGAGACTAACGCATCTGAAATCGTCCAGATCGGAGTCCCGTAGCATCACATTAAGCCAGAGGAAGATCAACGGCCAAGGGGGCAATGCGACATCCATATGGGTTTCGGATGGATAATCCGACCATATGGATGGATCCGGATTAATGATTGCAGTCCTGCATCACGAGAACCATCCCAATCTGAGCATCGTGGCACCCTCTACAAGAAGAAGAAGATGGACGGTCCAAATGGCACCACGTGGTGCCATCCAGGCAGCCCAAAACCAACTACCAGCACCGCCCAATTCCTTCTTCATCGAGCCCTTGAATCCTAGCCGTTGGATCAAGATCCAACAGCTGGGAAGCTTTGCACCAAGCTCCTCATCACGATGCATCCACACACTTGGCGCAATGGTCCAGATTGCAGTTCTCAAGGAAGGGGCGTGGGTTCGAATCCCCGCAGACCCCTTAATTTCCAATTTGGCTGGCCGCTCAGCAGCAGCAGCGTACGCGCACGCGCATGCCAGTGCAAGCCAGCGTGCAGCGCCAGCGGAGCGCACGCCAGCAGGGAGACACACGGATCTTCAGCAACATTTATGAGGGCCTTTAGCGACACTTGCAGCTGTCACTAAAGGCCTGCTCGTGCCAGCAAGAGGAATTGAAGGGCAGATCTTCAGCGACAGCTACAGCGACGTTTGTGGATGTCACTAAAGGCCCGTGCGCTCCAACAAGAGCAATTGAAAGGCGAATCTTCAGCGACAGCTGTAGCGACGTTTGTGGACATCAGTAAAGACCCAAATATGATTTTTGCCTCTCCTCCACTATAAAAGGACCTACCCCCCTCCCTTCCAAGCCATCTCTACCTACTCTACTCTTGCCTACTTCCAAGCTCTAGCAAGCCTACCAACGCTCCATTAGAGCTTGCTCTCAAGCTCCCAAGGTGCCTATTAGTGTAGCAAACCTCTGCCCCACCAAATACTCTTCCAACTTCCCATCTCCCTTCATAGGTCGCCTTGGAGCCATCCTCCCACCTCCATTCCAGTTGCAGATCAACTCCGTCTTCTCACCTCCATTCTGGAGCTACGTCAAAGCTTTCCTCAACCCGACGTCCTCCAGCATCTCACCTCCGTCGTCCCGCTCCTCACCTCCTTCGTCCGAGCTTCCGCCAGGTATCGTCGTCTCACCGAACAGCCGATTCGGAAGATTTCCTCTCACCTCCCTCTCTTTTTATGCTTTCATAGTAGATTGTAATAGGCATTAGATTGATATATATACCATTTTCGTTCCACATCTCTATCTTGTGATTCATTTGCTTGTCTTTTATTTAAAAAACACAAAAAATAACAAAACCCTAAAATACCAAAAAGAAACGAATCGAAGTGTGATTTTTAATAAAGTAAATGTCGCCTTGCTATGTTCGACTCGGGACACCCTTGGAGTTTTGGTATAAATTTTATCTGATCGACGTGTTTTACAACAACGACGATGGGTTACTTGTAACCCCAATTTCAAACACGCCCGACCACCGTCTCAACGCATTGGTACGTCCGACAGGGAAGAATTTCTTCAGGAAAGCCAATTTCAACTCATTCCAAGTTGCAATTGGTCTTCCTATAGTCCTGTACCAATGAGCGACTTTATCCCTAAGAGAGTGGGGGAAGAGCCTCATGATCATTTGCTCCTCATTCACGTTTCGTGCCTTGGTAGTCTGGACCAAAGTGATCAAGTCCTCCAAGTGCTGAAACAGGTCTTCAGACCAAGCCCATGGAAATGTTTGATCAAGCTTAACACCTAGGACTTGATTTCTATGTCTCTGGTAGGAATCTGGATGCCGGGACATTCCCTGTAATTTTAAGGATCATAAAAATCCTTCAAGGGCTGAGCGCCCTACATTCTCTGGAACCATTCTTGCATTCTCTGCATTTATTCCAGCTACCTTCGAAATACCTCCAGTGGATCCTGAGGCAGAGGAGGCTGTTGATCGGCCATGGGATCAATTTGGCCAAAATCCAATCTACGCCTCCTAGAATACTCTAGCGATCCTTCCAATCGGGGATTCAATGACCTTCCCATCATAAACTAGGAAAAGGTCGGAAGGATTGGGGATAAGAACCCTGCAGGACAACAAAACAAGCCTATCCTTAAGTGGGATAGCCTAAGGATCTACAAACTCTTAGAACCCGCCTTAAGATTATAAACGATTTACTCTACTTATGTCAGCTCAATCCAACCAGTTAGATGGAGGGACTGGGGAGAAGGTTCTTCCTTCGGCTTGCACCTCCAGTTCCTAGTGTACCCCCCAGCCACGGTCGTTTAATGCTACTCCCCTTGCTAGACATCAAATTGATCAATACAAGCAGATTAATCATAAACAATCTCAGACTAGATCCTGAAGAGTGAATCAGTTCTTAAGGCCAACGTCTACTTGATTTTATTTAGGCCTGGGATTGTAGTGCTTATGGAATGTGGTGGGCTTTTAAAATGGGTTGTGCCCTTAATGATCAATTGAGTATGTGTCAGTGCATGCACAACTAGGGTTTTCAAGCAAGATTACTTGTGATGAGTAGATTTTAATGTTCAAATTTTGCTTAAGTAGCTTTTAGGGTTTAGAGTTAGGTTTAATTCAATCAAATTTGAGGTAAACCAGGTTTTCAAGCACGGGTAAAGATTGCTTTCCTTTTGAAATCAGAAATAAAGTGGAGTGCCTGGTATGAACCTAGATTGAAAACCCTAAGAGGAAGCTACTTGGTGAGATAATTTTATGTTGAGTGGTGTGGTCCAAACAACTCAAACAATTGGCCACAATTGCACCACAGAGTTATGCACACAAAAATGATTAACCTAGAATGATTTCTACTCTTTTATGTGTTGATTTATGTGTACCAGTTCCACAGATCAGAATCTGGTTGAGTAAAAAAAAAAAAATTAGGTTAAGTGCCTTGAATGAGGGTGTATGTTGTGTGTATGTTGAATTACCTCACAAAAATATCTTTTTATTTTTTTCTTTTATATATGCGAGGGTGAAATGAATGTGAGTGGAAATCCAAACAACCAAACTAATCCTAAGATTTATGCAAACACCTAGGTTAATTGGAATTTGAATTTAATGTGATGAAATGAAATCTATGGAGGGGAAGAATGGGAAGCGCTTACAGTCATCTTCAACTGCACTTTACTCCGATCTACAGCTTGACGATTCCCTAATAGAGGTATCTACAAAACAATAGACATGAGAGAAAGCAAGTTAGAAGACAGTAAAGTGCGTGAAATGCGAAAAGAAGATTGGAAAATCATTGCCTCCCCAGCAACAGCGCCAAAATGTTGAATGACGGATGGCAATGCTATTGGAATTAGTTTTGAAAACCTGTCGTTGTAGTTTGAGTAGCGAAGAAATCCATTCAACAAATAAAATTTATACCGAAAAATCTATAAAGAAATCCCGAGTCGAACACAGGGAGGCTACGTCAATCAAAATTCGCAATTATATTTTTGCATTTTTGTTTAAAGGGTGGAATAATCACAATGGAATCAATATCGACAATAAGAGAGAGAGAGAACATTCACTTGATAATGCAAAATGTTTTTACAACTAAGAAAGCGGGAAATGATTACAGTAGAAAGCGAGAAATTATTACAACTAGAAAGCAGGAAAATTCTACTCTAGAAAATAGTAAAAAAAAGAATGAGAGAGAGAAGTTATCCTCCTCGATGATTGCTTAGAGGACGAGCCAGACGGGATAGTGCCTGGAAGATAAGGAATGGAGTGGGAAAAAGGACAAAGCTGGTGGAACGGGAACGAGGCAGCACATCATCATCATCGCAGGATCCGCTTCCGAAACGGGGCCGAAAACCTGGTTTTACCTCTTGAGGAGCATCCCTGGTGTGGGACAAGCTTCTCTTGAGCTTTGGAGAGGGAGAGAGGAGAAGGGATGAGAAATCTGTATGGTAGGGGTCTCCATTTATAGTTGCAAGGAGTGGGGTCATTTTGGACATTACAACATGAAAAAATTAATTCGGGACCTTTAGTGACAGATTTATCCATCACTAAAGACCTGAACGTGGCCGATGTGCGCGCACCGCTCGCGCGTCCCCTCACCTCCGTGCTTTTCAATGCTCGTGCACGTTCGCGAACGCTCAACCGTCCAATCAAGAGATCGGACGGCTTAAACCTACCCTCTCTAGTGCTGCGTGCCCACGTGCGATCGAGCATTTGAGCTACGTGTCTGATCGCACGTGGGCGCTATCGGTCGATCTGCACCGCTGGATCCCCATTGCATGGCTCCAATTGTGCACCCACACGCAGCAGATGCGAGCTCAAACGCGCATCGTACGCTCGCGTAGCGCGCTCAACCGCTGCGCTGAGCGTGAGCTTGTGTCACATAGAGAATTTTGGGCGTGCATGCAGCCGACCATTGGATGAGCATTTGACGGTGGGAATTCATCGAGTGGGTGAAGAAGAGAAGTGGAGGCAGGTCCTTGGGGCCAGTTGGGCGACTGGGATGGCACCATGTGGTGCCATCTTGGCCGTTCATCTTCTGAATGTTGTAGATGGTGCCATGGGTGTTGGATTGTGCCAATTTTCACGCCATTAGGCTGCGATTGATGATTCAAACCCATCCGTGCCGTCAGATTTGTCGTCTGAGGTGCAGGTTAATACCATCTTGGCCCTTGCTCTTTAGGGTTCCTCGATCTTCATCTGGTGCTACGGATGTCCAATCAGGGTGATCTTGGAGTCATTGAACTCCAATCATCGCCCTGACCAGGTTCGTACGATTAGATCTTCGATCCGAGGCCCCGATTAAAAAGTTGCCTTGTCCCTGACCATAAAAAGGAGATAATTACTATACAATTTGTACAACTTGATCTAAATGCATGATTATGCCTATTATGCACTATTTACAATGTATAATGGTAATGTGACACTAAGAACATGCACTAATAGACATTTTAGGTTAATCAGATGTATGCACATCACCCTCCCACCTCCTCGATTTTCTTTCCTATTTCTTAAGTCAGACCTAAGTGAACTGTACCGGGTACACGGGTATCCGAGTAAGGGACCAGGGAAAAGATCGTTTCTTCACCTCAACCCAGTTAATTAAGTTAATTTTACTTAATTAAGAGTGGAAGAGAGTAGCTTAGGTTAACTCGAGATTATGTCGGTCAGTAGTATAGGGTCGAATTAACTTAACATTTTAGAATTTTTAACTGGTTGAGTCCAAGTCGTTCGCTGGGAGGTATATGTCATTTTAAATTCACTAATTAACTCTATATATCTTATAAGTATAGGAGGTAAATTAATTAATTGTAGAAACATGAATTTTGTAAAAATTGATTTAGATTGAAGAAATATGCAAAATCCTACATGAAATCTTATTTTCAACATTTATTTCAAAATATTTAAGACAAATAAGAGTTTATATATTCATAGCATGCCTTATTACAGCAATTAAAAGCGATTCTTATTGCAATAATTAAAAAGAAATAAAACTTCTCTTTTATACTTCAGCCTCTCTCTCTTTCTTTCTCTTTCTTTTCTTTCTCTCTTTCTTTATTTCCTTTTATTCCATTTATCCTTTATTTTCCTCTCTCTTTTTATTTCTTTCTTATTCTCTCGAGCTTCTTTTCTTTCTTCTCCTACTCTGCCTTCTTCTTCTCCCTTAGTATTTCCTTAAGCCTCCTCCTTAGTCTTCATGCCTGTTATTCCTTCTCTTTTTCCTTCTTCTGTTTCCTCTCTTCCTTTCTTTTTCTTCCCCTAGCCTTTCTTCTTCAACACTTAGCTTCTCAGCACTTAGCCTTCAACTCTTCTTCTGCCTTCAGCACTTAGCTTTTAATCTTCTGTTCCTTAGCTTTCCTTGGCTGAACCTGGTTTTCCATTTAACCAAAAATGGGTTTATGATTTGCGGCGAGGACCTTTCGAGGATACACAACACCCTTCTCAGGGTGGGAACAAACCCTACTCGGTCCCCGCCTAATTCAAGTTATTTGGTTTATTTTCAATTTATTTTTCTTTCTAGCCAAACCGACCCAACCACCTCCCAGGCCTCGCCCTCGTAGGGCCACAACAGATCGCACAAGCCCACTCAGGCACACACCCACAGGCACACACATGCCTGCACACACACATAGGTGCTCAGATGCTCAGGTTTCTTTTCATGCCCATCGCTTGACGATTGATATGCCACAGAAACAAATTCGTTTTATGCCAAGGTGCCTACTAGAAGGTTTTCGATGTGGGACTTTAATTTCCCCTTCGAGACCTGACTTCAAGTGAGGATAACTTCTAACTCAGAGCTCCAAATCAAGCGAATCAAAGCTTGATGGGAAGCTCTAAGGTAGCTCAACAAGATTATGCTATCAATTTAAGGTGAAGGGATAGTTTTCCTCTTTGATTTGAAGAGAGAATCTAAGGAGTTCCTACGGGGTTTTTATAGCCTGTAAGTGGAAATAATGCTCACAGAGTCTACAAACTGGACTTTCTCTCTTAGCTAAGGGTTTAAATGGGTTCTGCAGGAGATTCCGCAGCTACTGGAGTGCGTTATGAGGCTCTTTAAGCTTCAGAAACTGCAAAGAAGCTTCAAGCTTCCTTAAAAGCTTCAGAGAAAGGATTTAAACCTAAAACAGGTGTAACAGACACAGACGAACATTCTTAATCGATTTAAATAGATTCGAAGGGTTGTAACAAACTGATCTGGGCAGGATTTAAGATCAAATCTCAACAAAATACCACTACCATCAATTTGGGTTCGAAAATAACCCAAATTGGCAGGGTTGAAATTCCAATCAAAATACAAGTCTGAGCTTAATTTAATCACCTTAAAATCATTCAACAGAATCTCAGAATCTACTTAAGTTTCTCAATTCATCAAATCGTACTCAGAATCAAAGTCTCCAACTCAAGTTTGACTGTGAGGCTTCAAAATTGACTTTCTGATTTGAGCTTCTTAATAAGAAATTAAATCCTAGAATGTGATCCTTTCAACCTCAGGAACTCATCCAATCTCTTAGATACGTGTTTCAACCCTAGAAATTAGGGTTCTAGGCTTGTCGCTTGAGCTCCTCAGGTGCTTTGTTTGTCAAAAGAGTTGGAAGGTTTCTACAAGAAGCTGAGGTCATGAACAGCTTCAGTGAACTGCACTGAAGCTTCTAGACACCTTAAATGTGATTTTTAGGCTTCTGTACAGGCTTCTCCAACTCTGCCCAAGTTGGAGAAGATGAAGATCCAATTACAACTCCGGTTATTAAAATTCCAATGAAATGATTTCAGAGTAATCTGTAAACCTCAATTAGTCAATCTGGAGCTTTTCATCAACTTCTATAGGCTGAAGAATAAATTTGACTCGCCGGAGCTCCGGTGAGTCCAGAAAAGGTGAAATATGTGTACAAAAAGGTGAATCGCGCCATTTTCGATTTGAAAAATTTTGTGAGGTCACAAGGAGCCTCAAGATCGCATTTAATTCCTTATTATCTTATTAGATGAAAGGTTAAGCAGTAAATTCAAGTTTTAATAGAATTCTAGTGGTTGAAGCGCAGGACTTGCTCTCCCATCAGATGAGTGGTTGAGGCAAGTCAAAACAATATTGCGATGATAAATATATAAATAATTTATAATTTAAACTACTCCTGAGCTGCCGTTGACAGCGAGCTAAGGAACTTAGATAGAATTAGATATTTACATTATATATAATAATTAATCAAATTAAGATGTTAATTAGGATCCTTTGATGATGAGTTGATGATGTAGGATCCGGTGGATGTGATTCTAAGTCAGCTACTACCACCATGGATAGAAGCAGTAGCTGTTGGAGATGGATTTGGATTAGGCGATTTAGTGATAAAATTAGAGATTAAATGAGTTAGAAATGATCATGAGTGATAGAGGAAGGTGGACAGTGGATTCAAAAGACCAAATTAAGGCTCCAACAAGCTCAAGGAGCTCGCCAGAGTCAAAGAAGACGATCTTGAGAATTCTGAAATTACGTTAATCTAACTAACTAACTATCTAGACTACACCAACTCCTACCTACTGTTACCTAGATGAAGGAGGAAGAGGAACTCCGTCGAAGGCTCATGACGGAGGACGAAATCAGAGGGTATTGAGGAAGATCTCCGACGGGCGAATGTAGATGAGGCAGAGGCACTCCTCGGTCAGCACCTTTGTCCAAGGACACGGTAGACCACGACGAAGTCCCTGAGACAAACGAGGTGGATGGAGGTAGTCAGAAGATGATGTGGAAGGTCGCCGGAGTTGTGGATGAATAGCCTATTGGGTTGGCTACAGAGAAGAAGAGGGAAGGGATCCAACTTGAGAAAAATTGACGGGGTCAGGAGCTATTTATAGTTGACTGTGATGAAGAGGGTGGTGAAGTCTGGACGTGTGAGGAGCTAGAGGAGGTTAACCACCGGCGTCATCTCCGACGACGGTGAGGTTAACTCCCACCTAAAATTAGGACAAAAATATCATCCAGACTGATGGATGAAGATGAGATGGTGAGCGCAAGCTCCAAGAGCTTGGAGATGGTGGAGCAACGTCAGATGTGCGGTGATCGAGCGATGGAAGCACCCTTAGTCGTCAGTCGTTCAACCGGTTGAAGAAGAAGTAGATAGGGACCTATATGCAATGAAACCTAAGGACCTGTATGAGAATTAAGGACCCGATTGAAATGAATTAAAAGGATCTAAATGTAAACTCAGGTTTTTAAGGTTTATTTTAATTTAGATCTTTTTCAGCTTTTTATATATGATTATAAATAAGATAATTATTATGTTTAGACCTTGAATTTACATTTTTGACTTTTTTAGGTTAATTTATTTAATTAGGTAAGTTTATTTAAGTTATTACATACTTATGTATACTTTATGCTTAAGTTAATTAACTTATTAATTAGAGTAATGATTGTTAAGATCTCGAGTCCAATTACCAATAAAATTATTAATAATATTATTTGGATGTTAAAATAGCATTTTTAACTTATTTAAAGGTCCTTTACTATTTATCTCTTATTTTGTAATTAACCCATATACTCTCATATCCTTAGCTAATTAACTAGGAAGACTAGTTAATTAAGGGTACTTAGAGATCATGATGAGTCTCTCATCATACCCCCAAGCCAAAGTTTTGCTAGTCCCTAGAAAAATTAACTAAAGATATGATGATTTAAAGCACTTGATTTTAAATTAATATAAATAACAACTATATAGAGGAAAGCTTAGGTCAGAAAATTTTTAGGTTTAGTATAAATAATTAATATATAGGGCACTTGTGAAAATTTTTTTACTTATACTTATAACATTTTCAAAGCACACTTAAATAATGTTGTTAACAAGAATGTTATTAAGAATTAGAATTCCTAAAAATCTCTTATTCCTTTGTAACTATTCTTAACCCAAATTAGAATACAAAGTGTTTTAAGGAAACAAAACTTAAGAGTTAGGAATTAAATTTTAACTCAAAAACTCAGTAGACTTAAGTTAATCCTTTGTTTATGATATTTGACTTTTATCAATATAAGTTTAAGCAAATTAACTAGATACTCATTATTAATCAAACTTAGAATAGTAAAACTCTAATCTACTAGCCTACAGTACTAAAAACAACTTCTAGACCTAGGATTCTGTCAATTCTTCTCCTTTAGGTCTCAACTTTAAATCCTCAAAACCTAATTTCTTAGGCTTCATTACCCAATACCAAGGTTCAGTAGCTACGATTTTAAAGCATCTGTACTTAGTGAAGAGAATTGTCCTAAAGGCATCCAAAGTTGCAAAAATCCAAATCTTAAGACATCAATTTTCAATCCCAATTATTCCAATTCAAGCCTTTGGCTTGGCCTTACTCAAGTTTGGTTGCTTTCTCCTCACCAGTTTTCTATCCCATGGTCAACACTTTTTGTGTATATCTCCCCGGAGGACCATTGGGTCTCTTATTCCTAATATTTTTATCTCCATTTTTTTTTCACTTTTTCTATAGGTTAGAACAGCCATAAGTAGCGAGGTATTCTTTTTATTTGATGGAAGGAAGGGTAGCATCCTTTGTATTGAGATGCTTTATTTTTATTATGGAAATCTGCATAAGCACCCATTTGTAACAATTCACTCAACTGTAGGGTGTTTTATTTTTTATTTTTTTAATTTCCCCCCTTCTCATTTTTCTTACTAACATTATTCTCCAAATCCTTTCTCTAGGTGAGTGGCACATCCTTCGCCCTTTTAAAAACTGCCCCATGGAAATCCTTCGACTAAAGAGGATTCAAAATCGATCTCTTAACCTCTGTGCTTTCACAGTCTCAGATTCCAACAAGACAATTCTATGTGTGTGAATTTAGATGTTTAGGTTACTTAGCTCTCAAACCAGAGCTTGGATAACAAAGCCCTTCACTCTCAGGTTCTTTAAATTCTTTGTTTCCTCCTATAGGATCGGTCAAGAGAAAATTTACCAAGTTTAGTTATTTGTCTTTAGCCGGTAAGACTTGTAAACTAAAATTCTACTAACTCTATTTAACTAACTCTAAATAGCTGGCCTTTTTACTTTATGATAAAATCAATTTTTCAAAAAGCAAAAAGGATTACTTAATCTAATCGATTAGAAAGTTATAATTTAACCCCAAAACTTAAGTTTAAATCTTAATAGACTTAGTTTCTTAATTCAGGGTAAGAATATAAAAACAAAGCTTAAAAGATTTAAAGATTCCAAATTCAAATAAAATCTTGTTTAAAAATTTTTAAAAGCAAAGTGTGTTTTTACAAAATCTAAATAAGAGTTGAATGCTCTTAAATACTCTATTTGTATTTAATATGCATTTTTTTAGTTTCTAACCTAAAAGAAAATTAAGCTTTTAATTATAAAATATATATATTTTTTTCCTCTTTATTATAGATGAATATACCCCTCTTATTATTTTTAAGAATTTTCATTTTTCAAATTTTTTTATAAGGTTTTCCAATTTTTATGAATTTAAAATTTTTCAAACTTTTATGAAATTTTTTATTTTTAAAAATTTTATCATTTTTGGAATTTTTATTTTTTTAAATTTTTTGAAGATTTAATTTTTATGTGTTTTTTTATTTTTCTATCTATTTACACACTTAAAGTTAAAATTTCACTTCAACACGCCCCCAAGCCAAGATTTTACAATGTCCTCATTGTAAGAAGGGTGAAAAGATATTACACTTCATTTAGTATTGGGTGATGGAAGGAGTCGAATAGAGGAGATCAAAGATCTTTGTGCGGATGATTTCAAGTCTGACCAAAGGTCAGAGTGGTCATCGGACTAAATGAAGGTAATCAGTAAAATATGAAGTGAAAAATTAGAGTGAGTGTAGAAGAGAATCAAAAAGGTAGAAAATAGGAAACAGATATGTACAAAAATGGTGGATGGATTGGGAGAAAAACCCTAGTGGAGCATGTAACATTCTCCAACAAGACCCAAAGGATATGACTCCAAGAAAGGTTTTAAACGTTGACCATTGACTTTGAAGGGTTTATCCTTGTTGGGTTCAGTGATTTTAACAGCTTCGTTGTCGAAGACTCTAACAACAATAAATGACCCTTGCCATGTAGACCTATGTTTACTAGGGAAGAGCTTCAAACGGGCATCAAACAACACCTTCTGACCAGGTGTAAAGGATTTGCGGGAAATAAATTTGTCATGGAAGGCTTTAAATTTCTCCTTATACAACTTTGAACTCTCATAGGAATCATGATGTAATTCCTCAAGTTCTTTAAGCTGCAACCTACGATTTTTACTAGCCTTCGCGAGGTCTAAATTACAGGCTTTAATTGCCCAATAGGCCTTGTGTTCAATTTCTACAGGAAGATGACAGGGTTTCCCGTAAACAAGTCTGTATGGTGACATGCCTATTGCTGTTTTGTGGGCAGTCCTATAAGCCCACAAAGCCTCATCTAAACGGGAAGAGCAATCATTCCTATCGGGTCGAATTGTCATTTGAAGGATCTTTTTGATCTCCTGATTAGAGACCTCGGTTTGCCCATTAGTTTGGGGATGATAAGGTGTAGAAATACGATGTGTAACCCCATATTTTCTATGTAAAGTTCTAAACTAGGCATTAATAAAATGGGAACCGCCGTTAGAAATGATGGCACAAGGTACCCCAAAACGAGCGATAATGTGACTGTATATAAAAGGAATGACAACTCGATGATTATTTGTGCGTGTGGATATGGCTTCAATCCAACGAGAAACATAATCGACAGTAAGTAAAATGTAATGGAAGCCAAAAAAAGATGGAAACAGACCCATAAAGTCTATGCCCCAAATATCAAAGATTTCGCAGACTATAATCGGGTTCAAAGGCATCATGTCTTTTCGTGACATGCCACCAAGTGCTTGGCAGCGACTACATGCCTTACAATAAGTCTGTGAATCAGCAAATAACGTGGGCCAATAAAACCTGCATTGCAAAACTTTTGCAGCGGTCTTTCTACCAGAAAAATGACCACCACAGGCCTGGTCATGACAAAAAGATAGGATAGAATCAATCTCAGAAGAATTGACACAACGCCTGATGATTTGATCATTATAGAGTCAAAAAAGATATGGATCTTCCCAAAAATAGTATTTGGCTTCTGCTTTGAGTCGTGATTTGCGATTCCCGTCCCAGTCTGGCGGGATTGATGTGTAACCAAATAATTAACAATATCTGCATGCCAAGGAAGATCTGTGGATATAGTCAAAAGATGTTCATCAGGGAAGTGTTTAGTGATTGGAGGAGATAATTTGATTGTATCAGAAGGAAGGTGGGAAAGATGGTCAGCAATAACATTCTATCGACCCGTCTTATCACGAATTTCCAGGTCAAATTCTTACAAAAGCAAGATCCATCTGATCAACCTAGGTTTCGTGTCCTTCTTAGATAGAAGGTGTCGGATAGCTGACTGATCAGAGTACATGATAATTTAAGATCCAAGTATATAAGATCTGAACTTTTCTAATCCAAATACTATTGCTAGTAGCTCTTTCTCTGTAACTGTGTAATTCCATTGTGTCTCATTCAATGTTTTACTAGCATAGTCTGATGCTCCTATTGCATAATCTGTCCCAATTAGGTTTTCTGTCCCAAAATAGCTCCTATTGAATAATTTGATGCATCGCTCATGATTTCGAATGGTAAATCCCAATTAGGTGGTTGCAAAATTGGAGCCTGTGTAACTCTGTCTCTCAAAGTTTTAAATGCTGTAATACACTCCTCACTCATCTCAAAAGTAGCATCCTTTGTGAGGAGGTTTGTGAGTGGTCGGGCAATTTTTGAAAAGTCAAGAATGAATCTCCTATAAAATCCCACATGCCCGAGAAATGATCTAATGCCTTTGATCGAGTCAGGAATTGGAAGATTTGCAATTTGATTGATTTTGGCTCTAGAATCATAAAATGGCTCTTCTCCCAACTAAGGACAAGGTTTACTTTAATGCATCTTTTAAGAACCTTCAACAAATTATCCAAGCACATATCAAATTTCTTCCCTAAGACTGAAAAATCATCCATAAAAACCTCCATATATTCACCCACCATTTTGGTAAAAATGGCTAACATGCAACGTTGAAAAGTCGCGGGTGCGTTGCAAAGCCCAAATGTCATTCTTCGGAAAGAAAAGGTTCCGAAGGGGTAGGTGAAAGTTCTTTTCTCTTGATCTTCGGGATAAATTGCAACTTGATTATATCCAGAGTAACCATCTAGAAAGTAGAACCTATTACCAGCTAATCTCTCAAGAATATGATCAATGAATAGTAAAGGAAAATGGTCCTTCTTTGTAACAGTGTTCAACTTACGATAATCAATGCAAACCCGCCGCAAATTCGCAATTCTTGTGGGAATAGTTTCTCCAGATTCAGTTTTGATTATGGTAAGTCCTGCCTTTTTGGGTACCACTTGAATTGGACTCACCTAAGGGTTATCAGATGTGGGATAGATAATGTCAGCATCAAGCCACTTAATTATTTCTTTCTTAACGACTTCCTTTAAATTCGGATTTAAACGTCTTTGAGCTTCTCTTGAAGGTCGTGCCCCATCTTCAATATAGATGCGATGAGTACAAAATTGGGGCTAATCCCGGTGAGATCATGTAGAGTCCACCCAATTGCCTTCTTTTCATCTCGAAGAACCTTCATCACTTTAAATTCTTACGATTCAGATAGATGAGAATTGTTTATTACAGGATATGTATAATCAGATTCTAGATATACATATTTAAGATTGTCAGACAATGGTTTCAATTCAAGCACAAAAGTAGAATCAACAATAGAATTTGGGGGAGATTTTCGATTGCGAAAAGTGAATTAGATGATTCAGATTCAGATTCAGATTCAGGATTGAGTAAAGATTCCAACAAAATGATTTCATCGCTTTGAGGGTATGGATATCAAAAGGTGTGCTCTCTAATTCTAAGGAACTAATGTCATCCTCAAAAGCTGCTATAGATTTTATTTCCTCAATCCATTCACAATTAAATCCACTAGAAGATCTAAATATATCTAACTTAATTGTCTTCTCCCCAAATTTCAATTCAATCTTTCCTAATTCACAATCAATGTTGGCTTTTGCAGTAGCCAAAAAGGGTCTCCCTAAGATAATTGGGGTGTGGCTAATGTATTCGGGTACTTCCATATCAAGGACAATAAAATCTACAGGGAAGTAAAAATCCCAAACTCTTACAATAACATCCTTCAACATTCCTTTAGATGACTTAATAGATCTATCGGCTAATTATAGAGTCCCATTGGTAGACTTAAGGTTTTCTATTTTAAAATGTTTTACCAAAGAAAAAGAAATGAGGTTAATAGAAGCTCCTAAATCTAGGAGAACTCTATCAAAACACTGACCCCCAATTATACAAGAAATAAATGGAGATCCTGGATCTTTCTTTTCCAAAGGAAGCGTACTTGAAATAATAGAGCTCACATGCTCCGAAAGTATCATAGTGCTTCCTTTCTTCGGCTTACGCTTAGGAGTACATAATTCCTTAAGTAATCTTGAGTAAGTCGAAATGTGTTTGATAGCATCTAGGAGTGGGATATTAATGTGTACCTATTCAAAAATCTTAATCAAATCTTCATCTAATGTAACAGGTTATTTTTGTTTCCTAGTCTTCTTCAAAGCTTCTGGAAATGGGATGTGGATTCCCTGTTCTACTGAGGTATTTATCTGATCTCGCGAATTAGCAGGAATTGCTGGATCGGGTTCTGCACCTCTTCCAGGTGTAGAAACAGGGGTCGATCTAGATATACTAGGGTCTTGGGATAGATTCCTTGGATAAACTGGATCCCCAGTGGAAGTTCCATGGCAGGTTGTAACAGAGTTAATACCTGCATGAGAAGAAGCAGCTGATGAAGAAGAAGATGCTTGTGTGTTTTGGAAAGATGGATTATTGATTCAATGTTGATTCAAAATTGATTATTGTTGATTAGGATATTCAAAATCATGATTAGAAGTGGGTGGATTTGGATTTAGATTTGGATTCAGGGGTAATTGATTAAGGAGATGGACATGTCCCTGATTCAGATTTTGAACTCCCGGGTGTTGTCTTTGCTGGATATTCCTAAGGTTTGGAATTGGCTGGGATGGAAGGGCCCCTAGCCGATGAGATTCAGTTAATTGCGTGATTTGACCCCTGAGATCAGCCAATTCTGCCGAACATTGTCATTGGACTTCAGCAAGAGCCTCAGCATTTTGTCGCTGTCTCTCAGTCATAGCTCCCAAAATGTGGTCTAGCTATGAATCTCTATTTGGCCCTATGGGGTTTTGCGAACCTGCGTAAAATGGCATCGCATTGTGTTGCTAAAAGGATAATGTAGGCGGGTTTTGTCTGGTCTAAGTCGGATATGATGGTCTTTGTGTATGGTCAGTGATGAGACACTCATCATGATCTCTAATTACCCCTAATTAACTAGTCTTCCCAGTTAATTAGCTAAGGTTATGAACATATAAGGGTTAATTATAGAATAAGGGATGTTTAGTAAAGGACCTTAAAATAAGTTAAAAATGACATTTTATCAGTCAATTAACATTATTAATAATCTAGATAAGAATTGGACTCGAAATCCTATTAATCATACCCTTAATTAATAAGATAAGTAACTTAAACATAATGTATACCTAAGTATATAATAACTTAAGTAATTTTAGTTAATCTAATAAATTAATCTAAAAAGGTTAAAAATATAAATTCAAGGTGAAAACATAATATTTACCTTATTTACTAACATATATAAAAAGTTGAAAAAGATCTAAGTTAAAATAAACCTTTAAAACTTGGGTTTACATTTATGTCCTTTAAATTCATTACAATCGGTCCTTATTTCTCACACAGGTCCTTAAGTTTTATTACAATTAAGTCCCTTTCCTTCTTCTTCTTCAGCCGAATGAATGGCTGGCGACGGAGAGTCATGCCACCGCATGATCACCGCCCTGCCGACATCAATCTTCTTTGTCCAAGCTCTTGCAGCTTGCGCTCACCACCTCCTCTTGATCTACCAGTCTGGATTAACCGGAAATCCTAATTTCCAGTGGGAGATAACCTCACCTGAAGGTTCTACCCTTGTACTAGGAGGGGTGAGATCAGCGTGACAAAAAAAATGCGGAATTGAAAATATATAAAGCAATCTCACAAAAATAAGCAATCACAAAATGTACACAAAGATTTTTAGGTGAAAACCCAAACCGGGTAAAAACCACCACCTAACCCTCTCGAGTTAGGATTTTCCGATCAACCTAGTTGATCAAATCCACTAACCGAATCACTTTGAACGAGGGTGATTCAACCTCAATACAACCACGCTACAAGTACGAGGGTAGCGTTCCTCAACCCCTTCTCTCCACGAGAAGGATTTTGTCCCACGAAGGAGACGGGAATTCGCAAAGCGAATACCCAACCAAAATACAAAGATAAAATAAAACAACAGTCCTATAGAGCCAACAAAATTAAACCTAGCTTCTATAGGAAATAGGAAACTCCCCTTTGCAAGGAGTGCGTCGACGATGACGCGGTGCGTGTGCCACGCGACGGCGCTACGTCGCTCTCGTTATCAACAGCGGGAGAGCGGGCGCGCGAAGGCTTGATGCTCTCAAGAGAATGAAACTAGAGCTTGGAGAGCAAGGGCCTCAATTGGACACAAAAGAGTGGAACTAAGTTGCTTAGGTGTGTCTCTTGTTTCTCTTAGTGTGTATTTTGTGTTACAAAGGTTCCCCTCTATTTATAGAGGCCTTAGGAAGGTTTTGGAAGGCTTGGAAAAGCTTCCATAGCCGTTGGGTGCAAAGCCCAAGAGAATCAGGCCGAAATCAGGACAATGATTGCATTTGACAGGGTTATCAGACGTCTAACTCTGGCATCAGACGTCTGGAAGGCCACTTTAAGACGTCTGATTCCAAGGTCAGACGTCTGATTCTATGCGGGTTTCTCCCTGACTTGAATCAGATCTAAACAGGGTTTTTGTGCAAGTCCATCAGACGACATACAGGACGTCTGGCACTAAGTCTGGACGTCTGGAAACCTACTTTTACTGTGGGAATTGATTTCCAAACGTTGCAACGGCTAGAAAATCTCTGAGAAGAGATTTTGGGTTAGCCGAGGCAAAACAGTCATTTATCAGACGTCTGGTAAGTCCTATGGACGTCTGATAAGGCTCTAACGGTCATAATCTTGAGTGTTTTCCAAGGCAGCCAACGGTCCACTAATTGGACGTCTGGCAAAGTCATCAGACGTCTCCTAAGACGTCTGGTATAAGGTCTGGACGTCTGAATTCATCAGACAGAACTAACTATGTCCAGCCTAACAGTTATCAGACGTCTGAAACAACAGTCAGACGTCTTAAAATCCTTTATCAGACGTCTGATTCGTGAATTAGACGTCTGGAAAGTCTGTTTTAACCCTATATTGGTTTTCTAAGTGTTCTACAGAAAACCTACGTATCCTAGGGTTGTGCAGGTGTTCCTAGGACTTCTGTTAGGGTTCTTTGAGGCTCTTTAACATAATGTCTAAGGAAAATAAAGAGCAAGAAAATAAATACAAGAGATACATGAAAGGATAAAAAAGAATCTATCCTATTCTTCTTGTCTTCCATCTCCAATCTTTCGCTCCACGCGAACCTCCTCTATTTTCCGTCAAGCTCCTCCAATCCGTCCTGGATGCGAGCTCGAACTCCGTCTAAACACGTCCTCATTTGCAATTGACTTGAAATCTAGGACTCAAATTGCAAATGTTAAATAACACGTGTTTTGTTATCATCAAAATAAATGATCGTGGTGCTCTAGCACCAACATCACCATCATCGGAGATGACGTCAAAGGTTAAGCTCCTCAAGCTCCTTCTTCGGCTAGACCCCGCCATTCTCTTTGCCGCCAACTACTATAAATACCCCCTCAACCCTTAGATTTTACTCAAGTTGGCTCCCTTCCCTCTTCTAACAATGTAGCCAACTTCGGCGACTTTCCATCTCACTTTTCGACTTCCTCCATCCATCTTAATCAACCGAGGAGATCCGCCATGGTCTGCCGCATCTCTGACACAAGCATCGACCTAAGGAGTCCTCTACTCCACCTCAAATCTGCCCGCCGGAGATCTTTCTTCCATCCTCTGATTTCGTTGCCCACCATGAGACTTTGGCAGAACCCTATAAACCCCTTCGTCCAGGTAACAATAGATTAGGAGTAGGAGTAGGAGTAGGGGTAGGTTAGCTTAGTTAGGTAGGTAGTTAGTTAGATTAGATGTAATTTTAGAATTTCAGTGTCATCTTCTTCGACTCCAGTGAACTCCTTGAGCTCGCCAGAGCTTTAATTTCATCTTTTGAATTCACTGTCCACTTTCCTTTATCTTCCACAATCATTTCTAATCCTTAATCATTAATTGAATCATCTGATCGCCTAATTCACATTCCACTTCCACCAACTACTGTCACTGTCCATGGCGATAGTAGTCGAGCTAATTCCACCTTCACTGGGTCTTCCATCATTTATCCATCACTTATGGACCCTAATCGACACTATAATACATATTATTATCACATATAAATTAAATGCTCAATCTTAATTAAGCTCCTGAGCTCGTTGTCAATGGTGGCTCAGGAGCAGTTCAAACTATTAATTAACTATATAATTATGACTGCTATTATCTGTTGACTTGTTTTAACCGCTCAATCGAGTGGTTAAACAAGACCTAAGCTTAATTCAAATCATATTTTTAAAGAAACGAATTCACTGTCAAATCTTACAAATAAAGAGACAAATGAAGAATTAAATGTGATTCTGAGGTTCCTTGCAACCTCAGGATCCTTATTAGATTAAAAATGGCATAATTTCACAATCTATGCATAGTTTACATATTTTCTGTACTCACCGGAGCTCCGACGAGCCATTCTTGAGCTTCAGCCTCTAGAATTTGTTGAGAAGCTCCAGAATGATTCAAATCTGATCACTAATTAATTTGAGGATGTTTAATTGAGGATTTAGCCACTGGAGCTGTAGATAGGTCTTCATCTTCTCCAACACTAGTAGAGTTGGAGAAGTCTGATAGAAGAGATCTGAGAAGAATTTAAGGTATCTAGAAGCTTCAGTGCGATGCACTAAAGCTGTTTATGCTCGTAGAATACTGTAACAACCTCTGAATGGCTCTGACGAACACACACCTTTTCAAGCTCAGGTGGCAAGCATGAAACCCTAGAAATCTTGGACAAAGTGCCTATCTGAGAATCTGGATGAGTTTCTAAGGTTGAGAAGACTCTATTTGAGGCTTTGATTTCTTGAGAGAAGGCTTTGAATAGAAAGTCAATTTTTTGTGCCTTCACAGTCAAACTGAGTTTGATTATGGAGTTCTGAGCTCAATTTGAGGAATGGATGAGTTTAAGTTGTTTCTGGGACCTTGTTGGATGGTTTTAGAGTGACTAAACTGAGCTCAAGTGAATAATTTAGTGAGAATTCAAATTTTGTCAATTTGGATTACTTTCGAACCCAAACTAACAGTAGTGCCATTTTGTTGAGTTTGAACTTGAATCCTACCCAGATAAGTCAATTACAACCCATAGAACTAGTTTAAATTGATCAGTAATGTTTCTCTATGTCTGTCTACCTATTTCAAGTCTGAAAATTCAAACTCTGAAGCTTTCAGAGAAGCTTCAAGCTTCTCTGCTGTTCCTAACGGCCTTGTGAACTTAAAGACTACTCCAACAAATGTGGAATAATTTGTAGAACCTGTACAGACCTTTAAATGAGAGAGAAAAGTCCATCTGAGGACTCTGTGACATTAAAATCCTTTCCAGGCAATAATAACCTGTAGGAACCCCTAATTTCACTCTTCAAATTGAAGAGGAAAACATCCTCTAAACCTTAAATTGACCCTACAATTGTGTAGATCTGTCTTAAAGCTTTCTAACAAACTTTAAATCCCTTGAAACGGAGCTCTGAGCTGGGAGATATGATTGGTTGAAGTTGGGTCTGGAAGGGGTTAAGATAGTCCCACATCGTCAGTTTCTGAGCACACGCCTTCGAACAAAAGCAATTTGTTACATAGGCTTCCCAGTCGTCAACGCTCAGCGCACCGGTTACCAATCTAAGCATTCTGAATCTATCTGAGCATGTGTATGTGTGTGTGTGGGCATGTGTGCCTACGGGTGTGCACCCGAGTGGTCGTGAGCGAGAGTGCCCTAGGAGGGCGAGGCTTGGGAGGCTGGTTGAGCCGGATTGGCTGGAAAATATGAACCAAAATAAAATAAACGGAAATCAAACCTAATTGAGATTAGGCGAGGATCGAGTAGAGTCTGGTCCCACCCTAGTCTCAGGGTGCTGTGTATCCTCGAAAAGACCTCGTCGCAAATAAAATAATTTTTAGTTAAAAAGGAAAATAAACCCGGTTCCACTGATGGTTCAAAAGAAAGCTTAAGGAAAAGAAGAGCTAATGGTTGTTAAATGCTAAGTGTTAAACTGAAGGCTAAGAAAGCAAAGGAATGAAAGGGGAACAGGCACTACTAAGAGGACTAAGAAGAAGACCTAAGGGAGGAGAAGAAGGCAGGAACAGAACAGAAGAAGAGAGGTAAGAAAGAGAGCTCGAGATAGAAAATAAAAGGAAAAGAAGAGAAAGAAAGAGAGAAGAAGAGAGAGGCTGAAGAAGTAAAGAAAGGATATTATTTTTTTTCTTGCATCATTTTAATTACTTTTTGTTCTTAATTGTAAAAAGGCATGTTTTAATAGAACAACTTTTATTGCCTTAATTTCTTTTGAAATAAAATTGAAAAACTAACATGTTTACTTGTTAATAAAGTACATCATTTGAGTAAATATGTTTTTCATATGGAATTTTGTATATTTTTTATAGTTTAAATATTTCGGCAAAATTCATGCTCTTAAAATCAACTTAGTTATACCTCCTAAACTTATAAAGAAAATAAAAGATAATTGGTGAATTCAGAAAAAAAAATTATACCTCCCAGTGAACAACCTGAACTCAACAAGTAAAAATTTCTAAAATGTTAGGTTAATTTGACCCTATACTACACAACCGACACAATTTCGAGTTAACCTAAGTGACTTTTTCTACTCTTAATTAAGTGAAATTAACTTAATTACTGAGTTGAGTGAATTCACGCAATCAACCAAGAGAAGTTATGGTGATTACGCCATCCAGGATTATAGGAATTTGAATATGGGTTTGATCTTGGTGTGTATCCCAGAATGGCATTTAAATCTAGAGGATAAGGCATGTTTTTTGCAAAAGGTATGGGTAGGGAAAAGGTTGGGTAAGATTGTGGGACACAGGTCCCTCCATGGGTTGGTGGAGGAGTAGATAGAAAACCCAAGGAAGATGGATCTCTAGAATCCAGATTATTCACAAATTCCCTCCCCGCGAGAATTTGCGAAATAGGTGAATATGCGAGATTCGTAGCAAGTAGAGGCGTAAGAGTCTTCATATTTCTGACCTCGTGGAGATGCTTTGCTACGATATCAACTTTGTCCAGTTTTTCTGCAATTATTTCCAAGTCCTTTGAACTGGATGGGTTACCGATCTCATGAATGCCCTTGTGCGGATTCTGATGATTTGTGTTTGTGCCCCACGTAAATTGTGACATTGATGCGCTATTGATCGAGTTTTCTACCATCCCTTCAAATAATTCTGATGCGGATTCTGCGTCATGATTTAGGAAGTTCCCTCCACAAGAGGCATCGACTAGATTGCGAATGCCCTCTTGTAAATCGTAGTAGAAGATATACATGAGTTACCAATGAGGGATGTCATGATGTGGGCATTTCCTTTGTAATTCATGAAAATGTTCACATGCTTCATGAATTGGTTCTCCTTGGTTTTGATTGAAAGTAGTAATAGCTCGCCTTAAAGCATTAGTTCGACCAATAGGAAGGAATTTTTTTAGAAATGCGGATTCGAGTTTAGCCCAAGTTGAGATTGGTCTTGCCATTGTTCTATACCAATAAGCAGCTTTGTCTTTAAGGCTAAAAGAGAACATCTTCATTAGTAGGATTTCCCTATTGTGATTTCGAGGGCCAAGAGTTTGAGATAGATTCTTTAGATCTTCTATGTGTTGGAATGGATCCTCGGATGCAAATCCATGAAAGTGAGGGATTAGACCAATAATATTCAGCTTTAATTCAAGATCATTCTCCCTAATAGGTATCCTAACATTAGGCTCTACTTGTGCATTAGATGGATTGTAGTAATCTCTAAGTAGAGGCCTTGGACGAGGAATCGGTAAATCAGGGATAACAAAACCTGCCTCAGATTGAGGTGGAGGATGGGTTTGAAGAGTCTGAAGATTATTTAAGGCTGCTGTTAATAGATCAATTTGTCTAATCTGCTCAAGCATCCTAAGATTCTGGTTCAGGAGTACCTCATGAACATCAAAAGGCGACATCTCCCCCTGACCAGAAGAGGAAGGAATCTTGGGATTTTGATTCTGCAACTGATCCATAGAGGTAGATGGATCAGACCGGAAAACCATTGGTTACTTATCTGCAACTGACCTAGGATCACCTGTCAAAGACGTTGCAAGAGGCGGATGCAAGGATCGCCTCTCATCCATAAAAGGAAAAAAATATGTGCAAGTGCACACACACACCACAGAAAAAACAGCAGCACAAAAACTCAAAACAGCGCAAAGACACGAGTTTTGCTCTTCTTTCAAAGGAAAGAAGAGATTCCTAAGATACGCAAAAGTAATTTGATGCAAACAAATAGAGTAACAGTATCAAAATACGTGTCCTAATCTATGTCTACGCAGGTGCATATCCTTAAGGCTCGAAGGTCTAAGATCTAGGATCGAGACCGCTCGCTACTAACTCCCCAGGGCTTTAGTTGTGAGACAGACTTGTTGATCTTCGACCAAAGCCCTAAGAGGTGCAAAGAGGAGAGATAGAAAAATAGAGTCGTGTGACTCTAGTGATCACACTGTGTGTGTGACAGCATGCAATAGACGATAGCGATAGAAAATCCCACATGCATTCTACAATCAGATTTAAGTCACAATTTTTAATTTTCCTCTTTTTAGTTAATTTTTTTTTTCAAAACTATATCAAATGAATTACAATGGCTGCCTTTTAAGTCTTTTCAAACAAAGTATGTGATCTTTTCTAAAATCTCAAAGACAGGGATCTACGTGTTTTTTTTTCGCGTTTTCCCGCTGATGCGGGAAAAATAGTAAAGAATTCCTGAGTCAAATTCGCAAAAATACTAGCTGAAAATACACTCCTAAAAGTGTATGCCTATTATATGCTGCTGCTAGTTAGATAGTATGTACTTTTGTATTTTTTTATTTTTAAAATGCAACAAATCAAACTACTCTAAAGACTAAGACTAGAAATACTTACAACAAAAATAGAAATAGAAACAGAATCCCGCCTTCTCCTAAGATTACCCGTGAAGGTAAACCTGAAAAGAAGACAGAAAACAAAACAAAAACAAAACAAAACACAACTAATTAGAACAAAAATATTAAAAATAGAATTATAATTACAAATACCTCTTAATTTTACAATTAAACCAAATAAATTTTAGTGAATTAAGAGATTGCCTCCCCGGCAACGGCGCCATTAAAATGATCGTTTCTTCACCTCAACCTAGTTAATTAAGTTAATTTTACTTAATTAAGAGTGGAAGAGAGTAACTTAGGTTAACTCCAGATTGTGTTGGTCAGTAGCATAGAGTCGAATTAACCTAACATTTTAGAATTTTTAACTAGTTGAGTCTAGGTCGTTCGCTGAGAGGTAAATGTCATTTTAAATTCACTAATTAACTCTATATATATTATAAGAAAAGGAGGTAAATTAATTAATTGTAGAAACATGAATTTTGCAAAAATTGATTTAGATTGAAGAAATATGCAAAATCCCATATGAAATCTTATTTTCATCATTTATTTCAAAAGATTTAAGACAAATAAGAGTTTATATATTCAAAACATGCCATATTACAACAATTAAAAGCAATTCTTGTTGCAACAATTAAAAAGAAATAAAACATCTCTTTTACACTTTAGCCTCTCTCTCTTTCTTTTCTCTCTCTTTCTTTATCTCGTTTTATTCTATTTATCCTTTATTTTCCTCTCTCTTTTTATTTCTCTCTTATTCCCTCGAGCTTCTTTTCTTTCTTCTCCTGTTCTGCCTTCTTCTTCTCCCTTAGTATTTCCTTAAGCCTCCTCCTTAGTCTTCATGCCTGTTATTCCTTCTCTTTTTCCTTCTTATGTTTCCTCTCTTCCTTTCTTTTTCTTCCCTTAGCCTTTCTTCTTCAACACTTAGCTTCTCAGCACTTTGCCTTCAGCTCTTCTTCTGCCTTCAGCACTTAGCTTTTAATCTTCCATTCCTTAGCTTTTCTTTGGCTGAACTGGGTTTTCCTTTTAACCAAAAATTGGTTTATGATTTGCGACGAGGACCTTTCGAGGATACACAGCACCCTTCTCAGGGTAGGACCAGATCCTACTCAATCCTCGCCTGATTCTAGTTATTTGGTTATTTTCGGTTCATTTTTCTTTCGAGCCAAACCAACCCAATCGCCTCCCAGGCCTCACCCTCCAAGGGCCACAACAGATCACACATGCCCACTCAGGAGCACACCCGCAGGCACACACTTGTCTGCACACACACACAGATGCTCAGTTGCTCAGGTTTCTTTTCGCGCCCAGCGCTTGACGACTGATATGCCACAGTAACAAATTCATTTTATACGGAGGTGCGTGCTCAAAGGTTTACGATGTGGGACTTTAATTTCCCCTTCCAGACCTGACTTCAAGTGAGGATAACTTCTAACTCAGAGCTCCAAATCAAGCGAATCAAAGCTTGATGGAAAGCTCTAAGGTAGCTCTACAAGATTATGCTATCAATTTAAGGTGAAGGGATAGTTTTCCTCTTCAATTTGAAGAGCAAATCTAAGGGCTTCCTACGGGGTTTTTACGGCCTGGAAGTAGAAATAATGCTCATAGAGTCTACAAACTAGACTTTCTCTCTAAGCTAAGGGTTTAAATGGGTTCTGCAAAAGATTCCGTAGCTACTAGAGTGGGTTATGAGGCTCTTTAAGCTTCAGGAACTGCAAAGAAGCTTCAAGCTTCTCTGAAAGCTTCAGAGAAAAGATTTAAACCTATAACAGGTGTAACAGACACAGAAGAACATTCTTAATCGATTTAAATAGATTCTAAGGGTTGTAACAAACTGATCTGAGCAAGATTTAAGATCAAATCTCAACAAAATACCACTGCCATCAGTTTGGGTTCGAAAACAACCCAAACTAGCAAGGTCGAAATTCAAATCAAAATACAAGTCTGAGCTCAATTTAATCACCCCAAAATCATTCAACAGAATCTCAGAATCAACTTAAGTTTCTCAATTCATCAAATCAGGCTGAAAATCAAAGTCTCCAACTCAAGTTTGACTGTGAGGCCTCAAAATTGACTTTCTGATTTAAGCTTCTTAACAAGAAATTAAAGCCTAGAATGTGATCCTTTCAACCTCAGGAACTCATCCAATCTCTTAGACAAGTGTTTCAACCCTAGAAATTATGGTTCCAGGCTTGTCATTTAATCTTCTAAGGTGCTTTGTTCGTCAGAAGAGTTGGAAGGTTTGTACAATAAGTTGAGGTCATGAACAGCTTCAGTGCACTGCACTGAAGCTTCTAGACACCTTAAATGTTATTTTTAGGTTTCTGTACAGGCTTCTTCAACTCCGCCTGAGTTGGAGAAGATGAAGATCCAAGTACAACTCCAGTTATTAAAATTCCAATGAAATGATTTCAGAGTAATCAGTAAACCTCAATTAGTCAATCTGGAGCTTTTCATCAACTTCTATAGGCTGAAGAATAAATTTGACTCACCGACGCTCGTCGAAGCTTTGGTGAGTCCAGAAAAAGTGAAATATGTGTACAGAAAGGTGAATCGCACCATTTTCACTTTGAAAAATTTCCTGAGGTCACAAGGAACCTCAGGATCGCATTTAATTCCTTATTATCTTATTAGATGAAAGATTAAGCAGTAAATTCAAGTTTTAATAGAATTCGAGTGGTTGAAGCATAGGACTTGCTCTCCCACTCAGATGAGTGGTTGAGGCAAGTCAAAGCAATATTGTGATGATCAATATATATACATTTTATAATTTAAACTACTTCTGAGCCACCATTGACAACGAGCTCAGGAACTTAGATAGAATTAGGTATTTACATTATATATAATAATTAATCAAATTAAGATGTTAATTAGGATCCTTTGCTGATGAGTTGATGATGTAGGATCCAGTGGATGTGATTCGAAGTCAGCTACTGCCACCCTGGACAGCAGCAGTAGCTGCTGGAGATGGATTTGGATTAGGCGATTTAGTGATAAAATTAGTGATTAAATGAGTTAGAAATGATCAGGAGTGATAGAGGAAGGTGGACAGTGGATTCAAAAGACTAAATTAAGGCTCCAGCAAGCTCAAGGAGCTCGCCGAAGTCAAAGAAGACAATCTTGAGAATTCTGAAATTATGCTAATCTAACTAACTATCTAGACTACTACTCCTACTCCTACTCCTACCTACTGTTACCTAGACGAAGGAGGCAGAGGAACTCAGTCGAAGGCTCATGATGGAGGATGAAATCAGGGGGTATTGAGGAAGATCTCCGATAGGCAAATGTGGATGAGGCAGAGGCACTCCTCGGTCAGCACCTTTATCTAAGGGCACGACAGACCTCGGCGAAGTCCCTAAGCCAAACGAAGTGGGCGGAGGAAGTCAAAAGATGATGTGGAAGGTCGCCAGAGTTGTGGAAGAATAGCCTATTGGGTTGGCTATAGAGAAGAAGAGGGAAGGGATCCAACTTGAGAAAAATCGAGGGGGTCAGGGGTTATTTATAGTTGACGGCAATGAAGAGGGTGATGAAGTCTGGACGTGTGAGGAGCTAGAGGAGGTTAACCACCGGTGTCGTCTCCGATGACGGCGAGGTTAACTTCCACCTTTAATTAGGACAACAATATCATCCAGATAGATGGATGAAGATGGGATGGTGAGCGCAAGCTCCAGGACCTTGGAGAAGGTGGAGCGATGTTGGATGTGCGGTGATCGAACGGTGGAAGCACCCTCAGTCGTCAGCCATTCAACCGGCTAAAGAAGAAGAAGAAGAAGAAGTAGATAGGGACCTATATGCAATGAAACCTAAGGACCTATATGAGAATTAAGGACCCGACTAAAATGAATTAAAAGGATCTAAATGTAAACTCAGGTTTTTAAGGTTTCTTTTAATTTAGATCTTTTTCAACTTTTTATATATGATTATGAATAAGGTAATTATTATGTTTAGACCTTGAATTTACATTTTTGACCTTTTTAGGTTAATTTATTTAATTAGGTAAGGTTATTTAAGTTATTACATACTTATGTATACTTTATGCTTAAGTTAATTAACTTATTAATTAGAGGAATGACTGTTAAGATCTTGAGTTCAATTACCAATCAAACTATTATAATATTATTTGGATGTTAAAATAGCATTTTTAACTTATTTAAAAGTCGTTTACTATATATCCCTTATTTTATAATTAACCCATATACTCTCATATCTTTAGTTAATTAACTAGGAAGACTAGTTAATTAGGGGTAATTAGAGGTCATGATGAGTCTCTCATCACCTGCTAGTGTGTGTAGCGGGTGAGGAGTGCACACGTATGGTGAGTGGGACCTCACCCCATGCATTGAGGCGAACAACCTCTATCACAAATTCACTTTATACGTCGCCAGATTCTTCTACGCTAACAATGTGGACTAATCCCACTGTTGTTCCTCACGTACAGCTTTTGCACGACTGCTGCAACTGGTGTCAAAGGATTAAGGATGTTGGAGATGCTCCTTCAATCAATTGAAGCCCCAGGTGGGATTCAAGGATCTATTTGCCTCGAGTGTAG
This sequence comes from Thalassia testudinum, assembly GCA_037157565.1. Lineage (NCBI taxonomy): Eukaryota > Viridiplantae > Streptophyta > Magnoliopsida > Alismatales > Hydrocharitaceae > Thalassia > Thalassia testudinum. The sequence goes on along the minus strand of JAZHRO010000025.1, from coordinate 19,950,913 downwards.
GTTGAAGTAGGTCGAATGGAAGTCGAAGAGAGGCAAACTGAGCCAGAGAAGATGGTAGCGATGGTGGCTGTCCAGCGATGTATCTAAAATGAAAAACACGGGCTAAACACCCTAATTAGTATGCTCAGGAGGTTCACCGTGAGGTGGGGAACATGATGGTGGTGGATTTAAGGTTTACGGTGCTCGATGAAGTGCTGATGGTAACGGAGGAAGCCTGTGTGAGTACGTGTGATCGATGGAGTGCGTGAGAGACCAAAATCCCAAATTTCCTTGGGGCTTTGGATTAGTGAGACGAGGCTATGCTCATGGACTCAGTGGCGAGAGGTTTGGTGTAATGTGGTGATCGAACGATTTCACTGGAGCTTCGTCGACGTAATGGAAGATAGAGGTGCTACAATATGTGTGGTGGTCGAAAGTGAAGTGTAGGTAGATAAAAATGAAGAGGGAAGGAGACGAAGAGATCTGGGGGAGCTAAGAGTTGAAATGGAGGGATCTTGATGCCGGCTGTGATGGGCCGACATCAAGAAAGGTGAATGCTCCAGTGAGGGAGAGCGGCGACGTCGATGGGAAGGAGGGCTACTGCTGGGTACGGTGAGGAGCAAAAGATAGAGGGAAGAAGGTTCCCTCTGCCTACCATATGTGGCATAGGGCGACTAAGGAAAAATAGAGGGGTTGCTGGAGCTTGGTTGGAGCAGGCCGAAGAAGGAAGAGAAGAGGGTTTTTCTGGCCCTAAACCACGCTGAGGAGTACGATCAAGCAGCGAAGGTCTTTTTAAAGGGTCGAGGACGAGCTCCAAGCTTGCGAAGAAGCTTGAATAGCTAAAAATTTCAGGGAGAGGAATCCCTAGAAATCTTGAGTTCACTCTAGCTCAGGAGCTCAATTTGGAGATTGAGATGCTATCTGCTAGATTGGGCAACTTCTCATGGGTCTTCCCACTAAGTTTGGAGGTGATTGGATCTAATTTGTGAGAGAACCTCCCTTGATCCTTGTTGAAGATGCATTCCCACCGTTAATTGCGATAGGGACCAGAATGAAGGACATGATGAGATGTTAGGGGCCCATTTGCAAATGATTCAGAGCCTAAGAGGGTAAATGTAAGAAATAGAGTATTAAAGGGCTAAATTGCAAACTAGGTCAAGATAGACTCTGATTGGGTACAAATTTTGGTACCAACCTAATTTAAACCCAAGGAATCTAATAGTGAAGTTGGATTTTAATTTTGATCACGTTTGAATCAAAAATTTGCACAGAAGTCCAAATTTGGTTAAATTTCGTTTAAGACTATTTTAGGTCAAAATGGGTTCAAATGGCCAAACCAAGAGTACCAAACCTCTTAGAATATTTTTATATGAAATTTAGGAGGTTTAGATGAATTTTATTCTGACCAAAACCTCTTTAACTTAAGTGGATTGATAATTAGGGTTTTTGTGTTAATTCGATTCTTGAAATGCATGAAAACCTGTTTCTTTCAATGTTGAGCCACTTTTTGGACTTTTAAGCTCATTTGACCTTCATTTAACCCCTAAGTGACCCTGTGGTTAATCTGTGTTTCTGATGTATTGTTAAAATTACAGAATTAACCCTAATTTCCCATTCTTTTCTCAATTCAATTCACGATAATGCAGGATTACGACCCTCAGATGATTAAGTAGGAGATTTTATCCATCATACCTGACTAAAAGTGGATAGTTAGGTCCAATGATGGTGTTCCCATCATACCCCCATGCCTAACTTTTGCTAATCCCTTAGCAAAATCTTATGGATCTAACCAGATCTACTAAGCCAGATGTAACCGTCAAGATAACCTACTAAGCCTCATCTTTAGAAATCAGATTAAAATACCAACAATAAGCCTAGAGGTATTCAAGTACCAGCCAAGATCTAGACCTGACCAGCTTCAGCCTAAGTCTACCGCAACGATTTCTAAGGCCCACAAAAACTGCCTAGAGGTTCGTTGACCCCCAACGGTTAAAGCACCCGTATGTAGACATATCATGTCTAGGTTTAGTTTGCTTGTGCATTTTTTTTAAAGAGAGATAAAGAAGGATTTTTCATTTTAAGAGTTTCCACTCTTTTTCTTTTAGATTTCCCTAAATCCAGCCTTGGATTGGCCCTAAACACAATCTGTATGAGATTCCTTGTCCCTACCATCAATCCTCGAAGGGTCCCTAGCAATCAATGCTTCAGGATAGCATCACCCATGGAAATCCCCAGAACCTTGGCTTTTGACACTTCGGGATAGTGCCTCCCATGGCATTCTGTAGCTAAATTCAGGCCCTGGCAATCGACATTTTAGGATAATCCCACCCATGGCACCTAAACCGACATAAGGTGCTTACATTACCCCGATAGGATATTTAGATATCCTAGGAGACAAGCACCAAGGTGACGATGTGTTAATACGCATCTTCGAGGGGAATATTCCACCTCTCTGCTTCAGGAACTCATCCAATCAACTTGTGTCTTTAAGCGCTCCTAAGCTGGATCTTTGAGATGATTTTCTCATAACAGGACACTTTTGGCATGTTTTCTTTATTAAGCTCACTGAACCCGATTAGTGTGTAGATTTTGGGTGCTTAGGTTACCAAGTCCCGCAAACCAAAGGGTAGGCAACGGGGTCGAATAATCCCTAAGCCTTAGACCTACTACGCCAGCTTCGCACTTTCCTCAACCTCTTGAGGACTAATCTGGACCTTAACGAATACTTGAGTGTTTAAACCTTGAAAATAGGTCCAAGAGGCCTAAGGTCGATACTCATCACTAATCTCCAAAGTTTTATCCCTCCAGTTCTTAATTCATCATCTGATTTAGCCTAGAAGTTAGGTGAGTTCCACACTCAGTTACAAGGGACTATCTCATTTCTTTCCTTTTGATTGCTCCCTTCTTTCTCTTTTCTTTTCTTTTCTTTTCTCTTATCCTCAATTATTTTCAATTCAGCTCACTTTGATCTCTCTATTTTTTTTTCTTATGAAACGCCTCCATGAATTGATTCTCACAGTGTTTTGCACTTTAAACCCCCCCGTGCCTGAGATTTGAAATGTCCTGATTGTAAATTAGGTGGGTTCAAGTTTAGTTCAGATCGTACATTAGAACTGGTGGGTGGTGAACGGGTCGAAATGATTGTTGCGGATGATTTCTAGCTTTGATACAAGTATCAATGGAGGAGTCGGTTGTTCTAACAGATGAACCCTAAAGTGTAATATGATTTCAGCAAAAAGATAGGTTAGAAGGGTCTCAAGTTTTTCAACAATGATGGGTTGCCTCCCGTTAAGCACTAAGTTTAACGCCATCAGCTAGGCGCAATAAAGCTCAGGCAGAATGGAGATCAAAAGATACTTCAACCAGATTCTAGTCAGTGAGTTTGAAGAACGGTTTGAGTCTCTGACCGTTTACGACAAAAGATTCTGAGTTGTGGCTGAGTTTGCTGATTTCGTCGGCTCCATGTCCAAACACTCGTCTCACAAGGAATGATCCAATCCATTTTGATCTGAGTTTTCCTAGGAAGAGCTTAAGTTTGGCATCAAAGAGTAATATTTTTTTACCAGGATGAAAAGTTTCCACAAAATGTGCTTATCATGGAAGGCTTTGACCCCCTTTTTGTAGATTCGCAAGTTCTCATACACGTCATTGCGTAGTTCCTCGATCTCGCTCATTTGCAACCGATAGTGGATTCCAACCTCCATGAGATCTAGATTACACTTTCGTACTTCCCAGTAGGTTTTATGCTCCATTTCTACGGGGAGGTGACATGCCTTCTCGTACACGAGTTTGAAAGGAGACATTCCTAACTAGGTCTTATGGGCGGTCCTATAAGCCCACAAGGCTTTTGGAAGGCGTGTAGACTAATCTTTCCTATCATGACGAATAGTGACCTAAAGGATCTTCTTGATTTCCCTATTGGATAGCTTAGCCAATCCATTCATCTGGAGTTGATGAGTCAGGATAAGATGAGGCACCCTGTACTTTTTCAACAAGGACTGGAAGTGCACATTCGTGAAGTGGGCCCTCCATCAGAGATGAGAGCTCGTGGGACACCAAACAGAGAAAAGATGTGCTAATGAATGAATTTGATTACAACTTTATGATCATTGGTTCGGGTCGGGATAGCTTCAATCCATTTGGACATGTAGTCCACAGCTAGGAGAATGTACTCGAAACCATTGGAATTTGGGAAGGGACCAATGAAGTCAATCCCCCAGATGTCGAAGATCTCGCACACAAGAATCGGCTGCAACTACATCATGTCGCGGTTGCTCATGTTGCCTAATGTTTAACAACGAGTGCATGCTTACAATAATCGTATGCATCTTTGAAGATTGTAGACCAATAGAAGCTGCACTGGAGGATTTTTGCTGCGATTTTATGTCTGGAGAAGTGACTACCACAGGCCTGGTCATTGCAGAAGGATAAAATGTCATTGATCTGTAACTTCGGGACACATCTTCTAATGATTTGATCAGCACCAATGCGGAGTAGGTATGGAGCTTCCTAAACAAAGTATTTGGCATCTAAAATCAATTTGTCTTTCTTGGCTTTTGGCCAATCAGATGGAATCTGGTGTGATGCCAAATAGTTTACCATATTAGCATACCAAGGAAGTTCCGTACCAACTATCAAGAGGTGTTGTTGAACGGAATTTCTACGCTAAAAGTTTTGAGTTTGAAACACGTTGTAGTTGCATAAAAATTCATCAAATAGATAATTTATCGAAACTCTGGTGAGTCCCGGGTCGAACACCAATTTCACGCAGTAAACATTTTGGCATCGTTGCCGAGGAGCAACGTGCAATTCACTGCTATTCTCTATTTTATTTGATTATATTTGAGCACTAACTTGCATTATTTGATTTCTTGTGATTTTGCAAGGTACTTCACGAGGTGATCTTCTGTGCAAAGCTACCACTCCCAGGGCAGGTAATCTCTCTTCTTCCCTAATCTCCTAATCCTTGGGAAGATAAAAAAGGAAACAAATCAATTAGGAACTACCTACCTTATTTTCTTAGTAATATTATTAAAAAGGCAAGTTTCCTGATTTGCGAAAAAAAATTTTCATTGAAGCTTGAAGCGATTCTATTTAGAATTCCCTACCTAAATTGCCTGTACCTATTAGGAACTATGCTTAATTTGTAAATCACTTTGGGCTAGCACATTTCTTGCTTAAAGCCTAAGGTGAACAATTGAAGATCAAATTGGACTTGAAATAAAGTCAATTAGGGTTTTAACATTAGCGATTGAAGTGCTAGTACACATTTGCTTACATAACGAGAATAAACCCTCTCGCATTTTTGTGCTACCCAAACCCTATTTAAAAAGATCTAATCAAGAAAAACCCTAAAAATCAGGCTCTAAATTCACTTGAACCTTAAAATCTTGGACCTAATAAACTGAGAGTCAATTCAGGGTGATTTCTAGGTCATGACCTAGATTTCATTCTGCAACCTTTAGAGCAGATCTGGTAAAGTTGGCCTACATTGTGGGCCAACCAACCTCCAAATTAGGTCACAAGTCAAATCAACTTCTAAATCAAGTGAAATTCAAGGCACTAATTAAGCTAAAATTGGTAGACTTAAGGTCTTAAGTCTGTACATTTCAGTCTAGTTGGAATCGTAGTGACAAAGAAGGTTGGGTAGGGGAAACCTTGTAACCTGTGGGGACGCTCTACCGTGTAGGAGTCTTTGAGGGGCTCTTCCTTCCTGGCTGCCCAAGTATTTTTTGAGTGTGCGGATTTCTGATTCAGAGGTATAATCCGCCTCGAAACTACCTTAGTCATCCAAAAATCTTTGGGTGCCTCAATTGGATCCAAATAACATGAAGTCCTTTATCCTTTCTCTAGGGCACACACACAGGAATGTCGTTAGATTTCTCTAACCTAAGAGACCTCACTAGATCTTCTTGGAAATCTCCTTTCAGATCTGATCAACTTCAATCTAACCTGAGTTTGATTCTACATCTTGATTCCACCATCTAATTCAAAAATGCAACTTGACATTTTAGGAAAACTATTTAGGAAACCTGAATCCCAAATGAGCATCAAAGAGAAGATGATTGAGGTTTCTCTCAAACACTATGATGATTATTTCAGGACCTTAAATCCAGTTAGTAGGATTTAGGTTAATATCCCAGAAACAACAACCCACATTATGAACCGTGCTGGACTGCTATTTACACAAATGATACACGGTTCAACCTGGGATGATCTTTTAACTAAATACAGTGAAATGTGGAGACTACACAATACCAAGTATATACATTGTTTGTCCAATCTACACCTTTGGGAGATGTACCAAGGTCTCATTTAAAAATGTGGGTGTATGTTGAATACATTACAACAAACCATTGATCAAAATTACTCATACATCCCTTCAGAAATTGATGAGACAACTTGGAACAACATTGAGGATCAATAAGATTTCCCAGAGCCCAGGAAAGACAATCACGGTTGTTGTAGACCCCCAACCCAAAAGAATCTGATTCAAATTATGTGCAAATTGACATTCCTGATCTTAGGATGGGTTGGGAGGATCCAATTACAGGTGTTCCCAATTTCGAGCCAACCCTAGAAAATCAAGAGCCTGGTTCACCAAGCTTTGAATTCCCAAACACCTGTATGATGAATTTACAACAGAACCTCTCGAGAATGTAAATCTCGATCCTTATCCTGTTAAGGTAATTCTCAAGAATGATTTTGACATCCCTGTACAGCCCAGCCTAGATTCTAGTGATCCAATCCTTACCCTTAACCTAGAATCTGATTCGAGCCTATTTGGGATAATCATGAGGCCCAAAATGATGAAAGTCAAATTTTGAATTTGAATTACGATTCAGGGCTTGTATTTGATGATTACACCTCTCCAGTCTCCTCCGAAATACAACTAGATTTTTCGAAAGTCATGCAATCTATGATGCAAAAACTGAGGAGCTGGAAGAGTTAGGATCCGATTGGGTCTATCCTATGAGCCAAGAACTTGAGCCTATATCCACTAAGGACACCTTTTTATGCTCGGAATCTAAAATTAGGATAGATCCAAATCAAGTTGCTGATTCTACATATCTTGATCATTTCTATGGTGGAACCTCTGATCTGGAATCGAATTCAGAACACGATCTTCACAAGTTCTCCGATGATTTCGAATCCTACTCTGATTTCGGAGAACCATTGTTTCCTAACAATTATGAACTGATTTACGACCTCAGCATCCATGATCTGTTCTTCAACTCTGACTCTGAGGTCCCTGATCCCAAGATCATTGATTCAAATCAGGTTCCATTGAGATGGAATCATTCCTTTATGATCTGCAGGATTCAGAAGCAGTAAGTGCTGAGAGTGTCTGCAATCTAGAATTCAAATCTTTTATTGACTCAGATTTCCATAATCATATAAGAACTCTCCAAGCATTTACATTTGATTTTGATGAACACTACAAGGACTCTCTAGATGAACCAACATTTGAACCTTTTCTAGAGGAGCCCTCGACACATATAATTCTCCTTGAAGCCACCTCTTCTACACCACATTCAGAACCTTCTCAAATCAGAACCCAACCCCGACCCATAATCAGAATCAACTTCTACTCTAATTCTCCTCTCGATAATCCGGTTGCATATGATTCTTCCCCTCATTTTGATCGGGTTTTAGACATCGATCAAATTGATAATCACATCCCATCCTTCTCTGATCACTTTCGTAGGATTCCTACATCCTCCACAGACTCTTTTTCGTTCGAGGATCCCTACTCTAACCAGACTGAATCGAATCAGCCAAACGTTGGATTTTCATTTCCACATCCTCTAAGTCATAGAGTATCTGGTGGGCACCATATCTCTTGATCCACATCCAACAACCCACCAGATTGATTAGGCTTGGGTTGCATCATTAGCCTGTTGATCTGAACAAGCACCTGGTTGGACCGACCAAGCTTTTGATCAAGGTGCTTGTTCTACAAAACTCTAGTGATTTGATCACTCCTCCTTGACCACCTTTCTGCTCAACTGAAGGCATTGAATTTAGCGCTTAACGGGAGGCAACCCTTTATTTCAAAAACATGAGATGCTTCTGATTATGTTTTTGAGCTTTACATCTACCATACTTCTGAGTTCAGAGTTAGAACAGCTGACTCCACCTTTGGTATTCATATCAAAGCTTGAAATCATCCGCAACAGTCATCCCGACCCATTCGCCCACCCATCTGATCCTGTTCTAACCCATAAACCCAACTATTTTCATACCCTCCGATTTACAATGAGGACATTGCAAAACTTAAGCATGGGGGGTTAAAGTGCAAACACATAAAAATTCAAATTTCTGAAGGGTTCTTACAAAAAAAATTATTATTCACACTCAAAAAACCAAAAAAATAAAAATTGAAAAAGAACAAAAAAATGAAGAAAAGGGAGGAAATTTTGAGAGATTAATGGCATATCATTTTCTAGGAGGAAAAGAGGAGGCAATTCAAAATGTCAAAAAGGAGCTATAATTTGAAACAAAAAGTGATAGTCATTAATAAATGATTATAAAATCTACTTAAGTTCTAGACCAAATCAAAAGAAAAAAATTAAGTCTTAGAATAATAGAGAGACAAAGAGATTAGTATGAATGCTAATCTTAGGCCTCTTGGACTTGTTTTAGGCTTAAAAATTCAAGTATCCATTAAGATCTAGATAATCCTCAAGAAGTTGAGGAAAATGCAAAGCTTATGTATTAAGTCTAAGGCTTAGGGATTATTCGCCTCATTAACTGACCTCGAGTTTGCGAGACTCAGTAACCTAAGCACCCTAATCCACACACAATCGGGTTCAGTGCGCTTAATAATCACGCAAAAATGTTTGTTCTATTCTGAAAAAGCTACCAAGATTAGGAGCAGCTTATCAACACAAGTTGATTTGGATAAGTTTTCGACACAGAGAGGTAGGAAATAACCCACAAAAATGCACAATATCATATCGTCTCCTCGATGCTTGTCTCCTAGGATATCTAAATATCTTACTAGAGGCATGTAAGCACCTTGTGCTGGGTCAGGTGTGATGGGCGAGGTTATCCTGAAATGTCGATTGCTAGGACCTGAATTTAGTTACAAAACACCATGGGCGGCACTATCTCGAAGTGTCAAAAGCCAGGGTTCTCAGGGTTGCCATGGGCGGTGCTATCTCAAAGCATCAATTGCCAGGGACCCTACGAGGATTGATGGTGGGAGCAAGGAATCCGATACAGACCGTGATTTTGAGCCAATCCGAAGCTAGAAATAAAGAAAAGAAAACGATAGAGAAAACTCTCAAAAAATGCAAAAATTCTTCTATCCCTCTCTCTTACAAAAATGCACTGCAAATTGAACCTGGACTAACCATGTTACAAGAATAGATGCTTTAACTGCGGAGTCCAACGAAGCTTTGGATAGTTTTCTTTAGGCCTTAGAAACCTTCGCGGTAGACTAAGGCTAAAGCTGGTCAGGTCTGGATCTTAGTTGGTACTTGAATACCTCCAGGCCTATTATTAGCATTCTAACCTAATTTCCAAAAAGAATAAAGAATCAGGACTTTGAACATCAAAGACATGGTCTAGAATTTGAATTCATTTCATAAGATTTTGCAAAGGGATTAGCAAAAGTTAGGCATGGGGGTATGATGATAACATCATCATCAGCCATATCTAGCTTTATTTAGTCATAATTCATTGATAAAATGCTCCTACATAACCACCAAAGAACCATAATTCATTGCATATCTTTTTTTAGAGAAATTCATTAAAACAGGGGTAAATCTACAATTTTAATGGAATATCTTAATTGCAGAACAATCACGAGGTTTCGTAGAGGTTTATTAAAGGTCAAATGGCCATAAATGCCTAATAAGTGGGTACATGCAGACATAAACAGGTTTTCACGCGTACCAAGAATTAAATGACATCTAAAATCCTAAAAATAGACCCACTTAATTAACTAAGGTTCTGGTCAAGATAAAATTCACCTAAACCTTCTAAAAATCATAGAAAAATATTCTCTAAGGTTTGATGCCCTTGATTTGACCATTGGAACCCAATTTGACCTAAAATAGAGTCTCAGAAAGGCAGTTACCCTAAATTGGATTTCTGCACAATTTACCAAGTCAAACTTGGTTAAAATCTAAATCCGACTTCACTATCAGATTCCTTAGATCCAAATTAGACTTTTACCAAAATTTGGACTCAATTAAAGATTATCTTGACCTAGTTTGCATTTTGGTCCAATCTAAGTCTTCTCTCACACACAAGCCCCTAACTTTTAAATTTTTTGCAAATACAACCCTAACTTCGTTATCTTCTTCACAAAAAGGCCCCCATCACCCCCATGGTTGCAGAAATCCTAAACCACCTTGCGTCGACCTTCAATCGAGGATAACTCCGTGATTTCACAGCCAATCCATTCCAAAATTGGAAGGGAAGATCTTAAGACCTTCCTCTTCCATTTGAGCTTGATCATGACCTTATAAATATATCCAAAAGCTCATGTGCACTCCTTGAACTCGCGGGTCTTATTCCATGATTTTTGAGCTTTCAAGCTTAGTTTCCAAGCTTGAAGCTCAACCCAATGGCCTATAAAAGACCCTTCTGCACAACGTTCTCACCTTAGCTTGGTTTTGAGACACAATAAGTCTTCCTTTCCCTTCTACAGCTCGCTCCAATAGAAGCTCCAGCGACCTCAGTCTCTGTCGTCCTACGGACGACCAACGGCTAAAGAGAAGGCCCTCAGACCCCTTCCTCCTCACGTCACCCTCACGAAGCGTTCTCCTTCTCTGACGTCGGCCAACCAAAGTCAACGCCAAACCATCATCCCCTTCGTCCATAGTTAGACCCTATAGCTTCCTTGTCCTCTCCACTTTATTTCCGTCTCCTTTAATCTCCATTTCGACCATCGACGCCGCCGCCATCGACCTTCGTTCTCTGCTCCACCTCCACAACCCACCAAACAACTCGCCAACACCCTCACAACTTCTACCACTCATCCCCACACAAAACCCCTCAACCAATTTCACCCTTTGCCCACTCACAACCGCCACCGAACAACCCATCATTCGCCCCACCTTCTTGCCTTCGTCCGACCGCCTCACGCCGTCTCAAGCCACAAGACCACCACCAACGCACTTGCCATGGTCCGACGATACTCCTGAACATTTTTGATGGGCCGAGAGGTCGTGTTCTTGATTTCAAGGTTCGTCGCATCTTCACCGTCACTGCGATCATCACCTACTTCACCTGCAGTGCTTCGGCCACTTTCAACCGAGTTGAAGGGCTCAGGTCTCGCGAAACTCAATGAGGCCTCTTTCCAGATATTCAATTGGTCAAACCACCTGCAGCCACAGCTGCAATCATCCAAGGCTTCTTCAACTGCTACGCATAAAGAGGACGTGGGATAGTCCCACATCGGAAATAGATGAAGAGTGTGCTACGTATAAATTGCTTTTGTGAATAAGGCACATTGCCTCATAACACAGGGTGAGGTCCCTCACCCACCTTACCAACGCACACCTCGCCTGCGATTTCACGCCTGCAAGCCTGCTCCCTCGTCACGATCTGAATACTCGATTAACTCGAGTCTTTAAGAGAAGAAAGGAGGAAATTGTGAGGAGAGAGGGGAGGATTTTCCTGCGCCATCCTTGTGTCCCTGTGCTGTAGAGAGGCAACATTTAGCCTTAGAAGGAAGAAAGAAGCCTTAGAGAAGAAGAAGGCTTGAGCGTAAGAAAGAAACAAAAAGTCAGAAAGAAGAAGAAGGAAAAGTGAAGAAAGAAGAAGGCAAGGGTCGAAGGAAAGAAGAGAGGGAGCAGAAGAAAAGAAAAGGAAGCTCTTTACAGATCACTATAGCAATGACATTTAAGTCGTTTGATACACAGACCTGATGTCCGATCACTGTAGCATTTAAGTTACTGTTGGGTTATTTGGAATAATTGAGATATTTGTGATGCATGCTTAGAGGGCTTATATGGTGATCTAAATCACCATATTTTGGGCTTCTCTTTACTTTTTGTCTCTAGATACATTATCTTCATTGAATTCTTAATGCGAGAGATTAGTAATCATTGAATATCATTATTGTACTCAAATTCTGTGCTCATTTATGTTTTAATTGAAGATTAGCATGTGAATTCCTATTTGCTCCATGTATTCGACCTCAGATACTCTTTTAAATTCGAGTATAAGTTTTATTTATTTTCATGTGATTTCGATTATACTGCAACACAATGATTTTAAAACATCGACTTCAAGCAGTAAACAGAGGAATTCCAAGAGGAGGAAGATGGTTGTACACCGAAAGGTATGACTTCAATTAATGCCTTACGGCTTACAGGGACACTTTGGAGGGATGGAAACACCACACCCATACTTCCGTCGTCCTTTGCCCATACCACTCAACTCAGCCACACTACCGCCAATACCTAGACCATTGTTGTTAATTTACACAATCACCTCTGATCCTTTACAAAACCCAATAGCCAAAACCCCCTCACAATTACATACTCAGATTCTCATAAGGTAAGCCCTTTGACACAAGATATCCCACCTTCTCAAAATAATGCCCATTTGATCCACTTTCAAAAAGATACCACTTTCTACCCTATGGTCTTCTCTAAAGATTGTAAATTATCGTCCTCCTCATTTGGGTCAATTAGGGTCCACACTAATAATAACCCCTCCGATGCCAATATAAATCTCTCTAGTATGACCAATGATATCCCTCCATAAATTAAAACTTCCTCCACTAAGCAGGAAACTAGAGGTGCTAGAAAAAAATTCAAGAAACTACTTAAGAATGTTGAAGGGGCTGGGGAGCATAGCATTGTACTGCTCGGTGGCATGAAGAGGAAAAATCAAAATAATGAGGAAACACAGTAGGGAAAAAGGGCAAAACTTGAAAATGTTTCTCTTGCAGTAAAGCTTAATGGGGCTTTAGTGGTTGTCCTTGAACAACCACCACGGTCCAAATGAACATTCTTGCTTTGAATTGAAGGGGGTTGGAGTCCCCCTCTGCAATTCATCACCTCAAGAGTCTCCTGCGAGCTACTTCTTCTTCCTTGCCTTTTGTATCTGAAACACATTTACATCACAAGGAAACATATAGGGTAGCTTATAGAATAAGAGGTTATAGGATTTTTGCTGTGGAAGCGATGGGATGTGCTGGAGGGCTTACTTTATTTTATAGAGAAGACTTTTAGATTGATTCTAAACTACTTAGAATCAGAATTGGAAATAGACATGGAAATAGACATGGCAATGTTGAAACCCAAACCATCATAAATTCTGAACTGCAGACAGTAAGATGAAACCAATAATCTAGAATAGATGGAGGAACATACATATAAGAAAATCATATGCATACAGCCCTTTTGGATTTTAATTAGAAGCATGTAAACCTGCAAGACAAGGGTTTGGAACCTGGGTAAGATGACAACAAGCGAGCTTGCGAGATTGATGAGAGCGTGCGGTCAGCTGCGTTCGGTGGCGAGTGAGCTTGTGAGGATGAACGGGCTTGGGGGAGGGGGCTGAGGTTGGCAACGAGTATGGGGATCAGGGTAGCCAATCCAGGGGCAGGTAAAATTTCTCTTCCCTAATCACCTCCTAATGTTGGGAAGAGAAAAGACGAAACAAAATCAATTAGGATTCCTTGTCTTATCATTTGATGGCAAAGAGTTTCCAAATTTGTGAAATTGAAATCTAATTGAAGTTGAGACGATTTGATTAAAGATCCCCATTCTTATTTCCTGTACCTATTAGGGATTTGCGCTAAATTTCTCAGCATTTTGACTACTCTCATTCTTGTTTGAGTCTAGGGTGTGGTATTTGGAATTCAAATTGGACTTGGAATTAGAGTCAATTAGGGTTTCCACATTAGGGTTCTGAAGAATTAGTACACATTTGTGCGACACCTAAGCCCTTGTCTAAACTGATCTATCCAAGAGAACCCTAAAATCAAGGCTCTAAATTTACTTGAACTCTAAAAGTTGGGACTTAAAAACTTGGGAATCAATTCAGGGTGAGTTGGGTCTTGACCCAAGCTTCATCCTCAACCATATGACAGGTCAAGTGAAGTTGGTTCACCCTGTGGACCAACCAACCACCAAATTAGGTCACAAATTGAAAAAACTTCTAACTCAAGTGAAATTCAAGGCACAATTAGGGCTAAAATTAGTAGACTTTGGTCTCAATTCATACATTCCGGTCTATTTGGAATCTCAGTGGCAAGGAAGGTCGAGTGGGGGAAACCTTGTAACCCATGCGGGCTCTCTACCATGTAAGGGTCTTTGCAGGACTCTCACTTCTTGGCTACCCAGGTAATTCTCGGGTGTGTAGATTTCTGATCCAGAGGTATCTCTACCTCGAAACAACCTTAGTCATCCAAAACTTTTGGGTGCCTTGATTGGGTACAATTCACATCCAGTCCCTCATCTCTTCTGTAGCACACATACACAGGAGAGGTCCCTAGGTCTGACTTAGAGACCTTCATTAGAGTTGATCTCTTAAGGAAATCTAATTTGATCTAATCAATTCAATCTAAACCTGAATTTGATTCTACATCTTGATCTAGCACTTGATTTGGAGATGCAACCTGACACATAGGAAGAGTGTTCAAGACACTTGAATCCCGTATGAGCATGAAAGAGAAAATGATCGAGGCTGCTCTTAGACACCACGATGAGTTTTACAAAACCTCAGATACCTTTAGAAACATTCAGGTTAATGTATCAGAGACAACAACCCTCATTGTGAACCGTGCCCATCTAATGTTGACACAAATGATAAGTGGTTCAACCCAGGATGCCCTCATATAAGAATTTAGTGAATTGTGGGAATTGATAGCATAGAGGGTTTATGATGTTTTACAAATCCAGCACTCTAGGTGATACACCAAGATGACATTGAGAAATGTGGAAATATGTTAAGTCTATTGCAACAAGCCATTGATCAGAAATACACATATCACCACTTAGAAATTGGTGAGACATCTTAGAGCAATGATAAGTATCAATGTGATTTCCCAGAACCAAGGTTTGAAAATAGAGGTTGTTATAGACCCCCCACCCAAATGGAACCAGATGTGAATTTTGTGTAGAATGACGTACCTAATCAAAATGTGGGTTGGGGATCCGAGTATAGGTGTTCTCGATTATGAGCCAGTCATAGGTAACTGTGCAACTGGTCCATTATGCCTTGATTTACTAAACACCTGTGATAAGCTTGACTCAGAATCTCTCGAGGATGTAACTCCCACACCTTATCCTGTTAAGGTATTCCTCGAAAGTAATTCTAGCATCCCAATAAAATCAAGTCCAGAATCTAGTGACCCAATTCCTACCTTTGACTTAGAATCTAGATCTATGCCTATTTGGGATGATCATGAGGACCAATGTGATCAAATTTTATATCTGAATTGTGATTTTAGGCTTGTATATGATGATTATATCTCTCCAGACTCCTCAGAAGAATGAATTGATTTTTCAAAAGTCACACCGATTTACGATACAGAAATAGAGGAGTTGAAAGAGTTGGGATTTGATTGGATCTACCCTAGGTGTCCAGAACCAGAGCCTATGCCTAATAAGGATATCCTTGTAGCTTGGAATTTGAGACTAGGATAAACCAAAGTTAGGTTGATAACTCCATGCATGTTGATTTGTTCTATGGTGGAAATTTCGATCTTCAATCAAGTTCAAAAGTTGATTTTCGTAAATTCTCCAATGATTTCAAATCATACTCTGATTTTGAAGAACCATTGTTTCCAAATGATTACGAACCAGTGTATAACCTCAGTATCCATGATCCATTCTTTGATTCTGATTCTGAGGTTGATGATTTGGAACTTGAAGAAGCCACACCTCTTACAGAGCATTTCAAAATCGAATCCTAACCCCGACCTGCCACCAGAATCAATTTCTATTCTAACTCACCTCTTTCTGATCCGATCACATATGATTCACTGCCATCTTTTGATAGGGAATCTGACACTACTTAGACCAACAACCATATCTTATCCTTCTCTGATCCCACCAATAGGGTTCCTACATTTTCATAGATCCATTATCATTTGAGGACGCCTACTTTGATCAAGTTGAGCCAATTTAGCCAAACCTTAGATTCATATTTCCACATTTTTTTGAGCCAAAAAGCATCTGGTGGGTTCCACACCTATTAATTCACATCCATCAACCCACCAGACTGATTAGGTTTGGTTTGCATCATCAGTCGACTGATCTGAATAAGCACTTGGTTGGACCAACCATACTACTCATCAATGTGCTTGTTATGCAAAATTCCTCTAATTTGACCACCCCTTCTCCTTGACCACTTTCTGCTCAGTTGAACACATTGAATTTAGTGCTTAATGGGAGGCAACCCGTCATTCCAAAAAATTGAGACCCTTTTGATCATCTTTTTGAGCTACACTCCTATTGCACTTGAAGGTTCAACTTTAGAACAACCGACTCCACCTTTGATACTTACATCAGAGCTTGAAATCGTCTGCAACAGTCATCCTAACCCGTTTACCCACCCTTTGACCCTATTCTAAACCTTGAACCAAGTTGAATTCGTACCCACCTGATTTATAATGAGGACATTGCAAACCTTAGGCATGGGGGGTGTTAAACTGCAAAACAAATAGAAATTCAATTCTTTGAGGGGTTCTCACAAAAAAATACATATTCGAAAATAAGGAGAAAGGGGAGGTAAATTTTGAGAATTGATTGAAAATCTTTCTTGAGGAGGAAAAGAGAAGGAAATACAAATGCCAAAAGGAGCAAAAAAAATATCAGTGACAAAATCGATAGTCTTAGTAATTGATTATAGGATCTACGTAAGTTCTAAACCAAATCAAAATAAGGATTAAGTCTTGAAGTGCTAGAGATAAGGAGCTTAGTAAGAGTACTGATCTTACGCCACTTGGGTATATTCTAGGGCATAAACACTCACGTATTCGTTAAGATCCAGATTAGTCATCAAGAGGTTGAGGAAAGTACGAGGCTAATGTATTAAGTCTAAGGCTTAAGGATTATTCAGCCCCGTTGCCTGCCCTTTGATTTGCGGGACTTGGTAACGTAAGCAGTCAAAATTCACACACCAGTTTGGTTTAGTTCACTTAACGAAGAAATAACGCTAAAAGTGTTATGTTCTGAAAAGGTTTTCCTGAAGATCTAGCATAGAAGCAACTCAAAGACACAAGTTGATTGGACGAGTTCCCGACGTGGAGAGGTGGAATGAAAAATACTCCTCTTGAAGATGCATAATAACATATCGTCTCCTCTGTGCTTGTCTCCTAGGATATCTAAATATCCTACCGGGGGCATGTAAGCACCTTGTGCTGGTTCAGGTGCCATGGGTAGGATTATCCCGAAATGTCGATTGCCAAAGCTTGAATTTAGCTACAGAATGCCATGGGTGGCACTATCTTGAAGTGTCAAAAGCCAGGGTTCTGGGGGTTGCCATGAGCAGTGATGTAGACACAATTATTAAAGATAAAATGCCTATTCATGTATGTTCCTAAGCTTAAATTTGCATTTCATGTTATAAATATTGCATATCATGCATCATCCTGCATTTAGAGTAGTGTATATTTTAGGTTAATTGCGTCCTTGTTATGGCCAGGAGGGAAGGAGATTTATTTCAAGGCCTCAAATGGATGATCTGACTGTACGGATCTGATCATTACAATGATTGGAGTCTAACACCTCCGAAATCATCTAGATCGGAACCCCGTAGCATCATATGCAGTTCGAGGAAGATCAGTGGCTAAGGGACTAGGGGATGTAATTCAGAGCTTTAAATGCCAAATCCAACCACACGGATAGATCCAAATCGATGATCGCAACCCAATGGCACGAGAATTGACCCAATTCGATGTCCGTGGCATCATCTATAAAGCATATCAGATAGACAGCTCAGATGATGCCACGTGCCATCATCTGGACTGCCCACAGCCACCAAGGATTAGTGCAGCTCTCCTTCTCACGTCCGACATCAGATCTGGGCCGTTGGATCTTAATCCAACGGGCATGGGCATGCAACCGTCAAGATGTTTGCTTGACAAAATGTGGCTTTCGCGCAATGGTGAAGACAAGCACGAGTTTAAGCCGCGGTGGGGGAGGCGATCTCGCAAGCACGGGTGCAATCGAATTGCGCCCGTTGAATGGCCATCAAGCGACAGAGAGGGAGGCGATGTAGCACAATCAGACCCATGCGATCTGCATGCGTACGATCACGCACTAACCGACGCCCAATCTGACGTGCAACGAGCGCGCGATCTGAACGTTCAATTCTCGTGCCATCTCAATTGTTCACCTCCGATCGAATGGTTGCCAATGGTCCACGCCTGATCCAGCCATGAACGTGTGTGCGTGAGTGCCAACCCTAATAATACTCTTCTCTTGTGGGATTTACTGAAAGTGACACACATTAAACACCCACAACTCTCGACTTAAGGTGCACCACTTCACATCAATTCTACCACTTAACCGGAATCTGACCTGTGAATTCGATACACCTTAACTCAACACACTAATAAGTGAGTAGAAACTTGACTAGGTTAAGACTTTTTGTGTGCCTTAACTAAGTGGTGCAACAAGCCAATTGATTAAGTTGTTTAGGCTACACCACTCAAATTAAAATTGATTCATCAAGTAGCTTGCCACTTAGGGTTGATTTTTAGGACTAAACCAGGCACTCCACATTTTATTTTTGATTTTTAAAGGAATATATCTACACTCGTGTTTTCAAAACTTGGAGTGTTCTCCTGAACTTGATTGAATACACCTAAGATTAAACCTTAAAAGCTACTAAACAAGGTTAAACCCTAAAAGACACATCATCAAATAACCTTTTTTGCAAATCTTGGTTGTGCACGCACACACATTTGAAATGATCATTAAGGGCACAACTCATCCAAAGGGCCCATCACATTCCAAGAGCACAATCATCCCAAACCTAATTAAAACTGAGTAGACGTTGGCCTTAAGGATTGATTCGCTCTTCGGGGCTCAGATCGAGATTTTTTCTGATTAATCTCCTTCTACTAGTCCATCTGATGTCTAGCTAGGGGAGTAGCATTGAACGACCGCAGCTGGGGGGTGTACTAAGAACTGGAGGCACAAGCCAAAGGAAGAACCTTCTCCCTAGCCCCTCCCTCTAACTGGTTGGATTGATTGGATAGAAGGAAACCAAATCGTTTATAATCTCAAGACAGGTCTTAGGAGTCTGTAGGCCTTTAGGCTAACCCATCTAAGGACAGGGTTGATTGCTTGTATTGCATGGCTCCTTTCTCTCTTCTGATTTCCCTCCTATTCCACCATGTATCCTTCCACATCTTACACGCATTTCCCATCCTACCCTCCTACCAACACTTATCCCGAAGATGATTACTATCCCAACTTGAATTATGACTACCCATCTCCTAGTCAGGATAACTTTGATTTGGGATATGAATCCAGACCTCAATGTCCAGGGCCTAACCCTAGACAACAAGACTATGATTACTATCCTTCCTATAGCTACAATGATTATAGATCTCCACCCTTTGATGATTAACCTAACCCGATCTACAATCAAGAAGGATATGTTGACTATAACACCTACCCTCCCCAGTATTCCACTAAATATAGGTCACCACCATTCTTTGAACAACCCGAGATGACCTACTATTAGGGAGGAACCCGAGAACCTCAATATCTTGACTCCCCTAGAATGAACCCAAACCCACCCAACCCTGAACCAAACCATTTGGTTTAGGTGAACCAAGTCCAAGACAGGGTGTTGGCTAACTTGAGGAACACCATCCAATCTTTAGAGTCTTAGCCAACACCATGCACGGAAGCATTAGAGCCTATGATAAAAATGATTAATGAGCTGAATAACTCTTTATTGGATTTGCTCCAACATGTTAGGGATAGGGGCCTGGGTGAGTTTCTACTTGGGAAATTGTCGAGGTTGAGGATGAAATTCATGGTTGCCTTAGTCCAATCTTGGGATGATTCCCAGGATGAACCCCCTTCAGGAGAACCAATGACTGAACTCGCTCAAGCACCTGTCGGGGGGGATACATTTTCTGAGACTGGGGATGACGAGGTTGGGCTAGAGCAACCCATTGAGGATGAACCGATTGATTCACCCGAGATCTCTGAGCCAGGGAGCGAGTAAAAAATATGTCTCTTTGAACTAGGAAATGACAATCGATTTTGAGACATATATAAATGAGGATCATGAATTCTTTGACTCTGAAGGTGAAGAATCTCTTAGTGAAGTCTCCCTTGAGCGTAAGGAAGATGATTTTACTGACACAAACGAGCTTGAGAAATCTGATGAACCATTTGATAGCCTGATCATTGAAGAGTATGATCATGTTGGGGCTAACTTGAATAATTTGAATCCTGATGATTCAATCAGTAGCCCCATTCTTTAGCCACACCCTAAAGAATTGAATGATGATATTTTTGAGATCACCAAACCCAAGTCAATCCTGATTCAGTCACAATTGTTGGACTTGGGTACTTTAGATTGGGTGTACAATGATTTGGAGGTCCCGAGAACATTGATTTTAGAGGGTAGAAATGTGGAAATGGAAATCTGGGAAGCTACTTCTGAGGGAAATATGATTTTGGATATAAGGGTTTCTATTGACCTGAAACCACCTACTTTTTACTAGGACCCTTACGATAACTTTAATGTGCAACCCAAGCTTGGAATAGTTGATTATTTTTCTGAGCTGAACGTTAAGTGGACATTTGAACCTAGTGAACCAAATCTACTTGTTGTCCGACACTTTAGTCTTGGGTTGCACACCACCAAACCGTAGGCCCGACCCCTAAGCATAATAATCTTTGATTCTGGGTGATTTCATCCAGAACTTTAGAACCACTCGACCCTGGGGCATGGGTATGCACCATAATATGGTCCACGTTTGTGGACAACTTTTGTTAGCGGGTTTGAGGATCAATATTTTTATTTTGATTCTGACCCGCACTTGTGAATTCTCAAATTCTTCTTTGTATGTATATTATGCCTAGCTGAAGTCATTAAAATTTAGCACGTGTGTATATTCCACGTTCTCTACAAAGTTGATTGGATTGTCATGAAATTCAGGTGATATTATGTTATTCCGCCCTTTTCAAGTCTTTGTTTTAACAATGAGGACATTGCATCATTTAGGCATGGGGGGTGGATACTTAATCTTGAAATTATTTCATTAGCTTTGTAGAATTTCTTTTATTTTCTTTAAAAAGAAATTGAAAATTCAAAAATACAAAAAAAGGAAAAAATAGAATTAAGAGAGGAGAACTTAGGCATTAGGCATTATTAACTTTAGGGAATGATACGAGAGGACCTAAACACTTAGACTCTTTAGGTCTTCGGACTTAATTAGCCTGGGTGTCCACTCGAATGTGGACTTAGTCTCGAGTCCTCGCCAAGTAATTCTATTTTAAATTGGTCAATAAATTAGGGTGATATGTATACGACTTATCAACTCGCCCTCTAATTTGAGGGACTTTAAACCTAAGCATCTACACATTGTTTGCACTGACTCACTTCTCGATGGTTTCTTCGGAAATTGGGTAGCTGATGAACCGTCTAAGGTGGTATGGCTGGCAAGTTGTCATGAGTAACAGCCCATTGGCCGGTTGTCTAGAGCCCAGCTACTTGACCACACTTATTCTACTACTTTTAGGTAAATCTTAGATCAAGAAAGCCACCTACTTAAAAAAAGAAAAAAAATGGTACTAAAAAAAAAAGAAAAGAAAAGAAAAAGGAGAAAAAAATAGAAAAATAAACCACACTTCACCGCATGAGTATGGCTGGCAAGTTGCCATGGGTAACAGCCCATTGGCTGATTATCCAGAGCCCATCTCACAAAAATGCACAAATAATTCCCAAAACACCTAAGGAAGAAGTGGGGAAGTAGAATAAACCAGGGAGATATACACTGGGTTTGCCTTTGTGTTGACCCCATAAAAAATTTAAAAGTAGGGAGAAAGCTACCATTCGGAAAGATAAACCTCTAAGCAGAAATCTTTAAGGTCACCTAGGGTCGTAGAAACCCGAAGTCGATTTTAATGGCCGCCTAGTGAGCCTATCACCCTTTCACAAGATGCTTAGCACTTAGAGTCCTTTTCGAGTCTTGGGTGGGTCGGGTAGCCATAAAAAGTAATCCCGAAACTCTCAAACTCCAAAAGTCCAAAAAAATTAGAAAAGAAGAAAAACAAAAAAATGTATCTTCTCTTTTCAAATATGGCAAGGACTTGGGCGGTCTACATTCTTCCAGATACCTAAGTACTATTGAGTCTTTGTAGTTTAGCACGTTAGTTAAAATTTTCTTTTGTTAATAAATGACTTAGGCCTAAGTGATCTAATCCTAATTCTTATTTTATACATAGCATGTAATTTAATTTTGCTAGGGACTAGCAAAAGATAGACATGGGGGTATGATGTAGACATAATTATTCAAAATAAAATGCCTATTCATGCATATTCCTAAGCTTAGATTTGCATTTCATGTTAGGGCATGGGGGTATCACCCTTTCACAAGATGCATGCATCATCTGGCATTTAGAGTAGTTGTGTATATTTTAGGTTAATTACATCCTCTTTATGACCAGGAGGGAAGGAGATTTATTGCAAGGCCTCAGATGGATGATCTAACCATACGGATTTGATCATGATGATAATTGGAGTCTAACGCCTCCGAAATCACCTAGATCGGAACCTCGTAGCATCATATGTAGTTTAAGGAAGATCAATGGCTGAGGGACTAGGTGATGTAATTCAGAGCCTTAAACATCAAATCTAACCACACCGATGGATTTGGATCGACGATTGCAATCCAACGGTGTAAGTATCGACCCAATCCGTTGTCTGTGGCGTCATCTACAAAGCATATCAGATAGATGGCTCAGATGATGCCACGCAGCATCATCTAGATTTCCCAAAGCCGCCCAAGGATCAGGGCAGTGAAAGATGACTTTTCGCTTTACGTTATAGTATTTAAGTGGTGGAAAAATCGACTAATAAAAAATAATGAAAATAATCACTCGTAGAAGAGCGGGTCGTGTCCACAGGGAGGAAATTATGCAATAAATTCTTAATTATTTAATATTATTTCAGATAGTGCGAAATCCCTATTTAAATCTAACATAAAATGCGAGGGAAAGTAGATTTGCAATAACTTAAAAACATAAGGGTATATGTGCAGTTTTCCCTCACAGAAATCTTCAATAAATTTATGATGAATTTATGCAATTTTCACGTGACGTGTACTAGAGAAAATTAGTACATAAGTTAAGCCCAAAAATCAATCATTCAAACTAGTGAATATCAATAACATGCAATTATAATGAAATATGAGTGTTTATTTGCAATTCTGCCACAATATAATGATAATAAATAAAAATCAAATTATGTGCCAATGGCAATGAATGTAAATACTAATTGGGTTAAAAATAGAGCATTTTTGCTCTCTCCTCCTCACGAGAGAAAGAGAGAACCGGGGGTGATTTGGAGAGGCTAAGGAGGACAGCGAGGACGAGGGCTCTCTGATGGTGGCAGCGACGCCGACAGAGGTGGTCGGCCGGCGAAGGAGAAGATGCCGGCGTGAAGGCTCTGTTGAAGGATGAAGGTGCTGGTGGCAGGCGGCATTGGCGTGCCCATGCTTGCGGTGAGGCGGTGAGCAGAGGTTGAAGAGTGAAGGCAGGCGTGCGGGCGAGGCGGTCTGCAGGTAGGCGCAGGTAGCGCCTGTGGGTGCGCCTACAGAGTGATGGAAGGCGTTGGCGGGTGAGGTAGTGGCTGCGGGCTTGGTGCGCTGAAGGTTGGAGCGGCTGCGGTGAGGCATGCGGGTGAGGCGGGTGCTGCAGATGCTGGAGCGCACGTGGAAGGGAGATGGGCGCGCGGGTGTGTTGCTGCAGTGCGGTGCAAGAGCGGGAAGTAGGCGCACCTGCAAATGGCACGAGTGAGCGGTGGGGCGTGCGGGCGCCTGCAGGAAGGAGGGGGCGCACTGAGGTATGGCTGCAGGTGCTTCCAAAGGGATGGGTGCGCAGGTGCCTGCAGGAAGGAGGGGGCGCGCTGAGGTATGGCTACTGGTGCTTCCAGAGGGATGGGAGCACGGGTGTGGAGAGGCGCTGTGGAAGCCGCACGGGTGTGCGCCTGCGGCTGGCTGGAGAGGCTGGAGGGTGCGGGTGCTGCGGTGAGATTTTTCCCCGCAAGGGGGAAGATGGACCACAGTGCACGCTGGAGAAGATGGTGTCCGTTCTCTTCCTGGATGATTCTTCTCTCTCTCCCTGGATGATTCTTCTTTTTAACTTCTCCTCCGTTGCGCCTGCGAGAGTTAAGGGATTTTCAAATCCCTTAACTATCTCTAGCCGACGGTTGTTGAGGGTTCCCTGGTGAATGGGGAAAAGAACAGCCACCGGTGATTCGAAAAAAGGGTAATTTATCCTTTTCTCCTCATTCTTTTGCCAATTATTTTTCCTGCACATAAAAAGAACATATTAAGTTATAGAATAAATGTAAACCTAAATCATGATGCATGCAAACATTCTATAACTTAATATAGTTATTAACAAACCTAAAAGATATAATTAAAGTTACTTAGGCGTAATATTATTAAAATGGGCTCATCAAATACCCCCATGCCTAAGATTTGCTAGTCCCTAGCAAAAATGAAAAATAATAGAAGTAATCAGAAGATTTCTTCTTTTCTTATTTCAAAACTTTAGAAATCCAAACAAATGTGAAGTACTGATAGCCTAGGTAACAGATCCAAGTGAAAGAGCCGATTCGCATTGGGAGTTCATACATCACCCGTAGCAAAAATTTCTGTCGAGATAGGCAACTACTTCCCTCGGGGATAAAGCAGACGATAATCTATAATTTGACCCCGGTGTTTGGCTTATGTAGGAGATATCGAGTTGAATGGATTTGTGTTTGGTAGCACAGACTCATCTGGTGCTACATATAGTCTAGTGCTGCAAACTCTAGATCTCTAGACTATTAGACAAGTCAACTCTGAGAGAGGCTACACAATTGTGCTCTCTTGATGTTCCTGGGCACTCTCTCTTTTCTCTCTTTCTTTCTGAGATCATGAATCTCTCCAAAATTAGAAATTGTACTCACTATTTGGTGGCCTCACATGGAATCCATACTTCAATTAAAGTCCTAATAACTCTACAACTAAGTTAGAGTCCTTAACCAGTATTCGGGCGATCAAAAATACTAAAAGGTAGGTATGGGTCATATTTGGTGGAACGCGAAAGGTGTTTTGTTGCCTCAGAAACAATATTACATTAGAAACTTAGACCTTTTTTTTTTAATATCAATATTTCTTCTTTTTTATTTCTTCTTTTTCTTCTTCTTTTTTTTTTAATTTCTTCTTGTTTTTATTTCTTTTTCAATCAACACAACACGACATGGACTTTTATTTACGAGGCATTATTAAGGATGATGATGGTCAAAAGGAAGTTGTGTGGCTTATTTAGTGGAAGTGCCTATTCTCGACACCGGGAAGGATGGATAGGACAGGCATATTTCTGACCTTTGACATTATTACCCTCCTTCAGTCGAGGATTCTATGAAGGACGGTCCTAACCATCCACCATAGTTATAGCTTTATTAAGACTCAATCTCTATGTATCTGCCTTATTTGGTGACACTCAGGAATTCACACAAAATACGCACACAGGAACAGAGAGTGAAAACTAAGCCTAACTCTAAAGTATCATCATCTAATTATCCAAAACTTAAGAGTCCTTGCACTAGACTTAGCACACCAATAATCTCTCTACTTCTTCTCACAAATATGAGGTGGATCTACTAGAAGATAGTATGCCTGACTCCCTATGAACTGTCCAAGGGTTTAGTGGACTACAAATGCTTATTGGTTTTCCTCAAGGATCCAATACCAAGTCTATGTGCACGTGAAATAAATGTACTAGATTCTAAACTTAAGAAATAATTTCGGAAGAAAAACCTCCAATAACAAAGGTATTTTGCTAGGGACTAACCCAATCAGCTCAAATTTGTTTTTTTAATATATATAAATATGTATGCAAATATTTATAAATGCTATAAACACTATAAACATTCTCAGGTTATACCCCCCCATGCCTAAGACTGATAATGTCCTCATTGGAAAAATACAGACATAGAAGAATATCACCTGAGGAGGAGAGTGGGAGGGGCTAAGGCTCCTCAAGCCGTAGTGCATCCAAAACCTGGCCATCTGAAAGAGTAATATACGGTTTAAGTCGCTGGCCATTTACTTTAAAGCTCGCACCTGAAATAGGGTTCCTAATCTCTACAACTCCATGAGGGAAGGTATTGATAACAATGTATGGCCCATCCCAACGGGACTTGATCTTTCCAAGAAATAATTTAAGTCTAGAATTGAAAAGCCAGACCCACTGGTTGGACTCAAAAGTCTTTCTAATGATGTGCTTGTCATGGAAAACTTTTGTATGTTGCTTGTAAGCTTGAGAAGTTTCATAAGCTTCATTACGAAGCTTCTCAAGCTCACTTAATTCTAACATACGTGCTTTTCCCGCTTTATCCAGATTTAAGTTAACATTTTTAATAACCCAATAAGCTTTATGTTGGATTTCAACGGGAAGGTGGCATGCTTTTCCGTAGACAAGACGGAAAGGAGACATGCCCAAGGGAGTCTTATACGCAGTTCTGTAGGCCCAAAGAGCGTCACTTAGTTTTTTAGACCAATCCTTCCGATCAGGCCTGATAGTTTTTTCTAAAATTCGCTTAATCTCCCTATTAGACACTTCAACTTGTCCACTCGTTTGGGGATGATAAGGTGTGGCTATCATGTGGTTGACTCCCAAATTTTGGAGTAGTCTTGTGAAGTGTACATTCTTAAAGTGAAGTCCTCCATCACTTATGATCGTCCTTGGGCACCCATACCGAGAAATGATATTAGCCTTAACAAAGCCCAAGACCACGGAATGGTCATTGGTTCGCGTGGGTATGGCTTCTATCCATTTTGATACATAGTCAACAGCCACAAGGATGTATTCATATCTGAAGGACACAGGAAAGGGACCCATGAAGTCAATGCCCCAAATATCAAAGATTTCAACAGGGAGGATAGGTTGTTGGGGCATCTCATCCCTTTTTCCAATGGTTCCTGTCTGCTGACAACGTAGACATGTGCCCACATACGTATGTGCATCTCGGAATAATGTGGGCCACCAAAAACCAAACTGAAGAACCTTATGGGCAGTCTTCTTCCCACTAAAATGTCCCCCATAGTGGAGGTCATGGCAGAAACTCAGAACACTTCTTTGTTCCTCATCAGGGATGCAACGGCGAAATAGTTGGTCAGGGCCTATTCTAAAAAGCTCAGGTTCCTCCCAGTGATAAAATTTAGCATTGGCGATAAACCTATCTTTCTTCTACTTGTCCCAAGTACTGGGGGTGATGCCCGTGACCAGATAGTTCACTATGTTAGCGAACCAAGGAGTTTTAGCTTCCACGGCCAATAGAGACTCATCAGGGAAAGTGTCTTAAATATCGCCAGCAGGGTTTGATGCCTCAATAGGGATCCTAGACAAATGGCCTGCTCCCACATTCTCAACTCCTTTCTTGTCTTTAATTTCCAGGTCAAATTCTTGGAGTAGCAGAATCCAACAAATTAGGTGAGGTTTGGTGTCCTTTTTAGCCAGAAGATGCTTAAGGGCTGAATGATCAGTGAACACCACAACCTTGGATCCCAAAAGATAAGATCGAAACTTCTCCAAAGCAAATACTATAGCAAGTAATTCCCTTTCAGTGACCATGTAGTTTTGCTGAGGATCCGTAAGGGTCTTGCTGGCATAATGCAGCACATGAGGTTTGCTATCAACCCTTTGACCTAAAATCGCTCCCACTGCAAAATCAGAAGCATCGCACATAAGCTCAAACGGTAGGGTCCAATTTGGTGCTTGGAGAATTGGCGCGGTAATGAGGGCTTTCTTCAAAGCTTGGAAAGCCTCGCCACATCTATCATCAAAATCGAAGGAGACATCCTTCGCTAACAGGTTGCAGAGTGACTTAGAGATTTTACTGAAATATCTAATGAAGCGCCTATAAAATCCAGCATGGCCAAGGAAAGATCTAACCTGACAAACATTGGCGGGCAATGGAAGCTTAAAGATGGAATCGATTTTTGCGGTGTCCACCTCTAATCCTCTCTCGAAAACTATATGCCCCAACACAATGCCTTGCTGGACCATAAAGTGGCTTTTCTCCCAGCTAAGCACCAGCTTTGCCTCTTCGCAACGGGTTAAGACTTTATCAAGGTGAGAAAGGCATAGGTCAAACGACGAGCCATAAATGGAGAAGTCATCCATAAAAATTTCAACGAACTCGTCGATCATATCAGAAAAGATAGCCATCATACAACGTTTTAAAGTGGTAGGAGCGTTACATAACCTGAATGGCATTCGACGGAATGCAAAAGTGCCATACGTACTCGTGAAGGTGGTACGCTCCTGATCATCAGGAAAAACGGCCATCTGATTGTACCCAGAGCACCCGTCAAGAAAACAAAAGTACTTGTTCCCCGCCAATCGTTCCAAAATTTGATCGATAAACGGTAAGGGGAAATGGTCTTTCTGGGTAATCGTGTTTAAACAGCGATAATCAATGCTGACCCTCCAACCAGTTGAGGGTCTAGTGGTCACCAGTTCTCCTTGGTCATTCTCCTCCACAGTGATTCCTGCCTTTTTCGGAACTACGTGAATAGGGCTGACCCATTTACTATCTGAAATGGGATAGATAATCCCTGCATCCAGCCATTTCAGAATCTCCTTTTTAACAACCTCCCGCATATTTGGATTGAGCCTTCTCTACATATCTCTGATGGGCTTCACGGACTCGTCTGTGTATATATGATGCATGCAAAGAGAGGGATCAACACCATTAATATCAGCTATTATCCAGGCAATTGCTTCCTTGTGCCTTTGTAAAAACTTAAGCAGAGCTCCCTCCTGCAATTCAGATAATGCAGACGAGATAATAACGGGGAGCGTGTTATTAGGGCCAAGGAAAGCATATTTCAATGTGCTCGGAAGGGGTTTCAACTCCAATTCAGGAGCCTTCTGGATTGAGGGTTTTAGTTGAGATGTCCCCACCTCAAGCAGTGGATCTACCTTCACCGTCTAGGGTGGGGACAGAGACTCAGTGTGTACCCCTAGCAACTCTTCTAGTACGGGCATTTGCCTTTCAGTTTCTTTAATAATCGAGGGATGGTCCTGAGATATGACCTTCTGAAGGGGATCTCTACATAAGAGTGCTGGAGAAGTCACTTCAATTATTTCATCAACTACCTCAATCTGAGAACAATCTTCAAATCTGGGTTGCTTGTAAGTATCAAAGGCATTTAATCGGATCTTCTTGTTCCCAAAGCCCATTTTAAGTGCCCCGGATCTACAATTTATAGAGGCATTGGCTGTGGCCAAGAAGGGGCATCCCAGAATAATGGACGACTTAGTGGGCTTATTAGATGGGTTAGTGTCAAGTACCAGAAAGTCAACGGGGAAGAAGAAATCCCCCACTCTCACAAGGACATCTTCCAACAATCCCCGTGGTGTCTTAAGTGATCTGTCTGCAACCTGGAGGATTACTGGACTAGGCTTCAGCTTTCCTCCTCCCAAAAGGTCATAGACAGAGCTTGGTAGAATGTTTACCCCCGCACCCAGATCAAGCAGAGCCTCGTCAATGTGTTGGTTACCTATAACCACTGAAATATATGGGGCCCCTGGGTCTTTCATTTTGGGGGTTGTTCCATGCTGAAGAACCGAGCTAACATGGTCAGGCAGGATGACCTTGGTTTGGACCTATTTCCTAGATCAACGCTTTTGGGTGCACAGGTCCTTCAGAAACTTTGCATAGGATGGAATCTGTTTAATCGCTTCCAACAAAGGCAAGTTAATCTGGACTTGCCTAAAAGTATCCATAATCTCTTCCGTCCTATCCTTGGCTCCAGACGAGCCAACAGAAGATTCCCCAGGAGCAGATAAGCGCTCTGGATAGGGCACCTTCGGCTTCTGGGTAGAGGGGTCGTCATGGCGGGAAAGGGGTGGTTGAAGGACGACATCCTCATTGTGGGTGATTTTTTGTGAGGGAGAGTGGTGTGGCTCTTCCTCGGGTGAGATGGAAGTTGGGTCAGGTGTGGAAGGGGAATTCTGAGATGTAACCGTAGGAGTGTTATCAGGCTTGTCAATCTTTTTTCCACTCCTCAACACGGTCATTGCTTGGCCGTGCTCCCTGAATACAACCCCCTTGCCCTTAGGGTTCTCCTCAGAAGAGCTAGGTAGCTTCCCCGGATCACGTTGCCTAACTGCCTCAGAAAGATGACCAATTTGGGATTGCATATCAGTAATCATCTTATTCTGAGATTGGATAACCATATTCTGTTGCTCTTGCATTGCTTTCATCATGGCCTTCAGTTCATCCATCTTATAGGGCTTATTCGGAGGAGGGTTTTCATAAGAAGGTTGGTATGTGGGCTGGGGAGGTGAGGGTCTTGTATTCCCTGAGTTAGAAGCATCAGCTTGCTTCCAAGAGAAGTTTGGATGGTTCCGCCACCCTGGATTATAAGTGTTGGAGTAAGGGTTATTGCGAGGGGGGCGAAAACCTTGGGCCGCATTCAAGTCGACCTGAATCAACTCAAGGAATTGGTTTGCCTAATGGCACTCCGCAGTGGCGTGCATTGTGCTTTGGCAAATGGAGTATTCTCTTGAAGCCTGAAAAATAGAGGCTGCTTGCGGGTTCATGCTGGGGTTTGCTAAAAGCCTATCAAAGTTTTTACTCAATAGTTGAATCTGATAAGCCAAATCCTGAGAAGCCCCAGCTTCATGGGCCTCTATCTTCCTCTTCAAGATTGATGGTTTTCTTTCTTGATATGCAGAGGACAAATGTATGGAGTTGTCGCTTAAAGTTTCAAATAATGCCCAGGCTTCATCCCCAGTTCTAGTCATGAAGGTTCCTGCACAGGCTACATCAGTGGTTTGCCTATGCCTTTCAGATAATCCGTTATAGAACCTTTAGACCAACTACCAGCTTGGCACTTGATGGTGGGGGCATAACCTAAGAAGGTCATTAAAGCACTCCCAAGTCTCATGAAATTACTCCCCTTCCTGTTGAGTAAAACCCATAATCTCTTTCTGTAATGGTTGGTTTTACTCATAGGAAAATACTTTTTTAAAAATTCTCCCTTAAGGGTGGCCCAATCATTTACCCTTGCATCGAGGGTATGATACCAGTGCTTGGCCTTATCCTTTAGGGAGAAAGGAAATAGAGTCCTCATCAGGGCTTCATCAATAAAGCCCTGGAGCTTCACCATGGAACAAACCTCGGTGAATTCCTCCAAATGCCGATAGGGGTCCTCCCTAGTAGTAACATAAAAAGAGGGCAATAAAGATATGGTACTGCTCATGATCTCATACAGATTATCCCTTGCCGGTCGTCTTAGTGCTTGTGCAGGTTGGTTAGTAGAAATAAAATAGTCCCTGAGGGTCCTTTGTTGATTTACACCTTGCTCAGCCATTCCTTCTTTTTCTTCTCCTAGGTGAGCTCTCCTAAGAATTCTCTCAGGCTCAGGATCAAACACTAGACTACCCTCAAGGGAGTGTCTACCAAGCATACAAAACACAATTCAGATTTTTTTTTTTTTATTGAGTAAGTCAAACCTCCACTCCAAAGATAAGTTAAAAGATCAAGACTTATCCCTCCGTTCCTACGCAAGTGGCATAAGAGGGGTGTGGACTTGAAATCTTAACCTTCTTTATTGTGTATGTTGAATTAGTTAATATAAATGGCCAAACAAGTTTTTCACTGCAATTACGTGCCTTAATTCAACCTTCGAGTACCCTAGGACCTATACTTTGCTTGGATGATACTCCCAGGTGATCAAGTGAGAAGTTACTCCAAGGACGAACAAAGGGATGCAAGTAGGGCGAACCCTTCCTTTGAGGCGATGCGTATGCGGTGCCCCTTAACTACCCTTTTGTTCCTTTAAGGGGT
Source organism: Thalassia testudinum (assembly GCA_037157565.1). Lineage (NCBI taxonomy): Eukaryota > Viridiplantae > Streptophyta > Magnoliopsida > Alismatales > Hydrocharitaceae > Thalassia > Thalassia testudinum. The sequence continues at coordinate 19,918,909 of JAZHRO010000025.1, read as the reverse complement.
GTCCCCCTCCGTGGAGTATCAAAACACTTGATCAAAAGATAGTATCACCACCACCACAAAGCACAATAGGAGGGTCTGCACCGATAAAGAGATCGGTGCCTATAGCCTTAAGGGATCGAGCCTTAGTGATGTGCCTAATGTGCATGCTCAGTGTCAGAAGTGTGCAACACACCGCAAATCTTTGTAATTTCTTTTGAAATCGCAGACAAGTCCCATAGAATCAGATCAAATGTGAATTGCTGTTAGGGTTGAATCTGATTATTAGTTCCGCTTTTAGTTATGTGACCATTGAATTAGTAAATTCAAACAACTTGGTGGTCTTGAATTTAAATTTGAATGCAAATGTGTGAACAGGAGTTGGATGCAAAAGTTAGAAAGATATACCTGTCTCCAGCAATCTTCATGCTAATATGCTTGCAATGCAATAATAAGATCTAATGTGCTGCTCAATCACCCCTAAATGTGTGCACCTAAGGGCATGCAACTTCTAAATTGGCAGCTCGATATTTTCTTTATTGGCTTTTGAAAGAAAGCAAGTAGAAAATATAATCACACATGCACCAAAAATATTGTAAGCCCTAGTAGCTAAAGAATGCGGGGACAAACCCCTAAAAATTCAGCCCCAATTACTACGGGCGAAAAGACAGAATTAAATTTGTGACGACGGAGAATCCTCTGTGAAACAGGATCTTGGTCTCCTTCGTCTTTTCCTCGTGTGGCTTAACTCGTGGTTGCTGTCGCCGCTCTGTTGTGCCTTGTCGCCTCTTCAGATTCCTAGCAAAATAATCAAAATGATTAGTTAATTTCGCAACTCAGAAGATTTAAAAACAATGAAGTAATTCTATTGTGTCTGTTGCCACCCCGGCAACGGTGCGAATTTGATAGACGACTTTTCGCTTTGCGTTATAGTATTTAAGTGGTGGAAAAATCGACTAATTAAAAATAATGAAAATAACTACTCGCAAAAGAGCGGGTCATGTCCACAGGGAGACAATTATGCATTAAATTCTTAATTATTTGATATTATTTCAGATAGTGCGAAATCCCTATTTAAATCTGACATAAAATGCGAAGGAAAGTAGATTTGTAATAACTTAAAAAGATAAGGGTATATGTGCAGTTTTCCTTCAAAGAAATCTTCAATAAATTTATGATGAATTTATGAATTTTCATGTGACGTGTACTAGAGAAAATTAGTACTTAAGTTAAACCCAAAAATCAATCATTCAAACTAGTGAATATCAATAACATGCAGTTATAATGAAATATGAGTGTTCATGTGCAATTCTGCCACAATATAATAATAATAAATAAAAATCAAATTATGTGGCAATGGCAATGAATGTAAATACTAATTGGGTTAAAAACAGAGCATTTTTGCTCTCTCCTCCTCGCAAGAGAAAGAGAGAACTGGCGGGGCTTTGGAGACGCTAAGGAGGATGGCGAGGACGAGGGCTCTCCAATGGTGGTAGCAGCGTCGACGGAGGTGGCCAGAGGTGGCCGGCCGGCGAAGGAGAAGACGTCGGCGTGAAGGCTCTGTTGAAGGATGAAGGTGCCGGCGGTAGGTGGCGTTGGTGTGCGTGCCCTTGCGGTAAGGCGGTGAGTAGAGGTTGGAGCGCGAAGGCAAGCGTGCGGGTAAGGTGGTCTGCAGGTGGGTGGAGGTAGCACCTGTGGGTGCGCCTGTAGAGTGGTGGAAGGTGCTGGCGGGTGAGGTAGTGGCTGTGGGCCTGGTGCGCTGAAGGTTGGAGCGGCTGCGATGAGGCGTGCGAGCGAGGCTGGTGCTGCAGATGCTGGAGCGGGCGTGGATGGGAGATGGGTGCACAGGTGTGTTGCTGCAGTGCGGTGCAGGAGCGGGAAGTAGGCGCACTTGCAGATGGCGCGGGTGAGCGGTGGGGCATGCGGGCACCTGCAGGAAGGAGGGAGTGCGCTGAGGTATGGCTGCAGGTGCTTCCAGAGGGATGGGTGCGTGGGTGTGGAGAGGCGCTGTGGAAGGCACGCGGGTGTGCGCCTGCGGCTGGCTGGAGAGGCTGGAGGGTGTGGGTGCTGCCGTGAGGCTTTTTCCCACAAGGGGGAAGATGGACCACAGTGCACGCTGGAGAAGATGGTGCCCGTTCCTCTCTTCCTGGATGATTCTTCTCTCTCTCCCTGGATGATTCTTCTTTTTAACTTCTCCATTGCGCCTGCGAGAGTTAAGGGATTTTCAAATCCCTTAACTATCTCTGGCTGGCGGCTGTTGAGGGTTCCCCAGAGAATGGGGAAAAGAACAGCCACCGGTGATTTGAAAAAAGGGTAATTTATCCTTTTCTCTTCATTCTTTTGCCAATTATTTTTCCTGCACATAAAAAGAACATATTAAGTTATAGAATAAATGTAAACCTAAATCATGATGCATGCAAACATTCGATAACTTAATATAGTTATTAACAAACCTAAAAGATATAATTAAAGTTAGGAGTAATATTAGTCCATTAAAATGGACTCATCAGGCAGCTCTCCTTCTCTAGTCAGACATCAGATTTGGGCCATTAAATCTTGATCCAATGACCATGGGCACGAGACCGTCAAGATGTTTGCTCGACAAATCGTGGCTTTGTCATAATGGTGAAAACAAGCACTCGCAAACCATGAGTGCGAGTTCGAGCCGCAGTGGGGGAGGTGATCTTGCGAGCGTGGGTGCAATCGAATTGCACTCGTTGGATGGCCATCAAGCGGCAGAGAGGGAGGCAACATGGGACAATCAAACCCGCATGATCTACACGCGTACAATCACGCATCGACCGACGCCCAATCTAACACACCAACGAGCGCGCGGTCTGAACGCTCGATCCCCGCTCCATCTCAACTGTCCGCCTCTGATCCAACGGCTGCCAATTGTCCATGCCTAATCCAACCATGAGCGTGCGTGCGTGAGCGTGAGCAGGAGGCAACAACGATGCTTGAGTTGGAACTTTAGCGACACCTTTACTGTCGCTAATTATCCCTTACTTGTTTTAGCCCCTCTCCTCCACTATAAAATGGCATACACCCCTCAATTCATAACCCTCTCTTCCTTTCTTCCTCTCACCACCTCCAAGGCTCTAGAGAGAGCTTGTCCCAAGCTCGGGATGCTCCTCTAGAGTAAAAAACCAAATATTTTTCCCTCCTCTCATCCCCATTTGTGGAGCATCCCATGGTCGTCTTCTTACCTACTTCGGGAAGTAGATCCTCGCCGCGACAACGTATCGTCCCATCCTCCTTCCTCCATCGCCGTCCTCCATTTCGCTCCTTACCACCTTTGTCCAGGCGCTGTCAGAGCGAGTTGTCCTCCAAACGACCTTTCAGGGGGATTCTTCTCATCTCCATTTATCTTTATTGCTTTCTAGTGTAGTTTTTCCCGCTTTCATAATTGTAGAAAGATTTGTTGAGATATATGTGATTGTCTCTCTCTCTCTCTTATATTTTGCAAGTAGATTAGTTAGATAAGAATTCATCAACCTAATCTCTTGCTTGCTAAAAATACCAAAAAAATTAACAAAGATAAAAATGACAAAAACAAATAAAAGCGAAACGTAGATTTTCAAAACTAAACGTTTGCGTCCCCGTGTTCGACCCGGGACTCACATTTTGAGTTTCAGTTATAAATTTTATTTGATCGACGGATTTTCTCGCGAATCGAACTACAACAACGGGTTTTCCAAAATCCAACCCTTTCCACGACGAGATCCGCCATCATCAGGTAGTGCTACCCTGAAGCATCAAAAGCTAAGGACCCTTCGAGGATTGATCGTGGAGATAAGGAATCCGATACAAACCATGTTTAGGGCCAATCTGATGTTGGATTTAAGGGAATATAAAAAGAAAAGAGAGAAAACTCTCAAAATGAAAAATCTCTCTACTATCTCTCTTACAAAAAATGCACTAGCAAATTGAACCTGGACTTAATACATCTACGCACGAGTACTTTAACCACTGGGTCAACGAACCTCTAGGCAGTTTTTTGCAGGGCCTAGAAACCTTCACGGTAGACCCAAGGCTGAAGCTAGTCAGGTTTGGATCTTGGCTGGTACTTGAGTTCCTCTAAGCCTATTGTTGTTATTCTGATCTAATTTCTAAAGAAATGGCACAATCAGACATCTAAACATCAAAAACATGGTCTAGAGATCTAGTTCTTTCCATAGGATTTTGCTAGGGACTAGCAAAAGTTAGGCATGGGGGTATGATGGTAATGCCATCATTCGCCATAACTAACTTGAATTACTAGAAATCAAGAGATAAATGCTCTTAAATGATCGCCTATAGACAGTAATTCCACTTTGACTTGATTTAAGAAGAAGACATGAAAGTACGGTTAATTCTAATATTTTAACAGCATATCATGATTGCAGATTAACCACAGGGTTACTCAGGAGTTAACTATAGGTCAATTGAGCAATAAAAAAACCAAGAAGTGGGTCCACACTGACAGAAATAGGGTTTCCCGCATTTCGAGAATGAAAATAATACACAAAACACTAATTATCAGCCCTACTTAAATTGAAGAGGTTCTGGTCAGGAGAAAATTAATATAAACCTCCTAAAATTCATATAAAATTATTTTAAGAGGTTTAGTACCTTTGATTTGATCATCTGAACTCATGTTGACCTAGAATAGAGTTTCAAACGTGATTTTGCCCTAATTTGGGCTTCTATGAAAATTGCCTAGTCAAACAGTGTCAAAACTCAAATCCAAGTTTGTCGTTGGATTTTTTGGATCCAAATTAGGTTAGCACCAAAATATAGGCCCAATCAGAGTTCATCTTGACCTAGTTTGCATTTTAGCCGTTAAAAACTCTTTTTCTTATATTTCACCCCCTAGGTTTCAATTTTATTGCGATTAGGTCCATAACTTTCCTATCATTTTATTCAAATGGGTCCCTACCACCTTTAGTGTGAACGAAGCTTTGTAGCGAGATTCAAGGGAGGATTTCTCCCTCAAATCAGAGTTGAACTCCAAAATTTGAGGGAATGATTGCAAGAACCTTCCTAATCAATTGAACCACCTAATGAGACCTGAATCGGCCCATGGAGATCAGGAAAACATGAGGGAATTTGGGGATCTTTTCTCCTTAAAATTTGGGCATTTCAATCCCCTTTCCTTGCTTTAGAGGTCAGCTCTGAGCTTTATAAAAAGCCCTCGAGATTTCACCGTCCTCCTTATCTAGGTTTAAGGCCAAAAACACTCCCCTCCTCCTCTGACCATCTCCAACTGAAGCTCCGACGACCCTCTCACGTCTCCTCTTCCGTGCATCCAACAATCAAATTGGATGCACCATCTTCATCCTTATCTTCTTCCAATGGTAGCTGGCCAAAGCTCACTTCGCTTTAACCCATTCTTCGTCGTTGTTCACCTCACCGAAGAATTCACCTTCCCCAGCGTCGGCCAATAAAAGCCGGCACGATTCCCCATCCCCTTCATCCATAAGTAGGTTTTCTCTCTTCCTTTCTCTCCCTAACATACATCTACCCCCTTAGAACCTAAGATCGACCACCGTACACCTGTCTCCCCTGAGAGTTTCGCCTAGATCGAACGAATACTAGAAGGGAGGGGTGAATAGTATCGCTTCTTGAAATAGTACAAGGTAAAAATAAATTCACAAAAAAAGTCAAGCACAAATTACACTTGGATTTAAAGTGGAAACCCAAACCGGGTGAAACCCACTACCTAAGTGATGTAAACACATTTATTGAGGGTAAAATGCCTATTCATGCATGTTCCTATGCTTAGATTTGCATCTCATGTTATAAATATTGCATAGCATGCATCATCCTGCATTTAGAGTAATTGTATACAATTTAGGTCAATTGCATACTTTTTGTGGTTAAGAGAGAAGGATATTTATTTCGGAGCCTCATATTGACAATTTGACAGTACAGATCTAATCAAGATGACGATCAGAGTCCAATGCCTTTGAAATCGCCTCAATCAGAGTCCCGTAGCACCATATGCAATCTAAGGAAGATCATTGGCCGAGGGACTAGGTGACGCAATCTGGAGCGTCAAATAACAAATCTGACCGCATGGATGGACTCAGGTCGATGATCGCAGCACAAGATGGACGGCCCAGATTGCGCCACATGGCGCAACCCAGGCCTCCTATGTGCACGCATGTGCCACCGCACGCGCACAGCAGCGCGGGTACGCACGCGCACGGAGGTAGAGACTCGTATCACTCATGAGCGCTAATGCAGCGGTGGGTGGGCACATGGGCTATCTTCAGTGACGTTTGCGGTGGATCTTTAGCGACGTTTATGACTGTCACTAAATGTCTTGTATACGAATTTGATTCTTTGCTCCACTATAAAAGGACCCCTACCCCTCCCATTTTTTCTCATCTCTTCCTTTCTTCCTCTCACCACCTCTAAGCCTCTAGAGAGAGCTTGTCCCAAGCCCGGGATTCTCCTCTAGAGTAGAAAATCAAATAGTTTTCCTTCCCCTCATCCCCATTCATGGAGCATTCCATGGCCATCCTCTCATTGCTTTTCGGGAAGAAGATCCTCACTGCGACGCCGTCTTGCCCCATCCTTCGTCCTTCGGCTTCGTCCTCCTTCGTCCTGCTCCTCACCACCTTCCTCCGGGTAATGTCAGAGCGAGTCGTCCTCCAAGCAACCATCGAGGGGGATTTCTCTCACCCATTCTATCTTTTTACGCTTTCGTAGTGTAGATTTTTCCCGCTTTCGTAGTGTAACAAATAGTTCTTGATGAATAGATGATTGTTTTTCTCTCTCTCCCTCTCCCTCTTATATTTTTCAAGTAGATAAAGTTTTCATCAATATAATCTCTTGCTTGTTAAAAATACCAAAAAAATTAGAAAAGACAAAAACGAAATAAACAAATAAAAAGAGAAACGCGGATTTTTATAAAACCAAACGTTCGCCTCCCTATGTTCGACTCGAGACTCACTTTTTAAGTTTCGGTATAAATTTTATTTGACCACGCATTTTGCAACTATGACAACAGGTTACTCGTAACCATGATTTCAAACTCGTGAAACGCCTACGATCATTTTAGCGTCGTTGCTGGGGAGGCAACGCTCTTTGATTTTTTTTCCGTGTTTTTCCACCTTACCTAACTTTTATCTCACTTTTTCTTTGATCTTACTGTGATTGCAGGTACTCATCCAAGGCGGGCCAAAGCAGTTAGATCAGAGAAAAGTGCGAATGAAGGGTTTGTAAGTTTATCCCCACCACCCCACCTACTAGTTCATTTCACCACACTAATAACTCAAACCCAAATCAACTTAGGTGCTTTTATAAACCCTAGGATAGATTTGGTTGTTTGTTTGCCACCTCCACTCATCTAACCCCAGCATATATAAGAAAAACAAAAAAATTACTCTTCTCTTGTGGAATTTTTTGAAAGCTACACACTTGACACCCACAACTTCTCACCCTAAGGTGCATAATCACATCGATTCTACCACTTAACTGGGATTGGACCTGTGGACTCAGTACACTTAACTCAACACACAAATAAGTGAGTAGAAATCTAGATGGGTCAAACATTTCTGTGTGCCTTAACTAAGTGGCGCAATAGGCCAATTGCTTGAATTGTTTAGGCTGCACCACTCAAAATAAAAGCGATTCATCAAGTAGCTTGCCACTTAGGGTTGATTCATAGGGTTGAACCAGGCACTCCACATTTTTCCTCTGATTTCTAAAGGAATATATCATCACCAGTGCTTGCAAAACTTGGAGTGCTTTCTTAAACTTGATGGAATATACCTAAGATTAAACCCTAAAAGCTACTAAATAAGGTTGAACCCTAAAAGACACATCATCAAGTAACCTTGTTTGAAAACCCTAGTTGTGCATGCACAAACATTTAACTAATCATTAAGGGAACAACCCATTTAAAGGGCCCATCACATTCCAAGAGCACAATCATCCCAAGCCTAATTAAAACTGAGCAGACGTTGGCCTTAAGGATTGATTCGCTCTTCGGGGCTTAGATTAAGATTTTTTTTTGATTAATCTGCTTCTGCTGGTCCATCTGATGTCTAGCTAGGGGAGTAGCGTCAAATAACCACGGCTGGGGGGTACACTAGGAACCAGAGACGCAAGCCAAAGGAAGAACCTTCTCCCTAGTCCCTCCTTCTAACTAGGTGGATTGACCGGATAAAAGTAGACCAAATCGTTTATCATCTCAAGACAGGTCCTGGGAGTCTTTAGGTCTTTAGGCTAACCCACCTAAGGATAGGGTTGATTTCTTGTACTGCAGGGCGCTTTTCTCTCTTCTATTTTCCTTCCTATTCTACCATGTATCCTTCCACTTCTTACACACATTTCCCACCCTATCCTCCTACCACCACTTATCCCCAAGATGATTACTATTTCGACTTGACTTATAATTACCCATCCACTAGCCGGGATGACTTTGATTGGGGATATGAATACAGACCTCAGTGTCTAGAGCCTAACTCTAAACAATAAGACTATGATTATTATCCTTCCCAGAGCTACAATGATTATAGATCTTCATTCTTTGATCACCAAACAAACCCGATCTACAATTAGGAAGGATATAATGATTATAACACCTACCCTCCCCAGTATTTCATTGAATATAGGTCACTACCATCCTTTAAACAACCTAAAATGACCTACTATCAGAGAGGGACTCGAGAACCTCGATATCTTGACTCCCCTAGATTTAACCCAAACCCACCCAACCCTGAACCAAAGTAGTTAGTTCAGGTGAACCGGATCCAGGATAAGGTGTTGGCTAATTTGAGGAACACTATACAATGTTTAGAAGCTCAGCCAACACCATGCACTGAAGCATTAGAGCCTACGATCAAAATGATTGATGAACTTAATAGTTCTCTATTGGATTTGCTCCAAAATGTTAGGGATAGGGACTTGGGTGAGTTTCTTCTTGGGAAATTATTGAGGACGAGGATGAAATTTGTGGTTGCCCTAATCAAATCTTGGGATGATTCTCTAGATGAATCCCCTTCAGGAGAGCTAATGTCTTAACCCGCTCAGGCGCCTGTTGGGGGGGCACATTTTCTGAGACCGAGGATGACCAGGTTGGGCTAGAGCAACCCATTGAGGATGAACTGATTGATTCACCCGAGATCCCTGAGCCAGGGAGTGAGGAAAAATATGTCTCTTTGAACCAGGAAATGATAACCGATTTTGAGACATATAAATGAGGATCATGGATTCTTTGATTCTGAGGGTGAAGAATCTCTTAGTGAAGTCTCACTTGAGCGTAAGGAAGATGATCTTAGTGAGACAAACGGGCATGAGGAATCTAACGAACTGTTTGATAGCCCAACTATTGAAGATTTGGATTCGGTTGGGGCTAACTTGGAGGATTCGAATCCTTATTTACTAGAAGATTCAATCAATAGCCCCATTCCTCAACCACACCCCAAAGGGATTGATTGTGATTTGGAAATCATTGTACCTAAGTCAATTCTGAGTCAACCACAATTTCTAATCTTGGGTAAATCTTATGGGGTGAACGGTATGCTAGAGGTCTCGGAACCTGAGCACTTGATGTTGGAGGATAGGAATGTTGAAATGAAAGTTTGGGAGGTTAATTTTTAGGGAAAAACAAGTTTGGGTCTAAGTCCTCCTATTGACCTAAAACCACCAACTTTTTACTAGGACCCTTATGATATCTTTCACGTGCAACCCAAGATCGAAATAACTGATTATTTTTCTGAGCTAGATGTTAAGTGGACAATCGCACCTATTGAACCATCTTTACCCGTTGTCCGACATTTTGGCCTTGGGTTGCACACCAAAAAATCGCAAGCCCAGCCCTGCAAGCTTAACAACCTTCGATTCTAGGTGATTTTCATCCAGAACCTTAGAACCACTCGACCCTAGGGCATGGGTCTGCACTATAATCTGGTCCACGTCTGTGGACATCTTTTGTTGGCAGATTTTAGGATCAATATTTTTATTTTGATTCTGACCCGCACTTGTGAATTCTCAATTTCTTCCTTGCATGTATTTTATGCCTAGCTGAAGGCATTAAATTTAGCATGTGTTTATATTTCACGTTCTCTGCGGAGCTGATCGGATTTTCACGACACTCAAGTGATATTCTGTTTACTCTGCCCATTTCATGTCTTTGTTTTTACAATGAGGACATTGCATCATTTAGGCATGGGGGAGTGGATAATCAATTCCTGAAATCATTATGCTAACTCCGTACAATTTCTTTTAGTTTCTTATAAAATTGAAAAAAAATTTAAAATTTGAAAAAGATATAAAAAGAGAGAAATTAGGAAAAGAGAACTTAGGCATTTGGAAGCTATTAACCTTAGGAAATGATACGAGAGGACCTAAACACTTAGACTCTTCAGGTCTTCGGGCTTAATTAGCCCGGGTGTCCACTTGAATGTGGACTTAGTCTCGAGTCCTCACCAATTCAAATTCATTTTTAATTTGGCTAACAAATTGGGATGATAAGTATGCGACTTATCAACCTGCCCTTTGATTTGGGGAGACTTTAAGCTAAGCATCTACACACATTTTTTTTGCACTGACTCACTTTTCGGCAGTTTCTTCGAAAATTGGGTAGCTAATGAACTATCTAAGGTGGTATGGCTGGCAAGTTGTCGGTGGTAACAGCTCATCGTCGGTTGTCCAGAGCCCAGTCACAAGATAATTTTCATTGTATTGCCTTTAGGTAAATCTTAGATTAGGAAAGCCACCTACTTAAAAAAAGAAAGAAAAAAAGAGAAAGAAAAGAAAAGAAAATATAGAGAAAAAATAGAAAAAAGCAGAAAATAAAAAAAATAAAACAACACTTCACCGCACGAGTATGGCTGGCAAGTTGTTGGTGGTAACAGCTCATCGGTCGATTGTCCAGAACCCATCTCACAAAAAAAAAAACATAATAATTCCCGAAACTCTTAGGGAAGAAGCGGGGGAGTAGAATAAACCGAGATATACACTGGGTTCGCCCTTGTGTTGACCCCATAAATAAAAGAAGTAGGGAGAAAACTACCGTTCAAAAAGATAAACCTTTAGGCAAGGTCACCTAGGGTCGTAGAAACCCGAAGTCTATTTCAATGGTCGCTTAGTGAGTCTTTCACTATTTTCACAAGATGCTTAGCACTTAGAGTCCTTTTCGAGTCTTGGGCGGGTCGGGTAGCTGTAAAAAGTTATCGCGGAACTCTCAAACTCCAAAAGTACAAAAAAATTAGAAAAGAAGAAAAAAAAAATGTTTCTTCCCTTTTCAAATAAGGCGAGGACTTGGGGGTCTGCATTCTGGCAGACACCCGAGTACTGTTGAGTCTTCGTAGTTTGGGACCTTAGTTAAAATTTTCTATTGTTAATAAATGACTTAGGCCTAAGTGATCTAATCCTAATTCTGCTTTTATACATAGCATATAGTTTAATTTTGCTAGGGACTAGCAAAAGATAAGCATGGGGGTATGATGTAAACACATTTATTGAGGGTAAAATACCTATTCATGCATGTTCCTACGCTTAGATTTACATCTCATGTTATAAATATTGCATGGCATGCATCATTCTGCATTTAGAGTAGTTGTATATAATTTAGGTTAATTACATCTCTTTTGCGGTCAGGAGAGAAGGATATTTATTTCAGAGCCTCGGATTGATGATCCAAGTATACGGATCTTATCAAGACGACGATCGGAGTCCAACGCATTCGAAATCACCTTCATCGGAGTCCTGTAGCACCATATGCAATCCAAGGAAGAACAATGGCTGAGGGACTAGGTGATGCAATCTGGAGCTACAAATGACAAATCTGACCACACAGATGGACTCGAATCGACGTTCGCAGCTCAATGGTGCAAAAATCGACTCAATCTGACCTCTGTAGCATCCCCTACAAAGGAAAGAAGATGGACGGCCAAGATTGTGCCACGTGGCGCAACCCAGGCCACCCATGCACACGCACGCGCCACCGCATGCGCACAACAGCTTGGGTGTGCACGCCCGTGCAGAGGCACGCACGCGCAAGCATTGCGGCACGTATCGCACATGCGCGTGGAGCGCATGCCAGCGCAGTGACGGGTGGGCATGTGGGTTGTCTTCAATGACATTTGTGGCAAATCTTCAGCGACGTTTATGACCATCACTAAATGTCCTGTATACGAATTTGATTCTTTCCTCTACTATAAAAGGACCCCTACCCTTCCCATTTTTCTTCATCTCTTCCTTTCTTCCTCTTGCCATGTCCAAGGCTCTAGAGAGAGCTTGCCCCAAGCCCGGGATGCTCCTCTAGAGTAGAAAATCAAATAGTTTTCCTTCCCCTCATCCCCATTCGTGGAGCATTCCATGGCCGTCCTCTCACCACCCTTCGGGAAGAAGATCCTCGTCGAGATGCCATCCTACCCCATCCTCCATTTTCCGGCTCCATCCTCCTTCGTCCTGCTCCTCACCACCTTCCTTCGAGCAAAGTTAGAGTGAGTCATCCTCTGAGCAACCGTCAAGGGGGATTTCTCTCACCCCATTCTATCTTTTTACACTTTCGTAGTGTAGATTTTTCCTGCTTTCATAGTGTAACAAATAGTTCTTGATGAATAGATGATTGTTTCTCTCTCTCTCCCTCTCCCTCTCCCTCTCTCTCTTATATTTTTGCAAGTAGATAACATTTTCATCGACATAATCTCTTGCTTGTTAAAAATACCAAAAAATTTAGAAAAGACAAAACTGAAATAAACAAATAAAAAGAGAAACGCGGATTTTTATAAAATCAAATGTTCGCCTCCCTGTGTTCGAACCGGGACTCATTTTTCGAGTTTCGGTATAAATTTTATTTGACCACGCATTTTGCAACTACGATGATGGGTTACTCGTAACCCTGATTTCAAACTCGCGAAACGTGTGAAATCACTAAGCCTCTCAACTTAAGATTTTTCAGACTAGTCAAGACTAGTAAATCCACTATAGTACCACTTGAATGAGGGTGGCACAACCTCTTTAAAACCACTTCTCTTTTTTATCTTGAAGAGAAGAACAACAAAAACACGGATCTTTCCAACACGTTGGAATCCATTTATTAAAGACAACAAAGTTGAATAACAAATAAAAAATATATCTATGGAACCTCAATAAAAGAAAAAAAACCAAGATTTCGGTAGAGGTTCGAAATGACGTGCTTTTGAAAGATGTGAATAGCGAAGTGTTGAACACTTTGAAAGAAGTAGGAGAAGCTCTGATTTTTTATTGTATTTCTATTGAAAGTTAATTGAAAGGGCTGCGTACGACCTCTATTTATACAAAAAAGTAGGCTTCAAAAGGAAATAATATTGGTCAATCAACTAAGGTATGTTGGTCGATCAAAAGGCTATTTGGTTGATCAATTAAGTTGTTTGATCGATCATAGGTTGGTTGAGTAATTAGCTTGGTTGGTCGATCAATAGGATTTTAATCAACTTCCTAAAAAGGATTGGTTTGATCGATTAGCAAACTTGGTTGGTCGATCACCATGTTTTGGTCGATCAAAAAGAAATATTGGTCGATCAATAACCCTAAAAGTTGATTTTCAAAAAAGCACGAAAAACTGTTTGATTGCTTTATTTTTTAGGTTCCTTACAATGATATCCTAGACTCAAATAAAAGGAAAATAACACACATCAGCAACCATTTGAACTTGATCCAAAAGAGAAGCTTTAATCTTGGATGGTCCTGAAATATTAGTGTAGCATTAAACATAATTTTGGTGCATCAAAACAGAGGTGCTTACATTCTCCCCCTTTTTGTTGACAACAAAATTATAATTATGAAAATAGTCGTGCATAATATCTCCCCGTTTTTGTTTCAGCAAAAAGTAAAACATGTTGCTTTGTTTCTCATTTACCTCCCCCTTAAACATGTAAATAAAGCAAGATAATTTTAAACATGCATTAACCAAAAGAGAGTAACATTTAATTGAGAGAGATAACTTTCATGCGTATATAAAGAGTCTAGATAAGCAGTGCATAAGAATAAAATTGTTCTGAAAAATATTAAGTTTTACATTCCAATAAAAAGAACTAAGTAAAGATAATCTAACCATCTAATGATGCCATAAAGGCATCCATCATGCTCTGTAGATCTGGGTCAAACTCAAGATCCACCGAATTTGATCTCTTAGAAGATGCAGGCTAACCAAGACAAAGGCGGTGCTGAGCTAATGACTTTGGTGTAGGCTACCTAGATGTCCTACGCGGTGGTGTAACCTGCTAATCTGCTAGTACTGGTGCTAAAGTAGTATGTGGGGGAGGAGGTGCTACGGAGGATGGAGGCATGGTAGTAGATCGGCGAGGTTGAGGAGGTTGGTGAAACTGCTGCTAAATGTCATGAACAGACTCTCCAAGTTTGTCCAAGAATCGACTCTAAGATTCAAGTAGTTTGATAGCTGATGCCCATGGCGCATCATCATCAAATCTGTCTCCCTCTACTGATGCATCATCAATGAGATATCATTTGTCAAATCCTGAAACTCACAAAGTCCCTGCCTGACAGAGGTCGGTCCAAGAGGCTCCAGTCCTGGTTGTAGAAGGATGGAGACGGTCACATTGGAGGAGGACATGTCGCTGTAAAGTGCTCATAAGGCGGGAAAGGAGGAGGAACTGTTAATGGTTCCTACTGCTGCTACTGCTTTTGGGCTGCTTTCTCACCACGGGCTTTCTGTGCTTGTTCCATCTTCGTATAAGTAAGCTTATGAAAAATGGAGACTTTAGTGATAAATTGTTTATGGTTTATATCCATGGGAACACTAAAGTGTAGGAAGTTATGGTAGAGAAGTGTCCCAAACTGGAAGAAGTTGGTGGGAGGCTTGCTCATGAGATGCAGAATCAAGTGGTTCCAGTTGAACTGCTTATTCTTAAGGAATGCATAAAGGGTGATGAGCATAATACTAGGGTAGTTTTCAAATGACGTAGATTTAGACATAAAATTCCATAGAAAAACTCGATTAAGAAATCATTGAAGACGATGAAAATAAGGTGACTTGGCTGGATGACCCAAGTCAAAATTAGAGGGAGTGAGTAGGGTCTCCATAATGGTATCCACCTGTGTCTGCTAGTGGAGCTCAAGAAACGTGGGACCAACAGATGAACAACCAAGAATCTCAGAAAGAACATCTGCATTGACCAGAACCTCTATGCCATAGATGTTCGAGGTCAGCTCGATGTTGAAACCCTCACCTATATTTTTCAGATTGGCATAGAATAGGTGACAGGCCATGGGTCAACATGGGGTATGCGGCTATTCGTGGACCCACGTAAAAGTTTCGCTCAAAAAGATGTAATATCTGGTGGTAGGCAAATTTTTTGCGGATACCAGGGAATATAGACTCAAAGTAAGTAACGTCGATGGGTCTACCATCATGCGGTGAAAATTTTGCGAATAAAGAAAAACAATCACGTGCGGCCTTAGTGATGAAGAAATGATCAAAAGTGTCATCACAATGAGATGAAGAGGTGGTACGTGCGCATTTTGGAGCCATTCAAAATTCGCAAAAACATGTTGGTTGGTCAAATTTTTTATTGGTTGATTAAAAATGACTCGACTGAAGTTTTGGAAAAGCTGACTTTTGGTCGATCAACCAAGTATTTTGGTTGACCAAAAGCGGTCAAACTCGAAAAAATCGAGAGGACAATGGATGTTATGCTCACTTATACTACTCGATTTTGCAAGTAATGAAAACAAGAAAACAATAAATCATTAGATAACAACAATGCACATCTAACACTTAAGTAAAAATCCAACAAGGGATGGATTTCACTAAGTTTTACAATGTACCGAGATCGATCAAGGATTGATCGATCAAAGGAGGAGAGTGGTCGGATGTTTGTAAGTGCACGAAGGACATGAGATGAAGGCGTAGCGTCATTGCGGCAATGGTTGGAGATGGTGAGTTTGTCGGTCAAAGCCGCCGGAGGAAGAGAGGTGGGGACGGATGGGTGTGTTGTTCTTTGGTTGGATAATATGTGGGATCGAGTATGTGGGGTAGGGTAGTAAAAAGAGTAGGTTTTAAGGTAAAAAACAAGTGTTTTTATAGAATACATGATTAATAAAATAGGTAAGACCATTTTAGGAGGGTAATCACGATTAATGAAGTCGTTGGAATTGATTTGGAGTGAGATTCGAGGTGAAAAGATCTCAATCTCGAAAACGGAGACGCCCAATGTTGGTCGATCAAAACTCAAAATGATCAATCAAATATGTTACTTGGTCGATTAGAGTTGAACAATTGGAGGGAAAATTCTCGCCCAACCAAATTGGTCGATTAAACAACCAGATTGATCGATCAAAACTACATTTTTGGAGGGAACTTTTCTTCCCAAGAATTTGGTCAATCATCAATGATTTTGATTGATCAAAAGGGTTTGGCAGATCAATTGAAGAAATTGATCGATCAACATTCAACAAAGCAGACCAATCAAGTATGCTAATTAAGCTTTTAGTCTTGATAATCCTAGTGAATGGCAAATTTGGTTAAATCTTTCCTTTAGCAAAGGTTTTGTGAATATATTGGTTAATTGATTTTCTATTTTAACAAATTCTAGGTTAATCGCTCCTTTTAAAATAGTCTCTAAGAAAGTGATGTCTTACATCATTGTGTTTAGTCATAGAATGTTGTACTGGATTCTTAGATAAGTTGATTGCACTAGTGTTGTCACACAGTATTTTATTATTTTTGTAGGATAGACCAAAATCTTGTAAGGTTTGTTTCATCCACAATAGTTGTGAACAAGCTAAAGAAGGTACGTATTCTGCTTCTGTTGTGTAGAGTGAAACAATATTTTATTTTCTAGAGAACTAAGAGAAATTGACAAGTTCCACTAGTACTCCTATCTGTAAAGCTACTCGCATAATCAGCATGACAAAAGGAATATAATTCCAATGTGTCTGACTTCGGATAGAAAAGTCCTAGGTCTTGTGTATTGCTTAAATATCTAAGTATTCTTCTAGCAGCATTTAAATGTATTTCTTTAGGGTTTACTTGAAAGCGAGCACACAAACAAGTACAAAAGAGAATATCAGGTCTACTTGCAGTCAAGTATAGCAATGATCCTATCATAGTTTTGTATAATTTCTTCTCTACAGATTTACCTATTTCATCGATTTTTAATTGAGTAGAGGCTACCATTGGCGTGTCTTTACCCTTTACTTTGTCCATCGAGAATTTCTTCAAGATCTCCATTATGTATTTGGTTTGAGATATGAAGATTCTAGAGGATAGCTGATCAATTTGAAGTCCGAGAAAGAACTGAAGTTCTCCCATCATGCTCATTTCAAACTGATCCTGCATTACCTTTGAAAATTCTTAGCATAACAGATCATTAGTAGCACTGAAAATAATATCATCAATATATATTTGTATTATTAAGAGATTATCTTCTTTTCTTTTAGTAAATAAAGTTGGATCTATTTTACCAATTTTAAATTCATTTTCAATTAGGTTGGATTTTAATCTATTGTACCAAGCTCGTGGAGCTTGTTTAAGACCATATAAAGCTTTATTTAGTTTATAAACATAGTCTAAATATTTAACATCTTCAAAACCTGGAGGTTGTTTAACATAAACTTCTTCCTTGATGAATTCGTTTAGGAAGGCAGTTTTGACATCCATTTGAAAAAGTTTGAATTTCATATGGGTGGCAAAGGCTAGCAACATCCTAATGGATTCTAGGCGAGCTACGAGAGCATATATTTCATCAAAATCAATTCCTTCTTCTTGATTATACCCTTGGGCCACAAGTCTACCTTTATTTCTAACTACTTCAGATTCATTAAGTTTGTTCCTAAAGACCCACTTAGTTCCTATAATGGTTTGAGAGTCAGGCTTTGGGACAAGTTCCCATACATTATTTCTCTTGAATTGATTCAATTCATCTTCTATTTTAATGATCCAATAACTATCAGAAAAGGCTTCCTTGACATTTTTGGGTTCTAATTGTGAAACAAATGCAGTGAAAGCAGGAAAGTTAAACTATTGAAAGAAGATCTAGTTTGAACTCCTTTAGACAATTCACCTATCACCAATTCCTTTGGATGATCTTTTACATAAGAAATATCTCTAGGAAGTTCATCAGAAATATTTTCTTCTGGAATGTTTGATGGGTCATCTACTAGTTCATCGTCATCATTGTTTACTAAAGATTTAGGTTGAGCTAAAGCTTCATTAAATGATACATGCATAGTTTCCTCAACAACTGAATTTTTCTTGTTAAAGACTCTATAGGCTTTACTTCTGGTTGAGTATCCTAAGAATATTCCTTCTGAACTTTTAGCATCAAACTTATCAAGAATGTCCTTATTATTGAGTATAAAACATCGGCAACCAAATATCTTAAAATAGGAAATTCTAAGTGTTCTTCCATGATAGAGTTCAAAAGGTGTTTTGTTTAAGATAGATCTATTTAGTAATCTATTTTGGATATAGCAAGCAGTGTTTACAGCCTCTGCCAAAAAATATCAAGGCAGCTTTGGCTCACATAGTATTGTGCGGGCACACTCTTTCAAGGTTCTATTTTTCCTTTCTACTACACCATTCTGAGGTGCGGCTCTAGGGAATGCAAATTCATGTTTTATCCCATATTGATCATTGAAATTGGTAAAGGATTCATTCTCAAATTCTCCGCCGTGATCACTTCTAATCCTAATTACTTCAGATCCTTTTTCATTTTGTAATCTTCTAACTAATTTGCTAAAGGCATCAAAGGTTAAGTCTTTACTTTTTAGGAAAGATACCTAAGTAAATCTAGAAAAGTCATCAATTGTGACTAGACAATATCTGTGCCTGCATAGGCTTTCGGATTTGGTTGGCCCGAACAAGTCTAAGTGAAGTAGCTAAAGAGGTTATGAAGTGTGAACCATCCTTTTTGGTTTGAAGGGATTTTTACATTGTTTACCAACTTGATGTGAGAGGTAGAATATCCTATGGATCGAAACTAAATACTATAGGGGAGGGGTGAATAGTATTCCTTTAAAATATATGCACAGATTAAAGAATAAATCACCAAAGATTCATAAATAGAGTACACCTGATTTATAGTGGAATCCCAATTAGAGTGAAAACCACTACCTAAGCCTCCTAGCTTAGGATTTTTCTGACTAGGCAATGCTAGCCAATCGACTAAATCGTACCACTTGAACAAGGGTGGCACAACCTCTTACATTCACTTCCTTTTTTATCCTGAAGAGAAGTAAAAACAACAACCACGGATCTTCCAAACAAACTAGGAATCCGTAAATCAAAAAAACAAAATAGAATAACAAGAATGAATTCTATGGAACCTCAATAAATGATCAAAATGATTTTTCGCAGATGTTCAAGGCGTTGTGCTTTTGAAGAATGTGAAGAACAACATGCGAAAGCCTTTTGAAATAAGCACAAGAAGCTCTCTTTTTGAATGGTATTTCTATTTGAAAGTTATGAAAGAATGAGCTGCGTACAACCTCTATTTATACTAAAAGTTTTGCCATAATAGGACATTAAATTGGTCGATCAATTAAGGTTAATTGGCTGATCAAAAGGCAATTTGGTCAATCAATTAAGGTGGTTGGTCAATCACTGATTGATCGATCAATTAGCTTGGTAGGTCGGTCAAAAGGATTTTTCTCAACTTCCTAAAATGGGCTAATTTGATCGGTCAATTAATTTGGTTGGTCGATCAATTAACTAGTTTGATCGATCAATAACCCTAAAAGCTTGGTCTGAAAAGATGCACAAAAAATCCATATTTGAGTTTTATTTGAGGTTCCTTACAATAATGTCCTAGACTCAAATAAAGATAAAAAGACACACATCAGCAACTATCTTCACTTGTCTAGAAAGATGCTTTGATGCTTTAATCCAAGATAATTTTGAAATGTTAGTCTAGCAATAAACATAATTTTGCCATATCAAAACAGTGGTGCTTACATTTTCCCCCTTCTTGATCACAACAAAATTATAATTATGAAATTAAAAATAGTTTTGCATAATATCTCCTCCTTTTTGTTTCAGCAAAAGGTAAAACATGCTGCTTTTGATTTTATAGTTAACTCCCCCTTAAACATGTAATTCAAGCATCAGAAATATCATGCAATATAAGAGAGCTAAGGGGAAACAAAAAATAGAGAGAGATAATCTTCATGCGTAAATAAAGTGTCTAGGTAAGTAGTGCATAGAATATAAATGTTCTGAGAAAAATAAAGTTATACAAGCCAAGATAGAGATAGAAACAAATATCTAATCATCCAATGATGCCATAAAGGCATCCATGGTGCTTTGAAGATCAGTGTCCAACTCGAGGTCTAGTGAATCTAATCTCTTAGAAGATGCAGGCTGATCGAGACAAAGGCATCGCTGAGATGATGAACGTGGTGTCGACTGCTTGGATGTCCTGCAAGGAGGAGTAATCTGCTGGTCAACTAGTCCTGCTGATGTTGATGGTGCTGCTGGTGATGCTGATGATGTAGGAGGAGGAGGTGGTGCTGAAGGCATGGTAGTCAAAACGACGAGGTCGAGGAGGTTGGTGAAGCTACTGCTGAATGCTATGAACGGATTCTCTAAGTCTGTCCAAGAACTGACTTTGAGCATTTAGGTAGTCTAATACCCGATGCCCGTGCCTCATCATAACCATGTCAGTCTCCTACTGCCTATGCATCATCAAAGATATACCACTAGTCACATCCTGAATAGTGACAAAGTCCCTACTTGAGATCTATCTGTTGAACAGACTCCAGTCCTAGTCGTAGAAGGAAGGAGATGGTCGCATTGGAGGTGGACATGTCACAGTGAAGTGCTCATAAGGCAGGAACGGAGGAGGTACTGCTGTTTGCTACTGCTCCTGTGCTGCTTCCTCACCACGTGCTCCCTGTGCCTGCTCAATCTTTGCATATGTGAGTGTATCAAATATAGAGATATGAGTGAGAAATTATTTATGATTAATGTCCATGGGCACACTAAAGTGGAGAAAGATACGAGAGAGAAGTGTCCCAAATTGGAAGGAGCTGCTGGGTGGCTTACTCCTGAGGTAAAGAATCAAATGGTTTCAATTGAACCATTTGTTCTTCATAAAAGCATAGAGGGTGATCAGCATAATGCCAGGGCAGTTCTCAAAAGATGTGGATTTAGACATGAAATTCCAGAAAAATGCACGATTCAGAAAACGAGGCAAACGTCAAAAGTAGGGTGACTTGGCAGGACTACCCAAGTCAACATGAGAGTGAGTGAGTAGGGTCTCCTTGATAGTGTTGGACTGAGTCTGCTGATGCAACTCAAGAAAAGTAGGTCCAACAGAAGGATAGCCAAGAATCTCTATCAAAACGTCTGCATTGACTAGAACTTCTATCCCGTAGACATTCAAGTTCAACTCGATGTTGGCGCCTTCACCTATATCTTTGAGATTGGCATAAAATAGGTGACAGGCCATGGGATCAACACTGGGAATACAGATATGCTTGGAACACGCATAAAAGTTCTGCTCAAATAGTCGCAAAATCTAATGGTAAGCAAATTTTTCGGGGATTCCAGGGAAAACGGACTCGAAATAAATAAAATCAACAGGTCTACCTACATGTGGAGAGAATTTTGCAAGCAAGGAAAAATGGTCACGAGCGACTTCGGTAATGAGAAAATGATCAAAAGTATCATCACGATGACTAGAAGAGCCGCATGCATTGGTTGGGTGCGTTTCGCGAGTTTGAAATCGGGGTTACAAGTAATTCGTCGTCATAGTTGCAAAACGCGTCGATCAGATAAAATTTATACCGAAACTTGAAAAGTGAGTCCCAGATCGAACACAGGGAGGCGACGTTTACTTTAAATGAAAATCGCACTTCGATTTGTTTCTTTTTGGTATTTTAGGGTTTTGTTATTTTTTTTGTATTTTCTTTGTAAGAAGAAAACAAGCAAATGAATCGCAAGATAGAGATGGAATGAAAATGGTATAGATATCACTTCAATGTCTATTACAATCTACTATGAAAGCATAAAAAGAAAGGGAGGTGAGAGGAAATCTCCTGAATCTGTTGTTCGGCGAGACGACAGTGCCTGGTGGAAGCTCGAACGAAGGAAGTGAGGAGTGGGACAACGGAGGTGAGAAGCAGGAGGACGTCAGGTTGAGGAAAGCTTTGGTGTGGTTCCGGAATGGAGGTGAGAAGACGGAGATGATCTGCTACCGAAATGGAGGTTGGAGGACGGCTCCAAGGCGACCTATGAAGGGGGATGGAAAGTTGTAGGAGTATTTGGTGGGGTAGAGGTTTGCTACACTAATAGGTGCCTTGGAAGCTTGAGAACAAGCTCTAATGGAGCGTTGGTAGGCTTGCTAGAGCTTGGGAGTAGGTGGGAGTAGAGTAGGTAAAGTTGGCTTGGAAGGGAGGGGGTGTAGGTTCTTTTATAGTGGAGAAGAGGCAAAAATAGGTATGGGACCATTAGTGACATCCAAGCCATCGCTGGAAGCGTCGCTGCAGGCAGCTCATGCTTGCTCATACCCATTCACTCCCACAGCTAGCTTTGCTGGCACTCGAAGAATTAGCGACGGTTGTAAGCATCATTGTAAGTCCAACTCATGTGTCACTGTAGGTCCAGCTCACACATAGCTGGCATTGTGCTCCCCCGCCTTTGCCGCGCATGCACGCCCACGCACTGGTGTTGTGCTATGCGCATGCATGCCTGTGCGTGCGCGTGCATGCACTGGGTGGCCTGGGCTGCGCCACATGGCACAGTCTAGGCCGTCCATCTTCCTTTTGTTGTAGGGGCTGCTATAGAGGTCGGATTGAGTCGATTTTTGCGTCGTTAGGCTGCGATAGTTGACTCGAATCCATCCGCGCAGTCAGATTTGTCATTTAAAGCTCCAAATTATGTCTCCTAGTCCCTTGGCCGTTGATCTTCATTGGATTGCGTATGGTGCTACGGGACTCCGATCGAGGCGATTTTGGAGGTGTTGGACTCCGATCGTCATCTTGATCAAATCCATATGGTCGGATCGTCAATCCGAGGCTCTGGAATAAATATCCTTCTCTCCTAACCATAAAAAGGATGCAATAACCTAAATTATATACAACTACTCTAAATGCAGAATGATGCATGCTATACAATATTATAACATGAAATGCAAATCTAAGCTTAGGAACATGCATGAATTGGTGTTTTACCCTCAATAAATGTGTTTACATCATACTCCCATGCCTATCTTTTGCTAGTCCCTAGCAAAATTAAACTATATGCTTTGTATAAAAGCAGAATTAGGATTAGATCGCTTAGGCCTAAGTCGTTTATTAACAATAGAAAATTTCAACTATGGTCCTAAACTATGAGGACTCAGCAGTACCCAGGTGTCTACCGGAATGCAGACCGCCCAAGTTCTCGCCATATTTGAGAAGGGAAGATACATTTTTTTTATTTTTCCTCTTTTCTAATTTTTTGTACTTTTGGAGTTTGAGAGTTATGGGTAACTTTTTATGGCTACTCGACTCGCCTAAGACTTGAAAAGGACTCTAAGTACTAAGCATCTTTGTGAAAAAGTGATAGACTCACAAAATGGCTGTTAAGACGGACTTCAGGTTTCTACGACCCTAGGTAACCTTGCCTAAAGGTTTATCTTTACGATCGGTAGCTTTCTCCCTACTTCTTTTATTTATGGGGTCAACATAAGAGCAAACCTAGTGTATATCTCCCTGGTTTATTCTACTTCCCGCTTCTTCCCTAAGTGTTTTGGGAATTATTGTGCATTTTTTTTATGAGTTGGGTTTTGGACAACCAGTCGATGAGCTATTACCATCGACAACTTGCCAACCATACTCGTGTGGTGAAGTGTGGTTTTATTATTTTCTTTGTTTTACTTTTTCCTTTTTCTATTATTTTTTTTCTTTTCTTTTTGAGTGTTTCTTTTTTTTTTCTTTTTTTTCTAAGTAGGTGGCTTCCCTGATCTAAGATTTACCTAAAGGTAGTACAACGAAAATGGTCTTGTGGCTAGGCTCTAGACAACCGACCGATAAGCTGCTACCACCGACAACTTGCCAGCCATACCACCCAAGTCAGTCCATTAGCTACCCAATTTCCGTAAAAACCGTCAGAAAGTGAGTCAGTGTGAATAGTGTGTAGATGCTTAGCCTTAAAATCCCCCCAAATCAGAGGGTGGGTTGATAAGTTGTATACTTATCATCCCAATTTATTATTCAAATTAAAAATGAATTTGAATTGGCAATGACTCGAGACTAAGTACACATTTGAGTGGACACCTAGGCTAATTAAGTCCGAAGACCTGAAGAGTCTAAGTGTTTAGGTCCTCTCATATCATTTCCTAAAGTTAATAACTTCCAAATGCCTAAGTTCTCTTTTCCTAATTTCTTTCTTTTTTTTAATCTCTTTTTCAAATTTTCAAATTTTTTTAATTTTATAAGAAACTAGAAGAAATTCTACAGAGTTAACATAATGATTTTAGGAATTGATTATCCACCCCCTAATTCCTAAATGATGCAATGTCCTTATTGTAAAAATAAATACATGAAAAAAGCGGAGTAAACAGAATATCACCTGAGTGTTGTGAAAATCCAGTCAGCTCCGTAGAGAGAAGAGTGTATACACACACACTAAGTTTAATGCCTTCAGCTAGGCATAACATACATACAAAGAAGAAATTTAGAATTCACAAGTGCGGGTCAAAATAAAAATATTGATCCTTAAACCCGCCAATAGAATATGTCCACAGATGTAGACCAAGTTATGGTGCAGACCCATGCCTCAAGGTTGAATGGTTCTCAAGTTCTCGATGAAAATCACCCAGAACTGAAGGTTGTTAAGCTTGTGGGGTCAAGCCTATGATTTAGTGGTGCGCAACCCAAGACCAAAGTGTCAGACAACGGGTAAAGATGGTTCAATAGGTGCGGTTGTCCACTTAACATCTAGCTCAGAAAAATAATCAGTTATTCCAGGCTTGGGTCACACGTGAAATATATCATAAGGGTCCGTATAGAAGATAGGTGCTTTCAGGTCAATAGGTACCCTTATATCCAAACTTGTTTTTCCCTCAAAATTAACCTCCCAAATTTTCATTTCAACATTCCTATCCTCCAACATCAAGTGCTTAGGTTCCAGGACCTCTAGCATATCATTCACCCCATAAGATTCTCCCAAGTCCAGAAATCGTGGCTGACTCAAGATTGACTTGGGTACAAAGATTTCCAAATCAAAATTAATCCCTTTGGGGTGTGGTTTAGGAATGGGGCTATTGATTGATTCTTCTAGTAAATGAGGATTTGAATACTCCAAGTTAGCCCCAACCGAATCCAAATCTTCAATAATTGGGCTATCAACTGGTTCGTCAGATTCCTCAAGCCCACTTATCTCACTAAAATCCTCTTCCTTAAGTTCAAGTGAGACTTCACCACAAGATTCTTCACCCTCAGAGTCAAAGAATCCATTATCCTCATTAAATATGTCTCAAAATCATATGTCATTTCATGGTCCGTGGAGATGTATTTTTCCTTGCTCCTGGCTTGGGGATCTCGGGTGAATCAATCGGTTTATCATCAATGGGTTGCTCTAGCCCAATTTGGTCATCCCCAGTTTCAGAAAATGTATCCCTCCCGACAGGTGCCTGAGCGGGTTCTGACATTGGCTCTCCTGAAGGGGGTTCATCTTGAGAATCATCCCAAGATTTGACTAGGGCAACCACAAATTTCATCCTCAACCTCAACAATTTTTCAAGAAGAAACTCACCCAAGTCCTTATCCCTAACACTTTGGAGCAAATCCAATAAAGAGCTATTCAGCTCATCAATCATTTTTATTATAGGTTCCAATGCTTCAGTGCATGGTGTTGGTTGAGCTTCTAATGATTGTATAGTGTTCCTCAAATTAGCCAACACCCTATCCTAGATCTGGTCCACCTAAGTCGACTGGTTCAATTTGGGTTTGGGTGGGTTTGGGTTAAATCTAGGGGAGTCAAGATGTCGAGGTTCTCGGGTCCCTCCCTGAAAGTAGGTCGTTCTAGGTTGTTCAAAGGATGGTGGCGACCTATATTCAGTGAAATACTGGGGAGGGTAGGTGTTATAATCATTATATCCTTCTTGATTGTAGATCGGGTTGGTTTTGTCATCAAAGGATGGAGATCCATAATCATTATAGCTCTGGGAAGGATAATAATCATAGTCATGTTGTCCAGGGTTAGGCCCTGGACACTGAGGTCCAGATTCATATCCCCAATCAAAGTCATCCCGACTAGTGGATGGGTAATTACAAGTCAAGTCGAGATTGTAATCATCTTAGGGATAAGTGGTGGTAGGAGGATAGGATGTGAAATGTGTGTAGGATGTGGAAGGGTACATGGTAGAAAAGGAGGGAAAATGGAGAAGAGAAAAGGTGCCCTGCAATACAATCAACCAAACCTGTCCTTATGTGGGTAGCCTAAAGACCTACAGACTCCTAGGATCCATCTTGAGATTATAAATGATTTGGTCTACTTTTATCCGGTCAATCCAACAGTTAGAAGGAGGGACCAGGGAGAAGGTTCTTCCTTTGGCTTACACCTTCGATTTCTAGTGTACCCCCTAGCCGCGGTCGTTTGACACTACTCCCCTAGCTAGACATTAGATGGACCAGCAAAAGCAGATTAATTGAAAAAAAAAATCTCAGTCTGAGCCCTGAAGAGCGAATCAATCCTTAAGGCCAACATCTACTCAGTTTTAGTTAGGCTTGGGATGATCGTGCTCTTGGAATGTGATGGACCCTTTAGATGGGTTGTGCCTTTAATGATCAGTTAAAATGTATGTACGTGCACAACCAGAGTTCTCAAACAAGGTTATTTGATGATGTGTCTTTTAGGATTTAACCTTGTTTAGTAGCTTTTAGGGTTTAATTCTTAGGTTGGTTCAATCAAGGTTTAGTAGAACACTCCAAGTTTTGAAAACACGGGTGATGATATGTTCCTTTAAAAATAAAAATAATGTGGAGTGCCTGGTTCAGCCCTAAGAATCAACCCTAAGTGCAAGCTACTGATGAATCACTTTTAATTTGAGTGGTGCGACCTAAACAAATCAATCAATTGGCCTATTCGCACCACAGATTAAGGCACACAATGTCTTAGACTAATCAGATTTCTACTCACTTATGTGTTTTGTGTTGGAGTGTATCGGGTCCACAGGTTAGATCTCGGTTAAGTGGTAGAATCAAAGTGATTATGTGTCATATGATAAGAAATTGTGGGTGTTAAGTGTGTACCTTTTAGTTAAATCCCACAAGAGAAGAATATTTTTTTTTATTTATTTATATATGTGGGTGGGTGAGGTGAGTGGAGTGACAATCAAACAACCAAAATCTACCCTAGGGTTTATGCAAAGCACCTAAGTTGATTTGGGTTTGAGTTATTAGGTTATGGAATGAAAACTAAGGTGGGGGTGGTGTGGGGGACACTTACAAAACACTCTACCCGCACTTTACTCTGGTCTACCGCACTTGGATCTCCATGCTAGGGTACCTGCAAGGCAACAGATCAGAGATAAGTGGGGTT
This sequence comes from Thalassia testudinum, assembly GCA_037157565.1. NCBI lineage: Eukaryota > Viridiplantae > Streptophyta > Magnoliopsida > Alismatales > Hydrocharitaceae > Thalassia > Thalassia testudinum. Next base: position 19,891,461 of record JAZHRO010000025.1, on the reverse strand, counting down.
AGTGTTTTGTAAATGCAAAGAAGCACAGAAAATAATAAAGTAAATTCCGCTGCCTCCCCAGCAACAATGCCAAAATGGTCGGGCACGTTTTGCGAGTTTGAAATCGAGGTTACAAGTAACCCATTGTCATAGTTGCAAAATGCGTCGATTAGATAAAATTTATACCGAAACTCGAATAGTGAGTCTTGGGTCGAACACAGGGAGGTGACGTTTACTTTAAGTGAAAACCACGCTTCGATTTATTTCTTTTTGGTATTTTAGGGTTTTGCTATTTTTTTGTATTTTTTTTGTAAGAAGAAAACAAGCAAACGAATCACAAAATAGAGATGGAACGAAAATGGTATAGATATCGCTTCAATGTCTATTACAATCTACTATGAAAGCATAAAAGGAGAGGAAGGAGAGAGGAAATCTCCCGAATCGGCTATTCGACGAGACAACGGTGCCTGACGAAAGCTCAGACGAAGGAGGTGAGGAGTGGGACGACAGAGGTGAGATGCAAGAGGACGTCAGGTTGAGGAAAGCTTTGGCGTGGCTCCGGAATGGAGGTGAGAAGATGGAGTTGATCCGCTACCGGAATGGAGGTAGGAGGACGGCTCCAAGGCGACCTATGAAGGGGGATGGAAAGTTGGAGGAGTATTTGGTGGGGTAGAGGTTCTCTACACTAATAGGTATCTTGGGAGCTTGAGAACAAGCTCTAATGGAGCGTTGGTAGGCTTGTTAGAGCTTGGGAGTAGGTGGGAGTAGAGTAGGTAGAGATGGCTTCTACGAGAGGGGGTGTAGGTCCTTTTATAGTGGAGAAGAGGCAAAAATAGGTATGGGACCATTAGTGACATTCAGGTCGTCGCTAGAAGCGTCGCTGTAAGAAGCTTGTGCCTGCTCACGCCCACAGCTAGCTTTGTTGGTGCGAGAAGAATTAGCGATGGCTATAAGCATTGCTGTAAGTCTAGCTCATGCATCGCTGTAGGTCTAGCTCACGTATAGTTGGCATTGCGCTCCCCCGCCTTTGCCGCGTGCTTGCGTATACGCATTGGCGCTGCGCTGTGATGCGCTATGTGCGCACGCGAGTGCACCCGCTCTACTGCGCGCGTGCAGTTGCATGTGTGTGTGCTGGGTAGCTTGGGCTGCACCACGTGGCGCAGTCTGGGCCATCCATCTTCTTATTGTAGAGGCTACTACAAAGGTCGGATGGATTCGATTTTCAAGCCGTTAAGCTAAGATCGTCGAGTCGAATCCATTTGCGTGGTCAGATTTGTCATTTGAAGCTCCGAATTAAGTCTCCTAGTCCCTTGGCCGTTGATCTTCCTCGGACTGCATATGGTGCTACGGGACTCCGATCGAGGCGATTTCAAAGGTGTTGGACTCCGATCGTCGTCTTGATCAGATCCGTACAGTAGATCGTCAATCCAAGCTCCGAAATAAATATCCTTCTCTCCTAATCACCAAAGGACGCAATTAACCTAAATTATATACAACTACTCTAAATGTAGAATGATGCATGCTATGCAATATTTATAACATGAAATGCAAATCTAAGCCTAGGAACATGCAGAATAGGCATTTTACCCTCAATAAATGTGTTTACATCATGCACGTTTGGGTTACATTTTGTAAAGAGCAAAAAAGCATGGTTGGTCAATCAACAAAGTTGATTGGTCGACCAAAAATGAACTCGACTTCTGGTCGATCAACCAATGCATTTGGTCAATCGAAAGACCTCAGACCGGAAAAAAAATGGTTGACGGAATGGTAAACTCACTTATGCTACATGATTTCTCAAGAAAAAATACACAAACAAGATCAATCATGTAAGAGTAAGTCAGAGCACATTGTAAACGCAAGAAAAATCCAAAGAAATGGATGTATTCAAGGTTTAGAATGTACCAAGATCGAACCAAAGTTGCTCGTTCAAAAAGAGGATGGATGGTGAGCGTGCGAGGATGTGGAAGTCATGCGACCATGGCTGTGCGAGGAGGCGATGAACGAGCATGCACTCGTGAGGGCCAGAGCATGGCTGGGCACGGAGGAGGCTTGTGCGAGGTGGTTGGAGGTGGCAGTTGTTGGTCGATCAGACGATCAATGGAGAGGAGTGGGGTCAGTTGTCTTGAGTTTTGGTGGAGTGGGGACCAAATAGATTAAGTAAGAAAAAGGTTTAGGGTAAAAATGAGGTGTTTTATAGAGAATGTGATTCGTAAAATAGGGACCAAATGTACTTAAGGCAACTAATCACATAGGTTAGAAATAGTAAAAGTGGATTGAGAATGCGAAACGAGGAAAAAAAGATCGCAATCTTCGAAAAGAGAATCCGCTAGTTTTGGTCGATCAAAACGAAAAGTGATCGAGCAAAAGAGTAAAAGTGATCAAAAATCAAAGTTGTGGAGGGAAATTTCCCGCCAGGCAAAATCAAGTTTTGGTCGATCAAACAGGAGTTTTTGATCGATCAAAGGTTGGTCAATCAATTTTCAAAAATTGATCGATCAAAATAGTAAAAGAGACATTTATTTGGCCAATTAATTAAACTCTTTTAATCTAGATAAACCTAGTGAATGATAAATTTGATTAAACCTATCTTTTGGTAATGGTTTTGTGAATATATCAGCTAGTTGATTTTCTGTGTTAACAAATTCTAAATTGATATCCCCTTTTAAGACATAATCTCTAAGAAAGTGGTGTCTAATATCTATATGTTTAGTCCTAGAGTGTTGTACTGGATTCTTGGATAGGTTAATAGCACTTGTGTTGTCATACAAAATTTTTCTATTCTTATAAGATAAGCCAAAGTCATGTAATGTCTATTTCATCCATAATATTTGTGAACAAGCTAAAGATGCTGCTACATATTCTGCTTCAGTTGTGGATAGTGATATAGTATTTTGTATTCTAGAAAACCAAGAGACTAGGGAATTTCTGATAAATTGAAATGTTCTGCTAGTACTCTTTTGGTCTATGAAGCTACCCGCATAGTTAGCATCACAAAAGGAATATAATTCCAATGTGTTTGACTTTGGATAAAAAAGTCCCAAGTCTTGTGTGTTGTTTAGATATCTAAGTATTCTTTTAACAACATGTAGATGTGATTCTTTAGGGTTTACTTGAAAGTGAGCACACAAACAAGTACAAAATAGAATGTCAGGTCTACTTGCAGTTAAATATAACAGAGATCCTATCATGCTTCTGTATAGTTTTTGATCTATTGATTTACCTGTGTCAACAGTTTTCACTTGGGTAGAAGCTACCATTGGTGTTTCTTTACCTTTGACTTTATCCATCGAGAATGTCTTCAATATCTCTACTATATATTTTGTTTGAGATATGAAGATTCTGTAGGATAGCTGATCAATCTGAAGACCTAGGAAGAACTTGAGTTCTCCCATCATGCTCATCTCAAATTGGTCCTACATTACCTTTGCAAAGTCTTGGCAAAGTAGATCATTAGTAGCATCGAAAATGATATCATCTACATATATTTGTATTATTAAAAGATCATTTTATTTCTTTTTAGTGAATAGGGTTGGATCTATTTGACCAATTTTAAATTCATTGTCAATTAGATATGTTTTTAATCTTTCATACCAAGCTTGTGGAGCTTGTTTTAGACCATATAATGCTTTGTTTAATTTGTATACATGTTCTGGATGATTCAGATCTTCAAAACCTGGTGGTTGTTTAACAAAGACTTCCTCCTTGATGAATCCATTTAGAAAGGCACTTTTAACATCCATTTAGAAGAGTTTGAATTTCATATGGGTTGCAAAAGCTAGCAACATTCTAATAGATTCTAGTCGAGCAATAGGTGCATATGTTTCATTAAAATATATTCCTTCTTCTTGATTATATCCTTGAGCCACAAGTCTAACTTTATTTCTAACTACATTTCCTGATTCGTCAAGTTTGTGCCTAAAAACCCACTTGGTTCATATAATGGTTTGTGATTTAGGCTTTGAAACAAGTTCCCAAACATGATTTTTCTTAAATTGATTTAGCTCATCTTCCATAGCAATAATCCAACAGTTATCTGAGAAGGCCTCCTTAACATTTTTAGGTTCTAATTGAGAAACAAAGGCTGTAAAGGTTAGTGTTTTAAGGGAAGATCTGGTTTGAACTCCTTTTAACAATTCTCCTATTACCAGTTCTTTAGGATGATCTTTCACAAAAGAGATATCTTTGGGTAGTTCATTAGAAATATTCTCTTCTGGAATGTCCGATGGATCATGTACTAGTTCATCATCATCAATCGTAGAAGATTTAGGTTGAACTAATATTTCATTAAATGATACATTCAAGGTTTCCTCAATAACGGATTCTTATTAAAGACCCTATAGGCTTTGCTCCTGGTTGAATAACCTAAGAAAATCCCTTATGAGCTTTTAGCATCGAATTTTCAAGATTATCTTTAGTGTTGAGTATAAAGCATCGACATCCAAAAACTTGAAGTAAGAAATTCTAGGTGTTCATCCATGATAGAGTTCAAAAGGATTGGTCTGATCAAGGTACTATTTTGGATATAGAAAGTAGTGTTTACAGCCTCAACCCAAAGATATCGAGGCAGCTTTGACTCGCACAGCATTATGCGAGCACACTCTTGCAAAGTCCTATTTTTCCTCTCAACTACACCATTCTGAGGTGCAGCTCTAGGGAAGGCAAACTCATGCTTGATTCTATATTGATCACAAAAATTTGAAAAAGATTCATTTTTAAATTCTCCACCATGATTACTTCTAATCCTAATTACTTCAGATCCTTTCTCATTCTGTAATCTTCTAACTAGTTTGATAAAGGCATCTATGGTTAAGTCCTTACTTTTTAAGAAAGATACCTAAGTAAATCTAGAGAAGTTGTCAATTATGACTAAATAGTATTTGCACCCACTTAGGCTTTCGTATTTGGTTGGTCCAAACAAGTCTAAGTGAAGTAGCTCCAGGGGTTGAGAAGTGCTAACCATCCTTTTTGGTGTAAACAGATTTTTGGTTTGTTTACCAACTTGACAAGAATTGCAAACTTTGCTTTTCTTGAAGTTGATCTTTGACAGACCCTTGACAAGTTCATGTTTCACAAGTTTACTAATGTTGCCCATGTGAACATGACCTAGTCGTTTATGCCAAAGTGTTGCTTCTTCGTCAGATATGACTAGACATTCAAGACTATCGTATTTGTCGAAGTTTATAGTGTAAATGTCTTTATGTCTATTTCCTTTAAGAATAATTTGTTTTGTTTCTTTATTATGAATTTTAAAACCTTTTGATGTGAATGTGATTTTATTCCCTTTATAACGTATTTGGCTTACACTTAACAGATTATGTTTTAAACCTTTAACTAAATGGATAGTATCAAAAGAGGTAGAGGAGTTACCAATTTGGCCAGTACCAATAATACGACCCTTGTGGTTGTTCCCAAATGTGATCGTACCACCTTCCTGATGGTTGAGCAGCATGAATAGGTCTTCTTCACCGGTCATGTGCTTGGAACAACCACTGTCCATTAACCACCTTCTTTCTTCTTTTTCCTGTCATTGGCTTGTGATTGTGAAGCTTTGTTTGATAATGTGGCTTCAATGTCCCATTGATTTGTTGGAAAGTCCACTTCTTATAATCTACATAACCTACAAAGCAAGATTGTAAAATACTTTTTTGTACCCATTTTTGTTTGGGTCCACGGTGGTTAGTTTGCATTGCCTGCTTTGGCAAGCTACCTTTCTCTTTGTTCTAGCTAGAACTAGATGCTTCATGGTTATTTTTTGGTATATAACCTAACCCAAATTTTGTGGTGCTTTGAGTTTGTGTTCCTAACAATTTATGCAAGTTTCTACTTCCATTTGTGAATTTAGTCAGATCATTTAAAAGACTAGTAGAATTCTCTTTCAAATTATCGATATCTACCTTTAAATTGTCTACCTGTGATTTTAATGATGTGATTTCAACAAATAATTCTTTGTTTTGTTGAGTAAGTATATCTTTGTGTGTTCTTTCTTCTCCTAATGCTTTAGTAGGTTTTTATTTTCTATTTTTAATGACTTAGCTATGTCATGCATCACAAAAAATGCTTCTAATAACTCATCTTGTGAAAAAGAGGTTACCTCATCTTCTAGTGCCATTAGTCCTAGAAGAGCTTCTTCTCTGGAGGTTTCTTCTTCTTCTGAACTTGAGTCTGATTCATCCCATGTTGGTGTGAAAGCCTTCTTCTTTCCATCCTTTCTGAAGAACTTCTTTTCTGACTCCTTCGTGAGAAGTGGACAGTCTTTCTTGATGTGTCCCTTTCCTTGCAGTTGTAGCAGGTGATTGCATCTGTCTTGGATTCTTTTTTCTTCTTCCTCCAACTTCTCTTATTCTTGAGGAACTTTCTGAAATTTCTGGAGAGGAGAGCTATGTCTTCCTCTTCTTCTCCACTTGATGATTCTTCAAAATGCTGATTAGCTTCAAGGGCTATGATCTTATTTTTGGTTCCTTCATCTTCTTGCTCCTTCATGTGTTGGAGCTGAACTTCATAAGCCATCAGATTTCCAATAAGATCGTCTAGTTTCAGGGTGGATAGATCTTTTGATTCTTGAATGGCTGTTGTCTTGGTCTCCCAATGACTGGTAAGTGAACGAAAGTTCTTCCTTACCAGAGCTTCATTCTTTATGCCTTGATCTAGATTCCGTAGGGAGTTTATGATGTCCATGAATCGTGTGAACATCTCCTTGATAGACTCCCCCTTCTTCATCCTGAAAAGCTCATAATTTTGCATTAGTAAATTTACTCTAGTTTCCTTTACCTTAATTGTTCGCTCATGGGTGACTTCAAGGATGCTCCAGATCTTGTTTGTTGTTTTGCAAGCAGAGATGCGGTTGAATTCTGCTCTTGAAAGCCCGCAGAAGATTACATTCATAGATTTGGCATTGTGGGTTGCTATCTTCTTTTGGTCTGGTGTCACCACTACTCCTTCCTTTATTTCAAGATGAGTGTACCTAGATGTGATGACATCCCAAACTTCGAAGTCCATGGATTCTAGGAAGATCTGTGTCCTAGTCTTCCAGTATCCGTAGTTTGTCCCATCAAAGAGAGGAGGACGAACAACAGATTGCCCCTTAGCATATGTGTCGACAGAAGACTTTGGCATCTTTCTGGACAACTAGGCTCTGATACCAAGTGTGAGAGGTAGAATATCCTATGAATTGCAACTAAATACTAGAGGGGAGGGGTGAATAGTATTGCTTTAAAATATATGCACAGATTAAAGAATAAAGCACCAAAGATTCATGCACAGAGTACGCCTAATTTATATTGGAAACCCAATCTGGGTGAAAACCACTACCTAAGCCTCCTAGATTAGGATTTTTTCGACTAGGCAATGCTAAGCAATCCACTAAATCGTACCACTTGAACGAGGGTGGCATAACCTCTTACAATCACTTCCCTTTTTATCCTGAAGAGAAGCGAAAACAACCACAGATCTTCCAAACAAACTTGGAATTCCTAAATCAAAACAACAAAATAGAATAACAAGAATGAATTTTATGGAACCTCAATAAATGATCAAATTGATTTTTTGCAAAGGTTCGAGGCATCGTGCTTTTGAATAATGTGAAGAACGGGGTGCGAAAGCCTTTTGAAATAAGCACGAGAAGCTCTGTTTTTGAATGATATTTCTATTTGAAAGTTATGAAAGAATGGGCTGCGTACAACCTCTATTTATACTAAAAGTTTTGCTAAAATAGGAAATTAAATTGGTCAATCAATTAAGGTTAATTGGTCGATCAAAAGGTAATTTGGTTGATCAATTAAGGTTGTTGGTTGATCACTTATTGATTGGTCAATTAACTTGGTTGGTCGATCAAAAGGATTTTTCTCAACTTCGTAAAATGGGCTGATTTGATCAGTCAATTAATTTGGTTGTTCGATCAAGATGATTTGGTTGATCAATTAACTAGTTTGGTCGATCAATAACCCTAAAGGCTTAGTTTTGAAAAGATGTGCAAAAAAATCGTATTTGAGTTTTATTTGAGGTTCTTTACAGTAATGTCCTAGATCAAATACAGATAAAAAGACACACATCAGCAACTATCTTCAGTTGTCTAGAAAGATGCTTTAATGCTTTAATTCGAGATAGTTCTGAAATGTTAGTCTAGAAATAAACATAGTTTTGGTGTATCAAAACAGAGGTGCTTACACTTGACAAGAATCGTAGACTTTGCTCCTCTTGAAGTTGATATTTGGAAGACCTTTGACAAGTTCATGTTTCATGAGTTTATTAATGTTTCTCATGTGAAGATGACCTAGTCGTTTGTGCCAAAGTGTTGCTTTTTATCAGATACGACATGACATTTAAGATTATTTCATTTGTTGAAGTTAACAGTGTAGATATCTTATGTTGATTTCCTTTAAGAAGTGTTTGTTTTGTTTCTTTATCTCGTATTTTAAAACCATTTGAAGTGAAAGTGATTTTGTTTCCTTTTATCACATATTTGGCTAACACTTAACCGATTATGTTTTAATCCACTAACTAAGTGTACATTATTGAAAGAGGTAGAAGAGTTACCAATTTGGCCGGTACTAATAATGTGGCCCTTGTGGTTGTTCCCGAACGTGATGGTACCACCATCCTGGCGGTGAAGTTGCAAGAATAGATCTTCCTCTCCGATCATGTGCTTTGAACATCCACTGTCCATGATCCATCTCTTTTCTTCTCATTCCTCGTCTTCTAGCACCATTAACCCAAGAAGAGCCTCTTCTCTTAAGGTTTCTTCTTCTTCTGAACTTGAGTCAGATTCATCCCAAGTTGCTGTGAATGCCTTTTTCTTTCCTTTTCTTCTGGGAGACTTCTTCTTCTTTTTTGATTCCTTTTTGACAACTAGACAATCCTTCTTGATGTGTCCCTTTCTCTTGTAGTTATAGCAGATAATTGCATCAGCTTTGGCTTTCTTCTTCCTCTAGCTTCTTTTGTTCTTGAGGAACTTTCTAAATTTTCTTGAAAGGAGGGCTATATCTTCCTCTTCGTCTTCACTCGAGGAATCATTTGTTTGTTGAGTGGCTTCGAGAGCCATAATTTTCTTCTTGATTCCTTCACCTTCATGCTCCTTCATGTGTTGGAGTTGGACTTCATAGGCCATAAGACTTTCGATAAGATCGTCTAGTTTTAGGGTAGACAGATCTTTCGACTCCTGTATGGCGGTAGTTTTGGTCTCCCAATCACTGGTGAGTGATTGAAGAATCTTTCTCATCAAAGCTTCATTCTTGATCTCTTGATCTAGATTTCTTAAGGAGTTTGTGATGCCCATGAATCTTATGAACATCTCTTTAATTGATTCTCCCTTCTTCATCCTAAAAAAGCACATAATTCTATGTTAGTAAATTTACCCTAGTTTCTTTTATCTTGGATGTCCCCTCGTGTGTGACTTCAAGGATGCTCCAGATCTCGTAGGCTGTCTTGCAAGTAGAAACGCGGTTGAATTCTGCTCTTTAAAGTTTGCAGAAGATTGCATTCATGGCTTTAGCATTGTGTGTTGCCATCTTCTTTTGATCTGGTGTCACCACCACTCTTTCCTTTGTTTCGGGACGTGTGTACTTGGAGGCGATGACATCCCACACCACGAAATTCATAGATTCTAGGAAGATTTGCATCCTAGTCTTCTAATATCCATAGTTCGTTCTGTCAAAGAGTAGAGGTCGAATGACTGATTTCCCCTCAGCATATTTGTCAACAGATGACTTTGACATCTTTTGGAGAACAAGGCTCTGATACCAAATGAAAGTTTTACCTAGATCGAACGAATACTAGAAGGGAGGGGTGAATATATCGCTTCTTGAAATAGTAGAGGGTAAACATAAATTCACAACAAAAGTCAAACACAAATTACACTTGGATTTAGTGTAGAAACCCAAACCGGGTGAAAACCACTACCTAAGCCTCTTGACTTAGTATTTTTCCAACTAGTCAAGACTAATCAATCCACTATAGTACCACTTGAACGAGGGTGGCACAACCTCTTTACAACCACTTCTCTTTTTATCCACAAGAGAATAACAACAACAAAAGCATGAATCTTTCCAACACCTTGGAATCCGTTAATCAAAGACAACAAATTTGAATAACAAATTAAAATATATCTATGGAACCTCAATAAAAGATCAAACCAGGATTTCGGTAGAGGTCCGAAATGATGTACTTTTGAAAGATGTGAATAGCAAAGCGTAGAACACTTTGAAAGAAGCACGCGAAGCTTTGTTTTTTGAGTGTATTTTTATTGAAATTTGTTAATTGAAAGGGTTGCGTACGACCTCTATTTATACTAAAAAATAAGCTTCAAAAGGAAATAATATTGGTCAATCAATTAGGGTATGTTGGTCGATCAAAAAGCTATTTGGTTGATCAATTAAGTTGTTTGATCGATCATAGGTTGGTCAATTAATTAGCTTGGTTGGTCGATCAATAGGATTTTAATCAACTTCCTAAAAAGGATTGGTTTGATCGATTAGCAAACTTGGTTGGTCGATCAACATGTTTTGGTCGATAAAAAAAATATTGGTCTATCAATAATCCTAAAAGTTGGTTTTCAAAGAAGTACGAAAAACTATTTGATTGCTTTATTTTTGAGGTTCCTTACATTGATATCCTAGACTAAATAAAAGGAAAATGACACACATCAGCAACCATCTAAACTTGATCCAAAAGAGAAGATTTAATCCAGGATGGTCTTGAAATATTAACAATAAACATAATTTTGGTGCATCAAAACAAATGTGCTTACATCCCCCACCATCTTCTCCACAGTTGGCACGAGCTCCAGTTGCATCGGTACTCTAGCGCATCAAACACCACACCAACTCCACTACCTCCACCACACTCCACTGACCAAAAGCCCCAACCTAATTGGGCTTATTGGTCCCTCACTCTCTTTGTCGAACAAACCCACTGCAGCACTCCTCCGACCTTAGTAGAGCTCTGCACACCACCAAACACCACGTGACTTCCACCAGCATATTTGCCAAGATATAGCAATCATCCTTAGCATGTTTAATTGGGGTGAAAAGCCCATTTTCATGTTTTTAGGTTGTCATCGGACCTCCACTGTCGCCATCAAATCTCTGCCATCGTATGCCACCGTCACCAATCCTCCTCCCTTGCCACCACTTCCAGCAGACATTGATTGCATCCAGGGAGCCTTCTCGGCTCTCAATCTGAGAATAGGAGGATATCCTACGGATCGCAATGTATACTAAAGGGGAGGGGTGAATAGTATCACCATAAAATATATATATATATTTACAAATAAAAAATAAATCACAAAAGATTCAAGCACAGACTACACCTGATTTATAGTGGAAACCCAAACCGGGTGAAAACCACTACCTAAGCCTCCTAGCTTAGGATTTTTTGGACTAGTCCAAGCTAGTCAATCCATTAACCGTACCACTTGAATGAGGGTGGCACAACCTCTTACAACCACTTCTCTTTTTTCCTGAAGAGAAGAAAAAACAACAAGCATGGATATTCCCAATAATCTTGGGATCCGTAAATCAAAGTAACAAGTTAGAATAACATAAATAACTTCTATGGAACCTCAATAAAAGATCAAACCGAAGTTTTCACAGAGGTTTGAGGCATCGTGCTTTTGAAGAACGTGAAGAAGAGGGCACGAAGGCTTTTGGAATAAGCACGGGAAGCTTTACTTTCTTGAAAGGTATTTCTTTTTTTAAAGTTCTTAAATAGATGGGCTATGTACGGCCTCTATTTATACTAAAGGTTTTGCCTGAATAGGAAATTAAATTGGTCGATCAATTAAGGTTAATTGGTCATTCAAAAGGCAATTTGGTCGATCAATTAAAGTGGTTGGTCGATCACTAATTTATCGGTTAATTTACTTGGTTGGTCAATCAAGCGGATATTTATCAATTTCCTAAAATGGGCTGATTTGATCGGTTAATGAAGTTGGTTGGTTGATCAAAGTAATTTGGCCGATCAATTAACTAATTTGGTCAATCAATAACACTAAAAAGCTTGGTTTTGAAAAGATATGTGAAAATCTATTCTTTTTAGTTTTATTTGAGGTTCCTTACAATAATGTCCTAGGTTTAAGTAAAGATAAAAAGACACATCAGCAACTATCTACACTTGGCTTAAAGGACTCTTTAATGCTTTAATGCAAGATAGTCCCGAAATGTTAGTATATCAATAAGCATAATTTTGGTACATCAAAACAAAGGTGCTTACATTCTCCCCCTTTTTGATGACAACAAAATTATAATTATGAAATTGAAAATAGTTTTGCTTAATATCCCCCCCTTTCTATTTTAGCAAAAAGTAAAACATGCTACTGCTGATTTTTCATTTAACTCCCCCTTAAACATGTAATTTAAGCAAGATAAACTTAAACATGCATTGACCAAGAGAGTAATATTTAATTAAGAGAGATAACATTCATGCATAAATAAAGAGTTTAGATAAGCAGTGCAAAAAATATAAATGTTCAGAGAAAAATTAAGTTATACATGCCAACAACGAGAATTAAGAAAAGATAAAAACAGATATAACATATAATCATCTAATGATGCCATAAAGGCATCCATAGTGCTATGAAGATTAGTGTCCAACCCGAGGTCCAGTGAATCTGATCTCTCAAAAGATGTAGGCTGACCAAGACAAAGGCGGCGCTGAGCTGATGACTTGGGTGTTGGCTGCCAAGATGTCCTATACAGTGGTGTAATTTGCTGATCTGCTGGTGTTGCTGCTGAAGTAGTAGGTGGAGGAGGAGGTGCTGCAGAGGATGGAGGCATGGTAGTAGATCGGCGAGGTCGAGGAGGTCGGTGAAGCTCCTACTAAATGTCATGAACAGACTCTCCAAGTCTATCCAAGAACTGACTTTAAGCATTTACGTAGTTTGATACCTGGTGCCCATGGCGCATCATCATCAAATCTGTCTCCCTCTACTGATGTATCATCAATGAGATACCATTTGTCACATCTTGAATACTCACAAAGTCCCTACCTGAGAGAGGTCTGTCCAAAAGAGTCCATTCTTGGTCGTAGAAGGATGGAGACGGTCGCACTGGAGGTGGACATGTTGCTGTAAAGTGCTCATAAGGCTAGAAAGGAGGAGGAACTATAGATGGTTCCTGCTACTGCTGCTGCTCCTGGGCTGCTTCCTCACCACGGGCTCCCTTTGCTTGCTCCATCTTCGTATTAGTGAGCTTATAAAAAATGGAGACTTTAGTGATGAATTGGTTATGGTTTATATCCATGGGAATACTAAAGTGTAGGAAGATGTGGGAGAGAAGTGTCTGAAACTGGAAGGAGTTGGTGGGAGGCTTGCTCATGAGGTACAGAATCAAGTCGTTCTAGTTGAACCGCTTGTTCTTAAGGAATGCGTAAAAAGTGATGAGCATAATGCCTGGGCAGTTTTCAAAAGACGTAGATTTAGACAAAATTCCATAGAAAAACTCGATTATGAAATCATGGAAGATGACGAAAATAAGGCGACTTGGCTAGACGATCAAAGTGAAAGTGAGAGGGAGTGAGTAGGGTCTCCCTAATGGTATCCGTCTTTGTCTACTGGTGGAGCTCAAGAAACGTGGGACCAACAAATGGACAACTGAGAATCTCAGAAAGAACATCCATGTTGACCAGAACCTCTATGCCATAGATGTTCAAGGTCAACTCGATGTTGCAACCCTCACCTATATTTTTCAGATTAGCATAGAATAGGTGACAGGCCATGGGGTCAACACTGGGTATGTTGTTATTCGTGGAACCCGCATAAAAGTTCCACTCAAAAGACGCAAAATCTGGTGGTAAGCAAATTTTCATGGATGCCAGGGAATATAGACTCAAAGTAAAGTCAACGGGTCTACCAACATGCGGTGAAAATTTTGCAAACAAGGAAAAACGGTCCCGTGCAGCCTCAGTGATGAAGAAATGGTCAAAGGTGTCATCACAATGAGACGAGGAGGAGGTACGTGCGTATTTTGGAGCCATTCAAAATTCGCAAAAACACGTTGGTCGATCAAAAATATCAGTTGGTCGATAAAAAATGACCTGGACAAAGGTACTGAAAAATGATCTTTTGGTTGATCGACCAAGGTGTTTGGTCAACCAAAAGCGTAACAAAATGAAAAAAAGGTGTTTGACTGGATGATAAGCTCACATATACTTCTAGATTTCACAATCAAACACAAAAACGAGTAACATGAAAGTAGTAAGCCAAAGCACATTATAAACGCAAGAAAAATCCAAGGAAATGGATGTATTCAAGGTTTAGAATGTACCAAGATTGAACCAAAAATGGTTGATCAAGGGAGGATGCGGACGGAGGATGTGAGAAAAGGTTGTATGAAGGGGCTAGGTCATTCTTGAAGGAGCATGCATAGAGGACGCATGCACGGAGGAGGCTTGCGTGCGAGATGGTTGGTGGTGCCGGTTGTTGGTCGATCACACAACCGGTGGAGAGGAGTGGGGTCGGGTGTGTGTTCAAGTGGGGACCAAAGAGGTGGGGTAGGGTAGTAAAAATTAGGTGTTGGAGTAAAAAATGAAGTGTTTTATAGAAAACATGATTAGCAAAATAGGTAAATACCCTTAAGGCAACTAATCACGTAGGTTAGAAACGGTAAAAGGTGATTGCAAAAGTAAATCAAGGAAAAAGATCGCAATATTTGAAAAGAGAATTGCCTAGTTTTTGTCGATCAAAACGAAAAGTGATTGATCAAAAATGTTAATTGGTTGATCAGGGTTTGGACATTTGGAGGGAAAATTCCCGGCCAATCGGATTGGTCGATCAAACATTTGGATTGATCGATCAAAAGTCAAAATTTTGGAGGGAGATTTCCCGCCAAAGGTTTTGGTTGATCAAAGTGGACGATTTGATCGATCAATTTATCAAACAGTAAAAAAACATTCATCAGGAAAATTAATTAAGCTCTTTTAATCGTGATAAACCTAGTGAGTGACAAATTTGTTTGAATCTTTCTTTTGGCAAAGGTTTTGTGAATATATCAGCTAGTTGATTTTCTGTGTTAACAAATTCTAGATTGATATCTCCTTTTAGGACATAATCTCTAAGAAAATGATGTCTAACATCTATATGTCTAGTCCTAGACTGTTGCACTGGATTCTTTGATAGATTAATGGCACTTATGTTGTTACACAAAATTTTGCTATTCTTATAAGATAGGCCAAAATCTTGTAATGTCTGTTTCATCCACAATAGTTGTGAACAAGCTAAAGATGTAGCTATGTATTCGGCTTCAGTTATGGATAGTGCAGTATTTTGTTTTCTAGAGAACTAAGAGACTAGGGAATTTCTGAGAAATTGACAAGTTCCACTAGCACTCTTTCGGTCTATGAAACTACTGACATAGTCAACATCACAAAAGGAATATAATTCCAATGTATCTGACTTTGGATAGAAAAGTCCTATGTCTTGTGTGTTGTTTAGATTCCTAAGTATTCTTTTAACAACATTTAGATGTGTTTCTTTAGGGTTTACTTGAAAGTAAGCACACAAACAAGTGCAAAACAATATATCAAGTCTACTTGTAGTTAAATATAATAGAGATCCTATCATGATTCTATATAGTTTCTGATCTACTGATTTACCTATGTCATCAGTTTTCAATTGGGTAGAAGCTGCCATCGGTGTTTCTTTACATTTGACTTTGTCCATCGAGAATTTCTTCAATATCTCTACTATGTATTTTGTTTGAGATATGAAGATTCCAGAGGATAGCTAATCAATTTGAAGTCCGAGAAAGAACCGAAGTTCTCCCATCATTCTCATCTCAAACTGATCCTGCATACCTTTGCAAAGTCTTGGCATAACAGATCATTAATAGCACCAAAAACAATATCATCAACATATATTTGTATTATCAATAGATCATTTTCTTTCCTTTTAGTAAGGTTGAATCTTTGACCAATTTTAAATTCATTTTCAATAAGATAGGATTTTAATCTGTCATACCAAGCTCGTGGAGCTTGTTTAAGTCCATATAAAGCTTTGTTCAGTTTATAGACATGGTCTGGATATTTAGCATCTTCAAAACCTGGAGGTTGTTTAACATAGACCTCCTCCTTGATGAATCCATTTAGGAAGTCACTTTTGACGTCCATTTGAAAAAGTTTGAGTTTCATATGGGCGGCAAAGGCTAGCAGCATCCTAATGGATTCTAAGTGAGCTACAGGAGCATATGTTTCATGAAAATCAATTCCTTCGTCTTGATTATACTCTTGGGCCAAAAGTCTAGCTTTATTTCTAACTACTTCTCATGATTCATTAAGTTTGTTCCTAAAGACCCACTTGGATCTTATAATGGTTTGTGATTTAGGTTTTGAAACAAGTTCCCATACTTGATTTCTCTTGAATTGATTTAACTCATCTTCCATTGCAATAATCTAGTGATTATTAGAAAAGGCTTCCTTGACATTTTTGGGTTCTAATTGTGAAACAAATGCAGTGAAAGCCAAACTATTAAAGGAAGATCTAGTTTGAACTCCTTTAGACAATTCACCTATCACCAATTCTTTTGGATGATCTTTCACAAATGAAATATCTCTGGGTAGTTCATTAGAAACATTTTCTTCTGGAATGTTTGATGGGTCATCTACTAGCTCATCATGATCAATCGCAAAAGATTGTGGTTGAACTAAAGTTTCATCAAAAGATACATGCATGGTTTCCTCAACAACAGAATTCTTCTTGTTAAAAACCCTATAGGCTTTACTTCTGGTTGAATAACCTAAGAAAATTCCTTCTGAACTTTTAGCAATGAACTTATCAAGATTGTCTTTAGTGTTTAGTATAAAACATCAGCATCCGAATATTTTGAAGTAGGAAATTTTAGGTGTTCTTCCATGATAGAGTTCAAAAGGTGTCTTCTTTAGGATTTGTTTGATCAGAGTTCTATTCTAAATATAACAAGCAGTGTTTACAGCCTTAGCCCAAAAATAATGAGGCAGCTTTGACTATCACAGCATTATGCGAGCACACTCTTGTAAAGTCCTATTTTTCCTCTCAACTACACCATTCTGAGGTGCAACTCTAGGAAATGCAAATTCATGTTTTATCCCATATTGATCACATAAATTGATAAAAGATTCATTCTCAAATTCTTTGCTATGATCACTCCTAATCCGAAGTACTTCAGATCCTTTTTCATTTTGTAGTCTTCAAACTAACTTGCTAAAGGCATCAAAGGTTAAGTCTTTACTTTTTAAGAAGGATACCCAAGTAAATATAGAAAAGTCATCAATTGTGACTAGACAATATCTGCACCCGCTTAGGCTTTCGAATTTGATTGGTCCAAACAAGTCTAGGTGAAGTAGGTCCAAAGGTTGTGAAGTGCTAACCATCCTTTTTGGTTTGAAAGGATTTTTGATTTGCTTACCAACTTGACAAGAATCACAAACTTTGCTTTGCTTGAAGTTGATCTTTGGCAGACCCTTGACGAGCTCATGTTTCACCAGTCTACTGATGTTCCCCATGTGAACATGACCTAGTCATGTATGCCAAAGTGTTGCTTCTTTGTCAGATACGACTAGACATTCAAGACTGTTGCATTTGTCGAAGTTTACAATATAAATGTCTTTATGTCTATTTCCTTTAAGAATAATTTGTTTTGTTTCTTTATTAGGAATTTTAAAACATTTTGATGTGAAACTAATTTTATAACCTTTATCACATATTTGAATAACACTTAAAAGGTTATGCTTTATTCCTCTAACTAAGTACACATTATCAAAGGAGGTGGAAGAGTTACTAATCTATCCAGTAACAATAATACGACCCTTGTGGTTGTTCCCAAATGTGACCGTACTACCTTCCTGATGATTGAGCTACAGGATTAGGTCTTCCTCATTGGTCATGTGCTTGGAACAACCGTTGTCCATTATCCATCTTCTTTCTTCTCTTTCTTGTCATTGGTTTATGTTTGTGAGCCTTTATTTGATAGAGTGGCTTCAGTGATCCATTTGGTTGTTAGACAGTCCACTTATAATCTATAGAACCTACAAAACAAGATCGCAATATACTTTTTGGTACCCATTTTTGTTTGGATCCACAGTGGTTAGTTTGTATTGCCAGTTTTGGTAGGCTACCTTCCCTTTGCAAGAACTAGATGCTTCATGATCATTTTTTGGTATATAACCTAACCCAAATTTTGTGATGCTTTGGGTTTATGTTCCTAACAATTTATGCAGGTTTCTACTTCCATTTATAAACTTAGCTAGATCATTTAATAGAATAGCAGAGTTTTCTTTTAGTTTGTCTATACCTACTTTTAAGTTATTCGTGTTGTTAATGTAGTGATCTCAACAGATAACTCTTTGTTTTGATTATCAAGTACGTCTTTTTGTGCTTTTTCTTCACCTAATGCTCTTGCTAGGTTTTTATTTTCTAGTTTTAATGATTTACCTATATCATGCATCTCAAAGACGGCTTCTAATAATTCATCCTGAGTAAAGGAAGTTACCTCGTCTTCTAGAGCCATAAGACCGAGAAGAGCTTCTTCTCTTGAGGTTTCTTCTTCCTCTAAACTTGAGTCTGACTCACCCCAAGTTGCCGTGAAGGCTTTCTTCTTTCCATCTTTTCTAAAGGGCTTCTTCTTGTCTGACTCCTTTTTGAGAAGCAGACAGTTCTTCTTGATGTGTCCCCTTCTCTTACAGTTGCAACAGTTGATTGCATCATTCTTGATTTTTTCTTTCTTCTTCAACCAGTTCTTCTTATCTTTGAGGAACTTCCTAAACATTTTGGAGAGGAGGGCTATGTCTTCCTCTTCTTCTCTGCTTGAGGTTTCTTCGGATTCCTGAATAGCTTCAAGAGCTATAGTCTTCTTCTTGGATCCTTCTACTTCTTGATCCCTCATGTGTTGGAGTTGAACCTTATACGCCATTAGACTTTCAATAAGATCATCTAGTTTCAGGGTGGACAGATCTTTTGACTCTTGAATGGCCGTAGTCTTGGTTTCCCAGTCACTGGTGAGTGAGTGAAGGATTTTTCTAACAAGGGCTTCATTCTTGATGTCTTGATCAAGATTCCTTAAGGTGCTTATGATGTCCATGAATCTTGTGAACATCTCCTTTATCTACTCCCCTTTCTTCATCCTGAAAAGCTCATAGTTCTAGTGACACTTTTTCCTCTTATGTCATTGCAGGTGCTTAGTGGTTTTCAAGGTGGGACTAAATGTGTCCCACTTCTCACGCATGCAGTAGCAGGTGGAGTTGCATCTGATTTGGAGCCTGCTGCTGAGGGGATCCTTCAATTGACTACCCAAGAAGACTCCTGGGATGATTTCGCAATGCTTGGGACTTCCACCTTGGGCTTGTAGGTCCTGAAGAAGGCTTCAAGCGAGCTTGAAGTTCATCACTAATGGCAGGCTTGGCCTGGGACTTGGAACTTCAAGAAAAAGGTCTTACAGCCACGTCAAATGGTTCAGCAGGATCACCATGTGATGGCAAACATGGTGATGGTCGTGGCGTGCTGTGAGAATGCATGTAGGTGACTAGCAGTGTCGGAAATGGATGGAAAAACATGGGTTGCTCGGGAGCGTGTTTGGGTGAGAGGTAGAGCAAAATAGGAGAGGGGTTTGATTGGTGGAGTCATGGCAAAGGTTTTGGGGTAGTTGGCGAGGCGGATGGAGGGGTGTAGCGGCAGGGATGCCTCGCCGGAGGAGCAGCTGGAGACGGGGAAGACAAGGGTGATTGACGGAGTCGAGGGGATAATTTTGGTTTTTTTGGGTAGGAAACTAACCTAAGAATCTAAAGAAGCTAAACTAACCCTAATATAATGGATGAAGGGGGAGAATGGCACTGATGTTGGTAGGCCGACGCTGGGGAAGAAAGCACTCCAGTGGAGGGGGACGGCGACGATGACGGAGAGAGAGTGACGGCGGCTGGTATTGCACGACGTGGAGGAAGATGAGGAAGAAGAATCCACTGCCGGCATTGCGGTTGGACAACGAGGATAGGAAGAGGGAGTCTCCGGAGCTTGAGGAGCCCTTTGGTCGGAAGAGGAGGGAGGAATTGAGGGTAGATTCAGCCAAAATCAAGCTTGGCGAGATCGGTCTACCCTGTGGGTTCTTTATATAGGTAGCAGGGGATCGGTTGAAGCTTGGAATCCAAGATTTCAACCTTGGAAGGTTACTGGAGTTGGAAACCCATGAGATACCCGAATCTCTCATGCATTCACATGAGAGATTGGGATGGTTGTTGGGCTCAAGACCAGATTCATTGGAAAGAGAACTTCTCAAGGAATCTCCATTCCAATTTTGGAAGGGATTCATTGATCAGAGGAGTTCTCTTCAATCAAAGGTCATCGGAGAAGGATTCCTCTGCGATAATAATGGAGGGACCTAATTGCAAAGAGTGATGACAAAGATAGGGGCCAATTTGTAAGGAATTCGAAAGTTAGGGGCATGTGTGTGAGAGAAAAGATTCAGACAGGACTAAATTACAAATTAGGTCAAGATGACCTCAAATTGGGCCCAAATTTTAGTATAAACTTAATTTGGATCCAAGGAATCCAATGGTGAAGTTAGATTTAGGTTTTGATCAAGTTTGATTGGGTAAATTGTGTAAAAACCCAAATTAGGGCAAAAGTTTGTCTAAGGCTTAGTTTTAGGTCAAAATAGGTTCTGATGGTGAAATTGAAGGTACCAAGCCCTAAAGAATATTTTTCCATGATTTTTAGAGGGTTTGTGTGAATTTTATCCTGACCAGAACCTTAGTAGATTAAGTAGGTCTATTTTTAGGGTTTTAGATGTCATTTAATTCCTGTCTAAAATGCGTGAACACCCATTTCTGTCTGTATGAACCTACTTGTTAGAAATTTAAGATCATTTGACCTTTATTTAACCCCTGAGAAAACTCATGATTATTTTGCAATTGAGACATGTTAAAACTGAAGTTTTACCCCTTTTTTCTTGTATTTCCCTCAGAATGGATTTATAATGAATTAGGGCTCTTTGGCGGTTATGTAGGAGCATTTAGCCCTTGATTATGACTAATTAAAGCTAGATATGGATGATGATGACATCATCATCATCTAGATTAGTAGATTTACCCTTGTTTCTTTTACTTTTGAAGTTCCCTCGTGGGTAACTTTGAGAATGCTCCATATCTCGTGTGCGATTTTGCATGTAGAGACTCTGTTAAATTCTGCTCTAGAGAGACTGCAGAATATGGTGTTCATGGCTTTTGCGTTGTGTGTAGCTATCTTCTTTTGTTCTGGAGTGATTGCAATGTTGTCTTTGTTTATTGGGCGTGTGTACTTTGAGGCGATGACATCCCATACCTCATAGTCCATTGACTCCAGGAAGATCTGCATCCTGGTCTTCCAATAGCTGAAGTTTGTTCCATCAAATAGAGGAGGTCGAATCGCCGACTGGCCCTCAGCATACGTGTCAACATTTGACTTTGACTTCTCCTGGACAACGCAAGCTCTGATACCAAGTGAGAATAGGAGAATATCCTGCAGATCGAAACATATACTAGAGGGGAGGGGTGAATAGTATCACCTTAAAAAATATATATGCATAAATTAAAAATAAACCACAAAAGGTTCAAGCATAGAGTACACTTGATTTATAGTGGAAACCCAAACAAGGTGAAAACCACTACCTAAGCCTTCCAGCTTAGGATTTTTCCAACTAGTCCAAGCTAGTCAATCCACTAACCGTACCACTTGAACAAGGGTGTCACAACCTCTTACAACCACTTATCTTTTTATCCTGAAGAGAAGCAAAACCAACAACCATGGATCTTCCCAATAATCTTGGGATCCGTAAATCAAAGCAACAAGATAGAATAACAGAAATAACTTCTATGGAACCTCAATCAAAGATCAAACTGAATTTTTCATAGAGGTTCGAGGCATCGTGCTTTTGAAGAACATGAAGAACGAGGTGCAAAGGCTTTTGGAATAAGCACGAGAAGCTCTAGTCTCTTGAAAGGTATTTATCTTTTTAAAGTTCTTAAAAAGATGGGCTACATACAACCTCTCTTTATACTAAAAGTTTTGCCTGGATAGGAAATTAAATTGGTCGAACAATTAAGGTTAATTTATCGATCAAAAGGTAATTTGGTCAGATAATTAAGGTGGTTGGTTGATCACTAATTGATCGATCAATTTACTTAGTTGGTCGATCAAAGGGATATTTATCAACTTCCTAAAATGGGTTGATTTGATCAGTTAATGATGTTGGTTGGTTGATCAAAGTAATTTGGTCAATCAATAACCCTAAAAACTTGGTTTGAAAAGATATGCAGAAATCCATTTTTTTGAGTTTTATTTGAGGTTCCTTACATAATGTCCTAGACTCAAATAAAGATAAAAAGACACATCAACAACTATTTGCACTTGGCTTGAAAGATGCTTTAATGCTTTAATCTGAGATAGTCCTGAAATGTTAGTTTAGCAATAAGGATAATTTTGGTGCATCAAAACAAAGGTGGTTACACAATCAAGGAAGTAGCAGCTGTACCACACAATCAGAGTTTCTTTAGCTATGTGCACGAGGAAGACGAGGGGAATTTAGTCCCACCTCGTTGGCATCAAATTCGAAATAGTGTATAAAATGCTTTTATCACAAGGCCTCAGTGCCTCGACACACGTGGGGGTGAGGTCTCACCTCACCTGACCGTACACTCCTTGCTTACCTTACACAGCCGGTGAGCCTGCACCTGACCCGGATCCGATAACCCGATTAGCAACCCGATTAGTGGAAAATCCGAGGAGGGTGAAGGGTGGTTTTGCGTTGGGATTGGTGAACACGTGTACCTCTGGATTTATGCATTTACACCAACACTTAGCGAGAATTCTGATTGTCGAGGCCTTCTGCTTGGGTGTTTAAGTCTGGTTTGCTTGGCTGACGTCTGCTTGGCTTGGTTCTGATACTGTGGAGACATTGGCTCCTGAGCTGACATGGCAAGTGGTTCAAGACTATTGTTGAGAAGTTGAATTGGCTAATTACATTGAGACATGTGCTTGAATGTGGGAATTAAGTGGTGATTCAAATCACCATTTTTAGGGATTTATCATTCTTTTTATCCCATTATTTTCTGAGATACAATTGATATTATTGGATACATCTTTTGAGTATATTATTCATCGAATATATTTGTTGCAATTAATCATTGTGCTCATCTACTTTATATTTTGATTAGTGTGCGAATGCCACATTTACTCCCTGTGAACAACCTCAGACTCATACTTGTTTTCGAGATTACAAATTTAAATGTTGATTCACTTTTGTTGACTATACTATGATGTGTATTCTAAACCCAATGAAAAGCTTGTCAAACAGTAGTTAGATGCATCTCACATGATTTCGAAAGGTATGTTCCAGTCAGGAGGGTGCAGGATAGGAGCTTGTGTAACTTTGTCTCTTAGAGTATGAAATGTTGAGATACACTCATCATCCATCATAAAATTCGTATCTTTTGTGAGGAGGTTTGTAAGTGGTTGGGCAATATTTGGAAAGTTGAGTATAAATCTTCTGTAAAATCCTACTAGTACCTGAGAAATAATCTGATGCCCTTGACCAAGTTAGGAATAGGCAGATTCAAAATTTGATTGACTTCGCTCAGTCTACTTGGATACCTCACTCAGACACGAGGTAGCCAAGTACAATGCCTTAGGGACCATAAAATGGCTCTTCTCCCAACTGAGGACTAGATTAACTTCGATACAATGTTTTAGAATCTTTGACAAAATTTCCAAATAGATGTCACATGTTTCCCCAAAGATAGAAAAATCATCCATGAATACTTCCATATAGTCACCCACCATCTTAAAGAAAATGGCTAGCATGCACCACTGAAAAGTCATGGGTGAGTTGCAAAGCCCAAATGACATCCTTCAGAAAGCAAAGGTTCTGAAGGGGCAGGTGAAAGTCATCTTCTCTTGGTCTTCAGGGTGAATCGCAACATAGTTATATCTGGAGTAACCATCAAGAAAATAGAAGAACATGTTACCAGCTAATTTCTCAAGGATTTGATCAATGAATGGTAGAGGGAAGTGGTCCTTCTTTGTTACGGAGTTCAAGTTTTGATAATCGATGCAAACCTGCCATGAATTCGCAATTCACATGGGTATGGTTTCTCCAGATTCAGTTTTGATTACAATGAACCCAACCTTCTTAGGAACCACTTGAATTGGACTCACCCAAGGGCTATTGGATGTGGGATAAATGATATCTGCATCTAGCCACTTGATTATCTCTTTCTTAACGACCTCCTTAAGGTTTGGATTTTGTCTCTGTTGTGCTTCGTGGGAAGGTCATGCCCTATCCTTGATATAGATTCGATGAGTATAGTAATTGGGGCTAATCCCAATAAAGTCGTGTAAGGCCCACCCAATTGCCTTCTTCTATTCTCGCAGGATCACGATCAATTTAGTCTCTTGATCTTTGGAAAGATGTTCATTGATAATCACGAGATAAGTTTGATTGAGTTCAAGATATATGTATTTTAGTGTGCCAAGCAAGGGTTTGAGCTCTACTTTAGGTGTAGGATCAACAACAGTCTATGGTGGGATTTTTCATTGAATAAAGAGGTAAAGATAAGTCAAATGATTTGACCTCTAGATCGAGTGCAGAGTCGTAGAGCGGGATTTCATTCTAAGGGATAAAAGAATCAAAGGATGGTCAATCTAAATCTAAGGAAATAAGCTTATCTTTAAAAGTAGAAATCACTCTTACTTCTTCGATCCATTTACAATCTAATCCTCTAGAAGCTTTAAATATATCCAATTTAAGTGTCTTCACCCCAAACTTAAGTTCCATCTTCCCAGATTCACAATGCATATTGGCCTTTACAGTGCCCAAAAAGGGTCTCCCTAAAATAATTGGGGTATCCTTAATCCGTTTAGGTACTTCCATATAAAGTACAATAAAATCCATAAAAAAGTAAAAGTCTCGAACTCTCACTATAATATCTTCCAAAACTCCTCTTAGTGACTTAGTAGATCTATCGGCTGACTGTAAAGTCACGTTAGTGGGTTTAAGGGTTTCTACAACAAAGTACTCTATAAGAGAAGTAGGAATAAGTTTTGCAGATGCTCCTAAGTCTAGGAGGGCCCTATGAAAGCATTGGTCCCCAATAACATAGGAAATCAGCGAAAATCCTGGGTCTTTCTTGTTAAAAGGAAGTGTACTCAATATGATTGAGCTAACTTGCTCGGAGAGTACCACAGTGCCTCCTTTCTTTGTCTTACACTTCAAAGTACACAAGTCTTTCAAAAATCTTACATAATCCAGGATGTGTTTGATAGCATCTAGGATGGGATGTTTATGTTTACCTGTTCAAAAACCTTAATTAAATCTTCATCAATGGTAACAGGTTTCTTTTGTTTCCTAAATTTTTTATTAAGTGCTTCTGAATAAGGGACTTGAGCATCCTATCCTACATGTGTATTGACCAGATTAGAAGAACCAGTAGGAATAACATTGGGATCAGGTGGAGAATCACCTCTAGTAGAAGTAGGAACAGAAGCTGATCTTGACATACTAGGGTCAGTAGGATAAACTTATGGATCTATGGACCTTGGTAGAAGTCCCATGGTGGGTTGTAACAGAGTTAATACCCACATGCGAAGAAGAAGCAGTAGATGTAGAAGAGTGATGTTGGATAGATGGATTTGGAGGTAAGGATTGATTTGAGTAATTCGCATAAGACTGTTGTTGATTAAGATACTCGTATTCGGGAGGTGCAAAGGGTGGGTTTTGATTCAGAGGGGCTTGATGTACAAAATGAGCTTGGCCCTTATTTGGATGTTGACCAATTGGGTTGTACTTAGGATTTTGGAGATTCCTTGGGTTTGGAATTAGCTGGGATGGAAGGCCCCCTAGCTGACGAGACTTAGCCAACTGTGTGATTTGGCCCTGTAGGTCAGCCAATTTTGTCGAACATTGCCTTTGCACTTCAATGGGAGCCTTAGCATTCCATCCCTGTCTCTCGTTCACAGCTCACAAGGTTTGATCGAGCTGTGTATCTCTATCTGGCCCTGAGTAGCTCTGCATACTTGCATGAATGGGCCTCTCATTCGGTTGTTGAAACAGCAATGTCGGTGGGTTTAGATGGGTCTGATTCAAATAGGTAGGTCTTTGTGAATGGTCAAACTAAGAGAAGTTGGGATGGTTTCTCCATCCAGGGTTGTAGGTGTTGGAGTACGGATTTGATCTCATGTTGTACACTTTGATGGCATGCAGATCACTAGAATACATCATGTTTTCCTCTACAGGGTAGGAATGAAGTGGGGAAAGAGGAGGAAAAGATGGGACAAAGGTCCCTCCTTGGGTTGGTGTAGGACTTGGGAGATAACCCAAGGAAGATGAATCTCGCAAATCCAGATTATTTACAAACTCTATTCCAGTAGGAATTTACAAAATAATATGAAGTGCGAGATTCGTAGCAGGTAGAGGTGTAAGATTTTTGACCGTGTTTCTGACCTTGTCAAGATGGCTGCCTACGATGTCTACCTTATCTAGTTTCTCTTCAATAATCTCAAGATCTTGTGAACTAGATTAGCTCTCAGCTTCATGAATGCCCTTATGATGTGGAATCTGATAAGGGTTCCCTTACGTGAATTGTAACATGGAAGCGTTGTTGATAGAGTTTTCCACTATTCCCTTGAAAAGTTCTAGGACAAATGCTTCATCGCGATTCAGGAAGTTTCCTTCACAAGAGGCGTTGACCAAATTGCAAATGCTCTCTTGCAATCCATAGTAAGAGATATGCATTAGTCGCTAACGAGGGATGTCATGATGTGGTCATTTCCTTTGCAATTCATTAAAGCGCTCCCATGCTTCATGAATTGGTTCACCTTGATTCTGCAAGAAAGTAGTGATTGCTTGCCTAAGGGCATTGGTGCGACCTATAGGAAAGAATTTCTTTAGGAAAGCAGATTCGAATTCAACCCAAGTTGTGATAGGTCGTGCAATGGTTCGATACCAATAGGTATCCTTATCCTTAAGGCTAAAGGAAAACATCTTCATGAGTAGGATTTCCCAACTTTGATTTCGCGAACCCAAAGTCTGAGATAGATTCTTAAGATCCTCAATATGTTGTAATGGATCCTTGGAACTATTTCCGTGAAAGTGGGGAATAAGACTAATGATATTGGGCTTAAGCTCAGGGTCATTTTCCCCTACAGGAATCCTTATGCACGGCTCTACCTAGGCATTGGATGGATTGTAGTAATCTCTAAGCAAAGGCCTAGGTGGAGGACGTGGTCCATAGCCAGGACTCTCCTCAAGTCGATGAGCCTGGAGGTTCTGAAGAGCAGCCGTCAGCAGAATGATCTGATGGTTCTTCTCAAGCATCTATAGATTTTGGTTCAGCATAGCCTCATGGATATCAAGAGGTGGCACATCCTCCTAACCAAGGGGAATCTTGGGATTCTGTGACTGATCTACCATGGGATTAAATGCAGAAAAAGCAGAAGTAGAAGTAGAGGGGATAGTGTGCTACACAGGAGCAGCAGGTTGATGAGAGACTCATCATGATCTCTAATTCCCCTAATTAACTAGTTTTCCTAGTTAATTAGCTAAGGATATGAGTATATAAGGGTTAATTATAAAATAAGGGATATATAGTAAAGGACCTTAAAATAAGTTAAAAATGATATTTTATCATTCAATTAATATTATTAACAATCTAATTAATAATTGGACTCGAGATCTTATTAGTTATTCCCTTAATTAATAAGTTAAGTAACTTAAACATAATGTATATAATAACTTAAGTAACTTTACTTAAGTTAATAAATTAACCTAAAAAGGACAAAAATGTAAATTCAAGGTGAAAACATAATAATTACCTTATTTATAATCATATATAAAAAGTTGAAAAAGATCTAAGTTAAAATAAACCTTTAAAACCTGGGTTTACATTTAGGTCCTTACTATTCATTGCAATCGGGTCCTTAATTTTCATATAGGTCCTTGGGTTTCATCGCACATAGGTTCCCGTCGTCTTCCTCTTCTTCCTCTTCAGCTGATTGAACAACTGACGACAGAGGGTAATTCCACCGCTCGATCACCACCCTGCCGACATCATTCTTCCTTCTCTAAACTCTTGCAGCTTGCGCTCACCATCCCATCTTCATCCATCGGTCTGGATCTCTTTGAAATCCTAATTTTAGGTGGGAGTTAACCTCACCGTCGTCGGAGATGATGCCAGAGGTTAAGCTCTCCTAGCTTCTTCGTCCATACTCCACCGCCCTCTTCATCACCGTCAGCTATAAATAGACCCCCACCCCCTCAATTTTAGCAAGTTGGCTCCCTTCCTTCTTCTAATACTGAGCTGACCCAATAGGCTATTCGTCTGTAACTCCGGCGATCTTCCACACCATTCTCTAACTTCCTCTGTCCATCTTGATTAGTTGAGGAGCTTCGCCGAGGTCAGCCACGTCTCTGGACAAAGAAGACGACCAAGGAGATCCTCTGCTCCATCCAAATTCGCTCACCGGAGATTCTTCTCATTCCCTCTGATTTCGTCTTCTGCCATGAGCCATCGGTGGAATCTCTTTGACCCCTTCATCCAGGTAACAGTAGGTAGGAGTAGTAGGAGTAGTTTAGGTAGTTAATTAGTTAGTTAGCTTAGCTTGATTTCAGATTCCAGACTTCATCTTCTTCGACTCCGGCGAGTTCCTTGAGCTCGCCAAAGTCCTGATTTTGTCTTTTAAAGTCACTGATCACCTTCCTTTAACCCTCATGATCATTTCTAATTCATTAAAACACTAATGCTATCACTGATTCGTCTAATTCACCTCCACCTTCAACAGCTACTGTCGCTGTCCATGGTGGCAGCAACTGAGCTTAGCTTCACATCCAATGGATCCTTCATCACTTATCCATTACCTAAGGATCCTAATCATCACTATAATTAGAGTAAATACCACATATAATGTAAACACCTAATTCTATTTAAGCTCTTGAGCTCGTTGTCAATGGCGGCTTAGGAGTAGTTAAAATCTTAAATTAATTATATATTTATGATCGCAAATAACTTTTGACTTGTCGTGACCACTCAATTGAGTGGGAAAACAAGTCCCAAGCTTCAACTAACTCAGATTCTTTAAAAATGGAATTCACTGTTAAATCTTAAATTTAATGTGTTCTTGAGGTTCCTTGCAACATCGGAATCCTCTTTAGATCGAAAATGGCGTAATTCACTATTCTGAATACACTTTTGCGTTTTGCTGGATCACTAGAGCTCCGGTGAGCTCCGACGAGTCAAAACTAATCTTCAGCCTGTAGAATAGAGTGTGAAGCTCCAGATCGATAATTTGAGGTTTACTGATTATGTTGAGACATTTAAATTGAGATTTTTATGTCTGGAGCTTGAGATAGGACTTTGTCTTCTCCAACTTCGGCAGAGTTGGAGAAGCCTGCACAGAGGTTTTAAAGAAGCATTTAAAGAGCTTAGAAGCTTCAGTGCAATGCACTGAAGTTGATTTTGACCTCAATTGATTGTAATAACTTCCTAAACCTTCTAACGAACAAAGCATTCTTAGAGTCCAAACGATGAGCCTGGAACCCTAGTTTTCAAGGCCAAAACATCTATTTTAGGGTCTGAGCATGTTTCTGAGGTTGAGGAGAAGAGATTTTATGTTTTAATTTCTTAAGAAAAGCCTATAATAAGAAAGTCAATTTTTTAGGCCGTATAGTCAAACCCGAGCTTGATACCTTGATTCTAAGCTCAATCTGATGATTAGATGAGTCTAAATTATCTTTGAGATGTTTTTGAATGATTCTTAAGTGATTTGGATGAGCTTTGTGGGGTAATTTAGTTGGAATTCAATTACTGTCAGTTTGGGTTATTTTTGAACCCAAACTGATGACAGTAAATTTTGGATGAGATTTGAAGATGAACCCTGCCTAGACAAGCATATAATAATCCTTAGAAGTTATCCTAATTAATTAGAAATGTCCTTAGTTGTCTAATGCACATATCAAAGTTAGAAATTTTGTTCTCTAAAGCTTTCAGAGAAGTGTAGAGTTGCTGCGCTTCACCTGAAGCCTTTGAGAGCTTAAAACCTATCTAAGCAGCTGCGGAATCACCTATTGGATTTATTCAGACCCTTAGATCAGCTAAAACATCTACCCTGAAGACACAGTAACTTTAATTTCATTTCCAGGCAACCTTTTACCCATAGGAACCGCCTAATTTCACCTATCAAATCAAATAGGAAATCATCCTCTGAACCTTAAATTGACCCTGGAATCTTGTAGAGCCATCTTAGAGCTTTCCATCAAGCTTTATTTTGCTTGATTTGGAGCTCTGAGTAGGGAGAATTCATCACTTGAAGTCAGGTCTAGAGGGGGAGAACTAAGTCCCACATTAGAAGTTTCTAAATGAGCACCTTGGTAGAAAAGCATTTTGTTAAGTAGCTGATTCAGTCGTCAGCTCTCGGTGCGGAAAGAAAACCTGACCATTTAAGCATAGCGTGTGTGTGTGGGCGAGTGTGCCTGCGGGTGTGCGCCCAAGTGGGCGTGTGTGCGCGATGGCCCTAGGAGGGCAAGGCCTGGGAGGCGGTTGAGCCGGTTCGGCTCGAGAGAGGGTCGGTTTGGCTCAAGAAAGAAAAGAAACCAAAAATAAACCCTAATGAAATTAGGCGAGGACCGAGTAGGATCTGGTCTCACCCTGATCTCAGGGTGCTATGTATCCTCGAAAGGACCTTACCACAAATCAAAAACAAATTTTTCGGTTGAGAAGGAAATTAACCCGGTTCAACTAAAAGAGAAAGAAAAGAGAATGAAGAAAATGTGAAAGGCAAAGTGTCGAGGAAAGAAGGGCTGAAGGAAGTAGATGCTGGAGAGGCTAAGGAAAAGAGAAGGAATGAAAGGCTAAGTAAGAGAAGAAGCTTGTAATAAAGGAAAGAAGATAATAGGCAGGTGCTAAGGAAATTCTTAAGAAGAAGAAGGCAGGAAGAGAAGAGAAAGCATAAGAGAAGAAAGAAAGCGACTGAGAGAAGAAGAGAAAAGAGAATAAGAGGAAAATAGAAGGAGAAAGAAAAAAAAAGGATTAAGAAATAAAAGGAAAAGAAAATAAAGAGAAGAAGAGAAAGAAGAGAGGCTGAAGAATAAAGGAGAAGAAATTGATTTTCTTGTCATATTTTAGTTTCTTTTTGTTCTTAATTGTTATATTAAGGCATGTATTGACTAAATAAACTTTTCTTTGCCTTAAAACATTTAAAATAAATAGAGAATTTACTGTTTTTAATATTCAAAATGAGAATTCATATGGGATTTTGCATGTTATTTCATTTAAATCAATTTTTGGCAAAATTCATGCTTCTATATTTAACTTAAATATACCTCCTATACTTATAAAAATAAATAAAAGATAACTAGTGAATTTAGAATGAATTATACCTCCCAACGAACGACCTGGACTCAACCAGTAAATAATTTCTAAAATGTTAGGTTAATTCGACCCTATACTAATAAATGACACAATTTTGAGTTAATTTAAGTGACTTTTCTCTACTCATAATTAAGTAAAATTAACTTAATTAACTGAGTTGTAAGAAACGACCACAGGTCTAGGTAAACCTATCAATGAAGGGATGAGGGGTGGTCACAACAATTACCTCCCATGCATAAACAGAGAAAATGTGAAAAGGTACACTTACACCACTGTGGAAAACAACGGCAAGCAAAACTTGAAAATAGCGAAACAAATGGATTTTATTCTTTTCTAGAGACAAGAAGACCTAGAATATGCATAAAATATGTAGATGCAAATAGATACAATATATGTACAAATGTGTGTCCTCTGTGTCTATGTAGTGCATATCCTGAAAGCTTGAAGGTTTAAGGTCTAAGATCAAGACCGCTCACTATTGGATCCCTGGGGTTCTAGTAGTTAGACAGACTTGTTGATCTTCGACCAAATCCCTAAGAGGTGAAAAGAAGAGAGGTAGAAGGACAGACTCGTGTAACTATAGTGATTACGCTATGTGCGCAATAGCATGCAATAGAATGAGAAATCAAAAACCTACACACAAGTTCACAAACAGATACATGACACGAGGTTTATAAAATTCCTCTTTTTATGATGTCTTCTAATGAAAAGAAGATATACAATGTGTTTCTCTTTTTGTAAATTTTCAAGTAATATATGGTCATGCTTTAGGTTGAAGACAAGGATCTACGTAGGAATGCGTACTCTATCTCCTTAAAAAATGATATCCCGAATTAGATACTATAATGCACTCCTAGAAGTTATGCTTAAAGATACAGCTGGTAGTCAGATAAGATGTCTTTTTGGTATTTTGTTTAATATCTAACTAAATGCAACAAGCAAACAATCTATAGAATAAGGAAAGAAATACCTCACAGAGTATATACAAGAGAAACAGTGGGATATTGATACGGAAAATAAGTGTTTTGTAAAAGCGGGTTGTTATGCTGTTGCACATGTAAAATCCAATCATCTTTCAAAATTTATAAACCTAGATTGGTTGAAGTATCTAGGGTCATCCAAGAAGGCAATTGGTGTTTTAAAGAAAATTTCTCTTCCAAAACTTCAATCTTTTTTTTGTATTGATTGATTTTAGGGTTTTTAGAAATGATAATCTAGATATGCGAAACATGCGAAAAAAGAACTAGCCTAAGTGACAATTGGTAAGGTGGATTTCGCATTTGAATAATATGATTAAGATGATTTGTCATTTTAGTATCAAAGTGGTGGAAAATCGCTTAACAAAATAACAATTAAAATACCACTCAATTAGGAGCTGGTCATATCCACAGGGAGGCAGTGGCCTATTTAAACTCGCGATAAATAAAAATTATTGTTCAGAAATTATTTCCTTAAGAAATTGTGTCGAGAAATCGCATTAGTTATGTGTTTTAATGAAAGCACATGCTGAAATTGTGTTCAAGCCAATAGGAGGGGGTTCAATATAATATGTACCATAATATAATAAGAATAAAATGCTCACAATGGTACTTAAATATAATTACAAATTAAGCTCCTTCTATCGCAAGAATCTTCTAAGATATGAATGGAAATCCACTTAGATTAACATTAAGAAATTGATTTGTTTAATAAACTAAACAATGAAGTAGGTTCTCATAAATTCACCATGATACTTAAATCAGAAAATGAAGTTCACAATGGCATGAATCGTAGAAACTAATAGAGGATTTACTGT
Organism: Thalassia testudinum; assembly: GCA_037157565.1. Classification (NCBI taxonomy): domain Eukaryota; kingdom Viridiplantae; phylum Streptophyta; class Magnoliopsida; order Alismatales; family Hydrocharitaceae; genus Thalassia; species Thalassia testudinum. Next base: position 19,858,337 of record JAZHRO010000025.1, on the reverse strand, counting down.
GCAAACACAAGGGAGGTTGCTTTGAGCTCCTCCATGCACGGAGGAGGTGGAGGTCGGAGAGGAGCTTCTTGTCGGAGGTAGAAGGAGCCACGCCACTTCTTTTGATGGTGGCGGTGGGACACGGCATGGCTGGTCGGAGTGGTGCCCGGCGGCCTGCTGAATTCACGTGCCTGCTGTGTGAGCTGGAGCTGTTGCACATTGGTGGAGATGCAATGAGGGGAGGCACGCGCGAGGTGCGTGCTGCAGGGAGTGAGGCAAGCCGAGGGGAGGTGCGCGCGGGCTAGAAGTGGGGCGTACTCTGCACGCGGGTGGATCAGCTGGAGGGCGCGTGCCTGTGCGCTAGCAGGTGCTAGAGGGTGGTCGTGCAAGTTGGAGGTGAAGAGGCACGTAGGGGGATGCACGTGCGCGGTGTGGGGCCGCTAGAGGGCGCGTGGGCTATGCTGCTGGAGGGTGCTCGGGCAGAGGTGCAGACGCACGTAGAAGAGCGCTTGGTGTGTGCTGCAGGCAGAGGTGTAGCGAGGGAGTTGCTGCTGGCAGAGGTGTAGCAAGGGAGGCTTAGGCGGAGGTGTAGTGCGCTCTGCGCGTGGGCGGAGCAACTAGAGGGTGCGCACCTGTGTGCTAGCGGGTGTTGGAGGGCAGTCGCATGGGTTGGAGGTGAAGAGGTGCACAGGGGGATGCACGCATGCGGTGCAACGTGGTTGGAGGGCGCATGGGCTAAGTTGTTGGAGGGTGCTTGGGAGAAGGTGCAGACGAATGTAGAGGAGCGCTTGGTGCATGCTGCAGGCAGAGGTGCGGTGAGGGAGTTGCTGCTGGCAGAGGTGCAGCAAGGGAGGCTCAAGCAGAGGTGTAGTGCGCTCTGCGCACGGGTGGGTTGCTGCGAGGTGCAAGCACTCGACGTGTGCTAGAGGGAAGTGCCTGCACTTGGTGCGTGCTGCAGGAGGTGCCTGCGCTTGGTGAGGGACGTGTGCTGGCGGAGCTGCTGGTAGTTGAGGAGCTAATGAAGAAGAAGCACGGTGATGCAGGGACTCTGATTGGTGGTGTGGGCTGTCACACCACACGCACACGGTGGTGGAGTTGCACTGCCACAGTTGAGGGCGATGATGAGGAGCGGATGAGAAACTAGGTTCTCTACACAGTGAGGAAAGGGGTTGTGGCCTCCTTCAGCATGACTGCAGCTCCACCTCTCTTGTAGCTGTCTTCATGGATTTGAATGGAGAGGCAGGAGCAGATCCACATTCTCTGCTCGTCCTTGAATGCAAGTTTTAGTGCAAGTAGCTGGTGGCGTTGGAGTGGCAAATTCCCTGCAGAGAAGAGAAAATGAATAATAATAAAAATATTGGTTTATTTATGTTTAAACCCTCAATAAAATTTTAATGCATATAATGTAACCTAAAGACTAATGCATGTTATTCTAATGCATGCTAAATAATTTACATATGTAATGCATACAAGCAAATATATATAAACTAACTTATTTATATCTTAATACATGCTATGTATACACTAAAATCAATCTAATTCCTATGCACTGAAGTAACTAAATAGCCCACAAATATGGGCTCATCAAATGCTCCCATGACTAGTTTTTGCTAGTCCCTAGCAAACTCAAGCAATAACCCTACTCTTCAAGCAAGATAGCCAACCCAAACGATCTTCCTTTAGAAACGTGATAAGTTAAGACTTTAGACCTAAGGTTCCAAAGTAGTTGCTAAGTTACAAACTAAGTTGGCTAAGGACAAGTTGTAGGCACAGGTTTCCCTGATTTCTAGCTCTACCCTAGAGTTTATTGGTCTCAGAGATTAAAGCATCCATGCATGTGCATTGGTCTGAGTTATTTGAGGTTGGTATGATTGCCAACATAGAGAGGAAAAAGGATTTTTTTTTATAATATATATATTTTTGTTTGATTCCTCTAAGTCTAACCTTCGATCAGTTATCAACACGGTCTGTGTTGGATTCATTATCCCTATCACCGTACCTCAAAGGGTGCCTCGCTTTCGATGCTTCGAGATAGCATCACCCATAGTGACGCCAAGAACTCCTGACAATCAACACTTCAAGATAGTATCGCCCATGGATTTCTTAAGAGAATTCAGGCCTGTGGCAATCGGCACTTCGAGATAAGGCCGCCAATGGTTCCTGAACCGCACAATGCGCTTACATGCCCCTAGTAGGATGGATATCCTAAAAGACAAGCGTCGAGGAGGTAACATGTTATCATCGCATCCTCAAGGTGAGTATATACTCCACTTCTCTTGCGACAGGAACTCTTCCAATCAAATTGTGTTTTCAAGCTTCTTTTAAGTCAAAACTAAGAGAACAAACTTTTCTTAAAGAAATGAATAAGGGTGATCACTTACTTACACAAGACTAAGTGTGTGTGAAATGTGGATGCTTAGGTTACAAGGATCTGTAAACCAAAAGGTAGAACAAAACTCCAGGTACTACCTAGCCTTTAACTCAATCCCTAGCTTTCCTTCCTCAACCTCTTGAGGAATAGTCCACAACTTAACTCCTACTTAAGTTTTTAAGTCCACAAAGGACCCTAAAGGTCTAAAGCTAGTAGCTCAACTTAGTTTCTAAAGTTCGACACCTAGAATCAACTTAGTCTAACCTAAAGTTCTGGTCTGCTTAAGAATGCAGGGCCCAGCTAGTTAAGCTTAATATATTTTTTTTTTTTGAATGCAATATGCATGAATGAATGCAAAATGTAGGCATGCTATAAACAGATGCCTCAGGTCCTCTCCCCCATGCCTGGTTCAAATAATGTCTTCATTAGAAATGAAACAGTTAAAGGAAGATATTACCTGAGGTGGAGAATGACAGGAGCTAAGGCTCCTCAAGAGTGACCTCATCAACCAGATGGCCATCCAAAGTAATGTATGGTTTTAACTGTTGACCATTGACGATAAAGGGAGTTGCTGAAGAGGAAGGGCTTTTAATCTCCATAGCCCCATGTGGAAACACTTTAGTGATTATGTAAGGCCCATCCCAACGAGACTTTAATTTCCCTAGAAAAAGCTTAAGTCTGAAATTGAAAAGCCAGACTTGTTGGTTGGGCTCAAAGGTCTTTTTAAGGATATACTTATTATGCAAGACTTTAGTTCTTTCTTTATAAGCTTGAGAGGTGTCATAAGCATCATTTCTCAGCTCCTCAAGCTCACTTAATTCCAGAAGTCGTGCCTTACCCACCTTTTCTAAATCCATGTTAACACTTTGAATAGCCCAAAGTGCCCTATGTTCCATCTCAACGGGCAAATGGCATGCTTCCCATACACAATCTGAAAGGGAGATGTACCCAAAGGGGTCTTATAGGCCATTCGATATGCCCACAAAGCATCATCGAGCTTTTGGGACCAGTCTTTCCTATCAGGTCTAACAGTCTTTTCTAAAATGTTCTTTATCTCCATATTCGACACTTCAACCTGGCCACTCATCTGAGGATGGTAAGGGCTAGCGACCTTGTGAGTCACTCCCAGACTCTTGAGTAGCCAATTAAAGTGGTGGTTTCGGAAATGAGGTCCCCCATCACTTATAATGGTCTTGGGGCATCCAAATGAGATATGATATTGGCCTTCACAAATTTCAAAACCACCGAGTGGTCATTTGTTCGTAGGAATGGTCTCTATCCATTTAGAGACATAATCAAATGCCACCAAGATATATTCATAACCATGGGACGAAGGGAAGGGGCCCATAAAGTCAATTCCCCACACATCAAAAATTTCAACAGATTGAATAGGGTGTTGAGGCATCTCATTCCTCTTCCCAATCGTTTCAGTCCGTTGACATCTAATACAGGCCTTAACAAAATTATGAGAATCCTTAAATAACGAAGGCCACCAAAAATCGGACTGGAGAACCTTAAAAGCAGTTTTCTTAGCACCAAAGTGTCCTCCACAATGAAGTTCATGGCAAAAACTTAGCACACTTTGTTGTTCCTCTTCAAGTACACATTGTCTCAATACTTGGTCTTGTCCAATTCTAAATAATTCAGGCTCTTCCCAATGAAACTATCGAGCTTGGGAAATGAATCTCTTTCTTTTCTGCTCATCCCAAGAGCCAGGAGTTTCTCCAGTGACCAAGTAATTTACGGTATCAGCATACCAAGGTGAAGTTGGTGTTACCGCCATAAGGGTTTCATCGGGAAATGTCTCGTGGATGTCTCCTGGTAGAGAGTCATTAAGTGGAAGGCGAGACAGGTGGTCAGCCACAACATTTTCTACTCCTTTCTTTTCACGTATCTCCAAGTCAAATTCTTGAAGGAGTAGGATCCACCTAATCAGACATGGTTTAGAATCTTTCTTAGCAATGAGATGTTTCACTACAGCATGATTAGTAAAAATACCCACCTTAGACCCAAGAAGATAATGTTGGTGCTAGAGCACCACGATCATTTGTTTTGATGATAACAAAACACGTGTTATTTAACATTTGCAATTTGAGTCCTAGATTTCAGGTCAATTGCAAATGTGGACGCGTTTAGACGGAACTCGAGCTCTCATCCAGGATGGATTGGAGGAGCTTAATGAAGAACAGAGGAGGTTCGCGTGGAGCGACAGATTGAAGATAGAAGACAAGAAGAATAGGATAGATTCTTTTTAATCCTTTCTTGTATCTCTTGTCTTTATTTTCTTGCACTTTTTATTTTCCTTAGAATATTTATGTTAAAGAGCCTCAAAGTACCGTAACAGTAGTCCTAGGAACACCGGCACAACCCTAGGATACTTAGGTTTTCTGCAGAATACTTAGAAAACCAATATAGGGTTCAAAAAGCACTTCCAGACGTCTAATCCCCAAATCAGACGTCTGATAAAGTATTTTAAGACGTTTGACTGTTGTTTCAGACGTCTGATATCTGTTAGGCTGGACATAGGTAGTTCTGTCTGATGAAATCAGACGTCCATACCTAATACCAGACGTCTTAGGAGACGTCTGATGGACTTGCCAGACGTCCAGATAGTGGACCGTTGGCTAGCTTAGCAGGCACTCAAGGATATGACCGTTACAGCCTTATCAGACGTCCATAGGACTGACCAGACGTCTGATAATTGACCGTTTTGCCTCGACTGACCCAAAATCTCTTCTCAGAGATTTTCTAGCTGTTGTAACGGTTGGAAAATCCATTCCGTAGGAAAAGTTGGTTTCCAGACGTCCTGGAATAGTGCCAGACGTCCTGTATGTCGTCTGATCAACTTGAACAAAAATCCTGTTTAGATCTGATTCAAGTCAGGAGGAAACCCGCATAGAATCAGACGTCTGACCTTGAAATCAGACGTCGTAAAGTGGCCTTCCAGACGTCTGATTCCAGAATTAGATGTCTGATCACCCTGTCAAATGTAATCATTGTCCTGATTTTGGCCTGATTCTCTTGGGCTTTGCACCCAACGGCTATAGAACCCTTCCTAAGCCTTCCAAAGCCTTCCTAGGGCCTCTATAAATAGAGGGGAACCTTTGCAACACACACATACACTTAGAGACACAAGATACACACTAAGAGAAAAAAGAGACACACCTAAGCAACTTAGTTCCACTATTTTGTGTCCAAGAGAAGCCCTTGCTCTCCAAGCTCTAGTTCCTTTCTCTAGAGAGCATCAAGCTTCGCACACCCGCTCTCCCGCCGTTGTTTACGAGAGCGACGTTGCGCCGTCGCGTGGCACATGCACCGCGTCACCAACTCGACGCACTCCTTGCAAAGGGGAGTTTCCTATTTCCTATAGAAGCTAGGTTCATAATTTCTTTGTTGGCTCTATAGGACTTGTTGTTTATTTTATCTTTGTCTTTTGGTTGGGTCTTCGCTTTGCGAATTCCCGTCTCCTTCGTGGGACAAAATCCTTCTCGTGGAGAGAAGGGGTTGAGGAACGCTACCCTCGTACTTGTAGCGTGGTTGTACTGAGGTTGAATCACCCTCATTTTAAAGTGATTCAGTTAGTGGATTTGATCAACTAGGTTGATCGGAAAATCCTAACTCGAGAGGGTTAGGTGGTGGTTTTCACCCGGTTTGGGTTTCCACCTAAAATCATTTGTGTATTTTGTGTGATTGGTTTTCTTTGGTGAGATTGCTTTATATTTTATTTCCGCCTTTTTTACGTCACGTTGATCTCACCCCTCCTAGTAGTGTTGGAACCTTCATTTGGTATCAGAGCAGGTTCTTGCAAGATCGGAGTAACACCCGGCAAGAAGATCATGGAGGGAAGCTGTTCCACAAGCAGGACCTCCAAGGGGCAGTCCACAACCCGTCCGCCATTCTTCGACGGGAGCAACTACACCTACTGGAAGTTGCGGATGAAGACATGGCTTCAAGCCACCGACTTCACAGTCTGGGCCAGATGCGAGACGCCATTTGAGATCCCAGAAAAACCCGCGGGAGGCTACTCGCAGTAACAAATTCGTGAGCTCTCTTTAAACGCAAAGACCATGAACGCCCTTTACTGCGCGCTCAGCTCGGAAGAGTTCAACAGAATCTCGCAATGCACCACCGCATACGACATCTGGCACACACTTGAGGTAACTCGCGAAGGTACCTCTAAGGTGAAAACTTCTAAACTCAATTTACTTTCACAAGAATTTGAGGCTTTTTCTATGAAATCTAACGAAACTTTAAGTGATATGAACACTAGGTTCACTCTCATAGTAAACAATTTAAAAGCTTTAGGGAAGACCTTCATCAAGGGGGAGCTTCAAGGGAAGCTTCTTCGTTCCATTGGACCGGAGTGGGAACAGAAAGTCACTGCTATCGAGGAGGCGAACGAAGTAGAGGAGCTCAACATGGAAGATCTCCTAGGCAATCTAATGGCCTACGAGACAAAATTGAAGCAAAAGAAGAAGGATACACCGGAGCCCAAACTGAAGAAGACTCTTGCCTTCAGAGCTGCGTCGGATAGCGAGGTAAGTTCCGACGACGAAGACTTTAGAATTTTACTTAAAAATTTTTCCAAGTTTTGTAGGGAATTAAAGAAAGAGAAAAAGGAGAAGGAAAGCCCGAGACATTGCTACCACTGCAACGAGAAAGGGCACCTACGACCAGAGTGCCCTCTTCTCAAAAAGGAGAAGAAAAAGGAAAAGGGAAAGAAATCTAAGAAGAAGGCGTTCCAAGCCACTTGGGACGATTCCAGCTCAAAGGAAGAAGAAGAAGAAAAGGAAGAAACCGCTTGCTTTGGTTTCATGGCCAGAGGTAGCAACAGCGACAGCGAAAGCGGAAGCGACGACAGCGACAACGAGGTAAATTTCGACTTACAAGAAGCTTTTAATGAACTATTTGAGATTAGTAAATCACTTAAAATAGAAAACAAAAGTATTAAAAAGAACCTTAGTTTTCTTAAAAATGAAAATGATAGGTTAGAAAAATAACTTAAGGACATAGAAGCTAGTCCTAGAATTGATAACCTATTATTAGAAAATCAAAACCTCATCAATGAAAATAATAAATTGATTGAGGAAAATGATAGTCTAAAGTTAGAAATCTCTAATTTAAAGACTAAGATGAGTATTATAGAAAAAGAAATCACATGTCTTAGGGAAAATTCTAACAAATTAATCAACAAAGTAGATAATTTTTGTAGCCCTAAGGTTGAGAAAGGATCTCCGTCAAGGAGACCCGCTAACAAATCCGGATCCAAGCCCACTTGGATACCGAAAAAAGAATTGGAATCTTGTTTTGTAGGTTTCAAGGATAACTACAACACAAAGGACTGGACCTACAAACTCAAAGCTGGTCAACTCAAGTTGGGAGAACCAAGGAGTAGACCAAGGAGGAGAACAAGAAGACCGACGAGACGGCGAACAAACGACGGACCCGCCGCACGTCGACCGGCAGACTGGAGACTGGCGCCAATGCCCGGGCCTCCAAGCTACGGATGGGAGCCCCATCCGATGTGGCATCCACCACCACCATTAGGGCCATTTTATTGGCCATGGTAGGTGAGGTAAAATTCTTAACCCTATCTTTTTATAATCATTTAGATAGGGGGAGTTAAAAATTGATGAGCTAATTGTCAATTTTTAAGGGGGAGATGCAAGTTAGCTAAATTTCCTTTAGTAAGGGGGAGAAAAATAATAGCTATCTTGTTCTTACAAAAAGGGGGAGAATATCACCTTTGTTAAAATAAATTTATAGAAGAGCATGTTTTAAGGGGGAGTTATAGGAAATGTAAAATCAATCAAACTTTTTTGATAATGTCAAAAAGGGGGAGGATTTTATGCATCATTATTTACGGTTTTGTCATTATGAAAAAGGGGGAGATTGTTGGTGCTAGAGCACCACGATCATTTGTTTTGATGATAACAAAACACGTGTTATTTAACATTTGCAATTTGAGTCCTAGATTTCAGGTCAATTGCAAATGTGGACGTGTTTAGACGGAACTCGAGCTCGCATCCAGGACGGATTGGAGGAGCTTAATGAAGAACAGAGGAGGTTCGCGTGGAGCGACAGATTGAAGATAGAAGACAAGAAGAATAGGATAGATTCTTTTTAATCCTTTCTTGTATCTCTTGTCTTTATTTTCTTGCTCTTTTTATTTTCCTTAGAATATTTATGTTAAAGAGCCTCAAAGTACCCTAACAGTAGTGCTAGGAACACCGACACAACCCTAGGATACTTAGGTTTTCTGTAGAATACTTAGAAAACCAATATAGGGTTCAAAAAGCACTTCCAGATGTCTAATTCCCAAATCAGACGTCTGATAAAGTATTTTAAGACGTCTGACTGTTGTTTCAGACGTCTGATATCTGTTAGGCTGGACATAGGTAGTTCTGTCTGATGAAATCAGACGTCCATACCTAATACCAGACGTCTTAGGAGACGTCTGATGGACTTGCCAGACGTCCAGATAGTGGACCGTTGGCTAGCTTAGCAGGCACTCAAGGATATGACCGTTACAGCCTTATCAGACGTCCATAGGACTGACCAGACGTCTGATAATTGACCGTTTTGCCTCGACTGACCCAAAATCTCTTCTCAGAGATTTTCTAGCTGTTGTAACGGTTGGAAAATCCATTCCGTAGGAAAAGTTGGTTTCCAGACGTCCTGGAATAGTGCCAGACGTCCTGTATGTCTTCTGATCAACTTGAACAAAAATCCTGTTTAGATCTGATTCAAGTCAGGAGGAAACCCGCATAGAATCAGACGTCTGACCTTGAAATCAGACGTCTTAAAGTGGCCTTCCAGACGTCTGATTCCAGAATTAGACGTCTGATCACCCTGTCAAATGTAATCATTGTCTTGATTTTGGCCTGATTCTCTTGGGCTTTGCACCCAACAGCTATAGAACCCTTCCTAAGCCTTCCAAAGCCTTCCGAAGGCCTCTATAAATAGAGGGGAACCTTTGCAACACACACATACACTTAGAGACACAAGATACACACTAAGAGAAACAAGAGACACCCCTAAGCAACTTCGTTCCACTATTTTGTGTCCAAGAGAAGCCCTTGCTCTCCAAGCTCTAGTTCCTTTCTCTAGAGAGCATCAAGCTTCGCACACCCGCTCTCCCGCCGTTGTTTACGAGAGCGACGTTGCGCCGTCGCGTGGCACACGCACCGCGTCACCAACTCGACGCACTCCTTGCAAAGGGGAGTTTCCTATTTCCTATAGAAGCTAGGTTCATAATTTCTTTGTTGGCTCTATAGGACTTGTTGTTTATTTTATCTTTGTCTTTTGGTTGGGTATTCGCTTTGCGAATTCCCGTCTCCTTCGTGGGACAAAATCCTTCCCGTGGAGAGAAGGGGTTGAGGAACGCTACCCTCGTACTTGTAGCGTGGTTGTACTGAGGTTGAATCACCCTCATTTTAAAGTGATTCAGTTAGTGGATTTGATCAACTAGGTTGATCGGAAAATCCTAACTCGAGAGGGTTAGGTGGTGGTTTTCACCCGGTTTGGGTTTCCACCTAAAATCATTTGTGTATTTTGTGTGATTGGTTTTCTTTGGTGAGATTGCTTTATATTTTATTTCCGCCTTTTTTACGTCACGTTGATCTCACCCCTCCTAGTAGTGTTGGAACCTTCATTTGGTATCAAAGCAGGTTCTTGCAAGATCGGAGTAACACCCGGCAAGAAGATCATGGAGGGAAGCTGTTCCACAAGCAGGACCTCCAAGGGGCAGTCCACAACCCGTCCGCCGTTCTTCGACGGGAGCAACTACACCTACTGGAAGTTGCGGATGAAGACATGGCTTCAAGCCACCGACTTCACAGTCTGGGCCATATGCGAAACGCCATTTGAGATCCCAGAAAAACCCGCGGGAGGCTACTCGCAGTAACAAATCCGTGAGCTCTCTTTAAACGCAAAGACCATGAACGCCCTTTACTGCGCGCTCAGCTCGGAAGAGTTCAACAGAATCTCGCAATGCACCACCGCATACGACATCTGGCACACACTTGAGGTAACTCGCGAAGGTACCTCTAAGGTAAAAACTTCTAAACTCAATTTACTTTCACAAGAATTTGAGGCTTTTTCTATGAAATCTAACGAAACTTTAAGTGAGATGAACACAAGGTTCACTCTCATAGTAAACAATTTAAAAGCTTTAGGGAAGACCTTCATCAAGGGGGAGCTTCAAGGGAAGCTTCTTCGTTCCCTTGGACCGGAGTGGGAACAGAAAGTCACTGCTATCGAGGAGGCGAACAAAGTAGAGGAGCTCAACATGGAAGATCTCCTAGGCAATGTAATGGCCTACGAGACAAAATTGAAGCAAAAGAAGAAGGATACACCGGAGCCCAAACTGAAGAAGACTCTTGCCTTCAGAGCTGCGTCGGATAGCGAGGTAAGTTCCGACGACGAAGACTTTAGAATTTTACTTAAAAATTTTTCCAAGTTTTGTAGGGAATTAAAGAAAGAGAAAAAGGAGAAGAAGGAAAGCCCGAGACATTGCTACCACTGCAACGAGAAAGGGCACCTACGACCAGAGTACCCTCTTCTCAAAAAGGAGAAGAAAAAGGAAAAGGGAAAGAAATCTAAGAAGAAGGCATTCCAAGCCACTTGGGACGATTCCAGCTCGAAGGAAGAAGAAGAAGAAAAGGAAGAAACCGCTTGCTTTGGTTTCATGGCCAGAGGAAGCAACAGCGACAGCGAAAGCGGAAGTGACGACAGCGACAACGAGGTAAATTTCGACTTACAAGAAGCTTTTAATGAACTATTTGAGATTAGTAAATCACTTAAAATAGAAAACAAAAGTATTAAAAAATAACCTTAGTTTTCTTAAAAATGAAAATGATAGGTTAGAAAAACAACTTAAGGACATAGAAGCTAGTCCTGGAATTGATAACCTATTATTAGAAAATCAAAACCTCATCAATGAAAATAATAAATTGATTGAGGAAAATGATAGTCTAAAGTTAGAAATCTCTAATTTAAAGACTAAGATGAGTATTATAGAAAAAGAAATCACATGTCTTAGGGAAAATTCTAACAAATTAATCGACAAAGTAGATAATTTTTGTAGCCCTAAGGTTGAGAAAGGATCTCCGTCAAGGAGACCTGCTAACAAATCCGGATCCAAGCCCACTTGGATACCGAAAAAAGAATTGGAATCTTGTTTTGTAGGTTTCAAGGATAACTACAACACAAAGGACTGGACCTACAAACTCAAAGCTGGTCAACTCAAGTTGGGAGAACCAAGGAGTAGACCAAGGAGGAGAACAAGAAGACCGACGAGACGGTGAACAAACGACGGACCCGCCGCACGTCGACCGGCAGACTGGAGACCGGCGCCAATGCCCGGGCCTCCAAGCTACGGATGGGAGCCCCATCCGATGTGGCATCCACCACCACCATTCGGGCCATTTTATTGGCCATGGTAGGTGAGGTAAAATTCTTAACCCTATCTTTTTATAATCATTTAGATAGGGGGAGTTAAAAATTGATGAGCTAATTGTCAATTTTTAAGGGGGAGATGCAAGTTAGCTAAATTTCCTTTAGTAAGGGGGAGAAAAATAATAGCTATCTTGTTCTTACAAAAAGGGGGAGAATATCACCTTTGTTAAAATAAATTTATAGAAGAGCATGTTTTAAGGGGGAGTTATAGGAAATGTAAAATCAATCAAACTTTTTTGATAATGTCAAAAAGGGGGAGGATTTTATGCATCATTATTTACGGTTTTGTCATTATCAAAAACAGGCAGATTGTTGGTGCTAGAGCACCACGATCATTTGTTTTGATGATAACAAAACACGTGGTATTTAACACTTGCAATTTGAGTCCTAGATTTCAGGTCAATTGCAAATGTGGACGTGTTTAGACGGAACTCGAGCTCGCATCCAGGACGGATTGGAGGAGCTTAATGAAGAACAGAGGAGGTTCGCGTGGAGCGACAGATTGAAGATAGAAGACAAGAAGAATAGGATAGATTCTTTTTAATCCTTTCTTGTATCTCTTGTCTTTATTTTCTTGCTCTTTTTATTTTCCTTAGAATATTTATGTTAAAGAGCCTCAAAGTACCCTAACAGTAGTCCTAGGAACACCGGCACAACCCTAGGATACTTAGGTTTTCTGTAGAATACTTAGAAAACCAATATAGGGTTCAAACAGCACTTCCAGACGTCTAATTCCCAAATCAGACGTCTGCTAAAGTATTTTAAGACGTCTGACTGTTGTTTCAGACGTCTGATATCTGTTAGGCTGGACATAGGTAGTTCTGTCTGATGAAATCAGACGTCCATACCTAATACCAGACGTCTTAGGAGACGTCTGATGGACTTACCAGACGTCCAGATAGTGGACCGTTGGCTAGCTTAGCAGGCACTCAAGGATATGACCGTTACAGCCTTATCAGACGTCCATAGGACTGACCAGTCGTCTGATAATTGACCGTTTTGCCTCGGCTGACCCAAAATCTCTTCTCAGAGATTTTCTTGCCGTTGTAACGGTTGGAAAATCCATTCCGTAGGAAAAGTTGGTTTCCAGACATCCTGGAATAGTGCCAGACGTCCTGTATGTCGTCTGATCAACTTGAACAAAAACCTTGTTTAGATCTGATTCAAGTCAGGAGGAAACCCACATAGAATCAGATGTCTGACCTTGAAATCAGACGTCTTAAAGTGGCCTTCCAGACGTCTGATTCCAGAATTAGACGTCTGATCACCCTGTCAAATGTAATCATTGTCCTGATTTCGGCCTGATTCTCTTGGGCTTTGCACCCAACGGCTATAGAACCCTTCCTAAGCCTTCCAAAGCCTTCCTAAGGCCTCTACAAATAGAGGGGAACCTTTGCAACACACACATACACTTAGAGACACAAGATACACACTAAGAGAAACAAGAGACACACCTAAGCAACTTAGTTCCACTCTTTTGTGTCCAAGAGAAGCCCTTGCTCTCCAAGCTCTAGTTCCTTTCTCTAGAGAGCATCAAGCTTCGCACACCTGCTCTCCCATCGTTGTTTACGAGAGCGACGTTGCGCCGTCGTGTGGCACACGCACTGCGTGACCAAATCGACGCACTCCTTGCAAAGGGGAGTTTCCTATTTCCTATAGAAGCTAGGTTCATAATTTCTTTGTTGGCTCTATAGGACTTGTTGTTTATTTTATCTTTGTCTTTTGGTTGGGTATTCGCTTTGCGAATTCCCGTCTCCTTCGTGTGACAAAATCCTTCTCGTGGAGAGAAGGGGTTGAGGAACGCTACCCTCGTACTTGAGCGTGGTTGTACTGAGGATGAATCACCCTCGTTTTAAAGTGATTCGGTTAGTGGATTTGATCAACTAGGTTGATCGGAAAATACTAACTCGAGAGGGTTAGGTGGTGGTTTTCACCCGGTTTGGGTTTCCACCTAAAATCGTTTGTGTATTTTGTGTGATTGGTTTTCTTTGGTGAGATTGCTTTATATTTTATTTCCGCCTTTTTTACGTCACGCTGATCTCACCCCTCCTAGTAGTGTTGGAACCTTCAGATAAGACCTAAACTTCTCCAGAGCAAAAACTTTAGCAAGTAATTCCTTTTCAGTGACGGTGTAGTTTTGGTGTGGTTCGGTTAAAGTCTTGCTGGCATAATGCAGCACATAATGTCTTCCCTCAACCCTTTGTCCAAGGACTGCTCCCACTGCATAATCCGAAGCATCACACATCAGCTCAAATGGTAGTGTCCAATTAGGAGCTCGGAGAATAGGCACAGGGATCAAGGCCTCCTTTAGAGTTTGAAAGGCCTTGGCACAATTTAAATCAAAATTGAAGGAAGATTCCTTTGCCAACAGGTCACAAAGTGGCCTAGAAATTTTATTGAAATTTTTAATAAAGCACCTATAAAAGACGGCATGGCCCAGAAAGGATCTAATCTGTTTGACATTCGTAGGCAATGGGAGTTTGGAAATAGAATCAATCTTGGCTTTATCTACTTCCAAGCCTCGCTCAGACACAACATGCCCATGTACAATTCCTTTCTATACCATGAAGTGGCTTTTCTCCCAATTGAGGACTGAACCAGTCTCCTTACATTACTTCAACACATTCTTCGGGTGCAGGAGACATTGGTCGAAAGACGAGCCATAAATGGAGAAGTCGTCCATAAACACTTCAACACAGTCATCAATTATGTCTGAAAAAATGGACATCATACACCTCTAGAAGGTTGTAGGGGCATTACATAATCTAAACGGCATACGCCTTAATGCAAAGGTACCATAAGGACTCGTGAACGTCGTCTTCTCCTAGTCATCAGGGAAGACTACAATCTGGTTGTACCTAGAATATCCATCGAGAAAGCAATAATACTTATTCCTCGCCAATTTCTCGAGAATTTGATCAATAAAAGGTAAGGGAAAGTGATCCTTCTGGGTAGCGGTGTTCAGCTTTCAGTAATCAATACAGACCCTCCATCCAGTTGAGGGTCTAGTCACAACTTGTTCACCTTGGTCATTAAATTCCACAGTAAAGCCTACCTTCTTTAGCACCACATGAATAGGACTTACCCATTTACTATCTGCAATGGGATATATGATCCTAGCATCCAACCACTTCATGATTTCCTTTTTAACCACCTCCCTCATATTAGGGTTCAAACATCTCTGCATGTCCCTAAATGGCTTAATGGAATTGTCAGTATAAATGTGGTGCATGCAGAGTGTAGAGTCTATACACTTAATGTCAGCAATGCTCCAAGCAATAGTGATTAGCCCATATTTGTGAGCTATTTAAGTATTTAAGTGCCTAGACATTAGGTTAATTCTAACATTTATTTAGCATAAATTAGGATGTAAATAGATTAATTCATATTTCTAATTCAATTACATAATTCATGCATCCTATTCATATTTAAATGCATCTAGAATTAACTTAGAATTGCATTAGTTAACTAATTGGTACATTGCACGCATTAATTTAGGTTAAAATAAAAGTTGAGGGTTTGTATATAAATAACCATAATATTTTATCATTATTTTTTATTCTTCTTCTACGTGCAAGGGCTGCATTTCTTCCTCCAGCTGCCACAGTGAAGAACCCAATCAAGGAGGAGCGGATGTGTTGGATCTGGTCAGGCAGCTGATTTCAAAAGAGAGGAGGAGGCAGCTGAGCTCACTAGGTCTCCACCACCGACCCACCACTGTGTAGAGAGTTCTTCTCTCTTCCATTTCACACCGCCAGCCTCAATTGCGGCGACGACCCTCCACCACCATGGGCGTGTGGTGTGATAGGCCACACCGCCATCCGGAGATCGTCCGCATTACCGTGAGCACCTCAGCGTGCATCTCCCTCGCCGTCGTCACCAACAACCTCCGCCGCAGCCACTGCACTTTCATCTTCTTGGTCAGTTAAGACGTTCGGGAAATTCTAAAGCTTCGACCCACACTCCAACAGCAACCGGCCGCTCCCTCCACGCCTGTGCCCCTCCGGTTGCACACTTGCATTACCTCCTGCAGTAGCCACGTGCACACCCTGCTGCGCCCCAGCGCCAAGCCCGCCAGCACCGCACGCTCTTCTCTGTGCGTGCATCGCCTGCACACTTCCGCCCCATCTCCTGCAGCATCCGCTCCAACTCCAACCACCAGCCCACGCATACTTGCATCATCTCCAGCTTGCAGCCGCACCCGCTCCTTCTACGCCTCACCGCTCACGCCTACCGCCTGCTGCAGTGCTTCCCGCTCATCTGCAGCGCGCCTACGCCTTCCAGCAGCAGCTGTAGCCTTCCCGCGCCACGCCTACCGCCTGCAGCAGCACCTCCTCGAGTGCACCACTCATGCACGCAGCAGGCGCGGCTCCTCCCTACGCGTGCATCTGGCTGCACAAGTGTGCTTACTGACCGCACATAGCTAGCTTGCAGCACTTCTCCAACACGCTCACACCTACCGCCTGCTGCAGCACTCCCCGCTCATCTGCAACGCTCCCGTGCCTTCCAGCAATAGCTGCAGCCTTCCCGTGCCACGCCTACCGCCTGCAACAGCATCAACTCCAGCATGCCTGCAACACTAGTACGTGCGTGCGCACCACCTGCAGCAGCGCTCAACATGCGTGCATAGCCGCCCCTCTTCCAGCAGCTGCAGCCACCGTTGGCAGCACTCTCGCTGGAGCTCCGTCCGGCCGACTCCGGCCACCGCTTGACGTGCGGCTGCCACCACCGCGACAGCCTCGCTTCAACCACCCACATGTGTGAACCTCACCTCGATTGAACCTCTCTCCTGATCGCGAGGAGGAGAGTGGTAAAATGCTCTGTTATGGAGTTAATTAGTTATTACATTTCATGCCATTGCCAGGAAAAATAATTTTGGTTTATGAATATTTTATTGTGGTAAAATTTACAATTTCATACTCAAGTTCTCTTACAATTGCGTGGCTTTTGTAATTAACATTGTTTGACATTGGTTTTGGAATTAAATGTGCACAAATTTTCTTTAATACATGTCAATGGAAAATTGCACAAAATCATCACATGTTTGTTGAATATTTCTGTGAGGAGAAAATGCACATCTACCTTATGTTTTCAAGATATTGTGCATCTTCTTTCCGTCGCATTTCATGACAGATTTGACTACGGATTTCTCACGAGATTGAACGAATACGAAATAAGTGAGATATTATTGCATCATTGCCTCCCTGTGGACACGACCCGCTCCTAATTGAGTGGTTATATTAATTGTTGATTAGTCAATTTTTCCACCACATAAAACTACAAATGACTTTAAAGCTAACAATCAACTCGTCAAATAACTTTCTTGTGCCTAGACAAGCATTCAATCAGGGCTCCCTCCTATGCCTCAGATAGCACAGCCGAAATGATAATGAGGAGCACATCATTGGCACCCAGGAATATGTACTTGAGAGTGTCAGGGAGGGGTTTCAACTAATGGTCGGGGGCTTGTATGGTTGAGGGTTTCATAATAGATGTCCCCATCTTTGGTAGCAGATCTACCTTGGGCAAAGATGATGGGGAAAGAGACTCAGCAGAAACACCCAACAACTCCTCAAGTTCTAGTATATCCCCTTCACATTCCTCCAAGAGATGGGAATGCTCATTTAGCATGACATGCTGAAAGGGGTCATCACATAACATTGTAGGGGTTGTCTCTTCAATCAGGTCATCTATCACCTCAACTTGAGAACAATCCTTAAGCCTGGCTTGTTTATAAGCATCAAACACATTAAGCTAGATTTTGCTATTCCCAAAGCCCATTTTCAATGCCCCAGTATTGCAATTGATTGAAGCATGCGAAGTTGCAAGGAAGGGGTAGCCCAAAATGTGGAGGGTTTGGTTGACTTATTGGTAGGGTCAGTGTCCAAAACTAAGAAGTCGATGGGGAAGAAGAAATCCTCTACTCTCATGAGGACATCTTCCAAAATTCCTCGCGGTGTCTTAAGTGATCTATCAGCAACTTGGAGGATTATCGGGCTAAGCTTTAGATTGCCTCCCCCAAGTTGTTCATACATGGAGCTCGGAAGGATGTTCACCCCCGCACCCAAATCAAGTAGAGCCTCATCAATCTGTAAGTCACCAATAACCACTGAGATATACGGGGCTCCTAGGTCCTTAAGTTTCGGGGGTGTGCCATGTTGAACAATTGAGCTAACAGAATCAGGTAGGACAATTTTTGATTGGACCTGTTTCCTAGATTGCTACTTTTGTGTGCACAGGTCCTTTAAGAAGCAGGCATAAGATGGAATCTGGCTGATAGCTTCAAGCAAAGGAAGGTTAATCTGCACTTGCTTGAAAGTTTCCATGATCTCATCTGTCTTATCTTTGGCTCCATATGAGCCAGCAGAAGTCTACCCAGAGGTGGATAAATGCTCTGGAAAGGGCACTCTCGATCTCTGGGTGGAAGGGTTGTCATGTCGAGTAAGGGGTGGAATGGGGGCAACTTCTTCCGGTGAGGTGATTTCAAGCGGAGGAGATTTGGGCAAGTCTTCTCCAATGGGGGTCAAAGTCGGGGTGGATGGTTTTTTAGAGGGTGAGACTATAGGAGCATCGGGTTTCAAAATTTCTTTCCCACTCAGAATAGTCACTGCCTGAGCCTGCTCCCTAAAGATAATCCCTTTTCCTTTAGGATTCTCTCAGCAATGCTGGGAAGCTTCCCAGTTTCCCTCTGTCTAATAGCCTCAACAAGGTATCCTATTTACGATTTCATCTCATGTATAGCCTTGTCATGAGATTGGATGATGGAACTTTGACTTTCTTGCATAGTTCTCAACATTGCCTTCAATTCATCCATCTCAGAGGTCTTAGGTTGGGCAAAGGTTTGAGGTTGGTTCATTTATTGGTTTTGAAAGGATTGTGGTTTATAATTCCTTGAATTTGAGACATTTCCTTGTCTCCATGAAAAGTTTGGGTGGTTCCTCCATCCCTCATTATAAGTGTTGGAAAAAGGGTCATTACGAGGTCTAGGACGGAACCCTTGAGAGGCCAAGTAGCAATCCACAGTGGTGTGTGTATTGCCTTGGCAAATGGAGCATTTAGAAGCTTGGGATGTGGAAGTGTTAGATACGAATTGGCCCAGGCTCGACATAAGCCTTTCGATGTTTTGATTCAACAATTGAATCTGATAGGCTAAATTTTGGGTGTCCCTTGCCTCATTTAACTCCAACTTTCTTTGCATGAGAGTGGGTTTTCTATCCATGTAGGTGATAAGTCCACTTTTGTGGACTATTATTTAGCTTAGGTACTATTTAATTATTTGTTCTTAGTTGTTAATTAATTAGGAGTTATATGGCAATTCACTTTGGCCTGCATTTAATTTTATGCTTCAATTTTACATTTAATAGCATATGTTATGATAATATAATTTATTTGTTAAATGCAGGTTAGGTGCAAGAATCAAGAGCTAATTTTTACTTATATAAGACGTCTGGGACTTGGATTGGACATCTGAAATTATTATCACAAATTCGCGGCATTATATTTTTTAGGACGTCTGATGCTCCAGTTAGACATCTGAAGAAGGAACCACCCATGCTTATCTACCGTTCCAACCACTCGCGATCGTCGTGAGTAGTTGGAGATACTTGCGGCTGAAGGAAAAGGAGGAGAGTTTGGTTCAAAAAGAAGCTGCGTCCATCGAGGAGAGGGGATGATCTTCCTCCCTTGGCAGGGATCTTCTCCCTCTCACCACTGTGGAACAAACGCACCCTGTGTTTCAAGCTTGCATTGTGGTCTCTTCCACCATCCTGTCCACCGCATGCGTGCACCCTTGCAGTGCCCACAGACGCTGCACCAAGTGCCTGCAGGCGCCGTACCCATCAATCGTGCACTACCATAGCGCAGGCGCCGCGCCCTTGCAGCCATGTGCAATGCGCAACCGCGTAGCACAAAACCGCATAGTGCACACAGCACAAGACGCCGCACCAAGCCACGCGCAGCGCGTCGCACACACTTACCCGACATCGCATTGTTCATCTTCTTCCCCGAAGGAACCCATCGTCGGCCATCCACCTCCAAGTGCAGCCACCTCCATGCACCACAAAGCTTCGCTCCAACAGCGCCATCGACTTCGCCTTGCCCTTACAAGGCCACCCACGCCCGCGGCAGACCTTCCTGCCATCCAGACACACCCGTGTGCAAGTCGCCGCCGACAGCATACAAAGCTCCGACCGGCCACCGCTGGCCACCTCTGTCGACGCCACGGCCACCAACATGAATCCCGCATCCCGGCCGATCGACTCCGAGCATCGTGCCTCCAGCCGCGCCTTCTCCTCCACATGCGCACGAGGGGAACAAAATCCCCTATTTTGCTACAGTAATACTCCAATTAAAAATTATGACTTATGCCATTACGGAAGTTCCTATTCATTTATTTTAGGCATTACATTATTGTGGTGAAATTGCATGGTCCTCCTTTTACTTCATCTAAATTATTTGCACATGCATATATCACATGAATGATTCAATGCGTAGATATTATGGTAAATAAGTTATATTCTAGAAATCAATATTTACAGTATTTATCAGTATCAAGATCATTTGTTAACAAAATATTATATGATGGTGATTTTGCATCTAAACACCTACATTCTTGATTAATTGGTTAAAATGCACAGTTATGTGAGAAAAGGAATCACACGAATTAGCATACACACCCATTGAGTTTCCCGAATAAACGAGACACTATTTACTAGTTTAAATAGGCTAATTCCTTCTTGTGGAGATGACCTAACTATTCGTGGTTAGATTATGAAAATTAAAATATTTTAAAAAGTGATTTTCTACCACACGATTAATACAATGACACATCATTTTATGTTAAAGTTTTCAATGGAAACGAAGATCGCCCTTTCAGTAGACAGAATTCAAGTGAATACAATTCTCACTCAAAATATCAAAAAGGTTCCAAGATTCATCCTCAGTCTTAGATAGAAAGGTTCCTGCACGGGCACCACCCACAGTCTGCCCGTGCGAATCATTAAGTCCAGTGTAGAACCTTTCAACCAGTTGCCACTTAGGCACCTGGTGATGTGTGCAATGTCTCAACAGGTCATTAAAGTGCTCCCATGCATCATGGAAATCTTCCCCATCCTTTCGAACAAAACTCATAATTTCCCTCCTAAAGTGATTTGTTTTGCTCATGGGGAAGTACTTCTTCAAAACTCCTTCTTTAGGGCATCCCAAGTGTTAATATCATCAAGGGCATGATACCAATACTTGGCTTTGTCCCTGAGGGAGAAAGGAAAGAGGGTCCACATTTGAGTGTCAATAGTAACGCCCTGTAGCTTCACTGTGGAACAGACCTCGGTGGATTCCTCTATATGCCTGTAAGGGTCTTCCCTAGCAGTACGATAAAAGGAGGGTAGCAAGGATATGGTACTACTTTTGATCTCATAAGGATTGTCTCCTCCAGATCTACGTAGTGCAGGGTTAGCTTGATTGGTTGGAATGAAATATGCCTTAAGGCTCCTTTGACCAGCCATTACTTCCCTTGGGAGGATCCTTCTTAAGATTCTTTTAGGTTCAGGATCAAATACAAGTTGTCTCCTAAGAGATCGCCTACCAAGCATGCACTACAAACACAATTCAAAAGGACTTGTTAGGTCTTTACAAATTTAGGCTTTTCACTTTAGTTCAAATTGTAGGTGACAAAGCAAGTTGCCCAATCAATTACGTGCCTATTGTCGACCTTCAAAATGCCTAAAAAGATCTAGTTGGAGCTTAGGTGTTCTTCCCTAAATCTCAAAGGTAGAGCAACTCCAAAGATGGAAGATCGAGGGTTGCAAGTAGGCCTAAGCCTTCCTTTGGAGCTGTGCTTTCGCGGTGCTTCTTAACTACCCTAAAAAATCGGTGATAGGGTATCCCCCTCTTTGGATTTACAAAACCTTTGATCTCAAGTTCCAAACACTTTAGAATCCAATAGTAGGAGGGCCCTTGTCCTAGTAGTTCCAAGACCTAGGAGTGTCTAAATGCATGCCGTGGTGCAAGAGATATAAGTGTGCATACACCGTAAAATTTTGAGTTTTGAATTTTGAACTACAGGACAATGTCTCAATTCAAGTCCTTTGGTTTTTAGTGTTCCTCCTTAACTTAAAGTCCTTTTTCAAGCAAATATGTGACCACTTATTAGATCTTTTCAATTCAATTAGGTTGTCTTACAATTAAATCAAAATGCACATGCGTGAACAATATAGAATGCAAAGAAAGAGGATATACCTTTCCTTTAGCAATCAGTAATGCAAGATGCATGCAAATGCAAACAAAATAAATCTAGAGGCTACTCATTCACAGCTAAATGGTCGTCCTAAGGTAGGCAGCTTCTAGCAGGCAGCTCGTGTTTTTGTGTTTTTTTTTTTACTTATGCACAGACAAGAAAAATCAATTCACAAAATAAAACCTAGATCTAAAGAAAAAGGAACAGGCTCCCGAAAAGTTACCCAACACGGGCCTAAAAGAATGTCGGGGAACAAACCCCTCAACTATACCCCAGAACAAGGGTCTCAAACAAAAATGTGCAAGAAAAATTAAGACTAAAGTCTTAATCCTACTCTAATCAAATCAATGACTAAATGTGCGAAGAGGATCGTCACGTCCTCGTCCTTCCCCTCCTGGTAATTTGGTTCCTTGCAAGGTGGCTCGAACAATTTCTCCTCTGGCGACATCAAGGGTCGCCTCTCACGATGGCTGGTGTGATGGTGAGTCATAGAATGTGTGTCGCAGATCGTTGCACTTGCACTAGAATAAAAAATCCAGAGTTAAATATGATTCAAAATTTAAATCAATGTGAATGAATGAATGAATGAATGCTATTTAATTAAGCCGTTGCCTCCCCAGCAATGGTGCCATTTGGTAAGACGATTTTCACTTTCGAATAATATGATTAAGATGATTTGTCATTTTAGTATCAAAGTGGTGGAAAATCGGTTAACAAAACAACAATTAAAATAACCACTCAATTTGGAGTGGGTCGTATCCACAGGGAGGCAGTGGCCTATTTAAACTCACGATAAATAAAAATTATTATTCACAAATGATTTCCTTAAGAAATTGTGTCGAGAAATCGCATTAGTTATGTGTTTTAATGAAAGCACATGCTGAAATTGTGTTTAAGACAAATAGGAGGGGGTTCAATGTAATACGTACCACAATATAATAAGAATAAAATGCTCACAATGGTACTTAAATATAATTACAAATTAAGCTTCTCCTATAGCAAGAATCTTCCAAGATTTGAATGGAAATCCACTTAGATTAGGGTTGAGAAATTGGTTTGCTTAATAAGCTAAACAATGAAGGAGGTTCTGATAAATTCACCATGATAATTAAATCAAAAAATGAAGTTCACAATGGCATAAATCATAAAAACTAATAGAGGATTTATTTTGCAAAAACAGGGGAGGTTGCTTTGAGCTCCTCCACGCACGGAGGTGGAGGTCGTAGAGGAGCTTCTCGTCGGAGGTAGAAGGAGCCACATCGCTTCTTTTGATGGTGGCGGCAGGACACAGTGTGGCTGAAGGTGGCCGGTCAGAGAGGAGGTCGGAGTGGTGCCTGGCAGCCTACTGAATGCACGTGCTTGCTATGTGAGCTGGAGCTACTGCATGCTGGCGGAGATGCAATGAGGGGAGGTGCGCGCGGAGTGCGTGCTGTAGGTGGTGAGGTGAGTCGAGGGGAGGCGCACGTGCGCTGAAAGTGGGGCACACTCTGCACGTGGGCGAAGCGGTTGGAGGGCGCACGCCTGTGCACTAGCGGGTGTTGGAGGGCGGTCGCGTGGGTTGGAGGAGAAGAGGCACGTAGGGGGATGCACTCACGCAGTGCGGCACGACTGGAGGGCGTGTGGGCTGAGCTGTTGGAGGGCGCTCTGGAGGAGGTGCAAATGCACGCAGAGGAGCGCTTGGTGCGTGCTGCAGGTAGAGGTGCGGCGAGGGAGTTGCTGCTGGAAGAGGTGCAGCAAGGGAGGCTCAAGCGTAGGTGTAGTGTGCTATGCACGCAGGCGAGTTGCTGCGAGGGGCAAGTGCGCGGCGGGTGCTGGAGGGCGGTGCCTGCGCTTGGTGCATGCTGCAGGAGGTGCCTACGCTTGGTGAGGGACGTGCGAGTGGAGGTGTTGGTGGTTGAGGAGTTGATGAAGAAGAAGCACGGTGATGCAGGGACTCTGATTGGCGGTGTGGGCTGTCACACCACACGCCCACGGTGGTGGAGTCATGCTATCGCAGTTGAGAACGATGGTGAGGAGTGGATGAGAAACTAGGTTCTCTACACAGTGAGGAAAGGGGTTGTGGCCTCCTCTAAAATGATGGCAGCTCCACCTTTCTTGTAGCCGTCTGCATGGATTTGAATGGAGAGGCGGGAGCAGATCCACATTCTCTGCTCGTCCTTGAATGCAGGTTTTAGTGTGGGCAGCTGGTGGCGTTGGAGCGGCAAATTCCCTGCAGAGAAGGGAAAATGAATAATAATAAAAGATTGGTTTATTTATGTTCAAACTCTCAATAAAATGTTAATGCATATAATGTAACCTGAAGACTAATGCATGGTATTCTAATGCATGCTAAATAATTTATATATGTAATGCATACAAGCAAATATATACAAACTAACTTATTTATATCTTAATACATGCTATGTATACACTAATATCAATCTAATTCCCAGGCACTTAAGTAACTAAATAGCCCACAAATATGGGCTCATCAATAATAATTAAATCTACATCTCTATGCTCACCCTAGGAAGGTGTACCTACGATAATTATAGGGTAGAAGTGGGTGCAAAAAGAAGTCAACTAGTTACTTGGAATCAAAAGCACATAAAATCACATCTAGAATAATAGCAAAAGGTACTTGACTGATTGAAATATGAAATGTATACAACTACTTGGAGAGCTCACTTGTGTGGATGGAAACCACACAAATAATCCCCAAGTAGAGGAATGCTTCTTCTACACTACTGATTACAAAAAGAAATGGAAGAAGATAGAAGAATCTTCGCATAGATAGAAGTTGCCTTTGCTCAACAGCTTCTGAACTTGAAGAGGGGTCCTTCCTTCTCCTTGAGAACTTCTCCTTCAAGTCCTCCAATGGTGGACGTCCTCCACCTTGTGCTCCTCCTTTGCTTGGCCGTCCCCTTTTATGTAGAACACCTTGGCTTGGTCCAAGGAAGAAGGAAGAAGAAGAAGGCACCAAGGGAGCAAGGTTTTCTCCCTTAATCTTCTTCTCCTTTGCTCCTCCTTTGGATGGCTATAGTGATAGGAATATTTAGCATTTAATGTAGCCAAGGGTGTCATTTTTGGTGGTCAAAGGGGTATATATAGGAAGGGAAGGAGGGGTAGTTGGTGTGGGATCATGGAGGGCTAGGATGGAGTTTTAGTGGGTGGTTAAGGGATGTAGGGTGGAGGATGAATGGTGCCAATGGAGGGGGTGTAAGTGGTGGTGGTTGAGGGTGGTAGCCAACCTTTGGTGGATGGCTAGGGTGAAAGGTTGTGGTCCTTATTTGGCACCAAGTAGGTGATCGATCAATTTTGCTTAAGAAAATAAGTTGTCAAAATAAAAATTGAGTGGTAGAAAATCAATCATCAACAATTAAGATAAAAACCACTCACAAAAGAGTGGGTCATTTCCACGGGGAGGCAAGGAGCCTATTAGAACTTGCTAGACTCTTCCACAAAGGTTCACAATTAAAATCGTGAAGAAGCGACACCAAAACCTCTTTCAAATGACACTTATAGCATTCACAAGTGTTGATAAAGAATTTAAGTAAATAAGGGAGGTCTTCTTCACAAAATATCTAGCAATATAATAATCAAAATCCATAAAATACTATCTTCTTCAATGGCATTCAATGTAATAAGAATTTAAACCCAAAATAAAGGATTAGTTTCCTCTTACCGTGCATGCTCGTGGAGCCACGGCGGACGACGGGAAGCTCAAGGAAGGTCGGCTACGACGAGGGGAGCACAATGATGGTCACGGATTGATGAACGGTGATCGGGGACGATCGTTGGAGATGACGGGTTGATTTTTTCTTTCAAAAATGATGATTAAGATGATTTGTTGTTGTATTTCAAAGTGGTGGAAAATCGACTAATCAAAACAATTAGAATTAAAATTAAACCACTCAAAATAGAGCTGGTCGTGTCCACAGGGAGGCCATGGCCTATTTAAGCTTGCACAGGTTAAAAATAGATGTTCACAATTAATTTTGGTAAGAAATCAAGCCAAATCTGCCTTTAGATTAAGAAAACAACAAGAGATCATGCTGAAATGGCATTTATGAGAAAGAGGGAGGTCACTTGCATAAATTA
Organism: Thalassia testudinum; assembly: GCA_037157565.1. NCBI lineage: Eukaryota > Viridiplantae > Streptophyta > Magnoliopsida > Alismatales > Hydrocharitaceae > Thalassia > Thalassia testudinum. The sequence continues at coordinate 19,832,214 of JAZHRO010000025.1, read as the reverse complement.
GCCACAATATTTATTTAATAAATTCAAAATAAAATGAGTGGGAATGGCATGTGAATGTAAATATTAATATAACATGAAACAGAGCATTTGCTTCCTTTGTTAGTGTGTGATGAGGAGGCCGCGGTCGGGTGTGTGGAGCTCTGAGGTGGTTGGCCACTGATAGCGAAATACGCGTGATTTGTAAAAGTGGGTTTTTAACGTCGTTGTAACACGCGAATCCGCTTTCGCTTTTAAATTTATATCCTAGATAGGGGAGTATCTAGGGTCGTCCAAGGAGGCCAATTGTTTGCAAAATCAATCCTCTTGCTTACAAATAGATCTCAACTTTCTTTTTGGTATTTTAAATATGTGATTTTTTTGTTTTGAAAACCGAGGGCAAAATGCGAATTGTAACGGAAAGTACTAACACCTACAATTGCTTAACTAAAATTTAAAAGATAGAAATATCTTCTTCCTAAGCTCACTCTAGGCAAGTGGAGTCCTAGAGTAATTAGGAAGAAGAGGTGAAACAAGTGCTAGAAGCAAAAGTAACAATTGCAATAAAAAGCTAAAAGAAGGCAATTTAATTGACTAGAATGAGTGTTCTTTTCAAGGACAAGTAGAGGAATGCTTCTACTAGAACTAAACAAATCTAAAAGCAAGAAAAGAAACACAAATCCTCTTGCAAAAATGGTGAAGAAGGGAGTCTTCTTGCTCCAAGCCTAGCTGCTCCTTGGCTTGAAAAGAGGGCCTCCTTCTTCTCCTTCCTTGAGAGCTCCTCCAAGGTGGAAGTTTCCACCCTCAATGCTCTCTCCAAGGGGTGGGCGTGCACCACCCTCAAAATCTCCTCCAAGGTGGCATGGACCACCTTCAAGATCTCCTCCAAAGATCTTCCTTGCCTGGCTTCTCCCTTGGCTGGCGTGACCCAAGAGAGAAGGGAAGAGGGGAAGGCACCAAGGGGATAGAATATCCCCTTAATCTTCTTCTTCTTCTTCTTCTTCTTCTTCTTCTTCTCTCTTGGACGTGGGCTTCTAGGTGGAATATGAGAGTGAATTTGCTAGCCAAGGATGACTTGAATGGTGGTGGGTAGTGGTCTTTTTATAGGGTAGGATGGGGGGTTAAGGTGACCCTTGAAATGGAGGGCTAGGATGGAAGGATGGAGGTGGTTGGTGATCCTATGGACAAGGGTGTGTGGCGCCAACCCAAGGGGTGTTAAAGGGGGTAGTTATGGTGGTGTTGGTGGCTTTTGGTGGTGGAGAGACACTACCATTTTGGCGTCAACATAGGGTCTTCTAGAAGGGGGGTTAGGTGGATGGTGGAGATGGATTCAAGGGGAATTGTGTGGTGGAGATGAAGGGGAAATTTGGAGGGAAAAGTGGCACCATCAAGGGGGTGGTTAGGGTGGTTTTGGCGCCACTTTTAGGTGTCTTTTGGAGGTGGTGGGTAGGTTAGGTTGGTGCCAAGTAGGTTAGCTTATGTGGAGCTTAGGTGGAGCTAGTTGGGTGGAGTTGTTAGGTGGGTTTTTGGGGTGGTACAAGCCAAGGAAGTTGGAGCATAGCTAAGCTAAGCTAAGCTAGGCTAGCTTAGCTAATGGAGGAGTAGAGGAGAAGGTGTTGGATCTAGGGTTTGGAGGGAGGAGCTGAGGAGGAGAAGTCTGGAGCTGGAGCTGGAGCTGGCTGCTACTGAAGAGGCTGGCATGGGGCTACTCTAGCTGGCTTAACTTGCTAGTTCTTTGCTAGTTGCTAAGCCAAGCTTAAGTGAGCTAACTTCTACCAAAATGAGCTGAGGTGAGCTAGGTCTGGTGCTCCCGGGGATAATCAAGCTGGTTGAGGCAGCTAAGGTAGCTTAGCTCAACTGAGTTGAGCTAAGCTGAGTCCCCGGGAGCTGGACTTGAGCTTCCTAAGCTGAGATGAATTCTTCTTCAGCTGGTTGGAGTTGAGTGGAGCTGGATGTAGCTGGATCTGAGCTAGGGTGAACTCCTGTCAACTCAGCTGAGTTAGCTAGAGCTCCCTGTGGACTAGTGGGAGCTGAGATGAGCTAGACTTAGCTAAGTTGAGCTGGATCTGAGAGCTGACTTGAGCTATGGTGAACTAAGATGAACTCTCTTGAGCTGTCATTTAGCTGAGATTAACTGAATGGTGTTGGGATGAGCTAACCATAGCTCAAGTAAGCTAGGTTCCAACTGTGGTGAGCTGGATCAAGCTGAGTTCCAGCTAGTATGGGCTTCTCCTTCACCATTTGCCTTCTTGAGTGCTAGGGTTTTAGGGATCTGTGTATCTGTACATCCCTAACACTCACAAAAACACATTAAAAGACAACAAAAAATGCAATGCATGCCTAACCTATTTTATGCCTAAATGCAGCCCAAAAACCCATTTGCGGAGTAAAATCCTAAGAGCTAGGTTCGTTTTAATGCATAAGGATGATGATAAACTAGCATTTATCAACCACGATGAGGGCTATGCGTGGGCAGTGATGGCACGTTGAATGGCCGCTGGTGGTCTCGTTGGCGACGAGGAAGGTTGGCAGTGATGGCAGTGGCTAGCTAGCACAGGCATGCTACTGTTAGCCTTTAGAGGGAGTGGCTGGGCTCTTGAGGTCGAGGCGAGTTCGTTGATGTTGATGGCGCAGAGCTTCGAGGTTTGATGAGGCAGCTGTGTTGAGGAGGACCATGATGACTTTGGCTTTCCTTTGGTCTGTTGGAGGAGAAGACAAAGAAGAAGATGGTGGTCGGCTACGCACGAGTGGCACGCTGGTGCTAGATGGTGTGCGCTGCAGAAGAGGGCGCTCCCCCTGCTGGAGGACGTGCGGCTGCACATGTGTTGCTGTGGGCGTGGTGGCGACGCAGCGAGGGGGAGCGCAGGGGCACATGCACGTTGCTCCGTTTGTGGGTTGTGTGTGAGCGGGAATGGCGAGGGAGCGTAACGAGGCATCCCATGCTTGCGTGCGGTGGAGTCGGAGGGTAGTCGCGTAAGCTGTGCGTGGAAGGGAAGATGCGCTCGGGCAGTAGGAGGTGGCTGCTGTTGCGCATGGGGATGGCATGCGTTAGGTTTACTTTTGAGGTGAAGAGAAACAGAGGAAGAAGAAGAAAGAAGAAGAAGAAGATGGTGTTGGTGGTGCGTGGACAGGGAAGGTGATCTGGTTGTTGCACAGTGACGGTTGCGTGGCCGTCGGAGACTCACGCACACGGTGCTGGCCGAGCTATCCGGATTGGTGTGGTGAGCTGTCACCTCTCCAGCCCACGGTATGGTGGAGCTCAGCCTTGGAGACCACAGTGGTGGAGTGGAGTACACGGTGATGGAGTAGGGCGGTGTCTCCCTGAGCATGGTAGCAACTCCCCCTCTCTTGTAGCCGTCTTCATGGTTTTGAAATGGAGAGGCAGGTGCAGATCCACCTCTCATGGCCATTAAGGAGGTATGGCTGGAGGAGGAGAGACGGAGTCATTCCTACAAAAAAAGATGAGAAATATAATAAACATTGTCTTATTTATAGACAAATCCTTATAAAATATCTAGTTGCATGTATTATGTATAATTCCCAGTAAATGCAAACTAAATTAAAAACCATGCATGCTAAGACCTAATTTACATAAAAATGAGATGCATGAAACAAATATATAATTAATGTATTTATATCCTAATGCATTCTAAATACATGTTAAAGTTAACTTAATGTCTAGGCATTTAAATACCTAAATAGCCCACAAATTTGGGCTAATCAATGCCCCTCATGCCTAGTTTTTGCTAGTCCCTAGCAAATTCAAGCAATAACTCAGCTCTTTAAGCAGGTTAGCCAACCTAAACGGTCTTCCTTTAGAAAATTGTTAAGTTTAGACTTTAGACCTAAAGTTCCCTAGTAGTTGCTAAGTTACATATTAGGTTAGCTAAAGACGAGTTGCAGGCACAGGTTTCCCTGATTTCTAATTCTTCCCTAGGGTTTATTGGTCCCAGAGATTAAAGCTTCCGTGCATGTGCATTGGTCTGAGGTATTTGAGGTTGGTATGATTGCCAACCTAGAGAGGAAAAAGGATTTTTTTTTTTGTAATATATCTATTTTTGTTTGATTCCTCGAAGTCTAACTTTGGATCATCTATCAACTCGGTCTATATCGAATTCATTGTCCCCATCACCGAACCTCAAATGGTGCCTGGCTTTCGATGATAGCACCGTCCATAGTGACCCTAAGAACTTTTGGCAATCGACACTTTGAGATAGTATCACCCATGGATTTCTTAAGCAAATTCAGGCCTGTGGCAATCGGCACTTCGAGATAGTGCCGCCTATGGTACCTAAACCACACAATGCGCTTACATGCCCCTAGTAGGATGGATATCCTAAGAGACGAGCACCAAGGAGGTGACATGTTATCATCGCATCGTCAAGGTGAGTATGTACTCCACCTCTCCTACGGCAGGAACTCTTCCAATCAAATTGTGTTTTCAAGCTTCTCCTAAGTCAAAACTAAGAGAACCAAATTTTCTTTAAGAAATGAATTAGGGTGATCACTATTTACACAAGACCAAGTGTGTGTGAAATGTGGATTCTTAGGTTACGAGGACCCGTAAACAAAAAGGTAGAACAAGACTCCTGGTACTACCCAACCTTTAACTCAATCCCTAGCTTTCCTTTCTCAACCTCTTGAGGAATGGTCCGCAACTTAACTCCTACTTAAGTTTTTAAGTCCACAAAGGACCCTAAAGGTCTAAAACTAGTATCTCAACTTAGCTTCTAAATTCAGACACCTAGAGTCAACTTTGTCTAACCTAAAGCTCTGGTCTGCCTAAGAATGCAGGGCCCAACCAGTTAAGCTCAATGCAAAATGTTTTTCTTTTTTTTCAATGCAAATGTTTGCAATGCAAAATGCATTACTAAATGCATGAATGCACTATGTATAAATGCCATGTATATCCCCAAGTACAACCCCCCATGGCTAAAATCTACAATGTCCCCATTGCATAAAAGGATATTAATTGGGTCAGAGATGGGATACTGTTATTTTGTTGGCAGCCGAGTAGCCAAAGAATTTGCAAATAAGGTTCAAGGATTGTAGAAATAGGCCCTAAAAATGAGCAAAGTAACGCTGGCCTAGAAAATAGGTAACCTAGGATGTTGGCGAACTGATGATGAATCCTGATAGCAAATGCTCGCCTAACCAGGATGGGAATAAAATCTTCCCAGGTCACCAGAGGAGGTTCTAAAGGATAAACTGGCATAACAAACTCCAAAGGGATAGAGGGAGGATGACAAGGATCCTCCAAAAGAAATGGGGAAGGAATGGTGCAGAGATAAACCCCCAGGGTAATGGACTAACCATAGAAATCACCAACCCATACCCGATACTCCATTATAAGAGATATTGATCTGTTAAGCCCCCCAGTCAAAATAGTATTGAGCATGTCTTTAAGCCAGGGATTGTCTAGGGTGTCTAAGTTTCGAAGTTGCAGGATGGCCATAAGATCTAAGGTAGGTCCAGTTGGCTTAGTGTCCATACTTAAGAACCTTTCAAGTTCTTCAATCGAGTCCCTAGCATCTCTGGTAATATCACAAGTATCTACCTGCTCTTCATTAGTGATCATTTGAAGGTATGGAGTCAAAATTTCACCTTCAGACATAGGCGAATCAGAGGGTGACTCTGAATCAAATGAAGGCAGGTTGGAGGCAACAGATCTAGGGATTATCCTATCAATCTCATCCTCAGGTTCTTGTTCTTTACTCAAATCCTCCCAGGAGTATATATGTGAATCCACATTAATCTCAGAAGTTGCTTCCAAATTTTCCATTATTTTATCATGAGGAGAGATATCATCAATGGGTGTGCTAAGGAAATCTAATTTGGTCAAATTTGTGACATCCTCAGGGGTTAATTCTTTAAATGAGACATAATCACCCTTAATGTCACTCCAAATCCTAAGTTTAGGTTCCTTACATAATTCATTCTCCTCAACCGTTAATTCATTATTCACCTGAGGTTTAAATTCATCTAACATTTTAGTAGATCCATTGGGGCACTCTATCTAGGGTAAACTGTTCCTAATTGTATCATCAAACTCCTCAAATAGGTAAATTTCTTCAGGGTTAGGTTCCCTAAGGGTGGGCTTAAGTTCCATCTCTTGATCAGAAGGGAGGGCGGGATTAACAACCTGATTTTGGCCCACTTCATCAAATGTGACAAAAATACTATCATCTAGGTCAAAGTTTCCCAATGGTACCATCATTCCCTTTTTTTGACTCCAATATAATTCAGGTGGATACTGAACCTGATCATCATCTTCCTTGGGTTGCCACCTTTCTTCATCCAATGCATAGCAACTTTCATACATATCCTCCTCCCACTTAAGGCATAGACCCCTCAAGGAAGTGTCATCTAGAGGAGAGGTTTCAAAATCAATCCTCAAAAAGTAGCTATTCTCCCTTACGTAATCCCCAAAATTTCCCTCCAACTTAGTGTTTGGCTCTCCCACGGGAGATGCATCTAGCGTAGAGGGGTGCACTTCATTCTCAATGGGGTAGATTAGGTGGTTAATTTCATCTTTTTCTTGTTGGCCTGCTCTCGAAAATTCTCCTAACAATTCAATCATATCATCTTGCATTTTCTGTATTTCCATCTTCAAGGAGGAGAGGTCATCATTTCTATCAGGAGAGAAGTCAGGCTCAGGCTTATAGTACCTAGGAGTGTCTGTCCAACCATTACAATCAATTAGGGAGGGTGGGTTGGGTGTTCCTATGGTGTGTGGGATATTGGTCAAGGCAAATCCCACTCGTAGGTTCAGCTCACTAATTTGGGTCTTAACCAGGCCAATACTCCTATAATAGGAGTAAAACAGATCCCAATGACTGTCATTATATCCATTAAAGGATGGACCTTCTTGGCGTATGGGATTGAAGATCGTAGAGTGGGGGTAAGGGTGTGGGTAAGATGTGAAAGGATGAAAGTCAACGTGGTCCATTCTAACTCACACCACAATCAGATTCCCTGAGTAAACACAAATCAGAGGACTCTTTAGGTCTTTAATAAGTTAGGCATTTGAGATTTAAGTCCACTTGTAGGTGACAAATCAAGTTATTTAAACAGTTACGTGCCTACTTGTCGACCTACGATATGCTTAAGAAGACCTAACTAAGACTTAGGTGACCCTCCCTAAAGCCCAAAAAGTTTTGTCACCACCAAACACGGTAAAGAGGTATGTAAGTAGGGTTAAACCCTTCCTTTAAAGCATTTCTTTCGTGGTGCTTCTTAACTACTCTCAATCCGCAAGGTTTGGAGTCAACTTCACCTCTGAACTAAAGTTCGGGTCGCTTTAGACCCTAGTAATAGGAGGTTCTAGTCCTAGTGGTTTTAAACCTAAGGAGTGTCTAAACGCGTGCCGTGGTGCAAGAGATATAAGTGTGCATACACCGTAAAAATATTGAGTTTTGAATTTTAAACTACAGCACAATGTCTCAATTCAAGTCCTCGATTTTTAGTGTTCCTCCTTAACTTAAAGTCCTTTTTCAATAAAATATGTGACCACTTGTTAAATCTTTTCAATTCAATTAGGTTGTCTTGCAATTAAATCCAATGAACATGTGTGAACAATATAGAATGCAAAGAAAGAGGACATACCTTTCCTCCAGAAATCAGCAATGCAAGATGCACGCAAATGCAAGCAAAATAAATCTAGAGGCTGCTCATTCACACCTAAATGGTCATCCTAAGGTAGGCAGCTTCTAGCAGGCAGCTCGTGTATTTTTTTGTTTTGGTTTTTTTTTTAGCTACTTATGCACAAGCAAGAAAAGTAAAATCAATCCACAAAAGGAAGTAAAAATCTAAAGAAAAGGGAACAAGCTCCCAAAAAGTTACCTAATACGGGCCTAAAAGAAAGTCGGGGAGCAAACCCCTCAACTATACCCCAGAACAAGGGTCTTCGAAATGAATGTACTGAAATAAAGAGAAGAAAGAAAAATAAAAATCTATCTACAGCTGAAAGAATGAAATGAGGATGTGGTCCTCTAGATATCTCCTCTAGTGGTGGAAACAAGGCCCATCAAGGCATTGCAGAGGCAGATGTGATGCTCCTTCTCCCAGTGTTGCGACTCTGCTGGCGATGTCAAGGATCACCTGATCTCTGAGGCTGGTGTGACAAGATGTCTCCAAATATGCGTACCTCGCACTAAACAAATAATTGAATTGAAATGTGCCTCAAATAAAATGTGTGAATAAATAAATAAATGAATGCAAGTTTAACAGGCTCGTTGCCTCCCTGGTAACGGTGCCATTTGACGGGTCGATTTTCGCTTTCGAAAATGATGATTAAGATGATTTGTCGTTGTATTTCTAAGTTGTGGAAAATCGACTAATCAAAATAATTAGAATTAAAATTAAACTACTCAAAAGAGAGCAGGTCATGTCCACAAGGAGGCAATGGCCTATTTAAACTTGCATAGGTTAAAAACAGATGTTCATGATTAATTTCGTCAAGAAATCGAGCCAAATCTGCCTTCAGATTAAGAAAACAATAAGAGATCATGTTGAAGTGGCATTTATGAGAAAGAGGGAGGTCACTTGCATAAATTAGCCATAATATTTAATTAATAAACTCAAAATAAAATGAGTGGCAATGGCATGTGAATGTAAATATTAATATAACATGAAACAGAGCATTTGCTTCCTTTGTGTGTGCGCGATGAGGAGGTCGCAGTCGGGTGTGCGGAGCTCGGAGGTGGTTGGCCACGATGAGGGCTACGTGTGGGCGGTGATGGCGCGTCGAACGACTGTTGGTGGTCTCGCCGACGACAAGGAAGGTCGACAATGGTGGCGGTAACTCGCAGGCATGAGTGGGCTACTGTCGGCCTTCAGAGGGTGTGGCCGAGCTCTTGAGGTCGAGGCAAGTTCGTTGACGTTGATGGCGCAAAGCTTCGAGGCTAGATGAGGTTGCTGGGCGGAGGAGGACCACGATGACTTTGGGTTTCCTTCGGTCTGTTAGAGGAGAAGATGAAGAAGAAGAAGACGAAGGCCGACTATGTGCGAGTGGTGCATTGGTGCTAGACAGTGCACGTGGCAGAAGAGGGTGTGGGCGCGTGGGGGTGCTGCTGGAGGACGCGCGGTAGTGCGGGTGTTGGTGCGAGTGTGGTAGAGGCGTGGCGAGGGGGATGCATGCGCTGGTGGGGAGGGGGAGTGTAGGGGCACACACACGCTGCAGCGTTTGCGGGCTATGTGTGCGTGGGAATGGCGAGGGAGCGCAACGAGGCATCGCATGCTTGTGTGCGGTGGAGCCAGAGGGCGGTCGCGCGTGTTGTGTGTGGAAAGGAAGATGCACTTAGGCAGTAGGAGGTGGCTACTGCTGCGTGTGGGGATGGTGTGTGTTGAGTTTGTTTTTGAGATGAAGAGAAATAGAGGAAGAAGAAGATGGTGTTGGTGGTGCGTGGACAGGGAAGGTGATCTAGTGGTTGCACGGTGATGGTTGCGTGGTCGTCGGAGACGCATGTGCATGGTGATGGGCGAGCTCGCCGGATTGGTGGGGCGAGCTGTCACCATGCCAGCCCACGGTGTAGTGGAGCTCGGCCTTGGAGACCACGATGGTAGAGTGGAGTACACGATGATGGAGTGGGGTGGTGTCTCCCTGAGTATGGTAGCAACTCCCCCTCTCTTGTAGCCATCTACATGTTTTTGAAATGGAGAGGCGAGAGCAGATCCGCTTCTCACAGCCATTAAGGAGGTATGGCTGGAGGAGGAGAGACGGAGCCGTTCCTGCGAAAAAGAAGATGAGAAATATAATAAACATTGGCTTATTTGTAGACAAATTCTTATAAAATATCTAATTGCATGTATTATGTATAATTCCCACTAAATGCAAACTAAATTAAAAACCATGCATGCTAAGACCTAATTTACATAAAAGTGCGATGCATGAAACAAATCTATAATTAATGTATTTATACCCTAATGCATGCTAAATACATGTTAAAGTTAACTTAATGTCTAAGCATTTAAATGCATAAATAGCCCACAACTATGGGCTAATCAGGAGACAAGGAACCCGTCGGTGATGATGACGGTCCACTAGTGTGCGTGGGTTGCGGCTGCCGCGGTTGAGGGCATGGTCGAGTTTGTGAGGGTGCAGTGAGTTTGTAGGAGTCGACGACGTGGTGAACGGGAGCCTGATGTGTGGGCTGCATGTGGGGGATGGCGGTGGTTTGTTGGGTTCCTCTCCTTCTGTCAGTTGACGGAGAAGAAGGAGAGGAAGAGCCTACTGGACTGCGCACTGCGCAAGAGCTGCTGCACATGCGTGAGGGGTTGCTACGTGAGGATGAAGGCTCGCGGGGCTGTAGGGCTATGGCATGATGGTTGTTGTGTGTGCGTTGTGGCTGTGCAGTGACTAGTGGGTTCCTTCTCTGTTGGCTGTTGATGAAGAAGAAGAAGAGGAAGAGGAGGAGGCCACTAAGGTTGAAGATGAGTGCGCAAGGGCTTGTGGCTACGTGAGGCCTAGTGCATGTGTGCAAGGTTGATGGCGAGGTGGCTAAGGCATGTGCGGGGTCGCTGGCGTGGGGGTACGCACTGATCCACGGTGCACGCTTTGGAGAACGATGCAGGTGAGAGGAAGAAGATGGAAGAGATGATGGCCCCCAGCATCAACCTCCTTATCCCCCGTCCCTCCTCTTCTTAAATGCCTCGTAAATTTTGTTTCTTCCTTCGAGATCGTCTCCAACCATCTCACCGGATTGTTGCAAGGTTGTGAGACGCACGGCTGAACTACGGGGAGAGAGAAGGTGGTGAGAAGCTTGGGGTGGCAGCCACGCATTCTGTTGGAATTTAGAGAAAAGAAAATTAAAAAAAACAAATTGGGTTATTTATTAAAATAATCTAAAATAATACATGAAATGCATGCATGCTCCTATATGCAAACATTAATTTATTTACATATCAAAGTATGCTTTGTATACATAGACGCTACCATAATAATTAGGCATTTATGTATTAATTAGCCCACAAATGTGGTCTCATCAAATGCTCCCATGCCTAAATTTTGCTAGTCCCTAGCAAAAGTGAAAAACAATGGAAGTAACCAAGAGATCTCTCCTTTCCTTATTCCAAAAATTTAGAGATCCAGACAAATGTGAAGTGATAGTAGCCTAGGTAACGGATCCAATTGAAAAGCCAACTTACATTTGAAGTTCGTACTTAGCCCTTGATAAAATTCTATCAGGATAGACAACTATCTCCCTCGGGGATATAGTAGCAAATGATCTATAATTTGACCCCGGCTTTTTGGCTTAGTAGGAGAAACTAAGTTGAATGGATTAATAATTGGTGGCTCACACTCATCTAGTGCTACATGTAGTCTAGTACTACAGACTCTAGATCTCTAGACTATTAAACAAGTCAACTCAGAGAAAGGCTAAACACTGTGCTCTCTTTGCATTCCCTTCTGCTTACTCCCTTTTCTTTTTCTCTTTCTTCCTTCTTTCTTTTCTGAGATAACATATCTTACCAGATTTTTGTAAATGTACTCATTATTTGGTGGCCACACATAGCATTCACACGTTAATAAAAGTCTTAATAACCCGACAACTAAGTTAGAAGTCCTTAGCTAGTATTCGGACGGTCAGAAATACTGAAAAGTAGGTGTAGGTCATATTTGGTGGATCGCGATGGGTGTTTTTATTGTTGCCTCAAAAACGTTGACTTATAAAATGACATGAAAATAAAACTATAACTTGAACTTTTTTTTTTAATAACTTTATACTTCTTTTCTTCTTCTTCCCTGTGTCTTCTTCTTTTCTCTTTTTTATTTTATTTAATTAACTTTTTTTTTTTTTGTAACTCTTAACACAACACGATGCAGGCTTTATTTATGAGGCATTATTAAGGATGATGATGGTGTTGAGCTACCTTGAGCTGGTAGTGGACTTCTTAATTGACTTATTTTAGCTAGCTAAGGACTAGTAGCTAAGGTAGGTTGACTGGAGCTCCCATGAGCTAAGTAGAGCTGTGTTGAGCTAGATTGAGTTGGAATCCAACTGAGTGAGCTAGAATGAGATGAAATCTAGCTGGAATGGGCTCTATCTTCAACTTCTACCTTCCATATTGCCAGGGTTTAGGTGATTTCACTATGTGATCATCCTTGACAATGATAGGAAGCAAGTAAAAGCAAAAGGAAAGGGAAAATAATGCAATGCATGCCAAAACTATATGAGTGCCTAAATGCAACCCAATACCATAATGTACATTGGAAAACCTAGGAACTAGATGTGATTTATAAGTTAAGAATGATGATAAACTAGTTTTTATCAGATATATAGAGAGAAAACCCATCTTCTTCCCATGTAGGTACCTATCAGAAAGATACCTAAAAGAAGACATGGAAAACACAATAAGTCAAAAATAAATAATACAAAAATAAGAATAATTAAAATGATAATGGTGAATATAATTTATGCGAGTTACTTCCCTAGCAACAAGGCTAAAAAAATTGTGTACAACTACCTTACATATTTAATTAGTCATTGATAAGTTATAGTATAGGGAGCAAGGTAATCGCCACATTTTATAAATTTTTACCGGTTAAATCCAGGTTGTTCATTGGGAGGCTAAATTAAGCATATCATTCACTAATTATTTTAAGTTACTCTTCATTTCTAATTAATATGATTAACTAACTATTCTGTACTTAGCTTATATACATAATTACTATATAGATCTGACTTACTATAGTTACTAAATAACATAACTTACTAAACTAATTATTACTACTTAAGTTACTTGTATACTACATATATACTTGAGTTATAATTAGTAATTACTTATAGATATTAGGTTACTTAATTAAACTAATACGTAATACTTAATTACTATACTAATTACTTATAATTACTACTTATATTATACTACTTAGGTTATACTTAACTTAATATTACTTAACTAATATGGTATAGATTACTTAGTATAGGTTGCTATAATAATAAATTGCATAACGAACTAATGTTAACAACATGAATAATTGCAATGAAATACTCAATAAATGCAAGGCAATCATTCCATAAGCAAAAAGAAATACATCAAAATTGTTGATTTAGATCAACATATTAAAGCTCAACATTTATTTACAACATAGGCACATTTTACATTAAACACTTAGGCCTCATGCCTTTCCTCACCTCAGCCTTCACAACACAGCTTAGGCTTATTAAGCCTTTAACACTTAGCGCAACAGAGGGCCTCAACACTTAGTCAAATTTCAACAACGCAAGTGTAGAGTGTGCCTTAATTCAAAAGGGATCAAGTTCATCCACATGTCTCTTTGTAGGATTGACGACCTAGATGGGTCAAATCAACCACTATTGGGACACGTGTCACCATCACACCCCTCCACCTAGTGCTCGGAGGCTGCTCTCCTGGAGCCACATCATCACATGCAGGCACACACACACACACATGCTCATGTTATGCACCCTACACTAATGACTGGTTGGCATTAATGCATGATTCATTATATATGGCAACAACTGCTCCTCCATTAACGATGTGGGACTAAGCAATCCCTCAGTTTTTGCGTTGAATTCAAATGTGAATAACAAGAGCTCTAGAACTCCAAATCTAACAACAAAGGGCTGAATCAAAAGCCCTTAATGTTGACTTTTGATTGTAGGTGTTAATTAGATCAAAAAGATCACAATTGATCTCTCAGATCAAGGCCTCAAATCAGCCTGAAGTTAAGCACTTTTTGCTGTAGTTCAGCAGAAGGTGAGTTCTTCAAATGAACCAACTAACTCTAATATATCTCTCAATTGAAGGCTTAAACAACTACTTCAGATGATTCCACATTAAAATGAATAGGTCTGAAGGTCTGGAGAAGCATAGAACAACTCCAAATCTTTGGAGCTTCGATCATGAAGGATTAGAACATTGATCTCAGGTTCAAATGACCTGATAGAAAGATTAAGACTTCTCTTACCAGTTCAGATCACTTTAGTGGATCAAAATAGACTAATTTGGGCTAATTTTGACTTCAAATCTTGCCAAAATGCCATTGAACACAACTAAGGTTCATTTGGAAACCAAACTGTGAAAGAAATTAAAAGTACACTAAACCTTAATAAAACATATCCAAATTGGTTCCAATAGATTCGTAATGAACACAAGAACTCAAATCATCCATTAAATCTCAATCTTGAGATCAAGAACCTTAAGAACAAGCCTGAGTTGACCATTTCAGCTTGAAAGTTGACTTCATGATTTAAAGATTCTCAGATCAACTGCACACTGTCTGAGGGAGACAGGGCGAGCAGGAGGGTGGACCAAGCGTCGACTGGGTTTCACTTGGCCATGGCAGAGCATGGTCTAAAAGAATATTCGTCCACCGAAGCTTAATATACATGGAGGAATGGTAATGGGCAAATGTCCAAGTTGGATCGCTTCTTTGGGAGCTCAGAATTGCTAGAGAGGTTCCAATTATCAGTAGTGATGGATCTGGATCGACCATTTTCAGACCACACCTCACTCATGTGGGACTGTGGTGAAGGTGCCTCATGTGGTACCTACTTTAAATTTAAAAAGTCATGGCTAAAGGAAGAGGGCTACAGGGAGATGATCTCTTGATTGTGGAACTCAAATCTTGCGGTTGGCTTTGCAACCTTCGGATTCGCCACTAAATTAAAGGAACTGCAAACTCTGCTAAGGGAGCTTAGATGCACCTCTGAGATTTTAAGAGGTCAACGATGAACTGAGGCTTTAGAGATGGTGAAGAGTTTGGATGTTAGAGAAGGTATGGGCCTATTGTATGATGTGGAACGGGGCCAGCGTGTCTGATGTAAACATGTTTACATTGCATAAGATGTCTATTTATGCATGTTCTTAAGCATAGGATTGCATTACATACTATAAATATTGCATAACATGCATCATCTTGCATTTAGATTAGTTTGAATAAAATGAAGGTTAATTGTCTCCTTTTATGTTCAGGGACAGGGCAAACTTTTTATCGGGGCCTCGGATCGAAGATCCAACTGTATAGATGTGATTAGGGCGACGATTGGAGTTCAATGACTCCAAGATTACCCTAACCAGACATCTGTAGCATCAGATAGAGACTGGGGAACCCTAGAAGATCAAGGTCCAAGATGGTGTGAATCCGCACTTCAAATGATAAATCTGACTGCACGGATGGATTCGGATCGACGATCGCAGCCTAACGGTGTGAAAATCGACTCAATTCGACAACCGTGGACCATTTACATCAACCAAAAGATGGACGACCATCAGCAGCCCAACCGGCCGCTGCACTCGCCGCACCCTCTCTTCTTCGTCGCTTCTCCACCGTTGGATGCGCATCCAACGGCTGTGGATGTGCATGCCTAAATCGTAAGCACGACACAAATGTGCTGATAGCGCGTTGGTCGAACGTGCTCGCGAGAAGGCAAGGCGTGCATTCGAATCGCGGCTAGCGGGCGAGCGGGCGTGGTGAGTGGGCGCGATTGATTGCTCGATCGTGATCGAGCGGTCGCGCACGTGCAATAGAGCTCACGCCGTATCGCACGCCCGCACGTGACACGCCATCACATGAGCGAGCGCGCACTGAGGAGCGGGCGGAGAGGCGAGTTAAGCTGTCCGATCTCACGATCGGACGGCTAAGATTTGCAGATCGTGAACGCGCGTTTCACGTGCGAGCAGGCGAGCGCGCTCCACCCCACGTCGCCCATGATGGGGCTTTAGCAACGGTTTTATCCGTCACTAAAGAACCCTTATTTAATGTTTTGAGATTTAAAAGACCAATTTGCTCGCATTCCTCGCAACTATAAAAGGTGGCCTCCTCCATATAAAATCTTCATCCCTTCTTTTCTCTCCCTCTCCAAAGCTCAAGAGAAGCTTGTCCCATACCCGGGATGCTTCTCGCGAGATAAAGTCAAATTTTCGTCCCCCTTTCAGAAGAAGATCCCACGACGACGACGACAACGACATGCTGCTCCGTTCCCATTCTTCCCGCTTTATCCTCCTTCATCCTGCTCTGTTCCCTGTCTTCAAGGCATCGTTCCGTCTGGTTCGTCCTCCAAGCGCAACCGTCAAGGAGGATATCTCTCTCCCAATTCTTTTTACTGCTTTCCAGAATAGATTTACTGCTTTCTAGAGTAGATTTACTGCTTTCTAGTGTAATCATTTTCCAGCTTTTTAGTCGTAATGTTTAGTGTAATGAACAATCCTTCTGATAATGAATTCCATGTTCATTCTACATCTCTTTTTGGTTTTTTTTGTAATATTCTCTCTCTCTCTTATTCTCTCTCTCTTTTATATATTGTAAATAGTTAGATAGTTTTTAATCAATTATTCTGCTTCGTGACAAATAAATTAAACGTGTATTTTTAAATCAAACATCCGCCTCCTTGAGTTCGACCTAGGATTTCTATTCCGGTATAAATTTTATTTGTTTAACATGAGTTCTTCGCTTTCAAACTACAACGATAGGTTTTCAAAATCATATACGTTATTGTAGCAACTTGTAGCTTCAACATTTTGGCACCGTTGCTGGGGAGGCGACGCTCTTTGATTTGTTTTTTTTTGCATTTTCTAACTTACAGATCATTTACCACACTTCTCTCCTTTCTTATTGTGATTTTAGGTACTCTTTTGAGACAAGCAAAAGCGGTAGATTGGAGTAAAGTGCTGTTGAAGGTTCTGTAAGTTATCCCCCACCTCCCACCCATTAGTTTTCATTTCACCACATAATAACACAAACATCAATCAACCTAGGTGTTCTTATAAATTCTAAGGTTAGTTTTGTTTATTTGTTTGACACCCACACCCGCCCCAACCTCCACATTTAAAAAGAAAAATAAAAAAAAAATTCACAGAGGTACACAACCTCATCTGATTTTCAAACTCAACTGGTAAACCGATCTTTGGAGCCGGTACACACATCCAAACACATAATTGAGTAGAAATCAGATTAGGTAATCACTTGTGTGCCTAATTAAGTAGTGCAACAGGCCAATTGTTTGAGTTGATTGGGCCGCACCACTTTAATTAAAATCAACTCATTAAGGAGCTGCTGATTAGGTTCAACTCTTAGAGATTTACCAGGCACTCCACATTCTTTTAAGTTTTAAAGGAAAACATCTCCACCTGTGCTTTCAAAACCTGGTGTGCCAACAAAACTTGTTTGAAAATACTTAAAGTTGAATCCTAAAAGCTACTAAGAAAGATTTGAACACTAAAATTGTAACGAACGCGTGCTCCAGACATCTTTTAAGACGTCTGGGGGGTGGCCCAGACGTCGGACAAGACGTCTGGGATCGTTTCCAGACGTCTGGAAATCTGTTATCTTCCACACGCACGGGTCGTCTGCACGCCTGAGCGCGCAGACCCGCATATTCGTTTATTCCCTGCGGCTGCAGACGCCCTGCCGCGTCCTCTCTCCTCCTCGCACGGCCTTAAAAGGCCACGCCTCCCCTCACTTCCGTCACCACCGTCTCCTCCCTCTTCTCCTTCAGCCAGTGAGCGTGAGCGCGAGCACGAGGGCGGCAGCGGCGGCCGCAGTGACCGCGGAGGAGGTGCTACGTGCGAGAGCGGAGCTCTGCCGTGAGGGCGAGCTCGCCGGGGCTGCTAGGGCCGGCCGGCGGAGGGCGCAGGGGGCGCGGAGCGACGCAGAGGGGGGACTGCTGCGGTCTGAGCAGTAGGTGCGCGAGGTGCGACGCGGGCGGCGTCGCGAGCGGAGGCCGAGTGGCGCCCTGATTCTGGAAAAATTTCCAGAATCAGACGTCTGGGTTGATAGCCAGACGGCAAGGGTGACGTTTGGAAGACCATCCAGATGTTTGAAAGGTGAGTTTTCCATTTCCTTCTTCCTTCCTGTCCACTGACCGTACTGAGGGAGGGAGATGGGTGTGCACAGGCTCGGTGATTCGCCATCCATCGTGAATCAGACGTCTGGCAGTAGTACCAGACGACGGAAGCGACCTCCAGACGTCCGGGGTGACCATCGGACGTCTGGGAGCTAGGCCAGATGTCCCCGCAGACTTCTGGACGTCTGGGAAACCACGCTGAACAAGGACCCTGTTCTGTTGCAGTCTCGGGGGTCGCGGAGGCACGCGGGATTCCCGACCACACCAGCATTTCTCCCGTTGTACCTGGTAGAGTGGCTTTAAGTTATTAATAAAATCTGTTAAATTATGGAACGATAAATAGAACCTAGGACATTGCATGAATCCTAGGAATGAGAAGTAGATGGCATGATAGCTCCTAGGTGTTGCATGAATCCTAGGGCTGGAAAACTAGATTGTATGATAGATCCTAGGATATGGCATGAATCCTAGGATGGGAAAACTAGTGGAATGTATAATACTGCAGTCTTGGAAAATGGAAAGAGATATAAAGCTGCCTGTAATTTGAATTAACAGCTGCCTGTTGTGAATAAATAACGTGGTTGAGAACATGGATTGTAAGAATGTGAAACTGGAAAGTGAAACCTGGATGTTTGAGTAAAAAGGATGGAACCCTACGGGGAAGTAGGAGTAGAACTCCTGGAAAGTGAATGGAATAGTATTGGGGAAGTGAGCTGGCCCTTGAGTACGGAGTACCAAGGAGAGAGACTGTCCCCCTGTTTAGTGTAGAGCGGAGCCAGCCGCCTGAGGGACCCGAGCTTAGGACTGGCCACTCTGTACCGACTTGCTGGCCCTCGCGTACGTAGTACCGAGGAGAGCTACTAGTGTAGGGAGGTACTAGCTACCCCACGGGCCCCGGGATTCTGCTAGCCTCCCACACCGACTTGTTAGGCCCGCTGGGGAAAACCAGGGTAGTCAGGCGAGGATGCGCAGACTGTGGAGGGGCAAGGCCCCGGTTTGGTTACTGTGGAGGGGTTGGACCCCTGTTACTGAGAGGGCTTTGCCCTGGACTGGTTCCGTGCTGTGCTTTGGGCGCACCCATTAACGGAAACGACTAACCGCGTGCCAGTACGGGTTAGCTACCTGTGCATTTATCGCACGTGCCGTAGTAACCGTTATATCTGTCAGTGACCTTGGGGTGGTTGACTGAGGGTAGGATCACCACGAGGGACTCTCCCGGCCAGGAGGGCACCACGTGCTACTTCTACTTTTTGGAAAAGACTGCAATCAAGATCGTTCCCACGAGGAACATTCGAGATCAAGAAAAGGATCTGAGGAATAAATGAAATAGTGAGACATTTGAAAGATGTGAATAAAGAAAGTAATCGAACATAACAGCTACTGTACACTCTACTGTTGCTTTTAGTTTTAGTTGCCACTCTACTCAGCATTTTGCTGACGTGTTACAGTCGTTACCTTTTTCAGGACCAGGTGTTGAGCAGCCAGGGTCAGCGGCTGCAGAGGATGCTGGGCCGAGTAGGGTCCAGTAGAGTTACCACTGTCTCTTGTACCTCTTTTTGTTACGTTGTAGTGAGTAGTTCTTATTTTCGCTGTACTTTCTTTACCTGCAGTTCAAATTATATTATGAATGTTGTTCTACTGTTGTGGTGGTACATACTGTGGTAGTTTCTTTCCTTACTGCTGTACTTTCTTACTGTTAGTTATATTCATGCTGAATGTGGGTTATTTTACTGCTCTTTTGGTTACTTCCTCGTTGGACGACTAGGTCTTGGGATTAGTTGAGTCGGTCCGGTTCTCGTGTCTCATAGGGACTCGGGAACCGGGTCGTTACAAAAATTCATCGCATCAAAAATAATCTTGCTTGAAAATCACTGGTTGTGCACACACACACACATCAATCAATCATTAAAGGCACAACCCAGATAAAGGGCACATCACATTCCAAAGCACATTCAAACCTAGCCCTAAATAAAACAGAGTAGACATTGGCCTTAAGGATTCGACTCGCTCTTCAAAGCCTAGAACGAGATTATTTTCGATTAGTCTATTTCTACTATTCGATCTAGTGTCTAACTAGGGGAGCAGAATCAAACGATCGCGGCTGGGGGGGTACACTAGGAACCGGAGGCACAAGCCGAAGGAAGAACTTTCTCCCCAGTCCCTCCTTCTAACTGGTTGGATTGAACAGATAGAAGTAGATCAAATCGTTCCTTTATCTCAAGATGGGTTGTGGGAGTTTGTAGGTCTTTAGGCTAGCCCACTTAAGGACAGTTTGATTGCTTGTATTGTAGGGCGCCTTTCTTCCTCCCGTCTCTCATGAATCCTTCCACATATTATACGCATCCCCGCTCTTTCCCTCCTGTTTTGAATTATCCTCAACATGACAATTATCCCAACTCGTACTATAATCAGCCATCAGTTAGTTGGGATAACTCGGATTGGGGATGCAGTTCTGGACCTCCGTGTTTAGGGTCTAACCCTGAACACTATGATTGTGATTTCTATCCTTCTTAGAGCCACATTGATTATAGATTGTCAACCTTTCATGGACAACCTAATTCGATCTACAATCAAGAAGGATACATTGATTCTTACTCATCCTCTGATTACATTGCCTTTAGGTCATCGCAACCTTTTGAACAATCTGAAATGACCTATTATCAAGAAGGTTATAATGAATCTCAATTCGTTAACTCCTCTACACTGATCCCAAACCTGCCCAACCAAGGACCAAGTCATTTGGTTCAGTGTAACCAGGTTCAAGATAAGGTTCTGGCTAACTTGAGGAATATCATACAATATTTAGAAGTTCAGCCAATACCTTGCATTGAAAGATTGGAGCCCCTGATTGAAATGATTGATGATTTGAACAAGTATTTGTTGGATTGGCTCCAAGATGTTAAGGATAAGAACTCGGGTGAGTTTCTACTTGGGAAGTTAGCGAAATTGAGGATGAGATTTGTGCTTGCTTTAGTCCAGTCGTGGGATGATTCCCAGGATGAACTCCCTTCAGGAGAGCCAATGTCAGAGCCCGCTCAGGCACCTGTTGGGGGGGACACGCGTTACGAGGCTGACCAGATTGAATTAGAGCAACCAATTAAGGATGATTTGATTTCTTCACCTGAGATCCCTTAGCCAGGGTACGAGGAAAAGTATGTCTCCATGGACTAGAAAGTGATGGATGATTTTGAGACATACATTAATACGGATTTCGATTTCTTTGATTCTGATGGTGAAGATTCAATTTGCGAAGTCTCACGCGAGTTTATAGAATATGATTTCTGTGAGACGATTGGGCCTAAGAAATTTGATAAATCATTTGATAGCCCAATAACTAAGGAAACTGATCTTATTGGGGCTCACATTACGGATCTAGAATCGCACTTTCTGGAGGATTCAATCCAATGCCTTGATTGTCAGTTACACCCCATTGAACTTATCGATAATTCTACTTTTGAGATAACTAGACCCAAGTCAATTCTAATTCAGCCACATCTTTTAGAGTTGGAGATTTCAGACGGGGTGATTAATATGTAAGAGGTCCTGAAACTTGACATTCTGAATGAGGAGAACAGAAGCTGGGAAGTTCTAATTTGGGAAGCAAACTTTGGAGGAAATAGAAGATTAAGTCTAAGGGTTCCATTTCATCTGAAACCATCAAACCAAAACCCTTATGACATTTGTTCTGAGGATGTTCAACCCGAGTACACATTCATTGATTATCCTTTCAAATTCTCTGTAACCCGACTCTTTGGCCTTGGGTTGCATCCTCACAAATCGCAAGCTCGACCCCATCGTGCATACTGATTTTAGGTTTTGGGTAATTTTTATCTAGAACCTTAGATATTCTCGATTATAGGGTATGGGTCCGCACCACAATCTGGTCCACATCTATGGACATCTACTGGCAGGTCCGAGGTTTCATCTTTTTATTCTGATTCTGACCTGCACTTGTGAATTCTTTATTTCTCTTCTTTGTATAGTGTGCCTAGCTGAAGGCACTAAATTCAGCATGTATGCAGTTCTTTTAAGTTTTTATCTCGGAGCGGACCCGACATTCACGCAATTCAGGTGCTTTCTACTCTATTCCACTTTGTTTTATGTCTTTTTAATATAATGAGGACATTGCGTTGGATAGGCATGGTAGGGTGGATATTCATCTCTGAATTAATTTGTTAGCTCCGTAGATTTATTTTATTTTCTTTTATTTATATTAAAAAAAATTATAGAATTGGGAAAGAGAACTTGGGTTTAAGAAAATTTTCAATCTTAGGAAATACTACATTATATATGAACACAAAGACCCTTCAGGTATTTGGACTTAATCAACCCGTGTAACCACTAAAATGTGGATTTGTTTTTCGAGTCCTTGCCATCTTAATTCTATTGTAGTTGGAGTAAATAAGTTTGGGTGATAAGTACACGACTTATTAACCCGCCCTCTGATTTGAGGGAACTTTGAGTTTTTAGCATCTACACACTTTCTTTGCATTGACTCGTTATTCGGCAATTTTAATGGAAATTGGGTAGCTAATGAACCTTCTAGGGTGATATGGCTGGCAAGTTATTGTGGGTAACAACCCATAGGTAGGTTGTCCAGAGCCAAGTCACTGGACCTTTCTCTTTTTGCTGCCTTTAGGTAAATCTTAGACCAGGGAAGCCACCTACTTAAAAAAAGAGAAAAGAAAGTCAAAAAGAAAAAAAAAGGAGAAAAGACAAAAAGAAATAAACTACACTTCGCTGCACGAGTATGGCTGGCAAATTGTCGGTGGTTACAGCTCATTAATCGGTTGTACTGAAACCAGCTTAATAAATACACTGAAAATTCCCAAAACACTTAGGAAGAAGCGGAGAAGTAGAATAAATCAGGGAGATATACACTAAATTCACCCTTGTGTTGACCTTGTAAAAATAAAAGTAGAGAGAAAGCTACGGATTGTAAAGATACACCTTTAGGTAGAATTCTCTTTTTAAGGTCACCTAGAGGCATAGAAATCCGAAATTTGTTTTAACTGTCGATCAACAAGTCTATCACACTCACAATAAGATGCTTAGAAATTAGGGTTCTCATCAAATTTTGGGTGAGTTGAATGGCCGTAGAAAGCCACTCTTAAACCTTAAAACTTGAAAATCCAAAAAAAAATTAGAAAAGAGGAAAAAGAGAAAAAGAAGATTTTCTTTGAATAAGGCGAGGGCTTGAGGCGGTCTGCATTTTGGCAAATACTCGGGTACTATTGCATCTGTGAAAGTTCAGATCCAAAGTAGACATTTTCTTAATGATTGAAAATAACTCATGGCCAAATAATCCAACCTGATTCCTTTATAAATAGCATGTAGTTTTTGCTAGGGACTAGTAAAAGATAGGCATGGGGGTGTGATGTAAACATGTTTACATTGCATAAGATGTCTATTTATGCATGTTCTTAAGCATAATATTACATTACATACTATAAATATTGCATAACATGCATCATCTTGCATTTAGATTAGTTTGAATAAAATGGAGGTTAATTTTCTCCTTTTATGTTCAGGGATAGGGCAAACTTTTTATCTGGGCCTAAGATCGAAGATCCAATCGTACAGATGTGATCAGGGTGACGATTGGAGTTCAACGACTCCAAGATTGCCCTAATCAGACATCTGTAGCATCAGATAGAGACCAGGGAACCCTAGAAGATCAAGGGCCAAGATGGTGTGAATCCACACTTCAAACGACAAATCCGATCGCACGGATGGATTTGGATCGATGATTGTAGCCTAACGACACGAAAATTGACTCAATCTGATAACCGTGGCACCATCTACATCATCCAGAAGATGGACGACTAAGGTGGCGCCACGTGGTGCCATCTTAGCCACCCAACCGGCCGCTGCACTCGCCTCACCCTCTCTTCTTCGTCACTTCTCCGCCGTTGGATGCGCATCCAACGGCTGTGGATGCATGCGCCTAAATCGTAAGTGCAACACAAACGCGTTGATAGCGCGTTGGTCGAATGCGCTTGCAAGAAGGCAAGGTGCACATTCGAATCGCGGCTAGCGGGTGAGCAGGCGTGGTGAGCGGGCGTGATTGACTGCTCGATCGCGATCGAGCAGTCGCGCGTGCGCAATAGCGCTCACGTTGTATCTCACGCCTACGCGTGACGTGCCATCACACGCGTGAGCGTGCGGCGAGGAGCGGGCAAAGAGGCGAGTTAAGCCGTCCAATCTCACGATCGGATGGCTAAGATTTGCAGATCGTGAATTCACGTTTCACGCGGGAGCAGGCGAGCAAGCGTGCGTGCTCCACCCCACGTCACCCACGATGGGGCTTTAGCAACGATTTTATCCATCACTAAAGACCCCTTATTTAATGTTTTGAGATTTAAAAGGCCAATTTGCCCTCATTCCTTGCAACTATAAAAGGAGGCCTCCTCCATACGAAATCTTCATCCCTTCCTTCTCTTCTCTCCCTCTCCAAAGCTCAAGAGAAGCCTGTCCCATACCCGGGATGCTTCATGCGAGATAAAGTCAAATTTTCATCCCCCTTTCGGAGGCGGATCCTGCGACGACGACGACGTGCTGCCCCGTTCTCGTTCTTCCTGCTTTGTCCTCCTTCATCCTACTCTGTTCCCCGTCTTCCAGGCGTCGTCCCGTCCGGCTCGTCCTCCAAGCGACCGTCGAGGAGGATATCTCTCTCCCCATTCTTTTTACTACTTTCTCGAATAGATTTACTGCTTTCTAGTGTAATCATTTTTCGCTTTCTAGTCGTAATGTTTAGTATAACGAACAATCCTTTTGATAATGAATTCCATGTTCATATCTACATCTCTTTTTGGTTTTTATTTGTAATATTCTCTCTCTCTCTCTTCTATTTATTGTAAATAGTTAGGTAGTTTCTAATCAATTATTCTGCTTCGTGACAAATAAATTAAACGCGTATTTTTAAATCAAACGTCCGCCTCCTTAAGTTCGACCCGGGATTTCTTTTTTGATATAAATTTTATTTGTTGAACACGAGTTCTTCGCTTTCAAACTACAACGACAGGTTTTCAAAACCAAATATGTTAGCATAGCAACTCGTTGCTTCAACAGTGTCCATTGGAAATTGGTGGTGGTGGAGGAGGATTTGAAGAGAGAGATTGATTGGAGGGAGAAATCTAGACAATTATGGCTGAAAGAAGGGGATTGGAACACTAAGTTCTTCCACTTAGCGGCCAATTCAAGGCAGCGTCATAATCTCATAGCTACATTGAGAGTTGGAGATCAAGTCCTCACTTCTATGGACGATATCAAAAGAGAAACGATCAAATTTTTCAAAGAATCCGCTAGATCCTTGGAAAGGGGGTAGTAGAGGATGACATCCTCAGATATGCCCAGAGTCGAGAATGTGGAGGGGGAATAGTTGATCGTGCCTATATCTGAGCAGGAGGTGGTAGAGGCTATGTAGGCTTTCAATGCCGAAGGGTCCCCAGGCCCAGATGGATTCCATACTTTTTTTTATAAAGGATTTTTGGCCAATGGTAAAGTCTGATGTTTTGGACGTCATAAGAGAGTTTCAGGTTGGGAACTCAAGCTTTGAGAGAATTAATAGATCATATCTCTTCTTGTTACCAAAGAAATCGGGGGAAGAGAGGTTATCAGAGTTTAGAATGATTGCATTGTCCAACTCCATTTATCTAATTATTGGGAAAATTCTAGCCAATCAATTGAAGGGGATATTGAAGGACTCGATCAGCCCAGTGCAATCTACCTTTCTTTTGGATTGGTCTTTGCAAGAATCTTTCATTATTGCATAGGAAATTATGATGGGGTGGCACAGAAGAAGGTGTAAGTCCTATATGTAGAAGGTGGATGTCAGACGGGCTTATGATTAAGTATCTTGGTCCTATTTATGGGAAATTTTTAAACGAAGGGGATTCCCTTCTGTTTGGATCCAATGGATGAAGAGATGCATAATAACAGCATCCTTCCCTCCATTGATTAATGGGAAGCCATGTGGTAATTGGAT
This sequence comes from Thalassia testudinum, assembly GCA_037157565.1. Classification (NCBI taxonomy): domain Eukaryota; kingdom Viridiplantae; phylum Streptophyta; class Magnoliopsida; order Alismatales; family Hydrocharitaceae; genus Thalassia; species Thalassia testudinum. Next base: position 19,806,441 of record JAZHRO010000025.1, on the reverse strand, counting down.
TCAACCACAATGTGGAGTTCGACAGGGATGCCCACTGGCTCCCCTGATTTTTAATCTAGCTGTGGCACCCTTGCTAAATTTGCCTTCAAACTATCAAGTGCAGGCATGGTGAGAGGTTATTCGATGTCGAATTCTCGAGCTTTGGCATCAGTTCTCCAATATGCTGACAACATAGTCCTTTTTGTAGAGGGAGGCATAACGGAGGCTAAGATACTGCTTAGTATGGTGTCTATCTTCAGGGAAATTTCAAGCTTGAAGCTCAATGGTGACAAATCATCCCTGATCTATTTTGGAATGGAAGGGCAGGAGAGCGCCATGATTTTTGCAATTCTGCACATGCCAATCACAACCCTGCCTATGAAATACTTGGGGATGCCATTGAGAGATTCAAAAATGAAGAAAAGTGACTGGAACTTCCTATTTGATAAAATCGCTAGGAAGCTTGAGAACTGGAGTAGTCGCTTTCTATCAAAAGGTGGGAGATTGATCTTGCTTAACATCGTCATCCCCTCCATTCTGGTGTTTTATTTCTTTATGTTCAGATCACCGAAATCTGTGTGGAAAAGATTGGATGTGATGTGCAAACGAGTCTTTTGGAAAGGAGTCAGATCTGAAGGTAAAATTTTCAAACTGGTGAAATGGCAAGGGCTTTGTAGACCAAAGAAAGATGGTGGTATGGGGATACGCTCACTGAAAGAATTCAACAATTCCTTACTGCTGAAATGGGATATTAAGCTTCTCGATGGAGGCAGCAAGATATGCAATAAACTGATCATGGATTCGTATGGATCCTCGCATGTGGAATGGGCAAGACTTGATCCACGCAGACCTTCACCATTCTTGAAATCAGTTGCCAAGGCTCTGCAAGAAAATTGGCAGCACTTCCAGCCAGTGCTTGGGGATGGTGTAGACTTTTCATTTTGGACAGACTTGTGGTCTCAGCAGGGGCTGCTAAATGAGATGTATCCGCATGCCTTTGATGCAATAGTAGACAAGGCAGCTTCAGTTACTAGCTGCTGGGATGTAGACCACATGCAGTGGGTGCTTGCTAGATCCACTTTGCGTGAAGGTGGCAGACCACGTGAAGATATGGATAGACTGCTTCATGACTTGGAAAGTTTTGGGCCAAAGGGTGGATTGGACAAGTTTGAATGGTCCCATGGAAAATTTACTTCTACTGAAGCATATAGAGTACTGTTGCATGCTAATGATCAAGCCAATATGGAAGAAATTGATAGACATAGTGTATGTTTCTGGAAGCTACGCATACCCCTCAAAGTGCAAATCTTCCTTTGGCTATGTAGGAGAGAATGACTTGTCACGGGAGAGCTGTGACACAGAAGGATGGGAACCCAACTTCAACAATGCCCTCTCTATGATTTCCCCATCGATAGTGCGAGGCACCTATTCTCTTCATGCTTGGTGACTGACCAAATATGGAGGTCCATGTGTGGATATCCCTTGCCCACATGGGATGGCCTTTGGAGGGACTTTCAAATGCATGGGAAACCACATGTAGATATGGTAGCCTTGTTATGGAGTGTGTGGAGAGTGATAAATGAAAAGGCATTTAGGGGGTTGTTGGTCTGTGTGGGGAAAATTGTTTGGAGTTGTGACTCCCTTGTTAAGGAGTGAGTGATTCTTTGTAAATACTTATAGTTGATTTTTTAATAAAATAATTCCCGATTTGCTATCATTCTTGATAGCATTCCTTTTTGTCTCAAAAAAAAAAAAAGATTCTTAGATCAAAGAAATTATCCAATTTGACTTTAATCAACCTTAGGAATCCATTCAACACCTCAAAATCAAGTTTTGATCTCTCAAAATAGGATCTCAGACTCTTCCACCTGAGGTCAGAAGGTGAAGTGTTCATCAGATCAACACAAACATTCTCAGACAAAACTAAAGGTAATTCCAGACTCCTTAAGTCCTACTTTAGCTTCCAGACTTATTACTTAAGTCTAAAACCTAATGGACAAGTCTCCTCATCTCTACTAGAGCTAAGGAAGAGAAAGATTAACAATTTGATTATAAACATTAAAACACAAGTCTAAGTGGATTGCACTAAAAAAATCATTATAAGGCAATTTGGAGCTTTGTAGAGACTTTCAAGATCTTTTACTCAAGTTTGGACTCGTCGGAGTTCATTGGAGTTCTGGTGAATACTGAAATAAGTCTTTGGAGGTCAAATCTCCATGAAACAAATCAAGAACTATTTTAAAAGGATCCTAAGGTTCTATAGAACCTTAGAGACTCATCAATTCCTCAAATCAACACCTAGAATAAGGATTGAGCTTGAAATTCATCAAATTTGCCTCTTGAGTTCAATAGAACTTAGAAGAATTCACCGCACTCAATTGAGGCGAAATGCTTAGAATATGCATGCAAAGGTGTGTAGATGTTTAATTAGGTGAAGAAACCCCTCTTGAGCTGCCATTGACAGCGAGCTCACGAGGTTGAAGGAATTAGGTGTTATTGTGTAGTTTATAATAGGTCTAATTAATAGCATGAACGGGGCCCTAGTGATGAGTAGAGGTGGCGGAAGGCCCCAATTGAGTGTGGATTAACCTCCGAGGATTTGCCATGGACAACGAAGGTACTCAGGTGGATGTGATGTGATTTAGGCGAAATTAATATGTGACTATTTAGGTGCATTAGATGGAATTGTTAGTGGCACAAGAAGGGGGGTTGAATTCTGTAACAAAATATAATCACAAAAATAATTGCAACAAATAATGTAGGTATTTAGAGAGGAAACCCTTGCAGGGAAAAAACCTCTACCTAGATCTGCCAATCTAGGATTTTACCTCCAAATCAATTGGGAATCACAAAACCACACCACTAATTCGAGGGTGGTGTTCCTCAAAATACAATTCCCCTCTCTTGGATAACCGCCAAGGAGAGTTTAGCCCCTCTACTAAGAGGAAATCGGAAACCCATAGCTTGGGCACCCAAACAAACTAATAAAACAAAATAAATTAAATAATCCTAAGAGTCTTGAATGATATAGCATATAGGGTAGGCTATGATACTCCATTTGCAAACCTATATGATGCGAAAAATTAGAGTGGGAGTGATGTTGCTCTCAAGAACTTCAACGAACAAAAGAGCACAATGGAGCACAATAGCTTTAGGAAACTTATAATAGGATAATTGAAAGTATTTAGCATTAGAATATTTCTTTTCTTGGTGTGTAGGGTTAAGGCAACCCTTGTTGGGTATATATAGGTGTGGGAGGTCAGATTTAAGCCTAGGTAGTTGTTGTGATTTGAATTGGAATGGAATAAATTAAGGTAGAATGGCTACATATCATTTACTCAAAGTCTAACCGGATCAGACATCTAAAAACTCAGGATAGACATCTGAAGGAGTCATTTTAGACGTCTGAAGAAGCCTTGGTGTCAAAGTGATAGTTACTGGAAAAAGGTTGGATCCAAACGGGGATCTAAACCCTTATGGTCAGACGTCTTACTAGATGTCTGGAGGAAAGGTTGGTCGTCTTAAAATGAAAAGTCAGTCGTCTGAATAAAAGACACGACGTTTAAAGACCTACAACATTTCACAATCAATGAGTAACATATGTAATCAATTGTGATCAAGTTTAACGTTGGATAAAGAATGAACGTTGGTCATTTTAGATGTCTTATGAATAAACTAGATGTCTGAAATACAAGAATAATTTTGACCATTGTTCTTCTGAAAAGTTAAAGAGATATCAAAAGCTTGAGGAGGCATCTCAAAGGCTTTACTAGATGTTTGAAGTGGAGCACAGATGTCTAAAATTCTAGGTGACAGAGTCAAGGATTCCGGATGTAGTTCTAGTTTCTGGACATGGTCATAGATGTCTAAAGAAGTATGTCAGATTTCTGGAAAAATAGACTTAGACGTCTGAAGGAAACATGAGACATCTGAAAATCCAAATAGAATTTAAATCTCATAACTTTGAGGATAAGGGTATGGGTAGGAAGGTTCTAAATGTATCCTAAGGATAATTCAAGCCTCATTTACATTCTAAAAACAAAACAACAAAGAAATAAAGCTCATCTAAATTTCCTTGATGATATTTCTCCTCCATCCTTTCAAAGAGCTTGAGCTTGAGCTTCCATCAAGCTTCATCCATTCCTAAACCTGAAATATGATGTGGAAATACAATGTTAAACATAACATGTTTTGTTTTTTTTTAAACTAAAAGGAAAGCTATTGTACTACGATAGCAATTCGGGAGGACTTTTATTTATCATATTAATAAAAAAATAGGATCATTACAATATAGATCCCCACACATGTATGAGGTACTAGCACTCATTTATAATTTGCTCAACACACACTAGTCTCTCCTGAAACAAACACTCATTCCTTGCCCTCCACAGACACCACAAAATCACTGCCATGTGCATGTGTGGTTTATCTCTTAGTAAAAAATTTTGCCATAATGAGTCCCACATAGGAAGTGGTTCTCGACATACTCTTCTCCAAGCTGCATTTGTCACCAGACATGATGAGAATATGTGACCCAGGCTGTCGGTGTGTAACCCACATAGAGAGCATACATGCAAGGCAGTACCCATCCTCCTATGCCTCAAGTCCCCTGTAATCAAACCCTCGCTCCGGCACAACCAAAGGAAAATTTGGACTTTGAGTGGAATTTTTAATAGCCATAACTTCTTGCCAACTAGATCAATCTCTTTAGCTCTGGACATGACCATTATTTTCTCATATGCATGGGCTGTTGTGTAAATGCCATCCCACATGTAACTATCCTCCAATCCAGCCATTGGTTTGAAGGACTACAGGTCTGATATCAGCCACATCTTCTCCTCCCATAATCGGGTGCCTTCCCTGCACATTTCAGCCCCACTGATCAGCCAACAGTACTCCTGTTCAGACCAGTAGCTGTAGACCAGACCACCCTTATTTGTAGCAGCTGCATACACTCTCGGGTAAGCCTCCTTCAGTATACCCAGCGAGGACCACTTCGCTTGCCAAAAGCTGAAGGACCTGCCATCCCCTAAAACCCGTTATAGTACTTGCAAATTATTTTTTAGAGCTTGTATCACAGATAGCCAAAAAGGAGATGGCTTTGATGGACATAGCCTATTCAAAACACTATGAGATCTACCATAGCTACCCGTAATGAGATCAATCCATAACTTCTCTTCACCGTTAAGGAGTTTGATTGCCCACTAGATTAGCAATGCCTCATTGAATTCCTTAAGGGATTTTATTCCCAATCCACCATATTCCTTGGGAAAACATAGCTATTCCCACTAAAAGGTTGCATAAATCATCCTTCATGATGCGCTCCCTTCCAAAAAAATAGCTTTCGCATCCAATCAATGCGCTTCCAAATGGACCTAGGAGCTTTGAAAATGGAGAAGTAGAAAATCGGGATGGAAGTAATAATAGAATTCAATAGAATAAGCCTTCCTCCCTTGGAGAGATACCAACTATTTGAATTTTCCAATTTAATAGAAATTTTGTCAAACAGTACATCCCAATCACTCTTCTTCAACTTGGAGCATCTCAGAGGCAACCCCAAGTATTTAATTAGAAGTGCAATTCGTGGTGTGCCCAATATAGAAGATAATGCTACTTGCTCCTAATCATTAAGTCCAAAACATATCAAGGATGATTTTTCCCCATTCAATTTTAGACCTGATATATCCCCAAAAATCTTAACCATATTCCACAAAGCCTATGCTTCATGTTCTATCCCTTCTACAAAAAAAATAGTATCGTCAGCATATTGGAGTACTGGAGCCATGGCCATCCTATTAGAAATGGAGTAGCCTCTGATTATACCAACCTCTGATAACTTGCAAGCGTATCTAGCTAAAGTGTCAACCGCAAGGTTAAACACCAATGGATCAAGTGGGCATCCTTGTCTAATCCTGCATTGTGGTATCCATGCCCCACAGGGCTTACCATTAACCAAGGGAGTGAAGGAGGTCGTGGTGATGCACAACTTCATCAACCGAATCCATAAAGATGGAAAGCCTCTTCTTTTGAATACCTCCCACAAGTAAAGCCATGAAACAGAGTCATAAGCCTTTCAGAAATCCACTTTCCATAAAAAGGCCTTGCATTTTCTTCTGTGCCACCCCATCACCATCTCCTGGGCCATGATGAAAGATTCTTGTAAAGGTCTATTAGGAAGAAATGCTGATTGAATAGAAAGAATTTGATCATGTAAGGCAGTCCAAAGTCTGTTCGCTAAGACTTTGCTCACCACCAAATAGATGGAGTTTGAGAGTGCAATAGGTCTAAACTTCGAAAATCTATCCGTGCCTTGTTTCTTCGATGGAAGGAAAAGATATGATCAGTTTATCTTATCAAACCCATAATTGCCTCTCTCAAATACCCCAATAACCTCCATCACCTCCTTGCCTAGCAAATTCTACAGTTCTTTGTAGAAAAAACTTGAGCACCATCCGAACCTAGTGATCCTTCTTTATTCAATTAACTTATAGCATCCACAACTTCTTTTTCAGAGATGGCTTCAATCAATCTGTCGACTTGATCTTCTGAAATTCAATGAAAAACACCTATTGCCATTCTCCATTGTCCCCTGCCTGCTGCCCGTGAAGACTCCTTGAAATATTTGATGGCTTCAGACTAGATCTCCTGCAAGGAAGAGATTCTCTGATCTCCCTTAAAAATAGAAGATATCAAGTTCTGTCTTCTGCGTGAGCTAGTTGCAAGGTGGAAATACTTTGTGTTGGCCTCCCATACTTTGAGCTAGAGTTCCCTTGAACGTTTACGCCAATCCATTTCACGCTTTAGATCCTCCTCCGCTACCACCTCTTGCCAACCTTTCCTTGTATCCAGTTCTTGGTCAGACAAAGGTGATATCGACTCCTTTGCATCTAACCGTTGAATTTCCAATAATGCTTCATGGCACCTCTACTCTCTCAGTGAAGTTATCGTTGTCCCATATTCCTTAAACATGGTGCGCATAGAGGTCAACTTTGATGCCAGTCTGATTGTAGCAGTACCTCCCACCTGTTTGGCCCTCCACCATGCTTCAATCATTTCACCAAAGCCCGGTTCTCTTAGCCATGATCTTCTAAACTTGAAGTATGACCTGTATGTGTATGCTCACCACTATCCCAGACCACGGGTGTATGATCTGAGAAGGGGTGCTCTAAACCAGATACAAATTATAGCTGGAACTTGTCCAAGAGGTCTACATTCCCAAAGAATCTATCTAACTTAGACATCAGACCATTTCCATTTCTCCAGGTGTACTCTGCCCCTGAAGAGGGAAACTCATTCAAGCCCAAATTTTGTAGCGTTAGTTGGAAACCAAGAGTTGCACTGTCCACCACACCACTTGGTTTGTCCATCCTTATCAGAACACAGTTAAAATCGCCACCCACTAGCCATGGAGTCCCTTGTGCGTGGACTACCATTTCAGAAAGATCCTCCCACATCTCATGCCGAACAGAAGCAACACAAGGACCGTAAACTCCGGTAATGAAGCATTCAACCTCTCCCTATACCCTCTTGCATTTACACATTATCATATGCCTAGATTTATGGATCTCCACCACTTGTAGACACGTCTTTCTCTACTAGAAAATAATACCATCAGATCTCCCCTATGAATTGAGCACCACACACTCAGCTCTTCCTGACATCATCAACTCATTCCACACCTTACTATCTTCCTCCTCAATATGAGTTTCTTGAATGAGTGCACAATCAATCTCCCACTCCCTCAGATATCTTGATAGGGAGGCCCTTCGAACTCTATCGCGTAGCCCATGCACATTCCAAGAGAGACTTCTCATCTCCCTTCTTGAGCTCCCCCATTATTAGACTTCTGAACTCTTCCAACTTTAAGAACAACTGCAATAGCATTTTCGTCCACCTTCACAGGGTTTACATGCCTTCTCTACCTAAGCTTGTATGGGGATCTTCTGATCCCAGATTTGGATGATGAACCAACTCCAAACTTCAGCCCTTCAGCAGCCTGAAAATTAGACTGGAGCTTCATAGAATTTGTAGGGATTTCCTGAAACACCCCCAAAGCTAATTCCTCCTCGACAGCAGGTTGATCATTTTGTAAATCCTCCATCTCATCCTCATCTACTTCCAGGTGATGATGATCCTTGCACTTCTTTGGCTTAGGTGCCTCATTCGATTATCACGGCCCATCTGCATCATATCTACATCTTCTCCCACAACTTCAGCATAGGTCTTCTTATCATGGTGGTCCTACACGATTGTATCTCCACATGCAAAATCCAATTGCAAAAGCCACGAACTACCTCCGCATTAGAGGATTAGTCTCTCAGGAACAGATCCCCCCTTAAATACGTCCACCATCACACCCATAACACGACCATTCCCTTCCCTCAGGCCAACCTCCGCATCTTCTGCCAGCACTGCAAAACCTTGTATCATGGAAGCAACCACCTCCCTCAATCACAAATGGAGTGCTAAGCCCTTAACTTCCAACCTCCCCAACCTAGAACCTGCCCTCTGAGGCGGTCATTCTAGCAAGGGCCCATCAAAGGGCGATACAAGTCTCCATAACACCATCAAACTCTCAAAGCCGCTCGATCGGAAGCACAAGCATTCAACGTCGATCATTCCCAAACCAAAAATCAAGAAACACGTAGGGATAGCATGGCAATCCAACTTTTGGTCGATAGAGACAGAGAACTTACTAGTCGATGAAGCTTTTCCATGGAGGGATTGCCGATCATCACCTCTCTGATCAAAGCTCCTCTTAGAACTAGTTCAGCAACCCGAATATCCTCAGTCATAGGGACTTCTACATCAACCGTATGATCCACATAGGTGGGTGGCGGTAGCGATGGTGGCGGCAGACCTCCATTGTTCATCCTTCTAGTGTGCATGAAAACCCTTCCTCCTGATTGCCCTTTAGTCATCATGCATGAATCTCGTTTATGACCATGTCCTCCACAGGCCAGACAAACGAGAGGAGATTGACATACCGTTGCCATTTGTCCACACCTTCGACATCGAAAGCACAAAATCTCCCTGTTAACCCTATTCCAACCCTCCTTCGCACGTCCCATTTTTTTTATCATCAAAATCACCATGATCATTGATTTTGATGATAACAAAACATGTTATATTTAACATTGTATTTGGAGATGAATATTTCAGGCTTAGGGTTGCATGGAGCTTGAGGAAAGCTTAAGATCAAGGAGATGACGAGATGAAGATAGAAGCAGATGAGATCAAGGAAATGAGGAGATGAGCATCAAGAAGATGAGGAGATAGAGGAGATGTAGTTAGATTAGTTTTGTTTCTTTTCATTTTTAGAATGTAAATGGGCCTTGAATTATCCTTATGATACCTTTAGAACCTTACTATCCTCATTCTTCTATATCAGCATATAAGACTTTATTTATGATTGATTTTTCAGACATCCAATGATTCCTTCAGACGTCTGAGATACTTTATTAGATGTCTATGCTCCTATCTAGAACTTAGATTCTTGTCTAGAATTCTCGACCACTATCATGTAGGTTTTTCAGATGTCTATTATCTTCTTTAGATGTCTAGTATTGTCTTTCATATGCCTCTTTGAGTTTTTGATATCTCTTTAACTCAATTGAACAACAGTCATAATTTTTCTTGTCTTTCAAACGTCTTCTATCTTCTTCAGACATCTGGAAATGACTAACATTCACTTTCTATCCAACGATCAAATTGACTGCAATTGATTATATTTGTTGCACTTTGATTTTTGAATGTTGTAGGCCATCAAGCGTCCTTGCATTTTGTCTGACGTCTAATGACTCTTTTTAAGACATCTACATTATTGATCAGACGTCCGACCATTTTCCTTTAGATCCCTATTTGGATCCAATCTCATTCCAGGAGTGATCACTTTGACCTTGAGGCTTTTTCAGACGTCTGAAACTATTTGTTCAGATGTCTATCTTTTTGTTCAGACGTCCTTATACCCAATCTTGAGAAATCCAATAATGACTACTTTCTCATTGCAGTTTTTCAGGTGTCTAGCTTTATTCTCAGATGTCTGAAATGACTCCTTCAGACATCTATCTTGCCTTTTCAGACGTTTGATCTAGTCATACATTGAGTAATTGCTTTGTAGCCGTTCTACCTTAATTTATTCCATTCCAATTCAAATCACAACAACTACCTAAGCTTAAATTTGACCTCCTACACCTATATATACCCACCAAGGGTTGCTTTAAGCACACACATATAGAAAAGAAATATTCTAGTACTAAATACTTTCTATTATCCTATTCTAAGCTTTCAAAAGCTAGTGTGCTCCATTGTGCTCTTTTGTTCTTAGAGATTCTTGAGAGCAACATCACTCCCACTCTGATTTTCTACATCACATAGGTTTGCAAAGGGAGTATCTTAGCCTACTTTATATTCTATATCTTATAATGCTCAAAGGATTGTTTACATTATTTCTTTTTCTTAGTTTATTTGGGTGCCCGAGCTGCGGGTTTCCAATTTTCTCTTAGTAGAGGGACTAAACTCTCCTTGGGGGTTATCCAGGAGTGGGGAATTATTTGAGAAACACCACCCTTGGATTAGTGGTGTGATTGAGTGTTTCCCATTGAATTAGGGGCAAAAACCTAGATTGGGAGATCTGGGTAGAGGTTTTTCCCGCAAGGGGTTCCTCTCTAAATACTTGTGTCCTTGTTACGATTGTTTGAATTTAATTTTGTTGCAGAATTCAACCCTCCTTCTTGTGCCACTAACAACGAACACACTTGATGCCATTGGATCGTCTTGTAAAGGATTTTTCACCTATGCACAAGAACAAACAAACCTCTAATACCAAACGTTAGTGGCACAAGAAGGTGGGTTGAATTGTGTAATAAAAAATAATTACAAAAAAAATTGCAAAAAATAATGCAGGTATTTAAAGAAGAAACCCTTGCAGGAAAAAACTCTTTACCTAGATCTCCCAATCTAGGATTTTGCCCCAAATCAATTGGGAATCACTAAACCATGTAGGATCTGTAGGGCACAAGCACACTAGAAGGGGGGATGAATAGTGTGGTATATAAAAAATTGCAAGAATAATCAAACCACAAAAACCACAGGAGATGTATAATGGTTCCCCTCACTTGGGTACTCCACTACCTAAGTCTCCCGACTTAGGATATTTTAACCTGATTCCCTTAACTCGGAGGGAATCAATTTACTAATAACCTGAGGTAATTAAAGGGTTGCCTCAACCCAATTAAAAGATGACAAAAAGAAATAAAGATTACAGGTGTAAGCAAGATACAAACAAAAGCTTACAACTAATTCCTAAGTCTCCAACAAGTGTATTTCTTAATAGATGATATATAAATTCTAACTAGAATGCAAAAGCAAAAGTAGACAATTTACTAATAATGCAATTGCCTTGGGAACTTGTTGCAACTAGAGAATAGCCTTGTGAAGAGAGCAACAAGACAATCTCCTTTGTAGCTAGAAAATTGGAAAAAGAAGGTGTAGCCAAAAAGAATATTTTTAGCTTATTTGTTATGTGCAAATGATACTCAAGGAGTGTATATATAGACCACTAAACACCTTCCTTACGAACACTAGCTGTTAGGGGCAAAAAGGGAAGTGTAGGATTAAGATTAATTGAAAATAGCCGTTCAGATTAGGCAAAATGGTTAGTTGGTACTGGTACTAAACTTTTGGTACCAATACTGACTGCCTACAGTCAGTTCAACAGTGGTTGGGGTACCAGTACTGATCACTGGTACCGGTACTCAGTGCATTCTATTGAGTACCAACAAAGCCACTTGGTACTGGTACTGATCAAAAGTACCGGTACTTGTGACTCAAAGGAAAATGGGGCTGCGACCTACATGTACCGGTACTGGTGATTAGTACTGGTACTTGTATGATCCAGGCAAAACCAAGTGCACAAACTGTGACCACTTGGTACCAGTACTCACGATGAGTACTGGTACTTGTTCACAGTTTGGGACTTAGGTCCAAACCTGTGCCTAGCATGTACTGGTACTTATGACCAATACTGATACTTGATACAAGTACCTAATATTATAAGTGTAAGTCAATTTTTAGAGTAAACTCATCTAATATATACAACTTTACTTTGAAAGAATTGATTTTGAGTTGAAAGGATAAATGATTATGAGTTAATATGAACCCTAAGTATCTCTACTTTGATTTTAACTCTTAGATTATTTTTTACTTGTTAGGAGACATACAAAGATTCTAAAATACAATAAATGAAACAAAATCTATAATCTTCTACCTTCATATCTTTAATGCTATCTTGTTGCTTGCTAGCATCCACAAATTCTATTTCTTGTATAGTCCTGTAACACTTCATAACCGCATTAGACTTTAAAATGGTTTTGTTAACACCAAAGCACAAAAGAGAAGTGGAACTAGGTTCCAACAATCTCCCCCTTTTTGGTGTTGACAAAACAAACAAGATACCCATATTTAAAAGTAGATAGAAACTTAATAAGAGAATAGTAAAAAACTCCACAAGGAGTGAACAACCTCTCCCTCAAACTAAGCCTATCTTCTAGTTTAAATATCAAGTATCCATACCATTTTATCTCCCCCTTTTTGTCAATCAAGCAAAAAAGATGGATAAATAATACATTTTTAAGAAGCATGAGACATGAGCAAACTACTTCATTTAAATGAGAAAAGTCATACAAATAAGATCAAAACATGCATGTTCAGCAAAACACAAAAGTAAACAAACTAGCAATATGTGATACAAGTTTAGAAAAGCATAGATGTTATACAAATTGAACTAACAACATGATTAAAAATTAAACTAGTTCCTAGGACATTTTCTGATGATCTTTTGAGCATGTCCACCATCATCACTATCATCATCATCATCATCTTCATCATCTTCATCATCATCATCTTCATCATCATCTTCATATGAAACTTCTTCATCTTCTGTGTCTTCTTCTTCATCATCATGAAGTATTGGTTCTTCTTCCATAATTGGAGAAGATGGGTCTTGGAAGTGCTTTTGCCTTCTTTCACTATTTTCTTGAGGCATTTTTGGTTGAGTTCTCTTCCTTTGTTTAGGTTGTTGAGTGGAATAAGCAACATGGGAAGACTCAATGGAAAGAGAAAGAACATGAAACTTGCATTCCATGTGATGGAAGGCAAAATTGAGGTTAGATAGATTTTGACCAATATAATTGAAAGTTTTAATCATATTCGGATTGGTGTTAAACCCATGAGATAGGTTTATCAAAGGTGTTTCAGCTTGTGGATATAGATAGGTTATTGGAACAAAAGCCAACGATGAGTCTGAAGGTTGATAAGAAGAAAATTGAGCATTTGGATCAACATACTCTTTTTCTTCATTATCACTCAAGAATTCCTCTCTAGCAGGTTTCACTCCCATTTTCTAGAGAATGGACCATTTGAAATAGACCACTTTTCTAAGAGGAGTAAAATTAGAGAGGTCAATTTTATTTTTGTGAGAAATGTGAGATACCAAGATGCCCAATGGTAAAGAAGAAGCACGGTAATGGGGTTTAAGAAAATGAAGGAAAATCGTGTTCCAATTTATTGGAAAACTTGTGATGATAGCATAAATTAAGGGTAAAATGTCTACGGAAATTTTGTGGAATCTCGAATTTTTAGCCTTAAGTTCCATGCTAAAATTTGAAAAAGAACACGAGCAAACAGAGTCATGTTCAAGGCAACCAATGCTTTCCCTTGACTGTTAGGGAGAAAGATAGTTTCATGGATTTTATAAGTAGGAAATTGCTCCTTAAGAGTGTTAAAAGCATGACCTTCATTTGGACATTCAGTGATGGTTGATAAGAATTTTGGTGTGATGGTGATTTTTTGACTGAATACATTTGATGTTAGGACAAGACATTGGTTTTCTTATTCTTGGAGATTGGCAAAAAATAATCAATTGACATCAGGATATACTCCAGAAACATTAGCAAAAAATGTCTCATCAAAGAAATTAATGAGTTTTTGTTCAGAAAGATGGGTGGTGAAATTAAGTCTAGCTTTAAAAGAAGCCTTGTGTATTTTTTCGAGTTCACAGCATTTGCACAAGGCATCCCTTTTATAAGTTAGTTTGGGTAGGCCCTGATGAGAGCCTCATCATGAGCCATAACTAGCTCATTTTTACATAATAAAGAGAATAAAAGCTCCTACATAACCTAGAAGAGGGCTTAACTGGAGAAATAAGTGTTCTGAGAAGAAAATATGAAATAAAGGTTAAAATTACAATTTTACCACTGCAGTACATAAATAGGATTTCTCAGAGGCAAAACATAGGTCAAATGGTCTAAATAAGATAAAAAGTGGGTTGAGTCAATCAAAAATGGGTTCATGTGCAATCTAGGAATTAAATGACATTTGGTAAACCTAAAACAAACCTGCTTAAATCAACAAGGTTTCGGTCAGGATAAAAATCAATTAAACCCTCTAAACTTCATGTAAAAATATCCTCTAGGGTTTAGAACAATCAAATTGGCCTTTGGAACCTAGTTTGACCTAGAATAGGGTCCTAGCTCATCAATTGACCTAATTTGGGTTTTTACGCAAAATATCCAGTCAAACGTGGTCAAACCTAAAATCCAACTTCACCATTAGATTCCTTAGGTCCAAATTAGGTTTGTACCAAAATTTGGACCTAAAGGGAGGTCATCTTGACCTACTTTGCAATTTAGTACACCCAAATCACATTTTAGTCCCTAACTTTTGAAAATCATCACAGAGAGCCCCCTAACTTCCTCTCCAACCTTGCAATCAGATCCTTCCACCATTATTGGGGCAGAATCCTGCTCTGGTGAGGATTAGAGAGGGAATACTCTCTGATTCCTCAGAGATCCCCTCCCAGAAATGGAAGGGAGATTCTCTGAGGAATTCCCTTCCATCTGAGGCCAGTATGATCCCTGATTTGATCCCAATCTCTCGTGCGAACGCACGAGGGATTTGGGTATCCACCCACTTTCCTTCTCCGGTGAGCCTTCGCAGACGGATACGTGCCCTCCAAGCTCTGAACACACGGCTCAATGCTTATAAAAGAACCCCCAAACTCGACCGCTCATTTTCAGCTCAACCTGGCCGGGGTTTCACCTCAGATTCGTCTCTTCCTTCTCGGCCAGGGTACCCAGTGAGCTCAGGAGAGCCCCCCTTCCCTTCCTCTTCGCTCTGCCACAAAACCAGTGGCAGAGACTTCTTCTTGATTCTCCTCCGCGTCGTGCAATACCCGTGCATGCTGCCTTAAACCCGTCGTCGCCGCCGTCCTCCCTCCACTAGGCATCTTCTTCTCCGGCGACAGCAGGTACAGCCGTCCGCCTCTCTGCCCCCTTCGTCCCTACAATTAGGTTAGAACTACTCCACAACTTCCCCTCTTTCCTTTCCCCATTCTATTTCACTTGATTGCCCCTCGACCGCCGCCGTCCACCGTCACCTTCCTCATCTCCGGCCACCCTCCGGCGAGGCGCCCCCGTCGCTCCGCAACCCCACACGCCTCACCGGCCGTCGCAAAAGTTCCGCTTCACCACACTGAACACACTCCGCCCCTCCACTGCCATGCTACACCTCCATAACGTACCCCCGAGCACACCCATCCACCCGGCCACAGGGCGACCTAGGCACGCACGCCTAGGCCACCCTGCGGCCTGCCACCTTGCCCTTCACCTTCGCCGTGACAAGGCGAAGGTCCCCTGGTGATCTGATTAGGCTGAGAGGCTCGTTTCATGTCTGACAGTTCTCAAGCCCCTACCGCCATTGACAGCGACTCGAAGAAGTTCCAAGCTCACTCCAGGCTTCAGGACCGCAAGGCTTCAGGTGCAGCTCACTCGGGGAAGCACTGCGAAGCTATCTGACCAAGCAAGAGATGCTGCGACGTCCGCAGCTGTGGCAATTGCAGGAAGGATTTCTGCAGGCGCGCACGCGAGAAGGCAGCAACCTTTAGTCCCACATCGTGGACTCAAAGAGGTGGAGTGGTTTAAATAGTTTTTGTCATGTGGTTTCAGTGCCTCCGAACGCACATGGGGTGAGGTCTCTCACCTATTACACACCGCCTCATCTGCGATTTGACCACGCGGATCTGGCGCGATCCGACCCGACCCTGAGCACACCTCGCGCATCACCCACACACCGGTGCGCCTGGTCACGGGCACGCGATCCGACCCGTTAACTCGACTCTGGGAGAGCTTTCTGAGGGTGGTTCTCAGATAGAGAGAGACGCGCGGGTGTGGGTAGAGGGGTTAGGTTTTGTTGTACCTTGCTTTGGTTGTGCAGGGAAGGAATGAGTGAAACAAACACTTAGCCACTGCTAGCAAAGGGAAGAAGAAAAGGAAGCAGAAGGCAAAAATGAAGAAGGAAGGAAGCCAGTGAAAAGAGCAGGAAGAGGCGAAGGAAAAAGAGAAGTATAGCAGAGCCAAGGAAGAAGAAGCCTTCGCAGAAGAGAGAAGAGAAGGAAGAAGAGAGGCCAAGACAGAAACCAAAGAAGAAGTATAATAGAAACCAAGGAAGAAGAAGAAGAAGGCAGAAGAGAGACTGCAGAGAAAGAAGAAGAAGAATAATCAAAGGAGGAAAATACTTTTAAGACATCTGATCTTGTGATCAGACGTCCAATTTTACTCTTTTGCCTGGATTACTTTTTAAAAGCATTTGAGTTAAACTTTTGAGTAAATTAGAGTGTTCAATTACATTTGAGATTAGTAGTAAATTCCGATTGCTCCCTGTGTTCGACCTCGGATACTCCGATTTTCAAGTAATAAAAACTTTTATTTGTTGACGACGCTTGATCACCTATACTACGACGCAATAACTGTTAAAACATGATCGAGTTTCGCACGTCAACATCTTACTAACTTATTTTTGGCTAACCTATTAATATGTTTGTGATTAATGTGATCTAGCCTATGGTGTCAAAGATCTACTTCAACATAGGAAGTAAGCATACATTTTACAAATTTCTCTTATGAAAAATGAAGAGCATAGATATTTTCATATCTAAACCCTTCAATTAAAACCGTATTTGTTCCTTCTTTTAATATTTTAAAACCAACTTTAGTAAATAATACATCACATCCATTATCACATATTTGACTAACACTAAACAGGTTATGTTTTAAGTTTTCTACTAAAAGAACATTACGTACCTGCTTAGAGGAATTACCTATTGTACCTTCACTAATAATGCGACCATTATTTGTTATCGCCCAACTTGACATGTCCTCCATCTTGTATTCTCATCCATTTGTTAAAGAGGTTAGAGTGTCTCATTATATTCTTGGAGCACCCACTATCTAGGATCCATTTGTCCTTCTTGACCTGCAAAATAATTTATCAAATCTATTTTATGTACCAATTTTTTTTTGGGTCCTTGATGGTTAGTACCCTTCAAATCCTTAGGTTTATAGATCACCTTTGTGTTAGATCTATAATTCTTAGGATTTTTGACCTTTTGATAAATTTATGATGTTTAGGTGCATGTGATTTATTTTGTGTGTTCTTTTTATTATTGAACTTGGCTTTTAAATTATTACAAAATTTTGTATTCAACCTAGTTATTGTTTTTAGATTATTCAAAGTTCCATCAAAGTGTTCATAAATATCTTCTAATTCTACTATTTTTGCATGCAATTGATTGCTAGTTTCTTTTGACATTTCTAATTCTATTTCTAAACAAGAATTTTCTATTTCTGGTGTCTTATAACTATCATGCAAGGCCTTATTTTCCTTTTTAATCATCCTAGCTTTATGATATAAATCTTCATAAGATTGTAACAATTCTTCAAAAGTAATTTCAGAATCTACCTCATCTTCAGATCTGTTGATGTTCGCCATTAAGCAAAGATGTGCAACTTCCGTTTCTTTAGATTCTTCGAAAGATGATTCCATGCTGGAATCACTGTCATCCCAAGTTACTTTGTATGCTTTTCTTGAGATCTTCTTCTTTCGATCGAGTTCTTTGTCCTTCTTTTTTTCTTCTTTCTTCTTCTTGATCATAGGGCAATCTTTTTGTACATATCCCTTCTTGCACTCAAAACAAACAATGTCATTTGAAAATTTATTGACTCTCTTACCTTATTTTCAGATGAATCGTCATAATTTTCTCATTAGAAGAGCAAGCTCCTCTTCTTCGTCGGAGTCGGAATCGTTGAAGTCCGAATCCTCTTTCATGGCTTTAAAAGCAAGCTCCTTCTTCTTGCTTACTGATCACTCCTCATTCTTCTTCATAGTTTCCATTTGGATCTCATATGTCATGAGACTTCCAATCAGATCATCCAAGGAGAGAGTTGATAAATCCTTTGCCTCTTGGATCGCCGTGGACTTTGGAGACCAATAACTTGTAAGGGTTCTCAAGATCTTCCTTACAAGTTCTTCCATAAACTTCACTCCCAAATTCTTCATGGGGTTGATAATGTCTCCAAATCTCATGTACATTGCCTTGATTGTTTCACCTTTCTCCATCCTAAAACACTCGTAGCTTTCTGCTAAAATAGATATGCGTGTTTCTTTAACTTTACTAGTACCTTCGTAGGTGACTTGAAGTGTGTTCCATATCTCGTATGCGGACTCGCGTGTAGAGATACGGTTGAACTTCTCCCTTGATAATGCACAATAGAGCACATTCATTGCCTTTACATTCCTAGTGATCTTCTTCTCTTGCTTCGGATCTATGTAATTCTCTTGAATGAGAGTCCACGAGTCTTCATCCATGGCCTTGAGGAAAATTTGCATCCTCCTCTTCGAGTATCCATAGTCCATCCCATCAAAGTAAGGAGGACGTGTGGATGACTGACCTTCGGTGCGCCTGGCTGATGATGCCATTGTGAGAGAGAGTAATTACTTCTTTTTGCAACCCACTCTGATACCACCTGTAAGATCTGTAGGGCACAAGCACACTAGAAGGTGGGGATGAATAGTGTGGTATATAAAAAATTGCAAGAATAATCAAACCACAAAAAGCACATAAGATGTATAGTGGTTCCCCTCACTTAGATACTCCACTACCTAAGTCTCTTGACTTAGGATTTTTTAACTCGATTCCCTCAACCCAAAGGTAATCAATTTACTAATAACCTGAGGTAATTAAAGGGTTACCTCAACCCAATTACAAGATAACAAAAAGAAATAAAGATTATAGGTGCAAGCAAGATACAAACAAAAGCTTACAACTAATTCCTAAGTCTCCAACAAGTGTATTTCTTAATAGATGATATATAAATTCTAACTAGAATGCAAAAGCAAAAGTAGACAATTTACTAAGAATGCAATTGCCTTGGGAACTTGTTGCAACCAGAGAATAGCCTTGTGAAGAGAGCAACAAGACAGGCTCCTTTGCAGCTAGAAAATTGGAAAAAGAAGGTGTAGGCAAAGAGAATATTTTTAGCATATTTGTTATGTGCAAATGATACTCAAGGAGAGTATATATAGGCCACTAAACACCTCCCCTACAAATATTAGCTGTTAGGGGCCAAAAGGGAAGTATAGGATTAAGATTAATTGTAAAATAGTTGTTCAAATGGCACAACAGTTAGTTGGTACCAGTACTAAACTTTTGGTATTGGTATTGACTACCTAAAGTCAATTCAATAGTGCTTGGGGTACCAGTACTGATCATTGGTACCAGTACTCAATGCTTTCTGTTGAGTATCAACAAATCCACCTGGTATCGGTACTGATCATAAGTACCGGTACATGTGACTCACAAGCTATGGGGCTGTGACCTACATGTACCGGTACTGGTGATTAGTACCGGTACTTGTAAGGTCCAGGCAATACCAAGTGCACAAACTGTGACCACTTGGTACTGGTACTCACGATGAGTACTGGTACTTGTTCATAGTTCGGGACTTAGGCCCAAACCTGTGCCTAGCATGTACCGGTACTTATGACCAGTACTGGTACTTGCTACAAATATCTAATATTATAAGTGTAAGTCAATTTTTAGAGTAAACCCATGTAATCTATAGGACTTTATTTTGAAAGAATTAATTTTGAGTTGAAAAGGTAAATGATTAAGAGTTAATATGAACCCTAATTCTCTCTACTTTGATTTTAACTCCTTGATTATTTTTTGCTTGTTAGGAGACATACAAAGATTCTAAAATACAATAAATGAAACAAAAGCTATAATCTTCTACCTTCATATCTTCAACGCTATCTTGCTACTTGCTAGCATCCATAAATTCTATTTCCTGTATAGTCCTGGTACACTTCATAATCTCATTAGACTTTAAAATGGTTTTGTTAACACCGAAACACAAAAGAGAAGTGGAACTAGGTTCCAACAAACCATACCACTAATCCAAGGGTGGTGTTCCTCATAAAACAATTCCCCTCTCTTGGACAACCCCCAAGGAGAGCCTAGCTGCTCTACTAAGAGGAAACGGGAAACCCACAGCTCAAGCACCCAAACAAACTAATAAAATAAAATAAAGTAAAAAATCCTAAGAGCCTTGAATGATATAGAATATAAAGTAGGCTATAATACACCCTTTGCAAACCTATGTGATATAGAAAATCAGAGTGGGAGTGATGTTACTGTCAAGAATTTCTATGAACAAAGGAGCACAATGGAGCACAATAGCTTAAGAAAGCTTAGAATAGGATAATTAAAAGTATTTAGCACTAGAATATTTTTTTTCTTGGTGTGTAGGCTTAAGGCAACCCTTGGTGAGTATATATAGGTGTAGGAGGTCAGATTTAAGCCAAGGTAGTCGTTGGGATTTGAATTGGAATGGAATAAATTATGGTAGAATGGCTACATATCATTTACTCAAAGTCTGACTGGATCAGACATCTAGAAAGTCAGGATAGACATTTGAAGGAGTCATTTCAAACATCTGAGAATAAAATTGGATATCGAAAAAAGCCTCAGTGTCAAAGTGATCGTTACTAGAAAGAGGTTGGATTCAAATTGGGATCTAAACCCTTATGGCCAGACATCTTATTGGTCGTCTGGAGTAAAGGTTGGATGTCTTAAAATGAAAAGTCTATCATCTGAATAAAAGACACAATGCCTAAAGACCTACAATGTTTCATAATCAATGGGTAACGGATATAATCAATTGTGATCAAGTTTAAAGTTGGATAAAAGTTGAACGTTGGTCATTTTAGACGTCTCAAGAAGAAACTAGACATCTGAAATACAAGAACAATTTTTGCCGTTGTTCTACTGAAAAGTTAAAGAGATATCAAAAGCTTGAGGATGCATCTGAAAGACCTTACTAGACATCTGAAGTGCAGCATAGACTTCTAAAATCCTAGGTGACAGAGATCGAGGATTCTATACATGGTTCTAGGTTCTGGACATGATCATAGACGTCCACAGAAGTATGTCAGACATCTGAAAAAATAGACTCAGACGTTTAAAGGAAACATGAGACGTCTGAAAATCCAACAAAAGTTAAATCTCATAACTTTAAGGATAAGAGGGTAGGAAGGTTCTAATGGTATCATAAGGATAATGCAAGGCTCATTTACATTCTAAAAACAAAACAACAAAGAAATAAAGCTCATCTAAATTTCCTTGATGATATTTCTCCTCCATCCTTTCAAAGAGCTTGAGCTTCCATCAAGCTTCATCCATTCCTAAACCTGAAATATGATCTCCAAATACAATGTTAAACATATCATGTTTTGTTATCATCAAAATCAATGATCTCCTAAGTGGGAGGGTTTGTTATGTGATTGAATTGCCTTATGTTGGAAAAAAAAATAATGGAAGGATCTGGTTGAGGGGGGATGTCGTTGGGTTTTTAGGAAATATAATAGGATTAGATGGTGGGATTGGGTGGGGATTTTGTTGGGTATTATGGGATGAGTATGTGGATTTGTTGGATGGCTTTTGCATGGGGATAAGGTTTTGGTGGGGTGTTGATGTGTACACATCTAATTGGCCTAAAATGCCTATGTATGCATGTTCCTAGGTCTATAGTTGCATCATGCATTATAATATTACATAACATGCATCATTTTGCATTTTGATTAGTTTGTACAAATTTTAGGTTAATTTACCCTTTTTGTGGCTAGGGGATAGGGAGATATTATTTCGGGGCCTCGGATTGAAGATCCAACCGTACGGGTCTGATTAGGCTGACGATCGGAGTCCAACGCCTCCGAAATCGCCCCGATCAGACCTTCGTAGCATCAGATGCAGTTTGAAAAAGATTAGAGGCCAAGGGGCAAGGTGGTGTAAAATCCGCACCTCAGACGACAAATCCAACTACACAGATAGGTTCAGATCAACAATTGCAGCCCAACAGCATGAAAATCGTCCAATCCGACATTTGTGGCACCATCTACAAGTCAAAGAAGATGGACAACCATTATGGCGCCACGTGGCACCATCACAGCTGCCAACAATGACTGCAATGCCTCCTTTTTGATCGCACGATCAATCTCTGTTGTTGGATCTCCATCCAACGGTTGAGATGCGTCCCAGCCACACCCCTCACTTCTAAAGAGTGAGGCCAAGAGAAGATCTCGATAGTTGGATTGAGATCCAATGATCGAGAGAGCTCATGGAGAAAATCAGGAACTCGTCTTAAACTGCTGCGTAGTGCAGCGATGAAGCGCCTCTCACGATGAGTGCGATGTGTGCTCGAATCTGCATGGGCGGGTTAAATTCATGAAGAGGCAGGCATGGCGAAATTCCCCTGCATGATCAAGATCAAGCGGTAGCGCATGCAGCTACGTGGCGGCACGAATGAGCAAGGGTGCCCACGGGTGATCTGATGCCCAACTGAATTCCTGATCTGACACGATGAGGCATGCGGGCAAGCGCAATCCTCGACTGTTCGTCCTTATCTGACAGTGGGATGAGAGGCTACGTCGCCTCTTAATGTGCGAAGGCGAAGCGATAGAAGCGTGATCTGGGCCATCCGATTGTCATCGTATGGTCGAGATTGAGCCTTCAACACAACTCTTGAAAGCTAGAAGGTGCTGACGTGGCCACAGTGTGCATCTGATCAGAGGCAAATGATGGAGATGGAATGCATGTCTTCACCGACATTTACCTTTAGCGACAGATATGTTCGTCACTAAAGGCCTTGCATTTAATTTTCAACATTTTAAAGTACCATTTTGCCCTTGTACCTCAACTATATAAAGGACCCTACACCCCTCCTTTTTAAAGCATCCCCTTCTCTTCTCTCACCTCCTCTAAAGCTCTATGAGCTGGTCTCATACCTAGGATGCTACATTAGAGCTAGAATAAAATAAATTTCCCATCTTCTCACCCCCTTTGTGGAGCATCCTGCGATTGTCCTCTCACCGCCGTTTGGGAAGCGGATCCCGCCACTACGTCACCCTGCTTCATCCTCTGTCCTCCAGCTCTTCACTCCCTCGTCCAGCATCTCATCCCCATCATCCGAGCGCTTCGTCAACACGACTCGTCCTCCAAGCAGTCGTCGAGGAGGATTTTCTCATCCCTCTATTTTTATCGCTTTCTAATGTAGATTTATAGTTTTCTAGTGTAGCACATAGATGTAATGGACACGATTCTATTATTATGAAACATTTATTTATTCTCTCCCTATTTTCTCTTTATTTGTATTATTCTACCTCTCTCTTCTATTAATTATTCTTTAAGTAGAATAGCTAGCGTAGATTAATTTCAACAAGCTAATCTACTTTTGTGACAATAATTCCTATGCGAGTTTTAATCAAACGTTTACCTCCCCATGTTTGACCCAGGACTCACTTTGAGTTTTGGTAAAATTATCTGATAAACGGATTTTAATGCACTACAACGACTAGTTTTCAAACTCAAACTTCTTAGCGTAGAAATCACGTTCATCAGGTGTTGTTACATGGGATTATGGGAATTGATGGGGAATCTGTTGGTGTTTTGCATAGGGTTTGGATAGAGAGGTTACGTAAGTTTGGTGGAGGGGATATAAGTGGGTTACGTAAGATGCATGTGGAATGTTGACATAAGGTGCGCATGGGATTGTGGGTTTCGATGGAGTAGGATTATGGTGGAAGGTATTATTTGTGGTGGGATTAACATGGATGTGGAATTTGTATTTAGGATTTTTGGGTGTGGGTATTAATATGTTGCTATCTAATATATGTAGAAAATTAATGTACTTAGTCTAGCCACATTAAGGTTAGCTAGGATTAAGTGTAGGAAATTGTGTTTCTAAATAGGCTAAGGCTAATTAGGGTAGGATCTAGGTTAATTGGTTCTCCAAATAGGCCCACTAACCCCGCTCAATACTCTTTCTAAGTGAGCTCAATTTAGAAAATCCAATCAGCCTTGCTCCTATCAACCTAAAATTTTGTATATGCACATATAAAAATAAACACATAAAGGTACCATATACAATTGCAGGGAAAATTTCACAGAAGCCCAAAAGTATGCATTATTTACAAAATGACCTAAAATGCTTAATCTGACCTAACTAAATGCAATCTAACCTAAATTACCCTCAGACAACAATAGTTGGTCATTATTACATAAATAATTATGGAAATATCACACACCCATGAATATTTTTTGCTAGTCCTTGAGCAAAACACTAAGCAAAAAATTACGAGAAAACAGTATTTACATGGGAAACCAACTTGCAAGTTTTGAGCTATATCATATCAAAATCATCAATCTCGATTCTTCACCAAAACAAAGAAATTATACACAAAACCTTAACATCGAAGACTTAGCAGTTCTAAAGTATCGACTCAAATCTGAACCTCCCAAATCAAATCAGGAATCCTATTAGCCATCGAACTTGGGTCGCTAAAGTAACTTTCTCTGACCAAGTTGACACACCCAAGATTCGAATCGAATGTGAGAAATAAGCATCTTGTGTGTGAAATAATGTGACTCGCCAGAAGGGTAATGATGATAGCATCATCATCAGTCATATCTAGCTTTAATTAGTCATAATCCATTGATAAATGCTCCTACATAACCGCCAGAAGACCGTAACTCATTGCATATTCATTCTGAGAGAAATGCATTAAAATAAGGGTAAATTTGCAGTTTTAACAAAATAACCTGATTGCAGAGTAATCACGGGGTTTCCCAAAGGTTAATTAAAGGTCAAATGGTCATAAATATCTAATAAAAGGGTTCCACGCAGACAGAAATGGGTTTTCACGCAATTTAAGAATTAACGGACATCTAAAATCCTAAAAATAGACTCGCTTAATTAGCTGAGGTCCTAGTCAGGATAAAATTCACCTAAACCTTCTATAAATCATACAAAAATATTCCTTAAGGTTTGGTACCTTTGATTTGACCATTGGAACCCAATTTGACCTAAAATAGAGTTTCAGACATACTGTTGCCCTAATTTGGGTTTCTACGCAAATTACCCAATAAAACTTGGTCAAAACATAAATGCGACTTCACCATCAGATTTCTTGGGTCGAAATTAGGTTTTTACAAAAATTTGGGCCCAATCAAAGATGATCCTGACCTAGTTTGCATTCCAGTCCTGTTCTGACTCTTTTCCTTACACATATGCCCCTAACTTTTGAAATCCTTTCAAGAACCCCCCTAACTTCATCTTCTTCTTCACCAAATGGTCCCCACCACCTCCATACTTGCAAAACTCCTAAACCCACCATGCGTCGACCTTCAATCAGGAAGAGCTCCTTGATTTCACGGCCAATTCCTTCCAAAATTAGAAGGGAGGATCTTGAGACCTTCCTCTTCCATCTAAATGCAATCTCGAACTCATATTTGAGCTGAGATGCCCATGCAAACTCCTTAAAATCAAGAGTCCTCATCATTGATTTTTCGAGCTCTCAATCTTGTTTCCAAGCTTGGAAGCTTGACCCAAGCCCTATAAAAGGACCCACAATGCAAGGTCATGCTCTTTAGCTTGGTTTGGATCGGAATACCCCTTTCTTCCCCGCTCTCTAGCCAATTCCTCCGCAAGCTCCGGCCAGCTTTGTCAACTCCCTTCTTCGTCAGCCGTCACAGATAATAGCCGGCCGATTTCTCCTCCTCAAGCTCCACATCTCGCAATACTAGCAGGAGCTATCTTCCCCTCTCTTCCTCGCCATTCTCCCTCATCGGAGGCACTGCCTTCCACGACGCCGGCCACACCATACCCAGCTCCTTCTCTACCCTTTCATCCATTAGAGTAGGTTATCTAGGTCTATTTCTCCCTCTATTATCTTTCCCTCTACTCAAAAACCCAAAAACAACCCTCGACGCTGCCGTTCACCATCATCTCCCTCACCTCTGGCCACACCTCTGGAGAGTTTGCCCCACCTCCACAACCCACCAAACTCACCACCTACTCCAAAAGATCTGTCGTTCCACCACGACCAAAAGTTCTCTACTATTTTGGCATTCCATCCACCCAAATCCCTCACCAAACAATCCCACCTTCGCATACTATCCCTGACTCTGTTCAGCCACCATACACCATCTCACAGCACCCACCACGACCCACACATTTGTCGTGGTCCGGCGAAGGTCCTCAACTAGTTTAACTTGGCCACAAGGCCGTATTCATGCTTTTTAGGTTCCTCGTCATCGCTCCGCCGTCGCGTTATCTCTCCGGCCCCGTTTGTGGTGTTGTAGCCACGCAAGCCCTAGGTGCTACCTCCATGAAGCACGAATTTTCCCTAGGAGTCTTCCTGGATAGTTAATTGAAGGAAGTAGTGAAGGAGCCACTCCAATTGCTCGAAGGAATCGCCTACTGCTACTGCTTGGATATGCGAAGAGAAGAGATGTCAATTTAGTCCTACATTGGTGGGAGAAGAGTAGCTGCGTACGCATAAAGAGAATTTCTCATATCCGCTTATCGCCTCAAGACACATTGGGGGTGAGGTCCCCACTACGCCTGCACTCACCCGACCAGCCTACGCTTGTTCACTCGGTTGTGACACCACACACGTAGCCCTGGACCCGGTTACTGTGCATACCCGAATACTCGATTAGCTCGGATATCTTTGAGAGAGAAAGAGAAAAGGAAAGAGGAGAAAGAGAGAGTGGAGGAGGGAGGGTTTTGCTCTTTGAAGTGTATACCCAGTGTGACACTTAGTCGCTGCAGAGCCTTGGTTCCCCTATGTGTGAAGAGGGGAGGCTGAAGAAGATACAAGAAGAGGAAAAGGTTAAGGGAAGAAAGGAAGAGAAGGCTTTGAGAAGGAGCTAAAGAAGAGATGAAAGCATTGTAGCGGGCGATGGTTAAGTCATCTGACTTGAGAGCCCAACATTTGATGAGGCTTTGGCATTATGCATTGCTGGCGTGGAATTAAAAGCATAAGTGGTTCAGGCCACTATTCATTTATTTGATATTATTGAGTAATTGATATACATGTGCTGGACTAATAATTGGTGATCTAAATCACCATTATTTTGTTCTAAGTTTCTTTTTGTCATATTTAACTCTTGTAATACTCATGTTCTTATTGAATATCAATTTTGAGTGGATATTATTCATTGAATATCATTATTGGTTTAATTTCTTGTGCTCATTTATATTTTGATTGAGATTAGCACGTGAATGCAATACTTGCTCCTTGTGTTCGACCTCAGACTTCATTTCTGGATTTTGAGTAATAAATTTATTTGTTTGAGCGCATTTGTCCTATACTACGATGCATTTCTTAAACAACGACGAATTCGCTCCAACAGGAAACTAAATTGATCCTTAATATTCAATAAAACTTAGAATATTTCTATACTCTCTCTAGGACAATTTTATCTTCAGTTAGGCCATACTAAAATTTGGCAGCTTTCTTCTTACCACTTTTCTACCCTAAGTTCAACATATTAAATATATATTTCCCTGACTGGACCCATTGGTCTCTTATTCATAAACGTTTTCTCCATATTTTTTTTCTCTTTTTTATATAAGATAACCCATTTGTAGTAAGGTGTTTTTATTTGGAAATGGAAATGGTGGCATCCATATGTAGTGAGATGCTTTTATTTGGTGGAATTACACCCATTTGTAGCGAGGTACTTTATTTGGTGGAATTTTTTTTTCCTTCTCATTTTTTCAAGGCTGAATATCTATATTTCTTTACTTCAAATCATTTTTCTAGGTGAGTGGCTCTCCTTTATCCATTCTAAATGCATTCCCCTACAAATAGGAAAAGTCTTAAGAGCTAGAAACATGGCAAGGTCCTTTAGATCTACTTGCTCTAAGACTAAATCTTATTGACCACTAAGGACTCAACAAAATCGCCCAAAAGAGGAGTTAATGCACTATGCATGTGAAGATGCTTGAAACTCCAAGACTATCCAAACCTAAGGGCAAAGCAATAAGTCATTCACTCATACTTTTAGCTTTTTTTGACTCCTTTCAAAGTCTCGAGAAAAAAAGTCTAGATTTTAGTAAATACTTGAGATAATTAAGTCGACATATGACTTAAAGTGTCCAAGCAAAAAGACTTTGTTCGTACTTTTCCAAAGATCGGTAAATCCTCAGAATCAAATTTTCCAAATTATTTTATAGCTTAAATGGTAAAAACCATGATTCTTTTTCTTTTTTCTCTTTCTTTTTTTGGTTTTTTTAAAAAATAAATATTACTTTTTGATGATGCAACTAATTCAAGAAAAACAATTAAAAGCTTATAATTTTGGAGATAAATATGAATGACCCTCAAAAATATTATTTAACCCCCATGCGTATTTCATGCAATGTCCTCAATGCATGTAATGAATATAAAAGAAGAATAGATGTTACCTGGAAATCAGAGAATTCTAAAGAAATCAAGACTCGATCATCTCCAAACCTAAATAAAAATTTGAAAGCAAATAATAAGATTATTTACAAACGTTGGCTTGCCTCCCAACAAGCGTTGAATGTTACGTCTACAACTAGACTCAGTTAAATCCAGCTTAAAAGGACTCCAGAAATGTTGTCTTTCAATCAAAAGATTATGAGCAACATTCTCATAATAAATCTTCAATCTCTGTCCATTCACTAGAAATTGTTGCCTAATTTTGGGATCACAAATTTCAACAGTTTCATTAGAAAATGGATGAAGCACAGTGTATGGTCCAATCCATTTGAATTTAAGCTTGCTAAGAAAGAGTCTAAATCTTGTATCAAAGAGCTAGACTTTCTGATTGGGTTCAAAGGATTTTCTACTGATGTGCTTATCATGAAAGGCCTTAGTCTTTTCTTTATAGATCTTAGGATTCTCATAGGCCTCTCTTTTGATTTCTTCTAGGTCATTTAGTTGGAGTTTCCTTTGTTGTCCAACCTTATCCAAATCAATATTACACTTCCTGATAGCCCAGTAGGCTTTATGTTCCAACTCAACATGAAGATGATAAGATTTATCATAAATTAATCTATAAGGAGACATCCTAATCGAGTTCTTGTAGGTGATCCTGTAAGCCCATAAAGCATCATCTAATCTCAGGACCAATCCTTTCTATTAAATCTGACAGTCTTTTGGAGTATGTTCTTAATCTCCTTATTTGAGACTTCTACTTGCCCATTAGTTTGGGGATGATAAGGTGCAATAATCTTGTGTTGCACCCCATATTGACTCAATAATCCTCGAAAGTGGGCATTAGTAAAATGAGTCCCACCATCACTAATTATAGGTCGAGGCATCCCAAATCTTGAGAAGATATTCTTCTTCACAAAATCAATAACAATTTCATGGTCCTTTGATCTAGTGGGAATTGCCTCAATTCATTTAGAAACATAATCCATAGCAAGTAATATATATTGAAATCCATGTGATGCTATGAAGGGACCCATAAAATATATACCCCACACTTCAAATATTTCAATAATTAGAATTGGTTGGAGGGGCATCATATCTCTTTTTTTCATACTTCCTAAAGATTGACATCGAATTCAAGCTTTACAGAAATTATGTGCATCTCTAAATAAAGTAGGCTAATAGAATCCACACTACAACACTTTTTCAATGATTTTCATTCCCAAGAAATGTCCTCCACAGGCCATATTATGACAAAACGTTAAGATACTTGATAATTTAGATTCAGGCACAACTCCTAATAATATGATCTGCACAAAGCCTAAATAACAAAGAATCGTCCCAAAAATATTATTTAGCTCCAGAGATAAAGCTCAGTTTTTGTTGCTTAGTCCATTCATTGGGTATTTTCCCTGTTGCTAAATAATTTGCCAAATCAGCATACTAGGGAAGTCCTTTATGGCCTATGGTCAAGATTTGTTCGTTTGTGAATTGATCTCGGATTGTGGGTGTAGGGCTAAGATTATCCAAATTGAGTCGTGAAAGATGGTTAGGCATAACATTCTGAGAACCGACCTTATCTCTAATTTCATGGTCAAATTCTTGTAAAAGTAAAATCCATCTAATTAACGTTGGTTTAGCATCTTTTTTCATCAACAAGTGCTGCAGAGCTATATGGTCAATATAAACAACCACGTGGGATTCAAGAATATAACATCTCAACTTCTCAAGTCCGAAGACCATAACTAGCAATTCTTTTCTGTAGTTGTGCAAACCTTTGAGCATCATCAAGGGTTTTGCTAACATAATAAATCACCATGGGTTTTTTCTCAATTTTTCGTCCAAGGATGGCTCCAATAGCAAAATCTGATGCATCACACATTATCTCAAAAGGATGGGATCAATCAGGTGGTTGCAAGATTGGGGATTTGGTCGTAGAGTCCTTAAGAGTCTGATAAGATCGGGTGCAATTAGGGGTAAAATCAAAGGTGGTATCCTTAGTCAAAAGATTTGTTAGGGGCTTAGAAATCTTCGAGAAATCCTTTATAAATCTTCTATAAAAACCAACATGCCCCAGAAAGATCTAACTTGTTAAATTGAGCTAGGAGGTGGTAGATTGGAAATCAAATCAACTTTAGCTCGGTTGACTTCTAAGCCTTTTCCAGACACAATATGTTTAAGCACAATCCCTTCTTGGACCATAAAATAGCTCTTTTCCCAACTTAAAGACCAGGCTCTCTTCTATATACCTCCTCAAAATCTTCTCCAAGTTTCTTAGACATTATCAAAGGAATCTCCAAAAATCGAAAAATCATCCATGAAGACTTCCAAATAATCATTGATCATGTCTGAAAAGATCGTCATCATGCACCTTTGAAAAGTTGCAGGTGCATTGGATAATTCAAAGGTCGCAGTCGTGGATGTGGCCAACGATGGAGGCTCACAATGGTGGTGGCACACATAGGAGTTGTGGAGTAGGGGGCTTCCTCCTTGTGGAGGGGAGATGTCCCCTTGCCATCTTCTTCTTGTTACATATATAGAGAGAAAGAATCAGTGAGTGAAAGAGAATCGTCATTCCATGTTTCCAAAAGAGAAGAGAGAGAATTGAGGGAGAGAGAGATTCGAGGGTGAGAGAGGAAAGAATAGGGAAGGTTCTTTATTTGTTTTCTTTTTCTTTTTTTCCTTTTCTCTTCGGCGTGGCTTCCCAACTCTCCATATGGGATGGGGAAGGCTCTAATTTGGAGAGAGTCGTCTCCTTCCAGAAAGGGCCTCAAAATTGCATGCCAAAGAATTAAAGAGGCTCTTTCTTTTTTCTCAAGTGACAAATTAAATCTCTGAAGGTGACATTCTAAATTTAGGTATGATTTCATCCAGATTGCCCCTTCCATAATGACCCAAATTTACTTGATTACAATGTAAAAATTGATGCAATGCATGGAATGATAATTGTGTAGCTTCATTAATTTTATCTATGCAATGCATTATTCATATTACATTTCCATTCCAACAATAATGTACTTTGGCACTAAACAAGTCCACTAAAGTGGACCTATCATTGCATATTTGAGTTAAGTCTGCTCTGTAATTCACGAGGTTGTGCATCTTCTTCCAAGTTTATCTTGTGGGTGCAATAAATTGAACTAATACCCTTCAAATTAGAAATGGTCCATCCAATAGCTTGCTTATTTGCACTTAAAACCTCACTTAAATTAATCTCTTGATCCCTGGTCAGATGGGAGTTAATAATCATAGGGAGGGTTTGATTAGGTCCCAAGAAGACATATTTCAGACTACTTGGGAGGGGCTTTAATTCCAATTTGGGTGGGACCATGAGTGAGGGTAGCTAAGTAGGTGAAGATGGCGTAGGTAGCCTCTCCATAGGAGGATCAATTCTGAGTCTAAAGTCAGGTACTGGATTCAGATACTTGTAGACCTCCTTGCACTTAGGTTTCAAATCAATTTCTTTTCTTGGTTGAGTCAAACATGCCAGCAGAGGATCCTTAATAAGTTTAATAGCCATGCTTTCGTCAATATCATCATTTTCTATGTCCTCAATAGCTCCATAATCATCAAAGTTTTTCATTGCCTTAAAAACATTTAATTGCATCTTTTTCTCCCCATAGCAAATTTCCATTTTTCCAACTTCATAATCAATATGGGCTTTAGAAGTAATATGGAAGGGTTTGCCTAGGATGATCAGGGTATTGTAGAGTTGTTTGGACACCTCCATGTCAAGGACTAGAAAATCAATAGGGAAGTAAAAGTCCTTAACACGAACAATCACATCCTCCAGAATCCCATGTGGCTTGGTAATAGTATAGTCGATTAGTAAAAAGTCTCACAATAGTGGACTTCAGTCGGGATTATATTAATGGAGGCACCTAGATCTAATAGAGCCCTATCCAAAGTAATATCCCCAATCGAACAAGAAATCAGAGGGGCTCCTGGATCCTTCTTCTTAGAGGGAAGGTTATTTAAGATGATTGAGCTAGGATGTTCAGTCAAGATAACCTTCCTAGGATTATTATATTTCGACCTACGCTTTGTAGTAGTCAATTCCTTCAAAAATTTAGTGCAGGCTGGGATGTGTTCAATTGCTTCCAAGAGTGGGATATTAATCTGTACTTATTTGAACACATCCAACCAAGTCTCAGAAGTAGGTTCAGGCTTCTTCCTAGGCCTTTTCAGAGCCTCAGGAAAAGGGATTTAGATTTCTGAGTCCTTAGAATCATGAGCCTGATTGTCCTCCTCAACAAGTTCCTTTCCCAAGTTAGATGTACTAGGATCCCTAGAGTGTAGAGTAGGAGTCATAATAGGATCCTGGGCAGTCTTTCCACTTCTAAGAGTGATCGAGCTAGCTAAAGTAGGTGAATATTCATTCGGATCTTAGGAAGAGTTATGCATAGAGTATAGATCCGATTGAGGAACCTAATTATAAATAGATCTAGGATTTGGAGGAAAATTGTAACCAAGTGGAGCCAGAGGAGCTTGCTGAATCATGTGAGCCTGATTTTGATTAATTCCTTGAGGGAAATTTCCTCTAATTAGTGCATTTCTAGGGTTTGGAAGGGGTTGTGAGGATATGGCACCAATAGGTTTATCATTAGGTTTAGGCCTTATCTAGTTCTTCAGATCCCTGATGGACTGGGTCAATTGTTGCATAGCTTTCAACATGGAAGTATTTGGGTCATCAGCTGCTAGTTCTGATTCAATATATCCAATTCAGTTTGGATAGGCTAATTAAGAAGCAAGGGTTGATAATTTCCACCATAGTTATAAGTGTTAGGGCCTAGGCTATGTAATCTATTGGTTCACTTGCCTCTGGCTTTTCTAAGAGAAATTCAGGTGGTTTCTCCAACAAGGATTGTAGGTGTTGGAGAAAGGATTGTTTCTACTATTCCCTTCGATAGCCGACACATCCTCATATCCAGATGATGATA
Source organism: Thalassia testudinum (assembly GCA_037157565.1). Lineage (NCBI taxonomy): Eukaryota > Viridiplantae > Streptophyta > Magnoliopsida > Alismatales > Hydrocharitaceae > Thalassia > Thalassia testudinum. The sequence goes on along the minus strand of JAZHRO010000025.1, from coordinate 19,772,881 downwards.
AGGATAGGAGTGTGGAGTCAGGATAGTAGGGATCAAGGATCCCTACTTGGGTCCCATGTAAAGGGCCTTGGGTCAGTTGGCTCGCATATTGAGCCATGTGCAGCTTGCTCACAAACTCCCTCCCTGAAAGATCTTGGATAGTGGGTAATGGGAGGGTTTCTCCCTTCCTATTTTGGCTCATTAGTTCATCCAGTTTTTTAGATACAACCTCAACTTTGTCCAATTTTTCACAGATCAAATTCATATCCACATTACTGGAGCCTGCTGGACCTCATAAATTCCACCTCTAGGTCGCATGGATCTTCTAAAAGTTTCCATGGAGGCATTGTTCATGGAATTCTCACTCATATTCTCAAATAAATCAAAAGCAATATTTCATCCTTACTCATAATGTTGCCTCCATAGGCTGCATCCACAAGACTCCTCATATGATCATTAAGCCCATGATAAAAGATCAACACTAGTTGCCTTCTAGGAACCTCATGATGCAGGCACTTATTAAATCAATGAATCTCTCCCAAGCTTCATGTAATGGTTCTTTAGGGTGTTGGGAGAAGGTGGTGATAGCTCTTCTAAGTGCATTGGTTTTGGAAAATTTTCTTCAAGAAGGTGCTTCTTAGCTCCGCCCATGTGTTAACGAGTCTTCTTGTAGACCTTAACCAATGACTAGCTTTCTCTTATAGGGCAAAAGGAAAGAATTTCATTTTAAGCACATCATCATGTAGATTGGTAATTCTGATCATCTCACTAATGGCTACAAACTCTTCTAAGAATCGAAAGGGGCCTTCATCATTGTTTCCCTTAAAATGAGGTAGTTGTATAATGGAGTGCTTAATTTCAAATTGAGTCTATTAACGTGCTTTCGTCGAGTTTAAAATATGCACCATAAATGAAATGGGAAGAAAATCCCTCTACCTATTGTATGTGGCAGAGGGTGAGGACGGTGGATGATGAAGCTCCAGTGGTGCTTCCAAAGATGCCAGTGATGAGGAAGAAGAGGGAAATTCCAACAAAATTGGGAATGAGTTTGATTTGCAGGAGTGGTCAAATCAGCAGAGTTTTGTAGAACAAGCACCTTGATTAAGAGTCTAGTTGGTCCAACCAGGTGCTTGTTTAAATCAATAGGCTGATGATGCAGCCCAAACCCAATCAATTTGGTGGGTTGATAAATGTAGATCAAGAGATGTGGAACCCACCATATGCTATGAAGCTCGTATGAATGTGGAAGTGTAAATTCAGGTTTTGGCTGAGTCGAATCAGCCTGGTCAGAGTAGGGATCTGTAAAATAATCAATGAATGGCACGGAAACCCTACAGGGGTGATCAGAGAATGATGGAGCATGGTTTTCAGTTTGATCAATGTCCAAAACCCAGTATATGTGTGGAGTTGAATCATCTGCAATCGGCTCAGTAAGGGGGGAATCAGAATAGAAATTGAGTTCGGTTGCAGGTCGGGGTTAAAAAAGGGTTTTGATAGGTTCTGTATATTTGGAAGAGGTGGCTTCAATGAGAATCGTGTATGAGGGTTCTTCTAGAAAGGAGTTATAGGTTGTTTCATGTAGAGAGTCCTCATAGTAGCTTTCAAAGTCAAAGGTGAATGCCTGAAGAGTATCTATAGGATGATGGAAATTTGAGTTGAGAAAAGATTTGAACTCTGGGTTGCAGTCACTCTCAGCATTTTCTGGTTTTGATTCTTGAGGATCAAAAGGAAATGATTCAATGCATTGGAACCTGAACTTAAATCAGTGATCTCGAGAACTGGGACCTCAGAGTCAGAGTTGGAGAATGAATAATGTGAGCTGAGGTCGTAGATTGGCTCGTTGTATTCAGGAAGTAGATTTTCTCTGAAATCATGGTAAGATTCGAAATCATCGGAGATATTGCGAAAATCAAATTCTGAATGAGATTCGAGATCAAAGGTTCCACCACAGAATAAATCACATGATGTAGACTTAGTAACTTGACTGGGGTCTAGCCTATATGTAAATTATGAGCTTAAAAAGTTATCCTTATTTGGTCTAGGCTCAAGTTCTAGGCTTGTGGGAAAGACCCCATCAAAACCCCACTTGTCCAACACCTCGATTTCTGTGTCATAAATTGGCATGACTTCCGAAAAATCGATCTAATTCTCTGAGGATGTTGGAGAGGGATATTAATCAAATAGAGGCCCAGAATCATACTCTTCATTGAAAATTTGATATTCTTTATACGGGGCCTCGTAATCTTCCCAATACGTTTCAATCTAGATTCTAGGCTTAGGATGTGGGTTGAATCACTAGAATCTAGGTCAGAATTAACTTCGAGGGTCACCTTATCAGAATAAGAGGTGGGATTTATACCCTTGAGAGGTTCAGTTCTACTTTCATCATTACAGGAGTCTTAAAATTCTATGCTTGGTGATCCAAGGTCTAGGGTTGGCTCAACATTGTGTTCTCCTGTAATTGGAACTTCCCAACCCATTTCAAGATCAGGCATGTTGTATTTCATCTGGGTTGGGGATCCACAACCACTCCGTGCCTTAAACCTGTAGTTTGGGAAATCGATTTGATCCTCAATATTATTCCAAGATGGTTCATCATCTATTTGGGGCATGTACCAGTATTTCTGATCCATAATTTATTTCAATAATCTCATCATCTCTTCCCATTTTTCAAGATCATCTTGGTGTTGTTCCCAAAGTAGAGGATTTGTTATGCATTGAAGTTATTCAAAGTTGTGTAATTTTTCTATCTCAATGTATCCTGTTATGAGAATGTCTCGGGTTGATCCGTTTGTGGACTCTATCAATAAAACTTGGGCATAGTTTATGATGAAGGTTATGGTTGTTGATACATTAACCTGAATGTCTTCTATTGGTGTTGAGGTTTTGTATTCATTTTCATAGAAGTCAAGGGCATCCTCAATCATCCTATCTCTCATGGATCTCTGTGATTCAGGTTTTTTGAATGGTAATCCTAAGTAACTTGGTTGCATATTTGGATCAAGTGGTGGAATCAAGATGTAGAATTAGAATTCAGATCAAGATGTAAAATCAAGTTGTGAAGTGATTATATCTGAGTAGAGAGTCCCACTGAAAATTTATGTGTGTGCTATAAAGAGAAGGGATGAGGGACTGGATGTGTTTTTGACCCAATCAAGGCACCCAAAGATGTTTGGATGACTATGGAGGTTCGAGGCGGATGATATCTCTGGATTGGAAAGTCATCCACCTGAGAATTACCTGGGTAGCCAGAGAGGGAGAGTCCCGCAAAGACCCCTACACGGTAGAGCATCCCCACGGGTTACAGGGTTTCCCCCACCCGACCTCTCTTGTCACTGAGATTCCAGGTAGACCAGAATGGGGACCTTGACCTCTTAAGTCTACCACTATTAGATTGAGGGTGCTTAGGGTTCCACTTGAACTTCAGATGTTTTGATGTTGTGACCTAATTTGGAGGTTGGTTGACCCAAGGGGTCAACTTCACCTGCCCTACCTTAAAGATGGCAGAATGATTCTAGGTCAAGACCTAGAAATCACCCTGATTTGAGTCCCAGGTTATTAGGTCCAAGGTTTTTAAGATTCAAGTGATTTTAGAGCTCAATTTTAGGGTTTGTCTTGCTTAGATCTTTTCAATCAAGGGCTTGGGTAGCACACTGATGCGGGTGGGTTTGTTTCCTTTTATGCAAGCATGTGTGAACTAACACTCCAAAATCGTACTGTAGAAACCCTAATTTGGTTCTATTTCCAATCCTATTTGATTTTCGCAGAAGTTCTCTTTGGACTTCAAACAAGAGGTATGTAATCCGTGGAGAAATTAAGCGTGATCTCTAATAGGCACAGGAATTTGTGAGGTAGGATCTCTAAAACTCGCTTCAACTTCAATAAGATTTGAAAAAAATTTTTGCAAATTAGGAAACTTTGCCTACAAATGGTAATTACTATAAAAGGAAGGCAAGTGATTCCTATTTTGATTGCTTCTTTTTGTCTTCCCAGGATTAGGAGATGGATTAGGGAAGAAAAGAGAATTTACCTGCCCTAGAGTGGTTGATTTGCGCAGGAGATTTCCTCAAGAAATACCTAGCAAGATCACAGCAAAACAAAATAGGGTAAGTTAGTGTTTAAATATAATAAAAAATACTGTAGAGACTAGTGATAAATTGCGCGTTGCTCCCTAGCAACAGCGCCAAAATGTTTAACAAAGGGCGAGATCGATTTTATAAAGATTAAATGATGCTGTGTCATAGTATAGTTGATTTCGCCTTGAAAATAAATAAGAATTTTATTACTCGAATGTTATGTCCGAGGTCGAACACAGGGAGAAAGTGGAATTCATACTAACCTCAATAATATTTGCAATTTGAACACTTAAATATACTCAAAATTGAATTCAAAATATAAAGTAGGAGTTTATGAATAATAAAATGTAGCATAAAAGAGAAATTGGATAAAAGTGTTTGATTTGTCTTTCTGTTGCTTCTTCCTTCTCTTTCTCTTCTTTTCTCTTCTGTTCTTCTTTGGCGTTGGCTTATTTACTTCTTCTTTGATTTCCTTCTTTGACTTGGCCTTTAGCTTCTCTCTTCTTTCTTTTCTTCTTTGACTTTCTCTTCCTCTAATTTCTACTTTTTCTACTTTCTTCTTCCTTCTGCTTTGGCTTTGGCCGTGCCTTTACTTCAGCCACGCCTTCTCCTTCCATGTCTCTTCTCTCTTCTTTCTGCCTTCTCTGCTACAGTGCCTTCTCCTTCCTTCTTCTTTGATTTCTCCTTCCTTCTTCCTTCTTCTCTACCTTAGCTTTCTCAGCCCTTAGCTTCCTTGGCTTTTGATCTCCTTCTTTCTCTTTTAGCCGCGCCTTCTCCTTCCTTAGATCTTCTTTTCCTTAGCTTTCTTCTGCTTTTCCTTCTTCTCTACGGCTGCACCCAAGGCTTCCTCCTTTCCTTTTCTGGCTTCAGCTTCCTCTTCCTTCTTCCTTTCCCTACACAGAAGTGCAAAAGCTGCCCCTACCCTCCCCCACGAACTCTCTCTCCCTTTTCTCTCTTAGGCTCGCTCTCCCAGAGCCAATAGGGTATTTGGGTCGAGCAAGCGCACCCTAGTCCAAGCACACCGGCGTGGGTGGTGAGTGAGGAGTGCAGGGTAAATAGGTCAGGAAAACCAGGTCCGTGTAGCGTGGATCGTGGATGAGGCAGGTATGTGGGTGAGGGGACCTCACCCCGTGTTCGGAGGCAATGAAGCTAAAGCACAAATTCAATTTATGCCACTCACCTCACTCCAAAACAACCAAGGTGGGGCTAAAAGTCCCATCCGCTTCGCTTGCGCCTGCAGGAGATGCTCTGCTCAATTGTTGCGGGTGGAGTGCCCTCTCAAAGCCAATCACTGGCTGATGTGTGCACTTGATAACTCCGCATCACCTGGACCTGAATTCCTAGAGCGAGGCAGCTTGAAGCGAAGGATGCAAGCTCCTTCACATCTGCGTCAATGGCGGTCGAGGCCAGAACCTATTCTCACACAACACAGCCTTGCGGCCTCATTAGAATACGCGGGAGCTTTGCCGTGGCACAGCGAAGGTGTTGCGGTAGGTGGCTGGGCGCGGGGCGGCCTAGGCGTGCGTGCCTAGGTTGTTTTGTGGCCGTGGTGATGGGTGTGGTCAGGGAGAGTGAGTGGAGGTTGTGGCGGTCGATGGAGATGGGGATAATGATCAGTGGAAGGTGGCAGAGGTTTTGAGGTAGTTGGCAAAGTGAATGGGGGTGCGGAAGTGATGGAGACCGCTTGCCAGTGGCTTGTCGGAGGTAGAGAAGATGGTGGTGGCCTGCGGTGGTCGAGGGTCGATAATAGAAATAAAGAAGGGTGAAATAAAGAGAGGAGAGAGAGAAAGATATTTAACCTAGTTTAAGGATGAAGGGAGGCGAGATAGAGGCTGGCACATACCTGCCGCCGCCGGAGACGAAGGTCCAGTAGAGGGGTGACGGTGACGACAAAGAGGTATTTGGCGCATGCGCAGGTACGGCGCGACGCGAATGAAGGAGGCGGAGATGTCTCTGCCACTGATATTATGGCAGAGCAATGAGAAGAGGGAGGAGATGTCACCGGAGCTCGCTGGATGCTTGGCAGGAGGAAAAGAGAAGAAATTGAGGTTGTTCTCCAGCCAAACCAAGCTGAAAATGAGTGACCGGATCTAGGGCTTCTTTTATAGGCATAGGCAGAGGGCCTTGTGCTTGGAAAGCAAGCTTCCAAGCACAGGTTTCCTCGCTGGAGTAGGAAAATCGAGAGATACCCATATCTCTCATGCGTTCGCACGAGAGATTGGGTGTGAATTAGAGAGCAGATGGGGTTCACACGATCGGGAAGTCCTCAGAGAATCTCCCTTTCAAATTTGAGAGGAAATCTCTGAGGGATCATGGAGTAATCCCCTCTGGAATCCTGGCCAAAGTAGAACTCGTCCGCTATAATGGCAGAGGGTCCTAATTGTAAAGAATGGAGAGGAAGCTAAGGGGTATCCGCAAGGTTTTCAAAAGCTAGGGGTCAAAAAGTAATCAAGTTAGACTGTTTTGCAAAGTAGGTCAAGGTGACCTCCCCTTAAGTCCAAATTTTGGTATAAACCTAATTTGGACTTAAGGAATCTAATGGTGAAGTTGGATTTTAGGTTTAACCATGTTTGACTAGGCATTTTACACAAAAAACCTAATTTAGGGTAAATAATTAACTAGGACCCCCATTTAGTTCAAAATAGGTTCCAAAGGCCAATTTGAAGGTTCTAAACCCTAGGGGATATTTTTCCATAAATTTTAGAGGGTTCAGGTGAATTTTATTCTGACCAGAACCTTATTGAATTAGGCGGATCTGTTTTAGGGTTCCAAGAAGTCATTTAATTCCCAGACTGCACATTAACCCTTTTCCGATTGAACCAATCCACTTTTTATCTTGTTAAGACCAATTGACCTATGTTTAGCCCTTGAGAAATCCTGTTGATGTATTGCAATGGTAAAATTACAGTTTTACCCTTGGTTTCTTATTTTCCTCTCAGAATAGTTATTCCTTGAATTAGGCCCTTCTCTAGGTTATGTAGGAGCTTTTGTTCTCTTTTCTATGTCAAAATGAGCTAGTTAGGGCTCATGATGGTGTTCCCATCATACCCTCATGCCTAGCTTTTGCAATTCTCTTAGCAAAATTTCAAGGTTTTAACTTCTGTTCTAGACCATGAGTTTCTATCACAATTCATGATAAGTGCTTTTCTTTTTTCTTTCTTTTTCTTTGTGATTAGGTTAGAATGCCGATAGTAGGCCTAGAGGTGCTCAAGTATCAACCAAGATTCGAACCTGACCCGCTCTACCCTTAGTCCTCCGCGAAGGTTTTTAAGGCTCGCAGGAACTATCCTAAGACTCGTTGGACTCCGCAGTTAAAGCACCTGTGCTTGAGACATATTTTAGACTAGGTTAAGTTTGCAGTGTGTTTTTTGTAAGAGAAAGACAGAGGATTTATTTGTTTAGAGAGTTTTCTCTCTCTTTTCTTTTTATTTCTAGCTTCGGATTATCTTCTTAACACAATCTGTATCAGATTCCTCATCCCCATCATCAATCCTCAAAGGTCCCTGGCAATCGATGCTTCGTGATAGCACCGCCCATGTTAACCCCCAGAACCCTGGCTTTCGAGATTTTGAGATAATCTCACCCATGGCGTTCTGTAGCCAAATCCAGACCCTGGCAATCGACATTTCGTGATAATGCCGCTCATGGTATCTGAACCAGCAGGGTGCTTACGTGTCCCCAGTAGGATATGTAAATATCCTAGAGACAAGCACGGAGGAGATGATATGTTGTTATGCATCTTCAGGGGGAATTTCCCACCTCTCCACGTCGGGAACTCGTCCAAATCAACTTATGTTAATCGACTGTTCCTAATCTAGGCAACTTTTTTTAGAACATTTAAACGCTTTTACGAGATTTTGATAGTTATGGACACTGAACCAGAGTGTGTGTGGATTGGGGTGCTCAGGTTACCGCGTCTCGCAAATCGAAGGTCAGTTAACGAGGTCGAATACTCCCTAAGCCTTAGACCTAATACTTAAGCTTCGCATTTTCCCCAACCTCTTGAGGATTATCCAGATCTTAGTGGATACTTGAATTTTTAAGCCTAAGAGTCTAGCCCAAAAGGCCTAAGATCAGCATTCCTACTAATCTCTCTTTGTGTCTCATTAGCACTTTTTCCTTTATTCTTTTACTTGATGTGGTTTAGAACTTTAGTTAATCCCTTAATCTCTTACTAATGACTATCTCTTTTTCTTTTTTTTTGTGCTCCTTTTTTTGCATTTTGCTTTTTTTCTTTCCTCATGCTTATGTGACTTCAAAATTTTCTTCCCTCCTCCATTTTTTTGTTCTTTTTCATAATTTTCTTTCTTTTTTGGTAGTTTTGGCATATGTAATTTTTTGTGAGAATCCTTCTGACTTTTCTTGATTTTTGTATGTATGCACTTTACCACCCCCCCAGGCCTAAGTTTTGCAATGTCCTCATTGTAAACGGAGGGTGTGAAATAGTGTAGGGTTCAGGGACTTAGAACAGGATTTTATTGGGTGGGCGACTGGGTTGGGAAAAGACTGATGCGGACGATTTCAAGCTTTGGTATGTGTACTAGAGGTGGGATCAACTGTTCTAAGACTGAACTCAGGGTGCAGTAGATGTGGAGTACAGACGGATAATCAGACGGATCTCGGATTTTTGGAATGATGGATAAACAGATGTGGAGTACAGATGGACTGTTCTTTGATTTCTCCTTCCTTCTTTTTCCTTCTTCTCTGCCTTAGCTTTCTCTGCCCTTAGCTTCCTTGGCTTCTGATCTCCTTTCTCTTTCAACTATGCCTTCTCCTTCCTTAGATCTTCTTTTCCTTAGCTTTATTTTGCTTTTCCTTCTTCTTTGCGGCTGCACCCAAGGCTTCCTCCTTCTTTCCTTCTCTGACTTCGGCTTCCTCTTCCTTCTTCCTTTCCCTACACAGAAGTGCAAAACCTATCCCTACCCTCCCCCGCGAACTCTCTCTCTCTTTTCTCTCTTAGGTTCGCTCTCCCAGAGCCAATTGGGTATTTGGGTAGGGCAAGCTCACCCGAGTCTAGGCGCACCGGCGTGGGTGGTGCGCGGGGAGTGTAGGGTAAACGGGTCTGGCAAACCAGGTCCGAGGAGCATGGATTGCGGATGAGACAGGTATGTGGGCGAGGGGACCTCACCCCGTGTTCGGAGGCAATGAAGCTAAAGCACAAATTCAATTTATGCCACTCACCTCACTCCAAAATAACCGAGGTGGGACTAAAAGTCCCACCCGCTTTGCTTGTGCTCGCAGGAGATGCTCTGCTCAATTGTCGTGACTACAGTGCCCTCTCAAAGCCAATCACTGGCTGGATGTGTGCACGTGATAACTCCGCATCACCTGGACCTGAATTCTTGGGGTGAGGCAGCCTGAAGCGAAGGATGCAAGCTCCTTCACATCTGTGCCAATGGCAGTCGAGGCCAGAACTTGTTCTCACACAACACAGCCTTGCGGCCTCATTAGAATACGTGAGAGGCTTCACCGTGGCATGGCGAAGGTGTTGCGGTAGGTGGCTGGGCACGAGGTGACCTAGGCGTGAGTGCCTAGGTCATTCTGTGGCCGTGGTGATGGGTGTGGTCGGGGAGAGTGAATGGAGGTTGTGGCGGTCGATGGAGATGGGGATAATGATCAGTGGAAGGTGGCGGAGGTTCTGAGGTTGTTGGCGAGGTGGATCGGGGTGTGGAAGTGATGGAGACACCTCGCCAGTGCTCTGTCGGAGGTGTAGAAGATGGTGGTGGTCTGTGGTGGTCGACGGTTAATAATAGAAATAAAGAAGGGGGAAATGAAGAGAGGAGAGAGAGAGATTTAACCTAGTTTATGGATGAAGGGAGGCAAGATGGCAGCTGGTGCGTACCTGCCACTGCCGGAGACGAAGGTCCAGTAGAGGGGTGACAGCAACGACAAGGAGGTATTTGGCGCATGCGCAGGTATGGCACGACGCGGATGAAGGAGGCAGAGATGTCTCTGCCATTGATATTGTGGTAGAGCGATGAGAAGAGGGAGGAGATGTTGCCGGAGCTCACTGGATGCTTGGCAGGAGGAGAAGAGAAGAAATTGGAGGTTGTTCTCCGACGAAACCAAGCTGAAAATGAGCGGCTGAATCTAGGGCTTCTTTTATAAGCACAGGCAGAGGACCTTGTGCTTGGAAAGCAAGCTTCCAAGCATATGTTTCCTCGCTGGAGTAGGAAAGTCGAGAGATACCCATATCACTCGTGCGTTCACACGAGAGATTGGGTGTGAATTAGAGCGCATGATGGGGTTCACACGATCAGGAAGTCCTCAAAGAATCTCCCTTTCAAATTTGAGAGGGAATCTCTGAGGGATCTGGAAGAAATCCCCTCTTGAATATCGCTGGAGTAGGACTCCTCAACTGTAATGGCAGAGGGTCCTAATTGCAAAGAATGGCAAGGAAGCTAGGGGGTATCTGTAAGGTTTTCAAAAGTTAGGGGTCTAAAAGTAATTGGGTTGGACTGTTTTGCAAAGTAGGTCAAGGTGACCTCCCCTTAGGTCCAAATTTTGGTATAAACGAAATTTGAACCTAAGGAATCTAATGGTGAAGTTGGATTTTATGTTTGACCACGTTTGACTAGGCATTTTACACAAAAACCCAATTTAAGGCAAATATTAGCTTGGACCCCCATTTAGGTCAAAATAGGTTCCAAAGGCCAATTTGAAGGTTCTTATCACTAGGGAATATTTTTCCACGAATTTTAGAGGGTTTAGGTGAATTTTATTCTGACCAGAACCTTGTTGAATTAGGCAGATCTGTTTTAGGGTTCCAAGAAGTCATTTAATTCCCAGACTGCACATTACCCCTTTTCTGATTGAACCAATCTACTTTTTATCTTGTTAAGACCAATTGACCTATGTTTAGCCCCTGAGAAATCTTGTTGATGTACTGCAATGGTAAAATTGCAGCCTTACCCTTTATTTCTTACTTTCCTCTCAGAATAGTTATTCTTAGAATTAGGCCCTTCTCTAGGTTATGTAGGAGCTTTTGTTCTCATTTTTAGGTCAAAATGAGCTAGTTAAAGCTCATGATGGTGTTCCCATCATATACAAAGGTGGTATTTGGGTCAATTGGCCTTGAAAACATAAGTTTTGCTTGCGACTTTGAAAGGAAACAGCTCAGAATCTCAAGCTCGCCAGAGCACTTCAAGCAAAAATCGATCTTGATAGTTAGTGCATCTAGTAGGGAATGATCTAACTGCCAATCCCATAAAATTTGGTAGGATTTGACGAAGATCTGAGGGGCTAATTCCTTGATTGAAAATTGCCATGTGTGGGTTTCATGCTACTGCAAATGCCTTGTTTGGATAAGAAGAAGGCGATGGAGGAAGGACCAAATTCTAAGAAAAACTCAATAGCTAGGGGCATTTTTGTAATGCAAATTAGAAAGTTAGGGGCCATGTGCAATAAATAGACACCTGTAGGCTAAAATGCAAACTAGGTCAAGATAGGCTATGATTACGCTAAAATTTTGGAGTTAATCTAATTTGGAATCAAGGAATCTAATGGTGACCTTAGAGTTGAGTTTTAGCCAAGTTTGATGGGAAAATTTACACATAGGCCCAAAATAGGTTAATTTCTTCCATTGGTTTCTATTTTAGGTCATAAAAGGTTCAATTGGTCAAAGTGAAGATTCTAAACCTCATAAAATATTTTTCAGTGACTTTTAAGAGGTTTAGATTACATTTATTTCTACTAAAACTTGTTTAATTGAAATGAGGATAAAATTAGGATTTTTATTAATAACATGATCCTCAAAGCACAGAAAACCTTGATTCAGCCATCTCAAGCCCACTTCTTGGGAAATTAAGCTCATTATACCTTAGATTAAACCCTAATTAACCCTTTAGTTAACCTACAATTATGATTAGGTGTTACAATAGTAGAATTAACTTATTTTCTCATCTTCTCAAACCCAACAGAATTATGATCTTCTGATGTATATCAAGGAGCATTTATCATTGTAATTAGGCTAAGTTAGGCTAGTTAACACCAATGATGGTGCAACTCTAGGCTAGTTAACTTTTTCTAGGCCTTAGCAAAATCCTATGGAGTGAACTAGATATCTAGACCGGACTTTAACTGTCAAGATGCCTGCTTGTGCCACCTTTATAGAAATCAAATCGAAATACCAACTCTAGGCCTATACGTACTCAAGTACCAGCCATGGTACATACCTAACTAGCCTCAACCTTAGGTCCGCAATGAAGGTTTCGAAGGCCCTTGAATTTGCCTAGAGGTTTATGTTGAGCAATGATCATCGTAGTTTAGGAAAACACATCGTAGTATAGCGACGAAAATCAAATCGACATTTAAAATTTGTAAAGCTAGAAAAGTCATGAGTTCCAAGGTCATTCGCAGGGAGCAAGTACTGCAATTCAATCACTAATGAAATAATCAAACTCAATATATAAAATATGCTCAATGTATGTCAGAGGCATTGAATAAAAGTAGAGAAAGAAATAACAAAAAATAATGGTGGTTGGAACCACCAATGTTTCACTTAGTAATCAAGCTATCCTCTCAACTCAAGCTCAAACATCTCAAAACCAACAGTAGCCTCAAACAGTAGCCTCAATTAAATGGTCAATTCAAGCCAAACAAAGGGTCTTAAGCATTTAGCCCCAAAGCCACAGGCAACTTAATGCTCAGCCCAAAACCTCACAAATTGCCTAAGTGTTAGGCACAATTCCCAAGAGAAAAACCCCCTAATCGTCTCAAAATACTCTCCTTTCTTTCTCTTCTTAATCTGGTAATCAAATCTTGGTGGGCATGTTTTCATGAGTAAAAATCAGGGTTTCGGAAAACCCATCGTCGTAGTCATAAAATATCGCTAACCAGATAAAATTTATATTGAAACTCGAGATGAGACCTATGTCAAACACATGGACGTGAACATTTGGTTTGTGAAATCCATGTTTCAAATTTTATTTGTTTTTGTTGTTTTATCTTTTGCAACTTTTTGGTAATTTTTATATGGCAAGAGATCATATTGACAAATCTTTATCTAACTAATCTACTTGCTAAATAAGAGAGAGAGAGAGAAACAATCATATATATGTTTAAACAAGTGTTTGCTATAATGGAAGAAGTTGCAACTATACTAGAAAGCAATAAGAGATAAAGGTGAGATGAATCCTCCTCGATGGTCACTTGGATGATGACTCGCTTTGACGATGCCTGAAAGACGGTCATGAGCTGGATGAAGAAGAACGATGTTGGAGGAAGCAGGATGGGGTAGGACGACGTCGCTACGAGGATCTTCTTCTCGAAGGAGGTGAGAAGATGGCCACGAGATGCTCCACTAATGGGGGTGAGAGGCGGAAAAAATGTTAAATTTCTACTCTAGAGGAGCATTCTGGGCTTGGGACAGGCTCTCTCTAAAGCCTTGGAGGTGGTGAGGGAGAAAAAAGAAGAAATGAAGAAGAATGAGAGGAGTAGGGGTCCTTTTATAGTGGAGAGGAGGCATTTCATGCATGGGACATTTAGTGATGTTCATAAACGTGGGTAAGGAGTGTGTGAGGTGAGTGAGGGACTCGACCCCTCATGTTTTTGGGCAACTGGGTAGGGAACACAATTCAATAAGTAGTGAAAATTTTTTCAAAAATTCATGATGTGGCACTATGTCTAGTCAACCCCTCTTTAGTAGCTGCATGCGAGTGTTTTGTCCAAATCAAGCTGCTTTTGCTGGCATCTGCTTCAATTGGAAGCCTAGGTCACTTCTTAATATCAAACCGCACCTGCCGAGGGTGGAATTGCGGTCAGCGATGCATAGTCGGCGGAGAATGACGGCGGTGATGGAGCTCGACTGCGAGGGAACCTGAAATCAATAATATGGGCTAAACACCCCAATTAAATAACTTAAAAGCCTCATCGAGAAGTGAGGAAGGTGATGGCAATGGTTTCAAGGTGATTTGAGAGGTGCAGGTGGTCAGATGACAATGGCAAAGGTGGCAATGCATTGGGTTGTTTGATGGGGGTGTGGAGTGATTAAAGCACCCAATTTTATTGGGGCTTTTGTTCGTGGAGGTGTGGCGGAGGTGTTGTGGGGTTATTTGGTGGCGTGTTGTGGCCAGATGAGTGTTTACATGAAATGGTTGATGTTTAGAAATATGCATTATAGTATAGGACGAAAATCGCATGAAACACTTAAATTTGTAAAGCTCGAAATCAATTTGGAGTCCAAGGTCGTTCGCAGGAAGCAAATATGACAATTTCAATTCACTAATCACAATAGAAATAATAACATGCAATTGAACCAATGAAATGCTCAAAATAATATTTCAATAAAGATTAGTGAAAAAGATTGGGTTAAAATGGTGACTTGAATTACTAAATTAACTCTTAAGTTTAAGCTCACAAATCAAGTTAAATAAATGAACAATAATCTCAATCAATTATCAGACCAATGTACTCAATCAAATGCCAGATCAGACGATAATCGAAGGCCTCAGACGCCTTAATCAGTAGCATCGCACAAGGCATAAGACCTTGCCTTAAGCATCATAGAAGAAGCACAGCAGCAGTACACCAATGGAGGTGCAGATAGAGGCACAAGCGCCTCACACAAATCCCTCAGAGGCTAAGTGTTGAGAGAGGGAGAGGGCACAAATCCCAAGGTAGAGCAAAACCCTCCCTCATCTCTCTCTCTGATTCTCTTCCCTTTCTCTCAACTCAAACCTGGGTAAGTAGTACCAGGTAATTAGGCGTGTAATCAGATCCAGTGATCCAAGCTCATTGACGTGGGGTAGTGAGCGAGGAATGAGCACACTTGCAGTGAGTGGGACCTCACCTTGTGTGCTGAGGTGATAAGCCTCTATCAAAAATTCCCTTTATTCGCTGCAGCAGGCTTCAAAATCCACGATGTGGGACTATTGTCCCAGCTATTCTTCGTGTACAGCCATGGATGAAGGTCTCTCTGATCGAGGTTGAAGGGGGCACCTGCTGCTGCAATTGAAGACATGGAAGTGATCCTGGGACTAGTTCGCAGTGCCTGGAAGTGGCAGCGTGGAGGAATTTAGTCAGGGAACTGTAGACAGAGCCGGAGAAGGTGGTGGCCAAGATGGAGCTCCAGCGTAGACCCGACATAGAGAATACGGCCTATCAGCCCTGTCAGAATTGCTCAGGAGGATCGCTTAAGTGTGGCGAACGTGCTGGTGGTAAGGTGTGTGTGTGCGTGGTGAAGTTGACGAAGGTGCGTGAAGGTGGTGGAGTTCGGTAGGGTGTTCTGGTGGTCAATAGCTCTGATGGTGTGAGGGGTTTTGGTCACGAGGATGCAATGGTGCTTTTGGAAGTTGTGGTGAGGTGATTGGTGCTGTGTAGCGGGCGTGCGAGCTCGCCAGACATACGCCAGCGCTCTGGAAGGCAGAGGTGGTATGGGTGATGTAGTGTGCAAACCTAAGTTCTACGGATGTAGGAAGTGTCAAGGGAAGGAGAGAAGTCAAAGGAGGATGTTTACGGATGAAGAGAGAGCGAGTGTGATGCCAGCTATGATTGGCCAGTGTCAGAGACCAAGAGGGCTTTGGAGAGGGGGACGACGACGTCTGAAGCGGGAAACTCCTAGCAGGTATGGAGAGGAGCGGACGATGGAGAGGAATAATTTCCCTAGCCTATGGTATGTGGCAGAGGGCAAAGAAGCTGGAGAAGGAGGGTCGTTGGAGCAAAGTGGAGCAGGTTGGAGGTCAGAGGAGAAGAAAGGTTTTTGGCCTTAAAATTTGCTAAAGATCACAACCTTGCAAGGGGATCCTTTTAAAGACCTCAAGAATAGCTCTAAGCTTGGGAAGAATCTTGAAGAGCTTGAGGTTTCAGTGGATAAGATCCTCAAAATTTCTCTTATTCGTTTGATCTGTGAGGCTCGAATTATGGTTTGAGAGATGGTGCAATCGATTAAGAAGGTCCTCAGGAACATTCCCTCCAAATTTAGAGGGATACGGTTGAGAAATCAGAGAGTAATCTCTAATTGAAGGTTGGATGCTTTGGGTTCCCACTGGCAATGGTGGTAGGGACCTCTTTGAAGAGAACGACAAGAATTTGGGGGCCTTTTTGCAAAGATTTTCGAAAGCTAGGGTTTAAGTGAATGAAATAGAGATTTAAAGGATTGAGATCAAACTAGGTCAAAATGGGCTCTGATTGGGCCCAAAATTCGGTAAAATCCTAATTTAAACCCAAGGAATCTAATGGTGAAGTCCAATTCCAGTTTTGACTACGTTTGATAGGGAAATTTGCATAGAAACCAAAATTAGGGTAGAATTTCGTTTGCGACTCTATTCAAGGTCAACATGGGTTCAGATGGTCAAACTAAGGGTACCAAACCTGTTAGAATATTTTTCTATGAATTTTAGGAGGTTTAGATGAATTTTATCCAGACCAAAACCTATTCAATGTAAGGTCTGAAATTAGGGTTTTGGTGCTATTGCGGTTCTTAAAATGCGTGAAACCCCATTTCTCTCTATATGGACCCACTCATTGGACATTGATGCTCATTTAACCTTTAAATAACCCCTGAAAAACCCCATGGTTAATCTGTATTTATGATATGCTATTAAAATTGTAGAATTAACCCTGATTTCCTATTTTCCTCTCGAAACAGAATGACAAGGAATTACGACCCTCAGATGATTATGTAGGAACATTTATCCATCCAATCTAACTAAAAGTGGCTAGTTAGGGCCTATGATGGTGTTCCCATTGATAGAGGGAGTTTCACTTAATTAAAATAGCAATAGAATGATACGTCATTGTAATTAATGTGGTGGAAATCTCTCAATCAAAGATTAAAATAGATATGAATTTAAACCAAGAAAAGGATGTCGTATCCACAGGGAGGAACATATTAATAAGTTCACAAAATATTTTTCCTTTGTATTTGTTCAATCATGTGCGCAATCCATGTTCAAATCTGATGCGAAACAAGGCGAAAAGAAGGAATACGTAATAATTTAGAAATGTAGGGGTACGAATGTAATTTTCCTTTCATGAAATAACATGTAATGGCAAGTAACATAATCGTATTTTAAGACATGGGGTTTCACTTTTAGGTCATGTGAGTGTCTGGATAAGATTTTATGCATTTATCAACCTCCACATATAAGAGTTAAGTGCATGAAAGAAATACTATAACACTTAAGGGCATGCATGCAATTTCACTCAAAAATACTAATCAACTAAATATTGCAATAGTGTTTTTGGCATTGGCACGAATGGTAAATTTTAATGTCACCAAAAACAGAGGAAATTTCCTCTCTCCTCTTTGCGTGCGTGAAGGCTTGGTGCCGGCCGATCGAGGCCCGGCAACAGTGTGTGGGAGAGAGGTGATCGCGATGGCAGAGTAGGCACGGTTGGAGGTGGCCAGTGGCGATCAGCCAGAGGGCTTGACGCCGGTGGAGGTGGCTGTAGGAGAGGATGCGGGCTGTTGTTGTCGCATGTGCGCGTGGCTAGGCGTCGCAATCGGCTGACCGTTGGTCACACGAGGGGTGCATCGCGAGTAGAGAAGTTGGGCAGGCTGGAGGCACGCGCTGGTACCGTGCGTGGAGAAGAGATGAGGTGCGCACCGGTTGCCTACTGTGCGTGGAGGCAAAACGATGAGGCACGTGCTGCTGCTGTTGGTTGTGTGGTGTGCACGTGCCGCTGCTGCAGAGAAGCAGAGCAAGAAGAAGACAGAGAGGCACAGGTGCACACTGCTGCGTGGGAGAAGATGGAGGTGCCGTTGCTGCGTGCGGTGTGGGGACAGACCCCACCCTTGTGGTGCATTGCACACACAAGGGTGAAGATGGAGGCATGCATAGGGGAGAAGATGGAGGCACACACAAGGGCACTATTGCGCAGAGGGGAGATGGAGGCGCACATTGCTTGGAGAGGGTTGAAAGGGGCCACAGTGCAGGATCTCTTCACGGTGCATGCAGGGTGTTCCCACTGGTGCGTTCCCAACCTCTTTTCCAAGAGCACCCCCCTACCACTTTTATCTCCTCCCCCATCCGTTCCTCTTCCCTGGTGCAAGTCAAGGGATTTTAAATCCCTTACTAAAATTGGCCGCATGTTGAGAGGTGGATTTGTTGAAGCCAGTCGGCTGTTGGGGGGGGGGGACTTGCAAAATTATTCCTCTTCCTTTCTCTTTCTCGATTATTTGTTAACTCTTAAATTAGCCTGATGGAGTGGATCAAGTGGAGGAGATGCATAGGGTGCGCTGTGTGTGAGATCTGCATGAAATACAAAATAATTACACAATAAGTTATAGAATGCAATAGAATAGATGTAAACTTAAGTAATGATACATGCAATCATTCTATGACCTAATGTAGTTATTAACAAACATAAAATGTAAGAATAAAGTTAACTTAGGCGTAACAATAGTCCATTAAAATGGACTCATCAAATACCCCCATGCTTAAGATTTGCTAGTCCTTAGCAAAAATGAAAAATAATAGAAGTAATCAGAAGATTTCTTCTTTTCTTATTTCAAACATTTAGAGATCCATATAAATGTGAAGTGATAATAGCCTAGACAACAGATCCAAGTGAAAAGCCAATTCGCATTGGAAGTTCGTACTTCACCCTTGGTAAATATTTCTGTCAGGATAGGAAACTACTTCCCTTGGAGATAAAGCAGAAGATAATCTGTAATTTGACCCTAGCTTTTGGCTTAGGTAGGAGATATCGAGTTGAGTGGATTTATATTTGGTGGCACACACTCATCTGGTGCTACATGTAATCTAGTACTACAGACTCTAGATCTCTAGACTATTAAACAAGTCAACTCAGAGAGAGGCTAAACAACTGTGCTCTCTTGATGTTCCTTGGCGTGTACTCTTTTCTTTCTTTTCTTTCTGAGATCATAAACCTTGCCAGATTTAGTAAGTGTACTCACTGTTTGGTGGCCTCACATGGCATTCATACTTCAATTAAAGTCCTAATAACTCTACAACTAAGTTAGAGTCCTCAGCCAGTATTCGGGTGATCAGAAATACTGAAAGGTAGGTATGGGTCATATTTGGTGGATCACGATAGGTGTTTTTGTTGCCTTAGAAACAATGTTACGAAGATAAAATTATAAACTTGAACTCTTTTTTTTTTCTTCTCTCTCTCTTCTTTTTTTTTCTCTCTCTCTCTTTTTAATATAATTGTTTCTTCATTTTTTTTCTTTTTCTTTCTTTATAAATCAACATAACACAACACAGATTTTTATTTATGAGGCATTATTAGGGATGATGATGGTCAAGAGGATATTGTGTGGCTTATTTCGTGGAAGTGCCTATTCTCAGCACCGGGAAGGAATGGATAGGACAGGTGTATTTCTGACCTTTAACACTATTACCCTCCTTCAGCTGAGGACTCTATGAAGGACGGTCATAACCATCCACCAAAGTCATAGCTTTATTAAGACTCAATCTCTATGTATTTGCCTTATTTGGTGACTCTTAGAAATTCACACAATGTACGCACACAAGAACAGAGAATGAAAACTATGCCTAACTCTGAGGTATCATCATCTAATTGTCCAAAACTTAAGAGTCCTTGCAATAGACTTAGCGCACCAATAATCTCTCTACTTTCTTCTCACAAATATGAGGTGGATCTACTAGAAGATAGTATGCCTGACTCCCTATTAACTGTCCAAGGGTTCAGTAGACTAAAAATTCTTATTGGTTTTCTTCAAATATCCATTACCCAGTCTACGTGCAAGTGAAGTAAATGTACTGGATTCTAAACTTAAGAAACAATTTAAGAAGAAAAATCTTTAATGACACTTCTATGACAAAGATGTTTTGCTAGGGACTAACCAATTCAGCTCAAGAAAATAAGAGTTTTTTTTTATGTCCTAAATGTATGCAAATATTTATAAATGCTATAAACATTCTCAGGTTATATCCCCCCATGCCTAAGACTGACAATGTCCTCATTGAAAAAAAGTAGACAAAGAAGAATATCACCTGAGGTGGAGAATGGGAGGAGCTAAGGCTCCTCAAGAAGAAGTGCATCCAAAACTTGACCATCTAAAATAATAATATAAGGTTTAAGTCACTGGCCATTTACCTTAAAGCTCGCACCAAAAGTAGGGTTACGAATTTCTATAGCTGGAAAGTATTGATAACAATGTATGGTCCATCCCAGCGGGACTTGAGCTTTTCTGGAAATAATTTAAGTCTGGAATTGTAAAGCCAGACCCAATAGTTGGGCTCAAAAGTCTTCCTAATAATGTGCTTATCATGGAAGACCTTTGTACGTTGCTTGTAAGTTTGAGAAGTTTCATAGGCTTCATTACGAAGCTCCTCAAGCCTACTTAACTCTAACATACGTGCCTTTCCCACTTTATCCAGATTCAATTTAACATTTTTAATAGACCAATAGGCTTTATGTTGGATTTCAATGGGAAGATGGCACGCTTTTTCGTAGACAAGACGGAAAGGAGACATGCCCAAGGGAGTCTTATACGCAGTTCTGTAGGCCCAAAGAGAATCATTTAGTTTTTTAGACCAATCCTAACGATCAAGCCTGACATTTTTTTCTAAAATTCGCTTAATCTCCCTATTAGATACTTCAACTTGTGCACTCATTTGGGGATGGTAAGGTGTGGCTATCTTGTGGTTGACTCCCAAATTTTGGAGTAGTCTTGTGAAGTGTACGTTCTTGAAGTGAGGTCCTCCATCAGTTATGATCGTCCTTGGGCACCCGTACCGAGAAATGATATTAGCCTTGACAAAGCCCAAGACCACGGAATGGTCATTGGTTCGCGTGGGTATGGCTTCTATCCATTTCGATACATAGTCCACAGCCACAAGGATGTACTCATATTTGAAGGACATAGGAAAGGAACCCATGAAGTCGATGCCCCAAATATCAAAGATCTCAATAGGGAGGATAGGTTGCTGGGGCATCTCATCCCTTTTTCTAATGGTTCCTGTTTGCTGGCAACATAGACATGCATCCACATACGTATGTGCATCTCGGAATAATGTGGGCCACCAAAAGCCAGACTGAAGAACCTTATGGGCAGTCTTCTTCCCACTAAAATGTCCCCCACAATGGAGGTCATGGCAGACACTCAGAACACTTTGTTCTTCACCAGGGATGCAACGGCGAAAAAGCTGGTCAGGGCCTACTCTAAAAAGCTCGGGTTCCTCCCAGTGATAAAATTTAGCATTAGCAAGAAACCTATCTCGCTTCTGCTTGTCCCAAGTACTGGGGGTAATGCCTGTGACCAGATAGTTCATTATGTCAGCGAACCAAGGAGTTTTAGCCTCCACGACCATCAGAGACTCATCAGGGAATGTCTCTTGAATACCACCATCAGGGTTTGATGCCTTAATAGGGATCCTAGACAGATGATCTGCTACCACATTCTCAACTCCGTTCTTATCTTTAATTTCCAGGTCAATTGGAGTAGCAGAATCCAACGAATTAGGCGAGGTTTGGTGTCCTTTTTAGCAAGAAGATGCTTTAAGGCAGAATGATTAGTGAACACCACAACCTTAGATCCCAAAAGATAAGATCAAAACTTTTCCGAACAAATACTATAGCAAGAAGTTCCTTTTTAGTGATCGTGTAGTTTTGCTGAGGATCCATAAGGGTCTTGCTAGCATAATGCAGCACATGAGGTTTACTATCAACCCTTTGACCTAAGACCGCTCCCACTGCAAAATCAGAAGCATAGCACATTAGCTCAAACGGGAGGGTCCAATCTGGTGCTTGGAGAATCGGTGTGGTAATAAGGGCTTTCTTTAAGACTTGGAAAGCCTCGCCACATCTATCATCAAAATCGAAGGAGACATCCTTCATTAACAGGTCGCAAAGTGGCTTAGAGATTTTACTAAAATCTCTAATGAAGCGCCTATAAAATCCAGCATGGCCAAGGAAAGATCTAACTTGACCAACATTGGCGGGCAATGGAAGCTTAGAGATGGAATCAATTTTTACGGTGTCCACCTCTAATCCTCTCTCAGAAACTATATGCCCTAACACAATGCCCTGCTGGACCATAAAGTGGCTTTTCTATCAGCTAAGCACCAGCTTTTCCTCTTCGCAACGGGTTAAGACTTTATCAAGGTGCGAAAGGCATAGGTCAAATGACAAGGCATAAATGGAGAAGTCATCCATGAAAATTTCAACGAACTCATCGATAATATCAGAAAAGATAGCCATCATACAACGTTGGAAAGTGGTAGGAGCATTACATAACCCGAATGGCATTTAATGGAACGCAAATGTCCCATACGAACTCGTGAAGGTGGTACGCTCCTGATTGTCAGGAAAAACAACTATCTGATTATACCCAGAGTACTTGTCAAGAAAACAGAAGTCCTTATTCCCCGCCAGTCGTTCCAAAATTTGATCGATAAATGGTAAGGGGAAATGGTCTTTCTGGGTAGCCGTGTTCAAATGGCGGTAATCAATGCAGACCCTCCAGCTATTTGAGGGTCTAGTGGTCACCAGCTCTCCTTGGTCATTATCCTCCACAGTGATTCCTACCTTTTTGGGTACTACATGAATAGGACTGACCCATTTACTATCTGAAATGGGATAGATAATCCTTACATCCAGCCATTTCAGAATCTCCTTTTTAACAACCTCCCGCATATTTGGGTTTATCCTTCTCTGCATGTCTCGGAAAGGTTTCACGGACTCGTTCGTGTATATATGATGCATGCAAAGAGAGGGATCAACACTCTTAATATTAGCAATTGACTAGGAAATTACTTCCTTGTGCCTTTGTAAACACTCAAGTAGAGCTCCCTCCTGCGATTCAGATAATGCAACGAGATAATAACGGGGAGCGTGTCATTAGGGCTAAGGAAAGCATATTTCAATGTGCTCGGGAGGGGTTTCAACTCCAACTTAGGAGCCTTTTGGATTGAGGGTTTAAGTTGAGATGTCCCCACCTCAGGTAGCGGATCTACCTTCACGGTCCAGGGTGGGGACAGAGACTCTGTGTGTATCCCTAGCATCTCTTCTAATTTAGGCATTTCCCTTTTAGTTTCTTTAATAATTGGAGGATGGTCCTTAGATATGACCTTTTGAAGGGGATC
Organism: Thalassia testudinum; assembly: GCA_037157565.1. Classification (NCBI taxonomy): domain Eukaryota; kingdom Viridiplantae; phylum Streptophyta; class Magnoliopsida; order Alismatales; family Hydrocharitaceae; genus Thalassia; species Thalassia testudinum. The sequence goes on along the minus strand of JAZHRO010000025.1, from coordinate 19,749,810 downwards.
TCTACATAGGAGTGCTGGAGTAGTCTCTTCAATTATTTCATCAACGACCTCAATCTGAGAACAATCTTCAAATCCAGATTGCTTGTAGGTATCAAAAACATTCAACCAGATCTTCTTGTTCCCAAAGCCCATTTTAAGTGCCCCTGATCTACAACTGATAGAGGTGTTGGTTGTGGCCATGAAGGGGCATCCCAGAATAATGGACGGCTTTGTGGGCTTATTAAAGGGGTCAGTATCAAACAATAGAAAGTCAATAGGGAAGAAGAAGTCCTCCACTCTCACAAGGACATTTTCCAGCAATCCCCGTGGTGGCTTAAGTGATCTGTCTGTGACCAGGAGGATGATTGGACTAGGCTTTAACTTGCCTCCTCCCAAAAGGTCGTAGATAGAGCTCGGTAAAATGTTCACCCCCGCACCAAGATCGAGCAGAGCCTCGTCAATGTGTTGGTTACCTATAACCACTAAAATATATGGGGCCCTTGGGTCTTTCATTTTGGGGGTGTTCCATGTTGGAGAACCGAGCTAACATAGTTAGGCAGGATGACCTTGGTTTGGACCTATTTCCTAGATTGGCACTTTTGGGTGCACAGGTCCTTCAGAAACTTGGCATAGGGCAGGATCTGTTTGATAGCTTCCAATAGAGGCAAGTTAATCTGGACTTGCCTAAAAGTGTCCATAATCTCCTCCATCCTATCCTTGCCTCTAAGAGAGCCAACAGAAGATTCCCCAGGAGTAGATAGGTGCTTTGGATAGGGCACCCTTGGCCTCTGGGTAGAGGGGTCGTCATGGTGGGAGAGGGGTGGTGGAAGGATGACATCCTCATTGTGGGTGATTTCAAGCGAGGGAGAGCATTATGGCTCTTCCTCAGTGGAGATGGAGGTCGGGTCAAGTGTAGAAGGGGAATTCTGAGACGTAACAATAGGAGTGTTATTAGGCTTATCAATCTTCTTTCCACTCCTCAGCATGGTCACCACTTGGGCATGCTCCCTAAATATGACCCCCTTGCCCTTAGGGTTCTCCTCAGAAGAGCTAGGTAGCTTCCTTGGATCACATTGCCTAACTGCCTCAGTAAGATGACCAATTTGGGATTGCATATCAATAATCATCTTATTCTGAGATTAGATGACCATATTCTAATGCTCTTGCATTGCTATCATCATGGCTTTAAGTTCATCCATCTCAGAGGGCTTATTCTGAGGAGGGTTTTCATAAGATGGTTGGTATATGGGTTGGGGAGGTAAGGGTCTTGTATTCCCTGAGTTAGAAGCATCACCTTACTTCCAAGAGAAGTTTGGATGGTTCTGCCACCCCAGATTATAGGTATTGGGATAAGGGTTATTGCGAGGAGGAGGGCGGAAACCTTGGGCCACGTTCAAGTCGGCCTGAATCAACTTAGGGAATTGATTTGCCTGATGGCACTCCGCAGTGGCATGAGTTGTGCTTTGGCAAATGGAGCATTCTCTTGAAGCCTGAAAGATAGAGGATGCTTGCGGGTTCATGTCGGGGTTTGCTAAAAGCCTATCAAAGCTTTTATTCAATAATTGAATTTGATAAGCCAAATCTTGAGAAGCCCCAACTTCATGGGCCTCTATCTTCCTCTACAAGATTGATGGTTTTCTTTCTTGATAGGAAGAGGACAAATGTATGGAGTTGTCGCTTAATGTTTCAAATAATGCCTGGGCTTCATCCTTAGTTCTAGTCATGAAGGTTCCTGCACAAGCTGCATTGATGGTTTGCCTATGCCTTTTAGATAATCTGTTATAGAACCTTTCGACCAACCGCCATCTTGGCACCTGATGGTGGGGGTATAACCTAAGAAGGTCATTAAAGTGCTCCCAAGTCTCGTGAAATTGCTCCCTTCCTGCTGAGTAAAACCCATAATCTCTCTTCTGTAATGGTTGGTCTTACTCATAGGAAAATACTTTTTCAAAAATTCTCCCTTAAGGGTGGCCCAATCATTTACCCTTGCATCGAGGGTATGATACCAGTGCTTGGCCTTATCCTTTAGGGAGAATGGAAATAGAGTCCTCATCAGGGCTTCATCGGTAAAGCCTTGGAGCTTCATCGTGGAACAGACCTCGGTGAATTCCTCCAAATGCCAGTAGGGATCCTCCCTAGTAGTACCATAAAAGGAGGGCAACAAAGATATGGTACTACTCTTGATCTCATATGGATTATCCTCTACCGGTCGTCTTAGTGCTTGTGCGGGTTGGTTAGTTGGAATAAAATAGTCCCTCAGGGTCCTTTGTTGATTTGCTCCTTGATCAGCCATGCCTTCTCTTTTCTCTCCTAGGTAAGCTCTCCTAAGAATTCTCTCAGGCTCAGGATCAAACACTAGACTACCCTCAAGAGAGCATCTACCAAGCATACAATATCAATCACAATTCAAGTTCTTATTGATTGAGTAAGTGAGACCTCCACTCCAAAGATAGGTTAAAAGGTCAAGGCTTATCCCTCCATTCCCACGTAAGTGGTATAAGAGGGTTGATGACTTGAAATCTTAACCTTCTTTGATGCGGAGGTAGAATTGGTTGATATAGATGGCCAAACAAGTTATTCACTGCAATTACGTGATTTAATTCAACCTTCGAGTGCCCTAGGACCTATACTTTGCTTAGATGATACTCCCAGGTGATCAAGTGAGAAGTTACTCCAAGGACGAACAAAGGGATGCAAGTAGGGCGAACCCTTCCTTTGGGGCGATGCATATGCGATGCCCCTTAACTACCCTTTTGTTCCTTTAAGGGGTGTCCCCCTCCGTGAAGTATCAAAACATTTGGTCAAAAGATAGTATCACCACCACAAAGCACGATAGGAGGGTCTGCACCGATAAAGAGATTGGTGCTTATAGCCATAAGGGATTGAGCCTTAGTGTGGTGCCTAATGTGCGTGCTCAGTGTCAGAAGTATGCATCACACCGTAAAACCTTTTTATATATATACATATATTTTGAAAATGCAGACAAGTCCCTTAGAATCAGATCAAATGTGAATTGATTTTAAGGTTGAATCTGATTATCAGTCCCACTTTTAGTTAGGTGACCACTGAATTAGTAAATTCAATCAACTTGGTGGTCTTGAATTTTAATTTGAATGCAAATGCGTGAATAGGAGCTGGATGCAAAAGTTAGAAAGGTGTACCTGTCTCTAGCAATCTTCGTGCCAATATGCTTGCAATGAAACAATGAGATCTAATGTGGTGGTCAATCATCCCCAAATGCACGCACCTAAGGGCATGCAACTCCTAAATAGGCAGCTCGATATTTTCTTTTGTTCGTTTTAAAGGCAAGCAAGCAGAAAATGGAATCACACACACAGAAAAATGTAAACCCTAGTAGCTAAAGAATGTGGGGACAGAGCCCCAAAAATTCAGCCCTAATTACTACAAGGGTGAGAAGACAGAAATAAAATTTGTGACGAAGGAGAATCCCCTGTGAAAGCGAGATCCAGATCTCTTGCGTCTTCTCCTCATGTAGGCTTAGCTCGAGGTTGATGTCGCCGCTCTGTTGTGCCTGTCGCCCTATCAGATTCGTTGCACAAAAAGATAAAGAATGATCAGATAATTGCGCAACTCAAAATACTAAAAAATAATAAAGTGAATCTATTGCCTCCTTGGCAACGGTGCCATTTGATAGAGAGAGTTTCACTTAACTAAAATAGTAATAGAATGATACGTCATTGTAATTAATGTGGTGGAAATCTCTCAATCAAAGATTAAAATAGATATGAATTTAAACCAAGAAAAGGATGTCGTATCCACAGGGAGGAACAGATTAATAAGTTCACAAAATATTTTTCCTTTGTATTTGTTCAATCAAGTGCGCAATCCGTGTTCAAATCTGATGCGAAACAAGGCGAAAAGAAGGAACACGTAATAATTTAGAAATGCAAGGGTACGAATGTAATTTTCCTTTCATGAAATAACTTGTAATGGCAAGTAACATAATCATATTTTAAGACATGGGGCTTTCTCTTTTAGGTCATGTGAGTGTCTGGATAAGATTTTATGCATTTATCAACCTCCACATACAAGAGTTAAGTGCATGAAAGAAATGCTATAACACTTAAGGGCATGCATGCAATTTCACTCAAATATATTAATCAACTAAATATTGCAATAGTGTTTTTGGCAATGGCACGAATGGTAAATTTTAATGTCACCAAAAACAGAGGAAATTTCCTCTCTCCTCTTTGCACTCGTGAAGGCTTGGTGGCCGGCAACCGAGGCCTGGCGGTGGTGCGTGGGAGAGAGGTGTTCGCGATGGTGGGGTAGGCGTGGCCAGAGGTGGCTGGTGGCGGTCAGCTGGAGGGCTTGACGCCGGCGGAGCTGGCTGCAGGAGAGGACACGGGCTGCTGCTGTCGCATGCGTGTGCGGCTAGGCGTCGCGGCTGGCTGATTGTTGGTCGCACGAGGGGTGCGCCGCGCGTAGAGAAGTTGGGTAGGCTGGAGGCTCGCGCTGGTGCCGTGAGTGGAGAAGAGATGAGGCGCACGTTGGTTGCCTGCTGTGCGCAGAGGTGAAACGATGAGGCACGCACTGCTGCGTGGGAGAATATGGAGGCGCTGCTGCTATGTGCGATGTGGGGATAGACCCCACCCCTGTGGTGCGTTGCGTGCACAAGGGAGAAGATGGAGGCACAGTTGTTGCATCCGGTGTGGGGACAGACCCCACCCCTATGGTGCATTGTGCGCACAAGGGAGAAGATGGAGGCGCGCATAGGGGAGAAGATGGAGGTGCTCACAAGGGCACTGTTGCACGGAGGGGAGATGGAGGCACGCGCTGCTTGGAGAGGGTTGAAAGGGGCCAGAGTGCAGGTTCTCTTCATGGTGCGCACAGGGTGTTCCCAGTGGTGCGTTCCCAACCTCTTTTACAAGAGCACCCCCCTGCCACTTTTATGTCCTCCCCCATCCGTTCCTCTTCCCCGATGCAAGTGAAGGGATTTTAAATCCCTTGCTAAAATTGGTTGCCTGTTGATAGGTGCATTTGTTGAGGCCAACCGACCGTTTGGGGGGGGGGGGGCCCAAATTCTTTTCACAACCCTAGTCTCTTGCAAAATTATTCCTCCTCCCCTCTCATTTTCTCGATTATTTGTTAACTCTTAAATTAGCCTGATAGAGTGGATCAAGTGGAGGAGATGCATAGGGTGCACTGTGTGCGAGACCTGCATGAAATATAAAATAATTACACAATAAGTTATAGAATGCAATAGAATAGATGTAAACTTAAGTAATGATGCATACAATCATCTTATGACCTAATGTAGTTATTAACAAACATAAAATGTAAGAATAAAGTTAACTTAGGCATAACAATAGTCCATTAAAATGGACTCATCATCCATCATACCCCCATGCCTAGCTTTTGCTAGTCCCTTAACAAAATCCTATGAATCAAACCAGGTCTTTAAGTCGGATGTAACCATCAGGATGCCCTACTAAGCCACATCTCTAGAGATCAGATCAAAATACCAACAATAGGCCTAAAGGTACTCAGGTACTAGCCAAGATCCAGACTTAACCAGCTTCAGCTTGAGTCTACTATGAAGGTTTCTAAGGCCCACAAAGACTATCTAGAGGTTCATTGACCTCAATGGTTAAAGCACCTGTGAGTAAACATATCATGTCCAGGTTCAGTTTGCTAGTGCATTTTTGTAAGAGAGAGATAGAGAAAAATTTTTCATTGAGTTTTTTCTCTTTTCCTTTTTTATTTTTCCTAAATCTAGCCTCGGATTGGCCCTAAACATGGTCTGTATCAGATTCCTTGTCCCCACCACCAATCCTCAAAGGGTCCCTGGCTTTCGATGTTTCAGGATAACACCGCCCATGGCAACACTCAGAACTCTAGCTTTTGACACTTCGGGATAGTGCTGCCCATGGCATTCTATAGCTAAATTCAGGCCCTGGCAATCAACATTTTGGGATAATCCCACCCATGGCACCTGAACCAGCACAAGGTGCTTACATCCCCCAAGTAGGATATTTAGATATCTTAGGAGACAAGTACCAAGGAGAGGATATGTTATTATGCGTCTTCGAGGGGAATTTCCCACCTCTCCGCATCAGGAACTCATTCAATCAACTTGTGTCTTTGAGCCACTCGTACGCTAGATCTTCGAGACAACTTTTTAGAATAGAACACTTTTGGCATGCTTTCTTTACTAAGCGCACTGAATCAGACTGGTGTGCGATTTAGGGTGCTTAGGTTACCAAGTCCTACAAACCAAAGGGTAGGCAATGGGGTTGAATAATCCCTAAGGCTTAGATCTACTTCATTAGCTTCGCACTTTCCTCAACCTCTTGAGAACTAATTCGGATCTTAGCGAATACATGAGTTTTTAATCCCTAAAACAAGCCTAAGAGGCCTAAGATCAGTGCTCGTCACTCATCTCCTAAGTTTTAGCCTTCCAGGTCTTAATTCATCATCCGATCCAGCCTAGAAGTTAGGTAAATTTCATACTCAATTACAAGGGACTATTTCATTTTCTTTCTTTTCTCTTCTCCTCCTCAATTATTTTTCATTCAGCTCAAATTGACCTCTCTATTCCTCTTTTTTTCTTTTGAATGAACCCTTCCATGCATTGATTTTCACAACATTTTGCACTTTAATACCCCCCCATGCCTAAGATTTGCAATGTTCTTATTGTAAATTAGGTGGGTTCGAGTTCAGTTCAGATCGTACATTAGAATAGGTGAGTGGTGAATGGGTCAGACTAACCGTTGCAGACAATTTCCAGTTCTGATACAAGTATTGAAGGTGGAGTCAGCTATTCTAATGAACAAACCCTAAAGTGCAATAAGATTTTAGTAAAGTGATAGGTCAGAAGGGTTTCGATTTTTTTTTCAAAGATGATGTGGTGCCTCCCATTAAGCGCTAAGTTTGATGCCATCAGTTGGGTGCAATGAAGCTCAGGGAGAATGGAGATCAAAAGATATAGTAGCCAGATTCGAGTTGGTGAGTTCGAAGAATGGTTTGAGTCTCTGACCATTTACGACAAAAGGTTCTAATTCATGGCTGAGTTCGCTGATTTTGACAGCTCGATTTCCGAACACTCGTCTCAGAAGGAATGGTCGAATCCATTTTGATCTGAGTTTTCTTAGGAAGAGCTTGAGTTTGGCATCAAAGAGTTGCACTTTTTGATCGAAATGAAAAGTTTTCCACGAAATGTGCTTATCATGGAAGTTTTTGACCTACTCTTTGTAGATTTGCAAGTTCTCATACACGTCATTGCGTAGTTCCTCGATCTCATTAATTTGCAACCGACGATGGATTCCAGCCTCCATGTGATCCAAATTGCATTTCCGTACTACCCAATAGGCTCTATGCTCCATTTCTACGGGGAGGTGACATGCCTTCCTGTACACGAGTCTGAAGGGAGTCATTCCTAACTAGGTCTTATGAGCAGTCCTATAAGCCCATAAGGCTTCTGGAAGGTAGACAGACAAGTCCTTCCTATTAGGTCGGACAGTAACTTGAAGGATCTTCTTAATTTCCTTGTTGGCTAGCTCAGCCAATCCATTTGTCTGGAGGTGATATGGAGTAGAAATATGATGCGACACTTCATACTTTTTCATCAGGGACTGAAAGTGCACATTTACAAAGTGGGTCCCTCCACCAAAGATGATAGCTCGTGGAACACTGAACCGAGAAAAGATTTGTTGATGAATGAATTTGATCATGACTTTTGATCATTGGTTCGGGTGGGGATGGCTTTGATCCATTTGGACATGTAGTCCACAGCTAGGAGAATGTACTCAAAACCATCATATTTTGGGAAGGGACCCATGAAATCAATCGCCCAGATATAGAAGATTTCACAAATGAGAATTGGTTGTAAAGGCATCATCTCACGATGGCTCATGCTGCCTAAGGTCAGGAAATGAGTGCATGCCTTACAATAATCGTGTGCATCTTTGAAAATCATGGGCCAATAGAAAATGCACTGGAGGGCTTTTGCTATGGTTTTGTGTCCAGAGAAGTGACCACTGCAGGCCTGGTCGTGGCAGAAGGACAAAATGCCACTGATCTCTGATTCCGGAACACCTCTTCTAATGATTTGATCAGCAACAATGAGGAATAGGTACAGATCTTCCCAAATAAAGTATTTGGCATCTGAAAGTAATTTGTCTTCCTTGGCCCCTGGCTAATCAGATGGAATCTAATGTGATGCCAAATAGTTCACCATATCAACATACCAAAGAAGTTCCATATCAACTGTCAGGAGGTGCTCATTCGGAAAATGCTTCAAGATAGGTTCGAAAGGGTCAATGATTGAAGAAGGAAGATGAGATAAATGGTCAGCTACTGCATTCTGCTTTCCCACCTTGTTGCGGATTTCAAGATCGAATTCTTGCAACAGCAAGATCCTGTGGATTAATCTATGCTTCACATCCTTCTTCAAGAGTAAGTGCCTCACTGTAGTGTGATCCAAGTAAATGATGACGTGGGAACCCAAGAGGTATGACCTGAATTTCTCCATGCCAAATACTACAGGCAGTTGTTCTTTCTCCGCAATGGTGTAATTATGCTGAGCCTCATCCAATGTCTTGCTGGAGTAATATATGACTACCGATTTCTCATCAATTTTTTGACCCATCACAGCTACTACTACGTAGTCAGATGCATCACACATGATCTCGAAGGGTTGAGACCAGTCAGGAGATTGTAGGATTGGTGCTTGGGTGACTCGATCATGCAGGATCTCAAATGCGTGAACGTACTCACTTGATATGTCAAATGGTGTGTCCTTCGAAAGGAGATTCGTCAAGGGGCACGCGATCTTAAAGAAATCAGGTATGAATCGACGATGAAATCCAACATGCCCCAGGAACGATTTGATGTCTTTGACCGAGTTAGGCATAGGTAGTTTGGAAATCAAGTTCACCTAAGACTGGTCGACTTGGATACCTCTCTTAGAGATGAGGTGTCCAAGTACGATGCCCTTAGGAACTATGAAGTGACTCTTTTCCCAGGAGAGAACCAGGTTCTCTTTGATGCATCTCTTAAGGATCTGCACCAAATGCATGAGGCATTCATCGAAAGATTCACCAAATACCGAGAATTCATCCATGAAGACCTCAAGGTAATTGCCTACCATATTTGAGAATATGGCTAGCATGCACCGCTGAAAGGTGGCAAGTGCACTGAATAGCCCAAAAGGCATCCTGCGGAACACGTACGTATCATTGGGGTAGGTAAAGGTGGTCTTTTCCTGTTCCTTGGGATGAATTTCCACCTAATTATATCTGGAGTATCCATCCAAGAAACAGAAAAATCGATTTCCCACAGTTTCTTGAGAATCTAGTCAGTGAACAGAGGCAAGAAATGATCTTTCTTCATGGAGACATTCAATTTCCAATAGTCTATGTAAACTCTCCATGAATTCACAATGCGGGTCGGGATGGTATCTCCAGATTCAGTCGTAATCATGGTGAGCCCTACCTTTTTAGGCAGAAGTTTGGATCGAGCTCACACAGCAGCTATCAGAGATCGGGTAGATTATGCCAGCATCTAACCACTTGATGATCTCCTTCATGAACTCCTGCAGATTCAGATTGAGTCTTCTCTGCATCTCTTGAGATGGTCGTGAGCCCTCTTCAGTGTAGATACAGTGTGTGCAATACAAGGGACTTATACTAGTCAGATCATCGAGAGTCCATCCGATGGCTCTTTGATGCTGTTACAGAGTAGAAACTAGCTTTGTCTCCTGATCAGATGTGAGCTAGGAATTTATGATCACAGGAAATGTTCGATTGAAACCCAAGAAGACGTACTTTAGATGATCTGGGAGGTGCTTCAGTTCCATAACCGGGTTATCAGTAGCATGTGGGGTTCAGGATGGGCCTCTGAAAATAAAGTTGGAGCTATGCGTGAATCAGGATCAGCTTTAGGCTCCTCTACCGATGGGTCAAGCTCTTCTTGAGGTTGACGATCGGGGATATTGGGTTTTCTTCTATAATTGGGTCCTCAACCACAAAACTGATGTCGCATACTTCTTCAACTGCTCCACAGTTTATTCCTTTTTGGGGTAATGTCTTATTCCCAAATTTCAACTCGATCTAGCTCTCTTCACAGTTGATGTTTACCCTAGCTATGGATAAGAATGGTCTCCCTAAGATGATCGGTGTGTTCCTCAGATTTTAAGGGGTATCCATATCTAATACGATGAAGTCCACCAGGAAATAGAAATCTCGGATCCGTATTAGAACATCCTCAAGAATTTCTTTAGGTGACCTAATTGATCTGTCTGCTAATTGCAAGGTCACCTTAATTGGTTTGAGCTCGGTTTCCTCAAAGTGGTCTACTAGGGATGTATGGATCAGGTTTATTGAGGCTCCTAAATCCAATAATGCTCGATCGAATTCTAAATCACTGATTTTACAGGCGATCAAAGGGGTGCCAGGATCTTTTGTTTTTTGTGGGAGTTTGCTCAAAATGATTGAGCTGACTTGCTCAGACAAAATGATCAAACTCCCATCTTTGTTTTGCAGCTTACGCTTTGGTGTACATAAATCCTTCAAAAATCTCGTGTAAGTCAGTACTCGGTGGATCGCATCTATTAAGGGGACGTTTATCTGGACTTGCTTAAAGAGCTTAACTAGATCTTCCTCAAGTGCCACGGGTTTGGGTTTCCTCTTTCCCTTGGTTAAGGCCTCTGGAAATGGAACCTCTCTAGGTACCTCTAGAATTGATTCAAGCTCAAGATCTGGGATAGGAGTGTCCTAGATAACTATCTTAGGGTTAGGATGTGAGCTACCAGCGATCAGGTGGCTAGGATAAGGTGGATTTTGGGTCGATTTGCCACCACAGATGGTAACAAAATTAAGACCCTCCTGGTTTTGGTTCGGAGTCTACAAAATAGGTGATTGCTTCTGATATTCCGAATACGATGTCGAAGCCTCCATCCCATCGGGTGATGGAGCAGAAGGGGCCTGATAAACATAATGAGCTTGGCCCTGATTCAAGTTCATAACACACCTCTGGTTTGGCACATTGTTTGGATTCGGCAGAGGTTGAGATGGTAGAGGAACAGGCTAGCGAGACCCAGCCATCTGTGCGAGCTGATTTTGAACCTCTGTGATCTCATCTTTGTACTATTTCTGCATAGTTGCATTAGTCTTTTGGATGTCAGCCAAGGTTTGTAGAATCAGAGTCATGTGATCATCCCTTGGTGGCTCGGATTGGTAATGTGGGTTGGGCCTAGGCTGAGTGGGCTAATATGGGTGCAGGGCCTATGGTTGGGGTTGGAATTGAGATCTAGTGTTCTGATTATTTCCCAACCACATGAAATTAGGATGATTACGCCATCCAGGGTTGTAGGTATTGGAGAATGGATCATTTTGGATGGCCTGGAGATCCTCGTGGGTTCGAGGAACTCCAGAAAAGTCAGAGTACGAGGGTTCAAAGTTCCCTCAACTAGAGTAGGTGGGTCTAGAGTGTCCACCAAAACTGGGATCAGACGAGGGAGGATATGGGTCCATCCCTTGGTGAGAGTGGTGGTAAATGTTATGCATGACCTCCCAGCCTGAGGGCGATTGCGCATACATGTTTTGCTCTGCAACGGTGGCTCTCTGTAGATGTCGAGTCAATTCATCCACCTTTTTCTCGATGATTGAGACCTTATCCAAGCAACTAGCCACCAACTCCAAATCAACGGATCGGATAGGCCTCGAGTCTCATGCGCCCCCCACATGTTTGTCAATTCATGGGTGGTCGTCAATCGAACACACCCAGCGATTCATTGTTTATGGAGTTCTCGCACATGTTCTCGAGAATCTCCCAAATTGTATCTTCATGTTGACCCATGATGCTTCCACTACAGGTTGCATTGACAAAGAGCTTGATATCTTCATGGAGCCCATGGTAAAAAGACTGGACTTGTTCCCACTTAGGAACTCCGTGATGCAGGCATTTCCACATGAGATCCAAAAAGTGATCCCATGCCTCATGAAGTGGTTCTCGTGCATTTTGTGAGAAGTGCATGATTTAGTGCCTTAAAGTAGTTTTCCGACCAACGGGGAAGAATTTCTGTAAGAATTTAGTTTGAAGTTCCCCCATGTGTTGATTGGACGGGTTGGAGTCTGAAACCAATCGGCACTTTTATCCATGAGAGAGAAGGAGAACATCTTTGTGAGCAGGATGTCCCAATTTTGTATAGCAGGAACTAAGGTCTGGGCTAGATGTTTCAACTGCTTAATGTGCTGGAAGGGATCATCGGAGTTCAAGCCATGGAATTTAGGGATATAGCATGGATCATATTTGGCTTGAGTTCAACATCAAGCCCTCCAACTAGGATTTGTACTCTGGGCTCGATTTCCACCTCAGTGGGATTGTAGTGATCTCACATCTAAGGATGCAGCGGTGGATTGATGTGTGCATGGACTAGATCATTGAGGTGCTACAGCTGATTCTAGAAATCGAGGTCTTCTTTGTGATTCTCCATAGATGTGGATGGAGATCTAGGCTCAAAAGTAGATGAGTCGGAAGTGATATTGATGTAGACACATTTATTTAGGATAAAATGCCTATTTATGCATGTTCCTAGGCTACGATATGCTTCCATATTATAAATATTTCATAGCATGCATCATTCTGCATTTAGAGTAGTCTGTATAAATTATAGGTTAATTCATGTCCTTTGGTGGTCAGGAGAGAAGGATAATTATTTCGAGGTCATAGATTGACGATCCGACCATACAGATCTGATCAAGACGATGATCGGAGTCAATGTTTCTGAAATCATCTTGATCGGAATCCCGTACCAGCTTATGCAATTCGAGGAAGATCAACAGCCAAGGGACTAGGTGACACAATTCATAGTTTCAAACGACAAATTCGATCACATGCATGGATCCGGATCGATGATCGCAGCCCAACAGCGTGAAAATCGATCCGATGACTGTGGTCCCACCTATAGAGCATAAAAGATGTACAACCATGATGGCACCACGTGGCAACATCACAGTCGCCCAATATCAACTGCAACCCTTGCCTCACCTCGAAGGTGTTTCCACAGCGAGATCAGGCCTGTTGGATCGACATCCAACGACCCTAAGCTCACCACTTCACTGGCCTCAACCCTCTCATCAGGGCAGCCTTAATCTCGGTTGTTGGATTTCCATCCAATGGCTGAGATCAACTCCTCACCACGCCCGCAAAAGCATCCTCTTGACATAAAAGCACCCACAGTGCATTGGTCGTGAGACACATTCGCAACCCATGAGAACGAGTTCGAGCCCTGCTTGTGGTATTTCAATGCACCGCTGCGAACTCCACTCGATTAGAGCTGCGTGATCTTCATTGAATGGCACTAGCTTCTCCACATGGCACGATCAAACCAATACAGCCGGTACGCACGATGGCATGTGGAAGCCCATGCGTGATCGTACGGGCGATCAAGAGGTGCAATCTCTACGCATCCTCGACCACACGATCTCGATCCGAAGGCTCTCCTCCAACCATGCCTTAGCAGCTGTGCAGCGGATGCGCATGAGACCGGCAGCGGTGGTGTGTGCGAGCTTCAGTAATGTTTAGGGTGGATCTTCAGCGATGCCTTTCAATGTCACTAAATGCCCCATGCACAAATGTCTTCTCTCCACTATAAAAGGACCCCTACCCTTCCCATTCTTCTTCATCACTTCCTTTCTCTCCCTCACCACCTCCAAGGCTCTAGAGAGAGCTGATCTCAAGCTCGGAATGCTCCTCTAGAGTAGAAAACAAAGATTTTTCCTGCTTCTCATCCCCCTTTGTGGAGCATCCTGTGGCTATCCTCTCATAACTTCGGGAAGTAGAACCTCGCCATGACGTTGTCCTTCTCCATCCTCTTTCCTCCACCGTCGTTCTTCTTCCTCCACCATCTTCCAGGCAACATCAGAGCGAGTCATCCTCCAAGAGACCGTCGCGTGGGATTCTTCTCACCTTTATCTTTTATCGCTTTCTAGTTTAGTTGTAGTGTCTCGATTATATGCAACAAACACTTATTTTGAAAATATATGTGATTGTTTCTCTCTCTCTCTCTCTCTTCCTCTTATTTTGCAAGTAGATTAGTTAGATAAGGTTTTGTCGATTTAATCTCTTGCTTTATAAAATTACCAAAAAAATAACAAAACCCTAAAAACATCAAAAAGAAATAAAATCGAAAGTGCAGATTTCAAAACCAAACATTCGTCTCCCTGTGTTCTACCTGGGACTCACCTCGAGTTTCGGTATAAATTTTATTGGGTAGCAATTTTTGTGACTACAATGACAGTTTCTTCTAAAACCCTAATTTTCATTCGCGAAAACATGCTCATCATTTTGGCATCGTTGCCCGGGAGGCAATGCTCTTTGGTTTTTCTCGCATTTTTCCGCCTTAACTTTTGTCTCACTTGTTCTTTGATCTTACTGTGGTTGCAGGTACTCTTCCGAGGTGGGCTAGAGCAGTTAGATCGAAGAAAAGTGCAGATGAAGGTTCTATAAGTGCATCCCCACAACCCCCCCTAGATTCCATTCCATCAACTAATAACTCAAACTCAAATCAACTTAGCTGCTTTCATAAACCCTAGGTTAGATCTTGGTTGTTTGATTGTCACTTCACCTTACCTCACCCATTCACATAAATTAAAAAAATACAAAAAATTACACTTCTCTTTTTGTGGGATTAAACTTAAAAGAGACACACTTAAACATCCACAAATTTCTCGACCTAAGGCGCACAATCACATTCATTCTACTACTTAACCGAAATCTGACGTATGATCCAATACACCTTAACTCAACACACAAATAAGTGAGTAGAAATTTGATTAGGTTAAACATTTTTTGTGTGCCTTAATTAAGTGGTGCAACAGGTCAATTGCTTGAACTGTTTGGGCCACACCATTCAAATTAAAAGTGATTCATCAGTAGCTTGCCCCATAGGGTTGATTTCTAGGGTTGAACCAGGCACTCCACATTATTTGTGAGTTTTAAAGGAATATACCATCACCTGTGATTTCAAAACTTGGAGTGTTCTACTGAACCTTGACTGAACCAACCTAAAGATTAAACCCTAAAAGCTACTAAACAAGGACAAACCCTAAAAGGCACATTGTCAAATAACTTTGTTTGCAAACCTTGATTATGCACACACACACATTTAAATTTATCATTAAGGGCACAACCCATCTAAAGGGCCCATCACATTCCAAGAGAACAATCATCCCAAGCCTAATTAAAATTGAGTAGATATTGGCCTTAAGGATTAACTCACTCTTTGTGACTCCAACTGAGATTTTTTTTCGATTAATCTGCTTCTACTGGTCAATCTAATGTCTAGCTAGGGGAGTAGCATCAAACAACCATGGTTGGGGGGTATCAAAGGAACTGGAGTTGCAAGCCAAAGGAAGAACATTCTCCCCAACCCCTCCCTCTAACTATTTGGATTGGCCGGATAGAAGTAGATCAAATCGTTTCTATCATCTCAAGACAGGACTTAGGAGACTGTAGGTCTTTAGGCTAACCCACCTAAGGATAGGTTTGATTGATTGTACTACAGGGCACCTTTCTTTCCTCTGTTTTCCCTCCTACTTCACCATGCATGCTTCCACATCCTACACACATTTTCAATCCTACCCTCCTACCACTACTTATCCTAAAGATGATTATTATCTTGACTCGACTTATGATTACCCATCCACTAGTAGGCATAACTTTGATTAGGGATATGACTCTGTTGACACAAGAAATCAGTGTTTTAAAATTGCTTTGTCAATTTTAAAACAAATACAATTTATGCCCGAATTTTAAGTCCGTCAAGAAAATTCAAGGTCGAACGGAGGGAGCGAATGTTGCAATTTTAATCTCACCAATAAAAAATTAATAAACAATTATAATAAAAAAACTTCATTCAGAACAACTCAGAATGATATATAGATAAATCAAGTATCTTAGTGCAAAAGAATGGGGTAAAATGGTGATTTGAATCACCAATTAACCCTTTTAATGTTAAGCTCAAATATCTCAATAGTAATTGTTAATCAATCAAATAACCCACGTTAACCAGATGAATATCTTAATTAGAATTAAAGCACCAGTAGGTATCATACGAATGCTTAGGTCCTTCAGATGCCTTAAGTGCTCAAGGGATTAGCTCAACAGAAAGGCAAAGGCTGCTCAGGATTGACTAAGCAGTAGAGGGCCAAAACCCCCCTCCTTCTCTCTCTATTCTCCTCTCTCTCAGATACTTGAGGCTAATCGGGTCAGTAATCGGGTATACAACCAGGGGTCCAGGTTTGGCGGCTATGTGCACGAATGAGGGTGCGCAGGTGTGCGGGGGACCTCAGCCCCGTGTGTCGAGGCAATAAGGCCTTGACACAAATTGATTTTATGTCATGTAGAGGCTTCTAAGATTTCCGATGTGGGACTATGTCCCACACCCTTCCTCGTGCAACTGCGGAAGATTGATGCATTCAATTGAAGCCACAGTAGCAGGTCTTTGACCAATATGGATGTTTGGAACAGGTCCTGGAGGTCAATCGTAGCATCTAGGATCAACTCCCGAAGGTCTTGTGGTTGGAACACTGAAGATGAAGTCGGAGGAGTCACGATGGCAGTGAAGCTCCAGTGGGGTACCTGAAAGCCACAACACAGCCTTGCAGCCTCGTCAAAATAGCTCAAGAGGTCTGTCGGAGTACGACGAATGTGGCGGTGGTCGTTTTGTGATGTGGGGGGGTGTGTGCATAGGGCGAGGTTGGGATGGAGCTGTGAAGGTGATGGTGTTCAGGGAGATGGGAGAGTGGCTAATCGATGGAATTAGGTTAGGTCTTTAGTCGGTGGGGTCGTGGAAAAGCTGATGGGGGTGGTAGCAGCGAGATTCGGGGGGTGGTAGCAGTGAGATTCGTGTGGTGGAGCAATGGATAAGCGTCACCGAAGCTTCGTCAGAGCAGAGGAAGGTGAAGGCGTTAGGGTTAAGACGGTAGTTGTTTATGAGTGTAAATGAGGGGGAAGTGAAGTAGAGGGAGTAAGGAAGAGAAAGAGGGTCTTAGAAAAGAGGGAGAAGTCTGGAGATCTCTGGTTGTGGCTTGACTGGAGTCAGAGAAGGAGATGGATATGGCAAGGCGGCGACGGCGAATGAGGCAGAGAAATGTCCTTTGTTTGGCTGGAGAGGATCGCGAGGAAGAAAGGAAGAACTTAGGCCGTCGAATTTGATGGTTGGATGGCCAGAGGAGGGGGGTTCCAGAGAGGTCGTTGGAGCAAGGATGTTTGGTGGCTGGAGAGGGTAGATTAGGGTAATTTGGTGCACCAAAACTTGTTAAGGAACACGACCTTGCGACCTGGGTCCTTTTATAGAGCTTAGGATCATTTCAAGCTTGGAAACCAAGCTTGAAACCTTGAAAGCTTCACGCAATAGGAAATGCACATCTCCCATGCATTCGCATGGGAGATTGGGAAAGAATTAGAGCCCAAGAATAGGATTAGATCATAGAGGATCCTCTATGGAATCTTCCTTCCAATTTTAGAAGGATTTGGCAGCGAAATTAGGGAGTAATCCTTGATTGAAGGTTGCCAGCAAAGTGGGTTTAGGAGTTGAAGGCGGTGGGGACCTGTTGGTGAAGAATATGATGAAGTTGGGGGCATACTTGCAAAGAATTCCAAAGTTAGGGGCTTGTATGTGAGAGAAAAGCGTTAGACAGGACCAAAATGCAAACTTGGTCAAGGTGATCTCTGATTTAGCTCAAACTTTTGGTACAAACTTAATTTTGACCCAAGGAATCCAATGGTGAAGTCAGATTTAGGTTTGAAGAAGTTTGATTAGGTAAATTGCATAGAAACGCAAACTAGGGCAACTATCTGTTTGAGACTCTATTTAGGTCAAATTAGGTTCCAATGGTCAAATCAAGGGTACCAAACCTTAGGAAATATTTTTCTATGATTTTTAGAAGGTCTAGGAGAATTTTATCCTGACTAGAACCTCAACTAGTTAAGCGAGTCTACTTTTAGTGCTTAAGATGTCCATTAATTCTTGAATCACATGAAAACCCTTTTTATTCTGTATGGACCCACTTATTACACATTAATGACCATATGACCTTTAATAAAACCCCTGAAAGACCCCATGGTTATTCTGTATTTGTGGAAATGCAGTTAGTTTTATAGAAATAGCCCTGTATTCATCTTTTCTTCTGAAAATAGAAAATCAAGCATTTAGGACCCTCTGATGGATATGTAGGAGCTTTTATTACCTTTTTAAGATCAAAACTGGATAGTTAGGGCTTATGATGGTGTTCCCATCAGATTCCAAACCTCAATGTCCAGGACCTAACCTTGGACATCATGATTATGATTATTATCCATCTCACGCCTACAGTGATTATAGATCTCTACCCTTTGATGATCAACCTAACCCAATCTACAATCAAGAAGGAGATGATGATTATAACTCTTACCTTCCCCAGGATTTTGCTGAATATAGGTCACCACCATTCTTTGAATAACTTGAAATGACCTATTATCAGGGAGGACCTCAATTTCTTGACTCCCCTAGATTAAACCCAAACCCACCCAATCCTAAACTGAACCATTCGGTTTAGGTGAACCAGGTCCAAGATAGGGTGTTGGCTAATTTGAGGAACACTATACAATCTTTAGAAGCTCAGCCAACACCATGTACAGAAGCATTGGAGCCTATGATCAAAATGATTGATGAGTTTAATAGTTCTTTATTGGATTGGCTCCAAGATGTTATGGATAGGAGCTTGGGTGAGTTTCTACTTGGCAAATTGTTGAGATTGAGGATGAAATTTGTGGTTGCCATAGTCCAATCTTGGGATGATTACCAAGATGAGCCCCCTTCAGGAGAGCCAATGTCAGAACCCGCTCAGGCACTTGTTGGGGGGAACACATTTTTTAAAACCAGGGATGACCAGGTTGGTTTGGAGCAACCAATCGAGGATGATGTGATTTTCTCACCTGAGATCCCAGAGCCAAGGAAAAAGGAAAAATATGTCTCTATAGACCAAGGAACAACATATGATTTTGAGACATATATAAATGAGGATCAAGGATTCTTTAATTCTGAGAGTGAGGAATCTCTTAGTGAAGTCTCACTTGAAGTTAAGGAAAATAATTTGAGACAAACGAGCTTGAGGAGCATGATGAACCATTTGATAGCCCGATAACTAAGGATTATGATCTGATTGGGGCTAACATGGAGGATTCCGATCCTATTATAGTAGATGATCCAATCGGTAGCCCTAATCTTCAAACACACCCCAAAGAGATGATTGATTTTGATTTGGAAATGACTGAATCTATGTCAATTCTGATTCAGCCACAATTGTCTAATGTGGATATCTTTGATGGGGTGTAAATGATCATGAGGCCCCAGAAACCAAACACTTGATCTTGGAGGATAGGAATTTGGAAATTAAGATTCGGGAAGTTAACTCCGGGGGAGATAGGAGTTTGGATTTAAGGGTTCCTATTGACCTGAAACTACCTACCTTCTATCAGGACCCTTATGATATCTTTGACGTGAAACCCAAGCTCGGAATAACTGACTATCTTTCTGAGCTGAACTCTAAGTGGACAGACGAATCTATTGAACCAGATCTACCTATTGTCCACAACTTTAGACTTGGGTTGCACACCACAAAATCACAAGCCCGGCTCCACAAACACAACAATCTCTAATTTTGGGTGATTTTCTCCCAGAGCCTTAGAACCACTCAACCCTAGGGCATGGGTCTGCACCATAATCTAGTCCACATCTCTGGACATCTTTTGTTGGTGGGTTTGATGATTAATATTTTTATTCTAATTCTAACTCACACTTGTGAATTCCTAATTTCTTCTTTGTTTGCATATTATGCCTAACTAAAGGAAATAAACTTAGCACATGTGTATACTTCTTTCTCTTTGCAGAGCCGATCGGATTCTCATAAAATTTAGATGATATTCTGCTTATTCAGCCCTTTTCATGTCTTTATTTTTACAATGAGGACATTGCATCATTTACGCATGGGGGGGTGGATACTTAATCTTGAAATTATTTTGTTAGCTCTGTAGAATTTATTTTATTTAATAAAAAATAAAAAAATTAAAACTTGGAGAAGAGAACTTGGGCATTAAGAGTTGTTAACTTTAGGAGACGATACTTAAGGACCTAAACACTTAGACTCTTCAGGTCTTCAGGCTTAATTAGCCTGGGTGTCTACTAAAATGTGGATTTAGTCTTGAGTCCTCGCCAAGTAATTTTATTTTAACTTGGTCAATAAATTGGGGTGATAAGTACACGACTTATCAACCTGCCCTCTAATTTGAGGGGACTTTAAGTCTAAAGCATCTGCACACTATTTGTGCTGACTCACTTTTCGACGATTTTTATGAAAATTAGGTAGCTAATGAACCCTTTAAGGTGATCTGGCTGGCAAGTTGTCAGTGGTAATAGCTCATTTGCCGGTTGTCTAAAGCTCAGCCGCACGACCATTCTCTTCTTGCTGCCTTAGGTAAATCTTAGATCAGGGAAGCCACCTACTTAGAAAAAAAAGAAAAATAGAGAAATAGACAAAAAAAATGAAAAGAAAAAGAAATAGAAAAGAAGAAAATAAATAAATAAATAAGCCACACTTCACTGCATGAGTATGGTTGGCAAGTTGTCGGTGGTAACAGCTCATCAGTCGGTTGTCTAGAACCTAGCTTACGAAATGCACAAAAATTCCAAAACACTTAGGGAAGAAGCAGGGATGTAGAATAAATCGGGGAGATATACACTGGGCATGCCCTTGTGTTGACCCCATAAGAAAAAATGAAAATAAGAAGGGAGAGAGCTATCGATCGGAAAGATAAACCTTGAGGTAGAATCTTTTAAGTCACCTAGGGTCATAGAAACCTAAAGTTTGTTTTAATGGCCGCCTAGTGAGTCTATCACTTTTCACAAGATGCTTAGAACTTAAAGTTCTTTTCGAGTCTTGGGTGGGTTGGGTAGACATAGAAAGCTGCCTCCAAATCCTAAACTCAAAAATCCAAAAAAATTAGAAAGAAAAATAGAAAAAAAATGTATCTTCCATTTTCAAATAAGGCGATGACTTGGGCCGTTTGCATTATGGCTAGTACCCGGTGATGCGTAACTCTACTCAACTAAATAATTAAGTTAATTTCACTTAATTAAGAGTAGAAAAAGTCACTTAGGTTAACTCGAAGTTATGTCGGTTGTGTAGTATAGGGTCGAATTAATCAAACATTTTAGAAATTTTTATTGGTTGAGTCCAGGTTGTTCGTTGGGAAGTATAATTCATTCTAAATTCACCAATTATCTTTTGTTTTCTTTATAATTTTCGGAGGTATAATTAAGTTAATTTTGAATTTTGCCAAAATATTAATTAAAATGAAGTAATATGCAAAATCCCATAAGAGAACATATTTACTCAAAATGATCTACTTTATTAACAAGTAAACATGGTAGTTTTCCAATTTTATTTCAAGGAAATTAAGGCAATAAGATTTCTTTTATTAAAACATGCCTTATTACAATTAAAACAAATTCATACAAAAAGAAATTAAAGAAATAAAACTTATTTTCTTCAGCTTCTCTTTACTTATTCTTATTTCTCTTCTTTTTATTCTCGATTCTTTTCTCTTTTTTCTATTCTGTTCGTGCCTTGATGAGAGCCTCATCATGAGCCATAACTAGCTCATTTTGACTTAATAAAGAGAATAAAAGCTCCTACATAACTTAAAAGAGGGCTTAATTGAAGGAATAAGTGTTCTGAGAAGAAAACACGAAATAAAGGTTAAAACTGCAATTTTACCATTGTAGTACATAAACGGGATTTCTCAGAGACAAAACATAGGTCAAATGGTCTAAATAAGATAAAAAGTTGGTTGATGCAATCAGAAATGGGTTCATGTGCAATCCAGGAATTAAATGACATCTGGTAACCCTAAAACAGACCCGCTTAATTCAATAAGGTTTCGGTCAGGATAAAAATCAAGTAAACCCTTTAAAAATCATAGAAAAATATCCCTAGGGTTTAGAACATTCAATGTGGCCTTTGGAACCTAGTTTGACCTAGATTAGGGTCCCAGCTCATCAAATGACCTAATTTGCATTTTTACGCAAAATGTCCAGTCAAACGTAGTCAAACCTAAAATCCAACTTCACCATTGGATTCCTTAGGTCCAAATTAGGTTTGTACCAAAATTTAGACCTAAGGGGAGGTCATCTTGACCTACTTTGCAATTTAGTACACTCAATCACATTTTGGTCCCTATCTTTTGAAAGCCATTGCATACACCCCCCTAATTTCCTCGCCACTCTTACAAGCAGGCCCCTCCACCATTATTGGGGAGAGATCCTACTCCGACGAGGATTAGAGAGGGAATACTCTCTGATTCCTCAGAGATCTCCTCCCAGATTTAGAAGGGAGATTCTCTAAGGAATGCCCTTCCATCTGAACTCAATCATGATCCCTGAATTGCACCCAATCTCTTGTGTGAACGCATGGGAGATTTGGGTATCTAACTACCTTCCATCTCTAGTAAGACGTCGGTAGCAGAAGGCTTGCCCTCCACACACCAGAAGCTCGGCCAGCACCTATAAATTAACCCCCAACTTTGGCTGCACCTCCTCAGCTCGACTTGGCTGGGATTCCACCTCAAATTCCTCTGTTTCTTCTCCGGCCAAGGGGTCCAGCGAGCTCCGGCAAGCCCCCCTCCACTTCCTCGTCGCTCTACCACAAAACTAGTGGCAGAGCCATCCTCCTCATCCTCCTCCGTGTTGCGCAACACCCACGCGAGCTGCCCTAGCCCCGTCGTCGCCGCTATCTTCCTCCACTGGAAGCTTTCTTCTTCGGTGACAGCAGGTACTGCCGGTCGCCTTCTCGTCCCCTTCATCCCTTTAGTTATGTTAAAACTGTTCTTCTCTATCCCCTCTTTCATTTCCCTCATATTATTTCACCAAACGCCCCTCGACGGCCGCTGTTCACCACCATCTTCTTCATCTCCGGCCACCCTCTGGCGAGACGCTCCCATCACTCCGCTACCCCACACGTCACGTCGACCATCGCATAACCTCCGCTTCACCTCACTGAACATCATCCACCCGTCCATAGACCCTCTAAGCCTCCACAACTACCCCGCGATCAAACCCATCCGACCTGCCACAGGGTGACCTAGGCACGCGCGCCTAGGTCACCCCGCGGCCTACCACCTAGCTCCTCACCTTCTCCGTGACACGGCAAAGGTGCTCCTATGGTCTGATTAAGCCACAAGACTCTTTTTGTGTCAGGCAGGTTTCACGCTCCAGCCGCCATTAGCGGTGACTTGAGGAAGCATCTTGCTTGCTCCAGGCTGCAATGCTTCAGGGCTCCAGGTGCAGCTAACTCGGGGAGGCATCGCGCAGACAGTCAACCCAGCAAGTGACACTGCAAAGTCTGCAGTTGTGGAAATTGGAGGATGGACTCCTGCGGGTGCGTGCGAAAGAGAGGTGGAACAATAGTCCCACCTTGGTAAGCTGTGAAGCGCTAGAGTGATTTATATTTGTTTTGTGATATGAGCCGATTGCCTCCGAAAGCACATGGGGTGAGGTCCCTAACCTATACTCACCGCCTCATCCGTAATGTCACCACACGGATCTGGCGACCCGACCCGACATCATCCTGAGCACTCCTCGCGCACCACACTCACGCCGGTGCACCTGGATCCGGGCGTGCGACCCAACCCGTTTACCCAGCTCTAGGAGAGCGTGCTGAAGAGTGGTTTACACTGATAGAAAGAGATACGGGTGTGGGTAGAGGGATAGGTTTTTCTCCTCTGTGGTTTGTGCAGGGAAGGCAAAAGCAAAGCTGACACTTAGCCGCTGCTAGCAAAGGAAAAGAAGGAAGGAAGCCATTGCAGAGGAAAAAGAGAAGGAAAGGAAGAGGTGAAGGAAAAAGAGAAGAGGAACTGAAGAAGAAAGAAGAAATAGAGAAAGGTAAAGACAAGCAGAAGAAGAAGAGAAACTGAACGCAAGGGAAACAGAACCGAGGAATGAAGAAGAGAAAGCAGAGCCAAGGAAGAAGAAGACCCATAGAGGGAAAGAAATTGCAGAGAAAAGAAAGAGAAAGAGGCAAGGCAACTGCAGAGAAGAAAGAAGAAGCACAAAGAAGAAAGGAAGAAAATCAGAAGAAGAACAAGAGAGGAGAAAACATGTTTTTAAGACGTTTGATCCCATGATCAGACGTCCAAATTTCTTCTTTTTGCCACAATTAAGTTTCAAACTCATGCATTTATATATTTTGAATTTTGTTTTGAGTAATTAAGTGTTCAATTACATTCTTGAGATTAGTAATAATTCCAATTGCTCCCTATGTTCGACCTCGGATACTTCGGTTTTCGAGTAATAAACTTCTATTTGTTGACAACGCTTGATCACCTATACTACGATGTAACTAACTGTTAAAACATGATCGAGACGCCATCAACATTTTGGCATCGTTGCCGGGGAGCAACGTGCAATGTATCACTTGTCTCTACATTCTTTTTATGATATTGAACACTAACTTGCCCTACTTTGCTTTGTTGTGATCTTGTAGATATTTCATGAGAAAATCCCTCCCGCAAGTCAACCACTCCAGGGCAGGTAATTTCTTTTCTTCCTTAAACTATCCCCTAAGCTTTGAAAGACAAAAGGAAGAAAATTAATTTAGGAATCAATTGCCTTCTTTCTATAGTAATCACCATCTTTAAGGAAAACGTTTCCTGACTTTGCGAAATTTTTTTTCAAATCTTCTTGAAGTTGGAGCGATTTTTTTAGATTCTATCCCACAAAATTCATGTGCCTAATAGAAATCACGCTTACTCTCTGTGGACAACACACTTCTTGCTTTTAAGTCCAAAGAGAATTTTTGTGAAAAAGAGGATTGGAAATAGAACCAAATTAGGGTTTCTACAATAGGGTCTTGAAGTTCTAATTCACACATGCCTGTATAAAAGGAAATGAACCCTCCCGCATCAATGTGCTACCCAAGCCCTTGATTGAAGAGAGCTAAACAAGACAAACCCTAAGAAAAATTGAGCTCTAAAATCACTTGAATCTTAAAATCTTGGACCTAATAAATTGGGAGTCAAATCAGGGTGATCTCTAGGTCCCATGCCTAGAATCATTCTGCCATCTATAGGACAGGTCAGGTGAAGTTGACCCCTTGGGTCAACCAACCTCCAAATTAGGTCACAACATCAAAACATCTAAAGTTCAAGTGAGAACCCTAAAGCACCTTTGAAATAAAAGTGGTAGACTTAAGAGGTCAAGGTCCCCATTCTGGTCTACCTGGAATCTCAGTGACAAGAGAGGTCGGGTGGGGGAAACCCTGTAACCCGTGGGGATGCTCTACCGTGTCGGGGTCTTGGTGAGACTCTCCCTCTTTGGCTGCCCAGGTAATTCTTAGGTGGACGATCTTCTGATCCAGGGGTACCATCCGCCCCGAACCTCCATAGTCATCCAAACGTCTTTGGGTGTCTTGATTGGGTCAAAAACATCTCCAGTCCCTCATCCTTTCCCTTTAGAGCACACACACACATTTTCAGTGGGACTCGTTATTCAGATCTAATCGCTTCATAACTTGATTCTACATCTTGATTCAAACTCTGATTCTACATCTTGATTCCACCACCTGATCCAAATATGCAGCCAAACCACTTAGGACTACCATTCAAGAAACCTGAATATCGGAGATCCATGAGAGATAGAATGATTCAGGATGCCCTGAAATTCTATGAAAAAGAAGAAACCTCAACACCAGTAGGAAACATTCAGGTTGATGTCCCAACAACCGCAACCTTTATCATAACTTGTGCCCAAGTACTATTGGCAGAAGCCACAAAAGGATCAACCCGTGACTTGCTCATCACTAGATACATTGAGATAGAAAAACTACACAATCTTGAATACCTTCAATGTATGACAAATCCTCGACTTTGGAAGCAACACCAAGATAGTCTTGAAAAATGGGAAGAGATAATGAGATTAGTAAAACAAATTATTGACCAGAAGTACCCGTATATGCCACAAATAGAAGATGAACCATCTTGGGACAACATCGAGGATCAATCTGATCTCGGGTTTGAGGCACAAAATAGTTGTGGATTCCCAACCCAGATGGAATACATTGTGCTTGATATTAAAGAAGGTTGGGAAACTCCAAATGCACTAAAACATAATGTTGAGTCCACTCTAGACCATGAATCACCAGGCTTAGAATCTCAAAACTCCTGCAATAATGAGAGAAAAACTGAACCTCTCGAGGGTGTAAATTCCATCCCTTATTCTGATAAGGTGACCCTCGAAGGTTATTCGGACCTAGATTCTAGTAATTCAACCCACATCCTAAGCCCAGAATCTAGATCTGAAACCTATTGGGAAGATTTCAAGGCCCCATATGAAGAAGATCAATCTTGCAATGAAGAATATGATTTTGGGCCTCTATTTAATGAATATCCCTTGCCAACATCCTCAGAGGAACTAATCGATTTTTCAGAAGTCGTGCCAATTTACGATACAGAAACTGAGGAGTTGGACGAGTGGGGTTTCAATTGGGTCTGCCCTACTAGCTTAGAGCTTGAGCCTCTACTAGATAGGGACACCTTTCTAAGCTCAAAATTAACATTTAGGCTAGACCCCAGTCAGGCTGCTGAATCTACAACATATGATTTATTCTGTGGTGGAACTCATGATCTTGAATCTCATTTAGATTTTGATTTTCGCAAACTCTCCGACGATTTTGAATTTGACCATAACATTCTAGAAAATCTGCTTCCTGATTATAACAAGCCAATTCTCTTTGAAGCCACCTACTCCACATATACAGAACCAATCAAAGCCAGTTCTCTACCTCGACCTGCAACCAGACTCAATTTCTATTCCGATTCACCTCTCACTGAGCCGTTTGCAGAAGATTCAACTCCATATCTATACCAGGTATCGGGTATTGATCAGGCTGAAAAACAGGAGACATCATTCTTTGATCATCCCTGTAGGGTTTCCAAACCATACACTGATTATTTTTCGGAACCCTACTTTGACCAGGCTGATTCAACTCAACCTAAACCCGAGTTTTCACTTCCACATCCATTCGAGCCACATTGCATATGGTGGGTTCCGCATCTGTTGATCTACATCTATCAACCCACCAGACTTTTTGGGTTTAGGCTGCATCATCAACCTACTGATGTTAACAAGCACCTGGTTGGACCAACCAGGCTCTTAATCAAGGTGCTTGTTTTACAAAATTTCGCTGATTTGACCACTCCCTCTCCACCCCATGTTTCGCTCGGCTGAAGGCATCAAATTTAGCGTTCAACGGGAGGCAACCCGTCATCCCAAAAATAGAGACCCGTCTGATTATCCGTCTGTACTTCACGTCCATTGCACCTGTGTACCAAAGCTTGAAATCATCTGCATCAGTCATTTCCGACCCATTCACCCACCCGATGTATCCTGTTCTAAGTCCCTAACCTCAACACTATTTCACACCCTCTGTTTACAATTAGGACATTGCAAAACTTAGGCATGTGGGTGTGATAAAGTGCATACATACAGATCCAAGAAAAAGTCAGAAGGATTCTCACAAAAAAAATTCGCATATGTCAAAAATGCAAAAAATTGAAAAATTATGAAAAAAAACAAAAGATAGAAGAGGGAGGAAATTTTGTGAGCCACATAATCATAAGGAGAAGAAAAAGAGCAAAAATGCTAAAAAAGAAGCATAAAATGAAAATGAAAAAGAAATAGTCATTAGTAAAAGATTAAGGAATTGACTGAAGTTCTAAACCAGATCAAGAAAAAAAATAAAAGAAAAGTGCTAAGGAGACATAACAAGAGATTAGCAAGAACGCTGATCTTAGGCCTCTTGGGCTAGATTCTTTAGCTTAAAAATTCATGTATCCGCTAAAATCTGGATAATCCTCAAGAGGTTGGGGAAAATGCGAAGCTTAAGTATTAGGGCTAAGGCTTAAGAAGTATTCGGCCTCGTTAACTGACCTTCGGTTTGCAGGATTCGGTAACCTAGGCACCCCAATTCACACACAGTCTGGTTCAGTGCGCCTAAATATCAAAATCACGCAAAAGCGTTTATTGTTCAGAAAAAGTTGCCTAGATTAGGAGCGGCCAATCAACACAAGTTGATTTGGACGAGTTCCCAGCGCAGAGAGGCGGGAAGTTCCCCTCAAAGATGCGTAACAACATATCATCTCCTCAGTGCTTGTTTCTTAGGATATTTAAATATCCTACTGGGGGCATGTAAGCACTCTGCTGGTTCAGATACCATGGGCAGCATTATCACGAAATGTCGATCGCCAGGGTCTGAATTCGGCCACAGAACACCATGGGCGGGATTATCTTGAAATCTCAAAAGCCAAGGTTCTGGGGGTTGCCATAGGCGGTGCTATCTCGAAGCATTGATTGCCAAGGACCCTTGAGGATTGATGATGGGGATGAGGAATATGATACAGATCGTGTTGAGAAGCTAATCCAAAGCTAGAAATAAAAAGAAAAGAGAGAGAAAGCTCTCCAAAAAAATAAATCTTCTGTCTCTCTCTTACAAAAAAAACGCACTGCAAATTGAACCTAGGCTAAAAATGTCTCAAGCACGGGTGCTTTAACCGCGGAGTCCAACAAACCCTAGGTTAGTTTCTGTGGGCCTTAAAAACCTTTGTAGAGGACTGAGGCTAAAGCGCGTCAGGTCCGGATTTTGGTTGGTACTTGAGTACCTCTAGTCCTATTGTCGGCATTCTGACCTAATCACAACAGAAAAAGAAATGCACTTATCATAACTGATGACTGACACTCAGGGTCTAGAATAGAAGTTAAAACCTTGAAATTTTGCTAAGGGACTAGCAAAAGCTAGGCATGGGGGTATGATGAGAGCCTCATAATGAGCCATAACATTTTGACCTAATAAAGAGAATAAAAGCTCCTACATAACTTAAAAGAGGGCTTAATTGAAGGAATAAGTGTTCTGAGAAGAAAACACGAAATAAAGGTTAAAATTGTAATTTTACCATTGCAGTACATAAATGGGATTTCTCAGAGACAAAACATATGTCAAATGGTCTAAATAAGATAAAAAGTTGGTTGATGCAATCAGAAATGGGTTCATGTGCAATCCAGGAATTAAATGACATCTGGTAACCCTAAAACAGACTCACTTAATTCAACAAGGTTTCGGTCAGGATAAAAATCAAGTAAACCCTTTAAAAATCATAGAAAAATATCCCCTAGGGTTTAGAACATTCAATGTGGCCTTTGGAACCTAGTTTGACCTAGATTAGGGTCCCAGCTCATCAATTGACCTAATTTGGGTTTTTACCCAAAATGTCCAGTGAAACGTGGTCAAACCTAAAATCCAACTTCACCATTAGATTCCTTAGGTCCAAATTAGGTTTGTACCAAAATTTGGACCTAAGGGGAGGTCATCTTGACCTACTTTGCAATTTAGTACACCCAATCACATTTTGGTCCCTATCTTTTGAAAGCCATTGCATACACCCCCCTAACTTCCTCGCCACTCTTACAAGTAGGTCACTCCACCATTATTGGGGAGAGATCCAACTCCGGTGAGGATTAGAGAGGGAATACTCTCTTATTCCTCAGAGATCTCCCAGATTTGGAAGGGAGATTCTCTGAGGAATGCCCTTCCATCTGAACTCAATCATGATCCCTGAATTGCACCTAATCTCTCGTGCGAACGCACGAGAGATTTGGGTATCTAACTACCTTCCATCTCAGACAAGACGTCGGTGGCAGAAGGCTTGCCCTCCACGCACCAGAAGCTTGGCCAACACCTATAAATTAACCCCCAACTTCGGCCGCACCTCCTCAGCTCGACTTGGCTGGGATTCCACCTCAAATTCCTCTTCTTCTTCTCCGACCAAGGGGTCCAGAGAGCTTCTGCAAGCCCCCCTCCACTTCCTCGTCACTCTGCCGCAAAACTAGTGGCAGAGCTGTCCACCTCATCCTCCTCCGCATCGCGCAACACCGGCGTGAGCTACCCTAGCCCTGTCGTCGCCGTCGTCTTCCTCCACTAGACACTTTCTTCTCCGGCGACAGTAGGTACTGCCGGCTGCCTTCTCATCCCCTTCGTCCCTTTAGTTAGGTCAAAACTGTTCTTCTCTATCCCCTCTTTCATTTCCCTCATTTTATTTCACCAAATGCCCCTCAACCGCCGCTGTTCACCACCATCTTCTTCATCTCCGGCCACCCTCTGGCGAGACGCTCCCATCACTCCGCTGCCCCAAACGCCTCGCCGACCACCACATAACCTCCGCTTCACCTCACTGAACATCATCCACCCGTCCATAGACCCTCTACGCCTCCACAACTACCCCGCGATCAAACCCATCCGACTTGCCACAGGGCAACCTAGGCACGCATGCCTAGGCCACCCCGCGGCCTGCCACCTAGCTCCTCACCTTCGTCGTCACACGGCGAAGGTGCTCCTGTGGTCTGATTAAGCCACAAGGCTCTTTTTGTGTCAAGCAGGTTTCATGCTCCAATCGCCATTAGCAGTGACTTGAGGAAGCATCTTGCTTGCTCCAAGCTGCAATGCTTCAGGGCTCCAGGTGCGGCTAACTCAGGGAGGCATCGCGCAGACAGTCGACCTAGCAAGTGACACTGCAAAGTCTACAGTTGTGGAAATTGGAGGATGGACTCCTGCGGGCGCGTGCGAAAGAGAGGTGGAACAATAGTCCCACCTTGGTAAGCTGTGAAGCGCTGGAGTGATTTATATTTATTTTGTGATATGAGCCGATTGCCTCCGAAAGCACTTTGGGTGAGGTCCCTAACCTATACTCACCGCCTCATCCGTAATCTCACCACACGGATCTGGCGACCCGACCCGACATCATCCTGAGCACTCCTCGCGCGCCACACTCACGCCGATGCATCTGGACCTAGGTGCGCGACCCAACCCGTTTACCCAGCTCTAGGAGAGCGTGCTGAAGAGTGGTTTACACTGAAAGAAAGAGATACGGGTGTGGGTAGAGAGATAGGTTTTGCTCCTCTGTGGTTTGTGCAGGGAAGGCAGAAGCAAAGCTGACACTTAGTCGCTGCTAGCAAAGGAAAAGAAGAAGGAAGGAAGCCATTGCAGAGGAAAAAGAGAAGGAAAGGAAGAGGTGAAGGAAAAAGAGTAGAGGAACTGAAGAAGAAAGAAGAAATAGAGAAAGGTAAAGACAAGCAGAAGAAGAAGAGAAACTGAACGCAAGGGAAACAGAACCGAGGAAGGAAGAAGAGAAAGCAGAGCCAAGGAAGAAGAAGACCCGTAGAGGGAAAGAAATTGCAGAGAAAAGAAAGAGAAAGAGGCAAGGCAACTGCAGAGAAGAAAGAAGAAGCACAAAGAAGAAAGGAAGAAAATCAGAAGAAGAACAAGAGAGGAGAAAACATGTTTTTAAGACGTTTGATCCCATGATCAGACGTCCAAATTTCTTCTTTTTGCCACAATTAAGTTTCAAACTCATGCATTTATATATATTGAATTTCGTTTTGAGTAATTAGTGTTCAATTACATTCTTGAGATTAGTAATAATTCCAATTGCTCCCTATGTTCGACCTCGGATACTTAGGTTTTCAAGTAGTAAACTTTTATTTGTTGACAACTCTTGATCACCTATACTACGACGTAACTAACTGTTAAAACACGATCGAGATGCCGTCGACATGGCTCTTATTCTCTTCCCCTTAGCTTTCTTCTTCTTTCTTAGTTCCCTTAGTCTTCAGTTCAACACTTAGCATTTAACCATCGGCTCTTCTTTTCCTTTGATCCTTCAGCTGAACCGGGTTTATTTTACTTTTTAACCAAAAAATTATTTTATTTGCGGCGAGGTCCTTTCGAGGATACACAGCACCCTTAGACCATGGTGGGACCAGACCCTACTCGGTCCTCGCCTTATTTCATTAGGTTTGATTTCAATTTTATTTCATTTGTGCCATAGTTTTGAGCCACTCCGGCTAAACCGGCCTCCCAAGCCTTGCCCTCCCAGGGCCACACTTGCTCACGCCCACTCGGGCGCACACTCGCAGGCGCACATGCTCGCACACACACATAGATATGCTTAGATAGGTTCTAATGCTCAGATCGGTAACCAGTGCGCCGAGCGCTGATGACTGAACGACCTATGCAACAAATCACTTTTGTTCCCATGCATGCGCTCGTGAATTACCGATGTGGGACTATGTTCCCCCCTCCAGACCCAACTTCAACCAATCATAACTCCCTACTCAGAGCTCCAAATCAAGTGATTTAAAGTTTGTTGGAAAGCTATAAGGTTACTCTATAGGATTGCAGGGTCAATTTAAAGATAAGAGGATGTTTTCCTCTTCAATTTGAAGAGTAAAATAAAGGGGTTCCTACGGGTAAAAATGCCTGGAAAGTGATAATTAATGTCACAGAGTCCTTAGATGGACTTTTCTCTCTCATTTAAAGGTCTGAATAAGTTCTACAGGTTATTCCGTATCTGCTGGAGTGAGTCTTAAGCTCTCAAGACCTTTAGGAATAGCAGAGAAGCTCAAAGCTTATCTGAAAGCTTCAAAGAAAGCAATTTCTAACTCTGATATGTGCAACAAACACTTAAGGACATTTCTAATCAATTTCAACAAGTTCCAAGGATTAAAACTAACTGATCTGGGCATGATTCAAGTTTAAATCTCATCCAAATGACACTGCCATGAGTTTGGGTTCGAAAACAACCTAAACTGGCAGGTTTGCAATTCCATCCAAATTAACTCCCAAAGCTCAACCAATTCTTTCTAAAATCATTCAAATGAATCTCAAAAACACTTCATACTCCTCAATTCAACAGATTGAATCCAAAATCAGAGAATCAAACTCAAGTTTGACTGAGAAACCTCAAATTTTGACTTTCTCATTTAAACCTTTTCTCAGGAAATTAAAACCTCAAGCAACATCTTCTCAATCCTAGGAATATGCTCATACCATAAAATAGGTGTTTTAACTAAAGATTCTAGGGTTTCAGGCTCATCGCCTGAGATTGAAAAGGTGTGTGTTCATCAGAGGAAATTAGAGGTTATTACACTGGTTGGATCACAGAAATGAACCCAGGGATCAACAATGATGCTTCCAGACTTCTTAAACAGGACTCGAACCTATCTGTCACTCATCTCCAACTTTGCCGGAGTTGAAGAACATGAAAACCTATCTACAGCTCCAATGGCTAAATCCTCAATTAAACATCTGTAAATTAATCAGTGATCGTTAAATCATTGATCTGGTGCTTCTCAACAAATTCTAAAGGCTGAAGCTCAAGAATGGCTCGTTGAAGCTCGCCGGAGCTCTGGTGAGTCCAGAAAATATGTAAACTGTGTACAGATTGTTTAATTATGCCATTTTTAATCTGAAAAGGTTCCTGAGGTTGCAAGGAACCTTAGAATCACATTTAATTCTACATTATCTCTTTATACGTAAGATTTGATAGTGAATTTATTTTGAATTAAAATTGAGTTGGTTGAGGCACGGGACTTGATCTCCCACTCAATTGAGTGGTTGAGACAAGTCAACAGATGTCTATGATAGTAAATATATATTTAATTAATGATTTGAACTACTCCTGAGTCGCCATGGACAGTGAGCTCAGAAGCTTAATTAGATTTGGGTGTTTAGGTTATATGTGATAATTCTATGTATTATAGTGTCGATTAGGGTCCATAAGTGATGGATAGATGACGATGAACCCAATGAAGGTGAAATTAAGCCCACTACTATCACCATGGATAGTGATAGTAGTTGGTGGAGGTGAAAGATGAATTAGGCTATTAGGTGATCAATTAAATGATTAAGTGGATTAGAAATGATCGTGGGAGATAAAGAAAGGTGGACAGCGATTTCAAAAGATGAAATTAGGGCTCTAGCGAGATCAAGGAGTTCGTCGGAGTCGGAGAAGATGACACTGAATTTCTAAAATTACTCTAATATATCTAACTATCTAACTAACTAAGCTAACCTACTCCTACTCCTACTCCTAATCTACTATTACCTGGATGAAGGGGTCAATAGGGTTCCGCCGAAGTCTCATGGTAGATGACAAAATTAGAGGGCGAAAAGAAGAATCTCCGGCGGGCGGATGTGAGTGGAAGCAGAGGATTCCTTGGGTCGGCGCCTGTGTCAGAGATGCGGCTGACCACGAAGGATCTCCTCGGCTGATCACAATGGATGGTGGAAGTCAGAGAATGAGATGGAAAGTTGCCGAAGTTGCAGATGAATAGTCTATTGGGTCGGCTCAGTGTTAGAAGAGGGAAGGGAGCCAACTTGAGTGAAATCGGAGGGGTGAGGGGGTATTTATAGTAGTTGATGGCGAAAAGAGTGGCGGGGTTTGGCCGAAGGAGGAGCTTAACCTCTGGCATCGTCTCTGACGATGGTTAGGTTATCTCCCACTGGAAATTAGGATTTTCGATTAATCCAGACCGGTGGATGAAGAGGAGGTGGTGAGTGCAAGCTGCAAGAGCTTAGACAAAGAAGGTTGATGTCGCCAGGGCGGTGATCGCGCGGTGGCGTGACTCTCCGTCGCCAGCCATTCATTCGATTGAAGAAGAAGAAGGAAAGGGACTTATATGTAATAAAACTTAAGGACCTGTGTGAGAAATAAGGACTCGATTGCAATAAAAGGTAAGGACCAAAATGTAAACCCAGGTTTTGAAGGTTTATTTTAACTTAGATCTTTTTCAACTTTTTGTATATGTTAGTAAATAAGGTAAATATTATGTTTTCACCTTGAATTTATATTTTTGACCTTTTTAGATTAATTTATTAGATTAAGTAAAATTACTTAAGTTATTATACACTTAGGTATACATTATGTTTAAGTTACTTAACTTATTATTTAAAGGAATGATTAATAGGATTTCGAGTCCAATTATTATCTAGATTATTAATAATGTTAATTGAATGATAAAGTGCCATTTTTAACTTATTTTTAAGGTCCTTTACTAAATATCCCTTATTCTATAATTAACCCTTATATATTCATAACCTTAGCTAATTAACTAGGAAGACTAGTTAATTAGGGGTAATTAGAGATCATGATGAGTGTCTCATCACCTGGGCACTGTTGAGTCTTCATAGTTCAGGACCTTAGTTGAAATTTTCTATTGTTAATAAACAATTGAAGCATAAGTAATCGAGTCCTAATTCTGGTTTTATACATAGAATTTAGTTTGATTTTGCTAAGGACAAGCGAAAGATAGGCATGAGGGTATGATGTAGACACATTTATTTAGGATAAAATGCCTATTTATGCATGTTCCTAGGCTTAGATATGAATTCCATATTATAAATATTACATAGCATACACCATTCTACAATTAGAGTAGTATGTATAAATTATAGGTTAATTCATGTCCTTTTATGGTCAGGAGAGAAGGAGAATTATTTTGGGGCCTCAGATTGACGATCTGACCGTACGGATCTGATTAGGACGACGATCGGAGTCTAACGCCTTCGAAATCATCTTGATTGGAATCCCATGGCACCATATGTAGATCGAGGAAGATCAACGGCCAAGGGGCTAGGTGGCACAATTTAGAGTTTCAAATGACAAATCCAACCACATAGATGAATCCAGATCGACGATCGTAGCTCAATGACATGAAAATCAACCTAATCTGACATCTGTGGTGCCACCTACAGAGCATAGAAGATGAACAGCCATGATGGTGCCACGTGGCGCCATCACAGTCGCCCAATATCAACCGCAGAACCTGCCTCACCTCGAAGGTGTTTCCACCATGAGATTAGGACCGTTGGATCGACATCCAACGGGTTTAAGCTCTCCATGTCACTGGCCTCAACCCTCTCATCAGAGTAGCCTTAATCCTGGCCGTTGTATTTCCATCCAATGGCTGAGATCAACTCCTCGCCACCCCTGCAAAAGTATCCTCTTGACACAAAAGCACCCGCACCGCATTGGTCGTGCGATGCATTCGCAACCCACGAGCACAAGTTCGAGCTCGCTCGTGAGATTTCAATGCTCCACTGTGAGCTGCACTCGATTAGAGTCACACAATCTTCATGAATGGCGCCGGCTCCTCCAAGTGGCACGATCAAACCAATGCAGCCGGTATGTGTAATGGAATGCAGAAGCCCATGCGTGATCAAGAGGCATGATCTCCTGGCATCCTTGGCCGCATGATCTCGATTCGACGACTCTCCTCCAACCACACCTCAGTAGTTGTGTAGCGGATGTGTGCATGAACGCCAATGGTGGTGTGCGCGAGCTTCAACAATGTTTAGGGTGAATCTTCAGCGATGTCTTTAGAGGTCACTAAATGCCCCATGCACGAATTATCTTCTCTCCACTATAAAAGGACCCCTACCCCTCCCATTATTCTTCATCTCTTCCTTTCTCTCCCTCACCACCTCCAAGGCTATAGAGAGCTTGTCCCAAGTCTGGGATGCTCCTCTGGAGTAGAAAACAAAGACTTTTCCTGCCTCTCATCCCCTTTCGTGGAGCATCCCGTGGCCATCCTCTCACCACTTCGGGAAGTATATCCTTGTCGCGACGCTATCTTCCTTCCTCTAGCTCCTCACCACCGTCTTCTAGGCGACGTCAGAGCAAGTCGTCCTCCAAGCGACTGTTGAGGGGGATTCTTCTCACCTTTATCTTTTGTTGCTTTCTAGTTTAGTTGTAGTTTCTTAATTATATGTAGCAAACAGTAATTTTGAAAATATATGTGATTGTTTCTCTCTCTCTCTTTCCCTCTTATTTTACAATTAGAGTAGTTAGATAAAGTTTTGTCGATCTGATCTCTTGCTTTATAAAAATACCAAAAAAAATAATAAATCCCTAAAAACACCAAAAATAAATAAAACCAAAAGTGTAGATTTCAAAATCAAACATTCGTCTCCCTATGTTCAACTTGGGACTCACCTCGAGTTTCAGTATAAATTTTATTTGGTAGAGATTTTTGCGACTACGGCGATGGGTTCTCCCGAAACCCTAATTTTCACTCGCGAAAATACACTAATCAGATATCAATTTGGTCGGATGGTAGCACAAACAAGTGGGTTGAGGCTTGGCCTCAACAAGAATGGACTGCTAATGGAGGCCTTAAGGGTGGTCTTAAGGACCTCCTCCCGAACATGTACTATAGAAACAGATGAGGGATAGAATGTGTGATGGACCTAATCGAGGCACCCAAAAAATCTTTGGATGACTAAGGAGGGTCATGGCAGATGATACCTCTTGATCAGAAAGTCACTCACACGAGAAGTACTTGGGCAGATAGGAAGGGAGAACCCTACAAAGACCCTTACACGGTAGAGCATCCCCACGGGTTACAGGGTTTCCCCCACTCGACCTTCCTTGTCACTGAGAATCTAAGTAGACCGGAATGAGTAACTTGACCCCTTAAGTCTACCAATTTTAATCCTGAATTATGGTGCTTTGAATTTCACTCGAACTTTAGAATTGATTGTGATTGTGACCTAATTTGAAGGTTGGTTAACCCACAATGTGGGTCAACTTCACCTAACTTGACCTAAAGTTTAGGATGAATTGGGTAAAGAACCCAAAATCACCTTGGGTGGATTGCAAGCAGGTTATTAAGTCTCAAATTTTAGGGATTCAATTGAATGTTAGAGCCTTTTTTTAGGGTCTTCTTGATCAACTCAGTTCAATTAAGGCTTGGGTGGCGCACAATGCAGGAAATCAATTTTCTTTTAATATTAGGCAAGTGTGTTTTCCTAAAACCCTACAGATGGAAACCCTAATTTGGCTCTTTTCTAGGTCCAATTCTTTCCAAATTTGGCACCTAGTGCTCAATCAAGAAGTGAATAGCCCTAAGCACCTTAAGTCCCTAGCAGGTGTAGATATCTGGATGGGGATTTATAAATAAATCAAATCATACAACTCAAATGATTAATTCTAAGAAAGAATGCAAGTTGATCCTAATTGATTCTCTTTTTAATACCTTCTAGAAATGAGAGGCTTAAGAAGAAGGAAATGAAGTTACCTGCCCCTGGAGTAGTTGTGCGGCTGATCATCTCCCGTGTACCTCGCAAAATCATAATAGATTAGATAAAGCAAGTTAGAATCAGATCAGAATTGTAATCAGTGAAATGAAATTGCACATTGTTCCCTGGCAAAATGTTTACGTGAAATCGTCGATGTTTATAAATATGTGTTATAATATAGGACGCAAATCTCATGAAACACTTCAATTTCTAAAGCTCGAAATCAATTTAGAGTTCGAGGTCGTTCGCCGGGAGCAAATATGACAATTTCAATTCATTAATCACAATAGCACTAATAATATGTAATTGAACCAATGAAATGCTCAAAATAATATTTCAATAAAGATCAGTGCAAAAAGATTAGGTTAAAATGGTGATTTGAATCACCAAATTAACCCTTAACTTTAAGCTCACAAATCAACTTAAATAAATGAACAGTAATCTCAATCAATTATCAGACCAAGGTACACAATAAAATGCCAGATTAGATGACAACAGAAGGCGTCAGACGCCTTAACCAGTAGCACCTCACAAAGCATAAGACCTTGCCTTTAAGCCTTGCAGAAGAGGTGTAGTAGTAGCACACCAATGGAGGCACAGACAGAGGCACAAGGGACTTGCACAAAGTCCTCAGAGACTAACTATTGAGAGAGGGAGAGGGCATGAATCCCAAGGAAAAGCAAAACCCTCCCCCTCCCTCTTTGATTCTCTTCCCTTTCTCTCAGCTCAGACACAGGTGAACAGTATCGGCTAATCGGCAGGTAATTGGATCAAGGGTCCAAGCTCACTGGCATGGGGTAGTGAGCGAGGAGTGAGCACACGTGAGGTGAGTGGGACCTCAGCCTGTGTGCTGAGGTGATAAGCCTCTGTCACAAATTCCCTTTATTTGCTACAGGGGCTTCAAAATCCATGATGTGGGACTATTGTCCCTGTTATTCCTCGCATGCAGGCACTGATAAAGGTCTCTCTGATTGAGGTCAAAGGGGGCACTTGCTGCTGCAATTGAAGACCTAGAAGTGATCCTCGGACTAGTACACAGCACCTCGATGTAGCAGCATAGACGAATTTGGTCAGGGAACTGCAAACAGAGTCAGAAAAGGTGGCGATTGCGATGGAGCACCGGTGTAGACTTGAAATGGAGAACATGGCCTCTTGGCCCTACCAGAATTGCTTGAGAGGATCATCTGAGTATGGCAAACATGCTGGTGGTGGCTGCGTGCAGTGAGGAGGTGTGTGTGTGTGGCATAGTAGAGGTAGGTGCGTGATGGTGGTGGAGTTCAGAGGGGTGTTCTGGTGGTCGATAGCCACAGTGCTATTAGGGCTTTTGGTCACAGGGATTCGGCAGTGCTTCTGGAAGTTTTGGGGAGGTGATTGGTGCAGTGGAGTAGGCATGCGAGCTCGTCGGAGGTATGCCGGCACTGAGGAAGGCAGAGGTGGTATGGGTGATGTAGTGTGTGAACCAAAGTTCTAAGGGTGTTGGAAGAGTCAAGGGATGGAGAGGAGTCGAAGGAGGATGTTTACAGATAAAGGGAGAGCAAGTGTGATGCCAGCTATGATTGGCTGGCACCAGAGATGAAGAGAGCTCCGGAGAGGGGGACAGCGAAGCTTGAAGGGGGAGGAGACTCCTAGCAGGTATAGGTAGAGGTAAGAGTTTCCCTCTACCTATGGTATGTGGCAGAGGGTGAAGAAGCTAGAGAAGGAGGATAGTAGGAGCAAAGTGGAGCAGGCCAGAGGTCGAAGGAGAAGAAAGGTTCTTGGCCTTAAAATTTGCTAAAGAGCACGGCCTTGCAAAGGGGTTCCTTTTAAAGACCTTAGGAAGAGCTCCAAGCTTGGGAAGAACCTTGAAGAGCTCAAGGTTTCAAGGGAGAAGATCCCCAAAATTTCTCCCATTCGCCTAATCTGTGAGGCTTGAGTTAGGGTTTGAGAGGTGGCACAATCAATTAGGAAGGTCCTCAGGAACATTCCCTCCAAATTTGAAGGGATACGGTTGAAAAATCAGAGAGGAATCTCTAATTGAAGGTCAACTACTTTGGGTTTTGACCGGCAATGGTGGCAGGGACCTCTTTGAAGAGGACGCTGAGAAGTTGGGGGCCTTTTCATAAATATTTTCAAAAGCTGGGGGTTTAAGTGAAAGAAATAGATATTTGAAGGATTGAGATGCAAACTAGGTCAAAATGGACTTTGATTGGACCTTAACTTTGGCACAAACCTAGTTTGGAACCAAGGAATCTAATGGTGAAGTGGAATTCCAGTTTTGACCATGTTTGACTAGGAAATTTGCATAGAAACCCAAATTAGGGAAGAATTCTGTCTACGACGTGTTCAAGGTCAAAAAGGGTTCAGATAGTCAAACTAAGGGTACCAAACCTCTTAGAATATTTTCTATGAATTTCACGAGGTTTAGATGAATTTTATCTTAACTAGAACCTCTTCAATTTAAGCAGGTTTGAAATTAGGGTTTTATGAGATGTTGCAGTTCTCAAAATGCGTGAAACCTTATTTCTGCCTGTATGGACCCACTCATTGGATGTTAATGTACATTTGACCTTTACTTAACCCTTGGCAAACTTGTGCTTAATTTGTATTGATGATATGCTGTTAAAATTGTAGAATTAACCCTAAGTTTTTATTTTCTTCTCAAAACAGAATGACAAAGAATTACGACCCTCAGATGATTTTGTAGGAACATTTATCCATCAAATCTGACTAAAAGTGACATCAAAAGTTTGAACAAATATCGAGAAGTTATCCATGAAGACTTCAAGGTACTTACTTACCATGTTAGAGAATATGGCTAGCATGCACTGTTGGAAGGTGGCAGGTGCATTATATAGCCCAAATGGCATCCTATGTAATGCATACATACCGTAGGGGCAGGTAAAGGTGGTTTTCTCCTAATCTTTAGGATGAATTACCACTTGGTCATATTTAGAGTACCTGTCCAGAAAATAGAAAAATCGATTTCCCACCAACTTCTCGAGGATCTGGTCAATGAATGGGAGAAAGAAATGGTCTTTCTTCATGGAGGTGTTCAGTTTTTGATAGTTGATATAAACTCTCCATGAGTTCACAATTCGTGTCGGGATGGTTTCTCTAGATTTAGTCGTAATCATGGTGAGTCCTGCTTTTATAGGCATAACTTGGATGGGACTCATCCAGTAGCTATCAGAGATGGGGTAGATGATTCCCGCATCGAGCCACATGATGATCTCCTTTTTCATGATCTCCTAGAGATTTTGAGCAATTTTGAGTCTTTGATGGTCTTATGGAGATTAGTCTTGCCATTTGATGGTGCATTGCCGAAACGTCCATCGCAGAGGGTAGGTTCTTGATCTGGTGGGCTGGAAATCAAAGGGTTGCCATTGCATTTGAGGTCAAAGAATGTGGTTGAGTCCATGGTGGAAGGTTTTGTGAAACTGGCAGAAGGTGCTGATGTAGGCTTATGGGAGGGAGATGGACAATCTTTCTGTGTTAGTGTTGATGTCTTTAGAGGAGGGTCGATACCTGAGAAAATCATCCTTCGTTGTGGAGGTAGCTCATGGCTGACAAGACTGCGATTTGGGTGCGAGGAGACACTCTTCCAGGAGCAGGAAGGGAAGAAAACCTTTGCTGAGGTTGCAAGGGATGATCCCATTGTGAAACAAATGGGTTAGACACTCCAGATGAGGCACCTAAACCAAAAAGGAGAAATGACCTTCACCACACGAGAATGGAAGAAGATGAGATGGGTGACATAAAGAATGATCAGCCTGTGGTAGATGAGGATATGTCAGTGGTGGTGTTTCAAGAGATTGTTGTTAATTCTTTGGAGAATCATTCCTCTTTTCATGCTACAGAAGGGCTAAAGTTTAGGGCTAGATCTACATCTAAATCTGGATTTGGAAGATCCCCATAGAAACTAATGCAAAGAAGTCAACGAGGATGGATGAGAATTCCATCGCTACAACACTTAAGGTTGAAAGAATTTAGCAGCCTAACAAAGGGGGATCTCAACTGGAGGGATGAGAGTCCTCTCGTGGAATGTGCGTGGGTTGCACGATAGAATAACAAGGGCCTCGCTTGTGAGGTATCTGAGGGAATGGGAGATTGATTGTGCACTCATTCAAGAAACTCACATAGAGGATGAAAATGATCAATTATGGAGTGAACTGAAAAGGGAAGGATGTACTGGTTGTGCGATTTTGAATGCTTTAGGGAGGTCTGGTGGTATAGCCTTTTGGTGGAGAAAGGCTTGTCTAGAAGTGATTGAAACTTTTAAATCCAGGCATGTGATATCTTGTAGATCCAAGTTGTTACAAGGGGAGAATGAAATGATAATTACAGGTGTTTATGGACCGTGTGCAACGAATCTCAAACCTAAATTATGGGAAGATCTATCTTCAATTGCATCTCATGTGCATGGGCTGCCATGGTTAACAGGTGGTAATTTCAATTGTACTTTGACAAGGATGGATAGATCGAGTGGTTCAATGGACACTGCCTCACTTGGTTTTCTGCTGACTTTACAAAATCTGGGGCTAAATGACTTTCCAACTACTGGGGTAGATTTTATGTGGAGAAATGGAAATGGCTTGATGTTAAAGCTTGATAGATTTATTGGAAATGTGGAACTGATGGAGAACTTCCAACTGTCCTCTATTATTGGTTTTCAACGATCCTTCTCAGACCATACCCCTTTGGTCTGGGATAGTGGTGAAAATGTGTAAGTTGGTTCATACTTCAAGTTTAGAAGGTCATGGCTTAGAGAAATGGGGTTTCATGAAATGTTGGAAGCATGGTGGCAAGCTTAGCAGGTAGAGGGTATTGGTACTATCAAATTGGCCTCAAAGCTTGCATTTATGCGGATAATGCTGAAGGAGTATGGGGCTGCTGTTGCAACCTTGAGAAAACGGAAATGTCATGAAGCACTCTTGGAAGTGCAGCGGTTGG
Source organism: Thalassia testudinum (assembly GCA_037157565.1). NCBI lineage: Eukaryota > Viridiplantae > Streptophyta > Magnoliopsida > Alismatales > Hydrocharitaceae > Thalassia > Thalassia testudinum. The sequence goes on along the minus strand of JAZHRO010000025.1, from coordinate 19,706,935 downwards.
ATGCAATGGAGTCGATTTAACCATTGTCTGACCATGAATAGGGAGTTAAGGAAAAATTGACAAGAAGTTATAGCAGAGGATGACTTGAAGAGAGAAATGGATTGGCGAGAATGCTCCAGACAGCTATGGCTTAAAGAGGGGTGATAGACGACTTTTCGCTTAGCGTTATAGTATTTAAGTGGTGGAAAAATCGACTAATAAAAAATAATAAAAATAACCACTCACAGAAGAGCGGGTCGTGTCCACAGGGAGGCAATGATGCAATCAATACTTTAATTATTTAATGTTATTTCAGATAGTGCGAAATCCCTTTTCAAATTGGACTTAAAATGTGAAGGAAAGTAGATTTGCAATAACCTAAAAAGTTAAGGGTGTAAGTACAGTTTTCCCTCACAGAAATCCTCAATAAAGTTAGGATGAATTAATACAATTTTCACATGATGTGTATTAAAGACAATTAGTACTTAAATCAAGTCCAAAATCAATCCTTAAACTAGCTAATATCAATACCATGCAATTAGAAAGAACTATGAGTGATTGAATGCAATTCTGCCATAATATAATAATAATAAAGAAAATTAAATAGTTGGCAATGGCATTGAATGTAATTTCTAATTAAGATAAAAACAGAGCATTTGCTCTCTCTCTTCCTCGTGAGAGAGAGAGGGCACCGCGGGGGTCGATGCAGGGCTCAAGAGGACAGCGAGGTCGAGAGCTTTCTGACGGTGGCAGCGGCGGTGGTGGAGGTGGCTGGAGACGGTGGCCGGAGGTGGCTGTAGGTGAAGAACGCCGGTCTGCTGGAGGGCGGCTGCTGTTGCGGCTGTTCGAGCGGGCGCGCGCACGTGCTGGTGTGCGGGCAGGGAGCGCCTGCAGGTGGCATGGAGGCACGCAGGGTGGAGTGCGCCAGCAGCTGGCGGTGGGGCGCGCTGGAGGAGAGGCGCAGGCTTGGGTGCGAGCACCCGCTGTGGCGTGGGGGCGGTGAAGGCAGGAAGGCGCGTGCACTGGTGTGTGCCTACAGTTGTTGGAAGATGGCGAGCGGGCAGGGTTGAGGTGCGGGGGATGGCGTGTGGTTGCTCTGCAGCGCGCAAGGAGGATGCGCTGCGGGATGTGTGGGCGCAGTGTTGGGTGCAGGCAGGTGATGGCACGCGGCTACAGGCGCTAGAAGATGGCCGTGTAGGCTGTAGGGACGCAGCCCGGAGGCCGTGCGGGCGCTGTGGGCGGCGTGGCTTTGCAAGTCTGCAGGCGATGGAGAGGGTGTTGGGGCTGGCGCGCGGTTGCCTGCAGCACGCAAGGAGGATGCGCTAGCGGCGGTGTGCGGGCGGAGAGACTTTTTCCCCGCAAGGGCAAAGAGGACGCAGTGAGGCACAGTGCACGCTTTTCTTTTTTCTCTGGATCACAGGGTTCGCCTTTTCCATGGTGAAGCAGTTCCCCGTGAGGGGGAAAGATTTCCTTTGTGCACGCCGCCTCTTCTCTTTTTAAGTCCTCTCTCTCCCTTCGTGCACCAATCCAGGGATTTGCAAATCCCTTTCTGTTTTTGTCTAGCGAGCGTTGGAGAAGATTGCCCCAATGTCCGGTGGGGGAGGGGGGAAAGAATCGCGGCTGGGATGTGTTGGGGAATTTATCCCCCCACCCTTGTCCTTTCTGCCTTTTATTAACTACACATAAAAATAACAAAATAATTAAGTTACAGAATGTTATAAACTTAAATCATAAGGTGTGCAAATATTCTATAACTTAATTGCCATTATTAACACACCGATTAAATATACTTAGGCCTAATATTAGTCCATTTTAATGGACTCATCAAGGGGGACGCTAACACGAAGTACTTTCATTTAGCAGTCAGCTCACGCAGAAGACAAAACTTTATCTTCTCGATTATGTGGATGGTCAAAGAACTTCTTGTCTGCAAGAAATACATGCTGCAGCTATAGTTACTTCAGGGAAACCTCTTGAGCAGTAGGTAGGGGAAAGTGGAGAACGGCAGGATCTCTTTTTCCTCAAATTTCTGAAGATCACGCCAGCAAGCTGGTGGTTCCTATATTTGAAAATGAAGTTTTGGAGGCTATAAATGATTTGAATAATGAGGGTTCACCGAGTCTGGATGAAGTCCAAGTTTTTTTTATAAAATTTTTTGGAATGTATTAAGAGAGGAGGTAATGGAGATTCTTAAGGAATTCAAAAGGGGTAAGTACGATTTTGACAAGATAAATCAATCTTATCTCTTTTTGCTTCCAAAGAAATAAGGAGTAGATAAATTCTTCGACTTTAGACCTATTGCACTTTCAAATTCTATATATCTGGTGGTGAGTAAAGTTTTGGCTAATAGAATTCGAAATGTCCTGCAAGATCACATTCTCCCAGTTCAGTCAGCTTTTCTCCCCAACAGATCGTTACAAGAGTCCTTCATCATTGCTTAGGAAATGGTGATGGGATGGCACCGGAGAAAATTCAAGGCTTTTCTCTGGAAAGTAGATTTCCGAAAAGCTTATGATTTGGTATCATGGCCTTAACAATGGGAAGATATTGAAGAGGAGAGGTTTTCCATCTATATGGCTGCAATGGGTGAAAAGGTGCATCACCAGTGCCTTCTTTTCCCCTCTTATTAACGGTAGACCATGTGGGACGTGGATTCAACCACAATGTAGGGTTAGGCAAGGATGCCCTCTTGCTCCACTTGTTTTTAATCTTGCAATTGACACACTTGCAAGATATGCTTGTAGATTATCTGAAGTTGGTTTGATTAGAGGCTAGTCCATCTCCAATAGGAGTGCCATGGCTCCAGTCTTGCAATATGCTGATGACACCATATTTTTCGTAGAAGGGAAAGAACAGGAAGCACAAGTACTACTACATATGGTCAAGATATTTGGAGAAGTATCCGCTTTGAAATTGAATGGGGACAAGTTTTCATTGGTCTGTTTTGGGCTAACAAGTGGAGAGCAAATGACCATTTCTTCTCTATTGGGTACACCCTTCGTTACACTTCCGATCCGATACTTGGGTCTACCTCTGAAGTGCTCCAAATTAAAGAAAAGAGATTGGAATGTGTTGTTCGATAAAATTGCAATCAAATTGGAAGGTTGGAGCAGCCGCTATCTATCTAAGGGAAGTTGGCTCACTCTCTTGAATTCAGTGATTATTTCCATCCCCGTCTTCCTTTTCTCTATGTTCAAAGCACCTAAATCTATTTGGAAGCACATTGATGTTTTGAGAAAGCGCTTCTTTTGGAAGGGATCGAAGCATGTTGGGAGATTTTTTCTGCCCCTGATGTGGGATCACCTATGTATGCCAAAAGAACATGGTGGAATGGGAATAAAATCTTTAAAAGAATTCAATGAAGCCTTGCTTCTTAAGTGGGCAATCAGGTTATTTAATGGTGATAGTAAGAATTGGGCAACTTTGATTGGACACAGTTATGGTATATCTCATAATTCACTGAACAAACTTCATCTAGTCAATCCATCTCCATTCCAGGCTTCAAAGGTACAGGTAATGAGGAACAATTGGCAGATGTTCCAACTAATTCTTGGTGATGGCAGCTCTTTCAAATTCTGGTAGGAGTGGCCGGCGTTGGGCGTGTTCAAGAATGCCTAGCCAAGAGTGTACGCTGCTATTGGAAACAAGTGGGAGTCGGGCAACAGATATTGGTCTGATTTGGAGGAGTCCTGGCAGATTGAAGGGGCTGAATCAAATAGAGATGGCACTAGAACATGGGAAGAGAAATCGAGGCTACAGCTAGACTTGATGGCTTTTAGGCTGGTGACTGGAATAGAGGATCACTATTGGTGGGAGGGGATCTTAACCCCAGCTTAGGCTTATTATAAGATCGGAATTTTGTCTAGCTCTGAGGAAGCAGATAGGATAGCAAGGAATTTGTGGCTTCTAAAGAAAGGTCCAAATCTTCTTATGGCTATGTAGGAGAGATGGATTGGTTACAAGGGATCTCAGACATAGGAGGATGGGTGTGGCATTACAGTCATGTTTGCTTTGTGGGTTACCCACTGATAGTTCTAAGCACATCTTTTCATCATGTTTGGTGGCTGATGCAGTTTGGAGAAGAGTTTGCAGGGAACCACTCCCTATGTGGGACTTGTTATGGAAAAATTTTCTGATGAAGGATAAGTTGCATACACATTTGGCAACAGTGATGTAGTGTATTTGGAGGGTGAGAACTGAGTTTTTATTTCAGGAGAGACCAGTCTGTGTGGAACAAATTGTAAATGTATGCTGGTCCTTCAAACGTATTTGGGGATCTATTTTGTAAGCTCATATTTATTTTATAAATAAGATGCTCTCCCAGATCGCTATCATAGCACGATAGATTTCCTTTTAGTTTCAAAAAAAAATGCTCTCCTGGAGATTCGGATTAAGTCTTCTCTACATCTCGTGAGAAGGTCGTGAGCCCTCTTCAATATAGATATGATGAGTGCAATAAGAGAGACTTATTTTAGTCAGGTCATCTAGAGTCCAACTGGCTCTATGATGCTATTGGAGTCACCTCGATTTATTTGAGCTTGGTTTCCTCAAAGTGGTCTAGTAGGGAGGTGGGAATCAGGTTAATGGAGGCTCCTAAATCTAATAAAGATCAATCAAATTCTAGATTTCCTATCTTGTAGGAGATCAAAGGGGTGCTAGGATCCTTTTCTTTCTATGGGAGTTTACCCAAAATTATAGAGCTCACTTGCTCTAATAGTACAATTGGACTCTCATCTTTGTTTCGCAGCTTACGCTTTGGTGTATTCAAATCCTTCAGAAATCGTACGTAAGCTGGTATGTGGCGGATTTCATCCATCAAGGGAATGCTTATTTGGACTTGCCCAAAGAGCTTGACCAAATCCTCCTCAGGTGCCATGGGTTTGGATTTCCTATTTCCTTTGGTTAAGGCATTGGGAAATGGAACGTCAAGCTCTGGATCTGGGGTGGGTTTGTCCTTTATATCCACCCAGGGTTTAGGTCTTAAACTACTCGGACCAGATTGATTAGGAAAAGGTGGGTCCTAGGTAGTTTTGCCACTACGTGTAGCAATAGAGTTTAGGCCTGCCTAGTTTTCATTTGGAGTTGGCAAGAGGGGAGGTTGCTACTGATATCCGGTATACGGAGTAGAACCCTCTGAACCTTAAGGTGGAGGTGCAAAAGGGGCCTGATAAATGTAATGTGCTTGGCCCTGATTTAGGTTCACAACGTGTCTCTAGTGCAGGACGTTGTTTGGATTCAGCAGAGGTTGACATGGGAGTGCATTAGGTTGGCGAGTTCCAGCCATCTGTGTGAGTTGGTTGTGAACCTCTGTAATTTCTACATTATACTGCCTCTGCATGGTACCATTGGTTTTCTGCATATAAGCCAAAGTTTGTAGAAGCAGGCTCATTTGGTCTTCCTTGCTAAGCCTGGTTTGAAAGTTTGGGTTCAGCATAGGATGAGTGGGCTGATATGGATGCAGATTCTATGGTTGGGTTTGGAATTAAGGTCTAGAGTTCTGATTATTTCCTAGCCACGCGAAATTCGGTTGATTGTGCCATCCAAAGTTGTAAGACTTGGAGAATGGATCATTCTGGATGGCGTGGAGCTCCTCACAGGGTTGAGTAGATCCTGAGTAATCAGAATATGAGGGTTTAGAGATCCCCCAACTAGAGTAGGATGGCTTGGAGTTTCCTCTGAAACCAGGATCAGACGGGAGTGGATAAGCATTCAGGCCCTAATATGAGTGGTGGTGAATGTTAGGCACAACCTCCCTCCCTGTGGGTGGACATGCATATGTGCTCTGCTGAGAAGAAGTGGCTATTTGGAGTTGGCGAGTCAAATCATCCAACTTCTTCTTGATAATGGAGACCTTATCCAATCGACTAGCCACTAACTCTAGATCGATGGATGCGGATAGGTCTCCAGTCTCGTGTGTCCCTCTAGTGTTTATCAATGCACGGGTTTGTAGTAGTCACCGACCGGGCCATAGCCGGAATGAAAGAAAGGCTTTCAGAGCCTGGGATACTACCTGTAAGCCCACACCTGTGTAGAGTAGATCGTTCAACACCTGTGGCACAAACCCATTTTTGACTGAGAGGTTCGGGGATCATAGGCGACCGAACGGCCGCCCCCCTAATTACTAGATCGACTTGCTATAATAATTCCATAAACACCTAGCGAAGATATCGCAAATAAATAAAGTAGCCCTATGTTCAAATTTGACAAAACCATACCATAATCAAAAGGTACAACGGCCCGAGCAACCAGACTTAACATAAATGTAGCCACTGGAGCCATTCATCCGGTTGAACATGCCCATAGACTCATTGTATATGGAGTTCTCGCACATGTTCTCAAGAAGCTCCCAAACAGTGTCTTCATCTTTACCCATGAAGTTGCCACCACAGATTCCATCGATAAATAATCAGATATTATTAGCAGAGCGAGATCGATGTTTATAAATGCTACGTTGTAGTATAGCCGAAATCACTCCGAAAACAAATACAATTTATTACTCGAATTTGAAGTTCGAGGTCGAACACAGGGAGCAACTAGGAATTCACGTCAATAAATAATATAAATGAGCACAATAAATTACTCAAAAACTAATATGCAATGTATAACATGAGTATATGAAGAGATAAAAAGAATTCTAGACAAACTAATGGTGATTTGGATCACTAATTATTAGTCTAACACATATAACAAATATTCAAATATATTCAAATGAAGGAACTGATGATTAGATGTCTGATTTTACAATAAGACGACTTAAAGTGCATTGCTACAGTGCCCCTTCTTTCTTTTTCTTCTATTGTTCTTCTTCTGCTTCCTTCCTTTGGTTTCTGTCTCTTCTTCTCTTCTCTTCTTTCACGGTCCTCCTCGTCCACTTCTTTCTTTCTACTATTTAGTCCTTCTTCCTTCTCCTTCCTTTCTTCTTTTCTCTTCTTCATGCAGAGGGGGAAAGGGTCTTCAGATTTGGCTAAGTGTAAACCACTTCTTTTCAAGGCAAAACCCCCAAACCCCTGTGCGCTCTCTCTCTTTCGCTCTCTCTGGGTTTCCACCTTTCTTTCGCCTTCACAAGGCCATGCACAGTATCGGGTTATTGGGTAATCGATCTAGAGCACACCTGGGACCAGGGCTGCGGCCGTGGGTCGCAGCCGTGGAGTGCTTGGGTTAGGCAAGTAGTCGGGTGCACCAAGTCCACGGGGGCAATGTCGCGGATGAGGAACGTGAGGGTGCCGGGGACCTCACCCCCCAAGTGTTTTTGAGGCAACAAGGCATATGTAGTTTTGCATTTTATTCGGTTGCACTTGCTCTAAAATCAACGATGTGGGACTATTCGTCCCCAGTTCCTCGCACACATAGCCACAGTGAAGATGGCTCGAATTGGGTCACGGCTGTGCTACTTCCTTCCAATTGAGAACTTAGGAACCTACAACTGCTGAATCCGTACCATCTGAGCGTGTCACCTGGAGCTGCAGGTGAAGAACAAGCTTTGAAGCTTGCTTCGGAGCTGTGCGTCAATGGCGGAGGGAGGTTGGTACCTGAAATCAACAAAATGTCCTCTCAGCCTTGTTAAAACACTTTAGGGGAGTTGTCGTGGGTCGTGGAATGTGGAGGCGATGGTCTCGTGATGTGGGAGTGCATTGTGGAAGGTGTACGGTGATGTGAAGGTAGGTTGTTCGGGGGTGAGTTTGGGTGAGCGAGAGGATGAAATAGGAGAGGGGTTTTGTGTGGGAAGGTGAGGTAGAGGTCTTGAGGTGGTCGGCGAGGCGGATGGAGGGTTGTAGCGATGGAGGCACCTGGCTGGAGGTTCAGCTGGAGATGATGACGATGAGGGTGAATGGCGGTAGCGTCAGGTTGTTTTTGGTATTTTGGGTAGGAAATTAACCTAGGAACCTAGAGAGACATAACTACCAATTCTAAGTGGACAAAAGGGGGGAGGACAACACTGGCTTTGATCGGCTTGTGTCAGGGAAGATGAATTCTCCGGTGGGTGGTAATAGTGACGACAACGGAGATTGGGAGGCGTCCGCTGGTATGGCGCGACATGGAAGAAGCTAAAGGGGAGGAATCCATCATCGGTATTGCGGTTGGACGACAAGAAGGATCAGAAGGAGTCGTCGGATGTCGTGGTGTGTTTTGGCTGGAGAGGAGGGAGGAAGGAGGGGGATTTCTAGCCAAAAGGAAGCGTAGGAAGTTCGTTGTGCCCCGGGGGTTCTTTTATAGGTCATCAGAAAGTGAATGGAGCTTGAGAATCAAGCTCCCAAGCTTGGAAAGCTTCACCGGAGATAGAAACCTAAATTTCAATTGATTGGCATGGCACTTTGGGCGAGACTTGGAGCCCAAGATGTGGCTCAAATAGAAGGCAACTTCATCAAGAATCTGAGTATCTATTTTGGGATTGATGGATTGAGAATCGAGTGAGAAATTTTCGCTCAATATCAACAGTGAAGCTCAAGGTTTCCTTTAATGGCGCTAGGGACCTTTTTGCGAAGGAAATGAAGAAGTTGGGGGGCTTTTTGTAAGAAGTTCAAAAGTTGAGGGGCTATTGGAGATAAAGAAAGTTAGACTTAGACCAAAGTGCAAAATAGGTCAAAACAATATCAGATTGGGCCTAAATTTTGATACAAATCTAATTGAACCTAAGGAATCTAATGGTGAAGTTGGATTTTGGTTTTGACCTCGTTTGACTGGGTAATTTATGCAAAAACCCAAATTAGGGCAAATATCAGTCTGAGACTCTATTTTGGGTCAAAATGGGTTCTGATGGTCAAATTGAAGGTACCAAACCCTAGAAAATATTTTTATATGAATTTTATAGGGTTTAGGTAAATTTTATCCTGACCAGAATCTCAATTAATTAAGCAGGTCTATTTTTAGGGTTCCAGAAGTCATTTAATTCTCAAAACATGCGAAAATCCATTTCTAACTGTTCTAACCCACTTGTTGGATATTTAAGATCATTTGACCCTTAATTATCCCTTGAGAAAACCAGTGGTTATTCTACATTCAAGATATGATGGTAAAATTATAATTTTAACCCTGGTTTCTTATCTTTCCCAAAGAATGATTATGCAGTGACTTAGGGTTCTCTGGCAGTTATGTAGGAACATTTAATGACTTAATCAGATCATTTTGAGCTTGTTATGGCTCATGATGGTGTTCCCATCAGATATCCTCATAGAGTCCATAGTAAAAAGACTGGACATGTTCCCATTCACGAACTCCATGATGAGGGCATTTTCGCATGAGATCCAAAAAATGATCCCATGCCTCAAGAAGTGGTTCCCCCTTATTCTGTGTAAAATGTGAGATTTGGTTCCTCAGGGCATTAGTGCATCCAACTGGGAAGAATTTCTTGAGAAATTCAGTTTGTAAACCCTCCTAGGTGTTGATCGGTTGAGTCTTATCCTTCAAAGAGAAGGGAACATCTTCATGAGAAAGGTGTTTCGATTTTGAGCATTTGGTCCGAGAGTCTGGGGCAGATGTTTCAACACCTGGGTATGTTGGAAAGGGTCTTCAGAGCCCAATCCATGAAAGTGTGGGATCAAGATGATAATATTTAGTTTCAACTCAATATTAGGTCTCTCACCTGGAATTTGCACCTTGGGTTCGATTGCCACAGCTGTGAGACTGTAGTGATCCCTCATTTGTGGACGTGCTTAGGGATTGACCATGGGTAAAAGTCTACAACTGGTTTTACAGGTTTTAAATCTCACCCCCTTCTTGTTCTGGGTTCTCCGTGGAAGCAGAGGATGGAGAATTGGGTTCAGATGCAGATGGATCAAAAGAGATATTGAGTGGATCAGAAGAGAACCCAAACAAGTTGGTTGGGGTTTGACCCCAATGAGAATGAACCACTAGTGGAGGTCTCAAGATGGGTCTCAAAGACCTCCTCCCGTACATGCACTAAAGAAATAGATGAGAGACTGAAAGTGTTCTAGCCCCAATCAAAGCACCCAAAAGATTAGATGACTAAGGCTATTCGAGGTTGATGGACCTCTGGATAAAAAATCTGCACACCCGAGAATTACTTGGGTAGCCAAGAAAGGAGAGTCCTACAAAAACCCCTATATAGTAGAGTGTCCCCACAGGTTATAGGGTTTCCCCAACCAAACCTTCCTTGTCATCTCAATTCCAAGTAGACCGAAATGTGTGAATTAAGACCTAAGCCTACCAATTTTAAACTTGATTGTGCCTTGGGTTTTCACTTGATTTTGAAGTTGATTCAAATTGTGACCTAATTTGAGGTTGGTTGATTCACCAAGTGAACCAACTTCACCTGACCTACCCTAAAATTGAGGATGAAATTTGGGTTAAGTGACCCGAATCACCCTATCTTCTTCTTAAACAAGTTATTAGGTCCCAACTTTTAATGATTCAAGTGAATATAGAGCCTTGATCTTAGGATTTACTGATAAGATCAATTCAACCAAGGGCTTGGGTGGCACATAAATGCTGGAAGATTTGTTTCCATTTTTTAATGGTAAGTGTGTACTAGCACTTGAAACCTGAATATAAAAACCCTAATTGGCTCTATTTCCAAGCCCAATTAATTCCAAAGAGGCACCTCGGACTCAATAAGAAAGGTGAATAGTCCAAGGTACTTTATGTCCCTAATAGGTGCAAGTATCAGGATTGGGTGTCTCTCATCAAATTAGAATCAATTAAATCTGATCGCAATCAATGAAGATAAATCAGGAAAAACTTTTGCCTTGAATGATGATTACTTAAAAAGTAAGGCAGAATTGACTCCTAATTTTTGTTGTTTCCCTTTTTTTCTTTCCAAGAGAGGAGGGGATTATGGAAGAGAGTAAGATGATTACCTTCCCCTGGTGTGGTTGATCCAAGCTTGATGATCCTAAGTGGTGATTCACCTTGAAACAAACGAATAGAGCATGTTAGAAATCAAATCAGAATGAATATAACTAGTGGTGAACTGCACGTTGCTCCCTGGCAACGACGCCAAAATGTTAATGCACTTTCGTTGAGTTTAAAATATGCATCATAGATGAAACAGGAAGAAAACCCCTTCGCCTATTGTACGTGGTAGAGGGTGAGGATGGTGGAGGATGAAGCTCTAGTGGTGCTTCCAAAAGACACCGATATGAGAAAGAAGAGGAAAATTCTGGTGAAATTGGGCACGAGTTTGATCTATAGGAGTTGGGCTCTTTATATGGAGGTGAAATTCAACCAATTTTCCTTGAAAACACATGTTTTTCTTGCGACTTTGAAAGGAAACTGACCTCAAGAATCTCAAGCTCGTCGGAGCAACTCAGGCAAAAATCAATCTCGAGAGTCGGTGCATCTGGTAGGGAATGATCCGATTGCCAATCCCACTAAATTTGGTGGGATTTGACAAAGATCTGAGGGGTTAATTCCTTGATTAAAACTCGCCATGAGTGGGTTTGATAAACTCTAGTTTATCATCATTCTTATGCATTAAAACAAACCTAACTCTTAGGATTTTAACTCTGCAAGCGGGTTTTTGGGCTGCATTTAGGCAACACATAGGTTAGGCATGCATTGCATTGTTTTGTTATTTTTATCATGTTGATTTGAGTATTAGGGTTAAAACAGAAAAGCAGAACCCTAAAACTCTGATGCCCATGAAGGCAATTGGTGAAGAAGTTCAATTCAGCTCGAACTTAGCTAGATCTAGCTCCTGATAGCTGGATGCCAGCTTACTTGCGTTAGGGTTAGCTCCATCTAGCTCCATTAAGCACATCTTGGCTGGATGGCAGCTCAAGCCAACTCATCCTAGCTAAACCTAGCTCATGTCAACTCAGATCCAGCTCGACTTAGTTGAGTCTAGTTCATGCTAGCTCCATTTTGTTCACTAGGAGCTATAGCAAGCTCAACTAAGTTGAGATCATCTCAGGGCCAGCTCACTCTAGCTCTATTCAACTCATTGCTGCTCAACTCTTCCTAGCCTAGCTACTACTTGTCAACTAGCAGCTAAGCTAGCTCAAGAGTTTCCATCAGAGGCAGATCTAGCTCAACCTAGCTCCAGTTAGGTTGAAGCTAGCTCACATCAGCTCAACTATTTTAGCTTAGCTACTAACCTAAGAAGTAGCTAGCTAAGCTAGTAGTTGAGTCTTCATGAAGACTCCCTCAGCTTCCTTAGCTCCAGTGTAGCAACAATCAAGCTCCAGGAATTTTTCCTAGCTCCTTCTTCCTCAAACCCTAAGCTCCTTCACCTCTACTCTACTAGCTAAGCTTCCAACCTTCTCCAACTCATGCTTGTCCACCTTCTCCCTTAACCCTAACCTACCTTCCCTAACCCATCCCTTTTGGTGCCAATACATGAGCACCTACAACCCTTCACTTTGGAGCCAAAAGTACATGCCTCTTCACCCCACCACAACCTCCAAAAGCCACCTTAAGGTGGCGATAAACGACCATAACCACTACCGATATGTGGCGCCACCACATGGCTTTCATCTCCACCATTCATCACTACTATGACCCATCGCATCCGTCCACATGTTGGCACCAAGAATCATCCCTTTAACCACATCTTAATGGGCGCCAACTGAACATAAACTACCCCTCTACACATCCCTACACTTGGCGCCAATTACCCTCAACCATCCACCACATAACCACCACCTTATAAGGCCATCCCTACCTTACACCTACCCACCTTCAAGAACCCTTGAGTTGGCACTACCTAACCAAACCTTAACCACAACCATTTTGGAACCAACTCAACTTATCCTACACCTAAACACCACCTCATATGGCACCAAATAAAACCCACCATAGATCCCAACAACCATCACCTACAACTCCATCTCAACCCTACAACACACTAACCTAAACCTAACCCAAGCTCTCACCTAGGGTTGGCTCCAACCATCAAGCACCCATCCATTTTGGTGTCACCCCTCTCAACCCTAGGATCCTATAACCACCCTCTACAACCCATCCTAGCCCTCCATCCATTAACTACCCCTAACCCCCTTCCACACCTATAAAAAGACCAACACCCACCTCTATTGAGGCACCTTTGGCTACATAATTTTCTACCATACTTCCTCCTTCCATAGATAGCCAAGAGAAGAAGAAGAAGAAAAAGAAGATTAAAGGGACACTCTGTCCCCTTGGTTCATTCCCCTCTTCTCTTCTCTCTTATGCCCAAGCCAGCCAGAGGAGAAGCCAGGCAAGGAAGACCTTTGGAGGAGGTCTTGAGGGTGGTGCACGCCTACCCTTGGAGGAGCTTTTGAGGTGGAAACCATCCACCTTTGGATGAGCTAAGGCACGCCCCATCTAGGGCTTGCCAGGAGGAGGACACACCTTGGAGGAGCAATTCAAGGAGAAGAAGGAGGAATCCTTTTCAACTATGGGAGCAGCTGCAGTTGGAGCAAGGACCCTTCCATCTTCATCATCATCATCAAGAGGGTATTGAGTTTTTATTTTCTTGTTTTTTATTTTATTAGAAGCATTCCTCTACTTGTAAAACAATATCTTCCTTTATTAAAATTTTGCCATCCATAAATTTTTGTTGCATTTCTTGTTGCGTCATGTTACTTTGTGCACACACCCTCTCTCTCTAATTACTCTAGGTCTTCACATGCCTAGAGTGAGCTTAGAGAGAGAACTTGCTTGTCACCTAGGTTTTAGTTTCGACAACTTAGGTGTAGTCGCCTTCTCGCTTTTAGTTTCACAATTGCCTCATTATTTCAAAAAAACCTTACAAATCTTATATTGAAAATCCTAGAAAGAAAGGTGATTTCTGCATTTTCAAGTAAGAGTTTTGACTTTGCAAGTATTTGCCTCCTTAACGACCCTGGATACCACCACTATCTAAGTTATAAATTTAAAAGAGAATCGATTTTTGCGCATAACAACGATTCATAAAACTCGCTTTTTACAAACCGTGTAAAAACCCGATCAATTTTTGGTGCCGTTGCTAAGGAGGGACGACTTTGCTTTGATTATTTCTCTTACTTGATAAGTGTATCTCATCCCCTTATCTTTTTCTCTTGTGTGTGCAGATGTTGCAGGAATAAGGCAGGATTGAAAAGCTTCAAGTGCCTTGTCTTCCCACGAAATTCCATGTTGGTAATCTTGAACTGGTCGAACATTTCTTTAAAAAACTACCAAAAAAATATTAAACTTGCCTTTCAGGATCCTAAACATTAAAATTAAGTGGAGTGGTGACAATTAAAATTCATTGTTTACTTGATTGCTTTATTAAAACACCACTCTACTTCAAGTGTTGGTAGTCTGATTTTCGAGTCCAGACTTCTATCCAGACTTAAAAAATTAATTCCTGACACCACAGGCCTCGTAAAATCTTGCAATTTCACCCAGTGATTCTAAATAAGTGGGGAACATCTGTTCCAAATTTCAGAGCAATTGGAGTTGTATACAATTTTTAAAAATTTGAGGACTACTGAGAGGTCATCTCCTATAATATTCCTGTTTTGCTACTGTCCGCTAATTTTAGTAATTTTTATACTCATCCAATTTTTGTGAAATTTAGCTTCTTGGAATCCTTGTGAAATTCTACACATCACAAAAGATTAGAAATTTTTTTTGGTGGTCGATGGTGGTACTGAAAAATCTAAAATATCCTCAGGTATCATTTCTGGACTTTGACACTAGCACAAAGAAAAGTCATAAAAAATATCAAGCAAATTCCTAAAATCAAAAAAGATTTTTTTGGAATTGTTGTTTGATTTTTCTTCTAGTAGTGGTCTTTTCTTCCTTGGTTGGACCACTACTTAAAAAGAAAAAGCCTGAAAGAGATTCATTGGTGGAATATTTCTGCCTAAGGACTAATTAAATTAGGGTTTTCTTTTCATTTCTAGAGATCGACTTTTAAAAAGGAAATCTATTCTCACCAATACAACCTGATTTCTTTTTAATTGTGGCAAATCAAACTCGTTTGAAAACTTAGAAAGAAAACCCTAAAATACACTATTCTAAAGCAAATCCTAAAAGCAGAAATACATTCAAGTATTGTGTCAACTTGATTGCTATTGGAATCACTTTTCCAATCTTGCACACACTAAAAAAAAATTGAAATAACAGGGCATTACCCTAATTAACGCCCTCCACATTCCCATGAACATTTAGACACCCAAGCCTAACTTAAAACAAGTAGTCATTTGACCACTTAAGGACTTCATTCAATTAGGCTTGATATCCAATCTTTAAGCGCTCCTAGTTCCTTTAGACAACGCAATGATAGACTTAGAGGGAAGTCAAATGATGGGTACAGGTTTACACAAGCCCCTAGTTTTTCCAGGAAATGCTTGGGCCCAAGCCACCTCTTTAGTCTAGTTGGGCTCTCTTTTGGAATTGGGTTCACTTGCTGATTTCTTACTTGTTGGGTTCCCAAGTCTTAGGTTTTAAGGAGTCAACCTTAAGACAAGACTAGGCTTGTTTGTTTGAATTGCACACTTTCATCTCTCTCTCTCTCTCTTCGCCTCCCCTCCATTTCTTCCATTAAAAGTGCATGCACGGGCGAAGGTCCCATAACCCACATCTCGAGAGACATCTGATTTTGCCCCCCGCACTAGAAAATCATTGTTTTCTTCTTCTTCCTTTGCTGCTAATATGGAAAACCCGAGAAACTGATAAAAAATTTCTGCTTCTGCATCTAACCCGTCAGCCAACCCACAAGCTGACTTCCCCATCCCTAACCTCCCTTATTTAGGGCCACCAGAAAACCCTATAGGGCCAGGAGGCCCTCAAATCCAAACTCAAAATGCAAACCCCTTTGCCTTTATGGTTGACCATTTGGTTCAACTTCAACAAAACCAAGAAAATTTGGCTAGGACTGTGACAAACCTAGCCAGCCAAGGGCATAACCTACCACTCTGTCAATAGCCTACCATTCCTCTTAAGGATTTTTATGATCCTTCCAATTATGAGGAAAGACATGGGGTGGTGATACCACAAGGGGATTTTGAGATCAAACTTGCTATTCTAAACCTAATCAAACATTTCCATGGTCTTCCGAGAGAGGACCCTTTCTATCATCTCGAGGAATTAATTGTCCTTGCTCAAACCACCCATTCCTGCAATGTGTAGGAAGACATGTGATTAATGAGACTTTTCCCTCTCTCTTTAAATGATAAAGCTTC
Organism: Thalassia testudinum; assembly: GCA_037157565.1. Lineage (NCBI taxonomy): Eukaryota > Viridiplantae > Streptophyta > Magnoliopsida > Alismatales > Hydrocharitaceae > Thalassia > Thalassia testudinum. Next base: position 19,690,868 of record JAZHRO010000025.1, on the reverse strand, counting down.
ACATTGGTTTAGAACGGTTGGGTGCCCTATCACCACCTAGCCCCAATTAAAGAGTTCTTTCCTTAAAAAAAATTTTCCAATCGGTCGTGCTAATGCATTAAGAAGATCCATAATGACCTTTCAAAAAAAAAATGGTGAACCCCTCCATTAGTCTTGGGAAAGATTCCAAGAACTTCCAAGAAGTTCACCCCACCATGAAATTCCACAATGGTAGTTAGTGCAGATCTTCTATCATGGATTAGAAGATCAATTAAAGAGATTCGTGGATGCCTTATGTGGGGGCAATTTCCTTAATAAAGACACCGAAAGTGCCTACCTCCTTTTTGATGAAATGAGTGACAACTCATTTAAAATGAATTCAGTGGACACTTTGGGTAGAACTCAAAACCCATGACTCGGAGTCAATGAAATTGACTCTAAATCCACCTTTGTTCCAGCCACTCAAGATGATCTACACATGAAAGCTTAATGATTGGACCAGATGCAAATACTCCAGAAAAAAATAGAAGAAAAGATCACTCACAAACAAGCTCCACACCTTAACTCTCCACACCTTAACTCTCCACATCCTAACTCTCCACACCTTCTCAGAAGAGAAAATCTACACAACATTGATGCCACACCTGCTGGTCAGCAATTTCCTACTAATTTTACACAAGATATGACTGGGAATTTTGATTACCTGAATCAGAATATTCTTGATCCCACCACTGAAAATATTTATGCTCTCCAGGAGCAATTTAGAAACCCCTCTAACACTTACAATCAAAACCGAAGGACCAACCCGAATCACTCATGGAAAGCTCCAAACCCGATTCTATTTCCCAAACAAAATCAATTTGGGAATTATGGGCAACCCACATATCAACCAGGGCCATCTCAGAAAGATATTAACGCTCAAATCATGAAGATTTTGTAGGGTGTGCCGAATCAAATGATGGAAGTAACCCGCATGATAACCAACTTGCAACAACAAGTTAAGGTTACTCCTGAATATCGACCTACTAGCAACTTACCTTCCAAAACCATGACAATCTGAATAATCAACAGAATCAATTCAAAGGTGGATATCCCAGTCAGCCATTCACCTAGCACCTCATCATCCCCCATGTTTCAATCACAGTCAGGCTTCCCGTCCTCCTCCTAGAAACAACCATACTGAGAATGCAGTTACTTTTTGGAATAGGAAAACCACTCAAGATCCCTTGGCTGCTAAAGAAACCCGCTTCAATGAAAAACAGATCAACTCTTCTCCCTCTTCCTCTAACCCTGTTCAAAATCCTAAAAATGCAAAATAGAAAAACCCAATACCCTTTCCGCAAGCCCTTCACTGTTCACACACAAAGAAAAAGAAATCCGAGCCCACTAATAAGGAATTAATGGATCTCTTTGGGAAAGTAGACATTAACATTCCTCTCCTAGATGCCATAAAATATATCCCTGCCTACGTGAAATTTTTGAAATATTTGTGTACTCCCTATAAGGCAGCCTCGAAACCTAGGAAAGGTGATCCTTCCAGAGACAGTTAGGTCAGCTGTGCAGAGCAAATTGACTCTTAAGAGAAAAGATCTAGGTGCACCCCTGATTAAGTGGTCATTAATGACACCCCTTTTGATCATGCCTTACTGGATCTCAGTGTCTCAATTAATCTTTTCCCCACGTTGGTTTTTGAGGAATTTAAGATCAGAGAATTAAAGCCTGTTGAGGTTACTCTTCAATTACTAGACCGATCTACAATCAAACCAAGGGGAATTGTTGTGGATGTCCTTGTCCGGGTAAAAAATTATCTATTTGTTGTAGACTTTTTAGTCATGGATATAAAGGTACCGGAAGCTTTAAAGTTTAACCCTATAATTCTTGGAAGACCATTCTTAGCCACCGCCCGCACCAATATTGATTGTGATTTTGGCAAGATGAAGACCATGTGTGGAGGTGAATCTGTTACCTTAGATATTTTCCAAGCTTCTAGGAGATTCCAAGAACCTGATTTCTTTGATGACTCGGATTCAAAAATTGAAAATACAGTGGACGAAACAATGTAGATTTCACACATGGGTTCCTGTTTTGCCATTAACATGGTTCCTGAACAATCCACTTCATCCCACCATTCCACCCTGACCACACATTCTCCTTCTAACACTCCAGATGACCCCTTCACTCTCACTTTGCCTCTAACTTCTAAAGTAGAAATTCTTTCGAAGCTAGGCCCTCAACTGGAGTTAAAACCCTTGCCCCACTTCCTTAAATATGTTTTCCTGGGTTCGAACCAGACCATGCCCTTGATTATCAACTCTGGACTTATTGGGGCATAAGAAGAAAAACTTCACCAGATTTTAAGCAAAAACTAAAAAGCTATTGGCTGGATTCTTTCCGATCTTAAGGGTATTCATCCATCCTGTTGCACCCATCCAATCTATCTAGAGGACAAATCTCACCCCTCCCACCAACTACAATGGTGCCTGAACCCTACTATGTAGGAGGTGCTAAAAAAGGACATTATAAAGTGGCTTGATGCTGATATCATGTACCCCATTTCTGACAGCTCCTAGGTTAGTCCCACTCAAATCATTCCTAAGAAGGCTAGACTAACAGTTGTCACAAATGAACATGGGGAAACTATAGCCACTAGGATAGCTTCTTCTTGGCACATGTGCATTGATACAGAAAATTAAACACTGCCACCAAGAACGACCATTTTCTGCTCCATTTTATTGATCAAAACTTGGTGCGATTAACCGGACACGAATACTATTATTTTATTGATGGTTATTTTGGCTATAATCAAGTAGAGGTCCATCCTAAGGACCAACAAAAAACTACATTCACCTACCCCTTTGGAACCTTTGCTTTCTGAAGAATGCCCTTTGGTCTTTGCAACACAGCTACGACTTTTCAGCAGTGTATGCTTGCAATTTTTTCAGACTTGGTAGGTGAATGTCTGGAAGTCTTCATGGATGACTTCTCTATTTTTTGAGATTCTTTTGACCTTTGTCACTGGAATCTTGAAAGAACCCCCCAGAAATGCATATAAGTTAATCTCATCCTTAGTTGGGAAAAAAGTCATTTCATGTTCTAGGAAGGTATTGTCCTGGGCTATGTTATTTCTAAAAGAGGAATTATGGTAGATCAAGCGAAAATTGATGCTATCTCTAAGCTCCCACCACCCACTGTTGTAAAGCAGATCTGCTCTTTTTTAGGCCATTTGGGTTTCTACTGTCGTTTCATAAAATTTTTTTCCCAATTCTCCATGCCCTTAAGTTAATTACTTACCAAAGACTAGCCATTTGATTTCAATGACCAATGCTTGGAGAGTTTTCTGAGGTTGAAGAAGGATGTTACAGGGGCACCAATTTTACAGGGACCTAACTGGAATTGTCCCTTTGAACTCATGACTGATGCCTCTGATTTTGCTGTGGGGACTGTTCTAGGGCAAAGAGTTGACAAGAAGCCTGTTGTGATCTATTATGCTAGCAAAACCCTTGATGATGCACAACGGAATTACATGGTTACTGAAAAAGAACTTGCCATTTTCTTTGCCCTAGAAAAATTTTGATCTTATCTCTTACGGTCATGATGAGACACTCATCATGATCTCTAATTACCCCTAATTAACTAGTCTTCCTAGTTAATTAGCTAAGGTTATGAATATATAAGGGTTAATTATAAAATAAGGGATATTTAGTCAAGGACCTTAAAATAAGTTAAAAATGAAATTTTATCATTGAATTAACATTATTAATAATCTAGATAATAATTGGACTCGAAATCCTATTAATCATTCCCTTAATTAATAAGTTAAGTAACTTAAATATAATGTATACCTAAGTATATAATAACTTAAGTGATTTTACTTAATCTAATAAATTAACCTGAAAAGGTAATAAATGTAAATTCAAGGTGTAAACATAATATTTATCTTATTTACTAACATATATAAAAAGTTGAAAAAGATCTAAATTAAAATAAACCTTCAAAACCTGAGTTTACATTTTGGTCATTAAAATTCATTAAATCGGGTCCTTATTTCTCACACAGGTCCTTAAGTTTTATTTCATTTAAGTCCCTTTTCCTCCTCTTCTTCTTCAGCCGAATGAACGACTAGCGGCAGAGAGTCACGCACCGCATGATTACCACCCTGCCGACATCAATCTTCTTTGTTCAAGCTCTTGTAGCTTGCGCTCACCACCTTCACTTCATCCACCAGTCTGGATTAACTGGGAATCCTATTTTTCAGTGGGAGATAACCTCACCGTCGTCGGAGACTGATTGCACCGCAAAAATACACCTGCAATTGTGCCGCCTTGTGCTATTTCCTAGCATTACCAGTGCATATTAGGTATCCATAGTCGCATTTGTAAAAATACACACATGCATGCATTTATTTGAGAAGGGAGGAGAGTGAAATAATGGCCTTGAAATTTACATTTTTCCTCAAGTGCTGCTTTGCAAAATTCACCATCTTTATTTTTTAGTTTTATTTGACTTTGAATTCTTCCCGCGGCTGCAAGATATGGCCCCTTCTTCCTCTTTGCGCCATGCTCTGCAGCAAGCTTGCCCCGCAGCCGCATGCCCTGCCAAGCCATGCCAGCCATGCATAGCTGCATGCATAGCCAGGGCATGGCTGTGCATGCCTTCTTCCACTATAAAAAAGGCACGGCTTCTTCTTGCAAGCTGAACCTGGTCCACGCCAAAAAAACTCCACAACAGCTTCTTCTCCAGGCCATCTCCTCCTCTCTCCATCCATACGTAGCCTCTCCTCCTCTGAGGAGCCACTCTGTGGGCAGGAGCACCTCACAGTGGTGCACAACCACCACTGTGAGTCCCACCACTGCCTAGCTCATCAAAGAGCCGGTGGGCGTGGTGGTTCTCTCTCTGTTTCAACTTTCCAAGCCATTTCCGCCATTGGAGCAGGAGCTTCAAGCTTTGAAGCTCAAGCTCCGCACAGCAGCAGCACGGCATCGGACTCCTCTTCAGCGCACGCAAGCCACCGCGTAAGCCAGTAGGTCGCCCTCGCCCTCCACCGCGCATGCCAACAGGTCGCCCATGCTCCTCTCCGCGTGCTCTGTTGCGAAGTCCCACCCGTAGCCCAGCTGACGCAGCCTCTTCCGCGTGCGCACCAAGCTGCTCCACACCTTCCGCACTCACAGCACCGGACGCAGGAGGTCGCGTGGCTCGGCCATGCACTGTAGCCACTGTTCACGCTAGTCAGCGGAACACTGTGGCTACAGTGCGGTGACCGGTAAGTTTCTCACTTAACCGGTCACTTGGCGCGTTGCAACCGTCGCTAGCTTGCGCCCGCGTCCTGCCTCGAGCCCGCTCCAGCGCCTGCCCGCACGTCTGCATGAGCCCGCCTCTGCCAGCACCCGCACCTACCCGCTCCGAGTGCCTGCGTTTGCCCGCACCCGCCTCTCCACGCAGCGCTGTGCACTGCGGTTCCTTCCTCCGCTCCACTCCCTCCTACCAGCGTGCGCCTCTTAGCGCGCCTACGCGTGTGAGTGTTCACTTGCCATCAGACGACGCCCTGCTACGCGTGGATGACTTAACTCGCTGTTTCTTCCTCAGCAGACGATCCCTCTCTCTCTCTCTCTCACAGCACTCTCTCCCTCTCTCTGTGCAGATACACATAAACACACACACTCTCGCACACACACACTCTCACTTATACATTATTATATACTTATATATATACATATACATATATATATTGATATATATACTTATATCTATATATATAGTAGTACTTATATAACTAAGTATTAGTATACATACATAGATATATATATATATATCTATATACTTATATATATATATATACATATACTAATATACATATAAATATATATATATATCTATATATATCTACTATTACCTATATAACTAAGTATAAGTATAAATACATATATATATATATACATATATACACATATACATATATATATATATTTATATATATACATACCTATCTACATATATCTATATACATATATTACTATATATATATATACATATATATATATATCTATATAGTTATATATACATACATATACATATATATATATATCTACATATATCTATCTATACATATATCTACATATCTATATATATATACATATATATATACATATATATATACACACATATAACTACATATATACCTACATAGTTATAACGATATCTACATATATACATATAGATATATATTTACCTATATACACATATATATATTTTCATATCACCTATCATACGTTGTATCGTGGGAATATCTACACCAGTTCCTGATATTCCCCGATACACGCATACAGAAAGCATGTTCGCACACATCTTCCACCAATCAACCTTACACTCCATGCGGCACTTCGTCCTGTTGGTTGCGTCTTCCTAGACGACGACCGACTCGACACCTTGCTACACGCCATCTCCACCTCCACCCCCACCCCTTTATACATATATAATATATACATATATATATACTATATTTACCTTATTTCTATTTCTCTTTTCTGCCAGTAAAAAGATAAAAAAATATATAAAAGAAAAAAGATAATCCTTGACTTGCAGGTACTCAGTCTTGCAATTAGCAAGACCAGTTTTGGAACCCTAATTTGGCTCAAAGCCAAGAACCTGATTTTGAGGGTGTACCTCAGAGACAAAAATTATCAGAAAAAAATCTTAAATGGAAAAACACCAAAAGCATAATAAGCAAATGGAAGAGATTCGTTATAGGAAAGGCGTATTAACTTCACTTCTAATCCCACTTCCCTGAGTTCGACCCTGGGCCTAAAAGTGACCAAGATAAAATCAAGTAGGCCAGGTTAAAAATTTTGTAAAGAGATGGTTAGGTCCGATTTAGGTTAACCACTATACACATTTCAATGATAAAATCACCATATTAACACAACCTATCCGGGCCCGACCACGTCCCCTTTCATGGAGCCGTTGTCGGGGAAGTGCGTATTCAAGTAAGTTTCTATTCCATTCCTTTCATTTTTCTCTTCTCTCTTCTCGGGTGTTTTTGTTTATTGCTGTGCAAGTGAACTTGTTGCAAGGAGAAGGCAGGCAAACGAAGTCGGAAACGTGGGCAGATCCTAGGCGGGAATGAGAGCGTGAAGACACTGACACCACACTGGAGCTTCGCACACGTTGTTGCACAAGTAGGTCTTTCTTTCTTAGCAACCTAGGTTAACTTGTGACCTTAATAAAAATAAAAAAACTAAAAAAAAAACTATAATAAAAAAATCAAAAAACTAGAAAAACTTCTTGGGATCTCTTGGGGCAACTAGATTAAAATTCACTTGTTTGATTGTTTTCCTTTACTCCCACCGCCCCGGGATTTCCTGCAAAACTTCGCATAGTGAAGATCCAAGAATCTTGATTCTTGAATCTTTCACCGTGTGAAGTATTCTTTGAGGCAAATAAAAAGATTGATTGCACCCCTCTTTGCCTCATTTATCTGCAAATTCGGGATCACCTTTTTGGTGGGGAGACTTGGAATTAAGTCGATTCCAACCCCACCACGACCTTTCACGTGCCTAAGATTCGATCCCGAATATTTCAACCCCAACAATTTGATTTTCCTTATCTTTTGGTTGAGCCTTGTGTGTGGAAATCATTTTGGTGATTGGGAGCACTTGAATTGAAGTGCTTTGTCTCCCTTTCACACTAATCTAAAATTGATTCATGCATCCACACATAGAAATCTCCATTTAGGGAAGCCCATTGCATTTTAGCATGCACTAACCAACTGACATTGAAGAAGGATTTGTTGGGCTTAGAAGAAAACATGTATTCTCTCAAAACCCGGAGATTGGTTGAATTGGTATTTCAGCGAAATCCTAAAATCTATACTACTTAAGGCTGAACTCTAAAAACCATTCACCAATTAAAACTTCAATTCAGGGAGATTTCCCCATTGCATGCCTGGTTTACACACTTTGTAAAATCAATCACTTGGGCATTACCCATAAATAACGCCCTTCACATTCTAGAAGCACTTGATCCTAAACCTCTAACTAAAATTGGTAGCAACTTGACCCTTATTAAGGATTGGAGGTCTAACTACCTGCGTGTAGCGCCTACGTGCTAGTGAGGGTTCCTGCGTGCTATCAGGTGTCTAAGACTGGGGCAAACGGCCTTTCAATCTGGCTCGGTGGTTTCGCGGTGCTCGCATTCGATTCCATCGGTCGTGATAGTAGGTAACTTAGATCTTTAGGTCTAAGGGCACACTGTAGAGGTTAGGAATTTGATTGTATTGATTTGTCATCAAGTGTACCTTTGCGGCGTCATTTCTCTCATCTCTTTTCCCTTCTTATCTCCCCAATTCTTCCTACGGTAGTGCATGTTTGGGAGGTCACAAAACCCTGAATTGTGTGAATTGCCTGATAATTTTAAAAAAGAAGCCGCATCGTCCTCCTCCACAAACATGGTTGCACGCTCACCCCTAAATCCCAAGGGAGGAAACCGCCCTCAAAACCCACCAGGTGGTGGAGCCTTAGATCCCACAACCCACCTCCAAGCCCAAATGGAAATGTATAATGAACAAATTGAAGCCATTCGGGAAACATTGGAGGAAATGCAGAACCCTCCCGAATGGGAGGAGCCTAGGTCTCTTAGCTCTTATTAGAATCTCGCTGCTACAGAGACCATAGGACAAATTCAGGTCCCCATGGCTGGGGACGACTTTGAACTAAAACCTAACATAATTGGCCTAATAAATTTTCACTTCCATGGTCTTGCAAGTGAAGATCCTTTTCTCCACTTGGAAGACCTAACCCGATTAGCTAAAACAGTTAAACCAAGAAATATCGGGTTACCTATTGTCCTCATGAAAATGTTCCCATTTTCATTGCGGGATAAAGCATCGTAGTGGTTACGCAACCTTGGAAGAACCATTCACTCTTGGGAAGAGATGCGAATAGCATTTCTCAAGAAATTCTTCCCAATCGGGCAAACTAATGCGCTTCGCCGTGCTATCACCTCCTTTACGCAACAAAACGGTGAACAATTTCATGAGGCATGGGAGAGGTATAATGACCTTGTCAGGAAGTGTCCGCATCACGGTCTGCCTAAGTGGCATATAGCCCAGATTTTCTACTATGGGCTAAATGAGACTTTGAAGCAGATTGCAGACGCTTCCTGCGGAGGGAATTTCATGAATAAAGGCGAGAATGGAGCATTCGAATTGTTTGAAAATATGAGCGAAAACTCAATGAACAATGCTTCCATTGTCGCCTTTAATCGTACCAGCCTGCCCCAAAATATCCACGAAGTTGACACGGGACCCTCCCATTCATCCACTGATCTCAGTTTTATCGCACAAAAATTAGATGAAGTCTCCGTCGTGCACAAGAAGCTGGACAAGCTTCTGGCCAACCCCACCCGTTCTATGGCAAACACCCCCACCTCACCACTTCGTCACAATCCCAATTCTTCCAACACCAGGCTTATCCCGAGAAAACCCGTAAGACCATCCTTACCGAGTGTTGCGCCGAGCGATTCGGTAAGTCATGTGGATCTGGCTTCTGCGAGCCAGTATTTCAACACGGAGGACCAAGCCTTTGTGTGCTCGGATGCATATTTACATGCGGATGTGTCTTCTGGCATAAAAGATGCTTGCGCCCTGGGGAATAACCAGTTCTTTGCCACTTATAACCCAGGGTGGCGAAATCATCCAAACTTCACATGGTCCAACAGCCCGCAGCGCTAAAACCCCGTTGGTGGACCAATGCGACCGTCCGCACCCATCATCCCAAGGGCCCAGTCTAATCCTATGGCAAATCTGCCATCAAGTCCTTATGTACCGCAAGCAGAACACGCATCAAGTCCTCTTGACAAATTGATGTGAATGATGATGGAAATGTCAAAGTGCAATGAAGAGAACATGACCTCTCTTCAGCACTAATTGGCGCAGCAGAATGCTGAGATCAGTCAACTACGCATGGCGACTCGATCTCAGGGCACTCTTCCCGCCCAACCTGTTCCCAACCCACGAAATTTCGTACCCCGTGGTCCTCAACCATAGGTACGACCTTCTCAGGGGTAGGTTCATCAGATTCTGTAGGCTCTGAGCATTCCATCGGGATTTCAGGCTAATCCCACTGCAGCACCTCACTCTTATGTCCCTATTGCGAACCCTCCTCCACCGTATGATCCCACTGGACTCGTATCATCCAATGCTAACACTACAAGGAGTGGCAAGCAGACTGTCGATTTGCCTCAACCTGATCCTGGCCCGTCTTCTTCATCACTGATGGTGTAAATTGTTGACACCGATGCTCCCCGGCAACGGCGCCAAAATAATGGTGATGTTTGATGGTTGTTGGTAATGGTGAATAATTATTGTTATGATCATGTCGTTGTAGTATAGGGTGTATAATATAACATTAAGGATGTCGTATAGTGGTGAGTATGGGTGAGTACCAGTCATTACAACCATTATTATCATTTGCTTATTTATCTAATTTTTACTGGTTTTGTTCCAGGTCCTTCTCTGGGAGGCAATTTATTGAATTTAATTCGGTCACTCTTTGATTATCTCCAAAATTGTCTTCTTATTCAAAAAGAAACTTTACATTTAAAGAATGAATGAATGTTTTATTTACCTAGTTACTAAGAAGTGCTTGCAAAAAATACTAACTATGAACAAGCATCAAACAATCTATTACTATACTCTAAACTATGTATTTACAAGTTATACTATTAACACTAATATGTTAGTTCATACTACATTAGGATACCATAGTGTAAAAACTTAACTTACTAGTCATTTATTTATAGTGACATATATATCAGTTTTAGTGACAGATATAAACGTCGCTAAATCTCAGAAAACACTATATACAACCTAAAGAAGCAAACTGAGGTCTTTAGCGACATTTATGGTGTCGTTTTATTCTGTTAGTAATTATGTGGGTTTACTTATACGTATGTATATTACTTATTCTACTGCTGTATGTACAGTAAGTCTTTCTGTTCTTGCTATCTCTTGTGTCCTCTCTTTTTTTTAAGTCGTCTGTCCTTTCATTTTCTTCTGTGTGGTATTTCAGAGGCTGCGGTGGAGACGGGGTTAGGCTAACGTCCTTAGTGTAAAATGTGTTTAATTAGCGGACGCGCTTTTCGAGGGATACACAGCACCCTACGGGTGGGACCAGACCTCTACTAAGCGCGCCCTAATCTCATATTAGGTGCCTTAGTTACGTTTTCGTATCAGCGCAGGGCCTCAGCCCAACGCCAGACATACTCGCACGCTCGGGCTCCCAGCCCCACACATACATTACATATTCAATATCATCACACATCAGAGTTAAGCACAAATCGGGTAATCGAATAAGGGATCGCGTTTCGGGCGCCCGGCGCCGTGACGACTGCTTCAACTATAGCATAAATTACATTTATATGGCTGCGTTTGGTTTGCAGCACACGATGTGGCGCTATTCCAGTGCCACATCGTGCGCTGGAAATCAGACGTAGCTGCGTCTGTGCGCGTTTTTGGCCCTTGATTTGGGGGCCATAAATTATTAAAAAAAATAAGATAAAATATGGTAAATAAAATATTTACGTAATACTACATAATTGATTAATTAATTTTGAATTTTAAATATATTTACTATACAAATAAATTCACTAAACTAGGCTGATTATACAGGTTGATTTAGGTGATTAAATAGTTAATTACTTATAAAATAATTAGTAAATGGTCTAATTGACCTTAAACAGTTTTAACTTACATACTTAAGTATTTAATACATATTTTTATTGTATTTTTACGAATTTATTATGTTTTATTTAGGCTAAAATAGCAATTCTGTGTAGTTTATAATTAAAACTAAGTTACAGTAAGTTATACTAGGTATAATTATACTTTGACTAACTTAAATTACTTAATATATATATATTCCCAAGTTTATAGATTTATTTACTTGATTATTGCTCTAACTTATTAACTTAGCTACTAAATAAGTAAATATAAATCTGTACATACATATATACATAAATCAGTAAATACATGCATAATAGATTAGTATATATACATATTTTTACATAGATTACATATGTATATGAATATCTGTACAGGTTTTATACATATTTACAGTATAACTATGTATCTAACTGATATGCTATAGTTATAATACTATGAATAGGTATATTTATAGTTTTAAAATAAGTCTATGTCATTAGGCTTTTGTATAAAGTTAGGGAATTAGAGTTGATTGAGTTTTTATTTGAGTTTAGACAGCAGCCGCAGCTACTGTCAGAGGAGATGGAGAAGAGAAGAATGTGCTATTTTAGTGTTGGTATTAGTTGCTGTTCAGGGTGAGTTTTTGTAGCAGCAGCAGTGGCTTAAGCCACTGTCAAATGGCTAACTGCTGCTGCAGTTAGTCCACTTGGAGAAAGGGGAACAAAAAATTCACAGATGAAAGGGGAATTTGGAGGAGAAGATAATTTGGAGATGGAGGGAAATGTAGCTGCAAGTTGCAGCATGTTGCTGTATAACTGGGAACAAGATTAAATTCAAAACAAACTAAACATTGAAGAGATGAAATCCAAATCTGAAAGGGGTTTAAATCTCACGAAAATCTCATGTAAATTCAGCCCAAATACTCATTAGGAAAAACCTTATCAGAAGCATCCTTTCAGATCAACATTCTAGTGGCATTGAGTTAGTCTTCCTAATGCCATAGACAGCATGAAGGAAGACTTAGCTCGATCAATTAAAACCAAAGAAACACAATCCCAGTTTCTTGCAACCTTAAGGAGTATGGAAAACTCCTTAGGTTAGAGAATCACCATACAGAAATGATCATCAACACAAATAGTGCATGGCAGTTCTGAAATAGCAAAAAGAGACTAAGAATGCATTAAGGAAATTTAATGGAAGCTGGCGAATGCATTCAAAACAAAGTATAAACAGAATCATGAAAGGCTCTTCTGATTGGTTCTCTGTCACCAGAGAACTTCTCAGAATCCTTGCCTACAATGAAAACCAAAAATCCCTTCAATTTGTCAGATCTGTCAAAACATTTCCGAGAGTAAAAATCCTTGAAAATCCAAATCAAAAGTGCTCTGACAAACTGACGCAATCCATTTAAAGCAGAGGGGCTTTTGTGAAACAAATGGAGTGAGTGAGAAGCCCCAAATGGTGCTTGTGACGCCACTTTCAGATCTGAGGCAGTGCGCCATCAGATCTGAAATTGGGTCAGGATGTGTGGGTGATTGATGAAAAATTCGTCGTTAAAAAGGAAAAAACAAGAATCAGAATTTGGATGATGGAAAAACAAAACATGAAGAGGGAGATAAATTGAACAATGAACAGATGATTCTTCCCCTCTGATCTGGACTGATCAGAGGAGGTGAGGGAGGGGATCTAATACTAATTCTACTCCTAAGACTAATCTAACTACAGCTAACATTAAACACTAACAATTAAAACTAAATCTATTCTAAACTACTGCAAACTAAATCTAACACTACTTGTGCAGAATTAAAAACCTAAACTAAAAGGAAGAATGGGACCTATGGGTCCTTAGCCGGCGGCTAAGGAGGAAGAAAGGAGGAGGGTGACTCCAGCGGAGGGAAGAGTCTGCTAGTGAGACTCCAGGGTCGTCCTCAGGTGCTACGAGGTCCTTAGCGACGAGGAGGGTCGAGAGCAGGCGATGATTCCACAGCTGGTGGCTGTGAAATCAGGGTCTAGATGAGGAGGAGAGACTGGAGTGGACGAACTGATCGCTAAGAGATGTAGGAGGGAGCGATCCTTTGCGCGCGACACCACTGAGGTGCTTAAGTAGCAGCTCAGTGATTGAGATCACCGCAAGGGTGAGGTTAATCAAAATTAGGCCGGCGGTGAGGATGAGATGGGTAGAGCGTGCGGCGAGTCAAGAGAGAGATCTGACCGTCAGATGAGATCTGGGAAGAGAGGTGAACGCACGCACCGAATCGCGCGAAGGTTCCATTTGATTCCAGCCGCAGATCGAGATCAAAAGTGCGATGGATGGTCGAGAATGGCTGTGTTCTTCGCGTGCTACAGTGTGCGTGAAGAACACAGGCTTCTCTCTGAAATGAGGGAAAACTTGCAGGAAGACCCTTGAACGAAGGGGTAGAAGAATAGCGTGCAGGTCCAAAACTGAAAAGAACTATAACTGGAAGGGCCTTGCAGTCATACAGAAGGGTCCCTGCGGCTTGCAAAAAGGTCCAAGAAGGAGTTTTGAAGGGTAGAAATGTAATGCATGAAGGACCTAATTGTAATGTATTTATTTCTAAGCCTAAATGATGTCCAATTGCTTTCAAATTTTTACATGTGCTTAATTGAACATTTAAGACATTGATTTTACTTCTGATTTATCTTTTCAAACTTGTTTATGTGTTCAATTGATGCATGGATCATCATTTGTTCTTTAGTTTTCAGAATATCTCATTTTTGTGACCTAATTAGGAGGTTTTAACACACATTAAAAGTTTTAGGTCTTTTCTTTAATTCCCACACTTAACCCTTTTTATGTGTTAATTTGATATTGTTTTGCTTAGTGTCTAGCTTAATTTCGGCCTTTCAGCCATGATGAGTAGCCACTCATCATACCCCCATGCTTACGTTTTGCTAGTCCCTTAGCAAACAATCTGTTGAAGTGTAAGGCAATTTAAGTATCAGCAAGGTAAGTGTGTAAAGATATCTTTTTCTTCTTTCAAAAATTTTTAAGTGTTTTATGATGATCTTTAAGCTGAAAATTTTTTTCAATAAACCAACTGTGCTTTTGGACATTGTGAGAACCTGGTTACTGAGGATAACCTACCAGAACTCGAGGCTTAAATGACATAGACCATCTCTCAACCAACAAGGATTCTTGATATTTAAACCTTGAGTCGAATTCCAGGACTCAGAGGGTTTTTACAGAGACTCAGAATGCTATGAAGTTATGGCTGTGCTTTGTGATAAGTCAGAACTAACCAGGTGAATTCTAAGGCTCATTCCCGGGGTTTCACTTCTTTTTAAGTCCAGGTTGGTCCTAACTTCAGCTCATGCTTTCGGATGACTCAAAAATTGATGGTATTCAATCCCAACCCTTATTGTATTTGTGGCTCAGAGAAGAATTTTTTTTTTTTTTTTTTTTTTGAACAGTATGTCTCCGAAACTTATTTGGTAGAGCGCACTGTATTTGGTGGGTGGATTTCTTTTGTGGAAAGAGCTTCTCCTAGACACAAAACTAAAGATTAGGACAAAGAGTCTACCTACACGCACAGGTAAGGACTCCACCTTCCCTAATGAACACTAGGGTTGAGGTTTAGGTTCAAGTGGTCTTTCCTGACACTGTGTAGTGTAAGCCAAGGTTACTTAGACTCCTAAGTCAAAGCAAACCAACGAATCATGTACTGGTGACTCAGGTACAAGAATTATCCTAAAGTTAGGAGAGACTGTGGTCTATCTTGTCAAGGCTCGAAGTGTATTAAGCCTAAGCTTGTACCAAGCTTCTATGGCCCGGCAGGTCAAACTAGTAACGGTTGAATGTCCATAGACACTTATTCTATTATTATTATTTTTTTTTTCAGCTATAAGATCACTTATCTTTTCTTTCTTTTTCTTTTTCTTTCTCTCCCTCCCCTCTTGAAATGAATGTCCTCCTTTGATAATGAAGTACATGTCCCTTATTGTATTTTTGGAATTTTTCTGATTTGTTATTTTTTTGTAGTTTTAGCTTTGTAATTTTTAAAAAAAGTTTTCAAAATTTTTCAATTTTTTTTTTGAAGTATATAATTTTTTTGATAATACTATATGTACTATAGTTGTGTCTACAATTGCATTTTGGTTTAAATGGTTTACCATTTACACCCCCCCATGCTTAAATGTTTCAATGTCCTCATTGAATGAAAGGGTGGATGCAAATGCATGATCTGCTTTTCACTATCCTAGACTGGGTGATGAAAGGAAGTCGGAATGAGGAGATAAAATCTCTGTGCGGACGATTTTAAGTCTGATCTAGGATCAGAGTGAACAGTCGGGCTAGGAAGTGAAATGCATGACATGTGTGTCAATGAATGTATGCTCAGAATGCAAGGGTAGACACTATATGCAAATAAAGGCAAGAGTAAGAAAGGTGTAAAACAGCTATATACAAGGGTAGGTGTTTGCTAAGTTTAACGCCGTCAGCTAGGCGAAAACTTAGTTGGTAGCTCAAAATGTAGGAGCGAAATGGTGGAATTGACAAGTCTGAGATCATGCGGCTCAATGAAAGGTTTCAGTCTTTGTCCATTAACAATAAAGGGTTCAGATTTGTCAAGTTCAGTGATCTCAACGGCTCCATTATCAAAAAGTCTCAAGATCATGTCGATTCAGTGTTATGCACTGGTTGTGAAATGTCATGTGTTTGGTCTTGCAGTGCTGGTCTAGGTTGGACATACCTTTGAGCAGGTATGTTCCTAGGGTTGGGTTGTGCTTGTGATGGGAGTGAATGTGGTTGACGGGACTCCGTCAAGTGTGATAGCTGGGCTCTCATCTCAGCTAAGGCCGCGTCCTGTCTTTGCTACATAGCAATATTCTGTTGTTGCATATCAGCAAGAGCTTTCATGATAGACCCCAACTGGTCATCTCGTGTAGGCCCAGATTGAGAGTATTGGGTGGGCCTGGGTTGGGGTTGTTGGTAGGTACACGGTGGATATCCGTGTGATTGTGGAGGTGGTGCTCGGATCGGGTTGTGCAATGGTGGTGCAGAAGGTTGTTGAAAAGGAGGTCTTTGTGAATTTCCCGACCACGAGAAATTTGGATGATTACGCCATCCAGGGTTATAGGTTTGTGTGAAAGGATCATTGTGAATGGCATGAAGCTACTCCGAAGCTCCAGAAGGTGCAGGGAAGTCAGTGATGGGAGGAACAAAGGTTCCTCCAACCGGTGAAGGATATAGAAATGGAAAATCTGGTAATGCAGTTTGTGTCACAGAAAGGTTATTCACAGTTTCCCTCCTTGTGGGAAACTGAGAAGAAGTGTTTTGTGCTGGTGACTGAGAAGAAGATGGGTGTTTTGAGAGAAATTTCCATACTTCATCTACTTTCTTCTCGATTAAGCCCACTTTATCCAGTTGACTAGCCACTATCTCTAAGTCTTTGCTACTGGATTGGGCTTCATGTACCCCCGTGTGTGAGTGGGAATGTGAGGACTTTCTATTAAACACGCTCATTGAAGCATTATTAATAGAGTTTTCGGCCATGCCTTCAAAGAGCTCAAAGGCTGAGTCCTCGTCCCGACACAGGAAATTGCCTCCACAAGCGGCATCTACAAAATTCCGTGTGTCATCATGGAGCCCATGGTAGAAGATCTGGACCTGTTGCCAGCGTGGGACACCATGGTGGGGACATTTTCTCAAAAGCTCATGGATTCTCTCCCAAGCCTCGTGCATAGGTTCTCCTGAATTCTGGGTGAAGGTGGTGATGGCACGCCTTAAGGCATTAGTGCGGCCTACAGGAAAGTACTTCTTTAAGAACTCATGTTCTAAAGAAGCCCAGGAATCTATAGGTGTAGTCCGTGCAAGTGTTCTAAACCAAAAGGCTGCCTTATCTTTTAATGAAAAGGAGAACATTTTCATCAAAAGCGTGTGCTGATCATGTCCTTGCGGACCCAAAGTTTGGGCAAGATTCTTCAGCTCCTCTAAATGCTGAAAAGGGTCCTCAGAAGCAAGTCCATGGAAGTGAGGAATGAGTGCTATAATGTTCGGCTTCAGTTCAGCAGCACGACCCCCATTGGGATAACGTACCACAGGCATTGGTTGGGCAATTGCGGGATTATAATAATCTCGTAGTTGAGGTCTACGGGGTTGGGGTGGTTCCTGAGGATTTCTAGGTTGAAGTGGTTGTGGTTGGGGGTTAGCTAATAGATTTACAGCTTAAGCAAGCTGTTGCACCTATTGGGTTAAGGTATTCATTTGTAGTTGTGTATCGAAAAGGTGCTGAAGATGAGGCATAGGTCCTCTCTCCGGGGGTGGATTAGGATGATTAGGATAAGGTGGAGGTTGGAACCTAGGGATAGGTGGTTGCTGTGGTAGAGGATGTGCAACTAAGTCTGGAGGAAGTTCTTCAAAATCCTCAAAGTGTGAAGAATCAAGATCATCCTCTTGGCGAGGGGGATTGTGAAAAGTATTTTGAGACTCAGGAGGTAAGGGATTAGAAGTGGAAGGCAAAGAAGATGATGCAGTAGCTTGGGTAGCAGTACCCAAGGGGAGTACAAGTTCTGGGTTTTGGGATCTCCTACCTTCCATTGAGTTGGTTTTTTTTGAAATCCCGTTTACTCTAATTCGATCCAACTCAATGGGAAAAAATTTTTAACGTTCACAATAAAATAGAAGAATCCCAATAAAATCTCAATTCAAGAAGACCAATCAATAGAAATGAATCGGAGAAAATTTTTCCTAGAGGCTGCTACTCAAAGTATGTTATACGCAAACAATTGTTTCAAACAATTGTACGTATCCTAAGATAAACCTAGCGAAGTGCAGACCTCTAAAATCCACTGGGAATCTGGATAAGACTGAGCGTACGAATCCAGATCCTGTGGTTGCAGAAAGATGAGGTAGAAACCCGTGTATTGTGGCCTTAAGTGATCGTGCTGTGTGCACGATAACATTCAACACAAGGCGATTAAAATCTCAAACATGGTTTCACCCAATTTTGCTATCTCCTTTTTGATTTGATTGAAGTGATTAAAATGTGTTTTCTATGCTGCTCGTTTCACTTTTTAATAAATTCAGAACAAGTAGTGGTCTTCTTTAATTTTAAGTCAAATGCAAATATGGCAGGAGTTAGAGTTAGGTAAGAAATGCGTACCTGACTCCAGCAATCTTCTAATGCAGATTTGACTTGAATTAAAATCTAGCAGGAATGAAATGCAATCCTAAAAATGGATGCCTGAGGTTATGCTGCTGCTAGATAAGTATGAGGTCTTTTTGATTTTTTTGATTTTTTTTTTTTTCTGAAAAAAATTTTATATGCAATTCAAAAGTAAGGAAAGAAATTAAGAAGATAAAGAAATAAAGTCCAGATAGTCCAGAATTATTACAAAAATTATGTGAGAACAAGCTCTCACAACTTATGACTAACAATTGTTCCTAATTAATAAACCTAAAACTATCTATACTAAAACTAATACTAAAATCCTACAGCTACTTCGAGGCAAAACTCCACCAGGAAGACAGATCTGGAGCACAGCGACTCCACCAGGAAGACGACACTCCTCCTCAAGTGCTGTGGAAAAACAAATGATTAGTAAATGACTAAAAGAATGTAGACACAATTAATTCAATGGAAAATAAAAGCAATTATAATGAATGAATGAATGAAATAAAGAATTTCTATATACAAAAGAATAAAAAGAAAATTTTGGTGCAAAGAGCGTTGCCTCCCCGGCAACGGCGCCAAAAAATGATGGTGTAAATTGTTGACACCGATGCTCCCCGGCAACGGCGCCAAAATAATGGTGATGTTTGATGGTTGTTGGTAATGGTGAATAATTATTGTTATGATCATGTCGTTGTAGTATAGGGTGTATAATATAACATTAAGGATGTCGTATAGTGGTGAGTATGGGTGAGTACCAGTCATTACAACCATTATTATCATTTACTTATTTATCTAATTTTTACTGGTTTTGTTTCAGGTCGTTCTCTGGGAGGCAATTTATTGAATTTAATTCGGTCACTCTTTGATTATCTCCAAAATTATCTTCTTATTCAAAAAGAAACTTTACATTTAAAGAATGAATGAATGTTTTATTTACTTAGTTACTAAGAAGTGCTTGCAAAAAATACTAACTATGAACAAGCATCAAACAATCTATTATTATACGCTAAACTATGTATTTACAAGTTATACTATTAACACTAATATGTTAGTTCATACTACATTAGGATACCATAGTGTAAAAACTTAACTTACTAGTCATTTATTTATAGTGACATATATATCAGTTTTAGTGACAGATATAAATGTCACTAAATCTCAGAAAACACTATATACAACCTAAAGAAGCAAACTGAGGTCTTTAGCGACATTTATGGTGTCATTTTATTCTGTTAGTAATTATGTGGGTTTACTTATACGTATGTATATTACTTATTCTACTGCTGTATGTACAGTAAGTCTTTCTGTTCTTGCTATCTCTTGTGTTCTCTCTTTTTTTTAAGTCGTCTGTCCTTTCATTTTCTTCTGTGTGGTATTTCAGAGGCTGCGGTGGAGACGAGGTTAGGCTAACGTCCTTAGTGTAAAATGTGTTTAATTAGCGGATGCGCTTTTCGAGGGATACACAGCACCCTACGGGTGGGACCAGACCTCTACTAAGCGCGCCCTAATCTCATATTAGGTGCCTTAGTTACGTTTTCGTATCAGCGCAGGGCCTCAGCCCAACGCCAGACATACTCGCACGCTCGGGCTCCCAGCCCCACACATACATTACATATTCAATATCATCACACATCAGAGTTAAGCACAAATCGGGTAATCGGATAAGGGATTGCGTTTCGGGCACCCGGCGCCGTGACAACTGCTTCAACTATAGCATAAATTACATTTATATGGCTGCGTTTGGTTTGCAGCACACGATGTGGCGCTATTCCAGTGCCACATCGTGCGCTGGAAATCAGACGCAGCTGTGTCTGTGCGCGTTTTTGGCCCTCGATTTGGGGGCCATAAATTATTAAAAAAAATAAGATAAAATATGGTAAATAAAATATTTACGTAATACTACATAATTGATTAATTAATTTTGAATTTTAAATATATTTACTATACAAATAAATTCACTAAACTAGGCTGATTATACAGGTTGATTTAGGTGATTAAATAGTTAATTACTTATAAAATAATTAGTAAATGGTCTAATTGACCTTAAACAGTTTTAACTTACATACTTAAGTATTTAATACATATTTTTATTGTATTTTTACGAATTTATTTATGTTTTATTTAGGCTAAAATAGCAATTCTGTGTAGTTTATAATTAAAAGTAAGTTACAGTAAGTTATACTAGGTATAATTATACTTTGACTAACTTAAATTACTTAATATATATATATTCCCAAGTTTATAGATTTATTTACTTGATTATTGCTCTAACTTATTAACTTAGCTACTAAATAAGTAAATATAAATCTGTACATACATATATACATAAATCGGTAAATACATGCATAATAGATTAGTATATATACATATTTTTACATAGATTACATATGTATATGAATTTCTGTACAGGTTTTATACATATTTACAGTATAACTATGTATCTAACTGATATGCTATAGTTATAATACTATGAATAGGTATATTTACAGTTTTAAAATAAGTCTACGTCATTAGGCTTTTGTATAAAGTTAGGGAATTAGAGTTGATTGAGTTTTTATTTGAGTTTAGACAGCAGCCGCAGCTACTGTCAGAGGAGATGGAGAAGAGAAGAATGTGCTGTTTTAGTGTTGGTATTTGTTGCTGTTCAGGGTGAGTTTTTGTAGCAGCAGCAGTGGCTTAAGCCACTGTCAAATGGCTAACTGCTGCTGCAGTTAGTCCACTTAGAGAAAGGGGAACAAAAAATTCACAGATGAAAGGGGAATTTGGAGGAGAAGAGAATTTGGAGATGGAGGGAAATGTAGCTGCAAGTTGCAGCATGTTGCTGTATAACTGGGAACAAGATTAAATTCAAAACAAACTAAACATTGAAGAGATGAAATCCAAATCTGAAAGGGGTTTAAATCTCATGAAAATCTCATGTAAATTCAGCTCAAATACTCATTAGGAAAAACCTTATCAGAAGCATCCTTTCAGATCAACATTCAAATGGCATTGAGTTAGTCTTCCTAATGCCATAGACAGCATGAAGGATGACTTAGCTCGATCAATTAAAACCAAAGAAACACAATCCCAGTTTCTTGCAACCTTAAGGAGTATGGAAAACTCCTTAGGTTAGAGAATCACCATACAGAAATGATCATCAACACAAATAGTGCATGGCAGTTCTGAAATAGCAAAAAGAGACTAAGAATGCATTAAGGAAATTTAATGGAAGCTGGCGAATGCATTCAAAACAAAGTATAAACAGAATCATGAAAGGCTCTTCTGATTGGTTCTCTGTCACCAGAGAACTTCTCAGAATCCTTGCCTACAATGAAAACCAAAAATCCCTTCAATTTGTCAGATCTGTCAAAACATTTCAGAGAGTAAAAATCCTTTAAAATCCAAATCAAAAGTGCTCTGACAAACTGAGGCAATCCATTTAAAACAGAGGGGCTTTTGTGAAACAAATGGAGTGAGTGAGAAGCCCCAAATGGTGCTTGTGACGCCACTTTCAGATCTGAGGCAGTGTGCCATCAGATCTGAAATTGGGTCAGGATGTGTGGGTGATTGATGAAAAATTCGTCGTTAAAAAGGAAAAAACAAGAATCAGAATTTGGATGATGGAAAAACAAAACATGAAGAGGGAGATAAATTGAACAATGAACAGATGATTCTTCCCCTCTGATCTGGACTGATCAGAGGAGGTGAGGGAGGGGATCTAATACTAATTCTACTCCTAAGACTAATCTAACTACAGCTAACATTAAACACTAACAATTAAAACTAAATCTATTCTAAACTACTGCAAACTAAATCTAACACTACTTGTGCAGAATTAAAAACCTAAACTAAAAGGAAGAATGGGACCTATGGGTCATTAGCCGGCGGCTAAGGAGGAAGAAAGGAGGAGGGTGACTCCAGCGGAGGGAAGAGTCTGCTAGTGAGACTCCAGGGTCGTCCTCAGGTGCTACGAGGTCCTTAGCGACGAGGAGGGTCGAGAGCAGGCGATGATTCCACAGCCGGTGGCTGTGAAATCAGGGTCTAGATGAGAAGGAGAGACTGGAGTGGACGAACTGATCGCTAGGAGATGTAGGAGGGAGCGATCCTTTGCGCACGACACCACTGAGGTGCTTAAGTAGCAGCTCAGTGATTGAGATCACCGCAAGGGTGAGGTTAATCAAAATTAGGCCGGCGGTGAGGATGAGATGGGTAGAGCGCGCGGCGAGTCAAGAGAGAGATCTGACCGTCAGATGAGATCTGGGAAGAGAGGTGAACGCACGCACCGAATCGCACGAAGGTTCCATTTGATTCCAGCCACAGATCGAGATCAAAAGTGCGATGGACGGTCGAGAATGGATGTGTTCTTCGCGTGCTACAGTGCGCGTGTAGAACACAGGCTTCTCTCTGAAATGAGGGAAAACTTGCAGGAAGACCCTTGAACGAAGGGGTAGAAGAATAGCGTGCAGGTCCAAACCTGAAAAGAACTATAACTGGAAGGGCCTTGCAGTCATACAGAAGGGTCCCTGCGGCTTGCAAAAAGGTCCAAGAAGGAGTTTTGAAGGGTAGAAATGTAATGCATGAAGGACCTAATTGTAATGTATTTATTTCTAAGCCTAAATGATGTCCAATTGCTTTCAAATTTTTACATGTGCTTAATTGAACATTTAAGACATTGATTTTACTTCTGATTTATCTTTTCAAACTTGTTTATGTGTTCAATTGATGCATGGATCATCATTTGTTCTTTAGTTTTCAAAATATCTCATTTTTGTGACCTAATTAGGAGGTTTTAACACACATTAAAAGTTTTAGGTCTTTTCTTTAATTCCCACACTTAACCCTTTTTATGTGTTAATTTGATATTGTTTTGCTTAGTGTCTAGCTTAATTTCGGCCTTTTAGCCATGATGAGTAGCCACTCATCAATCACCCTCTCATTCGGGATGTGCACTGCATTCGCGAGAGGACGATACACCCAAATTGGTGCCAGAATCAGTCCCATTCCCTGAGGCTCTACTGAGGGAGCCAAAAGGCAAAAGGAAAGATACGCAGGCCTTTGATAACCCGTGTAATTTGTTCAGGGATGTTGAAATTAAGGTACCCCTGCTCGAGACTATCGACCACATACCTACTGTTGCCCGATTTTTCAAAGACTACACAACACCCAGGCGACAGTCAAAGAAAACTAAGAATCCGATGGTTCTCTCGCCTCATGTGAGTTGTGCTATATTGTCAAATCTACCACCAAAGCAGAAAGATCTGGGCACACGGCTCATTTCCTGTAGCATCCAAGGCTGCAATTTTGACCGTGCCCTGCTTGATCTAGGATCTTCCATCAATCTTATACCAACCATCATGCTCGAAAAATTTTCCTTGGGAAATCTGAAACCCACCCCTGTCATGTTACAGTTGGCAGATCGTTCTGTCAAAATCCCAAAGAGTGTGGTGGAAGATGTGGTGGTTAGGGTCAGCAGTCTCTGTTTCCCTGTTGACTTTCTTGTTTTAGATATGGAAGTTCCTAGCTCACTTTTTGATTGTCCAATCATCCTTGGTCGACCTTTCTTGGCCACAACCCGTGCCCTTATCGACTGCGAGTCGGCCTGATTGAGATTGTCGTTGGATTTGAAAAGCTCAAGCTTAACATCTTCAAGGCAGCCAAGAACTTTAATTGAGATTGTATCGAGGATGACACGTCTGACGAGGACATGGCCGTCAATGCGTGTATCAGACTAATTGGGACCTATTCTGACTGCTGCGGATTACCTGTAAACAGTGACGATTGCCTGACCGACACATATTGTGACCTTCCCCCATCCCTCCCTTGTCCCGTACCTTCTCCTGACCGGACTTCTGACGAGGTTTTCTCTGCTTCCCATACCTCGTGGTCTGAGTCATATCCGGGCTACTCACCGCCGGTCCACACTCTTGAAGACCGGATTGCCCTTTCTTTCTTGCCAAATCAGGCAGAGTTGCAAATCCACACTGGGACCTTGAGCCCATATACTTCTCACTGGGGCTATTCCTTTTTGGATCCATATATCCAAGAAGCCCCTGTTCTTGACCAATCTGAGGGCCAACTTCTTCCTCCTGACTTGTTTTTATATCCGCCTAGGACACTCTCATCCCAAGAAATGCCAGATCTTTTACCATCCACTCCCGAGCTGAAAGAGCTGCCTAGTACACTTAAGTATGTTTTTCTAGGGCCAAATGAGACTCTCCCCGTAATCATCAGTTCAAAATTGACCAGGGAGCAAGAGTGTAAACTAACGAAGGTGCTCATAGAACACAAGGCAGCCATTGGATGGTCTTTATCAGACTTATCTGGCATTAGACCCTCCTACTGCGCTCACCGTATATATACGGAGGAGGAGGCTCGACCTTCTCGCGAGATGCAGCGACGTCTCAACCCTAACATGCGGGAGGTCGTTAAGAAGGAAATCATTAAGTGGCTGGATGCGAGTATAACCTACCCGATCAGTGATAGCCCCTGGGTGAGTCCAATTCACGTTGTGCCCAAGAAGGCAAGACTCACCATCTGTGTCAATGACAGGGGCGAATCCATCCCTACACGCACTCCTACATCTTGGAGAGTGTGTGTAGATTATAGGAAACTCAATGCTACAACTAAGAAAGATCACTTTCCGCTACCTTTCATTGACCAAATCATGGAGCGGTTAGTGGGAAATAAATTTTTCTGTTTCCTGGATGGATTCTCAGGATATATAACCAGGTGGCAATTGACCCCCGGGACCAAGAGAAAACAACCTTTACCTGCCCCTTCGACACCTTTGCATTTAGAAGGATGCTGTTCGAACTTTGCAACGTGCCAGCAACTTTCCAGAGATGTATGCTGGCAATATTCCATGACATGGTGGGTGACTTTCTCAAGGTCTTCATGGATGACTTTTCGGTCTTTGAACCCTCTTTTGATGAATGTCTTGCCAACCTGACCCGTATCCTTAGGAGATGTATTGATGTTAACCTCGTGCTTTCCTGGGAAAAAGTCATTTTTATGGTACACAAGGGAATTGTTTTATGACATATCATCTCTGATAGGGGTATTGAGGTTGACAGAGATAAGCTTGATGTAATTGCTGATTTACCTGTGCCTGGCTCTGTCAAACAAATCCTCTCCTTCCTGGGACACGTCGGTTTCTATAGGAGATTCATCAAAGATTTCTCCAAGATTTCTTGTCCCTTAACTCATCTCCTATCGACTGATGTACCATTCGATATGGGCCCCGATTGCATACGAGCATTCACGCAGCTGCCTAATGCTGTCACCAAGGCCCCTGTTCTCCAGCCACCTGATTGGTCCCTCAACTTTGAACTCATGTGTGACGCTTCCGACCTTGCAGTCGGAGCCATCCTGGGACAAAGACGCGATAGACACCCCTTTGTGGTGTACTATGCCTGTAAGACATTGGACGAGGCCCAGCGTAATTATACTACAACTGAAAAAGAACTACTGGAGATCGTCTTTGGGCTGGAGAAATTTCGCTCTTACCTTCTAGGCTCACACGTTATTGTTTTCACTAATCACGGGGCCATTCGCCATCTCATGCACAAGAAGGATGCCAAGCCTAGACTGATTCGTTGGATCCTTCTGCTCTAAGAATTTGACATTGAGATCCGCGATATGGCCGGAGCCCAGAATGTTGTGGCTAATCATCTTTCCAGACTTTACCCTGACCATATTGGACTTACTCTGCTGATCAATGAAATTTTTCCTGATCAGCACCTATTGGCAATTAATGTGGCAAGTGGACTGTGGTATGCCGACATTGCCAATTACCTTGCTTCTGGATCCCTTCCAAGTGGCTGCCTAAAAATCAGCGCGAGCATCTCATGGCAGAAGCAAAGTATTAGTTCCGGGATAATCCACTTCTTTTTCGGATAGGTGCTGATCAAATCATCCGTCGCTGTGTTCCTGACAACGAATTCCCCAGTGTGCTATCCTTCTGCCACGATCAGGCTTGCGAAGGCCATTTCTCTGGGAGGAAAACTGCAGCCAAGGTGTTGCAGTGCAGTTTCTTTTGGCCCTCCCTTCACCAGGATGCACACAATTATGCCAAGCATTGCACTAGGTGCCAGTCGTTAGGGTCAATGTCACGATGTGACATGATGCCCTTGCAACCCATCCTAGCTGCGGAAATCTTCGACATTCGGGAAATTGATTTCATGGGTCCCTTTCCTCCTTCCAACGGCTTCGAATTCATTCTCGTGGCTGTTGATTATATTTCAAAATGGATCGAGGCTATTCCCACATGCCGTGCTGACCATGTTATATCCACTCGATTTGTCAAAGACCACATCTTTGCACGCTTTGGGATCCCTTGAGCCATTATCTCGGATGGAGGAGGCCACTTTACCCATGCTTCTTTTTGGGCACTTCTGAGGAAATACGGAGTTCACCATCGTATTGCATCCCCGTATCATCCTCAGACGAACGGCCAGGCAGAGGTGTTGAACTGGCAAATCAAGCAAATTCTCCAGAAAATGGTTCGGCCTGACCGTAAGGACTGGTCCGGCAAGCTGATTAACGCACTTTGGGCGTATCGAACCGCCTTCAAAGCTCCCCTTGGTATGTCTCCTTATAGAATCATTTATGGGAAACCATGTCATTTGCCCGTGGAGTTGGAGCACAGTGCTTATTGGGTGGTTCACCAATGTAACCTCGACCCAGACCTGTGTGGTCGAGAAAGGAAACTCCAACTCCAGGAGCTGGAAGAGCTCCGTCGTGAAGCCTATGATTCTGCCTTAACTTTCAAGGAACACACTAAGGCTTTTCACGACAGCCGTACTCTACGGAAAGAATTTGAGCCATCTCAGCAAGTTTGGCTCTATAATGCCCAGCTCAAATTCTTTCCTGGGAAACTGAAGTCCAAATAGACTGGTCTTTTCCTGGTCTCGAGACCATTTCCCAACGGGGCCGTCGAGATTGAAGATCCCAAATCTAGGCATAAATTTACTGTCAATGGGCAGCGTTTGAAACCCTATCTTACTCATGAACCTGCCCCCATTGGTGAAACTGTTGCCCTGCTGGAGGGTAACAAATTTTTGTGCCTCATTCTGAGTCCAGCTGGGGACGTTAAATTCAGTGCTCTTTGGGAGGCACCCCAACAACACATGCCATCCACCATCACTTTTCACTTCACTGTCACGCTCACTTCACTTTTAACTTCACCACCCACCATCCACCCACCCTACCACCCTGCTGTATACCCTGCACCTCAGCTCTCGTTACCCGATCTTTCGTCCTTCCTCTACCCTACCTTGCATGCATATGAGGACATAGCATCGTTTGGCATGGGGGGGTGGATAGGCATCCATAGGATCTGGGTACTTTATGGTATCATGTAGTTTTTATCTATCTATATATATAAAAAAAAATGGTGTTTAGTAATGATCTGAAGGCTGAAACAAAAATACAATAAGTGTTTATGGATATTCAACCACTATTTTAAAAACTTTCCAGGCCACAGAAGCTTGATTCGCTCAAGCTCTGCTTAGTTCACTTGAGCATTGACAAGATAGATCGGAATCTCTCCAAACTAAGGACGTATTCTTGTACCTGAGACACTAGTACAGGATCCGTTGGTTTGCTTCTACTCGAGAGCCTAAGTAATCTTGGTTCACACTACACATATCAAGAAAGACCAGGTGAACATAAGATCCAACCCTAGTGTTCATTGGGAAGGTGGAGTCCTTACCTGTGCGCGCAGGTAGACTTTTTATCCCAGGCTTTAGTCTTGTGTTTAGGAGAGACTCTTTCCACCAAAAAGGAACTCTCCCACCAAAAAGAAAAGTGTGCTCCT
Organism: Thalassia testudinum; assembly: GCA_037157565.1. Taxonomy (NCBI): domain Eukaryota; kingdom Viridiplantae; phylum Streptophyta; class Magnoliopsida; order Alismatales; family Hydrocharitaceae; genus Thalassia; species Thalassia testudinum. Next base: position 19,662,262 of record JAZHRO010000025.1, on the reverse strand, counting down.
CCAAATAATGTTGTAAGGGATATACTGACATGTGTTTCAAAAAAAAAAAAAAAAAGAGATGCAAATAAGTCAGTATATCTCGCAAATATCTGTGAAGTCTTCTTCCTATAAAAAAGTTCTTCAGGGCAAATACCCTATTTTCTTTGAGCCACAAATGTCAGAAAATGGGAGTTGTATTTTCTGTCATCTTTTTAAGGGTCAATCCGAAGACACGAGCTGAAACTAGGACCAACCTGTACTTAAAAATTCATGAAACCCTAGGCTTGAGTTTTAATGTTCATCTGGTCAGTCTTGATGCTTCACTATGCACAAGCGATGATCTCTTGAGCTCTCAAGTATGGCAAAAACCTCCCTAGTCCTGGAAATCGTACTTAAGGTTTAAATATCAAGAGACCTGGTTAGTCGAGAGATGATCTATGTCATGTGAGACTTAAAGTACTGGTAGTCTTCTCTGCAATTGGTTCTCACAATATCCAACAATAAACACACCTATGTCGCCTCAGAAGAAAATCTTCAGCTAAAGATCATTTCTAAATACAATACAAAAAATGTTTTGCTAGGGACTAGCAAAAGATAGGCATGGGGGTATGATTACACTGCAAAAATACACCTGTAATTGTGCCGTCTTGTGCTATTTCCTAGCATTACCAGTGCATATTAGGTATCCATAGTCGCATTTGTAAAAATACACTCATGCATGCATTTATTTGAGAGGGGAGAGTGAAATAATGGCCTTGAAATTTACATTTTTCCTCAAGTGCTGCTTTGCAAAATTCACCATCTTTATTTTTTATTTTTATTTGACTTTGAATTCTTCCCGCGGCTGCAAGACATGGTCTCTTCTTCCTCTTCGCGCCATGCTCTGCAGCAAGCTTGCCCTGCAGCCGCATGCCCTGCCAAGCCATGCCAGCCATGCACAGTCGCATGCACAGCCAGGGCATGGCTGTGCATGCCTTCTTCCACTATAAGAAAGGCACGGCTTCTTCTTGCAAGCTAAGCCTGGTCCACGCCAAAAATACTCCACAGCAACTTCTTCTCCAGGCCATCTCCTTCTCTCTCCCTCCATACGCAGCCTCTCCTCCTCTGAGGAGCCACTCTGCGGGCAGTAGCACCTCACAGTGGTGCACAACCACCACTGTGAGTCCCACCACCGCCCAGCTCATCAAAGAGCCGGTGGGCGTGGTGGTTCTCTCTCTATTTCAACTTTCCAAGCCATTTCCGCCATTGGAGCAGGAGCTCAAGCATTGAAGCTCAAGCTCTGCATAGCAGCAGCACGGCACCAGACTCCTCTTCCGCGCACGCAAGCCACCGCACAAGCCAGCAGGTCGCCCTAGCCCTCCACCGCGCATGCCAGCAGGTCGCCCGTGGCCCTCTCCGCGTGCTCTGTCGCGAAGTCCTGCCCGCAGCCCAGCCGGCGCAGCCTCTTCCTCGTGCGTGCCAAGCTGCTCCACACCTTCCACACTCACAGCACCGGACGTAGGTGGTCACGCAGCTCGGCCATGCACTGTAGCCACTGTTCGTGCTAGTCAGCGGAACACTTTGGCTACAATGCGGTGACCAGTAAGTTTCTCACTTAACTGGTCACCTGGCGTGCCGCAACTGCCGCTAGGTCGCACCAGCATCTCGCCCCGAGCTCGCTCCAGCGCCCACCCGTGCATCTGCGTGCGCCTGCCTCTGCCAGTGTCCGCACCCACCCGCGTGTTCACCCGCTCCCAGCGCCTGCATCTGCCCACTCCCGCCTCTCAGCGCAACGCTGTGTGCTGCGGTTCCTTCCTCCACGCCACTCCCTCCTGCCAGTGTGCCTATGCGCGTGCGCTTGTGCTTGCCATCAGACAACGCCCTGCTGCGCGCGGAAGACTTAACTCGCCATTTCTTCCTCAGCAAACGATCCCTCTCTCTCTCTCTCAGCACTCTCTCCCTCTCTCTCTACAGATACACATACACTCACACTCTCGCACACACACTCTCTCACTTATACATTATTATATACTTATATATATATACATATACATATATATATTGATATATATAGGTATATATATATATACTTATATCTATATATATAGTAGTACTTATATAACTAACTATTAGTATACATACATATATATATATCTATATACTTATATATACATATATTTTTTTTTTACATATATACATATACTTATATATGTATAAATATATATATATATCTATATATATCTACTATTACCTATATAACTAAATATAAGTATAAATACATATATATATACATATATACACATATACTTATACATATATATATATATACAAATATACATACATATATACATATATATCTATAACTATATATATATATACATATCTATCTACATATATCTATATACATATATTACTATATATATATACATATATATATATATATATATATATCCATATAGTTATATATACATACATATACATATATATATATATCTATACATATATCTATCTATGCATATATCTACATATCTATATATATATACATATACATATATATATATACACATATAACTACATATATACCTACATATTTATAACCATATCTACATATATACATATAGATATATATTTACCTTTATACATATATATATATATATACTTTCATATCACCTACCATACATTGTATCGTGGGAATATCTGCACCAGTTGCTGATATTCCCCGATACACGCATACAGAAAGCGTGTTCACCCACATCTTCCACCAATCCACCTTACACTCCACGCAGCACTTCGACCTGTTGGTTGTGTCTTCCTAGACGATGACCGACTCGACACCGTGCTACACGCCATCTCCACCTCCACCTCCACCCCTTTATACATATATAATATATACATATATATATACTATATTTACCTTATTTCTATTTCTCTTTTCTGCCAGTAAAAAGATAAAAGATATATATGAAAGAGAAAAGATAATCCTTGACTTGCAGGTACTCAGTCTTGCAAATAGCAAGACCAGTTTTGGAACCCTAATTTGGCTTAAAGCCAAGAACCTAATTTTGAGGGCGTACCTCAAAGACAAAAATTATCAGAAAAAAATCTTAAATAGAAAAACACCAAAAACATAATAAGCGAACGGAAGAGATTCATTATAGGAAAGGTGTAGAAACTTCACTTCTAATCCCACTTCCTTGAGTTCGACCCTGGGCCTAAATGTGACCAAGATAAAATCAAGTAGGCCAGGTTAAAAATTTTGTAAAGAGATGGTTAGGTCCGATTTAGGTTAACCACTATACACATTTCAACGATAAAATCACCATATTAACACAACCTATCCGGGTCTATGCCAAATCCCTTTCAGAGACGACGACGGAGGTTAAGCTCCTCAAGCTCCTTCTTCAGCTAGACCCCGCCATTCTCTTCGCCGCCAACTGCTATAAATACCCCCTCACACCTCGGATTTTACTTAAGTTGGCTCCCTTCCCTCTTCTAACACTGTAGCCGACCCAATAGGCTATTCGTCCAAAACTCCGATCACTTTCCATTCCACTTTCCGACTTCCTCCGTCCATCTTAATCAGCCGAGGAGATCCGTCATGGTCTTCCGCATCTCTGGCACAGGCATCGACCCAAGGAACCCTCCGCTCCACCTCATATTCGCCTGTCGGAGATCTTTCTTCCACCCTTTGATTTCGTCATCCGCCATGAGACTTCGGCGGAACCCTATTGACCCCTTCATCTAGGTAATAGTAGATTAGGAGTAGGAGTCGGAGTAGGCTAGCTTAGTTAGTTAGTTTAGGTAGTTAGATTAGAGTAATTTTAGAATTTTAGTTTCATCTTCTCCGACTCTGGTGAGTTCCTTGAGCTCGCCAGAGCTTCAATCTTGTCTTTTTAATCACTGTCCATCTTCCTTTAACTTCCATAATCACTTCTAGCACATTTAATTGTTTAATTGATCACCTAATCACCTAATTCATATTCCACCTTCACTGACTACTATCATTGTCCATGGTGACGGTAATCGACCTAATTCCACCTTCATAGGGTTCTTCATCATCTATTCACCACTTATGGACCCTAATCAACACTATAATACATATAAATACCACATATCAATTAAACAACCAAATCTTAATTAAGTTCCTGAGCTCGGTGTCAATGGCGGCTCATGAGCAGTTCAAACCATTAATTAACTATATAATTATGACTACTATTACTTGGTGACTTGTTTTAACCTCTCAATTGAGTGGTTAAACAAGTCCTGAGCTTCTCTCAAATCAAATTTTTAAAGAAACAAATTCACTATCAAATCTTACATTTAAAGAAATAATGAGGAATTAAATGTGATACTGAGGTTCGTTGCAACCTCAGGATCCTTTCTAAATCAAAAATAGAAAGTTTTAACAATCTGTGCATACTTTTTATATTTTTTGGACTCACCGAAGCTCCAACGAGCTCCGGCGAGCCAAATTTGTATTTCAGCCTCTAGAATTTGTTGAGAAGCTCCAGAATGATAAAATGAGGATCAGTGATTGTCTTGAGGTTATTTGTTTGAAGATTTAGTGTCTAGAGCCAAAGATTGACTTCATCTTCTCCAACTCCGGCAGAGTTGGAGAAGTCTGATAAAGAGACATAAGAAGCATTTAAGGAACTCAGAAGCTTCAGTGCAATGCACTGAAGCTGTTTAAACTCATGGATTGCTGTAACAACCTTCCAATTGCTCTGTCGAACACACACCTTTTCAAGTTCAGGCGGCAAGCCTGTAACCCTAGGAATCAGGGCTAGAATGCCTATTTGGAGATCTGAATAAGTTCTGGGTGTTGAGGAGACTCTATTCGAGGCTTTGATTTCCTATGGAAAAGCTTTGAACAGAAAGTCAAACTTAAGGCCTTTATAGTCAAACCTGTGGAGGAAACTTTGTTTCAGAGTTCAATCTGAGGAATTGATGCAATTAAACTGTTTCTGAGAATTTGTTGAATGGTTTTAGATAGAATTAAGTGAGCTCAGGTGAATAAATGTTTGAGAATTTGAATCCTGTCAATTTGGGTTACTTTCGAACCCAAACCAACAGCAGTGCCATTTTGTTGAAATTTGAACTTGAATCCTGCCCAAATGAGTTAATCTGTTATAACTCTTAGAACTTGTTTAATTCGATCAGAGATGTTTCTTTGTATCTGTTTACTTATTCAAAGTTTGAAATTTGAACTCTGAAGCTTTCAGAGAAGCTTCAACCTTTTGTACACTATCTGAAGGTCTTAAGAACTTAAAACTACTCTGATAGATGCAGAATCACTTGTATAACCTGTACAGACCTTTAAATAAGAAAGAAAAGTCCATCTGAGGACTCTGTAGATTTAATTTCACTTTCTAGGCTAGTAATAACCCATAGGAACCCCTGATTTCATCTTTCAAATTGAAGAGGAAAACATCTTCAAAACCTTAAATTGACCCTGCAATTGTGTAGATCTACCTTAGAGCTTTCTAACAAACTTGAAATCACTCGATTTGGAGCTCTGGGTAGAAAGTTATGATCATTTGAAGTTGGGTCTGGAAGGGGTTAGATAGTCCCACATCGCTAGTTTCTGAGCACGCGCATGGGGATAAAACGAATTTGTTGCATGGCCTCTTTAGTCATCAGCGCTCGGCGCATCGGTTACCGATCTGATCCTATCGGAGCATGTGCATGTGTGTGTGTGTGGGCTTGTGTGCTTGCGGGTCTGCGCCCTTGTTGGCGTGAGCGAATGCACCCTAGGAGGGCGAGAGGCTTGGGAGGCTGGGTTGAGCCGAATTGGCTCGAGACTATGAATCGATATGAAATAAACTGAAAAAGAACCTAATTGAGATTAGGCAAGGATCGAGTAGGGTCTAGTCCCACCCTGGTCTTAGGTTGTTGTGTATTCTTGAAAGGACCTCATCGCAAATAAAATAAATTTTAGTTAAAAAAGTAAAAAAATTCGGTTCAGCTGAAAGTCTAAGGGAATTGAAAGAGAAGTGTTGAAGCTGAAGACTAAGTAAACAAAGGAGCACAGGCACTAAGGAAGGAAAAGAGATTAAGGAACAAAAGGAGAAGACTATGGGAAAGAAAATAAGAGACAGGAAGAAGAGAAGGTAGGAATAGAATAGAAGAAAGGTAAGAAAAGAGCTTGAGAGAGAGAAGAAGAGAAAGAAAAGGAGAAGAAGAGAGAGGATGAAGACTAAAAGGAAAATCTTTTCTTGCATCATTTTAATTACTTTTTGAATTTGTTTTAATTGTAAAAAGGCATGTTTTAATAGAACTTTTAATTGCCTTAATTTCTTTTGAAATAGAATTGGAAAACAAACATCATTTTAAGTAAATATGTTTTTCATATGGAATTTTGTATATTCTTTATAGTTTAAATATTTTGGCAAAATTCATGTCTTAAAAATCAACTTAGTTATACCTCCTAAACTTATAGAGAAATAAAAGAGAATTGGTGAATTTGGAGAAAATTATTATACCTCCCAGTGAACGACCTGGACTCAACCAGTAAAAATTTCTAAAATGTTTGGTTAATTCGACCCTATACTACACAACTGACACAATTTTGAGTTAACCTAAGTAACTTCTTCTACTCTTAATTAATTGAAATTAACTTAATTATTGAGTTGAGTGAAAGCACGTACCATTTTAATGGCGCCGTTGTCGGGGAGGTAATATTTTGATCCACTCATCAAAATATTCCCTGGCATTTCTTCGTCTAAGTACCATTTTAATGGTACCGTTGTCGGGGAGGTAATATTTTGATCCACTCATCAAAATATTCCCTGCCATTGCTTTGTCTAAGTACCATTTTAATGGCGCCATTGTCGAGGAGGTAATATTTTGATTCACTAAAATTTAAAAGGATTAATTGTTTAATTTGGAGGTATTTTGTAAATATTTTTGTTTTTACTAACTTTTGTTCTAATTAGTTGTGTTTTGTTTTATTTTTGTTTTTATTTTTGTTTTTCATTTTCTGTCTTCTTTTCAGGTTTACCTTTACGGGTGATCTCAGGAGAAGGTGGGAATCAGTGTTACTGTTTTTGTTTTTGTAAGTATTTCTTTATCTTTTGTATTGTTGCATTTTAAAAATAAAAAATAAAAAATACAAAAATACATCTTTTCTGACTAGCAGTAGCATAACATAGGCATACACTCTTAGGAGTGCATTATCTTGCTAGTAATTAGAGCGATCTAACTCGGGAATTTTTTTAAACTGTTTTCTTGCATCAGCAGGAAAACATGAGAAAACTTGCGTAGATCCCTGTCCTCTAAGAATTAAAAAGATCACATATTTTTGTTTGAAAAGATATAAAAAGCGGCCATTGTAGTTTAATTGATATAATTTTGAAAAAGATGAATTAAAAAGAGGAAGTAAAATTGGTGACTTAAATCTGTTTGCAGAATGCATGCGGGTTTTTATATCACTATCGTCTGTTGCATGCTATCGCGCACATAGCTTGATCACTAGAGTCACACGAGTCTATTTTTCTATCTCTCCTCTTTGCACCTCTTAGGGCTTTGGCCGAAGATCAACAAGTCTATCTCACTACTAGAGCCCTAGGGAGCCAGTAGTGAGTGGTCTTGATCCTAGACCTTAGACCTTTGAGCTTTAAGGTACACACCTACGTAGACACAAATTAGGACACGTATTTTGATATTGTTACTCTATTTGTTTGCGTCAAATTACTTTGCATATCTTAGGAATTTCTTCTTTCCTTTGAAAGAAGAGCAAAACCCATGTCTTTTGTGCTGTTTTGCGGGTTTTTTGTGCCGCTATTTTCTTATTGGTGGGGTGCGTGTGCCTTTACACATTATTTTCCATTTATGGATGGGAGGCGATCCTTGCATCCGCCTCATGCACCACCGTTGACAGGTGATCCTAGGCCGATTATAGATAAGCAACCAATTGTTTTCCCATCTGATCCATCTACTTCTATGGATCAAATGCAGAATCTTAATCCCGAGATCCCTTCTTCTTCTGGTCAGGGGGAGATGCCGCCTTTTGATGTTCATGAGGCACTCCTGGACCAGAATCTTAGGATGCTAGATCAAACAAGACAAATTAATTTATTAACAGCAGCCTTAAATATTTTACAGACTTTGCAAACCCATTCTTCACCTCGACCTGAGGCGGGTTTTGAAAATCCTGATTTACCGATCAATCATCCAAGGCCTCTACTTAGAGATTATAATAACCCATTTAATGCATAAGTAGAGCCTAATGTTAGGATTCCTATTGGGGAGAATGATCTAGAATTAAAGCTAAATATTATAGGTTTAATCCCCCACTTTCACGGATTTGCATCCGAGGATCCATTTCAACCTATAGAAGATCTTAAAAATTTATCCCAAACTCTTGGTCCTCGAAATCAAAATAGGGAAATCCTACTAATGAAAATGTTCTCTTTTAGCCTTAAAGATAAAGCAGCTTATTGGTATAGAACTATAGTAAGACCAATCTCAACTTCGGCTGAACTTGAATTTGCATTTTTGAAGAAATTCTTTCCTATTGGTTGAACTAATGCTTTAAGGCGAGCTATTACTACTTTCAATCAAAATCAAGGAGAACCAATTCATGAAGCATGGGAACGTTTTCATGAATTGCAAAGGAAATGCCCACATCATGACATCCCTCGTTAGCAACTCATGCATATCTTTTATTATGGTTTATAAGAGGGCATTCGCAATCTAGTCGATGCCTCTTGTGGAGGGAATTTTCTAAATCGCGACACAGAATCCGCTTCAGAATTATTTGAAGGGATGGCATAAAACTCGATCAACAATGCATCTATGTCACAATTTTCGCGGGGAGCGAATACGAATCATCAAAATCTGCATAAGGGCATTCATGAGATCGGTAATCCGTCCAGTTCAAAGGATTTAGAGATTATTGCAGAAAAACTAGACAAAGTAGATATCGTAGCAAAGCATCTCGATGAGGTTAGAAATACAATGAAGACTCTTACACCTCTACTTGCTACGAATCCCGTGTATTTACCTATTTCGCAAATTCTTGCGGGGAGGGAATTTGTGAATAATCTGGATTCTAGAGATCCATCTTCCTTGGGTTTTCTATCTACTCCTTCACCAACCCAAGGAGGGACCTTTGTTCCACAATCTTACCCACCCTTTTCCCCACCCTTAACTGTTGCAGAAAACACGGCATATCTTTTAGGATTACACGCCATCCAGGAAAATATTCCAAGGCCAAACCTTTATTCAAATTCCTATAATCCTGGATGGAGAAGCCACCTAAATTTTTCTTGGGCTGATCCAAATCAAAATCAAAGACCAAATTATCCAAATTTGACCCATTTTAACCACCTCCTTTGCCTTCTCAGTAATCAAATTTAAGGCCTAACCCGATGAGTATGTAGAATTACTCTAGGCCTATTAGAGATACACAGCTAGACCAGATTTTAAGAGCGGTGTCAGAGAGTCAGCGACAAAATGCTGAAGCTCTCGCTGAGATCCATAGGCAATGTAACGTACAGTTGGCTGATTTACGAAATCAAATCACGCTTTTGGCTGAATCTCGTTAGCCAAGTACTCTTCCATCTCAGCCAATTCCAAATCCTAGGAATCTACCAAATCCTAGGCAGAATCAAGGCCAAGTCCATTTCATTAATTAGGCCTTTGATTCTAATCATAACCTGTCCTCTGTATTATCTGAAAATAACCCATCAAACCCACATCAGCAACCCATTTTGTGTCAAAATGACCCACCTATTATTGAGAATCAAAACTGATTTTGCTGATCTTCTGAACTTGGTGGAATCATCTCTTAAATTGCCTTAATCTTAAACGTTCTACATCTCAACCTAAATCAGATTTATTCTTCATAAGATTCACTCTAATATTTTTGAGATTTCACGAGAATCTGATTTTTGGATCTGCGAGATCTATTCTAGGCAATTTCTGGATGAGTTTTGATTGGTGGTTTCTAATATGTTTCCTATTTTCTTTGATCTAATTCTTTCATAACTCCTCTATTTTTACCGTATACCTATTCTTTTTAGGAGTTCTTTACTAGGGTTTACGCCTAGCTGAAGGCATAAAACTTAGCACTTTTATATAGCTATTTCTTGTTATATTTTCTTATACACTTACTTTTAAAATTTCACTTCATATCATATTGATTACCTTCATTTAGTCTGACTGACCACTCTGACCTTTGGTCAAAAATGAAATCATCCTTATAGAGATTTTTAATCTCCTCTGTTCGACTCCTTCCATCACCCTATACTAAATGAAGTGTAATATCTTTTGACCTTTCTTACAATGAGGACATTGTAAAATTTTGACTTGGGGGGTGTTGAAGTGTAATTTTCACTTTAAGTGTGGGTTAAAAAATAAAAACACATAAAAATAAAATATCCACGAAATTTTAAAAAGTATAAAATCTAAAAATGATAAAAGTTTTAAAAAAATCAAAAATTTCATAAAAATTTGATATTTTTTTTGAAAAAAATCATAAAAATTGGAAAATCTTATATACATAAAAATAAAAATATATAAATACAAAAATTTGTAAAAAGAAAAATCATAAAAATAATAAGAGGGGAATATTCATTTTTAATAAAGAAGAAAAGAAGAAGAAGTATATATATTATAATTAAGAGCTTAATTTTCTTTTAGGTCTGAAATTTAAAATGTATATAGAATATATATACATGAGTATTTAAGAGCATTCAATTCTTAATTAGATTTTACTTGAACATTTTGTAAAAATGCACTTTTGTGTTTAAAATTTTTAAAACAAGATTTTATTTGAATTAGGAATCTTTTAAATCTTTTAAAGATTTATTTTCCTATTCTTACTTGAATTAAGAAACTAAGTGTGTTAAGATTTTAAACTTAAGTTTTGGAATTGAATTATAACTTTTTAATCAATTATATTAACTAATCCTTTTGCTTTTTGAAAATTTGATTTTATCATAAAGTTAAGTAAAAGGCCAGATATTCAGAGTTAATTAAATAGAGAGTTGGTAGAATTTTAGTTTACAAAACTTACAAGCTAGAGATAAATAACTAGACTTGGTAAATTTTGTCTTGACAGATCCTATAGGAGGAAACTAAAAATTTGAAGAACCTAAGAGTAAAGGGCTTTGTTGTCCAAGCTCTGGTTTGAGAGCTAAGTAACCTAAACATCTAAATTCACTCACATAGAATCGTCTTGTTGACATTTGAGATCGCGAAAACACAGAGGTTTAGAGATCAATTCTGAATCCTCTTTAGTCTAAGGATTTCCGCGAGGTGATTCTTGAAAAGTGAAGGATGTGCCACTCACCTAGAAAAAGGATTTGGAGAATAATTGTAGTAAGAAAAATGAGAAGGGGGAAAAGAAAAGAAAAGAAAAAGAAAAGTAAATAAAACACCCTGCAGTTAAGTGCCTTGTTAAAAATGGGTACTTATGCAGTTTTTCCATAATAAATAAAAGCATCTCAATACAAATGGATGCTACCCTTCCTTCCATCAAATAAAAAGAACACCTCGCTATAAATGGGCGTTCTAACCTATAGAAAAAGAGAAAAAAAATATGGAGAAAAAAATATTAGGAATAAGAGACCCAGTGGTCCACCGGGGAGATATACACAAAAAGTGTTGACCTCGGGATAGAAAAGTAGTGAGGAGAAAGCAACCAAACCTGAGTAAGGCCAAGTCAAAGGCTTGAATTAGAATAATTGGGATTGGAAAGTGATGTCTTAAGATCTGGATTTTTGCAACTTTGGATGTCTTTAGGACAATTCTCTTCACTAAGCACAGATGTTTTAAAATCATAGCTACTGAACCTTGGTATTGGGCAGTGAAGCCTAAGAAATTGGGTTTTGAAGATTTTAAGTTGAGACCTAAAGGAGAAGAATTGACAGAATCCTAAGTCTAGAAGTTAATCTTTAGTGTTGTAGGCTAGTAAATTAGAGTTTTACTACTCTAAGTTTGACTAATAATGAGTATCTGGTTAATTTGCTTAAACTTATATTGATAAAAGTCAAATATCATAAACAAAGGATTGAGTTAAATCTATTTGAGTTTTTGGGTTAAAATTTAATTCTCAATCCTTAAGTTTCGTTTTCTTAAAACACTTTGTATTCTAATTTGAGTTAAGAATAGTTACAAAGATTAAGAGATTTTTGAAGAATTCTAATTCAAAATAAAATTCTTGTTTACAAATTGTTTTAAAGTGTGTTTTGAAAATGTTATAAGTATAAGTCTAAGTAAGAAAATTTTCACATATGCTCTATACATTAATCATTTATATTTAACCTTAAAATTTCTGACCTAAGCTTTCCTCTACATAGTTACTAGGTCACATGTCACTGTATATATCGACCACTCAACACTTAAATATTTGCTGACCAAAAAAGATGTGAAACCGCGCCTTATCCGTTAGATCCTGCTACTCCAGGAATTTGACCTGGAAATCAAGGATATGGTGAAATTACAAAATGTAGTGGCCGACCATCTCTCTTCTTATGATGAATGACGTGTTGACCCCCCTGATCAATTCCCTAATGAAAGCCTCTTAACTGCCAATACTCTCCCTTGGTTTGCACCCATTGCAAACTATCTAGCAACAAAATGAATCCCCTCTGATTGGCCAAAAACCAAAAGGGATAAGTTCTTTGCTAATATTAAATATTACTTTTTGGGAGGAGCCTAACCTTTTCTGCATTTGTGCCGATCAGGTCATTCGACGATGTGTCCCTGAATCAGAAATCCATGATATTCTGACACATTCACTCAATGGCCTGTGGTGGACATTTTTTGGGCAAGAAAACTACAACTAAGATAATCAATTCTGGATTCTTTTGGCCCAGCTTGCACAAAGATGCTCATTCTTTTGTTCGGTCCTGTGTGCATTGCTAGAGCATTAGTAACATGACTTGGAAGGATATGATGCCCTTTAATCCAATATTAGAGGTTGAAATTTTTGATGTATGGGGCATCGACTTCATGGGACCGTTCATCAACTCTGGTGGGTATTTGTATATACTAGCCGCAGACGACTACGTATCTAAATGGATTGAAGCAATACCCACCCTCACCAATGATCACCGTGTGGTTGTTGAATTCATAAAGAAAAATATTTTATCAAGATTCGACATTCCTAAGGTCATTATTAGTGATGGAGGATCACACTTCACTCACTCACAATCCCATCACCTTCTTTCTAAATATGGGGTTAATCACAAAATTTTCACTACCTATCACTCCCAAACAAATGGCCAAGCAGAAGTTTCTAACCGGGAAATAAAAAATATTTTATAAAAGACCGCTAGGTTTGATCGTAAAGACTGGTCCAACAAATTGGACGATGCTTTATGGGCCTACCGTATCACTTTTAAAACCCCACTTGGCATGTCTCCCTTACGTCTAATTTTTGGGAAGGTATGCAATCTCCCTGTAGAACTTGAACATAGGGCTTTCTTAGCAATAAAGCAATTAAATAAGTATTTATCTAACGTTGGTATTCACAGGAAATTACAATTGACTGAATTGGAAGAATTACAAATTTTTCGTAAGAAAATGTGAGAATTTATAAAGATAGAAAAAAGAAATTTCATGATAAATACATTGTTCAGAAACATTTCGACAAAAATCAACGCGTTTGGCTTTTTGATGCAAGGTTACATATTTTTCTTGGCAAATTAAAATCCAAATGGACCGGCCCTTTTATTGCCCTAAAAACATATCCTTATGGTACTGTTGATCTTTTCGATCCAAAAACTAATACTAGTTTTCAAGTCAACGGCCAACATTTAAATCCCTATCTGGACCACACCTTGAATCTTCCTTCAGAATCATTCGATTTAATCGACCCAACCACTGGTGATCACTAATGCACATCACGCCTGGCTGAATGGCGTAAAAGATAGCACTGGATGGGAGGTAACCCATCATCTTTTCCGCTTTCGTTTTTCATTTCTTTCAGTGGTTTTGATCATCCTATTTCCGACCGTCTACACTAAGGTGCATTCCTTTCCCTTGCTCTAGCATGCAGACATGCAACATCTTAGGCATGGGGGGGTGTTTTCAAATTTTGACAATCAAATTAGGATTTTCAAAATCCAAAAATATGCATTTTAAATTTATTTCATTTTCTACATGCATATAAAAACCCAAAAACATGCAATTTTCTTGTTCTATTATCTGCTTGCAAATCCAAAAAAAATAAAAATGTTGAAAACTTTTTAAGAAAAATTTTGAAATTGGGACTAAGGTTGAAAACTCACGTTGAGGTACAATGGGATTTTATCTTTATTAAACTAGGGATAAGGATACAGATCTGATTATTATAATTTCAGGGTCAACCTTTAGACTATATCAAATATCCTTCTCTAAAATTTCACCTGAACTCATGATAGTTTAGGTGACTTGATCCTCTTTTGTAATATGGAAAGTATTTGGCTTAGTATCTATTTCAAAAACTTACATCTCATGCAAAATTTCTTGTGTCAAAATTCACACCCAAGCCATCACCCAAAAACAACTAAAATTTAGAGAAAACCCTTGTTTGGCCTTAGTAAAAGTCTGAAGCAGATCATTGATTTGAGTTCCCACCATCGAGAAGGAGGAAAATGCCTCGTTTGAGAATGTGATGTCAACATGTTACCTCCTCGACATTGCTCTATGTCTATATTTAATATCTTTAGATGGAGCATTAAAGCACATTTTTGCAACTGAAGTGTCTTGGACGGTGCTCCACCTGTAGTGTTGGAGCAAGAGCTTGAGTTTGCTTGGAGTGCTCCTTTGCACTGCATTGTGTTTTGGGGTTGTAGCCTCCTGGGTGGTGCAATGGACAGTACTTTGTCGAAGTTTTGGCACCAAAGTCCCCTCGAGGATTGGTAACGGGAATGATCATCCTGACACATCTGTTGTAACACTAAGCTAAGAATAAGCATGGGGGAGAGAAAAAAAGAAAAAGTTTTAAACCAAAAATACACCCTTATAAACATTGGCTTTTCACAAGCACAGACACAAGGTTTTAAAGGTTATTGCAAGTTACAGATCAAATTCAAGAGCCAAAAAAATCCTAAATACAAAAAATTTCGAGTCGTCTAAATTAACAAAGGATTGATCTGTGAATTTTTTTGGAGGATATATTGATCCCGATTCATCTAATTTTGGATCTGAAAACAAATCCTGATGTTTATCTTTAACAAATCCCATACCTCTTGTACTTGGATCAACCAAAGTCTCGTAATCTCTTTCTCCTCAAAAGTTGAAAAAATTACATTTCCCCAAATTCCTTTTTGTAGAATTAAAGTTTTGCTAAGAAACTAGCAAAAGATAAGCATGGGGGTGTGATAAATGCCAGTTTATCATCATTCTTGTGCATTAAAACAAACCTACCTCTTAGGATTTTAACTCTGCAAATGGGTTTTTGGGATGCATTTAAGCATCACATAGGTTAGGCATGCATTGCATTGTTTGTTTTTTTTAACATGTTTATTTGAGTGTTAGAGTTAAAACAGATAAGCATAACCCTAAAACCCTGACACTCATGAAGGCAATTGGTGAAGAAGAAGTTCAATTCAGCTGGAACTCAACCAAATCCAACTCCTTATAGCTAGATGCCAGCTTACCTGGGTTAGGGTTAGCTCCATCTAGCTCCATTCAGCTCATCTTGGCTGGATGGTAGCTCAAGGCAGCTCATCTTGCCTAAACCTAGCTAAAGTCAACTCAGATCCAGGTCAACTTAGTTGAGTCTAGTTCATGCCAACTCCATTCAATTCACTGGGAGCTATAGCTAGCTCAACTAAGTTGACATCAGCTCCGGGCCAACTCTCTCCAGCTCTATTTAGCTCATTGCCGCTCAACTCTTCCTAGCTTAGCTACTACTTGTCAACTAGTAGCTAAGCTAGCTCAAGAGTTTCCATCAGAGGCAGATCTAGCTGAAACTAGCTCCAGTTAGGTTGAAGTCAACTCACATCAGCTCAACTATCCTAGCTTAGCTACTAACCTGAGAAGTATCTAGCTAAGCTAGCAGTTAAGTCTTCATGAAGACTCTCTCAGCTTCCTTAGCTCCAGTGTAGCATCAGTCTAGCTCCAAGAATTTTTCTTAGCTCCTTGACCTCTACTATACTAGCTAAGCTAGCTTAGCTAAGCTTCTAACCTACTCCAACTCATGGCTGTCCACCTTCTCCCATAACCCTAACCTACCTTAACCCTAACCCATCTCTTTTGGTACCAACACATGAGCACCTACAACCCTTCACTTTGATGCCAAAAGTACATGCCTCTTCACCCGACCAAAACCTCCAAAAGCCACCTTAAGGTGGTGCCAAACTACCATAACCACCACTTATATGTGGCACCACCACATGGCTTTCATCTCCACCATTCATCACCACTATCACCCATCCCATCCATCCACATGTTGGCACCAAGAATAATCCCTTTAACCACACCTAAATTGGCGCCAACCGAACATAAACTAACCCCCTACACATCCCTACACTTGGCACCAATTACCTTCAACCATCCACCACATAACCACCACCTTATAAGGCCATCCCTTACCCTACACCTACCCACCTTTTATAACCCTTGAGTTGGCGCCACCTAACCAACCATTAACCACACCCATTTTGGCACCAACTCAACCTAACCTAGACCTAAACACCTCCTCATATGACACCAAATAAAACCCAACATAGATCCCAACAACCATCACCTACAACTCCATCTCAACCCTACAACACACTAACCTAAACCTAACCAAAGCTCTCACCTAGGGTTGGTGCCACCCCTCTCAACCCTAGGATCCTATAACCACCCTCTACAACCCATCCTAGCCCTCCATCCATTAACTACCCCTAACCCCCTTCCACTACTATAAAAAGACCAACACCCACCACATTAACACACCTTTGGCTACATAATTTCTACCTAAACTTCCACCTCCATAGATGGCCAAGAGAAGAAGAAGAAGATTAAGGGGACACTCTATCCCCTTGGTGCCTTCCCCTCTTCTCTTCTCTCTTGTGTCCACGCTAGCCAAACGGAGAAGCTAGGCAAGGGAGATGACCTAGGGTACATGCCTACCCTAGGAGAAGGATCTTGAGGGTGGTGTACGCCCACCCTTGGAGGAAATTTGGAGGTGGATTCATCCACCTTTGGAGGAGCCTAGGCAAGCCCCCCTTGGGCTTGCCAGGAGGAGGATCACATCAACTTGGAGGAGCTTTGCAAGAAAGAAGAAGAAGGAAATCTTCCTTTCAAGCCAAGAAGCAGCTAGGCTTGGAGAAAGAAGAGCTTCATCTTCTTTACCACCATCATCATCTAAAGGATTTGTTTTTTTTTATTTTGTCCTTTCAAATTCTAGTAGAAGCATTCCTCTACTTGTAAAAAACAATTCCCTTTAGTAAAGAATTTTTGCCTTTTTTAATTCTTGTAGCAATTCTTATAAGTTTTATTACTTTATTTTTTGTGCACTTACACTCCCTCTCTCTAATTACCCTAGGCTTCCACATGCCTAGGGTGAGCATAGAGAGAGGCCATTTTGTGTCACCTAGGCATTAGGTTCTTAAGTGTTTTCCGCTCTAGTTTTGCAATTGCCCTCGTTGTTTCAAAACCCTAAAAATCTTATATTCAAAAAAATACAAAAGGAAAGGTGATTCCCATATTCAAGCAAGTGGTTTGATTTGGCAAGAATTTGCCTCCTTGGATGACCCTAGATACTCCACCATCTAGGCTTACAAATTTTAAAAGCGAATCAATTTTTGCGGATTGCAACAACTTATAAAACCTGCAATTTACAAACTATGTAAAAAACTCGATCACTTTTTGGCATCATTGCCAGGGAGGCACAACTTTGCTTTGCTCATTTCTTTTGCTTGATAAGTGGATCTCATTCCTTTGTCTCTTTTTCTCTTGTGTGTGCAGGTGTTGCAGGAATAAGGCAGGATTGAGAAGCTTCAAGTACATTGTCTTCCTACGAAATTCCGGGTTGGTAATCTTGAGCTGGTCACACAATTCTCCAAAAAACTACCAAAAAATATGAAACTTGTCTTTTAGGATCTTAAACATTAAAATTAAGTGGAATGGAGACAATTAAAATTAATTGTTTGCTTGATTGCTTAATTAAAACACCACTCTACTTCAAGTGTTGGTAGTCTGATTTTTGAGTATAGACTTCTGTCATGACTTCAAATATCAATTCCTGACACCATAGGCCTCTTAAAATCTAGAAATTTTACCTAGTGATTCAAAATCAAGTGAGGAACATCTGTTCCAAATTTCAGAGCAATTGGAGTTGTATACAAGTTTAAAAAATTCATGGACTATAGAGGGGTCATCTCCTATAATCTTCCTATTTTGCTACTGTCTGTGAATTTTAGGAATTTTTCTAATCATTTAGTTCTTTTGAAATTTAGCTTTTTGGAATCCTTTTGAAATTCTACACATCACAAAATATTACAAAAAATTTTCGGTGGCTGGTGGTGGTACTAAAAAGTCCAAAATACCCTCAGGTATCATTTCTTGACTTTGACACTGCCACAAAGAAAAATCCTAAAAAAATATCAAAAAAATTCATAAAAACATAATAAAATATTGTTTGGAATCCTTGTTTGGTTTTCCATATAGTAGTTGTGTTGTTTGCCTTTTTGGACCACCACTTAAAAAGAAAACCCTGAAAGAGATTCATTAGTAGTAAATTTCTGTTTAAGGATCCAATTGAATTAGGGTTTCTTTTCAATTTTAGTCCACAATATAAAGGAAAAATTATCTTCACCAATACAACTTGATTTCCCTTTGTTTGTGGCATTTCAAACCTCTTTGAAAACTTAAAAAGAAAACCCTATAACACATTATGCTAAATCAAATCCTAAAAAAATAGAAATACATCAAATTTGTGTGTTAACTTGATTGCTATTGGAATCACTTTTCCAATCCTGCACACACTAAAAAAAAATTGAAATAACAAGGCATTACCTCAATTAATGCCCTCCACATTCTTGTGCACATTTAGACACCCAAGCCTAACTTAAAACAAGTAGTCATTTGACCACTTAAGGACTTCATTCAATTAGGCTTGATATCCAATATTTAAGGATCACTAAGCGCTCCTACTTCCTTTCGACAACGCGGTGATAGACTTAGAGAGAAGTCAAATGACAGGTGCGGGTTTACACAAGCCCCTAGTTTTTCCAGGAAATGCTTGAGCCCAAGTCACCTCTTTAGTCTAGTCGGGCTCCCTTTTGGAAATGGGTTCACTTGTTGATTTCTTGCTTATTGGATTCCCAAGTCTTAGGTTTTAGGGAGTCAACCTTAAGATAAGACTAGTCCTGTTTGTTTGAATTGCACACTTTCTCTCATCTCTCTCTCTTCTCCTCCCCTCCATTTCTTCCATTAAAAGTGCATGCACTAGCGAAGGTCCCAGAACCACATCTCAAGGGACCATCTGATTTTGCCCCCTGTACCAGAAAATCATTATTTTCTTCTTCTTCCTCTACTATTAAAATGGAAAACTTGGGAAACTGACAAAAAAATTCTGCTTCCACACCTAACTTCTCAGCCGACCCACAAACTGACTTCCCCATCCCTAACCTCCCTCATTTGGAGCAATTAGAAAATCTTGCAAGGCCAGTTGGCCCTCAAATCCAAACTCAAAATGCAAACCCCTTTGCCTTTATGGTCGACCATTTGGTTCGACTTCAACAAAACCAAGAAAATTTGGCAAGAACTGTGACAAACCTAGCCAGTCAGGGGCAAAACTCGCCACCACCCCGTCAACAACCTATCGTTCCTCTTAAGGATTTTTATAATCCTTCCAATTATGAGGAAAGACTTGGGGTGGTCATACCACAAGGGGATTTTGAGATCAAACCAACTATTCTAAACCTAATCAAACATTTCCATGGTCTTCTGAAAGAGGACCCTTTCTGTCATCTTGAGGAATTAACTGTCCTTGCTCAAACCACCCGTTCCTGCAATGTGCAGGAAGACGTGTCGTTAATGAGACTTTTCCCTCTCTCTTTAAAAGATAAAGCTTCACACTGGTTAAGAATGGTTGGGCGCCCTATCACCACCTGGCCCCAATTAAAGAATGCTTTTCTTAAAAATAATTTTTCAATCGGTCACACTAATGCATTAAGAAGATCCATAATGACCTTTCAACAAAAAAATGGTGAACCACTCCATAAGTCTTAGGAAAGATTCCAAGAACTTATAAGAATTTGTCTCCGCCATGAAATTCCATAGTGGTAGTTAGTGCAAATCTTCTATCACGGATTAGAAGATCAATTAAAGAGATTCGTGGATGACTCATGTGGGGGCAATTTCCTTAATAAAGGTGCCGAAAGTGCCTACCTCCCAATATGAGTGAAAACTCATTTAATATGACTTCAATGGAAACTTTTGGTATAACTCAAAACCCAAGACTCAAAGTTAATGAAATTGAGTCTAAATTCACCTCTGTTCTAGTCACTCAAGATGATCTACACATGATAGCTCAACGATTGGACCAGAAGCAAACACAATAGAAAAAAATGGAAGAAAAGCTCACACACAAACAAGCTCCACACCTTAATTCTCCACACTTTAACTCTCCACACCCTAACTCTCGACAACTTCTCAGAAGAGAAAATCTACACAACATTGATGCAACACTTGTTGGTCAGCAGTTTTCTACTGATTTTACACAAGATATGACTGGAAATTTTGATTACCTGAATCAAAATATTCTTGATCCCACCATTGAAAATATTTATGCTTTCCAAGACCAATTTAGAAACCCCTCCAACACCTACAATCAAAACTAGAGGACCAACCTGAATCATTCCTGGAAAGCTCCAAATCCGATTCAGTTTCCCAAACAAAATCAATTTGGGAATTATGGGCAACCCGCATATCAACCTGGACCATCCCAGGAAGATATTAATACCCAAGTCATGAAGACTTTGCAGGGTATGCAGAATCAAATGACGTAAGTAACCCACACGATAACCAACTTGTAGCATCAAGTTAAGGTTAATTCAGATCATAGACCTACTGGCCATCTGCCATCCCAACCCATGCCCAATCCTAATAGTCAACGGAATCAATTTCACGGTGGATATCCCAGTCAACCCATTCACCCAGCACCTCAGCATCCCTAAGGTTTCAAGCACAATCAGCCTTCCCATCCTCCTCCTAGAAACAACCATACTGCAAATGCAATTACTTTGAGGAACGGGAAAACCACTCAAGATCCCTTGCCTACCAAAGAAGCCTACTTCAATGAAAAACAGATTAGCTCTTCTCCCACTTCCTCTAACCCTGTTCAAGAACCTGGACATGCAAAATAGGAAAACCAAATACCCTTCCCACAAGCCCTTCACTCTTCACACACCAAGAAAAAGAAATTTGAGCCCATTGATAAGGAATTAATGGATCTCTTTGGGCAAGTAGAAATTAATATCCCTATCCTAGATGCCATAAAATATATCCCTGCCTACACCAAGTTTTTGAAAGATTTGTGTACTCCAAAAAGGCAGCCTCGAAACCTAGGAAAGGTGCTCCTTCTAGAGACAGTTAGCTCAGTTGTGTAGAGCAAACTACCTCTTAAGAGAAAAGATCTAGGTGCCCCCCTGATTCAAGTGGTCATTAATGACATTTCTTTTGATCGTGCCTTACTGGATCTCGGTGCCTCAATTAATCTTATCCCCATGGTGGTTTTTGAGGAATTTAAGATTCGAGAATTAAAGGCTATTGAGGTTACTCTTCAATTAGCAGATCGATCTACAAGCAAACCAAGGGGAATTGTTGAGGATGTCCTTATCCAAGTCAAAAATTATCTATTTGTTGTAGACATTTTAGTCCTGGATAGAGAGGTACTGGAAGCTTTAAAGTTTGCCCCTATAATTCTCGGAAGACAATTCTTAGCCACCGCCCACGCCAATATTGGTTGTGATTCTGGCAAGATGAAGATATGTGTGGCGGTGAATCTATTACCCTAGACATTTTCCAAGCTTCTAGGCGATTCTAAGAACCTGAATTCTTTGATGACTCGGATTCAGAAATTGAAAATATAGTGGAGGAAACAATGCAGATTTCACACATGGGTTTTTTTTTTGCCATTAAAATGGTTCCTGAACAATCCACTTCTTCCCACCCTCCCACCCTTACCACACATTCTTCAGCTAACACTCCAGCTGACCCCTTCACTCTCACTTCACCTTTAACTCCTAAAGCAGACATTCTTTCGTAGATGGGCCCTCAACTGGAATTAAAACCCTTGCCTAACTTCCTTAAATATGTTTTTCTGGGTCCGAATAAGACCTACCCCTGATTATCAACTCCAGACTTACTAGGGTACAAGAATAAAAACTTCTCCAAGTTTTAAGCAAAAATAGAAAAGTGATTGGCTGGACCCTTTTTGACCTTAAGGGTATTCATCTGTCCTATTGCACCCAAGACATCTATCTAGAGGATGATTCTCGCCCCTTCTGCCAACCACAAAGGCGTCTGAACCCTACTATGCAAGAGGTGGTAACAAAGGAGATCATAAAGTGGATTGATGCTGATATCATCTACCCCATTTCTGACAGCTCCAGGGTTAGTCCTACCCAAGTCGTTCCTAAGAAGGATGGACTAACAGTTGTCACAAATGAACATGGGGAAACTATAGCCACTAAGACAGCTTCTTCTTGGCACGTGTGCATTGATCATAGAAAATTAAACACTGCCAAGAAGGACCATTTTCCGCTCCCTTTTATTGATCAAATCTTGGAGCGGTTAGCCGTATGCGAATACTATTGTTTTCTTGATGGTTATTCCAACTATAATCAAGTAGAGGTCCATCCTGAGGACCAAGACAAAACTATACTCACCTTCCCCTCTTCTCTTCTCTCTTATGTCCACGCCAGCCAAAGGGAAAAGCTAGGCAAGGGAGAAAACCTAGGGTGCACACCTACCCTAGGAGAAGAATCTTGACGGTGGTGCATGCCCACCCTTGGAGGAGATTTGGAGGTGGATTCTTCCACCTTTGGAGGAGCCTAGGCACACCCCCCTTGGGCTTGCCAGGAGGAGGATCGCATCAACTTGGAGGAGCTTTGCAAGAAAGGAGAAGGAGATCATTTCAAGACAAGGAGCAACTAGGCTTGGAGCAAGAAGAGCTTCATTTTCTTCACCATCATCATCTAAAGGATTTCTTCTTTTTATTTTGTCCTTTCAAATTCTAGTAGAAACATTCCTCTACTTGAAATAAACAATTCTCTTTAGTAAAGAATTTTTACCTTCTTTAATTCTTGTAGCAATTCTTATAAGTTTTATTGCTTTATTTTTTGTGCACTTACACTCCCTCTCTCTAATTACCCTATGCCTCCATGTGCCTTGGGTGAGCATAGAGAGAGGCCATTTTGTGTCACCTAGGCATTAGGTTCTTAAGTGTTTTCTGCTTTAGTTTTGCAATTTCCCCCGTCGTTTCAAAAACCCTAAAAATATTATATTCAAAAAATTACAAAAAGAAAGGTGATTCCCATATTCAAGCAAGAGGTTCGATTTTGCAAGAATTTGTCTCCTTGAAAGACCCTAGATACTCCACAATCTAGGCTTACAAATTTTAAAATCGAATCGATTTTTGCACGTTGCAACGACTTATAAAACTCAGAATTTACAAACCGCGTAAAAAACTCAATCACATTTCTTGGGAAATTAAGCTCATTAGACCTTAGATTAAATCTTGATTAAATCATTAATTAATCTACAAAATAATAGAATTAACTTGATTTCTCTTCTTCACAAACCCAACTCAGAATAAAATTATGATCTTCTGATTTATATCAAGGAGCATTTATCACTATAATTAGTCTAAGTTAGGCTAGTTAAAACCAATGATGGTTGACATCGAAAAACACATTAGGTTAAGTTGTTCGTTATAGCATGCACTTACGACATCAATTTTAAAAGAATATGGAGAAATACGAGTACGAGTGTCCATCTTAGGGAGGTGGAAAATTGAATTTTGTAGTCCCTTACTTTATTGTCGCATGATGGTTTGCTTGCATGTAGAAAGGTGGGAAAACAAAAGAAAGAGAGAAAGAGAGAGAGAGATAAAGACTGAGTAAGAGATTCGTGATAATTATAGTTCAAGCATAAATAGAACATATAATTGAGAGAAACAATAATAATAATGAAAGCTAATCTATTGCAATGCAAAATCATTTTAGAACTATAATGCTAGAGGAATGCTTAAAACAACATGAACATCAACTAAGGAACACTAGCAAAATGGAGAGGCAAGGCAGCCACGGCAGTGGAGGGGCTTTCGTTGGTGACTCGATAGCTTCAGGACCTTACTTTGAAGCTCTATGGAGGTAGGGGATGTGCTTGGTAGAAGATAGGAAGAGATGTCCTTGCAATGGAGGTCTATAGATCTCTTTATAGTCAAAGAGAGAGAACTAAAATAGGCATCGCATCATTAGCGACAGCAAGGATGTCGCTATAGGCTAGCTGCAATCATCACTGTAGGCAGCTCACCGGCTCATTGGCATCTGTGCATGCACAGTGCGATCTGCATGCTCGCGCTCACAACCGTCCGATCAAGAATCGATAGTCTAGATCGCGTGTGGCCGCACCCTTAAGATCATGCTCGCCCATGCATATGATGGCGCGTGTGATGTGGCATCAGACAACATATTGCTAATTGCACACATTCAGCGTACGAGATCATGCCACGTTATCGCTGTCAAAACTGCATAATAAGGATCAGGCAGTCCAATTTCGTCGCTGCTCGCGTGAAGCGGATTTGGGTCTCACGCGAAGTCTCAAACGAGTGCTGATGAGTCCATTTTAATGGACTATTGTTACGCCTAAGTAATTCTATTCTAACATTTTATGTTTGTTAATAATCACATTAGGTCATTAAATGATTGCATGTGTCATTATTTAAGTTTACATTTATTCTATTGCTTATTATGTAATTATTTTATATTTCATGCAGGTCCTACAATAGCGCACCCGTTGCATCTCCTCCACTTAATCTACTCCATCAGGCTAATAATCAGGAAGAAGAGAGAGGAGGATCAATTTTGGAAAAGAATAGGGGGTGAAAAGATATTTCCCCCCCACAAATCTCTCAACCTACGGCTGGCCACAACAACTCCATCAACAGTTGGCCAAGTTTAGTAAGGGGTTTTGAAAATCCCTTGACTTGCACCGGGGGAAGAGATAAAAGAGAAAGGCAGAGGGGCTTGGAGGAGGGAAGATCATCGTGAAGAAGTTACTGTGTGCACTGTGAAGAGGGCGTGCACTATGCGCACCTCCACCCCAAACTCCACACAGCCACCAGCGCCTTCACCAAGCGCATGCCAGCCTGCCACCACACGCCTCCAAGTGCGTGCTTCATCTTCTTCTGCAGTCGCACCCTTGCTAGGCCCAACAATCACCGCAACCCTGCAGGCGTTGCACCATCCTCCCACCACGCGCCTACAGCACACCCTTGCAAGCACTCCCCCCCACCGTGCGCAAAGTAGATGTCGCAACGCAGTGCCCTCACCGTGCCAAGCAGCCACTAGTGCCTTCACCAAGCATGCCCCCCCTCACCGCACAGCGCCCTCAGCCAACTTTAGAGCACGTGAAGAAGCTCACTGCAGACCGCGCTTCTCCTACTCTTCATTATCTTCTTCCTCTCCAGCGACCCTACAAGAACCCAAAGCACTGCCTACAGCAGCGCGCCCACAGCAGCCACGTACCTGTAGGTAGTGTAGCGTAGCCACGCATGCCCGCGTGCTACAGCCACAGTAGCCATGCGCACCCACGAGCAGCAGCCACCTGCCGTCGACAGGCTGGTGCTCCTCTCCGCCAGCCAGCCACCTTCGGCTGCCGCGTCACCACCATCACGTCGCCCTCATCGAGACGTGCCTTCCCGTAGTGCAGCTCCTCCCACGAAGCCACCTCGTGCGCGCAAGGAAGAGAGAGGAAGTTTCCTCTATTTTTGCCCCAATTAAAATTTACATTACTTTCCATTGCCACTTTAATATTATTATTTTATTCAGGCCACATTGCATGGATGCACTTATAGTTTCATGAATTTACTTAACTTGTGCATGTGCATCATTCAACATTGAAATTCAAATCAGATTTGCATGCAAGTCAAATTTACATGATATGCCACTACACATGCATCATATACATACTTTTGGGAGCATGATTCCTAATGTGAAAATTTCATAAATAGCCTTGAACTTTTAATGAAATTGGAAGCTCCATTTAGAGTAGCATATTCCTCAAATTGAAGTCGCGACATTGTCTGCAAACATTATAATCCTCTACTCATGAATTTATTGGTTCTATTCCTCCCTGTGAATGCGACATTTTTCTTGTGGTTCAAGTTGATATTTATTTTAATCTTTGATTGAGAGATTTTCCACCACATAAAACACGACATATCAATTTATTGCTATCATCTTCATAAATAAGCGAAAATCCCTCCGTCAAATGGCGCCATTGCCGGGGAGGCAACAGACGCAATAGATTCACTTTATTATTTTTGAATATTTTGAGTTACACAATTATCTGATCATTTTTTTATCTTATTGTGCGAGGAATCTGACGGGGTGATAAGCGCAACAGAGCGGCGACATCAACCTCGAGCTAAGCCACATGAGGAAAAGACGTAGGAGACCTAGATCCCGCTTTCACATGGGATTCTCCGTCATCACAGAATTTATTTCTGTCTTCTAGCCTTTGTAGTAATTGGGGCTGAATTTTTGGGGGTTTGTCCCTACATTCTTTGGCTATTAGGGTTTACATTTTTCCGCGTGTGTGATTCCATTTTTTGCATGCTTGCCTTTAAAACCAACAAAAGAAAATATCGAGTTGCCTGTTTAGGAGTTGCATGCCCTTAGGTGCATGCATTTAGGGGTGATTGAGCAACACATTAGATCTTATTATTGCATTGCAAGCATATTAGCATGAAGATTGCTGGAGACAGGTACACCTTTTCAACTTTTGTATCTAGCTCCTATTCACGCATTTGCATTCACATTAAAATTCATGACCACCAAGTTGTTTGAATTTACTAATTCAGTGGTCGCATAACTAAAAGTGGGATTGATAATCAGATTCAACCTTAAAATCAATTCACATTTGATCTGATTCTAAGAGCTTGCTTGGGTTTTCAAAATAAAATAAAATAAAAAGATTTACGGTGTGATGCACACTTCTGACATTGAGCACGCACAATAGGCACCGCACTAAGGCTCGATCCCTTAAGGCTATAGGCACCGATCTCTTTATCGATGCAAACCCTCCTATTGTGCATTGTGGTGGTGGTGGTACTATCTTTTAACAAAGTGTTTTGATACTTCATGGAGGGGGACACCCTTTAAAGGAATAAAAGGGTAGTTAAGGGGCACCATATACACATTGCCTCAAAGGAAGGGTTCACCCTACTTGCATCCCTTTGTTCTTCCTTGGAGTGACTTCTCATTTGATCACTTGGGAGTATCATCCAAGCAAAGTATACCTAGGGCACTCGAATGTTGAATTAAGGAGCGTAATTGTAGTGAAAAACTTGTTTGGTCATCTATATCAACCAATTCAACCTCCGCAGCAAAGAAGGTTAAGATTTCAAGTCATCACCCCTCTTATACCACTTACGTGGGAATGGAGGGATAAGCCTTGACCTTTTGACTTATCTTTGGAGTGGAGGTTTCACTTACTCAATCAATAAGAACCTGAATTGTGATTGATATTCTATGCTTAGTAGATGCTCTCTTGAGGGTAGTCTAGTGTTTGATCCTAAGCCCGAGAGAATTCTTAGGAGAGCTCACCTAGGAGAGAAAAGAGAAGGAATGGCTGATCATGGAGCAAATAAACAAAGGACCCTAAGGGATTATTTTATTCCAACTAACCAACCCGCACAAGCACTGAGACAACCGATAGGGGATAATCCATATGAGATCAAGAGCAGTACCATATCTTTGTTGCCCTCCTTTTATGGTACTACTTGGGAGGACCCCTACCGGCATTTGGAGGAATTCACTGAGGTCTATTCCACAGTGAAGCTTTAGAGCTTTACTGATGAAGTCCTAATGAGGACTCTATTTCCATTCTCCCTAAAGGATAAGGCCAAGCACTGGTATCATACCTCAATGCAAGGGTAAATGATTGGGCCACCCTTAAGGGAGAATTTTTGAAAAAGTATTTTCCTATGAGTAAGACTAACCATTACAGAAGAGAGATTATGGGTTTTACTCAACAGGAAGGGGAGCAATTTCATGAGACTTGGGAGTGCTTTAATGACCTTCTTAGGTTATGCCCCCACCATCAGGTGCCAAGATGGTAGTTAGTCGAAAGGTTCTATAATGGATTATCTGAAAGGCATAGGCAAACCATTGATGCAGCCTGTGTAGGAACCTTCATGACCAAAACTGAGGATGAAGCCTGGGCATTATTTGAAACATTAAGCGACAACTCCATACATTTGTCCTCTGCCTATCAAGAAAGAAAAACATCAATCTTGCAGAGGAAGATAGAGGCCCATGAAGTCGGGGCTTCTTAGGATTTGGCTGATCAGATTCAATTATTGAATAAAAACTTTGATAGGCTTTTAGCAAACCTCGGCATGAACCTGCAAGTAGCCTCTATCTTTCAGGCTTCAAGAGAATGCTCCACTTGCCAAAGCACAACACACACCACTACGGAGTGCCATCAGGAAAATCAATTCCTTGAGTTGATTCAGGCCGACTTGAACATGGCCCCAAGGTTTCCGCCCTCCTCCTCGCAATAACCCTTATTCCAATACCTATAATTCGGGGTGGCGGAACAATCCAAACTTCTCTTGGAAGCAAGGTGATGCTTCTAACTCAAGGAATACAAGACCTTACCTCCCCAACTCATATATCAACCATCTTATGAAAACCCTCCTCAGAATAAGCCCTCTGAGATGGATGAACTTAAAGCTCTGATGAAAGCGATGCAAGAGCATCAGAATATGGTCATCCAATCTTAGAATGAGATGATTACTGATATTCAATCCTAAATTGGTCATCTTACTGAGGCAGTTAGGCAACGTGATCCGGGGAAGTTGCCTAGCTCTTCTGAGGAGAACCCTAAGGGCAAGGGGGTTGTATTCAGGGAGCACTCCCAAGCGGTGACCGTGCTGAGGAGTGGAAAGAAGATTGACAAGCTTGATAACACTCCTACAGTTACGTCTCAGAATTCCCCTTCTACACCTGACCCTACTTCCATCTCCATTGAGGAAGAGCCACATTTCTCTCCCTCACAAAAAATCACCCACAATGAGGATGTCATCCTTCCACCACCCCTTTCTCGCCATGACGACCCCTCTACCCAGAAGACAAGGGTGCCCTATTCAAAGCGCCTATCTGCTCCTGGGGAATCTTCTGTTGTCTCATCTGGAGCCAAGGATAGGACGGAAGAGATTATGGACACTTTTAGGCAAGTCCAGATTAACTTGCCTCTGTTGGAAGCTATTAAACAGATCCCATCCTATGCCAAGTTTCTAAAGGACCTGTGCACCCAAAAGCGCCAATCTAGGAAACAGGTCCAAACTATGGTCATCCTGCCTGACCATGTTAGCTCGGTTCTCCAGCATGGAACACCCCCCAAAATGAAAGACCCAGGGGCCTCGTATATTTCAATGGTTATAGGTAACAAACACATTAACGAGGCTCTGCTCGATCTGGGTGCGGGGGTGAACATTTTACCGGGCTCTGTCTACGACCTTTTGGGAGGAGGCAAGCTAAAGCCTAGTCCAGTAATCCTCCAGGTCGCAGACAGATCACTTAAGACACCACGGGGATTGTTGGAAGATGTCCTTGTGAGAGTAGAGGACTTCTTCTTCCTTGTTGATTTTCTGGTGCTTGATACTGACCCATCAAATAAGGCCACAAAGTCGTCCATTATTCTGGGATGCCCCTTCTTGGCTACAGCCAATGCCTCTATCAATTGTAGATCTGTGGCACTTAAAATGGGCTTCGAGAACAGGAAGATTCGGTTGAATGTTTTTGATACTTACAAGCAATCCAGATTTGAAGATTGTTCTCAGATTGAGGTCGTTGATGAAATAATTTAAGAGACTACTCCAGCACTCTTATGTAGAGATCCCCTTCAAAAGGTCATATCTAAGGACCATCCCTCAATTATTAAAGAAACTGAAAGGGAAATGCCGGAATTAGAAGAGCTGCTGGGGATACACACTGAGCCTCTGTCCCCACCTTGGACTGTAAAGGTAGATCCACTACCTGAGGTAGGGACATCTCAACTTAAACCCTCAATCCAAAAGGCTCCTGAGTTGGAGTTGAAACCCCTCCCAAGCACATTGAAATATGCTTTCCTTGGCCCTAATGACACGCTCCCCGTTATTATATCATCTGCATTATCTGAATTGTAGGAGGGAGGTCTGCTTAAGTGTTTACAAAGGCACAAGGAAGCAATTGCTTGGTCAATTGCTGATATTAAGGGTGTTGATCCCTCTCTTTGCATGCATTATATATACATGGACAAGTCCGTGAAACCTTTTCGAGACATGCAAAGAAGGCTCAACCCAAATATGCGGGAAGTTGTTAAAAAGGAGATTCTGAAATGGCTGGATGCTGGGATTATCTATCCCATTTTAGATAGTAAATGGGTCAGTCCTATTCATGTGGTACCCAAAAAGGTAGGAATCACTATGGAGGAGAATGACCAAGGAGAGCTGGTGACCACTAGACCCTCAACTAGTTGGAGGGTCTGCATTGATTACCACCATTTGAACACGGCTACCCAGAAAGACCATTTCCCCTTATTGTTTATCAATCAAATTTTTGAATGATTGGTAGGGAACAAGTACTTCTATTTCTTGACGGATACTCTGAGTATAATCAGATAGCCGTTTTTCCTGACGATCAGGAGTGTACCACCTTTACGAGTCCGTATGGCACATTTGTGTTCCGCCGAATGCCATTCAAGTTATGTAATGCTCCTTCCACTTTCCAACGTTGTATGATGGCTATCTTTTCTAATATGATCGACGAGTTCGTTGAAATTTTCATGGATGACTTCTCCATTTATGGCTCATCGTTTGACCTATGCCTTTCGCACCTTGATAAAGTCTTAACCCGTTGTGAAGAGGCAAAGTTGGTGCTTAGCTAGGTGAAAAGCTACTTTATGGTTCAGCAGGGCATTAAGTTAGGGCATATAGTTTCCGATAGAGGATTAGAGGTGGACATCGCAAAAATTGATTCTGTCTCTAAGCTTCCATTGCCGCCAATGTTCGTCAAGTTAGATCTTTCCTTGGCCATGCTAGATTTTATAGGCACTTCATTAGAGATTTCAGTAAAATCTCTAAGCCACTCTATGACCTGTTAACGAAGGATGTCTCCTTCGATTTTGATGAAAGATGTGGCAAGGATTTCCAAGTCTTGGAGAAAGCCCTTATTACTGCACTGATTCTCCAAGCACCAGATTTGACCCTCCCGTTTGAGCTAATGTGCGAGGCGTCTGATTTTCCAGTCGGAGCGGTCTTAGGTCAAAGGGTTGATGGCAAACCTCATGTGCTGCATTATGCCAGCAAGACCCTTACGAATCCTCAACAAAACTACACGGTCATTGAAAAGGAACTTCCTACTGTAGTATTTGCTTTGGAAAACTTTTGGTCTTATCTTTTGGGATCCAAGGTTGTGGTGTTCACTGATCATTCTGCCTTAAAGCATCTTCTTGCTAAAAAGGACACCAAACCTTGCCTAATTCGTTGGATTCTGCTACTCCAGGAATTTGACCTGAAAATTAAAGATAAGAAAGGAATTGAGAATGTGATAGCAGATCATCTATCTAGGATCCCTATTGAGGCATCAAACCCTACTGGCAGTATTCAAGAGACTTTCCCTGATGAGTCTCTGATGGCCGTGGAGGCTAAAACTCCTTAGTTCACTGACATAGTGAACTATCTGGTCACAGGCATTACCACCAGTACTTGGGACAAGCAGAAGCGACACAGGTTTCTTGTTAATGCCAAATTTTATCACTGGGAGGAACCCGAGCAGTTTAGAGTAGGCCCTAACCAGCTTTTTCGCCATTGTGTCCCTGATGAAGAACAAAGAAGTGTTCTGAGTTTCTGCCATGACCTCCATTGTGGGGGACATTTTAGTGGGAACAAGACTGCCCATAAGGTTCTTCAGTCTGGCTTTTGATGGCCCACATTATTCCGAGATGCACATACGTATGTGGGTGCATATTTACGTTGCCAGCAGATGGGAACCATTGGAAAAAGGGATGAGATGCCCCAACAACCTATCCTCCCTGTTGAGATATTTGATATTTGGGGCATTGACTTCATGGGTCCCTTTCTTGTGTCCTTCGGATATGAATACATCCTTGTGGCTTTAGACTATGTATCAAAATGGATAGAAGCCATACCCACACGAACCAATGACCATTCCGTGGTCTTGGGCTTTGTTAAGGCTAATTTCATTTCTCGGTACGGGTGCCCAAGGATGATCATAAGTGATGGAGGACCTCACTTCAAGAATGTACACTTCACAAGACTACTCCAAAATTTGGGAGTCAATCACATGATAGCCACACCTTACCATCCCTAAATCAGTGGACAAGTTGAAGTGTCTAATAAGGAGATTAAGCAAATTTTAGAAAAAAATTGTCAGGCCTGATCGGAAGGATTGGTTTAAAAAACTAAATGATGCTCTTTGGGCCTACAGAATTGCGTAGAAGACTCCCTTGGGCATGTATCCTTTCTGTCTTGTCTACGGAAAAGCATGCCACCTTCCCGTTGAAATCTAACATAAAGCCTATAGGGCTATTAAAAACGTTAACTTGAATCTTGATAAAGCGGGAAAGGCATGTATGTTTTTTTTTTTGAAATAAGGAAAGGCATGTATGTTAGAATTAAGTGAGCTTGAGGAGCTTCGTAATGAAGCCTATGAAACTTCTCAAGCTTACAAGCAACGTACAAAGGTCTTCCATGTTAAGCACATCATTAGAAAGACATGAGCCCAACCAGTGGGTCTAGTTTTTCAATTCCAAACTTAAATTATTTCCTGGAAAGCTTAAGTCCCGCTGAGATGGGCAATACGTTGTTATCAATACTTTCTCTCATGGAGCTGTAGAAATTCAGAACCCTACTTCAGGTGCAAGCTTTAAGGTAAATGGCCAGTGACTTAAACCTTATATTACTCTTTCAGATGGCCAGGTTTTGGACGCACTTTGGCTTGAGGAGCCTTAGCTCCTCCCACTCTCCTCCTCAGGTGATATTCTTCTATGTCTGCATTTTTTCCAATGACATTGTCAGTCTTAGGCATGGGGGGGTATAACCTGAGAATGTTTATAGCATGTATAAATATTTGCATACATATAAAAAAAAAACTCTTATTTTCTTGAGCTGAATTGGTTAGTCCCTAGCAAAACATCTTTGTCATGGAGGTGTCATTAAATAATTTTCTTCTTAAATTGTTTCTTAAGTTTAGAATCCAGTACATTTACTTCACGTGCATGTACACTGGGTAATGGATCTTTGAAGAAAACCAATAAGCATTTTTAGTCTACTGAATCCTTGGATAGTTAATAGGGAGTCTGGCATACTATCTTCTAGTAGATCCACCCCATATTTGTAAGAAGAAAGTAAAGAGATTACTGGTGCGCTAAGTCTAATGCAGGGACTCTTAAGTTTTGGACAATTAAATGATGAGACTTCAGAGTTAGGCTTAGTTTTCGCTCTCTGTTCCTGTGTGTGTATGTTGTGTGAATTCCTGAGAGTCACCATATAAGGTAGATAAACAGAGATTGAGTCTTAATAAAGCTATGACTATGGTGGATGGTTACGACTGTCTTTCATAGAGTCCTCAGCTAAAGGGGGGTAATAGTGTCAAAGGTTAGAAATACGCCTGCCCTATCCATTCCTTCCTGGTGCCCAAAATAGACACTTCCACCAAACAAGCTACACAATATCCTCTTAATCATCATCATCCCAAATAATGCCTCATAAATAAAAGTCTATGTCGTGTTATGTTGAATTATAAAAAAAAATAGAGAGAAGAGAAGAAATAATTATATTGTAAAAAAAAAGAGAAGAGAAGAAGAAAAGAGAAAGAGAAAAGAAAAAGAAAAGAGTCCAAGTTTGTGACATTGTTTCTGAGGCAACAAAAACACCTATCGCGATCCACCAAATATGACCCATACCTACCTTTTAGTATTTCTTATCGCTCGAATACTGGCTGACTCTAACTTAGTTGTAGAGTTATTAGGACTTTAATTGAAGTGTGAATGCCATGTAAGGCCACCAAACAGTGAGTACAATTACTAAATCTGGCAAGATTTGTGATCTCACAAAGAAATTATAGAAAAGAATGAGCGCTAAGGAACATCAAGAGAGCACTATTGTTTAGCTTCTCTCTGAGTTGACTTGTCTAATAGTCTAGAGATCTAGAGTCTGTAATACTAGACTACATGTAGCACCAGACAAGTGTGTGCCACCAAATACAAATCCATTCAACTCGATATCTCCTACCTAAGCCAAAAGTCAGGGCCAAATTATAGATTATCTTCTGCTTTATCCCTGAGGGAAGTAGTTGCCTATCCCGACAGAAATATTTACCAACGGTGAAGTACAAACTCCCAATGCGAATTGGCTTTTCACTTGGATATGTTACCTAGGCTATTATCACTTCACATTTGTCTGGATCTCTAAAGTTTTGAAATAAGAAAAGAAGAAATCTTCTGATTACTGCTATTATTTTTCATTTTTGCTAAGGACTAGCAAATCTTAGGCATGGGGGTATTTGATGAGTCCATTTTAATGGACTATTGTTACGCCTAAGTAATTCTATTCTAACATTTTATGTTTGTTAATAAACACATTAGGTCATTAAATGATTGCATGTGTCATTATTTAAGTTTACATTTATTCTATTGCTTATTATGTAATTATTTTATATTTCATGCAGGTCCCGCAACAGTGCACCCGTTGCATCTCCTCCAGTTAATCCACTCCATCAGGCTAATAATCAGGAAGAAGAGCGAGGAGGATCAATTTTGGAAAAGAACGGCGGGGTGAAAAGATATTTCCCCCCCACAAATCTCTCAACGTATGGTCGGCCTCAACAACACCATCAACAGCCGGCCAAGTTTAGTAAGGGATTTTGAAAATCCCTTGACTTGCGTCGGGGGAGGAGATAAAAGAGAAAGGCGGAGGGGCTTGGAGGAGGGAAGACCATCATGAAGAAGTTACTATGTGCACTGTGAAGAGGGCGTGCACTGTGTGCGCCTCCACCCTAAACTCCACACAGCCACCAGCGCCTTCACCAAGCGCATGCCAGCCTGCCACCGCATGCCTCCAAGCGCGTGCTTCATCTTCTCCTGCAGCTGCACCCTTGCTAAGCCCAATAGTCACCGCAACCCTGCAGGCGCTGCA
This sequence comes from Thalassia testudinum, assembly GCA_037157565.1. Lineage (NCBI taxonomy): Eukaryota > Viridiplantae > Streptophyta > Magnoliopsida > Alismatales > Hydrocharitaceae > Thalassia > Thalassia testudinum. Next base: position 19,626,945 of record JAZHRO010000025.1, on the reverse strand, counting down.
CCATCCTCCCACCGCGCGGCTGCAGCCGCACCCTTGCAAGCACTCCCCCCCACCACACACAAAGCAGACGTCACACCGCAGTGCCCTCACCACGCCAAGTAGCTACCAGCGCCTTCACTAAATGCGCCCCCCCCTCATCGCTCAGTGCCCTCACACAACTTCAAAGTGCGTAGCACCCTCACGAATGCGTGAAGAAGTGCACTGCAGACCTCGCTTCTCTTCCTCTTTGTCATCTTCTTCCTCTCCAACTGCCCTGGAAGAACCCAAAGCACTGCCCGTAGTAGCACACCCATAGCAGCCATTTACTTGCAGGTAGTGTAGCATAGCTACGTGCGCCCCCGTGCCATAACCACAGTAGCCACAGGCGCCCGTGCACCACAGCCACAGTAGCCGCGCAGCCACTTGCCGTCATTTGGTCGGCGCTCTCCGGCAGCCGGCCACCTCTGCCCACCTTTGTCTGCCGCATCACCACCATCGCGTAGCCCTCGTCGAGATGTGCTTTCTCACAGCACAGCTCCTCCCACGAAGCCTCCTCATGTGCGCAAGGAAGAGAGAGAAAGTTTCCTCTATTTTTGCCCCAATTAAAATTTACATTGCATGCCATTGCCACTTTAATATTATTATTTTATTCAAGCCACATTGCATGGATGCACTTATAGTTTCATGAACTTACTTAACTTGTGTATGTGCATCATTCAACATTGAAATTCAAATTAGATTTGCATGCAAGTCAAATTTGCATGATATGCCACTACACATGCATCATATACATAGTTTTGGGAGCTTGATTCCTAATGTGAAAATTTCATAAATAGCCTTGAACTTAATGAAATTGCAAGCTTCGTTTAGAGTAGCATATTCGTCAAATTGAAGTCGCGACGTTGTCTGCAAACATTATAATGCTGTACTCGTGAATTTATTGGTTCCATTCCTCCCTGTGGATGCGACATTTTTCTTGTGGTTCAAGTTAATATTTATTTTAATCTTTGATTAAGAGATTTTCCACCACATAAAACATAACGACATATCAATTTATTGCTATCATCTTCATAAATAAGCGAAAATCCCTCCGTCACGCACCCATTATTCGTGGGTGTAGGCACTAATCGTTGCGCCACTCCCGTGGATAGATGCGCAAACGTGCTGCTGGTGTTGCGTCCACAGCCGTTGGATGCGATCGCACGGTCGAGGTTGAGGTGAGGCATGGTGCAACCCTCATCGTTGGATCTTCATCTAGCGATGGTGGCATCGTTGGAGGGGCCTTCATCGGATGTGAAGCAAGTGGGGGAGGTGCAGATGAGTGACACATGGTCGATTCTGGGTAGATCAACAGCCAGAACTTCTTTGGCTCATTGTAGGAGCTACGAAGGTCGAATTGAGGTGATTTTGAGTCTGTTGGACTCTGTTCATCAACTTGGATCCATCCGTATGGTCCGATTGCTCATCTAAGACCTGTTTCAATGTGCACTTGTACCCATGGTCATTAAACATTAATTGTAAGCAATCTTAATTTAGGAATAACACAATATGCTTACAATGCACCCAAACCCACTATATCACGATATTTATGCACATATGTCCTTGAAGTTGACTCTAATGTAATTGATGCTATAATTTGTAGAGTCATCATACCCCCATGCCCACCCCTTGCTAGTCCTTAGCAAGGTTAACCTAAATGCTATCTACAACTAGAATTAAGAATTGTTCACTCAGACGTAAGTTACTTGTCAACTGAAGGAGATTTCTACTAAGAACCTAACCCACAGAGACTCAACAGTGCTTGGGTGCCTGCCAAAATGTAGATCGCCCAAGTCCTCGTCTTATTCTACATAGAAGCAAAAATTATTTTTCTTTTTCATCTTTTCTAATTTTTTAGATTTCTTTGGAGTTAAGAGTTTTGAGGAACTTTTTACGGCTACCCAACCCACCCAAGACTCGAAAAGGACTCTAAGTGTTAAGCATCTTGTTGTGAAAATTGTGATAGACTAACTCAATGGCAATTAAAATGGACTTCAGGTTTTTACGCCCATAGGTGACCAAAAAAAGAAAATGCTGCTTAAAGGTGTATCTATCTAACCGGTAGCTTTCTCCCTACTTTTATTTTTGAAGGGTCAACATAAGGGCAAACCCAATGTATATCTCCCTGGATTATGCTACTTCCCCGCTTTTTCCTTAATTTTTTTGGAATTTTTCTGCATTTTATGAGCTCGGATCTTGACAAATGACCAATAAGCTATTACTCACAACAACTTACCAGCCATACTCGTGTGGTGAAGTGTGGCTTATTTCTTTTTTTCTTTTTCTCCTTTTTCTAGTTTTCTATTTCAGTTCTTTTTTTAATTTTATTTTTAAGTAGGTGGCTTTCCTGATCTAAGATTTACATAAAGACAGTAGTAAAAGAGAATGGTCTTGTGGCTGGTCTTTGGACAACCGACCAATGAGCTGTTACCCATGACAACTTGCTAACATACCACCCTTAAAGGTTCATTAGCTATCCAATTTCTGTTAGAACTACTGAGTGAGTCAATGCAAAACGTGTGTAGATGCTTGGACTAAAAGTCCCCCCAAATCAGAGGGCGGGTTGATAAGTCGTATACTTTATTGACCAAATTAATATAAATTAAGGTGGTGAGGACTCGAGAACAAGTCTACATTTTAGAGGACACTTGAACTAATTATGCTCGAAGACCTAAAGAGTCTAAGCGTTCAAGTCTTTAACGTATCATTTCCTAAAGTTGACAAACTCCTGATGCCTAAGTTTTCTTTTCCCAATTCTTTTTTTTTTGACAAGATAATTCAAGCTGACAATATGTACTCAGAACATACAAATTACCACCCCACCATGCCTAAGTTGGACAATGTCCTCATTGGATGATAAATATATGCAAGGGTGTAAGGAAAGAAATCACCTGGGTTTCAGTTGTGTATCTGTTAGCCTAAATCCTCTGGGTTGCCTCCCAGGAAGCGCTGAGTTTATTGCCTCCAGTTGGGCAAAGCTCCAGTTTAACCCTCAACGAGGGTTAGAACTTCCTTCAGGGGAACCTGGGCCAGAAAGCGTTTTAATCTTTGACTATTAACTGTAAAGTTTTGCCTAGTCTTAGGATCAGCAATTTCTGCTACCCCGTTGGAAAAAGGTATGATCACTCGGGAAGGTCCTGTCCACTTGGATCTCAACTTCTCGGGAAAGAATTTAAGTCTCGCATCAAAAAGCTAGACTTGCTGATTTGGCTCAAAGGTTTTTCTATTAATGTGTTTGTCATGGACAGCTTTCATTTTCTCCTTATAAAATCTACTATTCTCATAAGCATCCCGACGAATCTCTTCGAGCTCTAAGAGTTGGACTTCCTTTGATTTCCGGCCATATGGGAGTCCATATTACAATGTTTGACAACCCAGTATGCCCGATGCTCCAACTCGACCGGAAGGTGGCAAGCTTTGCCAAAGACTAGTCTGATAGACGATCTATGGAATATGCGCACAAAAACTTAAGAACAAAATCAGTAATAACAAGACAATTTGCACAAATAATCAAACCACAGAAAATGCATAAGATGTATAGTGGTTCCCCTCCCTTGAGTACTCCATTACGTAAGCCTCCCAGCTTAGGATTTTTAACCCGATTCTCTCAACCTTGAGAGAATCAATTTACTAACCGAGGTAATTAATGGGTTACCTCAACCCAATTACAACAACAGGTTTGTTACAACCCAACGAGCAACAAGCTAAAAAAAAAAGTGAAAACTGGTGTAAGAAAGAAAATTCTTACAATAAGAACCTAAGCCTCTCAATAATATATAGAATAATATTAAAGATTTGAGAGCCTAGAAAGAATGTAATTCGCTTCGTAGATGCGTAGAAAAATGCGTCGTTGAGCTTGCAAGAATACTATGAGAGTGGATGTCAAGCTTCTTCTTTCTCTCTTGTGAATATGGTGGGAATTTGAAATTCTAGCTCTTGGATTTTCTCTTCTCTTTTCTTGTGTTTCTTGTATGCAAACAAAGAGTCCTAGGATCATTTTATAGAGTTTATGACCTAAGATACTCGTCTACTAGACGTTGGGAATTAATTCCCAATGTTCACATTGTTGGAATTAATTTTCTAGCTGTTCAGAATTGAGCCAACGGCTACCTGGTACCGGTACTTGTTGCTTCCAGATTTGGGCTTCAAACTCTTAACACAAATCTGTAACCCACTTATACTAGTACTGATCATTAGTACCGGTACTCGTTACCTCTAGTACTGGTACTGATCATGAGTATCGGTACTTGCAGGGTACAGGTTTGTTTCTTGACAAAACCCAAACCTATCACTCACATGTACCGGTACTTAACTTTAGTATTGGTACTTGTGGGTTAACAAGTACCTTTCTTTATGTGATTTAATTCATTATGTAGTTTGAAAATGTTCTCAATATAAATCCTAATTTTTCTCTAATTGATTTTACGATCTAAGTTATGATTCTTTGTTAAGAGGCATATACAATCTATAAAAATAAAATCTAAACTAAAGAAACTAAAGTCAAAGATGATCTTCTTCTCCTCGACTCTTCCTTGTCATCTTGCCTCCTTCTTATCATGATCTTCTCCTTTTCATCAAGCCTCCATCATTTCCTGTTTGCCTTGCTGCTTCACCTAAATCTGAAAAACACTTAATTGCAAACATTAATCCATAATAATTTTGTTAACACCAAAAAAGGTGTGGAACAAGGTTCCAACAATCTCCCCCTTTTTGGTGTTGACAAAACTATCTAGCAAATAGATAATTAAAAAATTTAACAATGTTATATGAAGGAAAAATTTTCATTTTAATCCTCCCCTCAATATAAGCTCCCCCTAAAAATATTACTGTTTGCCCTTTATTTTTCTCCCCCTTTTGTCAATCACAAAAAAAAATGAAGAAATATCATACCATAAAGTTTACCAATAGTAAAATGATGAATGTGGGTACCAAGCTCCATTAGGTCATCGTTCTTGGTCTTCATTCAACCTATAGAAAGGTTGAAATATTCCATTGTGTTCCTTGAACACCCACTGATCTCTTTGATCTGTTCCTGCAAAAAAAATGTCTTTTCTAGGTACCCATTTTCTTTTGGGTCCTTGATGGTTAGTACCTTTCAAATCCTTAGGTTTATAGATCACTTTAGTGTTAGATTTATAATTCTTAGGATTCTTGACCATTTGATAAATCCATGCCTGCCTAAGTGCATGTGATTGATTTTGTGTATTCTTTCTAATTTTAAACCTTGCTTTTAGATCATCAGAAAATTCTATATTTAGCCTAGTTGTTGTTTTTAAATTATTTCAAGTTCCCTCAAAATGTTCATAAATGTCCTCTAGTTCTACTATTTTTGCATGCAATTGTGAGTTAGTCACTTTTGACATTTCTAATTCCATTTCTAAACATGACTTTTCTAATTCTAATGTTTGGTAATTATTCTTTAAAACCTTATTTTCTTTTTTAAATGTCATAGCTTTATGATATAGCTCTTCATATGCATCTAATAATTCTTCAAATGAAAAATTAGGGTTTACCTCGTTGTCCGTATCTTTTGAAGTTGCACCAAGCAAAGATGTGCGACCTCGTCTTCGGATTCTGATTCAATGGAGTCGGTGTCAATGTCAAAGTCGCTATCATCCCATGTCACTTTAAACGCTGTCTTTTTCTTCTTCTTCTTGAGCTCCTTTATTTCTTTCCTATTGTCCTCCTTCTTCTTGTTTACGGGGCAATCCTTTCGTAGGTGACCTTTTCTCTTGCATTCATAGCAAACAATATCAGATGAAATTTTATTCACTTTATTACCTTGCTTTTGAAGAAATTTCTAGAACTTTCTTGTGTGTATCTTCATCTTTTCATCTTCAGATTCCGAGGTGCTTGAATCCGAGTCCTCCTTGATTGCTTTAAAAGCAATGCTCTTCTTCTTGCTTGTCGCCTTCTCCTTATTATTCTTCATAATCTCCAATTGGACTTCATATGCCATGAGGCTTCCAATTAGATCATCCAAGGAGAGAGTAGAAAGGTCTTTCGCCTCTTGGATGGCTGTGGTCTTTGGAGACCAATCACTTGTAAGTGATCTTAAAATCTTTCTTACAAGCTGCTCTTCTTTCAGCTTGACTCCTAGGTTCTTCATAGGATTCACGATCTCTCCAAATCTTGTGTACATCTCCTTGATCGTTTCACCTTTCTCCATCCTGAAACACTCATAATTCTTGGTTAGAATAGAAATATGGGTTTCTTTTACTTTGTTTGTACCCTCGTAGGTGACCTCAGAAGTAGTCCAAATCTCATATGCTGACTCGAATGCTGAGATGCAGTTGAATTCTTCCCTTGATAACGCACAATACAGTGCATTCATTGCCCTCGCATTGCCCATGATCTTCTTCTTTTGATCCACCGGCATGCCACTCCTTCTTGCGACTGCGGATCCTTGTATCTCTCTTGAATGAGAGTCCACGAATCTTCATCCATGGCTTTGAGGAAGACTTGCATCCTCCTCTTCCAATACCCATAGTTCGACCCATCGAAATAGGGAGGATGGGCGGATGATTGTCCTTCCATGCACCTTGTTGTAGATGCCATTGCGAGTTGATTTGTTACATCTTCTCACAATCGGCTCTGATACCAATTGATAGAGGATCTATGGAATATGTGCACAAAAACTTAAAAACAAAATCAGTAATAACAAGATAATTTGCACAGAAAATGCACAAGATGTATAGCAGTTCCCCTCTCTTGAGTACTCGATTACGTAAGCCTCCCAACTTAGGATTTTTAACTCGATTCTCTCAACCCTGAGAGAATCAATTTACTAACCGAGGTAATTAATGGGTTACCTCAACCCAATTACAACAACAGGTTTGTTACAACCCAACGAGCAACAAGCTAAAAATAAAAGTGAAAACTGGTGTAAGAAAGAAAATTCTTACAATAAGAACCTAAGCCTCTCAACAATATATAGAATAATATTAACGATTTGAGAGCCTAGAAAGAATGTAATTCGCTTCGTAGATGCGCAGAAAAATGCGTCGTTGAGCTTGCAAGAATACTATGAGAGTGGATGTCAAGCTTCTTCTTTCTCTCTTGTGAATATGGTGGGAATTTGAAATTCTAGCTCTTGGATTTTCTCTTCTCTTTTCTTGTATTTCTTGTATGCAAACAAAGAGTCTTAGGGTCATTTTATAGAGTTTAGGACCTAGGATACTCGTCTATTAGACGTTGGGAATTAATTCCCAATGTTCACATTGTTGGAATTAATTTTCTAGCCGTTCAGAATTGAGCCAACGGCTACCTGGTACCGGTACTAAAGTACCTGTACCGGTACTTGTTGCTTCCAGATTTGGGTTTCAAACTCTTAACACAAATCTATAACCCACTTATACTAATACTGATCATTAGTACCGGTACACGTTACCTCCAGTACTGGTACTGATCATGAGTATCGGTACTTGCAGGGTACAGGTTTGTTTCTTGACAAAACCCAAACCTATCACTCACATGTACCGGTACTAAACTTTAGTATCGGTACTTGTGGGTTAACAAGTACCTTTTTTTATGTGATTTAATTCATTATGTATTTTGAAAATGTTCGCAATATAAATCCTAATTTTTCTCTAATTGATTTTACGATCTAAGTTACGATTCTTTGTTAAGAGGCATATACAATCTATAAAAATAAAATCTAAACTAAAGAAACTAAAGTCAAAGATGATCTTCTTCTCCTCGACTCTTCCTTGTCATCTTGCCTCCTTCTTATCATGATCTTCTCCTTTTTATCAAACGTCCATCATTTCCTGTTTGCCTTGCTTCTTCACCTAAATATGAAAAACACTTAATTTCAAACATTAATCCATAATAATTTTGTTAACACCAAAACAAGATGTGGAACAAGGTTCCAACATAATCAATATGCTACATACTTATCGAGGTCTTATAAGTGGTCCGATATGCCCGAAGAGCATCATCCAATCTTGTGGACCAATCCTTCCGGTCAAGTCTCACAGTCTTTTGCAGAATATTCTTAATATGCCTATTTGAGACCTCAATTTTCCCATTCATTTGTGAGTGATACGGGGTGGAAATGTGGTGAGTGACCCCATATTTCTTAAGTAAAGCACGAAACTGGGAGTTGATGAAGTGACTCCCACCATCACTGATCATGGCCTTGGGTATCCCAAATCGGGAAAAGATATTCTTCTTAACAAAGTCCATGATGGCCTTACAATCGCATTTTCGGGTAGGCATGGCTTTGATCCATTTTGAGGTGTAGTCCACTGAGACTAGTATATATTCAAAGTCGTTTGATGGTGGGAAGGGACTCATGAAATTGATGCCCCAGACATCGAATATTTCGATGATAAGAATGGGTTGTAGAGGCATCATATCTTTTTTGGTCATGGTCCATAAGGTCTATGATCTAGTACAGGTCTTCGTAACGTTATGTGCATCCTTGAATATTGATGGCTAGTAAAAACCAGGCAGCAAAACTTTTGCAGTTGTCAGTTTCCCAGAGAAATGGCCACCACAGGATTGATCTTGATAGAAGGACAGCACACTTTGAACCTCTTCTTCAAGGATTGATAAACACCAATTTATCATCATTCTTATGCATTAAAACAAACCAAGCTCTTAGGATTTTACTCCGTAAATGGGTTTTTGGGTTGCATTTAGGCATAAATTAGGTTAGGCATGCACTGCATTTTTTATTGTCTTTTTGATATGTTTTTGTGAGTGTTAGGGATGAACAGATATACAGATCCCTAAAATCCTAGCACTCAAGAAGGCAAATGGTGAAGGAGAAGCTTAGACTAGCTGGAACTCAGCTTGATCCAGCTCACCACAGTTGGAACCTAGCTCACTTGAACTAGGGTTAGCTCATCCCAGCTCCAATCAGCTAATCTCAGCTGAATGGCAGCTCAAGAGAGTTTATCTTAGCTCACCCTAGCTCAAGTCAACTCAGATCCAGCTCAACCTAGTTGAGTCTAGCTCATTTTAGCTCCCACAAGTCCACAGGGAGCTCTAGCTAGCTCAGCTGAGTTGACTGGAGTTCACCTTAGCTCAGATCCAGCTGCATCCAGCTCCACTCAACTCCAGCCAGTTGAAGAAGAACTCATCTCAGCTCAGGAAGCTCAAGTCTGGCTCCTGGGGACTCAGCTTAGCTCAACTCAGTTTAGCTAAGCTACCTTAGCTGCCTCAACCAGCTTGATCATCCCTAGGAGCACCAGACCCAGCTCACCTCAGCTCATTATGGTAGAAGCCAGCTAGAGTAGCTCCATTCCAGCCTCTTCAGCAGCTGCAAGCTCCGGTTCTAGCTCCAGACTTCTCCTCCTGAGCTCCTCTCTTCAAACCCTAGCTCCAATACCTCCTCCTCTACTCCTCCATTAGCTAAGCTAGCTTAGCATAGCTTAGCTATGCTCCAACTTCCTTGGCTTGTACCACCCCAAAAACCCACCAAACAACTCCACCCAACTAGCTCCACCTAAGCTCCACATAAGCTAACCTACTTGGCACCAACCTAGCCTACCCACCACCTCCAAAAGAAACCTAAAAGTGGTGCCAAAACCACCCTAACTACCCCCTTGTTGGTGCCACTTTTCCCTCCAAAAATCCCCTTCATCTCCACCACACATCTCCCCTTATGCCCATCTCCACCCTCCACATAACCCTGCCTTCTAGAACCTTTCTTGGCGCCACCTAAGACCCCCTTCAAGAAGCTATTTTGGCACCAACTTCAAGGGGTGCCACCACCCATAACCACCCCTAGGAGTCCCTTGGGTTGGCACCAATTGCCCTTTGCCATAGGATCCCCATCCACCTCCATCTTCCCATCTTAACCCTCCATTTCAAGAGTCACCTTAGCCTCCTTCCTACTCTATATAAACCCACCACCTACCACCATTTTAGAGCATCCTCCATTAGTGTTTACTTCCACCTATATCCACCTATACCTACAGCCAAGAAGGAGTAGAGAAGAAGATTAAAGGGGCACATCACCAGCCCCTTTGGTGCCTTCTTCTCCCCACTCTCTTCAATTTGGGCCAATCCAAGGAGGAGGAGCATTCTACTTCAAGGAGGTCGGCCAGGCAAAGGAGAAGATTCTAGGGTGGACGTCCACCCTTGGAGGAGGAGAATTAAAGGTGGTAGCTACCACCTTGGAGGACATCATTTGGAGGAGCATCTCACGCCAAGGAGAAGGAGTTGTCTTTTCAAGTCAAGGAGCTACTTGGCTTGGAGCAAGAGGCCCTCTTCATCACCATCATCATCTAAAGGATTTGTCTTTATTTTGTTTCCAATTTTTTCTTTTTGTAGAAGCATTCATCTACTAGTAGACAATTTCCTTTAGTATAAAAATGAAGTTACCTTAATTTCTTGTTGCACTCTTTATTTTTGCATTACCTTACTTTATCTTTAGTATAGTTGCACTCCTCCTTTCTAATTAACCTAGGCCTCCACGCACCTAGGTTGAGCTTAGAAAGAGGATAATTTTTGTCACTTAGATTAGCATAGTAAGTGTAGTAATTTTTCCCGCCAACAACTTTGGATGTTGCCTTAATTTCAAAAACATAAAAATGATATATTAAAAAAAGACTAAAAAGAAGGTTGAGATTTATATTCCAAGCAAGATATTTAATTTTGCAAATATTTGGCTTCCTTAGACGACCCTAGATACCCTACTATCTAGGTTTATAAATTTAAAAGTTGATCAGTTTTGCACGTTACAACGATGTATTTTACAAATCGCGTAAAATCCGTATCACTTTTTGGCGCCGTTGCCAAGGAGGGGTCACACCCTCTAATCTTCCTATTTTGGTACAGTCCATGAATTTTTAGAATTTTTATACTCATCCAATTTTTGTGAAATTTAGCTTTCTGGAATCCTTGTGAAATTTTACAAATCATATAAAATTATTAAAATTTTCTGAGGTCAGTGGTAATACTGAAAAGTCCAAAATACCCACAGGTATCATTTCTGGACTTTGACACTAGTACAATTAAAACTTCAAAACAATTATCAAACAAATTTCTAAAATCTTACAAAAATCTTTTCTGGAATCCTTGTTTGATTTTCTTCAAAGTAGTAGTGTTGTTTGACTCGTTTGGACAACTACTTAATACAAAAAGCCTAAAATTAATTCATTGGTAGTAATTTTCTATCTTAGGGACAATTGGCTTAGGGTTTCTTTCTTTCTTTTTAGAGACTCGCATTAAAGGAAATTAGCCATCACCAATACAACTTATTTTCCTTTGATTGTGGACTTTCAAACTTGTTTGAAAATTTAACAAGAGAAACCCTAAAACACATTCAATTAAATTGAATCCTAAAAGACATAAATACAAAAAAAATTGTGTGACAACTTGATTTTCATTGGAGCCACTCTCCAATTCCTGTGCACACACAAAAAAAATTTGAAACAACAGGGCAACAGCCCAATTAACGCCCTCCACATTCCGTGTGCACTATAGTATCCTAGACCTAACTAAAATCCGCAGCAACTTGACCCCTAAGGCTTCATCAACTTAGGATTGCTATATAGGTCTTAAGTCTTCTTTAGTTAATACCAATTCTGTCATCTATATCTGGTGTTCAAGCTGAGGGGCCGTGTCAAACGACCAGGCGCGGGTTTGTACAAGCACTTGGGGTTTTCCCTGGGAAACGTTTGGGCCCAAACCTTTCCTTGAATTCTTGCTTTGGTTGTTTGATTTGCACACTTTCTCTCATCTCTTTCTCTTCTCCTCCACTCCCGTTCTTCCATTTTATGCACGGGCGACGGTCTCAAAATCCGTACCTAGAAGGACCATTTGATTTCGCCCCCCGCGTAAAAAGACCACTTTTTCTGTCTTAACGGATTTGCTTAATTTTGTTTTCTCTTGCATGAAGTGGATCTCATCCCCTTCTCTTTCTTTTCTTTAGTGTGTGCAGGAACTACAGTGGGAAAGCAGGAATTGAGAAGCGGAAGCTTAAAGTTCCTTTTCTTCCCGTGGATTTCAGGTTGGTTCCCCATTTCTTGTCACATTAACTTAAAAAACTACCAAAATACACTAAACATGGCTTTCAGGACCCTAAATAACTTAATTAACTGAAGTGGTGCATTTTAAAATCCATTGTTCGCCTGAATGTTTCATTAACACCACTCCATTACAAGTGTTGGTGTTCTATTTTTCGGGTCTAAATTTCTATCCAGACTTGAAAAATCGATTCTTAACACCAAATGATTCCTAAAATCATAAAATTTCATATGGTGATTCCAAATTGTGTTAGGAACATCCGTTCAAAATTTTAGATCAATTGGCTTTGTATTTAATTTTTAAAAATTTGTGGACTGCAGAAGAGTCACACCCTCTATTCTTCCTGTTCTACTATTGTCCACGAATTTTTAGAATTTTTATACTCAACCAATTTTTGTGAAATTTAGCTTTCTGGAATCCTTTTGAAATTTTACACATCATATAAAATCATCAAAAATTTTTTAGTTGGTGGCAATAATGAAAAGTATAAAAATACCCACATATATTATTTCTGGACTTTGACACCTGTATAATTAAAAATTCAAAACAAATATTAAACAAATTCCTAAAATCTTATAAAAATATTTTCTTGAGTCCTTGTTTGATTTCACATAAGGTAGTGGTGTTGGTTGCATTGTTTGGACCACTACCTATTCAGGAAGCCTAAAAAAAATTCATTGGTAGTCATTTTCTATATTAGGATTCAACTCCAATTAAGGTTTCTTGCTTTTTTTTTCTTGTCCCACAATTTAAAGAAAATATACAATCACCCATACAACTTGTTTTTCCTTTGATTGCGGAGTTTCAAACTTGTTTGAAAATTTAACAAGAGAGACCCTAAAATACATTCAATTAAATTGAATCCTAAAAGACATAAATACAAAAAAAATTGTGTGACAACTTGATTTTCATTGGAGCCACTCTCCAATTCCTACGCACACACAAAAGAAAAAATTGAAATAACAGGGCAACAACTCAATTAACGCCATCCACATTTTGTGTGCACTATAGTATCCTAGACCTAACTAAAATCCGTAGCAACTTGACCTCTAAGGCTTCATCAACTTAGGCTTGCTATATAGGTCTTAGGTCTTCTTTAGTTAATACCAATTCTGTCATCTATATCTAGTGTTCAGGCTGAGGGGCCGTGTCAAACGACCAGGTGCAGGTTTGTACAAGCACCTGAGGTTTTCCCTGGGAAACGTTTGGGCCCAAACCTCCCCTTAAGCAACTTGGCTAGATTTGTTGACAGAACGAGTATTCACTATTGATTACTTATTTGCTACGTAGTCCAAGTCTTAGGTTTATTTTTAGGGAGTCACACTTAAGTTAGGTCTAGCTTTGGTTGTTTGATTTGCACACTTTCTCTCATCTCTTTCTCTTCTCCTCCCCTCCCGTTCTTCCATTTATACACGGGTGATGGTCTCAAAATCCGCACCTAGAAGGACCATTTGATTTCACCCCCCACGCAAAAAGACCACTTTTTCTGCCTTCTCCTTCTTAAAAAATGGAAAATCAACAAAATGGGTCTACTAGCCCTTCCACTTCCACCGCTAACCTTACCTCTAACCCCACTACTAACCCTAATTCTAACCCTTCCACCCAAACCCCACCCACCTTTAACTTCCCACACTTGGAGCTCCCTAATCTTGAATTGCCCCAAACACAACATCAAGACCCCCTGCCTGATCTTTTAAAATTGACGGTTGAGCAGATTGATAAATTAAATTCCAATCAACAAACATTGACTAGGAACATCCAAAACCTAGCCAATCAAAGGCCAAACCCACCACCCCGTCAGCAGCCTATTATTCCTCTAAAAGATTTTTATGATCCGTCTTATTATGAGGAATGACCAGGGGTGGTCATACTAGAGGGAGACTTCAAGATCAAGCCTGCAGTCCTAAACCTAATTAAACACTTTCATGGCCTTCCTAGGGAAGACCCTTTTAGCCACCTTGAAGAGCTGACTCTTCTTGCACAAACAACCTGTTCCCAAAATGTGTAAGAAGACATATGGCTGATGTGGCTTTTTTCATTATCTCTTAAAGATAAGGTCGTTTATTAGTTTAGGACCATTGGTCGACCCATCACAACTTGGCCTCAACTCAAGAGTGCCTTCATCAAGAAATTCTTTCCCATAGGTCATACCAATTCCCTGCGAAGATCTATTACGACCTTTCACCAAAAATTTGGTGAGACTTTCCATGGTTCTTGGGAAAGATTTCAAGATCTCTTAAGAAGTTGCCCGCACCACGAGATTCCCTTATGGCAGCTCGTGTAAATCTTCTATCATAGATTAGAAGATTGAATCCAACATTTCGTCGATGCCTTGTGTGGCAGCAACTTCTTAAATAAGGATGCTGAAAGTGCCTATGACCTTTTTGAAGGAATGAGTGAAAACTCATTTAATCAAGCGTCCATGAACACATTTTGCTGAACTCAAAACCCGCAGTTCGGTGTTCATGAAGTAGGCACTCAATATATCCCTGTCACCTAAGACGATCTTCAAATGATCGCTCAAAAACTCAACCAGATGCATATTAATCAAAAGAAAATTGAGTAAAGACTAGCCACATCAACCCAAGCTCCACACAGTCCACATCTAACCCAACCTAACTTTCCACGAAGAGAAAATTTGCATAATCTCAACACTACTATTGATTATTACCAATATTTTAAGGTTGCCCATGATTCACTAGGGAATTACAACTATCCAGATCTTAACCCCACTCACAATATTTCTGCCATCCAGGAGCCCTTTAAAAATTCTTCCAATTGGAAATATTACCCGAACTACTCCTGGAATAATCAGGTTCCTTCCCAACCAGATCATTTTAAGGGGGTATGGGTTGAATCCAACCTTTCACCCTGGGCCATGTCAACAAGACATCAATGCCCAGATGATGCGAACCCTGCAGGAAATGCAAACAAAAATGACGGAAGTAACCCGCACCATCACAAATCTGAATAACCAGATTGGGGTTACTCCCATGCAAAGACCTGCAGGACATCTTCTGTCCCAACCCATTCCCAACCCTAATCACCAAGGGAACCAATATCCAGGCAGAACTCCACACTACCCGAATCAGCCTCCTCCTAATCCACCACCTCAGCAGCCTCCCAGGCTTCCGCAATCACATGCCCCCCACCTCCTCCAAATAATAATCCAACTGCACACACAGTTACTTTGAGGAGTGGGAAAACCACCACTGATCCCGGGCCTTCACACAAACCTGGTGAAATTCCTGTGCAAATTGACTCCCCACCTCTCCATCAGGAAGAAAAGGAAACACAACAATCTCAAGACACAATTCCTATCCCTTTCCCAGAAGCACTCCAACCCACCACCACCAAAAAAAAGAAATCTGAGCCCACTATAGAAGAACTCATGTATCTATTTGGGCAAGTTCAAATCAATATTCCTCTCCTAGATGCCATCAAATATATACCTGCCTATGCCAAATTTTTGAAGGAGATTTGTACTCCTAAAAGGCAAGCCAAAAATCTAGGACAGGTGCATCTTTCAGAGACAGTAAGCTCTATCATATAGGGTAAGCTACCTCCTAAGATGAAAGATCCGGGGGCGCCTTTAATTTCAGTAATTATTGATGATACTACCTTTAATTGCACCCTCCTTGATCTTGGTGCCTAAGTTAATATTATTCCCAAGATTTTATTTGAAGAATTTCAGATTGGTGAATTAAAACCCATCGAGGTTACCCTGCAATTAGCCGATCGATCTACAATCAAACCTCATGGGATCATCGAGGATGTTTTGGTCAAGGTCCAGAATTGTGTCTTCCCTGCAGACTTTCTGGTTCTTGACATTGAGGTACCTGAATCATTACTGGACTCCCCAATAATCCTTGGACACCCTTTTCTGGCCACTGCAAAGGCAAATATCAATTGCCACACAGGCAAAATGGATATCACTTGCGCCAGCCAAACTATTACTTTAGATATTTTCAAATCCTCCAGGAGATTCCATGATGATAACTTTTTTGAGGACTCAGATACGAAAATTTCCAATATGGTGGAGGAGACAATGTTGATAGATACCCTTACCGACCACAATATTTTTGAGGATTCTGATTCTGAATCAATGGTAGGCAAAATATGTGATCTAGAGACTTGTCTTGACCCCAAATCCATTCTTGATGCACCCCCTGATCACCCTAACCCACCCACTATTCACGCACCTAATTTTTCCACACTAACTTCACCCAAACCTCACCATCCCTTCCCCGACTCCTTTCTTACGGACTTGCCACCAACCCTGCCTAAGTTTGGCATCCAACCTGATTTAAAACCATGGCCAGACTCGAGCTACACTTATCATTTTCCATCCAACTTTGATCCCAATATTGCTTCTAATCAATTTTCTAGGGATCTAGAAGAAGACACCTTTTTTGCAGGCATCCAAGTGTCCAACTATTTACATGATTTTCCATCTTCCGTGCATACCTTCACGCCCAGCTGAATGGCATAAAAGATAGCACTGGATGGGATGTAACCCATCATTTTTTCCTGCTTTCCTTTTTTTTCTTCTTTTTCCAAGTTTTGAGCATCCTAAACCCGACCATTCTTCACTAAGGTGATCCTTTTTCCCTCCTAATGCATAAGGACATGTCATATTTTAAGCATGGAGGGGTGTTTTTAAAATTTGACGATCGATTTAGGATTTTCAAAACCTAAAAACATGCATTTTTCTTTAGTTTATTTCCTGCTTGCATACCCAAAAAAATAAAAATGTTGGAAACTTTTTGAGGAAAAATTTTGAAATTGGGACTAAGGTCGAAAAACTCACTTTTGGTACAATGGGATTTAATCTTTAACAAACTAGGGGATGAGGATGTGGATCTGATCATTAGAATTTTAGGGTCTATTTTACACTAGATCAGATATCCTTCTCTAAAAATTTCACCTGAACTCATGATAGTTCAAGTGACTTGATCCTATTTTGTAATGTGGAAAGTATTTGGCTTAGTTTCTGATTCAAAAACTTGCATGTCATGAGAAGCTTCTTGTGTCAATTTTCACACACAAGCCAACACTTAAAAATAACTTAAAATTTGAAAAGCTCCCATGTTTAGACTTAGTAAAAGTCTGAAACAGATCATTGGTTTGAGTTCCCACCGCCGAGAAGGAGGAAAATGCCTCCTTTGAGGACGCGATGTCAACATGTTACCGCCTCAGCGCTACTCCATATCTATATCTTATATCTTTAGATGGAGAATTCAAGCGCATTTTAGCAGCTCAAGTGTCTTGGATGGTGCTCTACCTATAGTGTCGAAGCAAGAGCTTGAGTTTGCTTGGAGTGCTCCTTTGCACTACATCGTGTTTTGGGGTTGCGAGCTCCTGGATGGTGTCATGGACAGTGCTATCCCGAAGTACTGGTGCCAGAGCCCCTTTGAGGAATGATAACGGGAATGATGATCCCGACACATCTGTTGTAAGACTAAGCTAAAAATAAGCATGGGGGAGAAAAAAAAGTAATAATAAATAAATTAACACGCCCTTATAAATGTTGGCTTTTCACAAGCACAGACACAAGGTTTTAAAGGATTTTGCAAGTTGCGAATCAGATTCATGAGCCAGAAAAATCCTAAAAACAAAAATTTCAAGTCATCTGAATTAACAAGGGGTTAATTTGTGAATTTTCTGAAGGATATATTGATCCCATTTTGTTTAATGGTTGGATCCAAAAATAAATCCCGATGTTTATCTTTAACAAATCCTGTACCTCCTATGTTTAGATCAACCAAGGTTCCCTAATCTTTTTTTCCTCAAAAGTCAAAAAAATTAGATTTCCCAAAAATTCCATGTTCCAAAAAATTTCAAGTTTTGCTAAGAGACTAGCAAAAGATAAGCATGGGTGTGTGATAAATGCCAATTTATCATCATTCATATGCATTAAAACAAACCTAGCCCTTAGGATTTTACTCCACAAATGGGTTTTTGGGCTGCATTTAGGCATAAATTAGGTTAGGCATGCATTGCATTTTTTATTGTCTTTTTGATAGGTTTTTGTGAGTGTTAGGGATGAATAGATATATAGATCCCTAAAACCCTAGCCCTCAAGAAGGCAAATGGTGAAGGAGAAGCTCAGACTAGTTGGAAATCAGCTTGATCCAACTCACCACAGCTGGAACCTAGCTCACTTGAACTAGGGTTAGCTCATCCTAGCTCCATTCAGCTAATCTCAGCTGAATGGCAGCTCAAGAGAGTTCATCTTAGCTCACCCTAGCTCAAGTCAGCTCAGATCCAGCTCAACCTAGTTGAGTCTAGCTCATTTTAGCTCCCACAAGTCCACAGGGAGCTCTAGCTAGCTCAGTTGAGTTGACTGGAGTTCACCCTAGCTCAGATCCAGCTACATCCAACTCCACTCAACTCCAGCCAGCTGAAGAAGAACTCATCCCAGCTCAGGAAGCTCAAGTCCAGCTCCCGGGGACTCAGCTTAGCTCAACTCAGTTGAGCTAAGCTACCTTAGCTGCCTCAACCAGCTTGATCCTCCCCGGGAGCACCAGACCCAACTCACCTCAGCTCATTATGGTAGAAGCCAACTCACTTTAGCTTGGCTTAGTAGCTAGCATAGAACTAGCAAGCTAAGCCAGCTAGAGTAGCTCCATGCCAACCTCTTCAGCAACTGCCAGCTCCAGTTCTAGCTCCAGATTTCTCCTCCTGAGCTCCTCTCTTCAAACCCTAGCTCCAATACCTCCTCCTCTACTCCTCCATTAGCTAAACGAGCTTAGCTTAGCTTCGCTATTCTCCAACTTCCTTGGCTTGTACCACCCCAGAAACCCACCTAACAACTCCACCCAACTAGCTCCACCTAAGCTCCACAAAACCTAACCTACTTGGCACCAACCTAGCCTACCCACCACCTCCAAAAGACACCTAAAAGTGGTGCCAAAACCACCCTAACTACCCCATTGTTGGTGCCACTTTTCCCTCCAAAAATCCCCTTCATCTCCACCACACATCTCCCATTAAACCCATCTCCACCCTCCACATAACCCCTCCTTCTAGAACATTTCTTGTCACCACCTAAGACCCCCTTCTAGAAGCTATTTTGGCACCAACTTCAAGGGGTGCCATCACCCATAACAACCCCCTAGGAGTCCCTTGGGTTGGCGCCAATTGCCCTTAGCCATAGGACCCCAACCACCTCCATGTTCCCATCTTAGCCCTCCATTTCAAGAGTCACCTTAGCCCCCTTCCTACTCTATATAAACCCACCACCTACCACCATTTTAGAGCTTCCTCCATTAGTGTTTACTTCCACCTACATCCACCTATACCTACGGCCAAGAAGAAGGAGTAGAGAAGAAGATTAAAGGGGCACATCACCAGCCCCTTTGGTGCCTTCTTCTCCCCACTCTCTTCAACTTAGGCCAAGCCAAGGAGGAGGAGCATTCTACTTCAAGGAGGACGGCCAGGCAAAGGAGAAGAATCTAGGGTGGATGTCCACCGTTGGAGGAGGAGAATTAAAGGTGGTAGCTACCACCTTGGAGGACATCATTTGGAGGAGCATCTCACGCCAAGGAGAAGAAGGAGTTGTCTTTTCAAGTCAAGGAGCTACTTTGCTTGGAGAAAGAAGACCTCTTCATCGCCATCATCATCTAAAGGATTTGTCTTTATTTTGTTTTCAATTTGTTCTTTTTGTAGAAGCATTCATCTACTAGTAGACAATTTTCTTTTAGTATAAAAAAGAAGTTGCCTTAATTTCTTGTTGCACTCTTTCTTTTTGCATTACCTTGCTTTATCTTTAGTATAGTTGCACTCCTCCTTTCTAATTAATTTGGCATCCATGCGCCTAGGTTTAGCTTAGAAAGAGGATAATTTTTGTCACTTAGATTAGCATAGTAGGTGTAGTAATTTTTCCCGCCAACAACTTCGCATGTTGCCTTAATTTCAAAAACATAAAAATGATATATTATAAAAAGATCAAAAAGAAAGTTGAGATTTATATTCCAAGAAAGTGATTTAATTTTGCAAACATTTGGCCTCCTTGGACGACCCTAGATACCCCACTATCTAGGTGTATAAATTTAAGAGTTTATTAGTTTTGCGCATTACAACGACGTATTTTACAAATCGCGTAAAATCCGTATCAAGGATATATCTGCTAATGATTTGATCAGCACAAAGTCTAAATAGCATGGGATCATCTCAAAAATAATGTTTGGCCTCAACCAAGAACTTGTCCTTCTACTGTCTAAACCAGCTTTGTGGAATTTGTCCTACCACTAAATAATTAAGTCTGGATACCAGGGGACACTCTTTCCATTCACAGCTAGAATTTGTTCATCAGGAAATGTGTCAGTTAAGGGTAGTGAAGGTCTAATATGCTCTGGGTGAAGTATGGATAGGTGGTCGGCTACAACATTCTTGAATCTAGCTTTGTCACTTATTTCTAGGTGAAATTCCTACAGGAGCAGGATCCATTTGATCAGCCTGGGGTTAGCATCCTTTTTGGCTAAAAAATGCCGAATAGCTAAGTAGTAAGTGTAAACGATCATGTGAGATCCTAGAAGGTATGATCAAAACTTTTCTAATTTGAAAACTACGACGAGCAGCTCCTTTTCTATGACAATGTAATTCTGTTGAGCCTCATCCAAGGTTTTGCTTGCATAGTAGATCACCATGGGTTTCTTCTCTTGTCTTTGACCTAGTACTGCTCCAATAGCAAAGTCTAATGCCTTACACATTATTTCAAAGTCCTGGGACTAGTTTGCAGGTTGTAAAATGGGTGTAGTCGAGACTATATCCCTTAGAGTGGTGTAGGCTTTGATGTAATCAAGTGTCATGTCAAAATGCATATCATTGGCTAGAAGGTTGATCAACAGCTTGGATATCTTGGAGAAGTCTTTTATATAGAAGCCAACGTGTCCTAGGAATGACCTAATCTGTTTGACCAAGCTAGGAGGTGGAAGTTTGGAAATTAAGTCAACTTTAGCTCAGTTGACTTCTATGCCCCTATGTAAGATGATGTGACCAAGGACAAGCCCTTCTTAAACCATAAAATGGCTCTTTTCCTAGCTTAAAACTAGGTTGACCTTGATACATCCTTTCAGGATTTTCTCTAGGTTACTAAGGCAATGGTCGATTGAGTCTCCAAAAATGGAGAAATCATCCATAAGGACTTCTATGTATTCACCCACCATCTCCAAAAAGATGGCTAACATGCAGTGCTGAAAGGTAGCGGGGCCATTACATAACTCGTATGGCATACGGCAGAATGCAAACGTGCCATACGGGTAGGTGAACGTGATCTTCTCTTGGTCCTCGGGTGCAATAGCAACCTAGTTATATCTTAAATATCCATCTAGGAAACAAAAATATTTTCTCCTTGCCAATCATTCGAGAAACTGGTCAATGAATGGCAGGGGAAATGATCCTTCTTACTAGCTTCATTAAGCTTCCTATAGTCAATACACACCTGCCATGTGGTGGTGGTGTGGGTGGGGATGGATTCGCCTTGGTCATTTGTGACAATGGTGAGCCTGACCTTCTTTGGTACCACTTGAGTGGGGCTCACCCAAGGGCTACCAGAAATCAGGTAGATAATTCCCACAGTGAGCCATTTGATTATTTCTTTTTTAACGACCTTTCACATGTTGAGGTTCAATCGCCTTTGCATTTGGCGAGAAGGTCAAGCCCCATCTTCCAAATAGATCTTGTGTGTACAATAGGTAGGGCTAATTCCCCTTAAGTCAAAATTGCCCACCCAATTGCTGCTCAATGTTCAGAAAGACTTGTAGTCAACCTAAGTTCTTGGTCCCTGGTCAAGCGTGCATTGATAATCACAGGGAAAGTATGATCACGTCCTAGGAAGACGTACTTGAGGTTATTGGGCAGAGATTTTAGTTCAAGTGCAAGTGGTATAATGTTTGATGGGTAAGGAAGGGAGGGAGTTGAGTGACATCAATCTCCTCAAATGGAGGTTGCCGGTGGGAATCAGTTCTTCAAAGTTCTACAACCTCTAGAGATTGGGTTGGGTCAGGGCAGTCTAAAGCTGGTTGAGTCAGATGGTCCTCTAAAGAGCTTATAGTTAGGCATTCTTCAACTAGGGTTTCCACGGGATCACATTCCTCGACCCAACCATAATTAGAAAACTTAGTTGCCTTGTTAAAAAAAAAGACTTAGTTGACTTGAAGATATCCAGTTGCATCTTCTTATCTCCAAAGGCAATTTATATACATCCCATGTCATAGTCAATGTTAGCCTTGGTCGTGGCCAAAAAGGGTATGCCTAAGATAATGGGCATGTTTTGTAATTGTTCAAGGACTTCCATGTCAAGGACTAAGAAGTCAACCAGGAAGTAAGAGTCCTTAACCCAAACAATTACATCCTCGACTACCCCTTTCGGGGTTTTCATAGATCGGTCGGCCAGTTGGATAGTCACAGGTGTAGGCTTTAATTCTCCAAATCCAAACTAGTGATAAAGGTAGTCAGGATCAAGTTTATTGAAGCACCTAAATCCAGGAGTGCTCTGTCAAAAGTCAAATCACCAATATTACACGAGATCAAAGGCGCTTCAGGGTTAGTCCCTTTAGGAGGTAGGCCACTTAATATCACCGAACTAACCTACTCAGGTAGCACTACCTTCCTAGGTGCTTGGGTTCTTGGCTTATGCTTGGGCATGCAAACATCCTTCAAAAGCTTTGCGTAAGCTGAGATATGTTTGATTGCATCGAGGAGGGGTATATTGATTTGTACTTGTTTGAAAATTTCTAACAACTCATTCAAAGCCACATTTCTCTTCTTCTTAACCTTATCCAAAGCTATAGACTATGGGATCTATGTTTGAATCAGGTCAGGTTCCTGATCTTTGGGTTTCTCCTGCTCATCCTTAAAATCAATTGTCTCGGGTAGTGTGGTCATAGGAGGGGTCGGCCATTTAGGGTCTTAGGTTTGAGTGCCACTTCTTAAGGAAACCATATTGGTTGAGGCATTGGAACCAAGGTTAGGTCCTTGAGAAGAAGCAGCAAACCCAAGGGGTGTCTGTGGTGCTTGTAAAATCATATGGGCTTGCCCTTGATATTTTTGGAACCCATGAGGATTGTGGCCTTTGTTCATTACATTCCTTGGGTTTAGTTGTGGCTAAGATGGAAGGGACCCCTGTTGTTTATTATCCAACAGTTGGCCCAATTGTCCTTTCATTAAAGCCATCTCCTCCTGATGTTTCTGATTCATATCAACCATCATCTTGATCAGAGTGTCCATTTTATTTTCTTGTGTAAGCCACCCTATTCTGGTTATAGGGTGGTCTAGTAGGTGGGCCTTGCTGATAGGAGGGAGGGTTTGGCCTGGGTTGGTTCTGGAATTGGTTTGGTTTTTGGTTCGACCAGGCAAAATTTGGGTGGTTGCGCCATCTAGGGTTGTAAGGTTGGAGAAAGGATCAGGCTTAAAGTATCCCTGGATGGCATGGGCATCTTCAAAGTTAGAAGGTGCTGAAGGCGAGGGGAATGAATAATCAGGGTTTGAGGGAGCAAAGGTCCCTCCCTATAACATGGTCAAGGGTTGTTCCAGGTGCACTTGGTTCATAGACTAAACTAGGTCAACATTGTGTGCTCCCTTCGTGAGGGAGAATGTTTGCAATGGGGTTCAGGATTGGCTCAAGAGTTCATCAATTTTCTTGTCCACCAATATAACCTGATCCAATTTCTTTTCTATAATGTCCATGTCAACCATCCCCAAATTAGTTTGCACCTTATAAATCCCACGACGGTGTTGACTGTGCCTATTAAATTGGGTCATGGAGGCATTATTAAGCGAGTTCTTACTCGTTGACTCAAAGTACTTGCATGTGCTTTCCTCGTCTTTGTTAGGAAAATTGCCTCCACATGAGGCATCAATGAAATTCCTACGGTTGCTATCCAGACCATGGTAGAAAATATAGGCCAATTGCTACCTCAGAACCTTGTGGTGTGGGCATTTTCTCAATAACTCAATAAATCGTTCCCACACCTCATGGAATTGCTCTCCACTTTGTAAGGTGAATGTAGTGATGGCTCTTCTAAGGGCATTAGTCTTTCCTATGGGGAAAACTTCTTTAGGAAAGCATGCCTCAATTCTTCCCAAGTGGAGATGGGTCTTCCTAAGATTCTAAGCCAATGAGAAGCTTTGTCTTTTAGGGAGAAAGGGAACATCTTAATCAAAACAATATCCAAGCTGATGTTCCTTGGTTTCACATTCCGAACGATCCAGTCTAGGTCCTCCAGGTGTTGGAAAGGGTCCTCATTTGAGCTCCCATGAAAGTGGCTTTGAATTAAACTAAGGACATTAGGTTTTAGCTCAAAATCATCTCCCCCTTCGGGGTCCCTAAGATGTGGCTCGATTCAGATAGCAGACGAATCATAAAAATCATGAGGAGGCCTTGGTTTGCCCTCAGGGGGTTGTGGTGGGTTTGGTGGATTTTGTGGTGGTTTCCCTTGAGGGTTCTGCAGTTAATCTATGGCCTACATGGTGGTTTGGATCTGTTATTGTTAGAGTTGGTGGTTGGTAGTGATATGAGCCTGAATTATGGACATAGCATCAGGTTGAGGTTGGCCCTCAATCCCTTCAACTCTTGGGTCAGCCATTTCTCAGTCCTATCCCTTGAAGAATCAAGTCTCCTCCTAATCTCTCTTTCTAAAGTGACCAATTCTGGATGAAGTGATCATCTTCTATGCATACACTATAGAAGAATAGGGAGATGCAAAGGGAAACATATGTAAGAATAGTGTGTGCACAACTAATCAAACAAATCTAGTCCTTATAATGTAGACTTAAGTAACCTATGCTTCATAAATAAGTTTTGACCACACAGCGAATTCGGTGTTGTCCTTACTCCCGAAGATGGTAAAGTTGGTAGGTGAAGTAGGGGGAGCGTGTCCCGAGGGCCGCTAATTATGCTAAACCCCTACTTGCTCAAGTCATTTGACAATCAAGCCTCTCAACTTAGCACCTTTTGAAGCAAGCAGACGTCACTAATTTGTAATGCGTTTAGGAGAATACCCTAAAATGGACTCAATGAATCTTAGGGACAACGTCTACTCAATTTTATTGAGGGCTAGGTTAGTGCATGTGCTCAAGGTATATGATGAGGTGTTGTTGGAGGTTGTGCCTCTTAATTAATCCAATTCAGCATGTGTGCACTCAATAAATCATGGTTTTTAAGCAAGGATTTTAGGATGTGGTGTCATTTAATGATTCATCCTTTCTTTAGTGCTTTTTAGGGTTGAAATTTTTTAATGTTTTCAGACAATGTTTAAGTGGGCACACAAGCTTTTGCACAAAACAAGTGATGATCAATTTCCCTTAAGATCAATGTGGCCCTAGAAATAAGCAACCCTAATCTATTCACCCCTAAAGTTCATGCAATTCTAATTGGTGTGAGTTGATTTTACTTGGAGTGGTGCGGCCAAATACAAAGCACAGGTGGCTTCAAAAACACCACTCAAAAGGAAAATAACACTGCAAAAAGATTTTTTTTTTAAGAATATTAGAGTGTATCTTTTTGTTTGGGTGATGAATTTGAGATGTGAGTCATGTAGTCATTCACCATGCCAATTCATTTTGAATTTTTTTTAGATTTTCTTGGATTTTTTTGAGCAAGCAAACAATCAAACTATCCTAGGGTTCATGCACGATCCTAAATGCAATTTTTTTTTCAAAAACAAAAATGAAGCTATACTAAGGTGGAGTGATACTCACAAGAGTCTTCATCGCACTTTACTCCCAATCTACAGTCTTGGATCACACTCCTCCCATCGCCTAAGCGACGAGTTCCTGCAACCAATGAATAAAGAGAAAGAAAAGCGAGTCAGAAAATGTGAGTACCGATGAAAGGATAAAAGCGACTAAAAGATCTATTGCCTCCATGGTAATGGTGCCAAAAATTGACGTCAAAAAATGTGTTAGGTTAAGTTGTTCGTTGTAGCATGCACTTACAACATCAATTTTAAAAGAATATGGAGAAATAGAGTACAAGTGTCGATCTTAGGGAGGCAAAAAATTGAATTTTGTAGTTGCATAGTTTATTGTCGCATGATGGTTTGCTTGCATGCAGAAAGGCGGGAAAACAAAAGAGAGAGAGAGAGAGAAAGAGTGAGTGAGATATCCATGATAATGATAGTTTTAGCATAAATAGAACATAATTGAGAGCAACAATGATAATAATGAAGGCTAATCTATTGCAATGGCAAAATCGTTTTACAACTATAATGCTAGAGGAATGCTTAAAATAACATGAACATCAGCTAAAGAACACTAGCAAAATAAAGAGGCAAGGCAGCCACGGCGGTGGAGTTCCATTGGTGGCTCGACAGCTCCGGGACCTTGCTCTGAATCTTTATGGAGGTAGGGGACACGCTTGGTAGAAGATAGGAAGAGATGTCCTTGCAATGGAGGTCTATGGCTCTCTTTATAATGGAAGAGAGAGAGCTCAAAATAGGCATCACATCATTAGCGACAGCATGGATGTCACTGTAGGTCAGCTGCAATCGTTACTGTAGGCAACTTACCCGCTTGCTGGCATCCGTGCATGCACAGTGCAATCTACGTGCTTGCGCTCACAACCATCCATTCAAGAATTGACAATCCAAAACATGTGTAGTTGCACGCTTTAGATCGTGCCTCGCCCTCACGTATGATGGTGCGTGTGATGCAGTGTCAAATCGCACATTACTGGTTGCATGCATCCAGCACTCGAGATCATGCCACGTCACCGCTATCTGAACCACATGATGAGGATCCAGCAGTCCAATTTTGCCGCCACTCGTGTGAAGCAAATTTGGGCCGCGCGCGAAGTCTTGAACGCATGCCCATTATTCGTGGGTGCAGGCGCTAACTATTGCGCCACACCTGTGGATAGTTGCGCGAACACGTTGCTGGTACTGCATCCACAGCCATTGGATGCTATCGCACGGTAGAGGCTAAGGCGAGGTGTGGCGTAACCCTCACCATTGGATCTTCATCCAACGTTGGAGAGGCATCGCTGGAGGGACATTTAGCGAATGTGACGTGCATGGGGGAGACATAAATGAGTGACACATGGTCGATTCTAGGCCGTTGATCATTAGATCAATGGGCAGAACTTCTTTGGCTCATTGTGGGAGCTACGGAGGTTGGATTGAGGTGATTTTGAGTTTGTTGAACTCCATTCGTTGATCTGGATCCATTTGTATGGTCCGATTGCTTATCTGTGACCTATTTAACAATGCGCACTTGTACCCATGGTCATTAAACATTAATTGTAAGCAATCTTAATATAAGAATAACACAATATGCATGCAATGCTCCCAAACCCACTGTATCGCTATATTTATGCACATATGTCCTTGAAGTTGACTCTAATTGATGTAATTGATGCTATAATTTGTAGAGTCATCAATGGTGCTACCATCAGAGCCTCTACTGGTGGGATCCTAACATAAGGTTGGTGTTGATACTAAGTAGGGTTGTAAATATCCCTCAAGGGTCTAGCCTATGGATGTTGGATCTGTAAAATCTCAAGCATCTCCTTCATTTAGGCTGATGATCCTATTGAAATTGGCTTAGTTGGAGTAATGATAACGTCATCATCAGCCATAACTAGCTTTAATTAGTCAGAATCAATTGACAAATGCTCCTACATAATTGCTAGAGAGTCGTAATTTACTGAATATCTATTCTAAGAAGAGCGCATTAAATCAGGGTTAAATTTGTAGTTTTAATAGAAGATCATGAATGCAAAGTAATCACGGGGTTTCCCTAGGGGTGAATTAAAGGTCAAATGTTCATTAATGACAAATAAGAGGGTTTATATAGACAGAAACGTGTTTTCATGCACTTCGAGAGTCAAAACAGTACTCGAAACCCTAATTTCAAACCTACTTAAATAATAGAGGTTCTGGTTAGGATAAAGTCCATATAATCCTTCCAAAAATCATAAAAAAATATTCCATAAGGTTTGGTACGCTTGATTTGACCATTGGAACTCATTTTGACCTAAAATAAAGTCTCAGACAGGAAGTTGCCCAAATTTGAGTTTCTACGTAAATTACTAAGTCAAACTTTGTCAAAACCAAAATCTGACTTCACCATCAGATTCCTTCGGGCCAAATTAGGTTTGTACCAAAATTTGGGCCCAATCAGATATCATCTTGACCTAGTTTGCATTTAGTCCAATATGACTCTCTTTCTCTTTCAATCAGCCCTCAACTTTCGAAATAATCACAAAGACCCCCTAACTTTGTCATCACCTTCACCAAGAGGCCCCTGACGCCATTGCCATGTAAACCCATCATGCAACGACCTTCAATTAGGAGGATCTCCCTGATTTCGCAGCCAATCCCTTCCAAACTTGGAAGGAAGGATCTTGAGACCTTCCTCTTCCATCTGAATACAATCTCGAGCTCAGATTTGAGCTGAGATGCCCATGTGAACTCCTTGAAATCAAGAGTTCTAATCCCTGATTTTTCGAGCTTTCAAGCTTGTTTCCAAGCTTGGAAGATCGACCCAAGCCTTATAAAAAGAACCTGATTGCAAACCTCACCTCCTTCTTCCCTCCTCTCCAGTCTAATGCTCCACCAGCTCCAGCGACCTTCTCCGTTTGACCTCTTCGCCCACCGCCATAGACAATAGTCGGCGGGATCATCTTCCTTAAGTTCTTCCATCGCTCGCAATACCCACAAGGGTCTCCTTCCTCCGTCTTCCTCACTATTCTTCCTTCTCGAAGATTTCACCTTCCACGATGTTGGCCAATCAAAGCCAACGTCACCCAGCCCTTTTCATCCATTAGGTTAGGTTAGCTAGGTTCCTCTCTCCCTCTACTCTCTTTTTCACTCTCAAAACCCTAGTTTTGACTCACGACCACACTCCTCCCCTTTCGTCTTCCTTCTCTCCAGCCAAACTCCGGCGAGGTCACGAGCCCGCTACATGCGATGATTCACCAAGCCACAACTCCCACTAGCATTGCTGCTCGTCCCCTCACAAAACTTCCATCCTTATTTGCCGTTCCACCCACCCCATTACTCCACCAAACACCATCTCTCCACACTTCATCTCCATCACCGTCCGCCCTCCACACGCCGCCAAACTCCACGCAAACACCACCATCACATTCTCCAACACTAGGCGATCCTCCTAAGGTATTCTAATGTGGCTATGAGGCCGTCCTTTGTGTTTCAGGTGTTCTCCATTCTCCACCACCGTCCCCTTCGTTCGCAGTCCTCCAGCTGCCAAACCATCTGCCCCCAGTATCAAGAGATGCGGTTTCACCTCACGATGCCAACCACATCTCCAATTGGCTTCCTAGCAGCAGCAGCATCTACAATTGAAGGGCTTCACCTCCATTGTACATGCACGAAGGAGACATGAGTGGATAGTCCCACATCGTTCACCACCAAATGACCACAGCAGTATAAGTGGATTTTGTGATATCTACTTACTGCCCAAGCACTGAGGGGTCGGGTCCCTCATCACTCATATTGCTCACTCCTCTGCTACCTCTCACACCTGGTAGCTCTAGTCCCTATGCTCAGATTCGATTACCCAAATACCCGATTATAAACTTGATTCTAAGGGAGGAAGGAATTGTGAGAGAGTAGGGGAGGGTTTTTCTCTCTGTGCATGTGCCTCGAGGTGCATGTTGTGTGCTCAAAGGTTAACACTTAGACGTGAGAAGGATAGAAGAGGCTCTGAAGAAGAAGGGACATGCCTCTAAAGAAGGAAGGAAAGAAGAAGAAGAGGAAGAAAAGGCTTAAAGCCCTTGTGCCTGTGCTTACTAATGATCACTTAAGTCGTCTGATTTCGGAAACTATCGTCTGAGGCACTGTAGCATTCAAGCTACTATTCAATTATTTGATATAATTGAGA
Organism: Thalassia testudinum; assembly: GCA_037157565.1. Taxonomy (NCBI): domain Eukaryota; kingdom Viridiplantae; phylum Streptophyta; class Magnoliopsida; order Alismatales; family Hydrocharitaceae; genus Thalassia; species Thalassia testudinum. The sequence goes on along the minus strand of JAZHRO010000025.1, from coordinate 19,597,098 downwards.
TTTGATATGCATGTTTGATTAGGGGTAATAATTGGTGATTCAAATCGCCATTATTTTGACTTGACCTCTTTTTATCATTGTGAACTATTGAGATACTCATGTTTATCATTGAATATAAATTTGAGTAGCTTATTATTTATTGAATATCTATTTGAATGCTCAAGTGATTGTGTGGATTTATTCTAAATGCGATTAATGTTGTGAATTCCGCATTTGCTCCCTATGTTCAACCTCGGACTCCATTGTAGATTCTGAGTTATAAATTTATTTGTTTTTGAGTGAATGAGGCTTTGCTATGATGATTACATCTTTTAAAACTCCGATTTCGTGCATTAACATTTTGGCACCATTGCTGAGAAGCAACGTACAATTCACGCATTGATTTCATCTTTTTTTTTATTATTTATCTGAGCACTAACTTGCCCTATTTGTTTTCTTTTTATTTTTTCAAGGTACATTACGAAGAAGATCTTCTGTGCAAATCAACCACTCCCAAGGCAAGTAATCTCTCTTCTTCCCTAATCAATCTCCTAATCTTTATAAGAGAAAAATGGAAACAAAAGAAATTAGGATTCATCTGCCTTGCTTTTCATAGTAATTTTCATTCAAAAGGCAAGTTTCCTGATTTGCGAAAAAATTCACATCTAATTGATGTTGAGATGATTCAGTTTAGAGATCCCTACCCTGATTTCCTGTACCTACTAGGGATTTACGCTTAATTTCTAATCACCTTGGACTATTCACCTTCTTGTTTGAAGTCCATGGTGTACACCTAATGATCAAATTGTCCTTGAAATAGAGCCAATTAGGGTTGCTACTCTAGGGTTTTGAAGTGATAGTTCATACTTGCTTGCATAGAAGGAAACATACCCTCCCGCATTTGTGTGCTACCCGAACCCTTACTTGTAAAGATCTAATCAAAAGAACCCTAAAATTAGGCTCTAAATCTCACTTGAATCCTAAAATTGTGGATCTAATAACCTGAAAGTCAATTTAGGGTGATCATTGGGTCTTGACCCAGATTTCATTCTACATCTTTTAGGATAGGTTAGGTGAAGTTGGTCTACTTTGTAGGCCAATCAACCTCCAAATTAGGTCACAAACTAAATTAACTTCTAATCAAGTGAAATTCAAGGCACAAACTAAGCTAAAATTGGTAGACCTAAGATCTCAATTTGAACATACCGGTCTACTTGGAGCTGCAGTGACAAGGAAGGTTGGGTGGGGGAAACCTTGTAACTTGTGGGGACGCTCTACCATGTAGGGGTCTTTACGGGGCTCTCCCTTCCTAGTTGCCTAGGCAATTTTCGGGTGTGCAGATTTCTAATTCCTCTGCCTTGAAACAGCCTTAGTCGTCCAAAAATCTTTTGGGTGACTTGATTGGGTTCAATCCACATCCAGTCCCTCATCCTTTCTCTAGAGCACATACCCAGGAAAGTCCTTAGGTTTTTAACCTAAGAGGCCTCATTAGATCTTCTACGGGATTTCTGATCTGATCTGATTACTTTAATCAGAACATGAATTTGATTCTACATCCTGATCCACCACCTAATTTGAAAATGCAACTTGGCAATTTAGGAAGACCAATTAGGAAACCTAAATCCTAAAGGTCCATGAGAGATAGAATGATTGAGGCTTCCTTTAAATATTATGAAGATGATGAGAAAACCTCAAATATCGGGGTTTCGGTTAATGTACCAGAAACAACAACCCACATTACGAACTCTACTGAAATGGTATTTATGCAAATCTTACATGGTTCAACCCAGGAAGATCTTTCATCAGAATACAGTAAATTGTGGAGATGGCACAGTAATGAATGTTTATAATGTGTGTCGGACCCACAACTTTGGGGGATGTACCAAGGTCTCATGGAGAAACGTGAGTACATGCTAAACACATTACAAAAAACCATTAATCAAAGATACACATACATTCTTTCAAAAGATGATGAAACATCTTGGGGTAAGACTGAAAGTCATTCTGATTTCCCAGAGCTCAAGTTAGAAAATCAGAGTTGTTGTGGACCCTTGATAAAAACACATGGATTCATGATAAATTGCTTATTTATGATAGTTCCTAGGCTTAGCATTGCATATCATATTACAAATATTGCATAACATCCATTACATGGCATTTATGCTAGATGTATGTTTTCTACATTAATTCCTTCATTTTATATGGCCAGGAGGCAATGCGACATCCTTATGGACTTCGGATGAAGAATCCGACTGTACAGATGGATTCAGAGCAACGATCGCAGTCCATCAACGCGACAATCACCTAGATCTGAGCTCTATAGCACCCTCCGCAAGAAGAAGAAGATGGACGACCCAGATGATGCCACGTGGTGCCATCCAGGCCGCCCCACCTGAGCCAAGAAGCCTCCAAGCCCATTACAAGATCAAATCCTAGCCGTTGGATCTCAACCCAACGGCTGAGATGTGCGCACCACGGCTGAAGAAGCGCCTCATCAAGAGAGGAGTCATCTTGACCGTTGGATCTCCATTCAATAATCGTAGGCACGAAAGCTCAATTCAAAAATAAGACACATGACGACCCTCAGCACAATGGTCTGTGCCTCCACTCTCAACGCGTGGTGGGAGGAAATGGAGTCGTCGATGGAAGATCGGGTGGCGAAGGAAGCGGCTACGTGCAAGCACAGTTGAGCGTGGACGTGGCATGCAGGCGCTGACGCACATCGAGAACGCAACATCTGACATGCATGGCATTCGATGGCTGACGGCGAGGCACACGATTCAAATTTGGCGAAGGGGAGCGATCTTCTCTTGGTTGTGCCATCCTTCATCAGATGGTCAGGATGCATCCATGCCTGCGTGTGCGATGACAGCTACGAGCATGGGCGGTGGGCGTGGGATTTACAATGACAGAAGGGTGGGCCTTTAGTGACACTTGTAGCTGTCACTAAATGGCTGCTCAATGCGTACGCCAGCCCAAGCAATGAAGAGGCACGGATCTTCAACGACAGCTCTAGTGGCCTTTTGTGACGCTTATAGCAGTCACTAAATGCCTGTGCACGGGACTCTCTCCTTCCCTCCACTATATAAACACCCCTACACCCCCCATTCCTCTTCATCTCTACCTACTCTACTCCCACCTACTCTTAGGCTCTAGGAAGCCTACCAACGCTCCATTAGAGCTTATTCTCAAGCTCCCAAGTCTCCTATTAGTGTAGCGAACCTCGGTCTCACCAAATATTCATCCCTCTTCCCATCCCCATTCGTAGGTTACCTTAGAGCCATCCTCCCACCTCTATTCTGATAGTAGATCATCTCCGCCTTCTCACCTCCATTCCGAAGCCACGTCGAAGCTTTCCTCTACCCGACGTCCTCCTACATCTCACCTCCGTCGTCTTGCTCCTCACCTCCTTTGTCCGAGCTTCCGCCAGGCACTATCATCTCGCCGAACAGCCGATTCGGGAGATTTTCTCTCACCTCCCTCTCTTTTTATGCTTTAGTAGATTATTGTAATAGACATTAATGCAATACATCATGTTTGATTCCATCTCTATCTTGTGATTGCTTATCTCTTATTTCAAAAACAAAAAAAAACAAAACCCTAGAATACCAAAAACAAACAAAATGAAGCACAATTTTCAGTTAAAGTAAACGTCGCCTCCCTGTGTTTGACCCAGGATTCCCTTGGAGTTTTGGTATAAATTTTATTTGACCACGTGTTTTGCAACTACGACGACGAGTTACTCGTAACCCCAATTTCTAACTCGCGAAACCCATGTGATCATTTTGGCGCCGTTGCTGGGGAGGCAACGTAATTTACTTTATTATTTATTGCGCTTCTTTACATTTACATAGCACTAACCTTGCTTGTCTTTGATCTACTGTCTTTCAGGTACCCTAGCATGGATATCCAAGTGTGGTAGACCGGAGTAAAGTGTGGGTAGAGTACTCTATAAGTGTTCCCCACATTCCCCCCCACTAGTTCATTTAGCCAAACTCATAGCCAAGACCTAATCTACTTAGGTGTTTTCATAAACCCTAGGATAGAATTGTTTGTCTTGTTTGCCACCTTCATCCACCTCACCCCCACATTAAAAAAAAAAAAGATACTTTCTGTGGGACGAATCAATATACACACTCTATACACCCACATTTGAGGCACATAATAGGACTTGATTTTCATCTACTCAACTGGGCTTCCGACCTGTGGACCTGGTACATGAATTCAACACATAAAAGAGTAGAAATGATATTAGGTTAATCACCTTTTTGTGTGCCTTAATCGGTGGTGCATTTGAACCAATTGATTGAATTGTTTGGGCCGCACCACTTAATCTAAAAGAGGTTCATTTTTTAGTTGCCCCACAGGATTCAATAACTAGGTCAAGCCAAGCACTCCATATTTTTCTTGATTTCTAAAGGAAAATACTTGAACACATGCTTTCAAAAACAAACTTGGTTTGCCTCACAAAACTTGGTTGAAAACACCTAATATTTGAATCCTAAAACCTATTAAGCAAGATTTGAACCCTAAAACTCACCTCATCATTAATAATCTTACTTGAAAACCTCTTGGTTGTGCACATTCACACATTCTCAAACAAATCATTAAGGGCCCATCACATTCCAGAGCACCAATTTCCTAAGACTAACTAAAATCAATTAAATGTTGGCCCTAAAGATTCATTCGCTCATTGGGATCCAGATTGAGATTATTCATGATTAACCTACTTATACTAGTCAATTTGATGTCTAGCTAGGGGACTAGCGTCAAACGCCTACGGCTAAGAGGTACACTAGGTACCAGAGGCACAAGCTAAAGGAAGAAACTTCTCCCCAGTCCCTCCTTCTAACTGGTCAGATTGCCTGGAAATAAGTAAAGTAAATCATCCATAATCTTAGGATGAATTCTGAGAGTCAGTAGACCTTAGGCTACCCCATCTAAGGACAGGCTTGTATTCTTGTGCTACAGGGTTCACTCTTTTCCCCATCCTTTCGACTTCCTTCCAGTGTATGCTTGGGAGGAGGTCATTGAACCCTAGATTGGAAGGACCTTTACACCATTCTAGGAGGCGGAGGTTGAGCTATATCCAAGCAGATCCCATGGCTAATCAACAACCACCTCCTCCGTCCCTGAACCAGTAGGAGCTGATTCAGAGGCAGTTGGAAGAATTGCAGCAGATGCAGCAATGGTTCCAACGTATGCATCGTCAGGGCGCTCAACCCTTGAAGGATTTTTACGATCCTTCAAACTATGGGGAATGTCCCAGTGTCATGATTCCCACCGAAGACATAGAAATCAAGTCCCAAGTCTTAAGTTTGATTAATCATTTCCATGGGCTTGGCTCGGAGGACCCATTTCAACACCTGGAAAATCTGACCACTTTGGTTCAGATCACCAGAGCAAGGAATGTGAATGAAGAGCAAACGATCATGAGGCTTTTCCCCCACTCTCTCAGGGATAAGGCCGCACATTGGTACCGGACTATAGGAAGGCTGATTGAAACTTGGGCTACTCTTAAGTTAGCTTTCTTTAAGAAATTCTTCCTTATCAGAAGGACCAATCCCTTGCGACGGGTGATTACCACTTTCACCCAGCGGCCGGGGGAACCGTTTCATGGTGCCTGGGAGCGGTTCCAGTAACTTTTGAAGAAGTGTCCACACCACGAGGTGCCAAAATGGCAACTCGTGCAGATTTTCTATCGTAGGTTGGTTGAGCAACTCCGTAATCACGTGGATGCCTCTTGCGGAGGCAATTTCCTCAACAGGGATGTAGATAGTGCATACGACTTGTTTGAGGAAATGAGCAAGAACTCAATTATCATGCCTCCATGGATGCATTCAATTGATCCCAACAACCTAGGTTAAGTGCCAATGAGATCCAGGATTCTCATTGATTTGACATGGAATTAATTTGTAATAAACTGGATAAAATGGACTTGGTTGCTAAGAAAATGGAAGAATGGATGTCTAGAAATTCAGGAAATACTTCTATACCCACTCAATCGCAGAATTCGAAATTCCATTCCTCACAAGCTCCCACGGGGCGGGAATTCGTGAACCAACTCGATTTGTCACAACCTGTGAGCTAGGATTTCCTAGAAGCTTATGGGTTCCAAACTGGGGCCTTTGATCCCAGTTTTTCTGATCCTTCCTTTTCTCCATCCTCGTCTTATGAGGATGCATATGCAATGCAGGAGAATGTTAGGTCCAACCCGTATTCCAATACTTATAACTTGAGATGGAGGAACCACCCTAACTTCTCCTAGAAAAATAAGGGCAACAAACCCAATCTCGACCCAGCAACTATGCATCTCAAAAACTTATGGGTCAGGGTCAAGTATACACCCAGTTGCCCCCGAGACTGGTTCCTCAGCCATCTTGGAATGCCCAACAATCCACAGGGTAGGCTGATTTAAATCGGCAGATGGTGGAAATGCAAGGGTCCATGCTTTAGCTTATGCAACAAATGAAGACATCATTGGATAACTTGCAATTCGGGTTAATTGCTAACACCCGACAACCCGAATCTCTACCATCCCAACTTGTACCCAACCGCCGCAACGTGAAAAATCAAGGCAATAGAGTCCAAGGTTACGAGAATCAAAGGGATTCACACACACATGCTCAGGTGGTTGAGTAGGGTCCCTCATCATCATCTTCTTCTTCTGGTTACATGACTAACCAAGGGCCTCCAATCTTTACTAACCCACCTCAAGACCCAAACTAGTATGCCTTTACAAACTCTGTCACCTTGAGAAGTTGAAAGCAAACCTGGGATCCTAAATTGCCTTCTAGATGCCAAAACCCTGGAGAGAATGAGAGAGAAGAGGAGGAGATTGAAAAAGACAATAAGGCCTAGGGATCAGAAATTGAAAATTCCACCCATATCCCATTCCCTAAGGCACTATTGAAAACAAAGAAGAAGAAAACCCTAGATAGCAATGAGGAGCTTCTGGATTTATTCAAGAACGTAGTGATCAATATTCCGCTCCTCGATGCTATTAAGCACATCCCGGCTTACGCTAAATTTTTGAAATAACTATGTACCCAAAAGCATAAACCGAGAGAACCCACTCTATGGAAGGTGATTCTCTCTGAGCAGGCAAGTTCTGTGATCATGCATCACCTTCCTCAAAAGAAGAAAGATCCAAGTGCCCCTTTGATCTCATGCATTATTGTGGAATACACTTTTGATATGGCATTATTGGATCTAGGTGCATCCATCAACCTAATCCCGACTTCTCTTTATGAGAGGTTTGTGTTAGGTGAACTCAGGCCAACCTTAGTAACACTACAATTAGTGGACCGATCGGTCACCACACCGAGTGGTGTTATTGAGTATGTAATTGTCAAGGTCAAGGATTTCTATTTTCCTGTAGATTTCCTCATCCTTGACATGGATGTACCTAATGATTTGCGGAACACGCCCATCATTCTAGGGCATCCGTTCCTAGCTACTGCCAAGGCCAACATAAACTGTGAAAGCGGTAGTATGGAGATTGCCTTTGGGGATAAGAAATTAACTCTAGATATTTTTAAGGCGATAAGAGGATTTGAGGATTATGGATTCATTGAGGAGCTCTAGGATCAGCATCTTGAGACTTGTATGAAAATCAGTGCATTTGAGGACTCCACTAGCCTTAGCGAATCCAACCCACAACCCTCCTCCGTGGTAGACCTGCCACATCCTGAAGAGGATGTTGATTTTGTTCATTCCCAGCCTCTTTCATTGAATCATCCTGATGAATCTTCATCAGCATCCTCCCTACCTTTTATTCTAAACCAACACCAACTGAAATTAAAACATGCCCAAAAGTTTGAAATATGAGTTCTTAGGACCTGAGAACACGCTCCCTGTGATTATTAGTGCTGATTTGACTAAGGAGCAAGAATTGAGGTTAATTAAGGTCCTTAAGAAAAATAAGGAGGCAATTGGTTGGACCATCCACTACCTTAGGGGGATTGATCCATCTTATTGTAGTCACTGTATTTTCATGGAAGATGGATCCTGCCCTTCTCACAAAATGCAAAGGAGACTAAATCCAAATATGTTAGAAGTGGTCAAGAAGGAGATAATCAAGTGGCTTGATGCTAAGATTATTTACCCAATCTTGGATAGTCCGTGGGTAAGCCCCGTTTAGATTGTACCCAAGAAGGCGGGAATAATTGTTACGACTAATGAGAAAGGGGAAACCTTCACCACTCATTTAGCTTCTACTTGGAGAGTCTGTGTTGACTATAGGAAGCTGAACACATCCACTAAAAGGGATCACTTTCTCTTGCCATTCATCGATCAAATCCTCGAAAGGTTAGCTGGATGGTTATTCAGGATATAACCAAGTCCCTATCCATCCCAAAGACCAGGAAAAGACAACTTTCACATGTTCCTACGGAACCTTTGCATTCCATAGAATGTAGTTCGGGCTTTGCAATGTGCCTGCGACTTTTCAAAGGTGAATGCTGGCCATCTTTTCTGACATGGTGGGAGATTGTCTTGAGGTGTTCATGGATGATTTCTCCATTTTCGGAGATTCTTTTGAGTCTTGCCTGGCTAACCTGGAATTGATCCTCCAAAGATGCATCAAAACATGGTTGGTCCTTAGCTAGGAAAAGAGCCACTTTATGACTCAGGAAGGTATTGTCCTGGGTCATGTGGTCTCTAATTGAGGTATTGAAACTGATAGAGCTAAGGTGGATGCTATCTCTAGACTTCCTCCACCTACATCCATAAAATAGATCTGCTCTTTCCTTAGGCTTGTGGGTTTTTACAAAAGATTCATTAAGGATTTCTTGAAGGTTGCTTGGCCCTTGAGTAACCTTCTGGCCAAAGACACGTCGTTTGTGTTTGATGAATCATGTCATAAGGCATTTGATTTATTGAAAGTGGTAGTCACCTGTGCCCCGATGTTGCAACCACCGGTTTGGGCAATCCCATTTGAGATTATGGTTGACGCATCTGATTATGTCGTCGGGGCTGTCTTGGGTCAAAAGATTGAGAAAAAGCCCTCTGTGATTTACTATGCTAGCAGGTCTCTGGACTAGGCCCAGAGGAACTACACTGTTATTGAAAATGAATTGCTAGACATAGTTTTTGCTTTAGAAAAATTCAGGGCATATCTGCTAGGTTCTCATGTCATCATCTATACCGAGCACTCGACCTTGAAACATCTCTTGGCCAAAAAGGATGCGAAACCCTGGCTTATTCGCTGGATTCTACTGCTTCAAGAATTCGATCTTGAAATCAAGGATAAAGTCGAGGCACAAAATGTAGTAGTGGATCACCTCTCGAGAATCCTAATTGATTCTCCTCATCCAGATGTCTCAATCTCTGATACTTTTTCGAATGAGACTATCCATACAGTCTCGGGTATTCGAACCCTCTGGTTTGTGGATATTGTCAATTATTTGGCAGTTGGTCAAATCCCCCAGGATTGGACCAAATAACAACGGGATAGACTTGTGTTTGAGGCCAAATATTATTTTTGGGATGATTTTGAGCTGTACTGCATCGGTGTAGACTAGATTATTCATTGATGCATCCCGAAAATTGACTTCCATAGCATACTCGAGTTTTGCCACACATCTGCGTGTGGTGGACACTTTTCCGGGAAAAAGATGGTTGCAAAAATTTTGCAATTTGGATTCTATTGGCCGTCATTATTTAAGGATGCCTAGGAATTCTCAAAGTCATGCACTCGATGCCAGGCACTCGGGAACATGGCTAAGAGAGATATGATGCCCCTTAACCCAATTTTTTCCGTCGAAATTTTTCACATCTGGGGCATCGACTTTATGGGACCCTTCCCTCCTTCATTTGGACACCAGTATATTCTAGTCCCTGTTGATTACATGTCCAAGTGGATTGAGGCAATTCCCACCCAGACCAATGACCACAAGGTGGTCATCAATTTTGTGAAGAAAAATATCTTCAGTCGGTTCGAGGTTCGTAGGGAAATTATCAGTGATGGTGGCACACATTTCACTCATGCACGGTTTCAGAATTTATTAGGGAAATACGGGGTGAATCATCGGATTCCACACCTTACCACCCTTAGACGAATGGATAGGCCGAGGTCTCCAATTGGGAGACCAAGAACATTTTGCAGACAACTGTTAGGCCTGATAGGAAAGATTGGACCCGAAAGCTAGTTGATGCTCTTTGGGTTTATCGTATGGCATACAAAATGCCTATCGGTATGTCTCCATTCCATCTGGCGTTTGGTAAGGCGTGTCACTTACCCATAGAACTTGAACATCAGGCATTTTGGGCCATCATGAAATGTAATGTGGACCTTGAGTTGGCTAGGAAAACTAGGAAACTCCAAGTATCTGAGTTGGAGGAGCTTTGAAATGAGGCTTATGAAAATGCCATAATCTATAAGGCAAGGATGAAAGCTCTTCATGACCAGATGATTTCACGTAAGAGCTTTGAGCCAAACTAGAAGGTCTAGCTTTTCGATTCTTGATTGAAGCTTTTCCTCGGAAAACTCAGGTCTAAGTGGGATGGCCCATTCATTATTGAGCAGATTTTCCCTAACGGGGCCATCAAAATCTCTGACCCAAAGACGGGTAATATTTTCAAGGTTAACAGACAATGTCTCAAACCCTTTGTTGACTATGTGCTCCTTGAACCCATCTCGGACAAGGTTTCTCTTACCTTGCCTTAACCACCATGGGCTGATCATCGCCCAGCTGAAGGCACTAAACTCAGCACATGTAAAGACTATTCCAACCTGACCAGAGTCTCATGGAAACCAGGTGCAATTCTTCCACTTCTACTCTCCTGCATGCTTTCATTTTGAACACTGAGGACATAGAAATATATAAGCATGTGGAGGTGGAAATATCTTATAATCATTTGTTAGCTGTAACAGTAATTTCCTACTTTCTTTTATTCCATTTAAAGAAAAAAAGAAAAAAAATTTAAAATTAGGAGACGAGAACTTAGGCATTAGGAGTTGCAAACTTTAGGAATTGATACTTTGAGACCTGAACACTTAGACTCTTCAGGTCTTCAGGCTTAATTAGCCCAGGTGTCCACTAGAATGTGGACTTAGTCTCGAGTCCATGCCAATTAGAATTCATTTTTAATTTAGCTAATAATTTAGGATGATAAGTATGCGACTTATCAACCTGCCCTCTGATTTGGGGGGATTTTAAGCCTAGGCATCTGCACACATTTTTTTGCACTGACTCACTTTTAGATGATTTCTTCGGAAATTGGGTAGCTAATGAATTATCTAGGGTGGTATGGCTGACAAGTTGTCGGTGGTAACAGCTCATTGGCCGGTTGTCCAGAGCCAAGTCACAAGACCATTTTCATTGTACTGCCTTTAAGTAAATCTTAGATCAGGGAAGCCACCTACTTAAAAAAAAAAGAAAAGAAAAGAAAAGAAAATATAAAAAAATAGAAAAAGGAGAAAATAAAAACAAATAAAACCACACTTCACCGCATGAGTATGGCTGGCAAGTTGTCGGTGGTAACAGCTCATCGACCGGTTGTCCAGAACCTAGCTCACAAAAAAAAATTGCACAATAATTCTCAAAACACTTAGGGAAGAAGCGAGGAAGTAGAATAAACCGAGGAGATATACACTGGGTTCGCCCATGTGTTAACCCCATAAATAAAAGAAGTAGGGAGAAAGCTATCGTTCGAAGAGATAAACGTCTAGACAAAGTCACCTAGGGTTGTAGAAACCCAAAGTCCGTTTTTACGGCTGTCTAGTGAGTCTTTCACTATTTTCACAAGATGCTTAGCACTTAGAGTCCTTTTCAAGTCTTGGGTGGGTAGGGTAGACGTAAAAAGTTATCCCGAAACTCAAACTCCAAAAGTCCAAAAAAATTAGAAAAGAAGAAAAACAAGAAAAAAAATTTTTGATCTTCTCTTCTCAAATAAGGCAAGGGCTTGGATGGTCTGCATTCTGGCAAGCACCCAAACACTGTTGAGTTTTTGTAAGTAGGTCTTGAGGTTGAGATTTTCTAAAGCAATCAACAAATTTTTCCTAAATACTCGAACCCTGATTCTACTTTTATCATAGCATTCAGGTTAATTTTGCTAGGGACAAGCAAAAAGTAAGCATGGGGGTATGATAAACACACATGGATTCATGATAAATTGCTTATTTATGATAGTTCCTAGACCTAGCATTGCATATCATACTATAAATATTGCATAACATCCATTGCATGGCATTTAGGATAGAAGTATGTTTTGTACATTAATTCCTTCATTTTATATGGCCAGGAGGCAATGTGACGTCCTTACGGACTTTGGATGAAGAATCCGACCATACAGATCGATTCAGAGTAATGATTGCAGTCCGTCAATGTGGGAATTGCCCAGATCTGAGCTTTATAGCACCCTCCGCAAGAAGAAGAAGATGGATGGCTCAGATGGCACCACGTGGCGCCATCCAAACCACCCCACCTGAGCCAAGGCGCTTCTAAGCCCGCCACAAGATCAGATCCCAGCCGTAGGATCTCAATCCAACGGTTGAGATGTGCGCTCCACAACTGAAGAAGCACCTCATCAAGCGAGGAGTCATCTCGACTATTGGATCTCCATCCAACGGTCGTGGGCACGGAAGCTCAATTCAAAAACAAGACACATGACGACCCTCAGCATAGTGGTCTATGCCTCCACTCTTAACGCACAGCCATGCATTTGAAGCCTTGCGCGTAGATTTTATTCGCTGAAGTGCATGCGGGAGGAAATGGAGCCGTCGATGGAAGATCAGGCGGCAAAGGAAGTGGCTACGTGGATGCGCAGTTGAGAGCGGACACGGCACGCGGACGCCGACGTACATCGAGAACACACCATCCGACACGCGAGGCATCCGATGGCTGATGGCGAGGCATGCAATTCAAATTTAGTGAAGGGGTGCGATCTTCTCTCGACCGTGAGATCCTTCATTCGACGGTTAGGATGCATCCGCACCTGCGTGTGTGGTGACAGCTGCAGGCGTGGGCGGTGGGCGTGGGATTTACAATGATAGAAGGGCGAGCCTTTAGTGATACTTGTAGCTGTCACTAAATGGCTTGCGTAGTGCATGCGCCAGCCCAAGTAATGAAGAGGCACGGATCTTCATTGACAGCTCTAGCGGCCTTTAGTGACGCTTATAGCTGTCGCTAAATGCCTGTGCATGGGACTCTCTCCTTCCCTCCACTATATAGACACCCCTACACCCCCCATTCCTCTTCATCTCTACCAACTCTACTCCCACCTACTCCTAGGCTCTAGCAAGCCTACTAATGCTCCATTAGAGCTTGTTCTCAAGCTCCCAAGGCTCTTATTAGTGTAGCGAACCTCTGCCTCACCAAATATTCATCCCTCTTCCCATCCTTATTCGTAGGTCGCCTTGGAGCCATCGTCCCACCTCCATTCTGGTAGTAGATCATCTCCGCCTTCTCACCTCCATTCCGAAGCCACGTCGAAGCTTTCCTCTACCCAACGTCCTCCTGCATCTCACCTCCATCGTCCTGTTCCTCACCTCCTTCATCCGAGCTTCCGCCAGGCACCGTCGTCTCACCTAATAGCCGATTCGGGAGATTTCCTCTCACCTCCCTCTCTTTTTATGCTTTCATAGATTATTGTAATATACATTAATGCAATACATCATGTTTGATTCCATCTCTATCTTGTGATTGCTTGTCTCTTATTTCAAAAATAAAAAAAAATAACAAAACCCTAGAATACCAAAAACAAACAAAATGAAGCGCGGTTTCCAATTAAAGTAAACGTCACCTCCCTGTGTTCGACCTGAGACTCCCTTGGAGTTTTGGTATAAATTTTATTTGACCACGCGTTTTGTAACTACGACGACGGGTTACTCATAACCCCGATTTCTAACTCGCGAAACCCATGTGATCAACCCCCAACCCAAATGGAATTAAATACAAATTATGTGTAAAATAATACGCCTGACCTTGACATGGGTTGGGAGGATCAAATTGCAGGTGTTCCCGATTGCGTACCAGCCCTAGAAAATCATGAAGTTGGTCCATCAAGCCTAGATTTCCCCGACACCTGAGATGATGTGACTGAGTCAGAACCTCTCAAGAATGTAATTCCCAAGCCTTATCCTGTTAAGGTAGTTGTCAAGAGTGACTCTGACATCCCAATAGAGCCCAACCTAAATTCTAGTAATCCAATCCTTATCCTTACCTAGAATCTAGATTTGAGCCTATTTGGGATAATCATGAGGCCCAATGTGATGAGAATCATATTTTAAATCTGGACTATGATTCTAGGCCTATGTTTGATGACTACACCTCTCCAGACTCCTCTGAGGTATAAATTGATTTTTTGAAAGTCATGCCAATCTATGATATAGAAATCGAGTTGGATGAGTAGGGAATCAATTGGGTCTACCCTAGGAACCAAGAACTCGAGCCTCTGCTAAATAAGGCCAACTTTTTGAGTTCAAATTCTGAGATTAGGTTAAATCCAAGTCAGGTTGTTGCTTCTTCACATCATGATTCACTCCGTGGTGGAACTTCCAATCAAGAATCACGTTCAGAAGATCTTCACAAATTCTCTGATGATTTTGAATCCTACTCTAACTTTGGAGAACTATTATTTCTTGATGATTACGAACCAGTTTATGACCTCAGCATCCATGATCTGTTCTTTGATTCTGATGCTGAGTGATTGCACAACAAAAATACACCAGAAATTGTGCCATCTTGTGCTTTTTCCTAGCATTACTAGTGCATATTAGGTATCCATAGTTGCATTTTTAAAAATGAACGCATGCATACATTTATTTGAGAGGGGAGGAGAGTGAAATAAATGGCCTTGTAATTGACAAATTCTTCAAGTGCTGCCTTGCAAAATCTCCATCTTTATTTTTATTTCTTTTTGGCTTTGAATTTCTCCACCCGGCTGCAAGGCATGACCTCTTCTACCTCACGCCATTCTCTACAGCAAGCTCTCCCTGCCAGCCGCATGCAGAGCCATGCACAGCTAGGGCATGGCTGTGCATGCCTCTTTCTTCTTTAAAAAGGCACGGCTAGCTTCTTTGCAGAGGATCCTGGTCCACACAACAGCAAACACACCGCAGCTTTCTTCTCCAGGCCGTCCCCCCCCTCTCCCCTCCATACGCAGCCTCTCCTTTTGAGGAGCCACGCTGCGGGCAGGAGCAGCTCACAATGGTGCACAACCACCACTGTGAGTCCCACCACCGCCTAGCTCATCAAAGAGCCGGTGGGCATGGTGGTTCTCTCCCTGTTTTAATGTTTGGCCATTTCCGCCATTACCACAAGAGCTTGAAGCTTTGAAGCTCAAGCTCCGCAGCAACAGTAGCAAGGAGTCAGCAGCAGCGCCGGCCACCATGCGCCTCAGGCGCCTGTTCCGTGCCCTCTGCACGCGCCTGCAGGCGCCCTCGTCCCCTCTCCACGCGCCCTGTCGCGAAGCTTCTATGCGAAAGCACGCAGCTGATGCAGCCTCTTCAGCACTCACGCCAGCCGCTCCACACTGCCCGCACTCACAGAACCGCTGGAACCCGATCGTGCGAGCCGAGCGGCACTGTAGCCACTGTTCACGCTAGTCAGTGGGACACTGTGGCTACAGTGTGGTGACCGGTAAGTTTCTCACTTATCCGGTCACCCGGCGTGTCGCTAGCGGCCCCAGCCCGCTCCTGCTCCAGTGCCTGCGCCCGCATCTGCCAGCGCCCGCACCCGCCCGTGTCTTCGCCCGCTTTAGTGCATAGTGCCTTCGTCTGCACCCGCCTCACCGCGCAGCGTAGTGCGCTGCGGTCTCTCCCTCGCGCTCACTACTTCCTGCGTGCGTGCACCTCTTCGCACGCGTGGCCATCAGACGTCGCCCATAGCCTTAGATGACTTAACCCGCGCGCCTTCCTCCTCAGCAGATGCTCTCTCTTTCTCTCTCTCTCTCTCTCTCCTGCAGACACATATACACACACATACACACTCTCGTACACACACCCACTCACCCATACACTATTATATACTTATATATATACATATACATATATATTGATATATATACATATATTTATATATACCTATATTTATACATATATGAGTACCTATATAGCTAAGTATTAGTATATATACATATATATATATACATATATATATCTATAGCTATACATATATATATATGTGTGTGTGTATACCTATCTACATATATCTATATACATAGATACTTATACTAATATATATATACATATACATATAGACATATATATATATCTATATGCATATATTACTATATATACATATATATACATATATACATATATATATATCTATATCTATATCTATATATATAGTTATATATACATACATATATATATATACATACATATACATCTATCTATACATATATTTACATATCTATATATATATATATATATATACATATAACTACATATATACCTATATATCTATAACCATATATATATTTACATATAGATATATATTTACAGATATATATATTTTTTCATATCACTTACCATACGTTGTATCGTGGGAATATCTGCACTAGTTGCTGATATTCCTTGATACACGCATACAGAAAGCGTTTTCGCACACATCTTCCACCATCCATCCTACACTCCATGCAGCACTTCGTCCTGTTGGTTACGTCTTCCTAGACGACGACCAACTCGACACTGTGCTACACGCCATCTCCCCCTCCACCCCCACACCTTTATACATATATAATAGATACATATACATATATACTATATTTACTTTTTTTCTATTTCTCTTTCCTGCCATTAAAAAGATAAAAAAAATACACAAAAGAGAAAAGATAATCTTCGACTTGCAGGTACTCAGTCTTGCAAATAGCAAGACCAATTTTGGAACCCTAATTTGGCTCAAAAACCAAGAACCTGATTTTGAGGGCGTACCTCAAGGACAAAAATTATCAAAAAAAAAATTAAATAGAAAAAACACCAAAAACATAATATGCGAATGGAAGAGATTCGTTGTAGGAAAGGTGTAGAAACTTCTTCTAATCCCACTTCCCTGAGTTCGACCTTGGTCCTAAAAGTGACCAAGATAAAATCAAGTAGGCCAGGTTAAAAACTTTTGTAAAGAGATGGTTAGGCTCGAATTAGGTTAACCACTATACGCATTTCAACGATAAAATCACCATATTAACACAACCTATCCAGGCTCGAACACAATCTCTTTTCTGGCATCGTTGCCGGGGAAGTACGCATTCAAGTAAGTTTCTATTCCATTCCTTTAATTTTTTCTCTTCTCACACCCTTCTCTTCACGGGTGTTTTTGTTTGTTGCTGTGCAGGTGAACTTGTTGCAAGGAGAAGGCAGGCAGACAAAGTCGGAAACATGGGTAGATCCAAGGTGGAAACGAGAGCGTGAAGATGCCGGCACTACACTAGGGCTCCGCACACGTTGCTGAACAAGTAGGTCTGTCTTTCTTAGAAACTTAGGTCAACTTGTCACCTTAATATAAAAAAAAAATAACTAAAAAAAAAAAACTTCATGGGATCTCTTGGGGCAAGTGGATTAAAAATCACTTGTTTGATTGTTTGTCATCACTCCCACTGCCCTGGGATTTCCCGCAAAACATTGCATAGCGACGATCCAAGAATCTTGATTCTTGAATCTTTCACTGTGTGAAGTATTCTTTGAGGCAAATAAAAAGATTGATTGACACCCCTCCTTGCCTCGTTATCTGCAAATTCGGGATCACATTTTTTGGTGGGGAGACTTGGAATTGAGTTGATTCCAACCCCACCACGACCTTTCACGTGCCTAATATTTGATCCTGAATACTTCAACCCCAACAATTTAATTTTCTTTATCTTTTGGTTGAGCCTTGTGTGTGGAAATCATTTTGGTGATTAGGAGCACTTAAATTGAAGTGCTTTGGCTCCCTTTCACACTAATCTAAAATTGATTCGTGCATCCACACATAGAAATCTCCATCTAGGGAAGCCCATTGCATTTTAGCATGCATTAACCAACTAACATTGAAGAAGGGTTTGTTGGGCTTAGAAGAAAACTTGTATTCTCTCAAAACCCGGAGATTGGTTGAATTCGTAATTTAGAGAAATCCTAAAATCCATACTACTTAAGGCTGAATTCTAAAAATCATTCACCAATTAAAACTTCAATTCGGGGAGATTTTCCCGTTGCATGCTTGGTTTACACACTCTAAAAATCAATCACTTGGGCATTACCCCTGAATAATGCCCTTCACATTACAGAAGCACTTGATCCTAAGCTTCTAACTAAAATTGGTAGCAACTTGACCCTTATTAAGGATTGGAGGTCTAACTACCTGCGTGTAGAGCCTACGTGCTGGTGAGGGTTCCCACGTGCTATCAGGTGTCTAAGACTGGGGCAAATGGCCTTTCAATCTGGCCCGGTGGTTCCGCGGTGCTCGCATTCGATTTCGTAGTTCGTGATAGTAGGTAATTTAGATCTTTAGGTCTAAGGGCACACTGTAGAGGTTAGGAATTTGATTGTATTGATTTGTCATCAAGTGTACCTTTGCGGCATCATTTCTCTCATCTCTTTTCCCTTCGTATCCCCCAAATTCTTCCTGCGGTAGTGCATGGGAGGAGGTCACAAAACCCTGAACTGTGTGAATTGCCTGATAATTTTAGAAAAGAAGCCGAATCATCCTCCTCCTCCACAAACATGGCTGCACGCCCACCCCCAAATCCCAAGGGAGGAAATCGCCCTCAAAACCCACCAGGTGGTGGAGCCTTCGATCCCATAACCTGCCTCCAAGCCCAAATGGAAATGTATAATGAACAAATTGAGGCCATTAGGGAAACATTGGAGGAAATGCAGAACCCTCCCGAACGGGAGGAGCCTAGGTCTCTTAGCTCCTACCAGAATCTCGCTGCTATGGAGACCATAGGACAAATTCGGGTCCCCATGGGTGGGGACGACATTGAACTGAAACCTAACATAATTGGCCTGATAAATTTTCACTTCCATGGTCTTGCAAGTGAAGATCCTTTTCTCCACTTGGAAGACCTAATCCGATTGGCTGAAACTGTTAAACCGAGAAATATCGGGTTACCTATAGTCTTCATGAAAATGTTCCCGTTTTCATTGCGGGATAAAGTGTCGCAGTGGTTACGCACCCTTGGGAGAATCATCCACTCTTGGGAAGAGATGCGAATAGCGTTTCTCAAGAAGTTCTTCCCAATCGGGTGAACCAATGCGGTTCGCTGTGCTATCACTTCATTTACACAACAAAATGGCGAACAGTTTCATGAGGCATGGGAGAGATATAATGACCTCCTCAGGAAGTGTCCGCACCACGGTCTGCCTAAGTGGCATATAGCCCAGATTTTCTACTATGGGCTAAATGAGACTTTGAAGCAAATTGCAGACGCTTCCTGCGGAGGGAATTTTATGAATAAAGATGAAAATGGAGCATTCGAATTATTTGAAAATATGAGTGAAAATTCAATGAACAATGCTTCCATTGTTGCCTTTAATCATACCACCCTGCCCCGTAATGTCCACGAAGTTGACACAAGACCCTCCCATTCATCCACAGATCTCAGCCTTATCGCACAGAAATTGGATGAAGTCTTCGTCGTGCACAAGAAGCTGGATGAGCTTCTGGCCAACCTCGCCCGTTCTATGGCAAACACCCCCACCTCATCACTTCGTCACAATCCCAATTCTTCCAACCCCAGGCTTATCCCGAGAAACCCCGTAAGACCTTCCTTACCGAGTGTCGCACAGAGTAATTCAGTAAGCCATGTGGATCTGGCTTCTGCAAGCCAGTATTTTGACACGGAGGACCAAGCCTCCGTGTGCTCAAACGCATATTTACATGCGGACGCGTCTTCTGGCATAGAAGATGCTTGCGCCCTGGGGAACAACCCATTCTCTGCCACTTATAAACCAGGGTGGTGAAATCATCCAAACTTGGCATGGTCTAGCAACCTGTTGCGCCAAAACCCTACGAGTGGACCAATGTGACCATCTGCACCTATCATCCCAAGGGCCCAGTCTAATCTTGTGGCGAATCCGCCATTAGGCCCTTGCGTACCGCAAATAGAACTCGCATCAAGTCCTCTTGATAAATTGATGTGAATGATGACGGAAATGTCAAAGCGCCATGAAGAGAACATGACCTCTCTTCAGCATCAATTGGCACAGTAGAATGCTGAAATCAGTCAACTACGCATGGAGACTCGATCTCAAGGCACTCTACCAGCCCAACCTGTTCCCAACCTGCGAAATTTCGTACCACGTGGTCCTGAACCACAGGTACGACCTTCTCAGGGACAGGTTCATTAGATTCTACAAGCTCCGAGCATTCCACTGGGATTTCAAGCTAATCCCGCTACAGCACCTCACTCTTATGTCCCTATTGTGAACCCTCCTCCGCCGTATGATCCCACTGGACCCGCATCGTCCAATGCAATCACTACGAGGAGCGGTAAGCAGACTGTCGATCCACCTCGACCTGATCTTGGCTCGTCTTCTTCATCGCCCTCTCATTCAGGATGCACACCGCATTCGCGAGAGGACGATACACCCAAATTGGTGCTAGAATCAGTTCCATTCCCTGAGGCTCTACTGAGGGAGCCAAAAGGCAAAAAGAAAGATACACTGGCCTTTGAAAACCTGCGTAATTTGTTCAGGGACGTTGAAATCAAGGAACCCCTGCTAGAGGCTATCGACCACATACCTACTGTCGTCCGATTTTTCAAAGATTACACAACACCCAAGTGACAGTCAAAGAAAACTAAGAATCCGGTGGTTCTCTCGCCTCATGCGAGTTGTGCTATACTGTCAAATGTACCACCGAAGCAGAAAGATCCGGGTACACCACTTATTTCCTGTAGCATCCAAGGCTGCAATTTTAACCATGCCCTGCTTGATCTAGGATCTTCCATCAATCTTATACCTACCATCATGCTCAAAAAATTTTCCTTGGGAAATCTGAAGCCCACCCCTGTCACGTTACAGTTGGCAGATCGTTCTGTCAAAATCCCAAAGGGTGTGGTGGAAGACATGGTGGTTAGGGTCAACAGTCTCTGTTTTCCTGTTGACTTTCTTGTTTCAGATATGGAAGTTCCTAGCTCAATTTCTGATTGTCCAATCATCCTTGGTCGACCTTTCTTGGCCACAGCCCGCGCCCATATCGACTGCGAGTCGGGTTGTATTGAGATTGTTGTTGGATCTGTAAAGCTCAAGATTAACATCAACAAGGCAGCCAAGAACTTTGATTGCAATTGCATTGAGGATGACACGTCTGATGTGGACATGGCCGTTAGCGCATGTATCAGACTAATTGGGAGCTATTCTGACTGTTGCGGACTGCCTTTAAACACTGATGATTGCCTGACCAACACATATTGTGACATTCCCCTATCCCTCCCTATTCCTGTACCTTCTCCTGGCCAGACTTCTGATGAGGTTTTCTCTGCTTCCCATACCTCGTGGTCTAAGTCATATTCGAGCTACTCACTGCCGGTCCACACTCTTGAAGACCGGATTGCCCTTTCTTTCCCGCCAAATCAAGCGGAGTTGCAAATCCACACTGGGACCTTGAGCCCATATACTTCTCACTGGTGCTATTCCTTTTTGGATCCATCTATCCAAGAAGCCCATCTTCTTAGCCGATCTGAGAGCCAATTTCTTCCTCCTGACTTATTTTCTGATCCGCCTGGGACACTCTCATCCTAAGAAATGGTAGACCTTTCACCATCCACTCCCGAGCTGAAAGAGCTGCCTAGTACACTTAAGTATGTTTTCCTAGGACCAAATGAAATGCTCCCTGTAATCAACAGTTCAAAATTGACCATGGAGCAAGAGTGCAAACTAACTAAGGTCCTTATGGAACACAAGGCAGCCATTGGATGGTCTTTATCAGACTTATCTGGCATTAGCCCCTCCTATTGCACTCACCGTATATATACGGAGGAGGAGGCTCGACCTTCCCGCGAGATGCAGCGACGTCTCAACCCTAACATGCGGGAGGTCGTTAAGAAAGAAATTATTAAGTGGCTGGATGCAGTTATAATCTACCCGATCAGCGATAGCCCCTGGGTGAGTCCGATTCACGTCATGCCCAAAAAGGCGGGACTCACCATCCGTGTCAATGACAGGGGCGAATCCATCCCTACACGCACTCCTACATCTTGGAGAGTGTGTGTAGATTATAGGAAACTCAATGCTGCAACTAAGAAAGATCACTTTCCGCTACCTTTCATTGACCAAATCCTGGAGCGGTTAGCGGGAAATAAAATTTTATATTTCCTGGATGGATTCTCAGGATATAACCAGGTGGCAATTGACCCTCGGGACCAAGAGAAAACCACTTTTACCTGCCCCTTCGGCACTTTTGCATTTAGAAGAATGCCGTTTGGACTTTGTAACGCGCCAGCAACTTTCCAGAGATGTATGCTAGCGATATTTCACGACATGGTGGGTGACTTTCTTGAGGTCTTCATGGATGACTTCTCGGTCTTTGGACCATCTTTCGATGATTGTCTTACCAACCTGACCCGTATCCTTAGGAGATGTATTGATGTAAACGTCATGCTTTCATGGGCAAAAAGTCATTTTATGGTACACGAGGGAATTTTACTCGGACATATCATCTCGGATAGGGGTATCGAGGTTGACAGAGCTAAGCTTGATGTAATTGCTAATTTACCAGTGCCTGGCTCTGTTAAACAAATCTGCTCCTTCCTGGGACATGTCGGTTTCTATAGGAGATTCATCAAAGATTTCTCAACCTTTAACTCATCTCCTATCGACCGACGTACCCTTCGATATGGGCCCCGATTGCATATGAGCATTCATGCAGCTACGTAATGCTGTCACCAAGGCCCCTGTTCTCCAGCCACCTAATTGGTCCCTCGACTTTGAACTCATGTGTAACGCTTCCAACCTTGCAGTCGGAGCCATCCTGGGACAAAGACGCAGTAGACACCCCTTCATGGTGTACTACGCCAGTAAGACATTGGACGAGGCTCAGCGTAATTATACTACCACTGAGAAAGAACTACTGGCGGTCGTCTTTGGGCTGGAGAAATTTCGCTCTTACCTTCTGGGCTCACATGTTATTGTTTTTACTGATCACATGGCCATTCGCCATCTCATGCACAAGAAGGATGCCAAGCCTAGACTGATTCGTTGGATCCTTCTGCTCCAAGAATTTGGCATTGAGATCCACGATAAGGTCGGAGCCCAGAATGTTGTGGCTGATCACCTTTCTAGACTGGACCCTAACCATATTGGACTTACCCTGCCGATTAATGAGATTTTTCCTGATGAGCACCTATTGGCAATTAATGTGGCAAGTGGACCATGGTATGCCGACATTGCCAATTACCTTGCTTCTGGATCCCTTCCACGTGGTTGGCCTAAAAACTAGTGCGAGCATCTCATGGCAGAAGTAAGGTATTATTTCTAGGATAATCCACTTCTTTTTCGAATAGGTGCTAATCAAATCATCCGTCACTATGTTCCTGACAGCGAATTCCTCAGTGTGCTATCCTTCTACCACGATCAGGCCTGCGGAGGCCATTTCTCTAGGAGGAAAACTGCAACCAAGGTGTCGCAGTGCGATTTCTTTTGGCCCTCCATTCACCAGGATGCACACAATTATGCCAAACATTGCACTTGGTGCCAGTCGTTAGGGTCAATGTCACGTCGTGACATGATGCCCTTACAACCCATCCTTGCTGTAGAAATCTTCGACATTTGGGGAATTGATTTCATGGGTCCCTTTCCTCCTTCCAACAGCTTCGAATTCATCCTCGTGGCTGTTGATTATGTTTCGAAATGGATCGAGGCTATTCCCACGTGCCTTGCTGACCATGTTATATCCACTCGATTTGTCCAGGACCACATCTTTGTGCGTTTTGGGATCCCTCGAGCCATTATCTCGGATGGAGGAAGCCACTTTACCCATGCTTCTTTTCAGGCAGTTATGAGGAAATACGGAGTTCACCATCGTATAGCATCCCCGTATCATCCTCAAACGAACGGCCAGGCAGAGGTGTCGAACCAGCAAATCAAGTAAATTCTCTAGAAAATGGTTCGACCTGACTGTAAGTATTGGTCCGACAAGCTGATTGATGCACTTTGGGCGGATCGGACCGCCTTCAAGGCTCCCCTTGGTATGTCTCCTTATAGAATTGTTTACAGGAAGCCTTGTCATTTGCCCGTGGAGTTGGAGCACCGCGCTTATTGGGCGGTTCGCCAATGTAACCTCGACCTAGACTTGTGTGGTCGAGAAAGGAAACTCCAACTCCAGGAGGTGGAAGAGCTCCATCGTGAAGCCTATGATTCTCCCTTAACTTTCAAGCAATGCACTAAGGCTTTTCATGACAGCCGTATTCGGCGGAAAGAATTTGAGCCATCTCAGCAAGTTTGGCTCTAAAATGCCCAGCTCAAATTCTTTCCTGGGAAACTGAAGTCCAAATGGACTGGTCCTTTCCTGGTCTCGAGACCATTTCCCAACGGGGCCATTGAGATTGAAGATCCCAAGTCTGGGCATAAATTTATGGTCAATGGGCAGCATTTGAAACCCTATCTTATCAGGAACGTGCCCCCATTGGAGAAACTATTGCCCTATTGGTGGGTAACTAATGTTGTGCCTCATTCTGAGTCCAGCTGGGGACGTTAAATTCAGTGCTCGTTGGGAGGCACCCCAACAGCGCTCACCATCCACCATCACTCTTCGCCACTGTCACGCTCACTTCACTTTTCACTTCACCACCCACCATCCACCCACCCTACCACCCTGCTGTATACCCTGCACCTCAGCTCTCGTTACCCGATCTTTCATCCTTTCTCTACCCTACCCTGCATGATATGAGGACATAGCATCGTTTGGCATGGGGGGGTGGATAGGCATCCATAGGATCTAGGTATTTTATGGTATCATGCAGTTTTCATCTATCTATATTTAAAAAAAAAAAATGGCATTTAGTAATGATCTGAAGGCTGAAACAAAAATACAATAAGTGTTTATGGATATTCAACCACTGTTTTGAAGACTTTCCAGGCCACAAAAGCTTGATTCACTCAGGCTCGGCTTAATTCACTTGAGCGTTAACAAGAGAGATCGAAATCTCTCCTAACTAAGGACGTATTCTTGTACCTGAGAGACCAGTACATGATTCGTTGGTTTGCTTCTACTCGAGAGCCTAAGTAATCTTGGTTCACATTACACATATCAAGAAAGACCGAGTGAACATAAGATCCAACCCCAGTGTTCATTAGGGAAGGTGGAGTCCTTACCTGTGCGTGCAGGTAAACTTTTTATCCCAGGCTTTAGTCTTGTGGTTAGGAGAGACTCTTTCCACCAAAAAGAAAAGTATGCACATCCAAATAATGTTGTAAGAGATATACTGACACGTGTTTCAAAAAAAAAAAAAAAGAGATGCAAATAAGTCAGTATATCTCACAAATGTCTGTAAAAGCTTCCCCCTACAAAAGTTCTTAAGGGCAAATCACAAATACCGTATTTTCTTTAGCCACAAATGTCAGAAAATGGGAGTTGTATTTTCCATCATCTTTTTAAGGGTCAATCTGAAGACACGAGCTAAAACTTGGACCAACCTGTACTTAAAAATTTGTGAAACCCTGGGCTTGAGTCTTAACGTTCATCTGGTCAGTCTTGATCCTTCACTAAGCACAAGCCATAATCTCTTGAGCTCTCGAGTACGGCAAAAACCTCCTGGGTCCTAGAAATCGTACTTAAGGTTTAAATATCAAGAGTCCAGGTTAGTTGAGAGATGGTCTATGTCATGTAAGACTTAAAGTACTGGTAGTCTTCTCTGCAATTGGTTCTCACAATATCCAACAATAAACACACCTATGTCGCCTCAAGAGAAAATCTTCAGCTTAAGATCATTTCTAAATAAAATACAAAAAATGTTTTGCTAGGGACTAGAAAAAGATAGGCATGGGGGTATGATTGCACAGCAAAAATACACTAGCAATTGTGCCATCTTGTGCTATTTCCTAGCATTACCAGTGCATATTAGGTATCCATAGTCGCATTTGTAAAAATGAACGCATGCATGCATTTATTTGAGAGGGGAGGAGAGTGAAATAAATGGCCTTGTAATTGACAAATTCTTCAAGTGCTTCCTTGCAAAATCTCCATCTTTATTTTTATTTCTTTTTGTCTTTGAATTTCTCCACGCGGCTGCAAGGCATGGCCTCTTCCTCACGCCATTCTCTACAGCAAGCTCTCCTTGCCAGCCACATTCAGAGCCATGCACAGCCAGGGCATGGCTATGCATGCCTCTTTCTTCTTTAAAGAGGCACGGCTAGCTTCTTTGCAGAGGAGCATGGTCCACACAATAGCAAACACACCACAGCTTTCTTCTCCAGGCTGTCTCCTCCCCTCTCCCCTCCATACGCAGCCTCTCCTCCTTTTGAGGAGCCACGCTGCGGGCTGGAGCAGCTCACAGTGGTGCACAACCACCACTGTGAGTCCCACCACCACCCAGCTCATCAAAGAGCCTGTGGGCGTGGTGGTTCTCTCTCTGTTTCGATGTTTAGCCATCTGCCATTGCCACAGGAGCTTCAAGCTTTGAAGCTCAAGCTCTACAGCAGCAGCAGCGCCGGCCACCACGCGCCTCAGGCGCCTGTTCCGTGCCCTATGCATGTGCCTGCAGGCGCCCTTGTCCCCTCTCCGCGTGCCCTTTCGCTAACCTTCTCTGCACAAGCTAGCAGCCGACACAGCCTCTTTAGCGCACACGCCAGCCGCTCCACACCGCCTGTGCTCATAGAACCGCTGGCACCTGGTTGCGCGAGCCGAGCGGCACTGTAGCCACTATTCACGCTAGTCAGAGGAACATTGTGGCTATAGTGTGGTGACCGATAAGTTTCTCACTTATTCGGTCACCCAGCACGCCGTTACCGGCCCCAGCCCGCGCCTGCGGCTCTCCCCGCACCTGCTCTAGCGCCTGCGCCCGCACCTGCCCGCGTCTTCGCCCGCTTCAGCGCATAACGCCTTCGTCCGCACCCGCCTCACCACGCAGTGCAGTGCGCTGTGATCTCTCCCTCACGCTCACTCCTTCCTGCATGCACGCGCCTCTTCGCGCACTTACGCGCCTGCTCGCGCGCGCGGCCATCAGACGTCGCCCGCAGCCTTAGATGACTTAACCCGCGTGCCTTCCTCCTCAGCAGACACTCTCTCTTTCTCTCTCTCTCTCTCCTGCAGACACATATACACACACATACACACTCTCATACACACACCCACTCACCCATACACTATTATATATTTATATATATATACATATGCATATATATATTGATATATATACATATATTTATATACATATATATATATACCTATATTTATACATATATTAGTACCTATATAACTAAGTATAAGTATATATACATATATATATATACATACATAGATACATATATATATCTATAACTATAACTATAAATATATATATATATGTGTGTATACCTATCTACATATATCTATACACATAGATACTTATACTAATATATATATATATCTATAACCATATATTACTATATAAACATATATATACTTATATACATATATATATATATATCTATATCTATATATATAGTTATATATACATACATATACATCTATCTATACATATATTTACATATCTATATATATATATATATATATATACATATAACTACATATATACCTATATATCTATAACCATATATATATTTACATATAGATATATATTTACAGATATATATATATATATTTTCATATCACTTACCATATGTTGTATCATGGGAATATCCGCACCAGTTGCTGATATTCCCCGATACATGCATACAAAAGCGTTTTCGCACACATCTTCCACCATCCATCCTACACTCCACGCGGCACTTCGTCCTGTTGGTTGCGTCTTCCTAGACGACGACCAACTCGACACCGTGCTACACGCCATCTCCGCCTCCCCCACCCCTTTATACATATATAATATATACATATACATATATACTATATTTACTTTATTTATGTTTCTCTTTCCTGCGATTAAAAAGATAAAAAAATACACAAGAGAAAAGATAATCTTTGACTTGCAGGTACTCAGTCTTCCGAATAGCAAGACCAGTTTTGGAACCCTAATTTGGCTCAAAGTCAAGAACCTGATTTTGAGGGTGTACCTCAAGGACAAAAATTATCAGAAAAAAAAAATTAAATAGAAAAAACACCAAAAAATAATAAGCGAATGGAAGAGATTCGTTGTAGGAAAGGTGCAGAAACTTCTTCTAATCCCACTTCCCTGAGTTCAACCCTAGGCCTAAAAGTGACCAAGATAAAATCAAGTAGGCCAGGTTAAAAATTTTTGTAAAGAGATGGTTAGGCTCGAATTAGGTTAACCACTATACGCATTTCAACGATAAAATCACCATATTAACACAACCTATCCGGGCTCGAACACTAAGGTCAATGATTTAGACCTCAAAGAAGCCACATCTTCTAATCCACACACAAAGCCTTCCAAAATCCGATCTCAACCTCGACCTGCCACCAGAATCAACTTCTACTCTAATTCCCCTCTCTCTGATCTTGTTGCATATGATTCTTCTCCATCTGTTGATCGGGTTTCAGGCATTTATCAGACTATTAATCATGTCCTATCCATCTCTGATCACACCAGTAGGGTTCATACATCCTCTACAACTCCATCTTCTTTTGAGAATCTCTACTCTGACCAGGCTGAATCGACTTAGCCAAACCCTAGATTTTCACTTCCATATCTCTTTGAGCCTCAAAGTATCTGGTGGGCTCTGTATCTTTTAAGCTAGTTTGCATTTTAGTCCAATCTAACTCTCTTTCTCTTTCAATCAACCCCTCAAGTTTTGAAATAATTACAAAGACCCCCTAACTTCGTCATCACCTTCACCAAGAGGCCCTTGCCACCATTGCTGTGTAAACCCATCATGCGTTGATCTTCAATCAGGAAGATCTCCCTGATTTCATGGCAATCCCTTCCAAACTTGGAAGGGAGGATCTTGAGACCTTCCTCTTCCATCTGAATGAAATCTCGAGCTCAAATTTGAGCCGAGATGCCCATGCAAACTCCTTGAAATCAATAGTCATAATCCCTGATTTTTTGAGCTTTCAAGCTTATTTCCAAGCTTGGGTGCTCGACCCAAGCCATATAAAATGACTCTGATTGCAAACCTCACCTCAGCTTGGTTTTGGCTGGAATCTACCCTTCTTCCCTCCTCACCGGCCAAATGCTCCACCAGCTCCAGCGACCTTCTTCGTCTGACCTCTTCTCCTTCTGCCACAAACAATAGTCTATGGGATCGTCTTCCTCAAGTTCTTCCGCCACTTGCAATGCCAGTGAGGGTCTCCATCCTTTGTCTTCCTCGTCGTTCTTCCTTTCGAGAGATTTCACCTTCCACAGCGTTGGCCAATAAAAGATGACACCACCTTGCCCCTTTCTTCTGTTCGGTTAGGTTAGCTAGGTTCCTCTCTGCTATGTTGATGGGGCAAAATTGATGTTTTAAAATAGTTACATTGCAGTATAATCAAAATCACTTTTCAACAAATAAAATTTATAACTCGAATATCTAAATGAAGTCCGAGGTCGAACACAGGGAGCAAATATAGAATCCACGCACTAATCTTGATTAAAATATAAATGAGAACAATGAATGAAGCACAGTAATGACATTCAATGAATGCTAATCTGTCACTTTAGATATTCAATGAATAACATAAGTTTTTTAAGACTTTAAGAGACTAAAAAGATATCTAAGATAAAATAATGGTGATTTAAATCACCAATTATTAGTCTATATATCAATTACTCAATAAATATGAAATGAATGAATAGTACTCGGACGTCTGATTTGAGAATCAAATGACTTAATTGTCACCTTGCTATAGTGTTTTCTCTTCTGATCTTCTTCTTTGGCTTCTTCTTCTTCTCTCTTCTTTCTTTCCTTTCTCTTCTGGCATGGCCCTTCAACCTTGTCTTTCTGCCTTAGCCTCTTCTTTTCTTCTCAAGTCTTCTACTTCTTCTTCGGCCTTTAGCTCTTCTTTCTTCCCAGCGACTAAGTGTTGCACAGTTGCACCAAGGAGAAAAACCCCCCCTTCCCCGCTCTCTCTCTCTTTCTTTCTTTCCTTCCTGCTCCTTCAGATAATCGGACCTTAACCAGGTAATCGAGTATGCATGATTGAGTCTAGGGTTGCGAGCGTGGGGTCGCAGCCGAGGAGTGTACAGTAGGAGGGTTAGGTCAACTATGTGCGAGTGAGTGGGGACCTCACCCCCAAGTGTCTGAGGCAATAAGCCCAGAACACAAATTCACTTTATGAGCTATCAGTTGCTTATCCACACCCGATGTGGGACTAAACATCTCAGCGCCTTTGTGTAAAGTAGTAGCGAGGTGTCTTCATTGAATTGGCAAGCAGCATCTACTGGGATCCTCAATTGGGGACCTGGAGACCCTCCTGGAAGTAGTTCGCATCGCTTGGAGCTGAACTTGACGAAGAACATGGTCATGGTGCGAAGAACAATTCTGGAGAAGAAGGTGGTGGTGACAGAGCTCTGGTGGAGACCTGAAATGAAGAATACAGGCTAAAAGGTCCAGTTAAAATGATCAGTAGCATCACAAAGATTTGGCAAGGGTGTTGGTGGTGGTGGCATGTTGCGGAGGTGAACGTAGGTGGCTAGCAAAGGCAGAATAGGTCGAAGAAAGTGGTTGTGTCTGGTGGAGTGCGTGAGTGGATGGAATAGGAAATAAAGATGGAAGTTTTGATGGGCGTGAGCTAGTGGAGGTTGTGGGGTCATTGGCGAGGTGGTTGGCAGCTTGTGGTGTGAGATGGGCCTCGCCGGAGAGGTGGTCAGAGTAGAGAACGAAGGTGGCTTGCATATGCATCGAGGGCTATTTTTGGGTTTTGGGTATGGTGAATTAACATAAGGATTAAAAAGGACTTAATCTATCCCTAAACTAACGAATGAAAGGGGGGATTTGCCCACGCCGGTGGTATGTCGGGCGTAGGGAAGATGAAACCTTCAGTGGGAGAAGTGGCAACGACGAGGGGAGATAGGTGACAACCGCGGGTATTGCGACATGCGGAAGAAACTGAGAATGAAGAATCCACTCACTTTGGTCTATGAGAGTGGACGAGGAAGGTGGTTGAAGGAGGTTGCCAGAGCTCGTGGAGCATTCAGCCAGAGTGGAGGGAAGAAGGAGATTCTTCGGCCAAAAACATGCTAAGGAGGTAAGGCTTGCATCAGGGCATCTTTTATAGGCCATAGGAGGTCCTTCCAAGCTTGGAAACCAAGCTTTAAAGCTTGGAGCTTACGCACATGTGGGATACCCACATCTCACATGCATTCACATGAGAGATTGGGAAGGCAATAGGATTCATGGCCGATCTCAATTGGAAGGGAATTCCTCAAGGAATCTCTCTTTCAATTTTAGGTGAGATTCGTCAATCAATCAGGGATAACTCTCCAATCAAAGATCATCGAAGTAGGACTCCCTCCGCAAAAATGGTGGAGGGACCTGAGTGCAAAGAACGAAGACAAAGAAAGGGATCCATTTCCAATTATTTCGAAAGCTAAGGGCATAAATATGAGAGAAAAGAATCAAATCGGACTAGAATGCAAACTAGGTCAAGGTGATCTCTGATTGGGCCTAAATTTGGGTACAAGCCTAATTTTTACCCAAGGAATCTGATGGTGAAATAAGATTTAGGTTTTGACCAAGTTTGACTGAGTTATTTGCATAGAAACCTAAATTAGGGCAACTGTCTGTCTAAGACTCTATTTTAAGTCAAAATGGGTTTCAATTGTCAAATCACAAGTACCAAACCTTAGGGAATATTTTTCTATGATTTTTAGAAAGTTTAGGTGAATTTTATCTTGACCAAAACCTCAGTTAATTAAGCAGGTTTGTTTCTAGGGTTTTAGATGTCCAATATTCTCAAAATGCTTGAAAACCCATTTCATTCTACATGAACCCACTTATTCGACATTTATGACTATTTGACCTTTAATTAACCTCTGGGAAACCCCGTGATTATTTTGTATTTAGGATATTCTGTTAAAATTGCAGTTTTACCCATGTTTTCATGCATTTCTCTCAGAATGGATATGCAATGAATTATGGTCTTCTGGTAGTTATGTAGGAGCATTTAGCAATGGATTATGACTAATTAAAGCTAGATATGGCTGATGATGTTATCATCACTCTACTCTCTTTTTCTCTCTCTAACCCTAGTTTTAACTCACGACCATACTCGTCCTGCTCTGCCTTCCTTCGCTCTGGCCAAACTCTAGCGAGGTCACGAACCCTCTACATGCCACCATTTGCCAAGCCACAACTCCCATTAGCATCGCCACTCATCCCTGTGCAAAACCCCCATCCTTATTCGTTGTTCCACCCACCTCATTGCTCCATCGAACACCATCTCCTCCGTGCTTCATCTCCATCACCGTCCGCCCTCCACATGTCGCTAAACCTCACGCAAACATCGCCATCACATTCACCAACATCAGGCAATCCTCCTAAGGTATTCTAATGTGGTTGTGAGGTTGTTCTTTGTGTTTCAGGTGTTCGCCGTTCTCTACCACCACCGCCTTCATCTTCACCTTCGTTTGTAGTCCTCCGGCTGACAAACCATCTGCCTCCAGCATCAAGAGATGTGGTTTCACCTCACGACGCCAACCGCATCTCCAATTGGCTTCCCAGTAGTAGCAGCATCCACAATTGAAGGGCTTCACCTCTACTGCAGATGCGCGAAGAAGACATGAGCAAATAGTCCCACATCATTCACCACCAAACAACCATAGTAGTATAAGTGGATTTTGTGATATCCGCTTACCGCCCAAGCATTGAGGGGTCGGGTCCTTCTTCACTCATACCACTCACTCCTCGGCTACCTCTCACACCCAGTAGCCCTAGTCCCTATGCCTCGATTCAATTACCCTAATACCCGATTATAAACCCAATTCTAAGGGAGGAAGGAATTGTGAGAGAGCAGGGGAGGGTTTTGCTCTCTATGCATGTGCCTTGATGTGCATGCTGTGTGTTGAAAGGCTAACACTTAACTATGAGAAGAAAGATAGAAAAGGCTTTGAAGAAGAAGGAATGTGCTTCTGAAGAAGGAAAGAAAGAAGAAGAAGAGGAAGAAAAGGCTTAAAAGCCTTGTGCCTGTGCTTACTGATAATCACTTA
Organism: Thalassia testudinum; assembly: GCA_037157565.1. NCBI lineage: Eukaryota > Viridiplantae > Streptophyta > Magnoliopsida > Alismatales > Hydrocharitaceae > Thalassia > Thalassia testudinum. The sequence goes on along the minus strand of JAZHRO010000025.1, from coordinate 19,563,948 downwards.
AGCCGTCTGATTTACGAAACTATCGTCTAAGGCACTGTAGCATTCAAGCTACTGTTCATTTATTTGAGATAATTGAGATATGATATGCATATTTGATTAAGGTTAATAATTGGTGATTCAAATCACCACTATTTTGTCTTGACCTCTTTTTACCATTGTGAACTATTGAGATACTCATGTTTATCATTGAATATCAATTTGAGTAGGTTATTATTCATTGAATATCTATTTGAATGCACAATTGATTGTGCTCATTTATTCTGAATATAATTAATGTTGTGAAATTCACATTTGCTCCCCGTGTTCAACCTCGAACTCTATTGTAGATTCTGAGTTATAAATTTTATTTATTTTCGAGCAATTGAGGCTTTACTACGATGATTACATCTTTTAAAACTCCAATTTCATGCGTTAACTTGGAGTTGGAGCTTTTGGATCTGAGCTTGAGGGTCCATCTGATTAGGTTGTGGATTCAGGTTGGTTGGGTTTGCCGTCAAATCACGATTAGAGTCTAAGTTAGATGTAGAACTGGATTCACCAATAATCAGTCTCCTCCTTAGTTCTCTTTGTAGAGGTGGCACTAAGTGTGGATTTTGTGATCTAGTTCCATGCATACACTTGGAAGAATGGTATAGATGCAGAGATAACATGAGAGAGAAGTGTGTGCACAATATAAGCAATCAATTCCAGCCCTAGAAGGTTGCACCTATTGGACCTAGTCCAAATTTTGCTAACCCTAGCTAAATGACCTGACCTTTGAATTACCTGGCTGGCCAAAATGGTGGGACCCCCTAGGACACCTTGCATAGTAGGACACCACTAGAGGTTAACACAGTTACTGCACTGACCTTTCTTGTCACGAGTTGGTCCAAATAGACAAGGCCTTAAATACAATCAACTAGGTATTGCTCTAGTTTGGAAAATAAAATCCAACCTAGTTGGCACGTTTATCACGTTAATTAGGGCTTACGATTTAAATTGCACAGGATTATATGATGGGAGTGAGGGGGTGGTTACCCAATTAGATCTCTTGAATTATGTGTGCATGACAAACAAGGGTCCACAAACAGATTTAATTGGTGGAGTATCTTCTAATGCTCAAATAATTAATTCTCCAATTTTAGGGCCCAAATTTTAAGGACTTTTCAATTAAGTTTTGAGTGGAATAGATAGTGTTTTGCAATCACGGAGCCCTGATCTTTTTCCTTTAGATCGTGAACCCTAACATGGAACCTTAGCATGCAGCTTCTAAGTGACTCAATTTTATTTTAAGTGGTGTGGCCCAAACAATGCAACAAAGGCTTCGAAAATACCACTTGATCAAGCACAAACTAAAAGATTTTTTCAAAATTTTTAGGGGCTTAAAATCTTTTCTTTCAGATTTTGCAACTTAGAGTGCCAAAATAGTCTAAACTGACCCTAATGGGTATCTTCCATAATACTAATGATACATCCATCATAAAATTTTTCCATTTTTTTTCAATAAACTAGATTTGATCATAAATACAATGAAAAAAATTTCACCAAATTTGGAGTTGTATAAAATTCAGTAAAATTCGGTGAAGCAAAATCTCCAACAAAAAGTATTCAGGTTAATCCACCAACAGTAAATGAATTTTCTAGGATAGCACAAAGTGAATTGTCATGTGACATTTGGTGGGTTTGTTTCTGATGCTAACGTTAACATTATCCATATCTATCTTTATTTAGTCATATTCCATCATTAAATGCTCCTACATAATCGCCAAAAGATAGTAATTCATTTCACATCCTTTCTAAGAGAATAATAAGAAACCAGGGTTAAAACTGTAATTTTATCATCCTATCATGAATGCAGAACAATGATGGATATCTCAGGGGTTAATTAAAGGTCAAATGGTCATAAATGTCTAATAAGTGGGTTCATGCAGATAGAAAATGAGTTTTCACACATTTCAAGAATTAAATGACATTTGAAACCCTAAAAATAAACTCTCTTAATTAATTAAGGTTTTGGTCTAGATAAAATTCATCTAAACCCTCTAAAAATCATAAAAAAATATTTTCTAGGGTTTGGTATTTTTTATTCGACCATCTAAACTCATTTTGACCTAAAACAGTCTCACATAGATAGTTACCCTAATTTGGATTTCTATGCAATTTAACCAGTCAAACTTGGTCAAAACATAAATCTGACTTCACCATCAGATTTCTTGGGTCCAAATTAGGTTTTTACCAAAATTTGGACTCAATCGAAGATCACCTTAACCAAGTTTGCATTTTGGTCCTACTAACTCTTTCCTCTCACACATAGCCCCTAACTTTCAAATTCTTTACAAATATGCCCCTAACTTCATCATTTTCATCACCAATAGGTCCCCACTACCTTGAACTCCTAAAACTACTTCACCGAAGACCTTTGATTGGAGAAATCTCCTTGATTGATTGACAAAACTCTCCCAAAATAGAAAGGGGAATTCCTGAGGAAGTTGCCTTCCATTTGAGCCATGCACGTCTCTGAATCCTACTCCAAAGCTCGTGTGAGCCATTTGAAGGTTCAGGTCTCCTACTTGTTCGTAAGATCCAAGCTTCCAAGCTTGGTTTCCAAGCTTGGAAGGCCTCCTTGGGCCCTATAAAAAGACCTCCAATTTAAATCGTACATCCTTAGCTTGTTCTTGACCGGTATCTCACCTTCTTCCCTCCTCTCCGGCCGAGATCCTCCGCAAGCTCGGGAAAACCTCTCTGACCTCCTTCCTCGTCTGCCGTCATGATCAATAGCCAGTGGATTCTTCTTTGTCTCATTCATCCGCGTCTCGCAACATCGACGAGAGCCCCTCAGAATCCCTCTTCCTCACCGTCCACCTCAGTGGAGATTTCATCTTCCATGGTGCTAGCCTGCCAAAACCGATGTCGCTCCACCCCTTTCATAAATTAGATTAGGGTTAGTTTAAATCTTTTAGCATCTTAGGTTAGTTCCCCATCCAAAAATTCCAAAAACAACCCTCAACGCTTACGCAAGCCACCTTCCTTCGCTCCGGCCACATCTCCGGCGAGTCCTTCCCATCATTCCACTACATCACATGCCTCTCCAAAACTCCCTACACCTCTGCCTCAACCCCACGAACCAAGCCCCTATACCTATTAGCCCTTCCACCCACACAAAAGTGCCATCGAACAACCAATCAATTTCTGACCTCCTCTGCCTTTGCCAGCCATCACCGACCCCCTCATAGCACGCCATCGCTACCAATGCCTTTGCTGCATCTTCACGATCCTACTGAGCTTCTCTGACAAGGCCCCAAGGCCATACTTTGTGTTTCAGGTTGCCAGCCATTGCCACCATTACCGAAGTAGCTCCAAGCAAGCTCCGACTGTGTTCGTAAGTTCCCAGCTCCAGGTACGAGTCCCAGGTGATGCAGAATCGAAGCACAAACACCCTCGCTGGGTCAATTGGAGTGATTGACCATAGCTCCTATGCGAATTGGATGAAGACACCTCAAGCAAGCTCACAGCCATTTGCGAGGAGAAAAGTTGTGGGATTAGTCCCACATTGTAAGTGGGTGAAGCATTGAGGCCAAATAAGTTGAATTTGTGTTCTAGGCTTATTGCCTCAGAACATGTGGGTGAGGTCCTCCTTACCCTTCTTACCCGACCTGTATATCTGCCTTCACTCCTTCGCTGTGACCCACGCCCGCAGCCCTGAACTTGGGTACGTGCCCTGAATACCTGATCCGATTATCTGGTTTTAGTGAAAGAGAAGAGGAGGAAGAGAGAGAGAGAGAGTGGGGGAGGGTGGGTTTTGCTCCTCTATGCATTGGCTGAACACTTAGCCGTAAGGAAGAAAGACAGAGGAAAGACTAAGAAAGAAGAAGTAGAGAAAGCCAAGAAAAGAAAGAAGAAGAACAAAAGAAGGGCTCGTATAGAGAAGAGATGAAGATGAACAATGCCCTTACACTGTAGCATCTAGACACTATTCCATTATTTGAATTACTATTCAATAATTTAAGTACTATGGTTAAGATGCATGCTTAAATGTGGATCTAAAAAGTGATTTAAATCACCACTTTGTGGGATATTTCCATTCTTTTTGTCATGACAAACTCTTCATATACTCATATTATATATTGATGATCAATTTTGAGTAATTAGTGTTCATTGCAAATCATTATTGACTTAATTATTATGCTCATTTATATTTTGATTGAGATTAGTGCATAAATGCAACTCTTGCTCCCTGTGTTCGTCCTCAGACTTAAATTCGAATAATAAATTGTATTTGTTGACAAGCGATGTTGGTATGTACTACAATGTATCAATCTTAAACACTGATTTCACGCGTTAAACAATTTCTAATTTCAAGGGGATCACGCAGTAAAAATTTGGGAATTTTGGATGCACCAATAGGTCAGAATTAAATTTGTAATTCAAAAAGAAAAACTAATCCAAACTTGGTTATGATGAGATAAGATCTCTAAAGCACAAGTAGAGTAGGATAAGAGATCTTTTTTTTGAAATAAAAATAAATACAATTACTCCTAAGAGTCATGAATCAACCAAGTCTAAGGCATAGATGACCTACATGGAGATCTTTACCCGCACTTTTTCTTCTCGTTGCTTTGTGATTCGTTCTTGTGTGATTGAGCGATCCTACACACAAAATGGCAAAAAGAGAAGAACAAGTTAGATCTCACAAATGCAAATCTAGATGAGGCTATTGTAAGTGAAATAATCGCATTTCCTCCCTGGCAATGGTGCCAAAAAGTGTTCTGTTCGCAGATGTGATTGTGAGAATTCACTTTTCATCGTAGTAAATGCACACAGAAACTCTTGAATTTGTAAGTGAAATTGAAGTTGTACGATTTTTCGAATAGAAATATGGAAGTTCGAGACATTCGCAGGTAGGCAAATAGATCAAAATGGCTTTCTTAATTAGAACTAGAATCAAATATCAAATAAGATGATTATTAGAACAATACTAAATCTAATGGCATGCAACTACTAGCACTATAATACACTGTTACTACAAAGCATATAACTTGAAGACAAGTTGAAAATAATACTAGAACTTTTATTTAATAAGATAATAGTTTAACACCAATAGGAGTACTACAACTACATGAATGCTTGGAAAATTACAACTAGAACTAGATTACTACAGCTGGAAGTAGACTAGAGAAATGCAAAAATTATGGGCTTCGAAGGGAAAGTCTAGGGCATCGACGTAGATGCGGATGAAAAGGCACACCCGCCAGAACCACCAAAGTTGGTGTGGACTAGCAATAGTTAGTAGAGACTATATGGAGGTAGGAAATTCTAAGTAGGAGATGATCCTAAAGGGGGTGTGCCTAGGTGTTTATATAGAAAGTAGAAAGTCTTCCTATTGGTTGGTTTAGGTTGTCTAGGATCACTAAGGTGCAGAGTTAAGATTAAAAGTTTAAGGATCAATGGGTAGGATTGAAGGATAGGTGAAAAGATTTAAATAACTAAGTGGGAGGGTTTGTTGTGTAATTGAATGGCCTTCTGTTGGAAAAAAAATATAAGGGAAGGCTTTGGTTAAGGGGGGATGCCGTTGAGCTTTTAGGAAATATCATAGGGTTAAATGGTGGGATTGGGTGGGGATTTTGTTGGGTATTATGGGATAGTTTGTGGATTTATTGGATGGCTTTTGCATGGGGATAAGTTTTTGGCAGGGTGTTGTTACATGGGTGAAACGTTGTCGGCAACCGGGTTTTATTGTTATAGCGTTGTAGTATAGCCAGTTATTACCAACATTTCAAATATATAAATTTTTTTACTCGGAAAATAAAAGAGTTCCCAAGGTCGAACTCAGGGAGCAAGTTGTATTCTAGAGATATACATGTTTCTTTTACAAAAAATAAGGAAAGAGAGAGAAAGAATTTGTTGTTTTTTTCTTCTTTTCTCTTTGCTTCTCCTCATCTCAGATCTTCTGTTATCGTCTTCTTTATCTGCAGTGGTGATGTTCTTCTTCTGCAGTGGTGATGTTCTTCTTCTTTTTCCTTTCTTTCTTCTTTTCCTTTCTTCAGATCTTCTTCTCGTGCTCTTCTTCTTTCAGTTCTTCCCTTGTTCTTTTGTGTTCTCTTCTGCCTCGCCTTCTTCTGTTGTTCTTCAGATCTCCTTCTTTCTTCTTTTCTTTTTCCTGTCAGGACGTCGTCTGATTTTCCAATCAGACGACTTAAACTGCTTGTTGCTACAGTGTCTCCCTCAGCTTCCTTCTTCTTCCGCGGTCCTTCTTCTTCACCTGTGCCTGCACACTTCAGAGTTTATGTCAGAGGACAAAACCTACTCTACCCTCCCCCCCTCGCGTCTCTCTCTCTCAGAAACCGCTCATGGGATAGCTCTCCCAGAGCTGCCGGGTAGTCGGGTACGGGTCGCGCCCGGGTCCAGGCCCACCGGCGTGCGTGGTGGGCGAGGAGTACAGGTCAGTCTAAGTCGGGTCGGGTCAGGTCCGCGGGGCGTGAGCGCGGACGAGATCGGGTAACTGGGCGGGTGAAGGGGACCTCACCCCGTGTGCTGAGGCAGTAAGGCTTATTCACAAAATCAATTTAAACGGTGAAAGAGTTGTGAGGCTTACCGATGTGGGACTAAACGGAGGCCTCTCTTCGCGTGCGCCTGCTGGAAGACCGCGGCTTTGCTTCTGCAGCTGCAGCTTCGATTTGCGTCGGTTGCTGGCTGGCTGCCTTCGCAGGAATCCCCGTAATCCGCAGCAGCTGGAGACCTGGAGTCCTCAAGCCTGGAGCGCGGGAGAAGCTGCTTCAATGTGGCGTTAATGGCGGTCGAGCCTCAGAACCTGTTGGACACGAATATGGCCTCTCTGATGGGTCGGCCTGGATAGGTTGTTAATATGATGTTTTTATCGTTGAAATATGTATAGTGGTTAACCTAATTCAGACCTAACCATCTCTTTACAAAATTTTTAACCTGGCCTAATTGATTTTATCTTGTCACTTTTAGGCCCAGGGTCGAACTCAGGGAAGTGGGGTTAAAGTCGAGTTTCTATGTTTTCCTTAAAACGCGTCTCTTCCGTTCGTTTATTGTGTTTTTGGTGTTTTTTCTTATTTAGGTTTTTTATGGTAATCCTTGTTCTTGAGGCACACCCTCAAAATTGTGTCCTTGGCTTTTAGCCAAACAGAGTCCCAAAACAAGTCTTGCTACTCGCTAGACGGGGTACCTGCAAATCAAAGATTATCTTTTCACTTTTATACCTCTTTTTATCTTTTTACTAAGAAGGAAGCTAACAGATAGAAAGTAAATATAGTAGCTATAGATATATATTTATATGTAGTATATATATAAAGGGGTGGGGGTGGAGGTGACGATGGAGTGTAGCACTATGTCGAGTCAGTTGATGTCTAGAGAGACGCAACCAACACGACTATGTGCCGCGTGGAGTGTGGATGGAGGATGGATGATGTATGGGACCACGCTTTTTTTTGTACGCGTGTATCAGGGAATATCAGCAACTGGTGCAGATATCCCCGTGATACAGCGTATAGTAAATAACGTGAAAATATATGTACATATGTATGTATATAAGTAAATATATCTATATGTATATAAATGTATAAGTATATATGTATAGATATATATAGATATATATGTATTATATATATATATATATATATAGGTGTATATGTATATATATATATGTATATATGTATATAGCTATGTATATATGTATATAAGTATATATATATAATACTACATAGATGTATATATATATATATGTATATAAGTATATATGTATCTAGATATATATATATATATGTGTGTATATATATAAGTATATAGATATGTATATATATATATATGTATATAAGTATATATGTATATATATATAAGTATATGTATAAGTATATAGATATATATAAGTAGATATATATATATATATATTATATATATATGTATATATATTATATATATATGTATGTATACATAACTATAGATATTACTATGTATATAAGTGTATATATATATATATATATATGTATGTATGTATTATATATAGATGTATATAAGTATATATATGTTACTATATATAACTATACGTATAGTGTAAGTGTGTGTGTGGGTGTGTGTGTGTGTCGGTGAAGATGTGTGTGTTGGTGTAGTGTGTGTCTGTGAGTGAGTGCAAAAGAGAGAGAATACGTGAGAGAGAGAGAGCGGGAGAGAGAGATCAGCAGAGAGAGAGAGAGCGGGCTGGAGAGATCGAGAGTGCGAACAATGGCAGCGAGTTAAGTCGTCTGCTCGCGGCGGCGGACGTCTGACGCCGCGTCGTCTGAAGGCGGAGGCGGACGTCTGAAGACGGCGGGTGCGGGCGCGCCTTCGCGCAGGGTTCTGCAGGCCTGCGCGAAGTCGACGAGCGGGCGATGGCGTGGAGGAGCGAGCGTGGAGGAGGTCTGCAGGTGGTCGCGGAGGGTCACGGAGGGGGGCAGGGGTCGGCGTGAGGCCGTAGCCGGCCGCTGCAGTGCGCGCAGCGGCGGGCTACGGGTGCAACTGCGAGGCGGACAGAACGGAGACGGAGGCAGGGAACGCCCTGCAGACGCGCGCGGAGGCGGTGAGCGACTGCGGGGACGGTCGCGGAGGGGCGGGAGGACTTGCTGCTGCTGCTGCTGGGCTGCTGCTGCCGTGGCTTCAAGCTTCGAAGCTTGGAGCGGCGGCAATGGCGTTAAAGAGAAAAAACAAAGCGAGGGAATGCACCACGCCCACCGGCTCGTCGAAGAGCTGGGCGGTGGTGCTCCCACTGTGGTGGTGTGCACCACAGTGGGTTCTCCTGCTCGCCGGCTGCCTCCTCGATGGAGGGCCGACGTATGGGAGGGGAAAGCGGTGGAGAAGATGGCTGCGGGTTTTTTCTGCAGCTGCAGCCGCTACGTCGCGAGGATGAAGCTGCAGCTACTTATAGAGGAGGGGAGAGGGGCGTGTTGGCTGCAGCAGGGAGAGGGCGTGCGAGTTGCAGCTATAGGGAGCGGCGTTGGCAGGGAGACGTGACGGGAAGAGGTGCTGCGTGGCTGCTGCATGCAGCTGCGGGAAGAGTGCAGCCGAGGGAAGGATGCAGCCGCGGGAAGGAGAGAAAAGAAGAAATCAAGAGGAAAAATAAAAAGAGGGTGATTTTGTAAGGAGGCACTTGAAGAAAAATGTAACTATGTAGGCGATTGTTTCACTCCTCTTCCTCTCTTGATTAAATGCATGCATGCAAGTGTTTTTACAAATGCGATTACAGGATCCTATTATGCAATGTTAATGCTAGAAAATAGCACAAAAAGGCGTTATTACAGGCGTGTTTTGAGGTGCAAACATATACCCCCATGCCTATCTTTTGCTAGTCCCTAGCAAAATAGTATTTAGAAATGATCTTAAGCTGAAGATTTTCTTCTGAGGTGATACAGGTGTGTTTATTATGGAATATTGTGAGAACCAATTGTAAAGAAGACTACCAGTACTTTAAGTCTCACATGACATAGATCATCTCTCAACTAACCAGGACTCTTGATATTTAAACCTTAAGTACGATTTCCAGGACCCAGGAGGTTTTTGCCGTACTCGAGAGCTCAGGAGGTTATGGTTGTGCATAGTGAAGGATCAAGACTGACCAGATGAACCTTAAGACTCACTCCCAGGGTTTCACGAATTTTTAAGTACAAGTTGGTCCCAGTTTCAGCTCGTGTTTTTGGATTGACCCTTAAGATGATTACGGAAAACTCAACTCCCATTTTCTGATATTTTTTTTTGTGGCTCACCGAAAAACAAAGTATGCAGACATTTATGAGATATACTGACTCTTTTAAAACATCTCTCTTTTTTTTTTCTTTTTTTTTTCTTTTTTTCTTTTTTTCTTTTTTTTTTTGAAACACGTGTCAGTATATCTCTTACAACACATTTTGAAGGAGCACACTTATTTTTCTTTTTGGTGGGAGAGTTTCTTTTTGGTGGAAAAAGTCATTCCTAAACACAAGACTAAATGCTGGGATAAAAAGTCTACCTGCACGCACAGGTAAGGACTCCACCTTCCCTAATGAACACTAGGGTTGGATCTTATGTTAACCTGGTCTTTCTTGATATGTGTAGTGTGAACCAAATTTACTTACGCTCTCAAGAAAAAGCAAACCAACGGATCCTGTACTGGTGTCTCAGGTACAAGAATACGTCCTTAGTTAAGAGAGACTTTGATCTATTTCGTCAATACTTTAAGTGAATTAAGCCGAGCCTGAGTGAATCAAGCTTCTGTGGCCTGGAAATTCTTCAAAACAGAGGTTGAATATCCATAAACACTTATCGAATTTTTTGTTTCAGCTTTCAAATCATTACTAAACACCATTTATTATTAATATATATATATATATTTTTTTTTTTTTTTTTTTTTTTTTTTGCATATTTATAAATAGGTGGGAACTGTATAATACCATAACATACCCGGATCCTATGGATGCCTATCCACCCCCCCATGCCAAACAATGCTATGTCCTCATATGCATGCAGGGAAAGGCAGAGGAAGGATGGAAGATCGGGTAACAAGAGCTGAGGTTCAGGGTATAGATCAGGGTGGAAGGGTGGGTGGATGGTGGGTGGTGAAGAGAAAAGTGAAGTGATTGCGATAGAGGTGTGAAAAGTGATGGTGGATGGTGAGTGCTGTTAGGGTGCCTCCCAACAAGCGCTGAATTTAATGTCCCCAGCTGGACTCAGAATGAGGCAAAGAATTAGTTACCCTCCAGCAGGGCAACGGTTTCTCCAACGGGGGCAGGTTCATGAGTCAGATAGGGTTTCAAACGCTGCCCGTTGACCGTAAATTTACGCCCAGATTTGGGATCTTCAATTTCGACGGCCCCATTGGGGAATGGTCTTGAGACCAGAAAAGGACCAGTCCATTTGGACTTTAATTTCCCAGGAAAGAATTTGAGTCGGGCATTATAGAGCCAAACTTGCTGAGATGGCTCAAATTCCTTCCGCCGAACATGGCTGTCGTGAAAAGCCTTAGTGCGTTGTTTAAAGGTTAGAGCAGAATCATAGGCTTCACGACGGAGCTCTTCCAGCTCTTGGAGTTGGAGTTTCCTTTCTCGTTCACACAAGTCTGGGTCAAGGTTACATTGGTGAACCGCCCAATAAGCACGGTGCTCCAACTCTACAGGCAAATGACAAGGCTTCCCGTAAACGATTCTATATGGAGACATACCAAGGGGAGCCTTGAAGGCGGTCCGATACGCCCAAAGTGCGTCAGTCAACTTGTCGGACCAATCCTTACGGTCAGGCCGAACCGTTTTCTGGAGAATCTGCTTGATTTGCCGGTTCGACACTTCCGCCTGGCCGTTCGTCTGAGGATGATACGGGGATGCGATACGATGGTGGACTCCGTACCTCCTCAGAAGTGCCCGAAAAGAAGCATGGGTAAAGTGGCTTCCTCCATCCGAGATAATGGCCCGAGGGATCCCAAAACGCGCAAAGATATGGTCTTTGACGAATTAGGTGGAGATAACATGGTCAGCACGGCGCGCGGGAATAGCCTCGATCCATTTTGAAACATAGTCGATGGCCACGAGGATGAATTCGAAGCCGTTGGATGGAGGAAAGGGACCCATGAAGTCAATTCCCCAGATGTCGAAGATTTCCGCAGCTAGGATGTGTTGCAAGGGCATCATGTCACGACGTGCCATTGACCCTAATGACTGGCACCTAGTGCAATGTTTGGCATAAGTGTGCGCGTCCTGGTGAAGGGAGGGCCAAAAGAAACCGCACTGCAACACCTTGGCTGCAGTTTTCCTCCCAGAGAAATGGCCTCCACAGGCCTGATCGTGGCAGAAGGATAGCACACTGGGGAACTCACAGTCAGGAATACAGCGACGGATGATTTGATCAGCACCTATCCGAAAAAGAAGTGGATTATCCCAGAAATAATACTTTGCTTCTGCCATGAGACGCTCGCGCTGGTTTTTAGGCCAGCCACGTGGAAGAGATCCAGAAGCAAGGTAATTGGCAATGTCGGCATACCACGGTCCACTTGCCACATTTATTGCCAATAGGTGCTCATCAGGAAAAACTTCATTAATTGGCAGAGTAAGTCCAATATGGTCAGGGTCCAGTCTGGAAAGTTGATCAGCCACAACATTCTGGGCTCTGACCTTATCACGAATCTCAATGTCAAATTCCTGGAGCAGAAGGATCCAACGAATCAGTCTAGGCTTGGCATCCTTCTTGTGCATGAGATGGCGAATGGCCGCGTGATCAGTGAAAACAATAACGTGAGAGCCCAGAAGGTAAGAACGGAATTTTTCCAGCCCAAAGACGACTGCCAGTAGTTCCTTTTCAGTGGTAGTATAATTACGCTGGGCCTCGTCCAACGTCTTAATGGCGTAGTATACCACGAAGGGGTGTCTATCGCGTCTTTGTCCCAGGATGGCTCCGACTGCAAGGTCTGAAGCGTCACACATAAGTTCAAAGTTGAGGGACCAATCAGGCGGCTGGAGAACAGGGGCCTTGGTGACAGCATTACGCAGCTGCGTGAATGCTTGTATACAGTCAGGGCCCATGTCGAAGGGCACGTCGGTTGATAGGAGATGAGTTAAGGGTCGAGAAATTTTGGAGAAGTCTTTGATGAATCTCCTATAGAAACCGACGTGTCCCAAGAAGGAGCGGATTTGTTTGACAGAACCAGGCACAGGTAAATCAGCAATGATATCGAGCTTAGCTCTGTCAACCTCGATACCCCTATCGGAGATGATATGTCCAAGAACAATTCCCTCGTGCACCATAAAATGACTTTTTTCCCAGGAAAGCACGAGGTTTACATCAATACATCTCCTAAGGATGCGAGTCAGGTTGGCAAGACATTCGTCGAAAGATGGTCCAAAGACTGAAAAGTCATCCATGAAGACCTCGAGAAAGTCACCCACCATGTCATGAAATATCGCCAGCATGCATCTCTGGAAAGTTGCTGGTGCGTTACAAAGTCCGAACGGCATCCTTCTAAAGGTGAAGGTGCCGAAAGGGCAGGTAAAAGTGGTTTTCTCTTGGTCTCGGGGGTCTATTGCCACCTGGTTATATCCTGAGAATCCATCCAGGAAGCAGAAAAATTTATTTCCCGCTAACCGCTCTAGGATTTGGTCAATAAATGGTAGCGGGAAGTGATCTTTCTTGGTTGCAGCATTGAGTTTCCTATAATCTACACACACTCTCCAAGATGTAGGAGTGCGTGTAGGGATGGATTCGCCCCTGTCATTGACACGGATGGTGAGTCCTGCCTTTTTGGGCACAACGTGAATCGGACTCACCCAGGGGCTATCGCTGATCGGGTAGATTATACCTGCATCCAGCCACTTAATGATTTCATTCTTAACGACCTCCCGCATGTTAGGGTTGAGACGTCGCTGCATCTCGCGAGAAGGTCGAGCCTCCTCCTCCGTATATATACGATGAGTGCAGTAGGAGGGACTAATACCAGATAAGTCTGATAAGGACCATCCAATAGCTGCCTTGTGCTCTAGGTGGACCTTAGTTAGTTTGCACTCCTGCTCCATGGTTAATTTTGAACTGATGATTACAGGGAGCGTTTCATTTGGTCCCAGGAAAACATACTTGAGTGTATTAGGCAGCACTTTTAGCTCGGGAGTGGATGGGGAAGGATCTGGCATTTCTTGGGACGAGAGTGTCCCAGACGGGTAGGAGAACAAGTTAGGAGGAAGAAACTGGCCTTCAGATTGGCCAAGAAGAGGGGCTTCTTGGATAGATGGATCCAAAAATGAATAGCCCCAGTGAGAAGTATATGGGCTCAAGGTCCCAGTGTGGATTTGTAAATCCGCCTGATTTGGCGGGGAAGAAAGGGCAATTCGGTCTTCATGAGTATGGACCGACAGTGAGTAGCCCGGATATGACTCAGACCACGAGGTATGGGAAGCAGAGAAAACCTCGTCAGAAGTCTGGCCAGGAGAAGGTACTAGACAAGGGAGGGATTGGGGAACGTCACAGTATGTGTTGGTCAGGCAGTTATCAGTGTTTATAGGTAATCCGCAGCAGTCCGAATAGGTCCCAATTAGTCCGATACACGCGCTGACGGCCATGTCCTCGTCAGACGTGTCATCCTCAATGCAATCGCAATCGAAGTTCTTGGCTGCCTTGAATATGTTAAGCTTGAGCTTCTCAGATCCAACGGCAATCTCAATACAGCCCGACTCGCAGTCGATGTGGGCGCGGGCTGTGGCCAAGAAAGGTCGACCGAGGATGATCGGACAATCAGAAAGTGAACTAGGAACTTCCATATCTAAAACAAGAAAGTCAACAGGAAAACAGAGACTGTTGACCCTAACCACCACGTCTTCCACCACACCCTTCGGGATTTTGACAGAACGATCTGCCAACTGTAACGTGACAGGGGTGGGTTTCAGATTTCCCAAGGAAAATTTTTTGAGCATGATGGTCGGTATGAGATTGATGGAAGATCCTAGATCAAGCAAGGCACGGTTAAAACTGCAGCCTTGGATGCTACAGGAAATCAGTGGTGTGCCCGGATCTTTCTGCTTCGGTGGTAAGTTTGACAGTATAGCACAACTCGCATGAGGCGAGAGAACCACCGGATTCTTAGTCCTCTTTGACTATCGTCTGGGTGTTGTGTAGTCTTTGAAAAATCAAGCGACAGTAGGTATGTGGTCGATTGCCTCGAGCAGGGGTACCTTGATTTCTACATCCCTGAACAAATTACGTAGGTTGTCAAAGGCCTGCGTATTTTTCTTTTTGCCTTTTGGCTCCCTTAGTAGAGCCTCAGGGAATGGGACTGATTCTGGCACAAGTTTTGGTGCATCATCCTCTCGCGAATGCGGTATGCATCCCGAATGGGAGGGTGATGAAGAAGATGGGCCAGGATCAGGTCGAGGTGGATCGACGGTCTGCTTACCGCTCCTCGTAGTGATAGCATTGGACGATGCGGGTCCAGTGGGATCATACGGTGGAGGAGGGTTTGCAATGGGGATATAAGAGTGTGGTGCTGCAGCAGGATTAGCCTGAAATCCCGGTGGAATGCTCGGAGCTTGCAGAACTTGATTAACCTGTCCCTGAGAAGGTCGTACCTGTGGTTGAGAACCACGGGGCACGAAATTTCGCGGGTTTGGAACAGGTTGGGCGGGAAGAGTGCCCTGAGATCGAGTCGCCATGCGTAGTTGACTGATCTCGGCATTCTGCTGCGCCAATTGGTGCTGAAGAGAGGTCATGTTCTCTTCATGGCGCTTTGACATTTCCGTCATCATTCGCATCAATTTGTCAAGAGGGCTTGATGCGTGTTCAGTTTGTGGTACGCAAGGGCCTGATGGCGGATTTGCCATAGGATTAAACTGGACCCTTGGGATGACGGGTGCGGTCGGTCGCATTGGTCCACCCGCGGGGTTTTGGCGCTGCGGGTTGTTGGACCATGCAAAGTTCGGATGATTACGCCACCCCGGGTTATAAGTGGTAGAGAACGGGTTGTTCCCCAGGGCGCAAGCATCTTCTATGCCAGTAGACGCGTCCGCATGTAGATATGCGTCCGAGCCCACGGAGGCTTGGTCCTCCGTGTCGAAATACTGGCTCGCAGAAGCCAGTTCCACATGACTTACCGAGTCGCTTGGCGCGACACTCGGTAAGGAAGGTCTAACGTGGTTTCTCGGGATAAGCCTGGTATTAGAAGAACTTGGATTGTGACGAAGTGGTGAAGAGGTGGTGTTTGCCATAGATCGGGCGGGGTTGGCCAGAAGCTCGTCCAGCTTCTTGTGCACGATGGAGACTTCATCCAGTTTTTGTGCAATAAGGCTTAGATCAGTGGATGAATGGGAGGGTCCCATGTCAACTTCGTGGACATTTCGGGGCTGGCTGGTACGATTAAAGGCGACAATGGAAGCATTGTTCATCGAGTTTTCACTCATATTTTCAAACAGCTCGAATGCTCCATTCTCGTCTTTATTCATAAAGTTCCCTCCGCAGGAAGCATCTGCAATCTGCTTCAAAGTCTCATTTAGCCCATAGTAGAAAATCTGGGCTATATGCCACTTAGGCAGACCGTGGTGCGGACACTTCCTGAGGAGGTCGTTATACCTCTCCCATGCCTCATGAAATTGTTCGCCGTTTTGTTGCGTAAATGAAGTGATAGCACGGCGAAGCGCATTGGTCCGCCCAATTGGGAAGAACTTCTTGAGAAACGCTGTTCGCATCTCTTCCCAAGAGTGGATGGTTCTCCCAAGGGTGCGTAACCATTGCGACGCTTTATCCCGTAATGAAAACGGGAACATCTTCATGAGGACTATAGATAACCCGACATTTCTTGGTTTAACGGTTTCAGCAAGTCGGGTTAGGTCTTCCAAGTGGAGAAATGGGTCTTCACTTGCAAGACCATGAAAGTGAAAATTGATTAGGCCAATTATATTTGGTTTTAATTCAAAGTCGTCCCCGCCCATGGGGACCCGAATTTGTCCTATGGTCTCTGTAGCAGCGGGATTCTGATAAGAGCTAAGAGACCTAGGCTCCTCCCGTTCGGGAGGGTTCTGCATTTCCTCCAATGTTTCCCGAATGGCTTCGATTTGCTCATTATACATTTCCATTTGGGCTTGGAGGCGGGTTATGGGATCTAAGGCTCCACCACCTGGTGGGTTCTGAGGGCGGTTTCCTCCCTCGGGATTTGGGGGTGGGCGTGCAGCCATGTTTGTGGAGGAGGAGGACGATTCGACTTGTTTTCTAGATTTATCAGTCAATTCAAATAGTTCAGGGTTTTGTGACCTCCTCCCAAACATGCACTACCGCAGGAAGAATTGGGGAGATGAGAAGGGAATAGGGATGAGAGAAATGACGCCGCAAAGGTACACTTGATTACAAATCAATACAGTCAAGTTCCTAACCTCTACAGTGTGCCCTTAGACCTAAAGATCTAAGTTACCTACTATCACGAATTACGGAACCGAATGCGAGCACCGCGGAACCACCCGGCCAGATTGAAAGGCCGTTTGCCCCAGTCTTAGACACCCGATAGCACGCGGGAACTCTCACCAGCACGTAGTCGCTACACACAGGTAGTTAGACCTCCAATCCTCAGTAAGGGTCAAGTTACTACCAGTTTTAATTAGAGGCTTAGGGTCAAGTGCTTTTGGAATGTGAAGGGCGTTGTTTACGGGTAATGCCCAGGTGATTGATTTTAAGAGTGTGTAAGAACAAGCATGCAACGGGGTAATCTCCCCGAATTGAAGTTTTTATTGGCGAATGGTTTTTAGAGTTCAGCCTTAAGTAGTATGAATTTTAGGGTTTTGCTGAATTACCAATTCAACCAATCTCCGGGTTTTTGCAAAAATACAGGTTTTCCTTCTAAAACCCAAGAAACCCTTCTTCAGTTATCAGTTAGTTAATGCATGCTAAAATGCAATGGGCTACCCTAAATGGAGATTTCTAAGTGTGGATGCACGAATCAGTTTTATATCAATGTGACAGGGAGCCAAAGCACTTCAATTCAAGTGCTCCCAATCACCAGAAATGATTTCCACACACAAGGCTTCAACCAAAAGATAAAGAAAATAAAATTGTTGGGGTTGAAGTATTCAGGATCGAATCACAGGCAAGTTTGAAAAGTCGTGGTGGGGTTGGAATCAACTCAATTCCAAGTCTCCCCACCAAAAATGTGATCCTGAATTAAAGATAAGTGAGGCAAAAGAGGGATACAAGCAATCTTTTTCTTTGCCTCAAAGAATACTTCCCACGGCGAAAAATCTAAGAATCAAGATTCTCGGATTTTCGCTATGCGAAGTAAGGCGGGAAATCCCGGGGCAGTGGGAGTGAAGACAACCAATCAATCAAGTTAATTTTAATCCACTTGCCCTCAAGAAATCCCAAGAAGTTTTTCTAGTTTTTAGTTTTTAAATTTTTTTTTTTTTTTTTTTATTATGGTGGCAAGTTAACCCTAATTTGATGAGAAAAGAAAACCTACTTGTTCGGCAATGTGTGCGAAGCTCCAATGCGATGTCGGCGTCTTCACGCTCTCATTCCTGCCTTGGATCTGCTCTCGTTCCCGACTTCGTCTGCTTTCCTTCTCCTTCCACCAAGTTCACCTGCACACCAAAAAACAACAATACCCGTGAAGAGAGAAGAGACAAATTTAAAGGAATTGGATAGAAACTTACTCGAAAGCGCACCTCCCCGGCAACGGCGCCAGAAAAGTCATGATGGGTCGGCCTGGATAGGTTGTTAATATGATGTTTTTATCGTTGAAATATGTATAGTGGTTAACCTAATTCAGACCTAACCATCTCTTTACAAAATTTTTAACCTGGCCTAATTGATTTTATCTTGTCACTTTTAGGCCCAGGGTCGAACTCAGGGAAGTGGGGTTAAAGTCGAGTTTCTACGTTTTCCTTAAAACGCGTCTCTTCCGTTCGTTTATTGTGTTTTTGGTGTTTTTTCTTATTTAGGTTTTTTATGGTAATCCTTGTTCTTGAGGCACACCCTCAAAATTGTGTCCTTGGCTTTTAGCCAAACAGAGTCCCAAAACAAGTCTTGCTACTCGCTAGACGGGGTACCTACAAATCAAAGATTATCTTTTCACTTTTATACCTTTTTTTATCTTTTTACTAAGAAGGAAGCTAACAGATAGAAAGTAAATATAGTAGCTATAGATATATATTTATATGTAGTATATATATAAAGGGGTGGGGGTGGAGGTGACGATGGAGTGTAGCACTATGTCGAGTCAGTTGACGTCTAGAGAGACGCAACCAACACGACTATGTGCCGCGTGGAGTGTGGAAAGAGGATGGATGATGTATGGGACCACGCTTTTTTTTGTACGCGTGTATCAGGGAATATCAGCAACTGGTGCAGATATCCCCGTGATACAGCGTATAGTAAATAACGTGAAAATATATGTACATATGTATGTATATAAGTAAATATATCTATATGTATATAAATGTATAAGTATATATGTATAGATATATATAGATATATATGTATTATATATATATATATATAGGTGTATATGTATATATATATATGTATGTATATATGTATATAGCTATGTATATATGTATATAAGTATATATATATAATACTATATAGATGTATATATATATATATGTATATAAGTATATATGTATCTAGATATATATATATATGTGTGTGTATATATATAAGTATATAGATATGTATATATATATATATGTATATAAGTATATATGTATATATATATAAGTATATGTATAAGTATATAGATATATATAAGTAGATATATATATATATATATATATATTATATATATGTATATATATTATATATATATGTATGTATACATAGCTATAGATATTACTATGTATATAAGTGTATATATATATATATATATATATATGTATGTATATATTATATATAGATGTATATAAGTATATATATGTTACTATATATAACTATACGTATAGTGTAAGTGTGTGTGTGGGTGTGTGTGTGTGTCGGTGAAGATGTGTGTGTGTTGGTGTAGTGTGTGTCTGTGAGTGAGTGCAAAAGAGAGAGAATACGTGAGAGAGAGAGAGCGGGAGAGAGAGATCAGCAGAGAGAGAGAGAGCGGGCTGGAGAGATCGAGAGCGCGGACAATGGCAGCGAGTTAAGTCGTCTGCTCGCGGCGGCGGACGTCTGACGCCGCGTCGTCTGAAGGCGGAGGCGGACGTCTGAAGACGGCGGGTGCGGGCGCGCCTTCGCGCAGGGTTCTGCAGGCCTGCGCGAAGTCGACGAGCGGGCGATGGCGCGGAGGAGCGAGCGTGGAGGAGGTCTGCAGGTGGTCGCGGAGGGTCGCGGAGGGGGGCAGGGGTCGGCGTGAGGCCGTAGCCGGCCGCTGCAGTGCGCGCGGCGGCGAGCTACGGGTGCAACTGCGAGGCGGACAGAACGGAGACGGAGGCGGGGAACGCCCTGCAGACACGCGCGGAGGCGGTGAGCGACTGCGGGGACGGTCGCGGAGGGGCGGGAGGACTTGCTGCTGCTGCTGCTGCCTTGGCTTCAAGCTTCGAAGCTTGGAGCGGCGGCAATGGCGTTAAAGAGAAAAAACGAAGCGAGGGAATGCACCACGCCCACCGGCTCATCGAAGAGCTGGGCGGTGGTGCTCCCACTATGGTGGTGTGCACCACAGTGGGTTCTCCTGCTCGCCGGGTGCCTCCTCGATGGAGGGCCGACGTATGGGAGGGGAAAGCGGTGGAGAAGATGGCTGCGGGTTTTTTCAGCAGCTGCAGCCGCTACGTCGCGAGGATGAAGCTGCAACTACTTATAGAGGAGGGGAGAGGGGCGTGTTGGCTGCAGCAGGGAGAGGGCGTGCGAGTTGCAGCTATAGGGAGCGGCGTTGGCAGGGAGACGTGACGAGAAGAGGTGCTGCGTGGCTGCTGCATGCAGCTGCGAGAAGAGTGCAGCCGCGGGAAGGACGCAGCTGCGGGAAGGAGAGAAAAGAAGAAATCAAGAGGAAAAATAAAAAGAGGGTGATTTTGAAAGGAGGCACTTGAAAAAAAATGTAACTATGTAGGCGATTGTTTCACTCCTCTTCCTCTCTTGATTAAATGCATGCATGCAAGTGTTTTTACAAATGCGATTACAGGATCCTATTATGCAATGTTAATGCTAGAAAATAGCACAAGAAGGCGTTATTACAGGCGTGTTTTGAGGTGCAAACACTCTCGGCCTGATCAAACTACTGGGGAACCTTCGCCGTGGCACGGCGAAGGTGTGGAGCTGTGCGGCAAGCTGCAAGATGGTGTCTGGCGGTGGCCCTAGGTTGGACTGCAACCGGAGAAATGGGTTTGTTTGGGGGAGCGTTATGGAGGTGTGGAGTGGCAGTGGAGGGGTGGGGGGTGCTCAGTGTGATGAGGCGGAGGTTCGGTGAGGGTCGGCGAGGCGTGTGAGGCTGTGGAGCGATGGGGGCATCTCGCCGGAGTGTGGCCGGAGACGAAGGGGGTGACGATGGTCAGGGTCGGTCGAGGGCTTAATTGAACAAATTGAAACCGGGGAAAGAAAGAGGAGAGGAAGGGAAGTAGTTCTAACTTACTTGCAGGGATGAAGGGGGAGCAGCAGGGCTACAGTCGTATCGACTGTCGACGGAGAAGAAGATGCCCAGGGGAAGGGGCGGCGGCTAGCAGAGAGCCGGAGAGGCGCCAGCTGGGTGCGGCGTGGCGCTGGAAGAGCAGGGGAGGAAGTCTCTGCTGCTGGTATTGTGGCAGAGCGAAGAGGAGGAGGGGGAGGAACCGCCGGAGTTGGTGGGCGTCTGCCGGAGTGAGAGGAGAGGAAAGTTGGGGGTTTTCTCCGTCAGATCCGAGCTGTCGAGGTCGGTGGAGCGACGGGGGGTATTTATAGGGATCAAAACAGGGAGGAAGGCGGAGGGAGACGACGTGTCTCCCTCGCCGGAGGACGCCGGAGATGGAAACCCATACCGTCCGTGCGTTTGCACGGCCGGTATGGTGGGCTACAGCGACCAGGGGGGTGTCCCTGCGACGGCTGACGACGCAGGGCACCCCCGGTTTACTTGCCAGGATCTCCCCCTCACCCTGCGCGGCGCCATGCTCCGCGCAAGGTCGCCGGAGCATGGTGGTGGCAGGTTTTGCAGGGGGGACCTGAACGCAAAGAACGAAGGAGAGTTAGGGGCCAAAATGCGAGGGTTCAAAAGTTGAGGGCCAAAAAGTAAATATATGAGGACCAAAGTGTAAAGTTGGTCAAGGAGGTTTCTTCTTAGGCTCAAGTTTTTATACATGACTAATTAGGACCTAAGGAATCTGATGGTGAATTTCATTTCTATATTAAACCTTGTTTGACCTGTCAATTTATGTGAAAACCCAAATTAAGTTATTAATTGGGCATGGTTCTCAATGTAGGTCAAAAGGGGTTCTGAAGGCCAAATTGAAGGTTCTAAACCCTAGAAATTATTTTTCTATGAATTTTAGAGGGCTTATTCTATTTTTACTTTGCCTCGAACCTCGTGAATTGAAGTGGGTTGTTTTAGGGTTACAGATTATCATTTAGTTTCTTGGAATTGCTGTAGCCCTTGCTAGATCATCTCATCCCACTTTTATTCTTATTAAGTTGCTTTGACCTATGTTTGGGCCCTGAATTACCCTGTATGCAGATTATACTGGTAAAATTGCATTTTTACCCCTTATGACTTATTTTCTCCTTAAACTCAGAATTCTCTGAGTTAAGCCTTTCCTTGAGTTATGTAGGAGCTTTTATCCTTTGTATTAGGTCAAAATGAGCTAGTTATGGCTCATGATGAGGTTCTCATCATACCCCCATGCCTAGCCTTTGCTAGTCCCTTAGCAAAAACTTAAGGTTTCAACCCTTGTTCTAGACCATGAAGTTTTTAATAGTTTTAGATAAGTGCCTTTTTTTATTTGAGAATAGATTAGGTTAGAATGCTGACCATAGGCCTAAAAGGTACTCTAGTACCAATCAAGATCCAAATCTGTCTAGCCTTAGCCTCAGTCTTTAGCAAAGGTTTTTAAGGTCCACAAGAACTAACCTAAGGTTTATTGGACTTTGTGGTTAAAGCACCCGTGCTTGAAATGATTTTAGCCCTGGCTCAGTTCGCAGTGCGTTTTGTAAAAGAGAGATAGAAAGTTTTTCAGTTTGGAGGGTTTTCTCTCTCTTTTTCTTTTTAGTTCTAGCCTAGGATTGGCTTTTCAACACGGTCTGTATCAGATTCCTTGCTCCCATCATCAATCCTCAAGGGTTCCTGGCGATCGATGCTTCGAGATAGCACCGCCCATGGCAACCCCGGAACCCTGGCTATTGAGATTTCGAGATAATCCCATCCATGGTGTTCCGTGGCCGAATCCAGACCCTAGCAATTGACACTTCGAGATAATGCCATCCATGGAATCTGAACCAGCAGAGTGCTTACATGCCCCCAGTAGGATATGTAAATATCCTAAGAGACAAGCACCGAGGAGATGATATTTTGTTACGCATCTTCGAGGGGATTTCCCGCCTCTCCGCGCTGGGAACTCGTCCAAATCAACTTGTGTTGATCGGCCGCTCCTATTCTAGGTGTTCTTTTCAGAATTTTGCGACGCTTCTGCTTGATTCTGATTTTTACGCTTACTGAACCAGGTTGTGTGTGAGGTTAGGGTGCTTAGGTTACTGAGTCCCGTAAACCAAAAATTAGTTAACGAGGCCAAATACTCCCTAAGCCTTAGACCTAATACTTTAGCTTTTCATTTTCCTCAACCTCTTGAGGAGTGTCCAGATCTTAATGGGTACTAAGAGTCTATTCAAGAATGCCTAAGGTTTGCATTCTTACTAATCTCATTGTGCACTTTTCAGTTATTTTCTTGAATGAGGTCTAGAACTTAGGTTAATTCCTTAGTTCCTTACTAATGACTATCACCTTTTCTCATAATTTTGTGCTCCTTTTTCATTTTGTTTCTTTTTTCCTTCACAAAATTTCCTTCTCCTCTTTTCCTCTTATTCTTTTTCGAAAAATTTTAAATTTTTATGGTGTTTTTGGCATATGTGAATTTTTTTGTTTGAAACCTTTTCTTACAGGTTTTGCACTTTCATACCCCCCCCCATGCCTAAGATTTGCAATGTCCTCATTGTAACCAAGGGGGTTTTTATTTAACTTAGTTCATTCCTTAAGACAGAAATTTGGATGAGTGGATGGGTCGGGTTGAATTTTTGCGGACGATTTCTAATCCCAGATGCAAGCATCTGAGGTGGGGTCGGCTGTCTACAAGGGTGAACTTCGAGTGCAAAAAGGTGTCAGAACAAGTTTCAGGTTTTCAAAGAGAATGACGGGTTGCCTCCCGTTAAGCGCTGAGTTTTACGCCATCGGCTGGGCGCAATAAGCTCAAGGGGAAAGGAGGATATAAGATGCCTCAGCCAAATCAGTAGAAGTTACATCAATGAACGGCTTGAGTCTCTGACCGTTCACGATGAAAGGTTCAGAATCATGGCTGAGTGGACTGATTTCGATTGCTCCATTTCCAAAAACCTGTCGGACCAAATATGGTCCGACCCACTTGGATCTCAGTTTTCCTGGGAAGAGTTTTGGTCGGGCATCAAAGAGTAGGACCTTTTGACCAGGATGAAAGATCTTTCTCGAGATGTGTTTGTCGTGGAAGGCTTTAACCCGCTCCTTGTAGATTTGCGAGTTCTCGTACGCGTCTAGGCGTAATTCATCGATCTCGCTAATTTGGAGTTTTCTGTGGGTCCCAGCCTTGGAAAGATCTAGATTACAGTTCCGTACTGCCCAATAGGCTTTATGCTCCAGTTCTACGGAAGGTGGCATGCCTTTCCGTACACCAGTCTAAAGGGAGACATGCCCAATTGGGTCTTGTGGGCGGTCCTATAGGCCCACAATGCTTCCGGAAGTCGGGACGACCAGTCCTTCCTGTCAGGTCGAACAGTGACTTGCAGGATTTTCTTGATCTCCCGATTAGACAGCTCAGCTAGACCATTAGTTTGGGGGTGGTAAGGAGTAGAGATTCGGTGAGACACCCCGTATTTGGTCATCAGTGACCTAAACTGAGCATTTGTGAAATGGGTCCCCCCATCAGAGATTATTGCACGAGGAATCCCGAACCTTGAGAAAATGTGTTGATGAATGAATGTGAGAACGATTTTGTGATCACAGGTTCGGGTCGGTATGGCTTCGATCCATTTGGACACGTAGTCCACAGCCAACAGAATGTATTCGAAACCATCCGAAACAGGAAAGGGGCCCATAAAATCAATCCCCCAAACATCAAAGATTTCGCATACTAGAATCGGTTGCATAGGCATCATGTCGCGATGGCTCATGTTGCCCAAAGTCTGGCAACGACTGCATGCCTTGCAGTGATTGTATGCGTCTTTGAACAGTGTGGGCCAGTAAAAGCCGCACTGGAGGACTTTTGATGCGGTTTTATGCCCGGCGAAATGGCCACCGCATGCCTGGTCATGGCAGAAAGAGAGGATTTTGTTGAATTCCCCTTCCGGGACACATCTCCGGATGATCTGATCGGCACCTATGCGGAAGAGGTACGGGTCTTCCCAAATGTAATACTTGGCATCGGAGCATAATTTGTCTTTCTTGGCCTTCGGCCAATCGGACGGGATCTGATGAGATGCCAAGTAATTTACTACATTAGCAAACCATGGAAGGCTAGTACCAATAGTCAGCAGGTACTCATCGGGAAAATGCTCAGTGATGGGTCCGGAAGGGTCAATTATTTCAGAAGGAAGACGGGACAAGTGATCAGCTACCACATTTTGCTTTCCCGCTTTGTCGCGAATCTCAAGGTCAAATTCTTGCAACAGCAAGATCCATCGGATTAATCGAGGTTTCGCATCCTTCTTTGCAAGGAGATGCCTTACAACTGTGTGATCCGAGTATATGATGACACGGGAACCCAGAAGGTACGATCTGAACTTTTCTAGGGCAAATACTACAGCTAGCAGCTCTTTCTCAGTAATCGTATAGTTACGCTGAGCCTCATCGAGTGTTTTACTGGCGTAGTAAATGACCACAGGTTTCTTGTCAATTTTCTGTCCCAAAACCGCTCCTACAGCGAAGTCGGATGCATCACACATGATCTCAAAGGTTGAGACCAATCAGGGGGTTGTAGGATCGGGGCTTGGGTGACTCGGTCACGTAGGATTTCAAATGCTTGAGTGCATTCCTTGGAAATTTCGAAAGGAACATCCTTGGAGAGAAGAGTGGTCAGGGGGCGCGCAATTTTTGAAAAATCAGGGATAAATCGTCGATAAAAACCGACATGCCCTAAAAAGGATCGGATGTCCCTGATCGAGCTAGGCATAGGAAGGTGAGAAATCAGATTAACCTTAGCTCGATCCACTTGGATACCTTTCTCCGAAATTGAGTGTCCCAGGACAATTCCCTCAGGCACCATGAAATGGCTCTTTTCCCAGGAAAGAACCAAATTCACATTGATGCACCGCCTGAGTATCTGGACCAAGTGTTGGAGGCAATCGTCGAATGATGCTCCAAAAACTGAAAAGTCATCCATGAAGACTTCCAGATAATCACCTACCATATCTGAGAATATGGCAAGCATGCATCGCTGAAAAGTAGCGGGTGCATTGCAAAGACCGAAAGGCATCCTTCGGAAAGCGTATGTTCCGAAGGGGCAGGTGAACGTGGTCTTTTCTTGGTCCTCAGGATGGATTGCCACCTGGTTATAACCGGAGTACCCGTCAAGAAAGCAGAAGAACCTATTTCCCGCAAGTTTTTCGAGAATTTGATCAATGAAGGGTAGTGGGAAATGATCCTTCTTTGTGGAGGAATTTAGTCGGCGGTAATCTATACAGACTCTCCACGAGTTGGCTAATCGGGTAGGAATGATTTCTCCGGTCTCAGTCGTTATAGTGGTGAGTCCTGCCTTCTTGGGCACGACCTAAATTGGGCTCACCCAACGACTATCGGAGATCGGGTAGATGATCCCGGCATCTAACCACTTGATGATCTCCTTTTTCACGACCTCCTGCAGATTGGGGTTTAAGCGTCTCTGCATTTCACGAGAAGGTCGTGTGCCCTCTTCTGAATAGATATGATGAGTACAATAAGAGGGACTTATTCCAGTCAAATCATCGAGAGTCCATCCGATGGCTCTGCGATGTTGCTGGAGGACAACAATCAGACGGGATTCCTGTTCAGGACTGAGGTTGGAATTGATAATCACAGGAAGGGTCTGATTAGAACCCAAAAAGACGTATTTCAAGTGAGCAGGAAGGGGTTTCAGTTCGAGGATGGGGTTATCAGCAGCAGCGGGTGGTTCAGTATAGATGTGAGGTTCAAGGGTGGGAGTTACTGGGTTGTTCATATCTGGATTCGACTCCTCTGTTTGCGGGTCAAGATCCTTCTGTGGTCGATGAGGCATAATCGAGTCATTCTGGAGGTGTGATTCATCAACCAAAGTCTTGATGTCACAAATTTGTTCGATGACGCCGCAATTAATTCCTTGTTGGGCCTTAAATATATCAATTTTCAGTGTTTGATCTCCAAACTTAAGCTCTATTTGGCCCTCCTCACAGCTGATGTTGGGTCTAGCAGTAGCCAAGAAAGGTCTCCCTAGAATGATTGGTGTATCCCTAGGGTTCTCAGGTGCATCCATATCTAAGACTATAAAGTCCACTGGAAAATAGAAATCCCGCACTCTTACGATAACATCCTCGAGAATCCCTTTTGGTGACTTTATAGATCGATCTGCTAATTGTAATGTCACCTCGGTTGGTTTTAGCTCAGATTCTTCTAGATGGTCAAGTAAGGATGTGGGTATCAGGTTTATGGATGCACCCAAGTCTAACAATGCTCTATCAAATTGGGTACCACCTATCTTACAGGAAATCAGGGGAGTCCCCGGATCTTTTGCCTTGGGTGGGAGTCTACTAAGGATTACAGAGCTGGCTTGCTCTGACAGAACAATTGGGCTCCCTGCCTTGGTTCGCGGCTTACGCTGGGGTGTACATATATTCTTTAGAAATCGTGCGTAAGCTGGTACGTGGCAGATTGCATCCATCAAGGGGATGTTTATGTGGACCTGCTCAAAGAGCTTGACCAGGTCCTCCTCAGGGGCCACGGGTTTGGTGGTCTTCTTTCCCTTGGTCAAGGCCTCGGGAAACGGGATCTTGGTTGGTTCTTCTAGGATAGGTCCAAGTTGTGGGTCCGGAATAGCGGTATCTTGGATAACTATCCTAGGGTCATGGTTATCAGGCTTGGAGTGGTTTGGATAATGCGGGTCTTGAGTTGTTTTACCACTACGTGTTGTTACAGAATTTAATCCGGCCTGATTTTGGTTTGGGTTTGGTAAGAGGGGTGGCTGCTGCTGAAATCCCGCATAAGAAGTTGAGGCTTCCATCTCGTCTAGAGATGGAGCAGTAGGGGCCTGATAAATCCATTGAGCGTGGCCTAAATTTGGATTCATAACGCGCTTCTGGGTTGGCACGTTATTTGGGTTAGGAAGGGGTTGGGAAGGGAGTGTGCCTGGCTGGCGAGAATTTGCCAACTGGGCCAGTTGAGTTTTAACTTCTGTAAGCTCGTCCTTGTGTTGTTTTTGAATAGCCGCATTCGTTTTTTGAATGTCAGCCAGAGTCTGAAGGATTAGGGACATTTGATCCTGATTTGGCCCTGATGGATGAGTAGGGTTGGGCCGAGGCTGAGGCGGCTGGTAATGACGAGAGGGCTGTGGGCGGGACTGAAAAGGTGGTGTTTGGATTTGGGAATTTCCCGCCCACTGAAAATTGGGATGGTTTCGCCATCCAGGGTTGTAAGTGTTGGAGAATGGGTCGTTCTGGATGGCGTTGAGGTCCTCTCAGGTCTGAGGAACCTCCTGAGAATCAAGGAAAGGGGGAATGGAGTTCCCCCGGTTGGTGTAGAAAGGATCGGATGATCCTCCGATCCAAGAATCAGACGGGGATGGATATGGATCCATCCCAGGGGAAGATCGGTGGAGGATGTTTTGCACAGTTTCCTGTGTGGAAGGAGGTTGTGCAAAGGAGTTACGCGCGGAGGTGGCTCGCTGCAAGTGCTGAGTCAGCTCATCCACCTTCTTTTCAATGATTGAGACCTTGTCCAATCGACTGGCCATTAATTCCAGGTCGACTGATGCGGACAGGCCCTGCGTCTCATGTGCTCCCTTAAGATTCGTCGCTGCGCGGGTATTCGTCCTGTCGAATAATCCCATGGAGTCATTGTTGATGGAGTTCTCGCACATGTTTTCGAGAATCTCCCATACGGTGTCTTCATGTTGACCCATGATGTTTCCTCCGCAAGTTGCATTGACGAAAAGGCGGATGTCCTCACGGAGTCCCTGGTAAAAAGATTGGACTTGTTCCCATTTAGGAACTCCGTGATGAGGGCATTTTCTCATGAGATCCTGAAAACGAACCCATGCCTCATGGAGAGGTTCTCCTGATTGTTGAGTGAAGTGTGTAATCTGATGGCGCAAGGCGTTGGTCCGACCAACGGGAAAAAACTTTTTCAAAAACTCGGATTGAAGTTCTTCCCAGGTGTTGATCGGCCGGGTCTGAGTTTGATACCAATGGGCGGCCTTGTCCATAAGAGAAAAGGAGAACATCTTCATGAGAAGAATATCCCGATTTTGCGCATCTGATCCAAAAGTGTGGGCCAGATGCTTTAGCTGTTTGATGTGCTGGAAGGGATCTTCAGAATTAAGCCCATGGAATTTAGGTATAGCATGAATCATGTTGGGCTTTAATTCGGAATCAGGTCCTCCAATCGGGATTCTGACTCGAGGCTCAATGGCCACCGCAGCAGGATTGTAGTGGTCCCGCATCATAGGACGCTGTGGTGGGTGCACGAAGTTTTGGAAGAGGTCATTGAGTCGCTGGAGCTGGTGTTCCAGATTATTTTCTTCCTCAACTGGCTGAGCCATGATGGGGGAAGAAGAAGAACTTGGTTCTGAATCGGAAGAGAGAATAATGTGAGGGTGTTGCTGCACAAACACGGGCGTCGAGGCTTGGCCTTGACGAGAGCGAATTTCTAAAGGAGGTCTTAAGGGTGGTCTTAGGGACCTCCTTCCGTACATGCACTGTTGGAAGAGGTAAGTTTAGAAGGTGCTGGACCCAATCAAGACACCCAAAAATGTGTTGGGTGACTATAGAGGTGCGGGGCAGATGGACCCCTTGATCAGAAAGATCGTCCACCTGAGAATTACCTGGGCAGCCAGAGAGGGAGAGTCCCGCGAAGACCCCTACACGGTAGAGCGTCCCCACGGGTTACAGGGTTTCCCCCACCCGACCTCTCTTGTCACTGCGGTTCCAGGTAGACCAGAATGGGGATCTTGACCTCTTAAGTCTACCAATTTAAAGATCAGGGTGCTTAAGGTTTTACTTGAACTTTAGTCTTTTAAGTGCAGAGAGTGACCTAATTTAAGGTTGGTTGACCCAAGGGGTCAACTTTACCTCTTGTTTTCTTTGAGAGCTTTTAGGTCTTGTCTTTTAGGGTTCAAGTGTTTAGAGAGCCAATTGTTTTAGGTTTTCTTTTGAATAGGTATTTTCAATCAATGGTTTAGGCACACTTCTTTTGGATTTTCTCCATTCTTGATTTAAGTAGTGTGTCTCTAAAACCCTAATGTTGAATCTTATGTTGGCTCTACTTGATCCAGTTAGTTCTTTGTTGGGTAATTAGGGCTCAAGCAAGAATGTGTTAGCCCTTAAATACCCTTAATAGTGTGCAGGACTAATGAGTTGAAAACATGCAACTTTTATGGTTACTAAGTATGGAAGACAGGTTAGCCCTATATTGCTTGTTCTTTTCTTTTCTTCCTCTTTAGAGTTTAGGGGTTAATAGCGAGAGGAAAAATTTACCTGTCCTCGGAGTGGTTGTCGTGCGGTTGCTTGTCTTCTTGATTTCCTGTAGTTTTCTGCACAAAAGAGAGGAGATTATCAGAAATTAAAAAGAAACAGGAATGGTTACCTCTAGAATAACCGTTGCTCCCCGGCAGCGGCGCCAAAATGAAACGTTGTCGGCAACCGGGTTTTATTGTTATAGCGTTGTAGTATAGCCAGTTATTACCAACATTTCAAATATATAAATTTTTTTACTCGGAAAATAAAAGAGTTCCCGAGGTCGAACTCAGGGAGTAAGTTGTATTCTAGAGATATACATGTTTCTTTTACAAAAAATAAGGAAAGA
The DNA here is from genome assembly GCA_037157565.1 of Thalassia testudinum. Taxonomy (NCBI): domain Eukaryota; kingdom Viridiplantae; phylum Streptophyta; class Magnoliopsida; order Alismatales; family Hydrocharitaceae; genus Thalassia; species Thalassia testudinum. The sequence goes on along the minus strand of JAZHRO010000025.1, from coordinate 19,533,350 downwards.
GAGAGAAAGAATTTGTTGTTTTTTTCTTCTTTTCTCTTTGCTTCTCCTCGTCTCAGATCTTCTGTTATCCTCTTCTTCTTTATCTGCAGTGCTGATGTTCTTCTTCTGCAGTGGTGATGTTCTTCTTCTTTTTCCTTTCTTTCTTCTTTTCCTTTCTTCAGATCTTCTTCTCGTGCTCTTCTTCTTTCAGTTCTTCCCTTGTTCTTTTGGGTTCTCTTCTGCCTCGCCTTCTTCTGTTGTTCTTCAGATCTCCTTCTTTCTTCTTTTCTTTTTCCTGTCAGGACGTCGTCAGATTTTCCAATCAGACGACTTAAACTGCTTGTTGCTACAGTGTCTCCCTTAGCTTCCTTCTTCTTCCGCGGTCCTTCTTCTTCACCTGTGCCTGCACACTTCAGAGTTTATGTCAGAGGACAAAACCTACTCTACCCTCCCCCCCCCCCGCGTCTCTCTCTCTCAGAAACCGCTCATGGGATAGCTCTCCCAGAGCTGCCGGGTAGTCGGGTACGGGTCGCACCCGGGTCCAGGCCCACCGGCGTGCGTGGTGGGCGAGGAGTGCAGGTCAGTCTAAGTCGGGTCGGGTCAGGTCCGCGGGGCGTGAGCGCGGACAAGACCGGGTAACCGGGCGGGTGAAGGGGACCTCACCCCGTGTGCTGAGGCAGTAAGGCTTATTCACAAAATCAATTTAAACGGTGAAAGAGTTGTGAGGCTTACCGATGTGGGACTAAACGGAGGCCTCTCCTCGCGTGCGCCTGCTGGAAGACCGCGGCTTTGCTTCTGCAACTGCAGCTTCGATTTGCGTCGGCTGCTGGCTGGCTGCCTTCGCAGGAATCCCCGTAATCTGCAGCAGCTGGAGACCTGGAGTCCTCAAGCCTGGAGCGCGGGAGAAGCTGCTTCAAAGTGGCGTTAATGGCGGTCGAGCCTCAGAACCTGTCGGACACGAATATGGCCTCTCGGCCTGATCAAACTACTGGGGAACCTTTGCCGTGGCACGGCGAAGGTGTGGAGCTGTGCGGCAAGCCGCAAGGTGGTGTCTGGCGGTGGCCCTAGGTTGGACTGCAACCGGAGAAATGGGTTTGTTTGGGGGAGCGTTACGGAGGTGTGGAGTGGCAGTGGAGGGGTGGGGGGTGCTCAGTGTGATGAGGCGGAGGTTCGGTGAGGGTCGGCGAGGCGTGTGAGGCTGTGGAGCGATGGGGGCATCTCGCCGGAGGGTGGCCGGAGACGAAGGGGGTGACGATGGTCAGGGTCGGTCGAGGGCTTAATTGAACAGATTGAAACCGGGGAAAGAAAGAGGAGAGGAAGGGAAGTAGTTCTAACTTACTTGCAGGGACGAAGGGGGAGCAGCAGGGCGACAGTCGTATCGACTGTCGCCGGAGAAGAAGATGCCCAGGGGAAGGGGCGGCGGCGAGCAGAGAGCCGGAGAGGCGCCAGGTGGGTGCGGCGTGGCGCGGGAAGAGCAGGGGAGGAAGTCTCTGCTACTGGTATTGCGGCAGAGCGAAGAGGAGGAGGGGGAGGAACCGCCGGAGCTGGTGGGCGTCTGCCGGAGTGAGAGGAGAGGAAAGTTGGGGGTTTTCTCCGTCAGATCCGAGCTGCCGAGGTCGGTGGAGCGACGGGGGGTATTTATAGGGATCAAAACAGGGAGGAAGGCGGAGGGAGACGACGTGTCTCCCTCGTCGGAGGACGCCGGAGATGGAAACCCATACCGTCCGTGCGTTCGCACGGCCGGTATGGTGGGCTACAGCGACCAGGGGGTGTCCCTGCGACGGCTGACGACGCAGGGCACCCCCGGTTTACTTGCCAGGATCTCCCCCTCACCCTGCGTGGCGCCATGCTCCGTGCAAGGTCGCCGGAGCATGGTGGTGGCAGGTTTTGCAGGGGGGACCTGAACGCAAAGAACGAAGGAGAGTTAGGGGCCAAAATGCGAGGGTTCAAAAGTTGAGGGCCAAAAAGTAAATATATGAGGACCAAAGTGTAAAGTTGGTCAAGGAGGTTTCTTCTTAGGCTCAAGTTTTTATACATGACTAATTAGGACCTAAGGAATCTGATGGTGAATTTCATTTCTATATTAAACCTTGTTTGACCTGTCAATTTATGTGAAAACCCAAATTAAGTTATTAATTGGGCATGGTTCTCAATGTAGGTCAAAAGGGGTTCTGAAGGCCAAATTGAAGGTTCTAAACCCTAGAAATTATTTTTCTATGAATTTTAGAGGGCTTATTCTATTTTTACTTTGCCTCGAACCTCGTGAATTGAAGTGGGTTGTTTTAGGGTTACAGATTATCATTTAGTTTCTTGGAATTGCTGTAGCCCTTGCTAGATCATCTCATCCCACTTTTATTCTTATTAAGTTGCTTTGACCTATGTTTGGGCCCTGAATTACCCTGTATGCAGATTATACTGGTAAAATTGCATTTTTACCCCTTATGACTTATTTTCTCCTTAAACTCAGAATTCTCTGAGTTAAGCCTTTCCTTGAGTTATGTAGGAGCTTTTATCCTTTGTATTAGGTCAAAATGAGCTAGTTATGGCTCATGATGAGGTTCTCATCAATGGGATTATGGGAATTGTTGTGGAATCTGTTGGTGTTTTGCATGTGGTTTGGATAGAGGTTATGTGAGTTTGGTGGAGGGGATATAAGTGGGTTACGTAAAGCTAAATGGATCAAAGATGGATCAAAGATTGCTAAGGTCAAATGGATTAGATTGCTAAGGTCAAATGACTATCTTCATCATATTGCTAAGGTCAAATGGATCAAAGATGGTGAAAGAAACATAAATTTTTCTTCTCTTACATTAAGTGCAGATTCGCCAAATGCACTCACAATTCTATATCTGCCCTAACTGGTAACGACTCCTGGGATCTTACTACTGCTAACTCTATAAACTATTTTCAAAACCTTCTTTCCTCAGAGGGTCATACTTCTTTTGATAAATTCCTTGAAGTTATTCCTCCTTTAGTTACTCAAGAAGATTTTGATAATCTCTCTCAGCCTCCTCCTGAGAAAGAAATCTTTGACACTTTATCTACTATGCCCTGTAATCATTCCCCTAGGCCTGGATGGCTTCAATTCTGAATTTTTCCTGGCTTTCTAGGACATTCTAAAAGTTGATTTGGTTGTTGCTATATCCTCCTTTTTCTCCAATAATCCTACTCCTAGAACCTTGAACGATATTTTCATCTCTCTTATTGCTAAAAAACTTTCAACATTGCATATTTTAGACTTTAGACCTATCAGCCTTTGTAATGTCTGCTACAAGATTGCCTCGGCATCTTGGCTACTTGTCTCAGTAATATCCTTTCGAAGCTGATTTCGCCGGAGTAGATTGGTTTTATTAAAGGTAGATCCATGTTTGATCATATTGCTTCTACCTTTGAACTCACTCAGACAATCGACCGAAATGTTTTTGGTTCTGATGTCATTCTCCAGCTTGATCTTGAAAAGGCTTATGATAGAGTTGAGTGGAATGCACTGTATCAAGTACTAGACAAGTTTGGGTTTTCCAGGCACTATATTAGCCTCATTAAGGCTTGTGTTGAACACTGTGGGTCATTTATCCTTGTTGATGGCATCTCCTCTCATTTTTTTAATGGTTCTATGGCCTTCATCAAGGGTATCCTCTATCTCCTTATCTTTTTGATATCTTTATGGAGACTTTCATTCGCGACCTTAAGGAGCTTGCTTTCATGGGCAAAATTATTCTGTCCTCTATAAAAAGGGGTGTCTCCCATCCGATCACCCTCCTCTATGCTGATGACATTATTAATTTCATGAATGGCACTATTAACTCCATCTCGAATCTTGCTGAATTTATTAAGGATTTTGAAAATGACTTCCAGCAAAGGTTAGTCTATTGAAAAGCTCCTGTTTTGTTGGAAAGCACTGCCCTTCTGGTAGACTTACCTACCTTTTGCAGATAACTGATTGCGCAGCAACCATAGGACTTAAATGACCTGAATTAAGTTAGAACTTAGAATAATTGTAGTATAATGCATGCATAAATAGCATACATTGCATCTTTCTCATTTTATTTAGATATGCATAAAATAATGTTATAATGTACTGATTAGTGCATTATTTGGATTGTAGGCAATAAGAAGCTCAAACAATAGCCTAAAGCTGGATCTAAAGTAGGGAAGAAGCTAGAGTTGCAGCAGAGCTGGAGTAGAAGCCCTAGAATAAAGAGGAAGAAATAATGAAGGGAGAGGTATACTACTCTACTAAGTAGAATTTTAATGTAGAGTTAAATTATGAAAAACATAGGACCTTTCCTAGCCTTAAGATAGCCCTAGAGACCCTCCTAAACCCTAGCCACCCTTAGATTAGGTCACCTCAGCCTAGGATACCTCAAAACCCTCATTCTAGCCCATATCTAGATGTCCAAGTAGGTTGCTGGATGTCCAGAGCCCTTAGACACAAACTGCAGACATAGAAGGCAATTCTATTGGGAAAGTGGACGTCCAGATAAAGTGTCAGATGTCCAATTTCTGCAGAATTCCAAGACATAACCTAAACACCTCCCTAACTCAACATTGGACGTCTAAACCAAAGTTCTGGACTTCTAATTTTGAAGTGTAAGTCATCTGATTATAAAATTAAATGTCTAGAACCCTTCTCCAATCCCTATTTTTGAAATCAAGCTTGGATCTTGATTTGCTAAGCATCTAAACCCAATTCTACACCCTAGGGAACCTAAATTAAGGTGCCCTAAGCCTAGTACACTACCCCAAGACCCTCCTAAGAACCTAATTAGGTTCTCACTAAGCCCAATTGACTTGGATCTAAGTCAATCATACTCACCTAGTCAATTGGACTCATAGAGTACAATTGAGCTCAGATCTCAACCAACACAAGTCTAATTGGACTTAGTAAGAGTCCAATTAACTCAAGCATGATCTAATTGGGTATATTCTCTCCCAAGTAGACATACATTCACTCAATTAAACTTGTGATAAGTTTAATTGCACATTCACCTTAGTGATAGGGCTTATAACCCTAACTTTAGGAGCCTACCTAAACCCAATCACCTAGACCTATAGGACTCAACCTAGACCACCTAACCACGCCCACCTAGTCATGCACACACACACACATAGCCGCCACCTCTAGAGTTCGCTAGAGTCTTCCAAAGGTGGCACCACCTTGAAGATGAAAAATAGTCTTCAAGGAGTCCACAACTTACCTCCTTAGAAAGTGGATCTAAGAGACCACTTCCCCTCACATCTTGATGCCAAGATGGAGGCTCTTCTAAAGAACTCTATAGTTCTCTAGAGAGCCAAGCCAAGAGTCTATTTAAAGACCCCTTGGACGACCACAAGCCCCCCATCTTGGACTCTCCATTTGTGGGTTCTTCCTCCATCTTCATCTCCACGAGCTCCCTCCACCTCCAAGCACTTTTGGACATCTAAGAGCAACTCTCCACCACCTCTCAAGACGTTGGCCTACCCACCATTGGCTGTCCCTCTCTTCCCTCCTACCACCTCAAGCCACACAGACCATTGGAGACCACATCTAATGCCCTAAGTTCTGTTAGCTAGATGTTCTTCATAGTTTAATTTCCACATTAATTTTCTTCTCAGTACTATAGTCATCCTCTATCTGAATGATGCATGCATAATCTTTCACTAGATCCATGCATGCACCCATTTTCTATTAGCTAAAATTCATGCCTTAAGCTTTCATGTACAAGCATGTCTCTACTTGTAATGATGACAACCATTGATGAAATGAAAGCCTTGTTTACATTATCTCACCTGTGATCATAAGTTGCCTGATTTACTTTCATATTATATTCCAACAAAATGTTTGTCCCCAAAGATATATACGAATTGGCGATCGATACGTTTTCCGCTAGTCGTCATCGGATTGTCAAAGTCGTGCACACACCAACTCACATCTTTACATTTTTGATCTATTTAACACACGCACACATTTTCGACGTAAGTAAAGTGACTGATGCATCTTTAACGCGCACCTTAGAGATCGGGGTACAGTTTTAAGCAAGTAGTAAAGAAAAGAATAAAAAAAAAATCAATCTTGCCTTTCTAAAATGCCTCCCTGAGATTGACCGGGACTCACCATCTCGTTACTTTAATTTTTGTTGAGTCATTTTGCAACTATACTATGATGTTTTCCTATCAAAAATGAGATTTACGACCCCAAACAATAACTAGTTTTTAGATGGGGACTTTTCCTTTCACCTACCTTGGATGTCCTATTTTTCCTGGGCGTACTAAAATTTCCTACTTCCATTCCATCATTGAAAAGGTTCAAACTAAACTTGCCTCTTGGAAGGCCAATCTTCTCTCTGCCTTTGCTAGACTACTCCTAATTAACCATGTCCTCCCTTCATCCCAATACATATTTTGTCTGTTGTTGAAGTGCCTCAGGATATTTACCATAAATTGGAAAACATTTTTGCGAATTTTTTCTAGGGATCTTTGGAGTCTACTTGTAGGCACCATTAGGTTAGCTAGAAAAATGTTTCATGTCCTCCTAATTTTGGAGGTCTCGAAGTCCATGATATTTCTCTTCTGATCAAATCCCTTAGAATGAAACATGCCTGGAATGTTTTATTTCATGATTCTACTTATGGAATCTTGATTAAATAGCTTTATGGCACTCGTCGTTAGGGCAATCTTCCAGCTAGAATCAAAGGCATGCGTGATTCCTTTATTCAAATGAAACCCTTTATCCCCTAGGAAATTCATGAGGGAAATATTAATTTTTGGACTAACCTTTGGGTTTGAGATTCCCCCCTTAAGGATTTTCTCCCACCTTTTGTCAACCCGGACCCAGTCTCCGTCAAATATGTCCTCTCTAATGATTTTAGTACTCCTCTACTCTTGATGATTCATCTCACATGCGATCCCTCATTCAAATAGCTCCTTGAACAACCTACTAAATAGGCCTATTTGGAAGGCATCCCCTTCTGGTTCCCTTACGGTTGCTTTGGCATACCAAAGCAATTTCTCCAACTCTTTGTCTGATCCCTCCATGAAGCATCTCTGGAATCTTAAGCTCCCTCTTCGTTTATTACTTTGTACTTGGCACATTCTCCACAATAGCCTACCTACTGATGATAACATTATCAAACTTCATATTCCCCTCGTTTCCAAATGTATTTGCTACCCCAATGCTCCGTGTGAATCTACTACTCACTTATTCTGGGACAACACTCTGGTTAATAATGTTGCTATTTGGGTTTTTGATAAGGCTCATCTTGCTCATATCTCCCCTACCTATTTTAATGATATCTTGCTTTCCTCGGGGAAATCTCCCAAGAACAACATCAGTGATCCTGTGAGGGACCGGTTTGTATTTGTATTTTATTTTATTACTCGAAAATAGAAAATCTCCGAGGTAGAACTCAGGGAGAAAAACTTGATTCTAGAAGCATACAAAATCATAATTTACAATATATATACTATTTTACAAAAGACTAAAGAAAGGAAAAAAATGTCTTCTTCTCTCTTTCTTCTTTTTCTTTCGTCTGCCTCTCTCTTTCTCTTTTCAGACGTCTGACTCCAAGGGTCAGACACCTTAAATGTCGGTTGCTACAATGCTGCTACTGCTAGTTCTTCTTCTTCCTCTTGGCTTCTTCTTTTCTTCTTCTCTGCTGTGCGCCTAGTCCTTCTGACTTCTTTTTCTTTCTTCTCAGCTGCTTCTTTTTCTCTTCTTCTTCTCTGCTTTGCCAAGTTCTTCTTCTTCTCTTCTTTCTCCTTTTGCTTTAGCTTCTCTGCGGCTACAGAGCCATCTTCTTCTTCTTCCTCCTTTGCTTCTCTACTGCTCCGAGTTCCTTCTCCCTTTCTCTCTGGCCACAGCTTTCTTCTCTGCGGCTAACTCCTCGCCACTCTTCCCTTGCTTCTCCTGTTCCATGCATAGGCGACCGGTTAGGCAAAACCTAACCCTACCCTCCCCATGTCTCTCTCTCTCAAATTCACTCCAGGGTTCGCTCTCCCAGAGCCTTAATCTGGTACATGGGTCGGGTGACGTGCCCGAAACCAGGCACATCGGCGTGGGTGGTGCGCGAGGTGTGCACAGGCAGGGTTAGTCGGATCCGGGTGCCAGGTCCACGGGGTAAGTGTCGCGGACAAGGCATGGTGGGGGGGCGAGGGACCTCACCCCAGTGCGTTTCGAGGAGATAAGCCTGAAACACAATTTCAATTTAAGCGTGATGGGGCGCTTGCAAACTAATGAGGTGGGACTAAATGTCCCACCCACTTCAGCTGGCGCCTATAGGAGGTGAGCTCCACCCAATTGGAGCAGCTGTGAGTTGCGCACGACCTATCTTCAGGTTGGATGCACTCACCCACTCATCCCGCTTCGCCTGGACTCTTGAAACCTTGAGTGTGCGACCTGGAGCTTGTGAACAAGCAAGCTTGCTTGCTCGTTAATGGCAGTCGGAGGCTAGGATCTACAAGACACGAAAATGGCCTTGTAGCCCTGTCAGACTACGGGAAAACCTTCGCCATATCACTGTGAAGGTGAAGAAGGGGTCAGCTAGCCATGGGGTGGCCTAGGCTTACGTGCCAAGGTCACCCTGTGGCTATGAAAATGGGTGTGTTCGGGGGAAGTGTTGAGATCGTGTGGTGGTGAATGGGAAGAGGGGTTATGATCAGTGAGTCGGGGTGGAGCTTGTGAGGTGGGTGGATGCGTGGAGAGGTGGATACACCTCGTCGGTGGTCTGCTGGAGGTGGAGAAGGCGATGGTGGTCGGCGTGTGGCAGTGAGTGATTTAGGAAATAGATAAGGGGGAAATGAAGAGGGGAAAAGGGGGAATGGTTGTTACCTAAATAGCAGACAAAATAGGGGGAGGATGAGGCGAGTAGCTGTGCTACCGTCGCCAGAGACGAAGGAGCCCAGGAGAAGGGATGGCGACGAGGAAGAGGTGCTGGAGGGTGCCTACTAGTACGGCCAGGCACAGTGGTCGACGGTGAAGCTAACTTTAGCATTAGTATGGTGGCAGGGCGATGAGAGAGGAGGAGGAAGGTTGCTGGAGCCTGCGGGCGAATGGCCGGAGGAGGAGGATACGAAGATTGAGGGAATTCCTTAGCCAAAATAGGCTTGAAGGAAGCGGTAGGGGCTGCCATTCCTTAAATAGGTGCTGTCCGAGAGGGAGTTGTGAGGAGGAGACGTGGGTTCCTCGCCAGAGGCATGGTCAGAAAAGGACCCATACCTCTCGAGCGTTCGCACGAGAGGTATGGTGGCCAACAGGGCATGGGAGCCGGCCCATGCAGAAGAGGACAACGCAAGGAGTCCTTTCAAATCTAGGGCCGGCTCCCCAGGTCTGTGTAGCGCCATCCTCTGTGCAAAGTCATCGGAGGTATGGCCTGCGTAGTGCGGGGGCAGAGGGACCTGTCTGAAGAAAGAGACGACAAAGGTAGGGGGGTATCTGCAAGATTCAAAAAGTTAAGGGTCAAAAAGTAATTATTGAGGACCATTTTGTAAAGTGGGTCAAGGTGACCTTTCCTTAGGTCCAAATTTTGGTATAATCCTAATTTGGACCTAAGAAATCCAATGGTGAGGTTGGATTTTAGGTTTGACCATGTTTGACTGGATATTTTGCACAAAAACCCAAATTTGGTCAAAAATTGGTTATGGTTCTCAATCTAGGTCAAGATAGGTTCCAAAGGCCAAATTGAAGGTTCTAAACCCTAAGGGATATTTTTTCATGAATTTTAGAGGGTTTAGTTGATTTTTATTTTTCCTAAAACTTTGTGAATTAAAGTGGGTTTGTTTTAAGGTTACAGAATGTCATTTAATTCCTAGATTTTGTCATAACCTTTTCCTGATCAATCCATCCCACTTATTCTCTTAGTATGCCCATTTAACCTATGTCTAGACCCTTAGAAATCCCGATCATGTACTGCATTGGTAAAATTACAGTTTTACCCCCTGTGTATTATTTTATACTCAGATTTGCAATTCCCTGATTTAGGCTTTCCCTTAGGTTTTGTAGGAGCTTTTGTATAATTAATTAGGTCAAAATGTGCTAGTTAGGGTTCATGATGAGGTTCTCATCAATTAGTAAGGGCTTGATTTCTTTTATTTGGACCAATGTGTTGCATATCAGGAATCGTATTATCCATGACAATTTCCCTGTCATAATCTTGGCTACATCTTGCACCACGGTTGGGATGATTTCAATCTTCACTCTTGGATTTGCTCCCAAAAGCCCTCTACTTTGGCCTTACCTGGGTCAGACCTTAATTTGGCTTCAAACTTAATGTTGTTGTCTTTAATGGTAACAATCATTCCTTTGGTGGCTGGGTGGTCAGGAATAGTCAGGGAGACTTTCTTGTTGGTGCTACTCATAGATGGGAGTATATTCATGGTGATTCTACTATTTTACAACTTCTTTTGCATGCTTTCTCCTCTATGCACTGTCTTTGAGGCATTTTCAAGTGGAAACTGATTCGACCATGGTGTTCTATTGCTGGAAAGGAAAATTGGAGTCCCGTGGTACATTAAGAGTGATTTTCAACTCCTTAGGGCCCAAATGCATCAGATTAACTCATTGGATTATGTTCATTGTGATGTGAATGTTGTTGCTTGCCATATTGCAGACCTTGGAGACGATGACCATTGCTTCTTTGATTCTCCAATCCAGCTCCCTTGGAGGTTTCATGGTATTATATCCCTCAACATGCTTCAGTTCCCCTATGTTGTTTGAGGTTTCTCTCTTTTTTGGGGTTTGCTTCCTACTTTCACTACTTTCTTGTTGGTACCTTTGCCTATACTAAGCCATGAGTTGTGATTCTATTTTTGTGTACTGGCAGGTTTTGGTATAGTCCCCTTGACTTTTTTTATCAGCCTGCACAGAGTGAGGGATGAACAATATTGGCTCATGTATTTTACAAAAAAATAAAAGTGGGTTACGTAAGGTGCATGTGGAATGTTGACATAAGGTGTGCATGGGATTGTGGGTTTTGCTGGAGTAGGATATGGTGAAAGGGATTATTTGTGGTGGGATTAACATGGATATGGAATTTGTATTTGGGATTTTCGGGTGTGGGTATCAATATTGTTGGAACCATGTTCCACATCTTATTTTGATGTTAACAAAACTATTTTATATTAACATTTGCAATTGAGTATTATTTTAGGTTTTAGACTTTGATGGAGATTACAACTGTCAAGACAAAGGAAGGTTGATAAGAAAGACAACGATGGGGAGATCATCTTCAAGATTTATTCAAGTTATCGAGCTACTTGCATTAAATAAAATAGTTTTCTTTTTATCCTAGAATGTATTCCTTGCAACAAAGAAACAAGAATTAGATTGTAAAAATCATATAGAGATAAATTAGGATAAAACATTATGATCATTTGATTTCTTTCAAAGAATGTATTTTTCAAAAGATCAATTTTTATTGTTCAAATTATTTGCAAAAGTAGACTAATAATCAAATTGAATTCATGTTTAAAAAGGAACTTGTTAACCCACAAGTACCAGTACTAAAGTTGAAAAAACCCAAACCTGTAACTTACAATTATCGGTACTAAAGTTTAGTACTGGTACTTGTGAGTTACAGGTTTGAGTTTTGTCAAAGAAACAAACATGTTCCCTGCAAGTATTGGTACACATGATCAGTATCAGTATTGGAGGGAATTAGTACCGGTACCAATGGGGTATAGATTTGTGTTAAGTGTTTAAAACCAAAATCTGGAAGCAACGAGTATCGGTACTAGCTATCCATTGGGCCAAATATGAATGGCTAAAAAATTGAATTGGATAATATAAACATTAGGATTTAAACTCAAATGACTAGTATTTGATTTCCTTGATCCTAACTCTATAAATAGGCCCTTGGACCCTTAGTTTGCACATGAGAAAACTAAAAAAGAACAATTGTGCTTAGAGAAAATTTCTGCATCATTTCTCTACCATAAAATAAGCTTGTTGTCTCTATGATTTCTTCATTCTCATTCTTTGTTGAGACAAGCTCTCTAAAGTGCTTGGATTCACGCTCGATTCGTCTTATGCACAGGTTCATAAGTTCTCTATTTGATAATATCTTTTTAATACTATTGTTGGGAGGTCTAGGAATCTTTGTTGTAAGATTTTATATTCCTTACACCAGTGCTTATATTTAATTGAGCTTGTTGCTAATTATTTGGGTTGTAATAACCTGTTTGTTGTTATTGGGTTAAGGTAACCCATTAATTACCTCAGTTAGTAAATTGATTCCCTTGGGTTGAGGGGAATTGGGTTAAAAATCCTAAGCTGAGAGACTTAAGTAGTGAAGTACCCAAGAGAGTGGGAAACCACTATATATTTTGTGTTCATTCTTGTGGTTTGATTTTTGTGCAAATATTATTTTTTTCCACATTACTTATATCTCGCATCTAGTGTGTTTGTGTGTGCAGTATTTAGATCCTATAGGTGGTATCTGAGTAGGTTGTGACAAGACATCACAAATCTAACTCGCAATGGCACCAACCTCAAGGCACACGAAAGCACAATCATCGACTCATCCTCCCTATTTTGATGGGATGGACTACGGGTATTGGAAGAAATAGATGCAAGTCTTCATTAAGGCAATGGATGAGGAGTCGTGGAGTCTCATTAAAATAAAGTACACTGATCCAAAGGAGAAAGAAGGAGTAATACTAACAAGTGAATAAAAGAAAAAGATTGTCAGTAATGTAAAGGCCATAAATGTGCTTTATTGTGCATTATCAAAGGAAGAGTTCAACCGAATTTTGGCATGCGAGTCCAAATAGAGAAATTTGGAATACTCTTGAGGTCACTTACGAAGGAATGAGCAAGGTTAAGGAAACTCGTATTTTGATTCTAACTGAAAACTATGAGTGTTTCAAGATGATGAAAGGAGAAACAATAAAAGAAATGTATACGAGACTTGGAGAAATTGTCAATCCAATGAAAAATCATGGAGTCAAGTTGACAGAGGAGCAACTTGTAAGGAAGATCTTGCGATCTCTTACAAGTGATTGGGCATCGAAGGCCACAGCTATCCAAGAGGCAAACAACCTCACCACTCTCCCTCTAGATGATTTAGTTGGCAGCCTTATGGCTTATGAAGTCCAACAAGAGAACATGAAGAAGAATGAAGACGAGCAGAAAATAAGTAAAAAGAAGAATCTTGCCTTGAAAGTAATCAAAGTGGACTCGATTTCAAACACCTCGGAATCCGAAGACGATGAAGAGATGGAGATGCTCACAAAGAAATTTCAAAAATTTCTCCAGAAGCAAGGTAAGAAAGTCAATAACATTTCAACTAATGTTGTTTTTTATGAGTGCCCTATGAACAAGAAGGAAGATAAGAGGAAGGAAACAAAAGAAGGCAACAAGAAGAAGAATTCCAAGTAAGCTTTCACAACAACATGGGAGGATAGCGACTCCAACATGGACACCGACTCCAATGAATCGGATGACAACGAGGTCGCACATCTTTGCTTGGTGGCCACTACAAAGGATAGTGACAATGAGGTAAATTCTGACTTTTTTCTTGATGAATTGTAAGAAGCATATGAAGAATTATACATAAAAACAAAAAAGATTAGAAAGGAGAATAAAGAAGTAAAAAGAACTTGCTCTATTCTTGAAGTAGAGAAAGCATGCTTAGCAACTGAATTATCTTTGTCAAAAGATATCAATAGTAAATTGCATGAAAAAATTATAGATCTTGAAAATTAGTATGAGCATTTTGAGGACACACTAAATAATTTAAAGACCACGACTATACTAAATACTGAGTTTTGTGATGAATTAAAAAAAAATGGAGTGCACCTAGATATGCATATTATCAAACGGCAAAGATTTATAAACCTAGCAGTTCAAAATGGGTTTATAAATCTCATAATTTGAAAGGTATTAACTCGAAAGGACCCACAAGATAATGGGTACCTAGAATGGATGTTTTACATTGTTTTGCAAGAATAAATTGACGGGATTAGTATGATCAATGTGTGTTCAAGACCCATAATGGAACACTTCGACCTCTCTACAAGATAAATGAAGATCAAGAAATATGGACTAGTGGAGCTTGGAACAAACAAGGATCATTTCACTCTAGGTAACTTATTTCATATGGTACATAATATCAACACCCCTTAATTTTTAATTCTTTTTGATGCTTAACAAAAAGGGGGAGAAAAATTAAAAAGGCAAATAGTAATATTCTTAGGGGGAGCACATATTGAGGGGGAGTAATTTTTTTTAAGATAGTTTTGTCGTAACTTTCTGGAATATATCTAGTTGCAAGATAGTTTTGTCAACACAAAAAAAGGGGGAGATTGTTGGAACCATGTTTCACATCTTGGTTTGGTGTTAACAAAATTATTTTAGATTAACATTTGCAATTGAGTGTTATTTCAGATTTTAGACTTTGATGGAGATTACAACTATCAAGACAAAGGAAGGTTGATAAGAAAGACAACGATGGAGAGATCATCTTCAAGATTTATTCAAGTTATCGAGTTAATTGAGTCAAATAGAATAGTTTTCTTTTTATCTTTGAATGTATTCCTCTCAACAAAGAAACATGAATTAGATTGTAAAAATCATATAAAGATAAATTAGGATAAAATATTATGATCATTCTATTTCTTTCAAAGAACATATTTTTCAAAAGATAATTCTTTTAATGTTTAAAATATTTACAAAAGTAAACTAATAATCAAATTGAATGCATGTTTAAAAAGGTACTTGTTAACCCATAAGTACCAATACATGTGAGTTATAAGTTTGGATTTTTTCAAAGAAACAAACCTGTACCCTGCAAGTACCGGTACTCATAATCAATACTGGTGTTAGAGCCAACGAGTACTGGTACACATGATTAGTACCAATACTAATCGGTTACATATTTGTGTTAAGTGTTTAAAACTTAAATTTGGAAGCAACGAGCACCAATACTCATGATTAATACTAGTACCTCATAGGTACAGTTTGTGACAACTTAGTTTAAAATACAAAATAGTAAGTTACTAATACTAATACCCATACTTTAGTACCAGTACCAACTATCTGTTGGGTGAAATCTGAACAGCTAAAAGATTAAATTTGATAATATAAATGATGGGATTTAAACACAAATGGCCAGTAGTAGATTTTCCTTGATCCTAACTCTATAAATAGGCCCTTGGACCCTTAGTTTGCACATGAGAAAAATAAGAGAGAACAATTGTGCTTCGAGAGAATTTCTTCACCATTTCTCTACCATAAAATAAACTTGTTGTCTCTACGGTTTCTTTATTTTCATTCTTTGTTGAGATAAACTCTTTAAAGTGCTTGGATTCACGCTCAATTCATCCCATGAATGTCTTCATAGGTTCTCTATTCGGTAATATCTTTTTAATACTATTGTTGGGAGGTCTGGGAATCTTTGTTGTAAGGTTTTATATTCCTTACACTAGTGCTTATATTATATTGTTCTTGTTGCTCGTTGTTTGGGTTGTAATAACCCATTTATTGTAATTGGGATGAGGTACCCATTAATTACCTTAGTTAGTAAATTGATTCCCTTGAGGTTGAGAGAATTGGGTTAAAAATCGTAAGCTAGGAGGCTTAGGTAGTGAAGTACCCAAGTGAGTGGGGAACCACTATATATTTTGTGTCTATTCTTGTGGCTTGATTTTGTGCAAATATTATTTTATTCCACATTACTTATATCTCACATCTAGTGTGCTTGTGCTCGTAGTATTTAGATCCTACAAATATGTGGCTATCCAATATATGTAGAAAATTAATATACTTAGTCTAGACACATTAAGGTTAGCTTGGATTAGGTGTAGGAAATTGGATTTCTAAATAGGCTAGGGTTAATTGGGGTAGGGTCTAGGTTAATGATAAACGCTAGTTTATCATTATTCTTATGCATTAAAACAGACCTAGATCTTAGGATTATGCTCCCAAATAGGTTTTTGGGTTGCATTTAGGCATAAATTAGGTTAGACATGCATTGCATTTTTTTATTGTGTTTTTAATGTGTTTTTGTGAGTGTTAGGGATCAAAGGGCACCAAGAAATTGGCGCCAAAACTACCCTAACTACCCCCCTTTTTGGCGCCAACTTTTCACTCCAAAAATGCCCTAATCTCCACCCTACACCTAAGCCTAAACCCCATCTCCACCTTCCATTTTCCCTCCAAAATTGCCCCCCTTCTAGAACACCATTTTGGAGCCAAAATGGAGGCACCCCCTCCACCATGGACGTCCACGAAGGGGTGGATTCAACCTATAACTACCCCCCCTTGCACCCTTTAAGGTGGTGCCAAGTGATCTCCACCTTAGGATTAACTTTACCACCCATAACCACCACCAAACTCCATCCTAGCCCTCCACCTATTCATGCCAACTACCCCCCTCTCCACCTCTATATAAACCCACCATATCATCACATAAAAATCATCCTCCATTAGTGTTTTATTCTACCTATACCCACCTACACCTACAGCCAAGAAGGAGTAGAGAAGAAGATTAAGGGGGCACATCACCCGCCCCTTTGGTGCCTTCTTCTCCCCACTCTCTTCAACTTGTGCCACGCTAAGGAGGAGAGCTATTCTACTTCAAGAAGGATGTCCAGGCAAAGGAGAAAGACCTAGGGTGGACGTCCACCCTTGGAGGAGGAGAATTGAAGGTGGTAGCTTCCACCTTGGAGGACACCATCTTGAAGGAGCATAGCAAGGAAGGAGTTTGAGGACTCTTTTCAAGCCCGGGAGCTACCAGGCTTGGAGCAAGAAGCCATCTTCTTCTTCACCATTTCATTTAGAGGATTTGTGTTTTCATCTTCTTGCATTTCAAGTAGATTAGAAGCTTTCCTCTATGAGTTTGGTGTAGAACAAGTTCATGTTAATTCAAGTTGCCTTCTTTCAATTTTTTGTTGCATAGCTTTTTACAATTTTTGCCTACCATTTGTTTCACTCCCTCTCCCTAATTATTCTAGGCCTCCACGTGCCTAGGGTGAGCTTAGGGAGAGGCTATACCTGTCACCTTAGGGTTAGCTTTATTGAAATAGGTTTAAGTTATTTTCTCGCTATCAACAAAAACTTGCATGTTGCCTTTCTTTCAAAAATCTATAAAAAGTATATATTTAAAAGACCAAAAAGAAAGTTGAGTTCCTTGTTTAAGTCAAGAGAAACAAATTTGCAAACCTACCTCCTTGGACGACCCTAGATACCCCACTATCTAGGTCTTATAAATTGTAAAAGCAAAAGCCGATTTACGTGTTGCAACGACACTAATTTGCCTAATTAACAAACTGCGTATTTTCACATCAGTTAATTGGTTCTCCAAATAGGCCCACTAACTAACCTTAGTCCTCTTTCTAAGTGAGCTCAAACCAAAAAATACAATCAGCTTTGCTTCGATCAACCTAAAATTTTGTATCTGCATATATAAAAATAAATACATCAAGGTACCAAATACAATTGCAGAAAAAATTACACGAAAGTTCAAAAGTATCCATTATTTACAAAATGGCCTAAAATGCTTAATCTGACCTAACTAAATGCAATCTAACCCAAATTACCCTCAAACCAACATTAGTTAGGCATTATTGCATAAATAATTATGGAAATATCAGCTACTTACCTGACAAAGGGGATTGAGGGAACTTGCCTATGCTTGTGCGAGAACAAGAAGAAAGAAGAAGGTCTTCCAGTGAGAAAGGAAGGCATTGAGATAGAGGAGATGGCACTCCTGAGCCCTGTCATAACTCCTAGAGAAGAAGAGGAGGTGAGGGAGGCGAGCTTCTCCACCGAAGATGCTTTGAAGGCATGGTGAGAGGTTGTTAGAGGCTGAGAAGAATATCTTATTGTCAACAATGGTGGGGGAAGAAGGAAGAAAGCCGACTGTTGTAATCGGAGGGTAGGGGGGCTATTTATATGGTTAGGAGAAGCTTTGAGAGCTTGAATCTGGATAGGAGATAGTCTAGGTTCATCATAACCTCTGATGTCATCTCCGATGCCGGTGACATTATGCACCTTGAGAAAATAGGATTTATGGTCCATCTTCACCATTGGATGGAAAGTAGGTGGTGAGGCAAAGCTTAACGGCCATGGTGGAGGTGTTTGGTTGTCAGACGGACAATGATCTAAAGGTTTAGAAATTGGTGGACATCGACTGTTGAAAATGAAGAAGAAAGGAAGAAGATTGAAGAGAGACCTATTTGTAAATATGGAAAGACCTATGTGTAATGAAAAGGACTCAAATGTCATGAAAGATAAGGACTAAAATGCAAACCATGAGTTTTAAGACTTAATTTAAATTATTCATTTCTCAACTTTTTATATATTCTTATAAATATGGTAAATAATATATTTATGCCATGGAATTGCATTTTTGTCCACTTTAGCTTTATTTATTTAAGTAGTTGATGTTATTAAGTTAATTAACAACTTGGTTATAAGTTATATATAATGCTTTACATATAGCTAAATGATTAGATTTTAGTCCTAATTGTCAATTAAACTTAAGTAGGCATTTATTTGACCTTAATTTAACTATTTTAACATATAAATAAGGTCCTTACTATTTTACTCTAATTATATAATTAACCCTATATTAATGTTATTCACAAGTAATTTAACTAGGAGAACTAGCGAATTAGGAACCATGATGAGTCTCTCATCAACTTGTCTCATTATCTTAATGACTTCCTATCATCTTGAAATTGTTGGAACCTAGTTCCACTTTCTTTTAAGTTTTGGTGTTAACAAAACCATTCTTAATCTAACAAGTTTTTGTGAGTACAATTAACAGGCTCTTGGAATGGTATGGCTTCGAGGTTGATGGTAATGTTGATGGCTACTTTGAAGATTTGATGATGAAGACCTCCTTAAAGTCATTCTTAGAATTTTTGTGTCTTAGAATTTTTATGTCTCCTAACAAAACAAATGAATATATGGTTAAAAGTAATTAGATATAATTAGGCCTCAAATTCGCAACAAATGTTTGTTTTCAAAAACCTAAAATCATTTCAGAATGGAATTAAATTGATTAGTTGTGATAGTTCCTAAATCTTGGATTAACAAATTGAAAAGAAGGTACTTGTTGCAAGTGTCAGTATTGTTAATAAGTACTGGTACATGTAGGGCATAGGTTTGAGTTCTAAACTCAAACTGTAGGGAACAAATACTAGTACCCAACATGAGTACTGGTACATGGTGCTCACAGTTTGTGGCTTATATTCTAGCCTGAACCTTACAAGTACTGGTACCCATCATGAGTACCGATACATGTAGGTTATAGTGTCCACACTACTCGAAACTTGTGAATAACAAGTACTGGTACTCAAGATGAGTATTGGTACTTGATGTCTAGTTGGTACTCAATTGAGAGCTTGGAGTACCGGTACCTATGATGAGTACTGGTATCTAGCCTCTTTTGTATTGGCTACTGGTAGACTATGAGCAGCAAGTACCAGTGCCAAAACTTTAGTACTAGTACCAACCACTACAACATACTCTACCTTTGCTGTCGGTTGGAAACCAATGACAAAGCCCAATTAACTGACTCCATTAAGCGACGCCATTATTAGTGTCGCTATTTCTTTTTCCTGTTGGTTAAAGGGCACATCCAACGTCGAAATATTATTCGACCATCAGATGGATTGGATATTTTGACATTGTTTGATAATCGACGAAAATTGAATTTGGCATCACTTATGAAAGAAGTGATGGCATTTGTATGCCACCTTTTTCCCACCTTTACACGCCCTTTCTTAAATTTCATCATTGTTTAAATAAATACACCGTCACTTATATAAGCGACGGTAAAAATATTTTTCCATCACCTTTCTACTGTTGCTTATTAAAATAAATGATGATAAATATACATTTTTTGTCATTGCTTATTCGAATAAGTGATAGAAAATGTAGAATATTTACGACTTGCGTTAAACTTTAATGTCGTCGCTTCTCTCCAAAACCAATAACAAATGTAGGGATTCTTTTAAAAAAATTTAAAATGATGAGAATTACCTACTAAACCTACTTAAAAGACTTGCTTTTATACAAACATAACTAATGAAAATGAAGAGAAGTTTATATTTCATAAATATAAAGTCTAGTACATAAAAAGTTTGAAAATGAAATATTTACATAAAAGGGGTATAACATGAAAAGCATAACAAAAGAAAATGGATAAAAATCAAAATGCTACTGTCTCGATGCCAGTAACTCCACTTGCATCGCCCATGTCATTGTCGTCGTCTCGTTTGTAGATGCAGGGATTTGATGAAGATGGATACTCTAACTATCCCTTCTTGAAAGAATGGATAGAAGCATCTAAAGCTTATCATCAATGGCATTCATCTTTTTATTCACCTCTACCTCTCTCTTCTCCTTCTCTGCCTCTCTCTTCTCCCTCTCCTCCTCTCCTCTCTGTAGTGTATCGATCTTTTGATGCAGCAGATTGACGACACTAGATGAGACGGCACCTTTCCTCCCATACTAGCTGGACAACGTGTGTGCCCTCCCAGCACTACGAATGAAATCATCATGGTCCAATGGCATCAATCTCATAAATCCCTAGTCTAGATCCAAAGGCTGTTGGACGCTGTCGGAGGTCTCGTCAATAGAGGGATGTACCAAGTGTACCATTTTCTACTAAATGTATTAAAAAAATTTATAATTATATATATACAAAGTTATAAATTTTTTGAGTTTAGGAATCTTACGCGTTTCTCCTAGTATGACTCATGAATCAACTTATGAGCACCTTTAGTTGCAGCCTTACTGTGGGTGACCTCGTAGATATCCATCCTACTCATTTCCATCCCATCATATGTAGCAAACTGAAAATATGAAAATGATACAATTATATTAACATAACTTTAAAATTAAGTAATATTCAGCTATGAATTAGTTACAATACTTACATAATGGCTCCTAACCATCTCGATACTCTTTCTACCTAAATAATGGGTCTGTGGTAGAGTTTTGACCCTATTAGCCTTATTTTTTCTTGTTTGCTCCTATAAATATACACAATAATATTTTTTATGAATTTAAGATATATGAAATTAATATAATCATTTTTAATCATTTACTAACGTCTGTCTTGGGATCCAATTAATGCTCACATGCCTTCTTCTAATCTTCAGGAATGACATCAAGAGGATAATTCTCCATTGCCTCCTTGGGTGAATTATAGTTCGAGAAAAGCTAAATACCACATATAAATTGTTAGAAATAATATATGAAATTATGTATATAATAAAAATGTAAATGTTTAAAAATTATTAAATTTCTCTTGGTCTTCGTCCTCCAATCTCTGTGGATTTTGGCAGCATCTTAAGGATATGTTAGAAGGCATTAGAGTCGTCACCTCAATTGTAATTTGCCTACATTTATTTTCAAAAAATATGTCAATCTTACTTGATAATAATTTTAAGATAAATCTATAAAAGAAATAATTAAGATAAAGGAAATTGCCTCCAACTGTCCAAGGAGCTACCTCTTCAGCTCTGCAAGCACCTTCCTCCAGTCAAAGTAGCAAATGGGCACAATGTACTTAACCATTGTGCCCACTCGACTGATGAAGCCTGGGTAATTCCTCACCTCCCCTATGTTTCTAAGTCTGATTGTTATTCTCAGAACCTCAGAGACATGCTGGAGGTCTAAATTCTTTGTCTTCCCCCATCCTCTTCTTACTTTACCTATGTAAACATTAATCATATTCATTATATATTTCTAAAGTTATAATAAACTTAAAAATACATAAGTAATTTACTTCTCAAAGGTATAGTTCTTAGCTAAGCTTGTGCCCGCCGCTAAGGGGTCCACATGAACTGGGGATGTACTCCCCACCATCTCATCCTCCGCCTCCTCCCCTCCCTCCTCTCCCTCCACATCATTGTTCTAATCTTTGTCCTCCTCAATTGATGCTCCATCCAGATCATGCTCTACTCGCTCTGGCAAGGTAGGAGCAATCTCCTTCCCCTTTCGCTTCCCCCCCTCATGTAATAAACATGCCAGGTCCCTGGGTCATATGAAACATGACTAGGGTGTAGAATCTATAAATCAAAAGCACACTAAAAGGGGGGATGAATAGTGTGGGAAATAAAAGTTGCAAGACAAAACAAATCACAAAAACAAAGGCACAAGATATATAGTGGTTCCCCTCACTCAGGTACTCCACTACCTAAGTCTCTTGACTTAGGATTTTTAACCCGATTCCCTCAACTTAGAGGGAATCAATTTACTAATATTAGAGGTAATTAATGGGTTACCTCAACCCAATTACAAGATATGAAAAGAAGATAAAGATTCAGGTGTAAGCAAAAGTAAATAGAAGCTTACAACTATTTCCTAAGTCTCCAACAAGAATATATCTTATAACAAGTGTAACCAAATCTAACAAGAAAAACTAAGGCATAAAACAAACGATTGATTATAGAAAAATACGATCGCCTTTGATGATTTGTTGCAAATGGTGAGATGCCTTGAAATGTATGCAACAAAACAAACTCTCTTTCAGCTTGAAAATTGAGAATTGAAGGTGTAGGAAAGAGTATAATTCTTTTTTAGAGATGTGTGTAAAACAACACTCAAAGAGTGCTTATATAGGTCACTAATCACCTCTCCCATGAATTCTAGTCGTTAGGGGTATTTTAGGAATATTATAAATATGATTAATTGCAAACTAGCCATTCAGACTGGTCACAACAGTTAGTTGGTACCGGTATTGAACTCTTGGTATCGGTACTGACTACATACAGTCAGTACAGCCAAATCACTGGGTACCAGTACTCACTGTGAGTACCGGTACTTGTGACGCACAGTCTTGTGTCTTGTGACCTACATGTACTAGTACTCATGATGAGTACCGATACTTGTAACACACAGACTTGAGTCCTGTGACCTACGTGTACCGGTACTCATGATGAGTATCGGTGCTTGTAAGGTCCAGGAAAAAACCCAGTTCACAAACTGTGACCACTTGATACCGGTACTCATGATGAGTATCGGTACTTGATGTTCATAGTTGGGAACTTAAGTCCAAACCTGTGCCAAGCATGTACCAAAGATCATTAGTGAATCAATTAGGGAAATCCAATTTATTCTAGGCGACTTAGTTTTGAAAGAGCCGATTTTGAGTTAAGAACTTAGTAAATGAACGATATTCTGAAACCTAGTTATCTCTACTTTGATTTTAACACCTAGATTATGTTTTACTTGTTTGGAGACATACAAAAATTCTAAGATACAATAAAAACTAAAGTCTTCAAAACTTCTTCCTTTATGTGCAATCTTTTTGCTTGCATCCACAGATTCTTTTGACCTGTAATTACTTCAAAAACATATTAGAATTTAAAATGGTTTTGTTAACATCAAAACCCAGAAGAGAGATGGAACTAGGGTCGAACAATCACCCCCTTTTTGATGTTGACAAAACAAATAAGATACTCATATTAAAAATAAACAAAGACTTAATAAGAGAAGAATAAAAAAACTCCACAAGAGAGTAAAAGACCTCCCCCTCAAACTAAACTCTCCCTATTTTAGATATGAAGTATCCATTCATTTCATTTCTCCCCGTTTTTGTCAAGCAAGCAAAAAAAATAAGCAAACATCATAAAGCATGACATTATCAAACAAAGCATAAACTTTCATAACATGATAAAGTTCATTAGACAAAAGAAATATTAAGAGCCATAGAAGTTTAACAATCTTAAAAGTCATACAAGCAACAACAAGCTTACATGCTTAAAAAAAACTAAACTAATTTCTACGACATTTTCTAATAAGTGGTTGTTCATCCTCATCATCGTCATTGTCATCATCATCATTGTTGTCATCATTTTCATCACTGTCGTTGCCGTCATCATCATCATCATCAACTTCTTTATATGAAACATTTTCTTCATCTTCCGTGTCTTCTTCTTCCTCATCTTCATGGATAATAGGTTCTTTTTCTGCTACAAAAGATGGATCTTGAAAGTGCTTCTGTCTTCTTTCACTATATTCCGGAGGTGCTTTTGGTTGAGTCCGCTTCCTTTGTTTAGTTTGTTGAGTGGAAGATGAAACATAGGAAGACTCAAGAGACATAGAAAGATCATGAAATTTGCGTTCCATGTGACGGAAGCAAAATTGAGATTGGTTAAATTTTGGCCAATGTAATTGAAAGTGTTGATCATATAGGGATCGGTGCCAGACTCATGAGATAGGTTCCTCCAAGGAGTTTCGGCTTCCAGAAAAGGATAGGTAGTGGGGACAAAAGCTGAAGATGATTCAAGAGGTGGATGAGAAGAAGATTGAGCATTTGGATCAACTTCATCTTCTTCATCATCACTAGTAGATTCCTCTCTAGTGGGTTTCACTCCCATTTTTCAGAGAGTAGTGCATTTGAAATAGACCACTTTTCTAAGAGGAGTGAAATTAGAAAGGTCAATTTTGTTTTTATGAAATATGTGGGACACCAAGATATCCAAGGGTAAAGCCGATGCACGGTAATGAGGTCTAAGAAAGTGAATGAAAACTGTGTTCCAGTTGACCGAAAATCCTATAATGATAGCATAAATTAAGGGTAAAATGTCAATAGGAATTTTGTGAAAATCCAAATTTTTAGCCCTTAAATTCCATGCTAAGATACGGAAAAGAACACGAGCAAAAAGAGTCATGTTGGGGGCAACCAATGCTTTGCCCTAGCAATTATGAAGCAATAGAGTTTCATGAATTTTGTGAGTAGGAAATTGCTCCTTAAGTGTGTTAAAAGGATGACCTTCATTAGGGCATTGGGTAATGGTCGATAAAAATTTAGGAGTAATGACGATTTTTTGACCAAAAACTTTAGAAGCTAAGACTAGATGGCCTCAATTTTCTTATTCTTGGAGCTTCGCAGAAAATAGACAATTAATGTCAGGGTAATCTCCAGGAACATCAGCAAAAAATGCCTCATCAAAGAAATGCATAAGATGATGTTTAGAAAGGCAGGTAGTAAACTCAGATTTGAAGAGAAAAATCTTTCCACTCAATAGGCCTACAGTGATGGAGTTTTAGGCCTTCATACCAATCAAATTTTGACTTAGCATCCTCATTGATGCAAAACTTGTGGAATGCATCTTGAGGTGCTTTTCCCTTACTTTTAGATTTTGGTGCCATCTGAAAACATACAACAACAAGAAATAGAAATATAATTAGAGATAAAGATCATGTGTTCAAATAACAACACATTTAAGCCTACATGTACCGGTACTGGTAATTGGTATCGGTACTGGTTGGTTTCTGTCCCAACCAGAAATTCGAGCTAGTATCGGTACTCATCTTCAGTACCAGTACTTGCTCTATAAAGTAGGCATTGCTGCGCCCAGCGAGTACCGGTACCGGTGATGGGTACCGGTGCCATCTGGTACCCAATGAAAACATATTGCAGCAGTAGAAATGACGTCGAGAAAGAAAAAAAAACATAATGTAGAACGACTCACAGAAACAAGATTTGATGAGAAGAGAAGAATGTACCTAGGGTATGAAGATTGGAGATGATTCTTCTTCTTGGCAAGGGCTTGGAGAGACTTGTGGTGGAACTAGGGTTTGGTTGTGAAGAAATGAGGCAAGTGTTTACACTTGACCTCTTTTATATGGGATGGGTCATGTGCTTGTCACATGACCACTTAAGTGGTTGAGAGAAGAAAAATTAACTTAAGTGTTGATGAAATAATGTAGTCAACAACCTAAGTTAAGCAATCAAATTGCAAACAACAACCTGGTATTTCCAGATATATGGAAATATTACAATTTACCCCTCTTTTAGTAAGCATGGGTAATTTGCAAGGAAGCCCTCATGAATTTTCATAAATACAAACAAAGTTTATATCAAACAAAATGTTAGATTAGAATCTCTTTTATTGTACAAAGTCCTAATTTTCTCCTTATAAAGTAGAATATCTCTGCTGCAAGAGGTTTTGTAAAGATATCTGCCAATTGGTTTTGAGTGTCAATGAATTCTAATTGAATAAAGCCTTGAAGTACATTATCTCTAAGGAAATGATGTCTAATGTCTATATGTTTAGTACATGAATGATGTACTGGATTTTTGGATAGATTTATTGCACTTGTATTATCACATAATATCTTGGATTGCGCAAAAAATCAATCCAAAGTCAGACAAAGTCTGTCTCATCCAAATGACCTGAGAGCAAGCAAGTGAAGCTACAATATACTCTGTTTCAGTCGTAGAAAGTGAAACACAAGTCTGCTTCTTAGAGAACCATGAAAGTAGAGATTCTCCAATAAAATGACATGCACCGCTTGTGCTCTTTCAGTCTGTCCGACTTCCTGCATAGTCTACATCACTATAGGATAATAGATCTAAGGATTGTGCTTTAGGATAGAAAAGACTAAGGTCTTTTGTGCTGTTTAGGTATCTAAATATTCTTTTTACTACATTAAAATGAGATTTCTTAGGTTCGGACTGGAATCTCGCACATAAACATGTAGCAAAAAGAATATCAGGTCTAGAAGCTGTGAGATATAGTAGTGAACCTATCATTCCCCTGTATTTCTTTTCATCTACCCTCTTGCCAGATAAATCTTCACCAAGAGAAGTATTTAGAGTAATCGGAGTCTCTTTGCCATTTACATTTTCAAAGTCAAATTTCTTGAGAATTTCAAGAACATATTTTGTTTGACTAATGTAAATTCCTGTGTCTAATTGTTGAATTTGGAGTCCTAAAAAGAATATAAGTTCACCCATCATACTCATTTCAAACTCAGTCTTCATAGTCTCACAGAAATGTTGACACAGGGACTCCTTATTTGATCCAAATATAATATCGTCGACATATATTTGAACCAATAAGATGTCATTACCTTCTTCTTTTACAAAACTGGGGAGCTACTCCAATTCTAAAACCATGCTGAAGAAGAAAGGTCCTGAGCCTATCATACCAGGCCCTGGGAGCTTGTTTAAGTCCATATAATGCCTTATTGAGCTTGTATACATGCTCTAGGTGTGTTGGGTCCTCAAACCCGGGAGGCTGATGAACATAAACTTCTTCCTTAATATAACCATTAAGAAAAGCGCTCTTGACATCCATTTGATATAACTTGAAGTCCTTTGCACTTGCAAAGGCAAGTAGCATCCGTATGGACTCCAAGCAAGCAACAGGAGCATATGTCTCATCAAAGTTAATACCCTCCTGTTGGTTATAGCCTTGAGCTACAAGTCTAGCTTTATTCCTGATCACTGAACCAGATTCATCCAATTTATTTCGGAACACCCACTTGGTTCCAATGATGGAATTACCCTTAGGAGCGGGTACCAAGTTCCATACATTGTTCCTAGTAAATTGGAGTAGCTCCTCCTGCATAGCTGTAACCCATGATTCATCCTTTAATGCCTCATCAACTTTCTTGGGTTCAAGTTGTGAAACAAAAGCATTAAGGACAAAATCAGCTCTAAAGTGAGATCGGGTTTTTACACCTTGTTCAATATCACCAATAATCTGTTCTTGAGGGTGATCCTTATGGTGTACCCATTCTTTTGGAAGATCATGTACATTTCGTGAATCTTCTATTTTTGATACATCAATGAAGGGGGTATCTTTATCATTAGAATCTAAATGATTTGGTTTCGGTTCACCTAAGTTTGTTTCATCAAATGAAACATGTAGGGATTCTTCAATGATAAAAGTCCTTTTATTAAAGACTCGATAAGCTTTGCTTCTTGTTGAATAGCCAATAAAAATGCCTTCATCACCTTTAGCATCAAACTTATCAAGCCGATCATGGATCTTTAATAAATAACATCTACTTCCAAACACCCTAAAATATGATATCCTAGGAGACTTCTCATAAAAAAGCTCATATGGAGTTTTCTTAATAATAGGCCTTAAAAGTGTTCTATTTAGAACATAACATGTCGTATTAATGGCTTCTGCCCAGAAATATTTTTTGAAGCCCAGACTCTAAGAGCAAAGTTCAAGCGCATTCTTGTAGAGTGCGATTCTTGCACTCTACAACACCATTTTGAGATGGAGCCTGAGGAAATGAAAATTCATGGGTTATGCCAGAATTGACACAAAAACTTGAAAATTTTTCATTTTCAAATTCACCCCCATGATCAATTCTAAGTCTAAGAATAGAGGATGATTTTTTCCTTTGAAGTCTTCGAGTAAGACTTAGGAAGGAATCAAATGAGTCATCCTTATGTTTCAAGAAGATGACCCAAGTGAACCTAGAGAAGTCATCAACAATAACTAGACAAAATTTTGATCCATTTAGACTCTTAAATCGTGTTGGTCCAAATAGATCACGGTGTAACAACTCTAAAGGTCGTGTTGTTGAAACTAAGTCTTTAGGTTTTAAAGAGGCTTTGTTCATTTTTCCGAGTTCACATGACTTGCACAAAACATCCTTCTTATAAGTTAGTTTAGGTAGGCCCCTTACTAACTCATTTTTGGCTAGCCTATTAAGATGTTTATGATTAATGTGACCTAGCTGACGGTGCCAAAGATCTACTTCAATATGGCAGGCAAGTAGACATTTTACATACTTCTCTTTTGAAAAATGAAGAGCATAGATATTTTCATACCTAAATCCTTCAATTAAAACCGTATTTGTTCCTTCTTTTAATATTTTAAATCCAACTTTAGTGAACAAAACATCACATCCATTATCACATATTTGACTAACACTAAGCAGGTTATGTTTTAAGTTTTCTACTTAAAGAACATTACGTACTTGCTTAGAAGAGTTTCCTATTGTACCTTCACCAATAATGCGACAATGTTTGTTATTGCCCAACTTGACGTGTCCTCCATCTTCGATTTTGGTCCATTTGATAAAGAGGTCGGAGTGTCCCATCATATGCTTGGAACACCCACTGTCTAGGATCCATTTGTCCTTTTTGACCTGCAAGACAATTTATTAAATCTATTTTAAGTACCCATTTTCTTTTGGGTCCTTGATGGTTAGTACCTTTCAAATCCTTAGGTTTATAGATCACTTTAGTGTTAGATCTATAATTCTTAGTATTCTTAACCTTTTGATATATCCATGCATGTCTAGGTGCATGTGATTTATTTTGTGTGTTCTTCTTATTATTAAACTTAGCTTTTAAATTATTACAAAATTCCGTATTTAGCCTAGTTGTTGTCTTCAAATTATTTAAAGTGTCCTCAAAGTGTTCATAAATATCTCCTAATTCTATTATTTTTGCATGTAATTGATTGTTAGTTTCTTTGGACATATCTAATTCTATTTCTAAACAAGATTTCTCTATTTCTAGAGTTCTATAACTATCATGCAAAATCTTATTTTCCTTTTTAATCATCCTAGCTTTATTATATAAATCTTCATATGCTTGTACTAATTCATTAAAGGTAACTTTAGAATCTACCTCATTTTCTGAGTTGTCATCATTTGCCATTAAGCAAAGATGTGCAACTTCTGTTTCTTCAGATTCTTCGGAAGACGATTCTGTGTTGGAATCACTATCATCCTAAGTTGCCTTGTATGCCTTTCTTGAAGTCTTCTTTTTCTTTCGATCGAGTTCTCTGCCCTTCTTTGCTTCCTTCTTCTTGATCATTGGACAATCTTTTCATACGTGCCCCTTTTTCGTGCACTCAAAACAAATAATGTCATTTGAAAATTTATTGACTTTCTTACTTTATTTTCGGATGAATCTTCTGAATCTTCTTTTTAGAAGAGCAAGCTCCTCTCCTTCTTCGGAATTTGAGTCATCAAAGTCCAATACCTCCTTTAAAACTTTGAAAGCAAGCTCCTTTTTCTTGCTTATGGATTTTTCTTCATTCTTCTTCATATTTTCCAACTGAACTTCGTATGCCATGAGGATTCCAATTAACTCATCTCCTTGAATGGCTGTGGTCTTTGGAGACCAGTTGCTTGTAAGGGATCTTAAGATTTTCCTTACAAGTTGTTCCTCCTTCAGCTTGACTCCAAGATTCTTCATTGGATTCACGATCTCTCCAAATCTTGTGTACATACCTTTGATTGTTTCACCTTTCTGCATTCTGAAACACTCATAGCTTTCTGCTAGAATAGAAATATGTGTTTCTTTAACTTTACTCGTACCTTCATAGGTGACTTGCAATGTGTTCAATATCTCGTATGTGGACTCGCATGTGGAGATACGGTTAAATTCTTCCCTTGATAACGCACAATAGAGTGCATTCATCGCTTTCGCATTTCCAGCAATCCTTTTCTTTTGTTCCGCCATCCATGCCACTCCTTCTTGTGGCTCCAGATCCATGTATTTCTCTTGAATAAACATCCATGAGTCCTCATCCATGGCCTTGAGGAAGATTTGTAGCCTCCTCTTCTAGTATCCATAGTCCATCCCATCAAAGTAGGGAGGACGTGTGGATGACTGTCCTTCAGTGTGCTTTATTAGAGATGCCATTGCGAAAGAGAATTGTCACTTCTTTTTGCAACCCACTCTAATACCACCTGTAGGATCTATAAATCGCAAGCACACTAGAAGGGGGGATGAATAGTGTGGGAAACAAAAATTGCAAGACAAAACAAATCACAAAAACAAAGGCACAAGATATATAGTGGTTCCCCTCACTCGGTGACTTAGGATTTTTAACCCGATTCCCTCAACTCAGAGGGAATCAATTTACTAATATCAGAGGTAACTAATGGGTTACCTCAACCCAATTACAAGATATGAAAAGAAGATAAAGATATAGGTGTAAGCAAAAAGTAAATAGAAGCTTACAACTATTTCCTAAGTCTCCAACAAGAATATATCTTATAACAAGTATAACCAAATCTAACAAGAAAAACTAAGGCATAAAACAAACGATTGATTACAGAAAAATACGATCGCCTTTGATGATTTGTTGTAAATGGCGAGATGCCTTGAAATGTATGCAACAAAACAAACTCTCTTTCAGCTTGAAAATTGAGAATTGAAGGTGTAGGAAAGAGTATAATTCTTTTTTAGAGGTGTGTGTAAAACAACACTCAAAGAGTGCTTATATAGGTCACTAATCACCTCTCCCACAAATTCTAGCCGTTAGGGGTATTTTAGGAACATTAGAAATATGATTAATTGCAAACTAGCTGTTCAAACTGGTCACAACGGTTAGTTGGTACTGATACTGAACTCTTGGTACCGGTACTGACTACATATAGTCAGTACAGCCAAATCACTGGGTACCGGTACTCACTGTGAGTACCGATATTTGTGATGCACAGTCTTGTGTCCTGTGACCTACATGTACCGGTACTCATGATGAGTACCGGTACTTGTAACACACAGACTGTAGTCCTGTGACCTACGTGTACCGGTACTCATGATGAGTACCGGTACTTGTAAGGTCCAGGCAAAAACCCAGTTCACAAACTATGACCACTTGATACCGGTACTCATGATGAGTACCGGTACTTGATGTTCACAATTTGGAACTTAGGTCCAAACCTATGCCAAGCAAGTACCAAAGATCATTAGTGAATCAATTAGAGAAATCCAGTTTACTCTAGGTGACTTAGTTTTGAAAGAGGGATTTTGAGTTAAGAATCGAGTAAATGAACTATATTATGAAACCTAGTTATCTCTACTTTGATTTTAACACCTAGATTGTGTTTTACTTGTTTGGAGACATACAAAAATTCTAAGATACAATAAAAACTAAAGTCTTCAAAACTTCTTCCTTCATGTGCAATCTTTTTGCTTGCATCCACAGATTCTTTTGACCTGTAATTACTTCAACAACATATTAGAATTTGAAACGGTTTTGTTAACATCAAAACCCAGAAGAGAGATGGAACTAGGGTCCAACATGGGGGGGAGCCTGGTGTCGAGGGGTGGATAAGCCTACTGTAGAGCCTGTTGTCGGGGGGGTGGCTAAGCCTTAGGAGACGAATTAGGCTAGGTGGATGGCTGACTCAAGGGGACCCTTTCTTTTGGGTTTTTCCTTCAACAACTTCATCTATAGTAAGGAAAAAATACAATAATTAATACAGTTGAAAATCATTAATATATAAATCATCAATGAAAAAAGTATGGCAAACATTAAAAAAATATTTTAAAATTTCGACAGAGTTTCCCCTTAAATTTGGAGGTTTCTCTATAAACCTGCATATTAAAATAAAAGTAGTCACACTCCACATTAAAAAAAATTGCAAGGACAAACCACAATGACTTGCATATTTACAAGTCTATCTTGTAACGTCGTTCATTGAAATAACAATAAGGAAATCAACAACAATAATATATTTTTGATGGTAGGATGGGAAAGGGAGGGAGGGGAAATTTGAGGAAGTATTAGGGTTAGATGGGTAGGTAATTTGGATAAGGATGCTTTTGGGTGTCCTTCATAAGGGGAGTTTTAAACATGGCATTAGTACTTACAGACTTATATAGAAGAGAGTAAAGATGCTAATGATGATTTGGTAAATCTAGCTCGAGAGAAATGGGATTCTCTTTCAAGGTGTGAAAATAGGAGATAATCCTTTATTAGTGGTTTGCAACCATTGATAAAGAGTACATTCTTAGTAATTTAAGTTTTCTTGTGGTTCAACTATTTGGTGGTGGTTTTGCAAGGAATCACCGTCAAAGAGCTTTACTTATGTACTTCGTCAAGCAATGCTTGCTAATAGTTTAGGGGCTTCAACCATCATCAAAAGGACAAATCCATTGTAATGAGAATGTCCTTCATACAAGAACATATAACGATAGCCTCCGTGAATTCTTAACCTCCACAAGAGATCCTCCCAAACTATTCCTAAATGGATAGGCTAGAGTGTCGGTTTCCTAGAGTAGGTGTGTCTAGGATTATGAGAGTGAAGTGATTAAGTGCATGGCTTGGTGATGTGGCAATGTCATTTAAAACATTTTGGCAGAGTTTCCCTATAAAATTTGAAGTTTTTCTATAAACCTGCATAGCACATAAGTGGGTACACCCTACATCCATTCAAATAAAATAGCTAAACATGCAATACAAGTGAATACACCCTACATCTATTCAATGAAGTAAAAAATAATATGTGAGTACACCCCACATCTAGCAAAAACTTATAATTTCATTGAATTAAATTGAAGACATTGAAATTATACCTCTAAGTACAAAAACCTTTGAGTATGTCCATCAACGATAACCTGTAATTTGAAAAATAAAAGTAATTAAATAAAACATTATAAATGCTAGTGTATAGAAAATAAATAAATAAAAAGTATAATGAGTAAGAGTAATATATTTTGAACATGTGTGTGTGATTAGGTTTAAGTTTTGGTATTTCTAATGTATAGAAAATGCCAGTAGAAGTTTAGGTTTCTTCAATTTGAAAATGAATTTGATTTAAACAGAAATGAAACAAAGTAAAGAAATTTTTACTAACCTTAGATGTCCACATCTATTGCATTTGAATCTGTATGACCGTCTTTTGCTAATTCTTGGTATGATTCAGACTGTGCGTCAAAATGATTACGTAGTATTATTCTTATTAGTATA
The DNA here is from genome assembly GCA_037157565.1 of Thalassia testudinum. Lineage (NCBI taxonomy): Eukaryota > Viridiplantae > Streptophyta > Magnoliopsida > Alismatales > Hydrocharitaceae > Thalassia > Thalassia testudinum. The sequence goes on along the minus strand of JAZHRO010000025.1, from coordinate 19,499,966 downwards.
ACCCATCTCCTTTGGCAATTATCGGGAACATAGAAAACTTGTGCTGCTTGACATACCAATGTGAATGGTTCATCAGACTAAAGAATTTGACGATCACGATTTAAACTTAAGAATTTATGTTTCTTATCAATTTTGAAACCAGTGCCCTCTTTAAAAAATCAAACCAATGACATTTATATAGGACAACTCTATGATCATATCTAAAGTTGATCTCCACAATTTCTTTGATTTCACAGTAGTATCCATCTAGATCGGTGGAAAGATTTGAATCAACAACAACTCCAGCCTGTTGTGTAACCTTTCTATCATCAATTTCTTTTATTATGAATACTAAAACCCATTTGTTATATACCTAAAGTGATAATGTGCATAATGTAATAGCATATCAGCAATTACATCAAAATTTGGTATCCATCATGAGTCCTTATCCTCTTTCAATTGATTAACTCGATCACTAAACCAATCTATGAAGGCAAATTCGGATGTCCTTGCATGAGATAATCATTTGAATTCCTTGTAAAATGGATCAATTTTAGGAATTTATTTTAAAATATATTGATGTGCCAAACATCTATCATTTTTTGAAATTTCCTTATACTCTGTATGAGGAGTCGACCTTCCTCTAATATCAAAAATTAATAAACATTCTTCATCATTGTCATTGTATTTGCCCTCATAGTTTCTTTGAAGTTTATTAAAGTGGTTGTCAGTTTCATTTATGTACATGGAGGCAAAATTTATTCACTCCTCCATAAGATAACCTTCTACAATTGAACCTTCTAGCCTTACCTTGTTCAAAACATAATCTTTAAGCTTTTTCAAAAATCGCTCCACAAGATACATCCATCTGAATTCTATAGGTCCACCAATTCTCGCTTCATTTCCAAGATGCAATGTGCGATGAACCATTACATCAAAGTACGCTGGGAGAAGAATCTGTTCCATCTTACAGAGTGTAATATCTATTTGTTTATCCCAGTGATCTAGCATATCATTTTGCAGTGTTTTCGAACAAACAGCTTTGAAAAATCTGCTCATCTCTATGAATGAATCAACAATTGGCTCAGGCAGTATCCCCCGTATAAATAATGCTTGCATATAAACATGGGAGTCATGACTTTTCAAGACAGATATCTTTTTCTTCACTTCATTCACACAACGAGAAAGCTACGATAAAAAGCCAACTAGCACCCGAATTTCCTTTAAGTAGTAGAACAATCTACTCTTCTGGTCTTGATTCAAGTTGTAAATGACAAGTAGGAAGTACCCATCCTCCTCATGAATATGCAGCTCTGGACATATCCCCAAACTTTTGATGTCTTCTTGTTTTTGCCATGTCCTTTAGATCATTAGTTAGATTTAATACGTCTAAGATGTTATCCATCACATTCTTATCGATGTGCATAACATCTAAATTATAACATATTGTAAGATCTTTCAACTATGGCAGCTCCATAAAGAAAATGTTTTTCCTTTAAAATTTAAAATTCTCAAGGTTGTTTGGTCTTGTTTGAGTGGTCGACCCAATCTTATCTCACCCATTTCTTATAATCTCTCCATTATAACTGATGTAAACATGTTTACACTACTTAAGATGTCTATTTATGCATGTTCTTAAGCATAGGATTGCATTGCATACTATAAATATTGCATAACATACATCATCTTGCATTTAGATTAGTTTGAATAAAATGGAGGTTAATTCTCCTTTTATGTTCAGGGACAGGGAAAAATTTTTATCGGAGCCTCGGATCAAAGATCCAACCGTACAGATGGGATCAAGGCGACGATTGGAGTTCAACGACTCCAAGATCGCCCTAATCAGACATCTGTAGCATCAAATAGCGATCGGGGAACCCTAGAAGATCAAGGGCCAAGATGGTGTGAATCCTCACTTCAAATGACAAATCTAACCGCATGGATGGATTCGGATCGACGATCGCAGCCTAATGGCGTGAAAATCGACTCAATCCGACAATCGTGGCACCATCTACATCATCCAGAAGATGGATGGCTAAGATGGTGCCACATGGTTCCATCTCGGCTGCCCAATCATCCGCATGCACCCGCTGAAGTCATCCACATCAGTGTTTCCCCGCCATTGGATTAAGATCTAATGGCTGGGACACATCCACGTTTAAGTTAAGTGCCTGCCCATCTGCGCGCGTAGCGTAGTGGGCGAGAGTGCTTACGCGAGCGAGCGGCACGTGATCGAGTCACGAGGAGCAGGCGAGCGGGTGCGGGTGAGCGGGCACGAGGAGCATTGGATCGCGATCGAGAGGTCGTGAGCACTCAATAGTGCCCACGTGCTATCGCACGCCCGCGCGTGATGTGCCAACAGACGCGGACGTTGCACTCATAGGAGGCTCTGCGAGGCGTGAGATAAGTCGTCCGATCGTGAGATTGGCAGAACATGGAGTGAGCATTACGTGCGGGAGGCGAGCGGGCGTGTGAGCGCCGCCCCACTACACCCGCAATGTGGCTTTAGTGACGGTTTTATCTGTCACTAAAGACCCCTGATTTAATGTTTTTCAAATTAAAATGACTAAATTGCCCTCACTCCTTGCAACTATAAAAGGAGACCCCCTCCACATGAAATTCTCATCCCTTCCTTCTCTTCTCTACCTCTCCAAAGCTCAAGAGAAGCTTGTCCCACACTCAGGATGCTCCTCGGGAGATAAAGTCAAATTTTTGCTCTCATTTCGGAAGCGGATCCCGCGACAACGATGGCATGCTGCCCCATTCTCATTCCTCCTTCCTCGACCTCCTTTTTCCCGCTCTGTCCTCCTTCATCTAGGCAGCGTCTTGTCCGGCTCGTCCTCCAAGAGATCATCGAGGAGGATAACTTCTCTCTCCCATTCTTCTTTACAGCTTTCTAGAGTAGAATTTTCCTACTTTCTAGTGTAGCTGATTACCTGCTTTCTAGTGTAATTCTTCTTTGATTTTATTGTATAAATATTTTGAATTATTGAATGCATGTTTTCTCTCTCTCATTTATTCTAATTGTTATTATGGTTGCATTGTAATTACATCGCTTCACTTTTCAACAAAAATTCTAAAAAAATATAATTACGAATATAGATCGACGTAGCCTCCTTGAGTTTGACCCAGGATTTCTATTCCGGTACAAATTTTATTTGTTGAACATGAGATCTTCGCTTTCATACTGCGACGGCAGGTTTTCAAAACCAAATACGTTAGCGTAGTAGCTCGTAGCTTCAACAATAACCTAACCCAACAACCTGATAGAATCTATACTAAATTTATTCTATGGATTTTTCTTTGAATGCCGACACGTCCTGCCATCAAATTTACCCCTGAACTGTGGCATTCTCCATCTATGTTCAATAGGTAGAAATACGCGATGTCAGTTGTAGGTGATGAGTATCTTCGATACAGACTGGGTAAGTAAGCTTTCCTTTAGTGCTCTAACTTGACAACTTTGCATATGTTGGGAAGTCATTTATGGTCCACAATACTGCTGCATGCATATTGTAAAATTGTTTCATTTCTATATCATACGTCTTTACGCCGGTGTACCACAACTATTTTAGTTCATCGATTAATGGCTGGAGATAAACATCTATTGCATTTCCTGGTTATTTTAGACTGGGGATTGATAGGGTTAGCATTATGAATGACGATCTCATACACAACTAGGGAGGTAACTTATAAGTGACCATTACCAATGGCCATATAGAGTACAAGGAGTACATACTCTTAAATGGATTGAATCCATCACTTGCATGACCCAACCGCATGTTCCTTGCTTCTAAAGCGAATGAATTATTTATTTCATCAAATCTCTTCCACTCCTCTGAATTAGTAGGATGATGTATTCTTCCATCTTGAGATTTACAATCTTGGTGCTAAGTCATCCATCGTGCAGTTTCAGTTGATATAAAAAGGAGTTGAAGCCAAGGTGTCAATGGGAAGTAACGAAGAATCTTCTGAGGCTATTTCCTCTTACTTTCATTTCTACCTTCCTTATATCTCTCATGTCCACATTTGGCATAGTTACTCAAGTTTGCGAATTCATTTATGAAAAGAATGCAGTCATTCAAACATGCATCGATCTTTTGACAGTCCAAACTAAGTTAGCGAATCTATTTCCTTACCTCATATCATGAAACCGATAACCATTAGGGTTATTCAACAGCTCAACAATAAACTAAAGTATTTCTTACATGAATTTAGCACTAGCTCTGTTGATGGGAACACCATCATGAGCCTTAACTAGCTCATTTTGACCTAATGAAGAGAATAAAAGCTCCTACATAACCAACTGGAGGTCATAATTCACTGAATAACCTTTCTGAGAGAAAGTAAGAAACAAGGGGTAAAAATGTAATTTTACCATTTCTATACAAAAATGGGTTTTCTCAAGGTCTAAACATAGGTCAAAAGGTCTTAACAAGATAAAAAGTGGGTTAGATTTGATAGAAAATGGTTTATGTGTACCCTGTGAATTTAAATGACTTCTTGAAATCCTAAAATAGACCTACTTGATTAACCAAGGTTCTGGTCAGGATAAAATTTACCTAAACCCTCTAAAAATCATATAAAAATATTTGTTAGGGCTTAGAACTTTCAATTTGGCCATTAGAACCAATTTTGACCTAGAATGGGGCCTTAGACAGATATTTAACTTAAATTGGGTTTTTACATAAATTTCCCAGTCACATTTGGTCAAACCTAAAATCCAACTTCACCATTGGATTCCTTAGGTCCAAATTAGGTTTGTTCCAAAATTTAGACCTAAGGAGAACTCATCTTGACCCACTTTGCAAATAGGTCCAACCTGATCACATTTCTACCCCTATCTTTCGAAAACCCTTACAATCAGCCCCCTAGCTTTCTTATCGTCTTCATAGATAGGTCCATCCGCCATTATAGTGGAGGAATCCTACTCTGGCGAGCTTTAGAAGGTGATTTCTCCTTGATTGCTCAGACAACCACCACCGTGAGTCCACCACCGCCCAGCTCACCGTAGAGCCGGTGGGCGTGGTGGCACTTCCCCGACTTCACTTTCCAGCCACTTCAGCATTGCCGCAGGCTTCAAGCTTGAAGCTCAAAGCTCCAACAGCAGCGGCAAGGCGGCAGCAGCAGCTCGTAGTAGCAGCAGCCCAGCCCATTCCGCGCACGCCTGCAGGCCGCCCTCTCCTCCAGCACGCGTCTGCAGGCACCATCGCCTCCAGCCTCCTCGCGCAAGTGCCCTGTCGCACACTCTCTTCCGCCCACAGTCGGCCTCTGCACGCCCCTGCAGTAGTCGGCCTAGCCTCACCACGCACCCCAGCCAACTCCCGCAAGCCACCGCGCACGCCAACTTCCTCTCCGCGCCCGCAACCGGCTGGCGCAGACCTTCTTCCTCGCGCGCCAGCCGTAAGCTGCCCGCACTCACAGCACCTGCAACAGGCGGTTGTGCGGCTCACCCGGCCACTGTAGCCACTATTCACGCATTTCTGCGAAACACTGTAGCAACAGTGGGGTGACCGGTGAGTTTCTCACTTAACCGGTCACCCGACGCGTCGCTACCCCCGTTTGCCCGCACACACGTTCAGCCCCGTGCCTGCTCCAGTGCTCGCCCGCACGTCTGCGTGCGTCCGCGTCGCTCGCACCCGCACGCTCCAGTGCCTTCGTCTACCAACCCGCACCCGACACTTCGCGCAGCGTGGTGCACTGCAGCCTCCTCTCCTCACGCCCACTTTCGTCTGTGTGCTGCGGCCTCTTCTCTCTCTACGCATACGCGCCTACGTGTGCGCGTGGACTCCATATGGCACGTGGAAGCTCCAGACGCCTTAACAGCATGATCTCTCCCTCCCTCTCTCTCTCTCTCTCTCTCACAACACTCTCTCACTCTCTTTAATGACGCACTCACACACATACACTCACGCTTTCATACACACACACACACCTATACACTATTATATACATATATATATATACGTATACATATATATATTGATATATATACATATATCTATATACATACATATATATATATATACATATATATATCTATATACTTATATATATACATATATATATATATATATGTTTACATATATACATATACTTATATACATATACATATATATATATATATACATATATCTATACATATATTAGTACTTATATAACTATGTATTAGTGCATATACATTCGTATATATATATATATACATACATCTATATACTTATATATATATACGCATATATATACACATATACTTATATATATACATAAATATACAAATATACATACATATATATACATATATATATCTATAACTATATATACATACATACATACATACATACATATATATATATACATACTTATCTACGTATATCTATATATACATATATTATTATATCCATACACACATATATATATATATACATCTATATAGTATCATATACATACATATACATATAAATACACACACACACACACACACATATATATATAGATCTATACATATATCTATCCATACATATACTTACATATATAATTACATACCTATATATATATACATATACATATATACATATATAACTAAATATATATATACCTATATATCTATAACCATATATATATGTATATATATATATAGATATATTTACATATATACATATATATATAGTTTCACATTATTTACCATACGTGGTATCGCGGGAATATCTGCACCAGTTGCTGATATTCCCTAATACACGTGTACAAAAAGCGTGGTCACATACATCTTCCACCATCCATCCTACACTCCACACAGCACCTCGTCCTGTTGGTTGCATCTTTCTAGACGACGACCGACTCGATACCGTGCCACACTCCATCTCCGCCTCCACCCTCACCCTTTTATACATATATAATATATACCTATATATATATACTATATTTACTTTATTTCTATTTGGCTTTCCTGCTAGTAAAAAGATAAAAAAAAATATATAAAAGAGAAGAGATAATCCTTGACTTGCAGGTACTCCATCTTGCGAATAGCAAGACCCGTTTTGGAACCTTGATTTGGCTCAAAGCTAAGAACTTAATTTTGAGGGTGTGCCTCAAGGACAAGGATTACCAGAAAAAATCTAAATAGAAAAACACCAAAATCACAATAAATGAATGGAAGAGACCCATTGTATGAAAGGCATAGAAACTTGACTTGTAACCCCACTTTCCTGAGTTCGACCCTGGGCCTAAAAGTGACCAAGATAAAATCAAGTTGGCCAGGTTAAAAATTTTGTAAAGAGATGGTTAGGTCCGATTTAGGTTAACCACTATACACACTTCAACGATAAAATCACCATATTAACAACCTATTCGGGGCCGACACCATACCTTTTCTAGCACCGTTGCCGGGGAAGTGCGCCTGCAAGTAAGTTTCTATTCCATTCCTTTCATGTTTCTCTTCTCTCTTCATGGGTGTTTTTGTTTTTTTTTGCTGTGCAGGTGAACCTGTTGCAAGGAGAAGGCAGGTAGATGAAGTCAAGACGTGAGCAGATCCAAGGCGGGAACGAGAGCATGAAGACGCCAACACCGCATTGTAGCTTCTCACACGTTGTTGAACAAGTAGGTCTTCTTTTCTTAGTGTTGAACTCTCGAATTGCTACGCTAACGTGTTTGGTTTTGGAAAACCTGTCGTTGTAGCATGAAAGCGAAGAATTCATGTTCAACAAATAAAATTTATTCCGAAATGAAAATTCCGGGTCGAACACAGGGAGGCAAACGTTTGATTTAAAAACTACGCGTTTCTTTTTATTTGTCACGAAGTAATTTAATTTAAAATTATCTAACTATTTACAATAAATAGAAGAGAGAGAGAGGGTAAGAGAGAGAGAGAGAATATTACACATAGAAATTAAAATGAGATGTAGAATAAATAGAGAATTTATCATTAAGGAGATTGTTCATTACAACTAGAAAGCATAAAACAATTACACTAGAAAGCGATAAATTTACTGTAGAAAGCATTAAAAGAATGGAGGGAGAAATGTCCTCCTCGACGAATGCTTGAAGGACAAGCAGAACTACTCTAGAAAGCAGTAAATCTATACTAGAAAGTAGTAAAAAGAATAGGGTGAGAGAAATCTTCCTCGACGATCGCTTGGAGGATGAGCCAGGCGGGACGACGCCTGGATGAAGGAGGACGAAGCAGAAGAACGGGAATGGAGCAGCATGCCGTCATCGTCGCCGGATCCACTTCCGAAGGAGGACAAAAATTTGGACTTTATCTCGCGAGAAGCATCCCGGGTGTGGGACAACCTTCTCTTGAGCTTTGGAGAGGTAGAGAAGAGAAGGAAGGGATGAGAATTTCGTATGGAGGGGGTCTCCTTTTATAGTTGCAAGGAGTGGGGGCAAATTGGTCATTACATCTTTAAAACAATAAATGAGGGGTCTTTAGTGACGGATAAAATCATCACTAAAGCCCCAACGTGGGCGTAGCACCTGCGCCCACGCGTGCCTCCTCAGCTGCGCTCTTTCTCAACGGCCGCCCACATTCTTTCATCCACAACGATCGGACAGCTTAACATGCATCTTCACACACCGCTGCGCGCCCGCCCGACGCGTGCGATGCCGAGTGACGCCGCGCGTGCAATAGCGCGTGAACGCTATCGGGCGCGCGCGGCCGTTGGTTTGTGATTTGACAGTTGATAACGGCGCACCCGCTCGCTGATGAATTCGCGTGGCGAGGCTCTAACGCGCGCCAGCTCCTTGCGATAAGGTGCTGGACCGCTGCGCTGACTCACCCAAAAGGTCGCGCGGACGATTTCAACGAGCCGCGTCCACAGCTGTTGGATCGAGATCCAACGACAGAGAGGAGGCAGATGTGGAGCCTTTAGAGATTGTATGTGACCGTTTAGGTGGCCGAGATGGTGCCACGTGGCGCCATCTTGGCCGTCCATCTTCTAGATGTTGTAGATGGTGCCACAGATGTCGGATTGACTCGATTTTTGCGTCGTTGGGCTGCGATAGTTGATTCGAATTCATCCATGTAGTTGGATTTGTCATTTGAAGTGAGAATTTACACCATCCTAGCCCTTGATCTTCTAGGGTTCCCCGGTTACTATCTGATGCTATGGATTCCTGATTAGGGCGATCTTGGAGTCGTTGAACTCCAATCGTCACCCTGATCACATCCATATGGTTGGATCTTTGATCCGAGGCCTCGATAAATTGTTTGCCCTATCCAAGCACATAAAAGGAGACAATTAACCTCCATTTTATTCAAACTACTCTAAGTGCAAGATGATGCATGTTATGCAATATTTATATCATGAAATGCAATCCTATGCTTAAGAACATGCATAGATAGACATCTTAAGTAGTGTAAATGTGTTTACATCATACCCCCATGCTTATCTTTTTCTAGTCCCTAGCAAAAACTATATGCTATTTATAAAGGAATTAGGTTGGATTATTTGGGCATGAGTTATTTTCAATTATTAAGAAATTATCTACTGAGGATCTGAACTTTCAAAGACATAACAGCGCCTGAGTATCAGCCAAAATGCAGACTGCCTCAAGCCCTTGCCATATTCAAAGAAAAAATTTCTTTTTCTCTTTTTACTCTTTTCTAATTTTTTTGGATTTTCAAATTTTAGGGTTTAAGAGTGGCTTTTTTCGGCCATTCAACTCACCCAAGATTTGATGAGAACCCTAAGTTTTAAGCATCTTATTGTGATTGTGATAGACTCGTTGACCGGCAGTTAAAATGGACTTCGGGTTTCTACGCCTCTAGGTGACCTCAAAAAGAATTCTGCCTAAAGGTGTATCTTTACAACCGGTAGCTTTCTCCCTACTTTTATTTTTTAACAGGGTCAACACAAGGGTGAATCCAGTGTATATCTCCTTGGTTATTCTACTTCTCCGCTTCTTCCTAAGTGTTTTGGAAATTTTTATTGCATTTATTGAGCTGGGTTCTGGACAATAGGTCGATGAGTTGTTACCATCGACAACTTGCCAGCCATACTCGTGCGATGAAGTGTGGCTTATTTCTTTTTTTCTTTTCTCCTTTTCTTTTTGATTTTTTTTTTTTAAAGTAGGTGACTTTCCTGGTCTAAGATTTACCTAAGGGCAGGAAAAAGAGAAAGGTCCAGTGACTGGGCTCTGGACAACCTACCTATGGGCTGTTGCCCACGATAACTTGCCAGCCATATCACCCTAGAAAGTTCATTAGCTACCCAATTTCCATTAGAATCTCCGAACAACGAGTCGGTGCAAAGAAAGTGTGTAGATGCTTAAAACTCAAAATTTCCTCAAATCAGAGGGCGGGTTGATAAGTCGTGTACTTATCACCCAAACTTATTTACTCCAATTAAAATAAAATTTAGGTTGGTGAGAACTTGAAAAACAAATCCACATTTTAGTGGATACACGAGCTGATTAAGTCCAAAGACCTGAAGGGTCCTTGTGTTCAAATCATAATGTAGCATTTCCTAAGATTGAAAATTTTCTTAAACCCAAATTCTCTTTCCTAATTCCAAATTTTTTTTTATAAAAGAAAATAAAACAAATCTACAGAGCTAACGAATGAATTCAGAGATGAATGTCCACCCCCCCATGCCTATCTAATGCAATGTCCTCATTGTATTTAAAAGACAAAACAGAGTGAAAAAGCATAGAAAGCACCTGAATTGTGTGAATGTCAGGTCCGCTCTGAGATGAAAACTAAAAAGAACTGTATATGTGCTGAGTTTAGTGTCTTCAGCTAGGCACACTATACAAAGAAAAGAAATGAAGAATTCACAAGTGCAGGTCAGAATCAGAATAAATAGAAGAATCCTCTGACCTACCAACAGAGGTCCACAGATGTGGACCAGATTGTGGTGCAGACCCATCCCCCATAATCGAGAATATCTTAGGTTCTGGATAAAAATTACCCAAAACCTAAAATCAGAATGCAAGTGGGGTTGGGCCTGCGATTTATGAGGATGCAACCCAAGACCAAAAAGTCGGGTTACAGAGAATTGAAGATCAAAAGGATAATCGTTGAATGTGTGCTTGGGTTTGACATCCTCAAAACAAATGTCATAAGGGTTCAAATTTGATAGTTTCAGCTTAATAGGCACCCTTTGACTCAGTGTTCTACTTCCTCCGAAACTAAGTTCCCAAATCAGAACTTCCCAGCTCCTATCCTCCTCATTCAGCATATCAATTTTCGGGACCTCTTGCATATTATTCACCCCATCTGAAATCTCCAAGTCTATATGATGTGGCTGAATTAGAATTGACTTGGGTCTAATAATCTCAGAAACAGAATTATCGATAAGCTCAACGGGGTGTAACTGATAATCAGGGCATTGAATTGATTCCTCCAGAAAATGTGATTCTGGATTTGTAATGTGTGCCCTAAGATCAGTTTCCTCAATTATTGGGCTATCAAATGATCTATTAGATTCCTCAGGCCCAATCGTCTCACAAAAATCGTGTTCTGAAAACTCGTGTGAGACTTCGCAACTTGAATCTTCACCATCAAAGAAATCAGGATCCATATCAATGTATGTCCCAAAATCATTTGTCACTTTCTGTTCCAAGGAGACATACGTTTCCTCGTAACTCGGCTCAGGGATCTTAGGTGAAGAAATCAGATCATCCTTAATTGGTTGCTTTAATTCAATCTGGCCAGCTTTGTAACACGTGTCCCCCCCAACAGGTGACTAAGTGGGTTCTGTCATTGGCTTTCCTGAAGAAGGTTCATCCTAGGAATCATCCCAAGATTGAATCAAAGCAACCATGAATCTCATCCTCAATTTCGCTAATTTCCCAAGTAGGAACTCACCCCAGTTCTTATCCTTAACATCCTGGAGCCAATCCAACAAAGACTTATTCAAATCATCAATCATTTCAATCAGGGGCTCCAATCTCTCAATGCATGGTATTGGCTGAACTTCTAAAGATTGAATGATATTCCTCAAGTTAGCCAGAACCTTATCTTGAACCTGGTTAACCTAAAACAAATGAGATGGTTCAGGATTGGGCGGGTTTGACATCAATACAGAGGAATTAACAAATTGAGATTCGTTATACCCTTCCTGATAATAGGTCATTTCAGATTGTTCAAAAGATGGTGATGACTTAAAGGTAGTGAAATCAGAGGATGGGTAAGGATCGGTGTATCCTTCTTGATTGTAGATCGTATTAGGTTGTTCATGAAAGGAAGATGATCTATAATCGATGTAGCTCTAAGAAGGATAGAAATTAGAATCAAAGTGTTCAGGGTTAGACCCTAAACATGAAGGTCCGGAATTGTATCCCCAATCCGAGTTATCCCAATTAATTGATGGTTGATTACAGTACGAGTTGGGATAATCGTCATGTTGAGGATAATTCACAACGGGAGGGAAAGAATGGGAATGCGTGTAATATGTGGAAGGATTCATGATACATGGGAGGAAGAAAGGTGCCCTGCAATACAAACAATCAAACCTGTCCTTAATTGGGTTAACCTACAGACCTACAGACTCCCAAAACCCGTCTTGAGATAAAGAAATGATTTGATCTACTTCTTTCTGTTTAATCCAAGCAGTTAGAAGAAGGGACTGGGGAGAAGGTTCTTCCTTCGACTTGCGCCTATGGTTCCTAGTGTACCCCCCGACTGCGATCATTTGATTCTGCTCCCCTAGCTAGACATCAGATTGAATAGTAGAAACAGACTAATCGAAAATAATCTCGTTCTGGGTTCTGAAGAGCGAGTCCAATCCTTAAGGCCAACGTCTACTCTGTTTTATTTAGGGCTAGGTTTGAATGTGCTTTGGAATGTGATGGACCCTTTAAATGGGTTGTGCCCTTAATGATTGATTGATTTGTGTGTGCAGGCACAACCAGTGGTTTTCAAGCAATATTGTTTTTGATGCGGTGAATTTTAAGGTTCAAATCTTGCTTAGTAGCTTTTAGGATTCAACTTTAGGTGTTTTCAAGCAGGTTTCGTTGGCACACCAGGTTTTGAAAGCACGGGTAAAGATGTTTTCCTTTAAAGCTTAAAAAGAATGTGGAGTGCCTGGTAAATCCCTAAGAGTTGAACCTAAGTGGCAGCTACTTGATGAGTTTATTTTATTTGAAGTGGTGCGACCCAATCAACTCAAACAATTAGCCTGTTGCACCACTTAATTAGGCACACAAATGATTACCTAATCTAATTTCTACTCAATTATGTGTTTAGATGTGTGTACCGGCTCCTAAGATCGATTTACCGATTGAGTTTGAAAATCAGATGAGGTTGTGTACCTCTGTGAGATTTTTTCTAATTTTTTTCTTTTTAATGTGGGGTTTGGGGCGAATATGGGTGTCAAACAACAAATAATCTAACCTTAGAGTTTATAAAAACACCTAGGTTGATTGATGATTGAATTATTATGTTGTGGAATGAAATCTAATGGGTGGGAGGTGGGAGATAACTTATAGAACCTTCCACAGCACTTTACTCCAATCTACCGCTTTTGTCTGTCTCGAAAGAGTACCTGCAATCACAATAAGAAAGGAGAAAAGTGAGGTAAATGATTTGTAAGTTTGAAAACGCGAAGACAAACCAAAGAGCGTCGCCTCCCCGGCAACGGTGCCAAAATGTTGAACTCTCGAATTGCTACGCTAACGTGTTTAGTTTTTGAAAACCTGTCGTTGTAGCTTGAAAGCTAAGAATTCATGTTCAACAAATAAAATTTATATCGAAATGAAAATTCCGGGTCGAACACAGGGAGGCGGACGTTTGATTTAAAAACTACGCGTTTATTTTTATTTGTCACGAAGTAATTTAATTTAAAACTATCTAATTATTTATAATAAATAGAAGAGAGAGAGGGTAAGAGACAGAGAGAATATTACACATAGAAATCAAAATGAGATGTAGAATAAACAGAGAATTTATCATTAAGGAGATTGTTCATTACAACTAGAAAGCATAAAACAATTGCACTAGAAAGTGATAAATTTACTCTAGAAAGCATTAAAAGAATGGAGGGAGAAATGTCCTCCTCGTCGGATGCTTGGAGGACGAGCAGAACTACTCTAGAAAGCAGTAAAAAGAATAGGGAGAGAGAAATCCTCCTCGACGGTCGCTTGGAGGATGAGCCGACGCCTGGATGAAGGAGGACGAAGCAGAAGAACGGGAACGGAGCAACACGCCGTCGTCGTCGAGGGATCCACTTCCGAAGGGGGAAGAAAATTTGGACTTTATCTCGTGAGAAGCATCTCGGGTGTGGGACAAGCTTCTCTTTGGCTTTGGAGAGGTAGAGAAGAGAAGGAAGGGATGAGAATTTCGTATAGAGGGGGTCTCCTTTTGTAGTTGCAAGGAGTGGGGGCAAATTGGTCATTACATCATTAAAACAATAAATGAGGGGTCTTTAGTGACGGATAAAACCGTCACTAAAGCCCCAATGTGGGCGTAGCATCTGCGCCCACGCGTGCCTCCTCACCTACGCTCTTTCTCAATGCCCGCCCGCATTCTTTCATTCGCGATCGGACGGCTTAAGATGCGTCGTCACCCGCTGCTGCGCGCCCGCCTGATGCATGCGATGCCGCGTGATGCCACGCTTGCAATAGCGCGTGAACACTATCGGGTGCGCGCGGCCGTTGGATTGCGATCTGACAGTTGCTAATCGCACGCGCGCTCGTTGATGAATTCGCGTGGCGAGGCTCGAACGCGCGCCAGCGCCTCGCGATAAGGCGCTGGACTGCTGCGCTGCCTCGCCCAAAATGTCGCGCGGACGATTTCAACGAGTCGCGTCCATAGCCGTTGGATCGAGATCCAACGACAGAGAGAGGGCAGATGCGGAGCCTTCAGAGATTGTATGCGGCCGTTTAGGTGGCTGAGATGGTGCCACGTGGCGCCATCTTGGCCGTCCATCTTCTGGATGTTGTACATGGTGCCACGGATGTCGGATTGACTCGATTTTTGCGTTGTTGGGCTGCGATCGTCGATCCGAATTCATCCGTGCGGTCGGATTTTTCATTTGAAGTGTGGACTTACACATCCTGGCCCTTGATCTTCTAGGGTTCCCCGGTCACTATCCAATGCTACAGATGCCTGATTAGGGCGATCTTGGAGTCGTTAAACTCCAATCGTCGCCCTGATCACATCCATATGGTTGGATCTTTGATCCAAGGTCCCGATAAAATGTTTGCCCTGTCCAAGCACATAAAAGGAGACAATTAACCTCCATTTTATTCAAACTACTCTAAATGCAAGATGATGCATGTTATGCAATATTTATATCATGAAATGCAATCCTATCCTTAAGAACATGCATAAATAGACATCTTAAGTAGTGTAAATGTGTTTACATCACTTAGCAACCGAGGTTAACTTGTAACCTTAATAAAAAAAAACTAAAAAAAACTAAAAACTAGAAAAACTTCTTGGGATCTCTTGAGGCAAGTGGATTAAAATTCACTTGTTTGATTGATTGCCCTTACTCCCACCGCCTCGGGATTTCCCGCCCTACTTCGCATAGCAAAAATCCAAGAATCTTGATTCTTGAATTTTTCTCTGTGTGAAGTATTCTTTGAGGCAAACATAAAAAGATTGATTGCACCCCTCTTTTGCCTCACTTATCTGCAAATTCGGGATTACATTTTTGGTGGAGAGACTTGGAATTGAGTTGATTCCAACCCCACCACGACTTTTCAACTTGCCTAAGATTCGATCCCGAATACTTCAACCCCAACAATTTGAGTTTCTTTATCTGTTGATTGAGCCTTGTGTGTGGAAATCTCTTTAGTGATTGGGAGCACTTGAATTGAAGTGCTTTCGCTCCCTTTCACATAAATCTAAAACTGATTCGTGCATCCACACATAGAAATCTCCATTTAGGGAAGCCCATTGCATTGTAGCATGTATTAACCAATTAACATTGAAGAAGGGTTTGTTGGGCTTAGAAGAAAACTTGTATTCTTGCAAAACCCGGAGATTGGTTGAATTGGTAATTCAGAGAAATCCTAAAATTCATACTACCTAAGGCTGAACTCTAAAAACCATTCACCAATTAAAAACATCAATTCGGGGAGATTTCCCCGTTGCATGCTTGTTTTACACACTCTGAAAATCAATCACTTGGGCATTACCCGTACACAACGCCCCTCACATTCCAAAAGCACTTGATCCTAAGCCTCTAACTAAAACTGGTAGTAACTTGACCCTTCTTAAGGATTGGAGGTTTAACTACCTGCGTGTAGTGTCTACGTGCTGGTGAGGGTTCCCACATGCTATCGGGTGCCTAAGACTGAGGCAAACGGCCTTTCAATCTGGCCCGGTGGTTCCGCGATGCTCGCATTTGATTCCGTAGTTCGTGATAGTAGGTAACTTAGATCTTTAGGTCTAAGGACACACTGTAGAGGATAGGAATTTGATTGAATTGATTTGTCATCAAGTGTACCTTTGCGGTGTCATTTCTCTCATCTCTTTTCCCTTCTCATCTCCCCAATTCTTCCTGCGGTAGTGCATGTTTAGGAGGAGGTCAGAAAACCCTGAACTGTTTGAATTGACTGATAAATCTAGAAAAGAAGCCGAATCATCCTCCTCCTCCACAAGCATAGCTGCACGCCCACCCCAAATCCCGAGGGAGGAAACCGCCCTCAGAACCCACCAGGTGGTGGAGCCTTAGATCCCATAACCCGCCTCCAAGCCCAAATGGAAATGTATAATGAATGAATTGAAGCCATTCGGGAAACATGGAGGAAATGCAGAACCCTCCCAAATGGGAGGAGCCTAGGTCTTTTAGCTCTTATCAGAATCCCGCTGCTACAGAAACCATAGGACAAATTCGGGTCCTCATGGGTAGGGATGACTTTGAATTGAAACCAAACATAATTGGCCTAATAAATTTCCATTTCCATGGTCTTGCAAGTGAAGATCCTTTTCTCCACTTGGAAGACTTAACCCGATTGGTTGAAACTGTTAAACCAAGAAATATCGGGTTACCTATAGTCCTCATGAAAATGTTCCCCTTTTCATTGCAGGATAAAGCATCGCAGTGGTTATGCACCCCTGGGAGAACCATCCACTCTTGGGAAGAGATGCGAACAGCGTTTCTCAAGAAGTTCTTCCCAATCGGGCGAACCAATGCGCTTCGCCGTGCCATCACTTCATTTACGCAACAAACCGGCAAACAATTTCATGAGGCATGGGAGAGGTATAACGACCTCCTCAGGAAGTGTCCGCACCACGGTCTGCCTAAGTGGCATATAGCCTAGATTTTCTACTACGAGCTAAATGAGACTTTGAAGCAGATTGCAGACACTTCCTACGGAGGGAATTTTATGAATAAAGATGAGAATGGAGCATTCAAATTATTTGAAAATATGAGCGAAAACTCAATGAACAATGCCCCCATTGTTGCCTTTAATCGTACCAGCCAGCCCCGAAATGTCCCCGAAGTTGACACGGGACCCTCCCATCATCCACTGATCTTAGCCTTATAACACAAAAACTGATGAAGTCTCCGTCGTGCACAAGAAGCTGGACGAGCTTTTGGCCAACCCCACCCGTTCTATGGCAAACACCACCTCTTCACTACTTTGTCACAATCCAACTTCTTCCAACATCAGGCTTATCCCGAGAAACCCCTTAAGACCTTCCTTACCGAGTGTCACGCCGAGTGACGCAGTAAGTCATGTGGAACTAGCTCCTGCGAGCTAGTATTTCGACACGGAGGACCAAGCCTCTGTGTGCACGGACGCATATTTACTTGCGGACACGTCTTCTGGCATAGAAGACGCTTGCGCCCTAGGGAACAACCCGTTCTCTGCCACATATAACCCAGGGTGGTGAAATCATCCAAACCTCGCATGGTCCAACAACCCACAGCGCCAAAACCCTGCGGGTGGACCAATGCGACCGTCTGCACCCGTCATCCCAAGGGCCCAGTCTAATCCTATGGCGAATCCGCCATCAGGCCCTTGCGTACCGCAAATCGAACATGCATCGAGTCCTCTTGACAAATTGATGCGAATGATGATGGAAATGTCAAAGCACCATGAAGAGAACATGACCTCTCTTCAGCACCAATTGGTGCAGCAGAATACTGAGATCAATCAACTATGCATGGTGACTCGATCTCAGGGCACTCTTCCCACCCAACCTGTTCCAAACCCGCGAAACTTTGTACCCTGTGGTCCTCAACCATAGGTACGACCTTCTCAGGGGTAGGTTAATCAAATTCTGCAAGCTTCGAGCATTCCACCAGGATTTTAGGCTAATCCCGCTGTAGCACCGCACTCTTTTGTCCCTATTGCAAACCCTCCGCCGTATGATCCCACTAGACCCGCATCGTCCAATGCTATCACTATGAGGAGCGGTAAGCAGACCGTCAATCCGCCTCGACCTGATCCTGGCCCATCTTCTTCTTCATTGCCCTCTTATTCGGGATGTGCACCGCATTCGCGAGAGGACGATACACCCAAATTGGTGCCAGAATCAATCCCATTCCCTGAGGCTCTACTGAGGGAGCCAAAAGGCAAGAAGAAAGATACGCAGGCCTTTGATAACCTACGTAATTTGCTCAGGGATGTAGAAATCAAGGTACCCCTACTCGAGGCTATCGACCACATACCTACTGTCGCCCGATTTTTCAAAAACTACACAACACCCAGGCAACAGTCAAAGAAAACTAAGAATCTGGTGGTTCTCTTGCCTCATGCGAGTTGTGCTATACTGTCAAACTTACCACTGAAGCAGAAAGATCCGGGCACACCACTGATTTCCTGTAGCACCCAAGGCTGCAATTTTAACCGTGCCCTGCTTGATCTAGGATCTTCCATAAATCTCATACCAACCATCATGCTCGAAAAATTTTCCTTGGGAAATCTGAAACCCACCCCTGTCACATTACAGTTGGCAGATCGTTCTGTAAAAATCCCGAAGGGTGTGGTGGAAGACGTGGTGGTAAGGGTCAACGGTCTCTGTCTTCCTGTTGACTTTCTAT
This sequence comes from Thalassia testudinum, assembly GCA_037157565.1. Lineage (NCBI taxonomy): Eukaryota > Viridiplantae > Streptophyta > Magnoliopsida > Alismatales > Hydrocharitaceae > Thalassia > Thalassia testudinum. The sequence goes on along the minus strand of JAZHRO010000025.1, from coordinate 19,481,049 downwards.
TTTTAGATATGGAAGTTCCTAGCTCACTTTTTGATTGTCCGATCATCCTTGGTCGACCTTTCTTGGCCACAGCCCGCGCCCATATCGACTGCGAGTCGGGCAGTATCGAGATTACTGTTGGATCTGAAAAGATCAAGCTTAACATCTTCAAGGCAGCCAAGAACTTTGATTGCGATTGTATCGAGGATGACACGTCTGACGAGGACATAACCGTCAGCATGTGTATCGGATTAATTGGGACCTATTCGGACTGCGGCGGATTACCTATAAAAACTGACGATTGCCTGATCAACACATACTGTGACATTCCCCCATCCCTCCCTTGTCTCGTACCTTCTCTTGACCAGACTTCTGACGAGGTTTCTCAACTTCCCATACCTTGTGTTCTGAGACATATCCGGGCTACTCACCGCCGGTCCACACTCCTGAAGATTGGATTACCCTTTCTTTCCTGCCAAATCAGGTGGAGTTGCATCTCCACACTGGGACCTTGAGCCCATATTTTGCTCACTGGGGCTATTCCTTTTTAGATCCATCTATCCAAGAAGCCCCTCTTCTTGGCCAATCTGAGGGCCAATTTCTTCCTCCTGACTTGTTCTCCAATCCCCCTGGGACACTCTCATCCCAAGAAATGCCAGACCTTCACCATCCACTCCCGAGCTAAAAGAGCTGCCTAATACACTTAAGTATGTTTTCCTGGGAAACGCTCCCTGTAATCATCAATTCAAAATTGACTAAGGAGCAAGAGTCAAACTAACTAAGGTCGTCATAGAACACAAGGCAGCTATTGGATGGTCCTTATCAGACTTATCTGGCATTAGCCCTTCCTACTGCACTCACCATATATATACAGAGGAGGAGGCTCGACCTTCCCACGAGATGCAGCGACGTCTCAACCCTAACATGCGGGAGGTCGTTAAGAACGAAATCATTAAGTGGCTAGATGCGGATATAATCTACGCGATCAGCGATAGCCCCTAGGTGAGTCCGATTCACGTTGTGCCCAAGAAGGCAGGACTCACCATCCGTGTCAATGATAGGGGCGAATCCATCCCTACACGCACTCCTACATCTTGGAGAGTGTGTGTGGATTATAGGAAACTCAATGCTGCAACCAAGAAAGATCATTTTCCACTACCATTCATTGACCAAATCCTGGAGCGATTAGCGGGAAATAAATTTTTCTGTTTCCTGGATGGATTCTTAGGATATAACCAGGTGGCAATTGACCCCCGAGACCAAGAGAAAACCACTTTTACTTGCCCCTTCGGCACCTTTGCATTTAGAAGGATGCCATTCGGACTTTGCAACATGCCAGCAACTTTCCAGATATGTATGCTGGCATGGTAGGTGACTTTCTCGAGGTCTTCATGGATGACTTTTAGATCTTTGGACCATCTTTTGAAGAATGTCTTGCCAACCTGACTCGTATCCTTAGGAGATGTATTGATGTAAACCTCGTGCTTTCCTGGGAAAAAAGTCATTTTATGGTGCACGAGGGAATTGTTCTCGAACATATCATCTCTGATAGGGGTATCGAGGTTGACAGAGCTAAGCTCGATGTCATTGCTGATTTACCTGTGCTTGGCTCTGTCAAACAAACCCGCTCCTTCCTGGGACACGTCGATTTCTATAGGAGATTTATCAAAGACTTCTCCAAAATTTCTCGACCTTTAACTCATCTCCTATCAACCGACGTACCCTTCGATATGGGCCCCAACTGCATACAAGCATTCACGTAGCTACGTAATGCTGTCACCAAGGCCCCTGTTCTCCAGCCACCTGATTGGTCCCTTGACTTTGAACTCATGTGTGACGCTTCCGACCTTGCAGTCGGAGCCATCCTAGGACAAAGACACAATAGACACCCCTTCGTGATGTACTACGCCAGTAAGATGTTGGACGAGGCCCAACATAATTGTACTACCACTGAAAAAGAACTACTGGTGGTCGTCTTTGGGTTGGAGAAATTCCGCTCTTACCTTCTGGGCTCTCACGTTATTGTTTTCATTGATCACGCGGCCATTCGCCATCTCATGCACAAGAAGGATGCCAAGCCTAGACTGATTCATTGGATCCTTCTACTCCAAGAATTTGACATTGAGATCCGCGATAAGGCCAGGGCCCAGAATGTTGTGGCTGATCACCTTTCCAGACTGGACCCTGATCATATTGGACATACTCTGCCGATCAATGAAATTTTTCCTGATGAGCACCTATTGGCAATAAATGTGGCAAGTGGACCGTGGTATGCCGACATTGCCAATTACCTTGCTTCTGGATTCCTTCCATGTGGCTGGCCTAAAAACCAGCGCGAGCATCTCATGGCAGAAGCAAAGTATTATTTCTGGTATAATCCACTTCTTTTTCGGATAGGTGCTGATCAAATCATCCATCGCTGTATTCCTGACAGCGAGTTCCCCAGTGTGCTATCCTTCTGCCATGATCAGGCCTGCGGAGGCCATTTCTCTGGGAGGAAAACTGTAGCCAAGGTGTTGCAGTGCAGTTTCTTTTGGCCCTCCCTTCACGAGGATGCACACAATTATGCCAAGCATTGCACTAGGTGCCAGTCGTTAGGGTCAATGTCACGTCATGACATGATGCCCTTACAACCCATCCTAGCTGCAAAAATCTTCGACATTTTGGGAATTGATTTCACAGGTCCCTTTCATCCTTCCAACAGCTTAGAATTCATCCTCGTCACCATTGACTATGTTTCGAAATGGATCGGGACTATTCCCACGCACCGTGCTGACCATATTATATCCACCCGATTTGCCAAAGATCACATCTTTGCATGCTTTGGGATCCCTCGAGCCATTATCTCGGATGGAGGAAGCCACTTTACCCATGCTTCTTTCGGGCACTTCTAAGGAAATACGGAGTCCACCATCGTATCGCATCACTGTATCATCCTCAGACGAACAGCCAGGCAGAGCTGTCTAACTAGCAAATCAAGCAGATTCTCCAGAAAATGGTTCGACCTAACCGTAAGGATTGGTCTGACAAGCTGATTAATGCTCTTTGGGCGTATCGGACCGCCTTCAAGGCTCCCCTTGGTATGTCTCCGTATAGAATCATTTACGGGAAGCCTTGTCATTTGCCTGTGGAGTTGGAGCACTGCGCTTATTGGGCGGTTCGCCAATGTAACCTCGACCTAGACCTATGTGGTCGAGAAAGGAAACTCCAACTTCAAGAGTTGGAAGAGCTCCGTCGTGAAGCCTATGATTTTGCTTTAACCTTTAAACAATGCACTAAGGCTTTTCACAACAGCCGTATTCGGCAGAAAGAATTTGAGCCATCTCAGCAAGTTTGGCTCTATAATGCCTGACTCAAATTCTTTCCTGGGAAATTGAAGTCCAAATGGGCTGGTCCTTTCCTGGTCTCAAGACTATTCCCCAACGGGGCCGTCGAGATCGAAGATCCCAAATTTGGGCATAAATTTACGGTCAACAGGCAGCGTTTGAAACCCTATCTGACTCATGAACCTGCCCTAGTTGGAGAAACCGTTGCCCTACTGGAGGGTAACTAATTCTTTGCCTCATTCTAAGTCCAGCTAGGGACGTTAAATTCAGTGCTCGTTGGGAGGCACCCCAACAACACTCACCATCCACCATCACTTTTCACTTCAATGTCATGATCACTTCACTTTTCACTTCACCACCCACCATCCACCCACCCTACCACCCTGCTGTATACCCTGCACTTCAGCTCTCGTTACCCGATCTTTCATCCTTTCTCTACCATTCCCTGCATGCATATGAGGACATAGCATCGTTTGGCATGGGGGGGTGGATAGGCATCCTTAGGATCTAGGTATTTAGGGTATGATGCAGTTTCTATATAAATATATATATATAAAAGAAAGAAAAATGAAAATGGTGTTTAGTAATGATCTAAAGGCTGAAACAAAAATACAATAAGTGTTTATGGATATTCAACCTCTGTTTTGAAGACTTTCCAGGCCACAGAAGTGTGATTCGCTCGAGCTCGGGCCTAATTCACTTGAGCATTGACAAAATAGATCAGAATCTCTCTTAACTAAGGATGTATTCTTGTACCTGAGACACCAGTACAGGATCTGTTGGTTTGCTTTTACTTGAGAGCTTAAGTAAACTTGGTTCACACTACACATATCAGGAAAGTCCAGGTGAACATAAGATCCAACCCTAGTCTTCATTAGGGAAGCTGGAGTCCTTACCTGTGCGCGTAGGTAGACTTTTTATCCCAGGCTTTAGTCTTATGTTTAGGAGCGACTCTTTCCACCAAGAAAGAACTCTCCCACCAAAAAGAAAAGTGTGCTCCTCCAAATAATGTTGTAAGAGATATATTGACACGTGTTTCAAAAAAAAAAAAGCAAATAAGTCAGTATATCTCGCAAATGTCTGTAAAGTCTCTACCATAAAAAAGTTCTTCTGGGAAAGTCGCAAATACCCTATTTTCCTTTGAGCCACAAATATTAGAAAATGAGAGTTGAGTTTTCCATAATCTTCTTAAGGGTCAATACGAAAACACAAGCTGAAACTGGGACCAACCTGTACTAAAAGATTCGTGAAACCCTGGGCTTGAGTCTTAATGTTCATCTGGTCAGTCTTGATCCTTCACTAAGCACAAGCCATAATCTCTTGAGCTCTCGAGTACGGCAAAAACCTCCTGCGTCCTGGAAATCATACTTAAGGTTTAAATATCAAGAGTCCAGGTTAGTCAAGAGATGATCTTTGTCATGTGAGACTTAAAGTACTAGTAGTCTTCTCTACAATTGGTTCTCACAATATCCAACAATAAACACACCTATGTTGCCTCAGAAGAAAATCTTCAGCTTAAAGATCATTTCTAAAAACATTACAAAAATGTTTGTCTAGGGACTAGCAAAAGATAGGCATTGGGGGTATGATTGCACTGCAAAAATACACCTGCAATTGTGTCGTCTTGCGTTATTTCCTAGCATTACCAATGCATATTAGGTCTCCATAGTTGCATTGTAAAAATACACTCATGCATGCATTTAATTGAGAGGGGAGGAGAATAACATAAGTGGCCTTGCATTTAACATTTTTCCTCAAGTGCATCTTTGCAAAATTCACCATCTTTTTATTCTTTATTTCACTTGATTTTGAAATCTTTCCCGCGGCTACATGGATTGACTTCTTCCTCCTCGCGTCAGGCTCTCCATCACCTCTCCCTACCAGCCGCATGCACACCTTTCCCTGCTCAAGCCCTTCCCTGCGACTGCCTCTCCTTGCCAAGCCATGCACAAGCATGCACAGCCAGGGCATGGCTGTGCATGCTCTCCTCTTCTTTAAAAAGAAGGCATGGATTCTTCTTAGAGGTAGCCTGGTCCAACAGAGAAAAACCCACAGCAGCTCCACTTCTCCTTCCAGGCCACTGTCATCTCCTCCCTCTCCCTCCATACGTCGACCCTCGTCCTCTGAGGAGACACCCGACGGACAAGAGTACCTCACGGTGGTGCACAACCACCACCGTGAGTCCACCACCACCCAGCTCACCATAGAGCCGGTGGGCGTGGTGGCTCTTCCCCGACTTCTTCACTTTCTAGCCACTTCAGCCATTGCCGCAGGCTTCAAGCTTGAAGCTCAAAGCTCCAGCAACATCGGCAAGGCAGCAGCAGCAGCACGTAGCAGCAGCTGCCCAGCCAATTCCACGCACTCCTACAGGCCACCCTCGCCTCCAGCGTGCGCCTGCAGGCACCATCGCCTCCAGCATCTTCGCACAAGAGCCCTGTCGCGCTCTCTCTTCCGCCCACAGTCGGCCTCCGCACGCCTCTGCAGCGGCAACCAAGCCTCACTACGCACCCCAACCATCTCCCGCAAGCCACCGCACAAGCAGTAGGTCACCCACGCCCTCCACCGCTCACGCCAACTCCCTCTCCGCGCGCTCTATAGCGAACTTCTCCGCGCCCGCAACTGACCGGCGCAGACCTTCTTCCTCGCGTGCCAGCCGCAAGTCGCACGCACTCACAGCACTTGCAGCAGGCAGTTATGTGGCTCGCCCGGCCACTGTAGCCACTATTCAAGCATTTCTGTGGAATATTGCTACATGCATATTGCAAAATTATTTCATTTCTATATCATACATTTTTATGCTGGTGTACCACAACTGTTTTAGTTCATCGATTAATGGCTAGAGATAAACATCTATTGCATTTCCTGGTTATTTTAGACTGGGGATTGATAGGGTTAGCATTATGAATGACGATCTCATACACAACTAGGGAGGTAACTTATAAGTGACCATTACCAATGGCCATATAGAGTACAAGGAGTACATACTCTTAAATGGATTGAATCCATCACTTGCAAGACCCAACCGCATGTTCCTTGCTTCTAAAGCGAATGAATTATTTATTTCATCAAATCTCTTCCACTCCTCTAAATTAGTAGGATGATGTATTCTTCCATCTTGAGATTTACAATCTTGGTGCTAAGTCATCCACCGTGCAGTTTTGTTGATATAAAAAGGACTTGAAGCCTAGGTGTCAATGGGAAGTAACGAAGAATCTTCTGAGGCTGTTTCCTCTTACTTTCATTTTTACCTTCCTTATATCTCTCATGTCCACATTTGGCATAGTTACTCAAGTTTGAGAATTCATTTATGAAAAGAATGCAGTCATTCAAACATGCATTAATCTTTTGACAGTCCAAACTAAGTTAGCGAATCTATTTCCTTACCTCATATCATGAAACCGATAACCATTAGGGTTATTCAACAGCTCAACAATAAACTGAAGTATTTCTTACATGAATTTAGCACTAGCTCTGTTGATGGGAACACCACCATGAGCCTTAACTAGCTCATTTTGACCAAATGAAGAGAATAAAAGCTCCTACATAACCAACTGGAGGTCATAATTAACTGAATAACCTTTCTGAGAGAAAGTAAGAAACAAGGGGTAAAAATGTAATTTTACCATTTTTGTACAACAACGGGTTTTCTCAAGGTCTAAACATAGGTCAAAAGGTCTTAACAAGATAAAAAGTGGGTTCGATTTGATAGAAAATGGTTTATGTGTACCCTGTGAATTTAAATGACTTCTTGAAACCCTAAAATAGACCTACTTGATTAACCAAGGTTCTGGTCAGGATAAAATTTACCTAAACCCTCTAAAAATTATATAAAAATATTCGTTAGGGTTTAGAACTTTCAATTTGGCCATTAGAACCCATTTTGACCTAGAATGGGGTCTTAGACAGATATTTAACTTAAATTAGGTTTTTGCATAAATTTCCCAGTCAAATGTGGTCAAACCTAAAATCCAACTTCACCATTGGATTCCTTAGGTCAAAATTAGGTTTGTACCAAAATTTGAACCTAAGGAGAACTCATCTTGACCCACTTTGCAAATAGGTCCAACCTGATTACATTTCTACCCCTATCATTCGAAAACCCTTACAATCAGCCCCGTAGCTTTCTTATCGTCTTCATAGATAGGTCCATCCGCCATTATAGTGGAGGAATCCTACTCTGGCGAGCTTTAGAAGGTGATTTCTCCTTGATTGCTCAGAGAATCCCTCCCAAAATTGGAAGGGAGATTCTCTGAGTAATCTCCTCCAGTCTGAACCCATCAGTGATCCATAATTTGTACCCAATCTCTCATGAGAACGCATGAGAGATTTGGGTCATTTGAAGATTCCAACTCCAGCAACTATACCTTGCTTGGAAGCTTGCCTTCCAAGCACCAATCCTTCTCCAAAGGCCTATTTAAGAAGCCCTTGATCCAACCGCATTCCCTAAGCTTGAAATTGGGTCAGATTCCCTCACATTCTTCTCTCCTCGCTGGTCGCAACCCTTCGCAAGCTTCGACAGCTTCCCCCTTGCTCTCTCATTGCCCAACCACAATACCATTGGTTGGGTTATATTCCTCTCATTCATCCACGTCGTGTAACACCGGCCGGCGTTACCTCTGCCCTATCCTCGCCACTGCCTCACCTACGGAGGTATTCATTTCCCCATGTCCGATGGCCATACCGGCGTAGCATTCCCTTTCCCTTCATCCTTACATTAGGTTTATTAGATTCTCTCTCTCTTCTACTCCCATTCTCTCTCTTTATTTCCCTAAAACAACCCTCAACGCCACTGATCACCATCACCTTCTCCACCTCCGGCGATCCCTTCGGCGAGGTGCCTGATTGCACTACAAAAATACACCTGCAATTGTGCTGTCTTGTGCTATTTCCTAGCATTACCAATGCATATTAGGTCTCCATAGTTGCATTGTAAAAATACACTAATGCATGCATTTAATTGAGAGGGAAGCAGAATAAAATAAGTGGCCTTGCATTTAACATTTTTCCTCAAGTTCATCTTTGCAAAATTCACCATCATTTTATTTTTTATTTCACTTGATTTTGAAATCTTTCCCACGGATGCATGGATTGACTTCTTCCTCCTTGCGCCAGGCTCTCCATCACCTCTCCCTGCCAGCCGCATGCACACCTTTCCCTGCTCAAGCCCTTCCCTGCGGCTGCCTCTACCTGCCAAGCCATGTGCAAACATGCACAGCCAGGGCATGGCTATGCATGCTCTCCTCTTCTTTAAAAAGAGGGCATGGCTTCTTCTTGGTGGTAGCCTGGTCCAACAGAGAAAAACCCACAGCAGCTCCACTTCTCCTTCCAGGCCACCGTCATCACCTCCCTCTCCCTCCATACGTCGGCCCTCCTCCTCTAAGGAGACACCCGACTGACAGGAGCACCTCACGGTGGTGCACAACCACCACCGTGTGTCCACCACCGCCCAGCTCACCATAGAGCCAGTGGGCGTGGTGGCTCTTCCCCGACTTCTTCACTTTCCAGCCACTTCAACCATTGCCGTAGGCTTCAAGCTTAGAGCTCAAAGCTCCAGCAGTAGCGGCACGGCGGCAGCAGCAGCAGTAGCACGTAGCAGCAGCTGCCCAGCCCATTCCACGCACGCCTGCAGGCCGCCCTCGCCTCTAGCGCATGCCTGCAGGCACCATCGCCTCCAGCCTCTTCGCGCAAGTGCCCTGTTGCGCTCTCTCTTCCGCCCGCAGTCGGCCTCTACACGACCCTGCAACGGCCGGCCAAGCCTCACCGCGCACCCCAGCCAACTCTCGCAAGCCACCGTGCAAGCAGCAGGTCACCCTCGCCCTCCACTGCGCACGCCAACTCCCTCTCCGCATGCTCTGTCGTGAACTTCTCCGCACCCGCAACTGGCCGGCGCAGACCTTCTTCCTCGCACGCCAGCCACAAGTTGCCTGCACTCACAGCACCTGCAGCAGGCGGTTGCACGGCTCGCCTGGCCACTGTAGCCACTGTTCACGCATTTCTGCGGAACACTGTGGCTACAATGGTGTGACCGGTGAGTTTCTCACTTAACCGGTCACCTAGCGTGCCGCTACCATCGTTCTCCTACGCACGCGTTCAGCCCTATGCCCACTCCAGCGCCCGCCCACACGTTTGCATGCGTCCGCCTCACTCGAACCCGCCCGCTCCAGTGCCCGCGTCTGCCAACCCGCACCTGACCCTTCGTGCAGCGTAGTGCGCTGCGGCCTCCTCTCCTCGTGCCCACACCAGTCTGCATGCTGCGACCTCTTCTCTCTGCACGCATATGCGCCTACGCACGCGCGTGGACTCCAGACGGCACGTGGAAGCTCCAGACGCCTTAACAGCGCCATCTCTCCTGCTCTCTCTCTCTCTCTCACAACACTCTCTCGCTCTCTTTACCGACGCACTCACACACATACACTCACGCTTTCATACACACACACACACCTATACACTATTATATACATATATATATATATTGATATATATACATATATTTATATACATATATATACATACATACATACATATATATATATATATACTTATATATATACATATATATATATATATATATATTTCCATATATACATATACTTATATACATATACATATATATATATATACATATATCTTTACATATATTAGTACTTATATAGCTATGTATTAGTCCATATACATATATATATATATACATCTATATACTTATATACATACATATATATACAAATATATATATACTTATCTACATATATCTATATATACATATATTACTATATACATACACACATATATATATATACATCTATATAGTATCATATACATACATATACATATAAATATACACACACACACACATATATATAGATCTATACATATATCTATCTATACATATACTTACATATATATTTACATACCTATATATATATATACATATACATATATACATATATAACTACATATATATATATATACCTATATATCTATAAACATATATATATATATATATTTACATATAGATATATTTACATATATACATATATATATAGTTTCACATTATTTACCATACGTGGTATCATGGGAATATTTGCACTAGTTGCTGATATTCTCCAATACAAGCATACAAAAGCATGGTCACATACATCTTCCACCATCCATCTTACACTCCACACAGCACCTCATCCTGTTGGTTGCGTCTTTCTAGACGACGACCGACTCGATACCATGCCACACTCCATCTCCGCCTCCAGCCCCACCCCCACCCCTTTTATACATATATAATATATACCTATATATATATACTATATTTACTTTATTTCTATTTGGCTTTCTTGCTAGTAAAAAGATAAAAAAAATATATAAAAAAGAAAAGATAATCCTTGACTTGCAGGTACTCCATCTTGAGAATAGCAAGATCCATTTTGGAACCCTGATTTGGCTCAAAGCCAAGAACTTAATTTTGAGGGTGTGCCTCAAGGACAAAGATTACCAAAAAAAATCTAAATAGAAAAACACCAAAAACACAATAAACGAACGGAAGAGACCCATTGTAGGAAAGGAGTAGAAACTTGACTTGTAACCCCACTTCCTTGAGTTCGACCCTGGACCTAAAAGTGACCAAGATAAAATCAAGTAGGCCAAGTTAAAAATTTTGTAAAGAGATGGTTAGGTCTGATTTAGGTTATCCACTATACACACTTCAACGATAAAATCACCATATTAACAACCTATTCGGGTCCAACACCAGTGCCCCCGTCGCTCCGCACTTCCATCCACCTCGCCAACCATCCTACAACCTCTACAACACCTCCCTGGTCACAACCCCTCACTCCTTTCACTCTGTCGACCACCCAAAAGCACCCCCGAACACACCCACTCACATGCCCACAGAGAACCCTCGACACGACACCACAACCATCCCCACGCCAAGCCAATCATCGCAGCACACTCGTCATGCCTCGGCGAAGCTCCCTGGATGATTTGACGTGGCTGTGAGGTCATTCTCATGTTTTCAGGTTTAGGTACACCGGCCGCCATAGATGAAGGAGCTTGAAGCTCGCTTGCTACACTTTAGCTGCTGTTGCTCTAGGCGAGAATCCCAGTTGGTGCGAAATTGAGGCACGAATGCACTCAGGTTCTCAATCAGAGTCAAACACCCCTGGAGCCTTGCCAATTAAACCACGCATCTGCTATTGCGGTGTACAAAGGAAGGTGGGACATTTAGTCCCACCTTGGAACTAGAAGAGAGGCCGAGTGGGACTCACTCCTCGCTCCAACACTGAGGGTGAGGTCGTCCTCCCTCCCTCTCATGGCCTCATCTGCGGCACTGCCCACACGGACCTAGCCACGACCCGTTTACTCGACTGACTCACTCCTCGCTCACCACCCACGCCGGTGAGCCTAGACCCGGGTCTCTATTAAGTCCGATTACCCAAAATTGGTTGTGGCTTTGGGAGAGTGAACCTGAAATAGAGAAAAGAGAAAGAGAGGAAAGCTACACAGGGGAAGGGGGTTTTGCCTTGGAAAGCTTTGCTCAATACTTAGCCAAATCAGAGAGGAAGAAGCAGTAGAAGGCAGAGAAAGAGAAGAAGGAAGCTTAAGGAAAAGGTAGAAGCTGGAGAAGAAGAGGTCAGGAAGAGTAGAAGAAGACGGAAAGAGAAGGGCCAGAGAAGAAGGAAAAGAAGGTTCGCAAAGGCTTATGGTAAAGCAAAGAAGGAAGGAGGAAGAAGCTAAAGAAGAGAAGGCTAAAGAAGAGAAGGCTAAAGACAAAAAGAGAAGAAGTTTAAAACCAAAGACAGAGAAGAAGGAAGAAGCTGAAGAAGAAGACTCGCAAAAGGCAGAAGAGAAGAGAAAAGAAGAGAGAAGAGAAGAGAAGAAGAAGAAAAAGAAATCAGAGCAAAGCACTATAGCACACAACTTTTAAGACATCTGATTGCAATATCAGACGTCCAATTTTTATATGCTCTCAATTATTTTGTCTACAATTATTTTTACTCTTCATATACTCATACTTTACACTTCTAATTAGATTTTGAATAGTATTATGTGTTCAATTTACATTTATTGTCGAGATTAGTGCATGAATTCCATTTGCTCCCTGTGTTCGACCTCGGAATATATTCGAGTAATAAATTGTATTTGTTTTGAATGCTTTTTTGGCTGTACTACAATGCAACACTCTTAAATACCGATTTAGCGCTCTAAACATCTGTTCATAACCTTTAGTTGAAACATTTTCAACAAAAATGACAACTTTGATATTTTCATAACACCATGAACAATAGGATCCTCAGTAGCCTTAACAACATCATAGAATGGATTACAACTAAACAGATCTTCCTCATCTGTAGTTATGTCCTCTCGTACTCTCATCTCATTCAACATTTCTTGTATTTCTTCACCTCCACTATCAATAATTTTCTCATCAATCTCTTCTTTAACAGTGTTCTCATTGTTTATGACTTTATCAGTAAACTCCTATCTATGAGCTACTCAAGTAGTGTAATGCTGCCACCACCCATTACAAATCAAGTGCCCGAGCACAGTATTACAATCATGCAAGGAACAATTCAAACATCTTCTGCATGGGCAGAAGATATTATCAAGTTGATCTCTGATGCATCCTCTCCTCAACACAGTTAATTAAGTTAATTGTGCTTAATTATGTGCAGAAGAAAGTAACTTAGGTTAACTCAAATTTGTGTCGATTGAGTAGTATAGGATCAAGTTAACCTAACATTTTAGATTTTATTTCTTTTAACTGGTTGAGTCCAGGTCGTTCGCTGGGAGGTATAGCTTATTCAAAATTTACCAATCAGTCTAAACAACTCATAGAAGGTATAATTAAGTTAATTTTAACAACATGAACTTTACCTAATGATTTTAAATTTAAGAAATATGCAAAATTCCATAAGAAAACATATTTACATGTTAATTGCTATTTATTTCAAAAATATTAAGGCAATAGAAAGTTTTACTAATAAAAGTATGCCTTATTACAACATTAAACTCAAAAAGGAATTAAAAATAATGCAAGAATTTAAACCATTTCTTTTCTTCTCTTTGTATCTTCAGCCTCTCTCTCTTCTTCTTTTACCTTTCTTTCTTTCTTTCTTTCTCTTTTCTTCTCTGTTTACTTATTTCATAATCTTCTCTTAATCCTTTCCTTATCCTTCTCTTTATTCTTTCTCTTAATTTTCTTGAGCTCTTCTCTTCTTCCTCTTTTCTTTCTTTCTTCTCAACCTTGTCTCTTTAGTGTCTATTCAGCCTTTCTCTTTTCCTTCTACGAATTCTCCCTGTCTTCCTTCTCCTTTCTCTTCCTTTCCTTTGCTCCTTAGCATTTCTCTTAGCATTTTTCCTTAGCATCTTCCCTTAGCATATCCTTCTTTTTGAGCCTTGGCCTTTCTTCCTTAACATCCTTCATAACCTTAGCACTTTTCCTTAGCCTTTCGACCGGGTTTTTTTTTCTCTTCAACCAAAAATTAGGTTTATTTATTGGTGGCTTGGACCATTCAGGGATACACAGCACCCCTCTTAGGGTGGGACCAGACTATACTAGGTCCAAGCCTAGTTCATTAAGCTTCGGTTTATTTTCGATTCAGAGTTTCGAGCCAAATCGGCTCACGGCCTCCCAGGCCTCACTACGCCCTCCTAGGGCCCACACTCGCATGCCCACAGGTGCACACACACTCAGGCACATACGCGCCCACATACACACCCAATGCCCATTCATTTCATTTGCGCCGTGCGCTGTCGACTGAAGTGGCTATAACAAAAAATCATTTTATTCCCAAATAGTCATTCAGATCTACCCGAGGTGGGACTAACTTATCCCCTCCCAGACCAAACTTCAAGTGACGATTTCTCCTAGCTCAGAGCTCTGTTCCAAGCAAATAAAAGCTTGTTGGAAAGCTCTTGAGTTGCTTTATAGGATTGAAGTGTCAATTTGATTCAAAGGGGAAGTTATGCTCTTTGATTTGAAGGGTGAAGATACTATTTTTCTATGATTATTATAACCTGAAAAGCTAATTTCTTAACTCTAAGTCCACAAACTGGACTTTAACTTCTAGTTGAAGTTCTAAATAGGTTAGGAGGTGAATTCCGCAACTGCTGGTGTAGATCTTAAGCTCTCAGGAGCATCAGGAAGTGTGCAGGAGCTCAAAGCTTCTCTGGAAGCTTTAGGACTGTGATTCAGACTTTGAAAAGTCCTAATGGACAACTAAAGACCTGTTTAATCGATTAAAACAACTTCTAAAGTTTGTTATAACTTCATTTGAGGAAAGTTTGCATTCAAATTTCATCTAAAATCCACTGTCATCAGTTTGGGTTCAAAAACAACCCAAACTAGCGGAAATCAATTTCCACTAGAAAGTTGATCAGAACTCACTCAAATCTCTTCTAAATCATTCACAAGCTTCTCAGAAACAACTTGAATTCATCAATTCGTCAGATTGAATCCAGAACTCAAGATTTAGACTCATGTTTGACTGATAGGCCTCAAATTTTGACTTTCTAATTTTGGCCTTCTCAGATGAAAATAACACCTTAAACAACATCCCTTCAGTCTCAAGAACATGCTTAGACCCTTAAATAGGTGTTTTAACTGAAGTTCCTAGGGTTTTAAGATCGTTGCCTGAGCTTCTACAGTAGTTTGTTTGTCAGAACAAACCAGTGGTTGTTACAGTGATTTAAGCATGGAAATGAATTTAGTGCACAGCACTGAAGCTTCTAGACCCATTAAATGCATCTTAAAACTAACTGCTAGACTTCTCCAACTCTACCGGAGTTGGAGAAGATGAAGACCTATCTCAAGCTCCAGACACTCAAACCTCAAAGAAACAATCTTAACATAATCAGTGAACCTCAATTGATTGATCTGGAGCTTCTCACTCTATTCTACAGGCTGAAGAACTAGTTTTGACTCGTCCGAGCTCGTAGGAGCTCTGGTGAGTCTAGAAAAAGAGTGAAATTGTATTCAAAAAGAGAAATTATGCCATTAGTGATTTGAAAAGGTTCCTGAGGTCACAAGGAACCTTAAGATCAAGTTAGTTCCTTCAATTGATCATTAAAATAAAGATTTAACAGTGAATTCAATTTTTATAAAGTCTGAATTGGTTAAGGCTCAGGACTTGCTTTCCCACTCAATTGAGTGGAGGAAACAAATGCACAGATGATTGCAATCATAAATATATATATAATTAATGATTTCAACTACTCCTGAGTTGCCATTAACAGTGAGCTTAGGAGCTTAATTAAATTTGGGCATTTAGGTTATATGTGGTAATTACTTGAATTAAAGTGATGATTAGGATCCTCAGGAGATGAATAGGTGGACCCAATGAAGGTGGAAAATAGGTCAACTACTGCTACCATGGACAGCAGGAGTAGTCGGTGGAGGTGGAAGTGATTTAAGCGATTTAGTGATAAAATTAGTAATTCAAAATGTTAGAAATGTTCATGGAAGATAGAAGAATGTGGACAGTGACTTAAAAAGATGAAATTATCGCTCCTGACAAGCTCAAGGAGCTCGCCGGAGTTGAGGAAGATGAGTTCTAAATCTAACATTACAGCTACCTAACCTACCTAACTAACTAAACTAACCTACCTGCCTAGTCTACTGTTACCTGGACGAAGGGATAGAGGATCTCCGTTGAAGGCTCATGACGGAGGAGGAAATTAGAGGGTTGTCGAAAGATCTCCGGTGGCAGTTGTGAGGTGAAGCAGAGGAGAGCTCCTAATCAGTGCTTGTCAGAAGACGCGGCTGACTTTGGCGGAGATCCAAAGCAATTGAAGATGGATGGAGGATGTCAGATGAGACGGAGGAAGTTCGCCGAAGTTTTGGAGAGAATAGCCTATTGGGTCAGCTTAGTGAAGAAGAGGGAAGGGAGCCAACTTGGTGGAAATCGAGGGTGTCAAGGAGTATTTATAGTTGACGACGACTGAGAAGGAGGTGGATTCGAGATGGATTTGTGGCTAGGAGGAGAATAACCACCAGCGTCTTCTCTGATGCCGGTGAGGTTATCTCCAACCCTAAAATAGGATTTAGGCATCATCCAGACCGGTGGATGAAAAGGGAATGGTGGGCACAAGCTCTAGAGCTTGGAAAAGAAGGAATGACGTTGGATTGGCGGTGATTAGGCGGTGGACGCACCTTCAGTCGTTAGCCGTCCAGACGGTTGAAGAAGAGAAGAAGTCTAGGGACTTATTTGCAGTGAAACCTAAGGACCTAGTGGAAAATAAGGACCTGATTGAAAGAAAATGTAAAGACTAAAATGTAAACTCAGGTTTTCAAGGTTTATTTTAATTTAAATCTTTTTCAACTTTTTATATATGATTATAAATAAGAAAATTATTATATTTATACCTTGAATTTACATTTTTTACCTTTTTAGATTAATTTATTTAATGTTACTTGAGTTATTACATACTTATTTATTATACTTAAGTTAGTTAACACATTAATTAGATGAATAATTGATAATATTTTGAGTCTAATTATTAATTAGATTATTAATAATGTTAATTGGATGATAATATAGCATTTTTAACTTATTTTAAAGTCCTTTACTATTTATCCCTTATTTAATAATTAACCCATATATTCACATATTTCTAGCTAATTAACTAGGAAGACTAGTTAATTAGGGGTAATTAGAGACCATGATGAGCTTCTCATCCCTCGCCTAAATATCTTCCTATCATCATCAAAGGCCCAATCCAGGAATGAAATTAGTCAATCCTTATATTTGCTGTAATATGAACCCCACAATCCAATCCAAGATTTATCCATTCTAACCTAAAATTTAACGTAAACAAATAACTTATTAGGAAGGGAAAGGACTGAATGATGTGTATCTTGATTAAGATTTTCACTTTATAGCACATCCTTAAAGATTTGATCACAACTTAGGTTTTCTAGTTACATGTAACCTTAGTGCAATGAAATTTCGATAGCATCTCCCCGCACTTCTCTAATATACCCCCAATACTAACCTTAGCTAGATTTCCTTTAACACCCAATTAAGGGTACTGTAGAAAACTAGATAAGATTAGTTGGCATACCGAAGAATAGCAGGAAGAAGCAACCAAAATTTCATCGCATAAGGTTACATTTAACAAGCAAAACTAAGCTGTGATCAAATCTTTAAGGACATTCTTTAGTTCGGTACTTCATTAAACTAAGTCGATCGAGTCTTATGGCATGCTACAAAGACAACACATAATGCATGTAAGTGAGGTATACATACACTTCCTGCATTGTCCATATAACAAGATCTTAAGTCTCGATGGGCGAGTAATTTGATACAATTTAACTTGGAGGACTTTTACCCTAGGGGTTAGAATACCTAATGTTTGGCCTCGTGTGCATATATCTTCTTTAGCAAGTGTATGTATTTAATATAATACTCGTAATTACAAAGAAATTGACATTAAACATAAGTAATTATCTGATAAGAAAGAAATTATTTTCATTGAAAGGTAAAAAGAAATATACAAAAATGTTATTTTATCACAACATGAGAAATCCACATTATTTCATTTCTAAGTTAAGCTTTATCCAACCTTCACAAGCTAGGCCTAAGACTCATTCTACATATCAAGAAGCTAGGCTTAGAACTTCATATAATCTATTCTAACTAATTCCTTTCATCTTAGAGATCATTTCACATCCATCAGAAGTGAGATCAGAAGCTCTAAGGTTCATTGTAGCTTCATGTTGACCAGCATTAGTATAAAAATTAACTTTTAGATCCACATTATTTCATTCCAATTAATGACCTATACAGACATTCTACGATCACAAGAACTCATGAAACTCAAAAAGAAGAGAGATTGATCACTGGAATGAAATGTTCCAAGTCTGCTACCTAAATGCTAAACCCTAAAACCTCAAACCCTACTAAACATTTAAACAATTTTCAAAAAAATTTGACAAAGTTTCCCCTTATATTTTTATGTTCTCTATAAACTTGAAAAACAAATAATACTCATAATAAAAGTGGGCACACCCCACATTCAAAATAAAGCATACAAGTGAGCATACCCCACATCCAATCAATGAAATTAACAACACTATGTGGGCACACCCTATATCTAACAAAAAACCTATATTATCATTTAAATAAATTAAAAACATTAAAATTATACCTCTAAGTACAACCTCCATGAATTCCTGTTAGCGATAACCTGTAAATTAAGAAGATTTCAATTAGAATTAGAGTAAATTAAGTTGGTTAAAATACTTATTTGATTAGTGATGTAGGATAAGAGGAGGAGGATGGGTAGGAGGGGAGGAGGGGGCGGTCAGGTGGAAGAGGAGTAGGGGGAGGAGGAACTAAGGAGGAGGAGGAGGAGGAGGAGGGGATAGTTAGGAGAAGGAGGAGGGGGTGGTCAAGAGGAGGAGTAGGAGTAGGTAGTCAAGAGGGGGGAGGAGGAGGAGGGGCGGGGGTTGACGGAGGAGGAGGAGGGGTTGCAGCTGACCGAGGAGGCTGCGAGGGCTGGGGTTGGCAGAGGAGGAGCAGGATAAGGGGGTAGGGGCTGGCGGAGGAGGTAGGGCAGGGGCTGGTTGAGGAAGAGGATGAGGGGGTAGGGGCTGGCAGAAGAGGAGGAGGACGAGGCAGAGGGAATGGGGAGGAGGAGGAGGAGAGCTGAAGGAGGAGGACGAGGAGAGGCGAAGGGGGTAGGGAGGAGGAGGTGGGAGAGGGCGCTAGCGGAGGAGGAAGAGGTGGAGGAACTGGGGAGGAGCAAGAGGGAGGGGGAGGAGCCGAGGAGGGGGAGGGGACGGACTGACCTGACATGGAGGACAGGGATGGGAGCTGGCAAGGAGTGTCGCTAAGGGTTTGGGTCGAGGAGGATGAAAAGTGATGGGAGGAGGCTCTGCACGTGGGTAGATGAACCGATATATGCTGTCGGTTATATTACCAAGCGACAGCATAAGTTGCTTCAAATTTTTTTGCCGCACGCCCAAATGCCCAGGCATTTTAACAAAATATATTCGCTATCACTTATATAAAAAAATGATGGCAAAAACACATTTAAAACTCTGTCTCTGTTCTTTGTTAGCGACGAGGGGAGGGGTAATTTTACACCACTCCTTCACTGTCGCTTGATAAAATAAGCAACAACAAATGTTTATTCGCCATTGCTTTTTAAACTGACGATAAAGCCCATCTTTCTAGTAGTGAACTACCCGTTAAGCCAGATCTAAATAGCTAATTTGTTTTAAAAGTGATTTAAAACACACTTAATTAACACCCAACGACTATGGAGCATAGGGGGTGTATTCTAGCCTATAAAAAGACCCCTTTGGGTCCTTTCCTCAACACACATCATTCCTCTCTTCCTTGCTTCAAACTTCTGATTCACACTATTTTTTCTAAGCAAGGTGCTAGACTTGTGGCTTGGTAATTGTAAGAAAATCTTCTAAGGTTTCAACAAGTCTTCAACCATTTAGTTTTCATTCTTATGATTTTCTTACGTGTCAATTCATTCCTTAGCTTCCATCGATGATATTTTTAAAATTATATATTATTGGGAGACTTAGGAATCAAGTTGTAAGCCATTTACTTTTGCTTGCACCTGTACTTTTTATTTGCCTCTGTTATCTTGTAATTGCGTTGACGTAACCCATTAATTACCTCTTGTTATAGTGATTTGATTCCCTTTGGGTAGAGGGAATCAGGTTAAAAATCCTAAGTCAGGAGACTTACGTAGTGAAGTACTCAAGTAAGGGGAACCACTATATATTTGGTGTCAATTTGTGGTTTGAATTATTTTATTTAAATTTATAATCACACTATTCAACCCCTTCTAGTGTTCCCGTGTTCTCAGATCCTACAAGTGGTATCAAAGCGGGTAGCGAGATGACGTAACAAATCAACTCACGATGGCATCATCATCAACTAAGCGCACCGAAGGTCAATCATCCTCACATCCTCCCTACTTTAATGGGATAGACTACGGATACTGGAAAAAGCTCATGCAATTATTCCTCAAATCTATGGATGAGGATGTGATGAGAACACCATCATGAGGAATAACTAGCTCAATTTGGTCTGATAAAGTTGATAAAGTCTCCTACATAACCATCAGAGGGTCATATATGCAAAATGTTCTATTTTGAGAAGAAAATAAGAAACCTGGGTTATTTCTACAATTTTAACAGCATTCCACAATTACAGAATAACCATAGGGTATTTCAGGGGTTTATTAAAGGTCACATGGTCATTAATGTCTAATAAGTGGTTCCAGGTAGAACAAAACGAGTTTTCACGCATTTCAAGAATTAATGGACATCTGAAACCCTAAAAACAGACCCTCTTAATTAACTAGGGTTCTGGTTAAGATAAAATTCATCGAAACCATCTAAACATCATAGAAAAATATTCTCTAAGGTTTGGTACCCTTGATTTGACCTTTTGAACCAAATTTGACCTAAAATAGAGTCACAGATAGAAAACTACCCTAATTTGGATTTTGCAAAAATTACCAAGTAAAACTTGGTCAAAACCTAAATCCAACTTCGTCATTAAATTTCTTGGGTCGAAATTAGGTTTGTACTAAAATTTGGGCCCAATCAGAAATCACCTTTACTTAGTTTGCATTCCAGTCCAAATACTCTTTTTATTACACAATGGCCCTTGATTTTTTTGAATTATTTACAAATAGGTCCCTAACTTTTTCATCATCTTCACATTTAGGTCCCTACCCCCATTGGTGTGAATACATCAAGCTCTGGTGAGATTCAAGCAAGGATTTCTCGCTTGATTCTTAATCAATCAATCTCAAATTTGAATCGGAGATTCCTTGAGGAATTCTCTTCCAATTGAACCTGGTCTTGATTCTTATTTCCTACCCAATCTTCCATGAAAATGCATGGAAGATGTGGGTATCCCATAGGCACGCAATCTTTGAGCTTCCAAGCTTGGTTTCCAAGCTTGGAATGCCCTTTTGAGGCCTATAAAAGATCCCCTGAGGATAAACCATCCTCCTTAGCAAGTTTTGGCCAAAGAAACCCTTCTTTCTTCCCTCTCCGACCACCTTCATACCTTGCTCTGGTGACACCTCTTCGTCCTCCTCTTTCGGCCATCCAACCATCAAATTGGAAGGCCCTCTACCTTCCTCCGTCAAGTTCGCTCCTCGCTAGCCACAGCAGGGGTTTCCTTCCTCATCATCATCGCCGCACCACCTCACTAGACCTCCTCTTCTTCTTCGACTCTGGCTCACCAACGTCGGCACTCTTCGTATGCCTCTGTCCCCTTAAGTCACTCTATCTCTTCCTCTCTCCCTCTACTCTTTTCCTCTGTACTCATAAGCCACTCACAACTGCACTGTCACCCGCACGACCTTCGTCTTCCCTGCCTCCAACGATGCTCCAACATAGCCTCCAGCCTGCTATGCTTCACCAAACACGTCGGCCCCACCTCCACAAGCTTCGCCGCACCACCCTCATCAGAAGCCCTATACTAATTTGGGCTTTCATCCACCGAAGCACCTCACTGACCACCGTCACCTGCACATACCTTCCTCGAGGTCGTCAGGCCTCCTTACGACACCACACACCACACCATTGCCACCAACACACTCGCCACTTCACGACGAAGCTTTTGAACACATTTGACGTGGGCGCGAGGCCATATTCTTACTTTCAGGTGACTAACTGGAGCTCCGCCGCAACCCTCATCTTCTCCGATCTCGTTCTCTCATCTCTAGCCCCCAACTCATCTAGCTGCAGATCGCAATCGTCGCGGAGCATTCATCTGCAGTTGACCAGGAAACCAACCAAAGTCATCAGCTATGTCTTCTACCCCAATTGGAAGCTCAACCTCCTACTTCTGCTATGCGAGGAAGCCTTTGTGGGATAGTCTCACATCGTAGATTGAGGATCGCCTCGTAGTGTATAAAGGCCAAAAGTCACAGATGCTTATCGCCTCCGAGAGCACCAGGGTGAGGTCCCGCTCACACGCTCCATCGCACATGCCCTTGCTCGCGCTCACGCCACACGGGTCTGGGCCCTGATTTGATTACCCAGCTACCTGGGTCCGGTTAGGTCTGCCTGTTCTGAGAGAGAAAAGAAGAAAGAGAGAGAGAGGGGGGGTTTGCCCTTCGCACCTTCTGCTCTCTATACTTAACCGATTTGAAGAGGCCTTTGCCTATATGTTGTGCTATGCTTGCTGGTTCCTTGAGGCATGAAGGAGAGAGGAGGCCTTTTCCTCTTCTGTGGAGCTATGTTCTGCTGGTTCTGAAGCTACTATTTGATCATTTAACTTGGTTGACGTGGAATATTGGTTGATAATCACTGTTGATACATTTGATATATTTGAAGCTTAACATTAAAAGGGTTAATTGGTGATTCAAATTATCATTTTAACCCATCATTTTGCACAATAGTACTTGAATTATTGATATATCATTCTTGAATAAGTTTTGGTTGCAATTGCTTATATCTTTTATTTAGAATTGTGATCATGAGATTGATTTGCTGATTGCTTCTTGCGTTAGACCTCGAATTTTCATTAGAGCATAAATTTTATTTATTTTCGCACTTTATCAGCTATACTGCAACGTATCATTTTAAAATCCTGATTCAAACAAAGTACAATGATCTAGAGGAGAAGGAGTAGTACTAACAAGTGAACAAAAGAAAAGGATTCTGAGTAATGCAAAGGCCATGACTGAGATTTATTGTGCGTTATCCAAGGAGTTCAACCGTATCTCAGCTTGTGAGTTTGCATATGAGATATGGAACATGCTTCAAGTTACATATGAAGGATCAAAAAGGGTAAAGGAAACTCGCATCTCTATTATAACAGAAAACTATGAGTGTTTCAGGATGACAAAAGGAGAAATAATAAAAGAAAATGTTTTAAGGTTGCAACAAGTCTTCGGGCATTTAGTTTTCATTCTTACGATTTTCTTACTCACCGATTCGTTCCTTAGTTTCCATTGGTAATATTTTCAAAATTATATATTATTAGGAGACTTAGGATTTAAGTTGTAAGCCATTTACTCTTGCATACAGCTATACTTTTTATTTGTCTCTATTATCTTGTAATTGGGTTGGGGTAACCTATTAATAATTACCTCCTATTATAGTGATTTGATTCCCTCTGGGTTGAGGGAATCAGGTTAAAAATCCTAAGTCGAGAGACTTAGGTAGAGGAGTACCCAAGTAAGGGGAATCACTATATATTTGGTATCAATTTGTGGTTCAAATTGTTTTATTTAAATTTTTTATCACACTATTTAAACCCCCCTTCTAGTGTGCTTGTGTTCTCAGATCCTACAGGTGGTATCAGCTGAGCTTGCTAATGGCAATAGGTATTGATATAGATGGTGAGTACCAGTACCCACCCATTCTGTGGTTGGCTTTGGAAATCAACTAGTACCAGCACACATGACTACTACCAGTACCTATAGGCTAGTGTGTATACTGTATTATGCACCTGATGTAGACACATCTATTTCACATAAAATGTCTATTTGTGCATGTTCTTAGGTTCATAATGGAATTTGGCATTATAAATATTGCATAGCATGCATCAATCTACATTTAGAATAGATTGTACAAATTATAGCTTAACTCTCATTTTTGTGGTTAGAGGATAAGGCAATATATTTTGGGGCCTCGGATTAAAGATCTAATTATGTAGATTTGATCAGGACGACGATCGAAGTCCGACTCCTAAATCATCTTGATCAGACTTCCATAGTATCATATGTAGTCTGAGGAAGATCAGAGGCCAAAGGGTAAGGTGGTGCAAATCCAAACTTCAGTTGACAAATCCAACCACATGGATGGGTTCAGATCGATGATCACAACCCAATAGTGTGAAAATCGATTCGATCCAACATCCGTGGCACCACCTACTAGCAAAAGAATATGGATGGTCAAGATGGCGCCATCCAGCCCATCCAAATCGCCCAGCAACGCCTGCAACATTTCCCCTTCACCTAATCGACCAATCCTAGCCATTGGATCTTCATCCAATGGCTAAGGATGCTCTTCACTAGCGCTTCAAGAGAATTCAAAGGGAGCACACCTCATTTAATCTAAACCATTGGATTATGATCCAACGATCGTGAGAAACGGCTCCTTAATCCAAAACACGACAATCTACAGCTACAGCGTAATGGTTGTAAGAGGCACTCTCAAAGTAGTGCCACACGTTCGAGCCTCAATTTGTGAATTAAATCCTTGAAGAAGAGGCATGGGCAAAATAGAGCTGCTGGATCTTCATCGAGCAATTGGGATGTGAGCTACATGGCTTAGAGCCACGCGATTCGACCATGCATGATCACGCGAGATCTATCGCGCTGGTGCAAGCTTTTGTTGTCTGAATGTAATCCCCACCATCTGATTGTGATCTAAGTGCGTGATCTGAAGTGATGGAAAGAGCGATCTTGGGCCTTTCGATCTTCATCACATGGTTGAGGTACGACCACGTAGTTATAATGCTTGGTGAGTGTGCTTCAACGGATGAAGAGGAAGCGGCAGTGACATGGCCAAGCGAGGAGTGTCCGATCTTGATCGGATGATCCTCTTTCCATATGCGCTCCAGCGATGTGCACCTATAGCAACGTGCATGCTCCACTAAAAGGCATAGAGTTAATTCTTAAGGTCTTAAAATGACCTTTTTGCCCCCATATCTTCACCTATAAAAAGCCTACTCCTCCTACACATTTCACCATCCCTTCCTTACTTCTCTCACCCTCTCCAAAGCTCTAAAGAGCTAGTCCTATACCTGGGATGCTCCACTAGAGTTTATAAAAATAAATTTTTCGTCCTCTCACCCCCATTCATGGAGTACTCGTGGTTGTCTTCTCACCCCTCTTCGGGAATCGAATCCCGCTGCAATGCCGCCCTGCTTTGTCCTCCTTCCTCCAACTTCATTCTCCCTAGTCCAACATCTCACCACCTTCTTCCGAGCGCTTCATCAATGTGGCTTGTCCCTTAAGCAGCAGTTGAGGGGGATTTCTATCATCTCTATCTTTTTATCGCTTTCTAGAATAGATGTATTTTCTACAAGTAGTTGTAATAGGCTATGATTTATTGTAATGCAAGATTTGTTCATGTTCTCTCTATCTCTCTCTTTCTTTGTACTATTCTCTATGTCTTCTGTTATTTATTCTTTAAGTGGAGTACCTCATGTAGATTGACTCTTATCGACTAATCTACTTTGTGAAAACAACTTCCAAATGCGATTTTTTATCAAATGTAGCCTCCCAATGTTTGACCCGGGACTCACCTCGATTTTCGATTAAAATTATTTGATTAATGGATTTTGCGCGATTGCATTGACATGTTTTTAAAACTTGATTTTTCTCACGTAAAATTACACTCATCATTTTGGCATTATTGCCGAGCAGGCAACGCTCTTTTATTTCCCACATTTTTCGCCTTACTGATCTTTTACCTCACTTCTCTGCTTTCTTACTTTGATTGTAAGTACTCTTTTGAGGGGAGCCAAAGTTGTAAGATGGAGCAAAGTGCTGTTGAAGGGTCTGTAAGTGTACCCTACTACCCCCCACTAGATTTCATTCCACCACACAAATAAATCAAACCCAAATCAACCTAGGAATTGCATAAAACCTAGGTTAGATCTGGTTGTTTGTTTGCCACTCCACTCATCTCATCCCCCGCATGCATATATATATATAACCCACAAATTTCTCGACTTAAGGCTCTCCTTTTCTGATTTAATCACTTAATTGTGATTCTAACCCGTGGACCTAGTACACTCAAGTTAACACACAGATAAGTGATTAGATATTTGAATAGGTCAAAATAATTTGTGTGCCTTAATAAGTGGTGTAACAGGCCAATTGTTTGAGTTGTCCA
This sequence comes from Thalassia testudinum, assembly GCA_037157565.1. NCBI lineage: Eukaryota > Viridiplantae > Streptophyta > Magnoliopsida > Alismatales > Hydrocharitaceae > Thalassia > Thalassia testudinum. The sequence goes on along the minus strand of JAZHRO010000025.1, from coordinate 19,454,910 downwards.
AGCCTCACCACTTCAGATAAAATTTGTTCATCAAGTAGCTACCCCTTAGGATTCAATTTTTAGGACTAAAATAGGCACACTACATCATTTTTTATTTGTAAAGGAATATATCTTCACCTATGCTTTCAAAACCTGGTGTGCTTCAATAAACCCGATTGAACAAACCTAACAATCAAATCCTAAAAGCTACTAAATAAGGTTAAGTCCTAAAAGACACATCATCAAATAACCTTGTTTGTAAACCCTAGTTATGCACACACACACATTGAAACTGATTTTTAAGGGCACAACCTATCTAAAGGGCCCATCACATTCCAAGAGCACATTCAAACCTAAGCCTAACTAAAACTAAATAGACGTTGGCTATTTGCGTCGCCATCATCCTCTGAATCTAACTTAATTTGATTGAATTCCAGAGCTAAATTCACCTAATTAACACATTAAAAGGGTATAATACAATCAGAGAGGAATAAGGAAGAATCTATGCAAAAGGGGTTAATTATGTTATTTTAACCGACAATTATAATTGTAGAACAGCTAAAGGGTGAATGTAGGATTAATTGAAGGTCAAACAAGCCTAAAAAGATAAACTAGTGAGCTTAGGCTGATCAATCTAGGGTTTCATCGAATTAACAAGTCAACTAACGATTAATTAACCCTAATTTTGGCCTCATTTAAATTAACAAGGTTTCGTGAAAAATAAATATAATCTAAATCCTCTAAAAGTCATCTAAAAATATTCTTTGAGGATTAGAATATTCAATTTGACAATTGAAACCTGTTTTGACCTAAAACAGACATCTAGGCAGGTTTTTAAAACATTTTGGGTCTAAACATAAATTTACCATGAAAACATCATCAAAACCCAAAATTGAAGTCACCATTAAATTTTTTATGTCCAAATTAGGTTACCATAAAAATTTGGGCTCATTTCAACTTCATCTTGGCCAAGTTTGCAGTTTGGCCACTAATAACCCAATCTCTTGAAAGAGCCCCTGACTCTTCATCTTCTTCATGAAAATGCCCCTACCAGTAGCAACAGCAAGCTCTCCTTTTGCCATGACTTCTGCTATAGATTGCGATCAATCAACGCTACGGTATCTTACCAAAATTAACAGGATGATACACCTATCATTCCCTCGCATCCTTACACAATTTCCAGCACATTTTGCCAACTAGGGAGGCCGCGAATCTCACCCAAAGTTTTCCTCGAAGCAAGCTCAAGTCACGGCCATCTCATCCATGATTGGGCCACAAATTGGCCTCGATTTCCTTCTGTGTACACCTATAAAGCAAGGCCAGGCCCTTGCGAGTCCGGTCATCGAGAGTTCCCCGTCTTTCTCGCCCTTCTTCCTAGCCACGGGCTTCATCATCTCTAACCTCCACGAGTTCTCCAATCCCCTATGTCCGAGCTTAGAACACAACGGTTGCACCAACAACTCCGTCCCCTTCCTTCGACCCTTGCCAATCAAAGTACGGCCACTAAGATCCCTTCTTCCTCGCTGATTTCTTCTTCATCTCCTCCATCTTCTTCACGGCTGATAAGCCAAAACTAGATGCTCTCCGCCTCCTCCTTGTCCATAAGGCATTCCCCTCTCTCCCCCCCCTTCTGTAGAGTATTTTTAGGCTATTTAAATCTAGGAATTCCCCCCTCCAAGCCTCTCTTCCACTTTATCTTCTCCACGATCAGCCATGCATTGGCGCTAACTCCAACGATCTCCATCACGCTGCTCCGTGCACCTCCACCTCTATCGACCACCACTCCACCTTCTCGAGATCAGGCAAGCGAAATCCCTCAATTAATTTGAGGTTTCACTCGCTCAAGACCCTCGCTGGACACACACTACTGCCTTCTCCCTTGACTTCATCCAGCCTCCACCCTCGTTACTCCCAATTGAGGTCACCATCACCTCCAGTGAACCACAGCGGAGCATCATGACCACTTGGTTGAGAGCTTCGACATGGTTTTCACGTGATCAAACAACCCACTGCCAACACCATCATCCTCCATGTTCGCTGATGGCTCCAAAGTCCGCGAGCTTCCAAGCTTCTCAGGAAGCTTTGTGAAGATGCGAGGAACATTTTACCCCTTCTACAAGGTTGTTTTGTGCACGGAAAAGGTCCAACGAGCTTTGTCGGATCCACCACCTTCAACCACCCTTCGTCGGAGCTCCTTGCTTCAAATCACTAATCCACCCTTGCCACGGCAACAACGGCTCTTTGGCGACCATACTTCGCCGCACATTAGGGACGTTCAACAGTTGTCGGCTGATTCCGATCATGATCTGGTGAGGCCCGCTGGAATTGGGTCTCAGAGGAAGGCTCTCCCCCTACCTGCACGCAAAGAGAAGAGGAGCTAATGCTGCTTGATGCTCACAGGGACCAATCTGCAAATGATGAAAACTTGTAGGGACCTAAATGCAAGGTCACAGGGGCATAAATACAAGACTTCAAGGACTGATTTACAATCTTTAATGACTTCATTTAAGATTTGATTTTTAATGAGTCTTTAATGCAAATTCTTGTCAAAACACTCTTGGTAATTGATTATTTAGCGCTTATCGACATCCACACTCGATCGCTTTATCCTGTTAAGCATAAAGAAAAATTTATTTACTCATTGCACTTGAAATTCAATCTCACTGTTTTACTTCGTAAAAGCAAGGGTGCCGTTGAACTTGTTTGATTTTTGAAAGGCTATACTTAATACAAGTTCATCAAATTAATTTGTAAATAACTCGATAGTGATAAGTATGCATTTCGTTGCTCCTAGAGAATGACCTAAGATTACTCCAATAATTCAAGAAAGTATAAAATTTAAATGTTAAATTCACTTTAATCTACTGTACTATGACACGCATTTTGAAATACGATCGAAGTGAGTTAACATTTTGGCGCTGTTGCCAAGGAGCAACGTGCGCTTACCATTATCGCTGTATATATTTTTTTTGTATATCTTTGTGAATATCAATTTTTCTAAATAATCTACTTCTGTTTAGACCAGACATACTGCTGTGGAATTACTCCAATTGGGCCATCCACTTCATCAAAGGAACAACCTATCATAGGTAGGTAGTCATTGTCTTCTTTATTCCTTAATCCCCTTTTCTCTGTATATATCTAAAAAAAACTAAAAGAACTAGAATCGCAATCTTGCCTTATTTTCTTAGCTAATATCATTTTTGCAAGAAAGTTTTTTAATATCCTCTGTGCATCAATTTTTGAAAAAGCAATTGGATTAGATCACACAGACCATAACTTTCTGTGCCTATTAGGGACTAGTGCTTGATATGATCAGCACATTGGACTATTGCCTTCTTGATTGAGTCTAATGTGCTGTTTAATTTAAAATTGGATTCCATTTTAGAGCCAATTAGGGTTTTGAAATTTTAGGGTTTCTGGAGTGCTAGAACACACTTGCCAATTATATAGGAATATTCTCCCGCATTGTGTGAAAGCCTAGGCCCTGTTTGAATTGATTTAAAAATTCAAACCCTAAAATCAATGCTCGAATATCACTTGGTCCTTAAAACTCATGACTTAATAACCTGATTGCGAGCCAAAATAGGGTGATCCAGGTGAGTCAACCTGGATTTCATCCTTAAAGTATAGGACAGTTTGAGTTGGTTCACATTGTGAATCAACAAACCTTAAAATTAGGTCACAAGTGAATTCATCTCTAAAAATCAAGTGATAAACAAGGCACATGCACATTTAAGCCTAAAATTGGTAGACTTTAGGGCTTAACTCACACATTTCCGATCTACTTGGAACTACAGTGACAAGGTTAGGTGGAGGAACTCTGTAACCCACGGGGGCACTCTACCGTGTAGGGGTCTTCATAGGACTCTCCCTTCCTGGCTACCCAAGTAATTCTTGGGGCACATGAGTTTCTAATCTAGGCGTACATCCACCATGAAATTGTCTTAGTCATCTAATTAATTTGGGTGTCATGATTGGGTCCATTTCATATCTAGTCCCCGTCACCTTTTCTGTACACACACAAAAGGGGTCCTTAAGACTCATCTTAAGGCCTCATTTGGAGCTTAATCCAAATTAGGATCAAGTCCTAATTAATTTATTTGATTTTTGATCGAAATAGTTTTTCTTGTAATCATTTTCTCTTGGAACCTGAATTTGATTTTGATCCACCACCTGACCAGATTCAGTTACTTGAAAATCAACCTGAAATCTAAAAATATGCCCACTAGTCCTGAACCCTGTATGAGCATGAAAGACAGAATGATTGAGGATGCTATTAGGTGCAGTGAAGAATCTTCTAGAACCTCATAGAAAATCAACTTTTGGGTTGGGAAGATTCCATCGCAGGTGCTCTTGATATTAATATTGAACCAGCAGTTGAACTTCTTGAAGCTGGTTTAACTACGCCAGAATTTCAAAACACCTCTGATAACTTTGATTCTGAAGTCCTCGAGGATGTAACTTCCACACCTTTTCTTGTTAAGGTTTTCTTCAAGAATAATTCTAACAACCCAATTGATCTAAATTTAGAAATAGATTCTATTGACCCAACTCCTATTTTTGACTTAGAATCTAGATTCGAACCTATTTGGGATGATTATAAGGCCCACTTGGATGAGGATAAGATCTCAAATTCACAATATTATGATCTTCATGAGCTTGACATTGATGATGAAATCTCTCCAGATTCCTTAGAAGAGCATATTGACCTAATTGAATCGAAACCAATTTATGATACTGAACTAGAGGAATCTGAAGAGTTAGAATTTGATTGGATCTACCCTAGATATCCAGGAACGAACCCTATGCCTAATGATGATATCCCTATTTGTTGGTGCTAAAGTACCATGATCGTTTATTTTGATGATAACAAAACACGTGTCATTTAACATTTGCTTTTGAGTCTTAGTTTTCAGGACAAATTGCAAATGGAGACATGTGTTTAGATGGAGTTTGAGCTCGCATCCATGGCGGATTGGAGGAGCTTGACAGAGAACGGAGGAGCCTTCGTGAGGAGAGGAAGCTTGAAGTGTGAAGTCACGAAGAATAGGATAGAAGTCTTTACCATTCTTGTATCTTGTACTCTCTTTCTTTTGTTGTTTCTTTACTCTTTATTTCTTTCTTAGATTACTTGTTAAAGAGCCTCAAAGAACCCTTAAACTAGTCCTAGAAACACTTGCACAATCCTAGGATACTTAGGTTTTCTGTACAGAACTTAGAAAACCAAAATAGGGCTCTAACAGCCTAATTTGACGTCTAATTTGGAAATTAAACATCTGATAGTGACTTTTAAGATGTCTGACTATTGACTCAGACGTCTAATAACTTAGGCTGGACTTAGTAGATTCTGTCTGATGAAATCAGATGGCCAGACCTTAGTCCAGATGTCTTAGAAGATGTCTCATGATTGTGCCAGACATCCAATTAGTGGAACGTTGGCTAACAAACTAGCCGTTAAGGAAAACAACCTTTAGTCTTCTATCAGACGCCCGTAGAGGATCCCAAACGTCTGATATGTGACCGTTGAGCCTTGTTCTGAGCCAAGATCACTTTGTAAGATATTATAGACGTTAACCTACCTTGGGAAATCCATTCCAGCAGTACAATAGGTTTCCAGACGTCCAAACCTAGTGCCAGACGTCCTGTATGTAATCTGATGGCCTTTCACTAGAACCGTGTTTAGGTCTGAACAAAGTCAGGAAGGAAACCTGTCTAGAATTAGACATCTAACTTAGTTCCCAAATGTCTTAAAATAGTTTTCCATACGTTTGATGCTTGGACCAGATGTCTGATGACCCTGTTAGAATAATAAATGATTATGATTATGGCCTATTTTGCCTTGGGTTCAACCCCAACGGCTATGGAAGCCTTCTAAGGCCTTCCAAAGCCTTCCTAGGCCCTCTATAAATAGATGAGGACCCTTTCCTTGTGAACACACACCAAGCAACACACTTTCCACATCTTTGTGTCCAAGAGAAGTAGAAGAAGCTCTACCTCTCCAAGCATTTGTTCCATATCAAGAGAGCTTCATTGCCATCGTGCACTCGCTCTCCCTCCGCGTTATGAGAGTGACGAAGTGCCACCGCATGGTTCATGCATCCGTGTCATCATGCCGACGCACTCCCACGAAAGGGAAGTATTTTTACCTATAGTAGGTAGATTAATCTTTGTTGGCTCTATAGGTTGTTTTGTAATTTATCTTTGTAATTGTGTTAGGTATTTGTTTTTCAAGTTCCCGTCTCCTACATGAGACAAAATCCACCTTATGAAGAGGAGGGGTTGAGGAATGCTACCCTCATACTCGTAGCGTGGTTGTAATTGAGGTTGTACTACCCTTGTTAAAGTAGTACGTAAGTGGATTAGATCGACTAGGTCGATCGGGAAATCCTAACTCGAGAGGGTTGGGTGGTGGTTTTCACCCGGTTTGGGTTTCCACCTTAAAACCTCTTGTGCCTTTGTGTGATTGCTTATTCTTGAGATTGTTTATTTTAATTCTGCATTTTATTACGTCATGCATATCTCACCCCCTCCCATAGGGAATTACACTATTGACTTGGCATCAGAATCTAGGTTAGACAAATTTTAGGTTGATAACTTTGGGAGTTTCAATTCTTCTTGTGGTGATAATCTCAAATCCGATTCAGGCTTAAAAAATTATCTTGGATTCTCCTTTCCTGATACTGAATTTGAACCTTATCCTTATTCTGATTCAGGAGAATCCTTCTTTCCTGAGGATTGTAGCCCAATTTATGACCTTGATATCATAAATTTGTTTCGATTCTGATTCTTTGATTCTAATTTTGAAGTCATCAATTTGGAGCTTGAAGCAGTTGCACCTTATGATCAGGAGGCCACTCAGGAAGGGTTGCTTAAGATTCTCAACAACCTGTCCCCACCACATGAGTCCATCAAAATTCATTTCCATCCTGAATCATCTCATTCTAATCTGGTTAGACCTAATTCTCCACCTCAATTTGAGAATGAGTGGGACATTGATCAAATTGAGAGTCAACTACTAATTTCTACTAATCCCATAAGTAGGGACCCTATATTTTTCACCGATCCATTATCATTTAAGGATTCCTACTCTGAATTGGCTGAGCCTATGCAGCCAAACCCTCACTTCTCATTTCCAAATCTTTGTGAGTCGGATTTCATCTGGTGGGCTCCACATATGTTGATCCACATTCTGCAACCCACCAAACTCATCGGGCTTGGGCTACATAATCAGCCGATTGGTTTGAACAAGCACCTGGTTGGCTCGACCAGGTTAATCATCAAGGTGCTTGTTCTTTAAAACTCCTGCACCCTAATCACTCCTTTGTCTTAACCACTTTCTGCTCGGTTGAAGTCTTTAAATTTAGTGCTTAACAGGAGGCAACCCGTCATTTAAAAAAAACCCTAAAAAAATAAAAAATCTCCAGAACCATTCTAATCATCTTTGAACTTATTTGCAAAATAACTCAACTTTGATCACTTCTCCACCTAGAACATCCCTGACCACCTCCAATTCTCCTGATTTGGAGCTTGAAATCATTTGCAATAACCATTTTCAACCCACTCCACCCACCCTTGTTCTAAGCAAGTGATTTGGATTTAAATTTCCTAACCCATCCTACCTTGCAATGAGAATATTGCAAGAATTAGGCATGGGGGGGGTGTAACAAAAGTGAGTAAATTTTTGAAAAAAAAAATTTGATAAAGGTTCTCAAAAATAAAAAGTAAATGGAGGTAAAGGGAGGAGAAATCATTAAAGGATGGTGAAAAAGTGGAAGAAAAATGTGCTAAATAGAATAATTTGTTAAGACTTGCTCAAATTTAAATTCTTTATGCTCTAGTCTAGTATCAGGACACCAAAATCCTCGACCTTAAATTTTTCAGGCCAAATATGCTTAACTAAGCATGGCTTAAAATGCCCTACAATGCAACATCAGAAAATCTAATTTCTTGGACTAAGGGGCATGAGTGTTTAAACTGGTTTCTCCGTCACTTTTGATCTATGAGTTTGAAGAACTGGAACACAACCTCACATGCATGGATTGAGTTTTAGGACCCAAGTAGGAGGTTAATAAAACATTGGACTTAGGTAGAGTTAGAAAATAACTCTTTTATAGTAGCCAGCCCATGAATGATGGAGAACCACTTAATAAGGTGCACGCTTTAATTTTTCTTTTGGTGGGGCATGTATGCATAAGCCTTAGTAGGCAACACGCATGTCCTTACCACCCCGAAAGGCTCACAAAAAGCCTCACACACTTGCACCACACCAAGAAAAAAAGAAGAAAAAAATTGAAAAAATCAGAAAAAGAAGAAAAATCTATATATGGTGCTAGATTTTTATTTTTTAGGGAGATATACCCTGAGGTTGACCCCGTTGGAAGCTAGAACGCTGCCAAATTCATGTGGGAGTAGCCAATTGAGTCTAATAGGTTATTAATTTGACACTTAGGACCTTTAACTCAATTCACCTTCACTTCACGTGTTCCAGCCCCAATAACTATGAAATCGAGGGTGAAAGTGAGACCAACTTGAACCATATGGCCTATGTTTAAAAATCAAGAGTCAGATAAAATTTAAAAATAGGGAGCTGTTACATCTGAGTGTCTTGAGGAATCAGGTTGTCTAAAGTGCTAGGCACAAGAGTACTTATGTTTTTAATGAAGATTGACCAAGTTTAACAAATTATCATTATTTCTAAATGAGTTGAATGATAAAAATACCCCTTAAGCTGAAAATCTGTGTTGAACTCCAAGAATTTGCCAAGGGATTAGCAAGTGGTAGGCATGGTGGTATGATGGCATTGCCATCATCATTTGTATCTAACTTAATTTGACTAAATTCTAGAGCTAAATTCACTTAAGTAACATAGTAAAAGGGTATAATATAATCAGAGAGGAATAAGGAAGAATCAATGCAAAAGGGGTTAATTTTTTTATTTTAACAGACAATTATAACTGCAAAACAGCTAAGGGGTGAATGTATGATTAATTAAAGGTCAAATAACCCAAAAAATACAAGCTAGTGATCTTAGAGTGATCAATCTAGGGTTTCATTGAATTAACAAGTCAACTAATGATTAATTAACCTTAATTTTGGCCTCACTTAAATTAACAAGGTTTTGGTAAAAATAAATGTAATATAAATCCTCTAAAAATCATCTAAAAATATTCTATGAGGATTAGAACAGTCAATTTGACAATTGGAACCCATTTTGACCTAAAATAAAGATTTAGTTGGGGTTTGGAAATATTTTGGGTCTAAATGTAAATTTACCATGAAAAATTCATCAAAACCCAAATTTAAGTCACCATTAAATTTATTATGTCAAAATTAGGTTACCATAAAAATTTAGGCTCATTCTGTCTTCATCTTGGCCAAGTTTGCAGTTTGGCCCCTAATAACCCAATCTCTTGCAAAGAGCCCCCAACTCTTCATATTCTTCATGAAAATGCCCCTACCATCAATAGCAGCGAGCTCTCCTTTTGCTGCGACTTCGATCGCGGATTGCGATCGATCCACGCTGCGAAATCTCACCAAAATTGGCAGGATGATACACCTACCATTCTTACACATCCTCACGCAGTTTCCAGCTCATTTTGCCAACTAGGGAGGCCGTGAATCTCACCCGAAGTTGTCGCCAGAGCAAGCTCAAGTAACGACCATCTTAGCCATGATTGGGCTACAAATCAACCTCGATTGCCTTTTGCATGCACCTATAAAGCAAGGCTAGGCCCTTGCAAGTCTGGTCGTCAAGAGTTTGCCATGTTTCTCACCCTTCTTCCTAACCACGAGCTTTGTCATCTCCAACCTCAGCGAGTTCTCTGATCCCTTACCGTAGCACATGCTTAGAAAATGAGGATTGCGCTACTAGCTCTCTCCCCTTCCTCTGACCATTGCAATCAAAGCAAGGCCACTAAGGCCCCTTCTTCCTTGCCAATTTCTTCTTCATCTCCTCCATTTCCTTCAAGGCCGACGAGCCAAAAATAGCCGCTCTCCACCTCCTCGCTGTTCATAAGGTATTCCCCTATCTTCCCCTCCTTCTGTAGAGTATTTTTAGGTTATTTAAATCTAGGAATTCCCCACTCCAAGTCTCTCCACTTTATCTTCTCCGCGGTCGACCATGCGTCGATGCCAACTACAGCGATCTCCAACAGACCACTCCATGTACCTCCGCCTCCGTCGACCACCACTCCACCTTCACGAGGTCAAGGTGAGTGAAAACCCTCAATCAATTTGAGGTTTCGCTCGCTCAAGACCCTTACCGGATGTACACCTCCATTACCCTCTCCTTTAACTCCGTCCGGCCTCCTCTGCCTTCATCACGCCCAATTGAGGTCACCATCACCTCCAGTGAACCACGACAGAGCATCTCGACCCCTTGGTTGAGAGCTTCGATGTGGTTTTCACGTTGTCAAACAACCCACCACCAACATCGTCGTACTCCACATTCTCCGACCTCTCCGACGTTTGTGAGATTCCAAGCTTAGCGGGAAGCTTTGTGAAGATGCAAGGAACATTTTTGCCCTTTCCACAAGATTGTTTCATGCACAGATGAGGTCCAACGAGCTCCGCTGAATCTGCCACCTTTAGCCACCCTTCACCGTAGCTACTTGCTTCAAATCACCGATCCACCCTTGCCACGACAACAACGGCCCTCCGACGACCATACTTCACCGCACGTTAGCAATGTTCAACAACTGTTGGTTGCTTCTGGCAATGCTCTGGCAAGGCCCACTGGAACTGGGTTTGAGAAGAAGGCTCTCCCCCTGCCTGCACCAAAAGAGAAGAGGAGTTGGTGCACCTTGATGCTCACAGGGACCATTCCATGAATGAATAAAAAATTGTAGGGACCTAAATGTAAGGTCACAGGGGCTTAAACACAATACTTCAAGGACTGATTTGCAATCTCTAATGATTTCATTTAAGATTTGATTTTGAATAAGTCTTTAATGCAAATTCTTGTCAAAACACTCTTGTTAATTGACTATTTAGCACTTATCAACATCCACACTTGATCATTTTATCTTGTTAAGCATAAAAAAAAATTATTTATTCATTGTACTTGAAATTCAATCTCACTGTTTTATTTCGTAAAACTAAGGGTGCCATTGAACTTGTTTGATTTTTGAAAAGCTATACTTAATACAACTTCATCAAATTAATTTGTAAATAACTCAATAGTGATAAGTGTGCATTTTGTTGCTCCAAGCGAACGACCTTGGATTACTCCAATAATTCGAGAAATATAAATTTTAATTGTTTACACACTTTAATCTACTGTACTACGATGCATTCCATTTTTAAAACCACGGTAAAAGCACGTCAGCATTGGCCATAAGGATTGACTCGCTCTATGGGGCCCAGATCAAGATTATATTTTATTAATCTGGGTTTACCGATCCATTTGATGTCTAGCTAGGGGAGTAGTGTCAAATGATCGTGGTTGGGGGCTATCAAAGGATCCCGAGGTGCAAGCCAAAGGAACAACCTTCTCCTCAATCCCACCCTCTAACTATTGGATTGACTGAATAGAAGTAGATCAAATAGTCAGTGATTTTAAAATTGGTTCTAAGAGTCTGTAGGTCTTTAGGCTACCTACTTAAGGATAGGTTTGAATTGCCTGTATTGCAGGGCTCCTTTCATTTCTCTTTTCCCTCCCACATCTCCATGTATCCTTTCCTTTAACTGAAACTCAAGGTGAGTCTTGGGTCGAACACGGGGAGGTGAACGTTTGATTAAAAATTGCATTGGATTTATTATCATGAAAGCATATTAGTTGGTTGAAATTAATCTACTAGCTATTCTACTTAAAGAATAATTAATAGAAAAAAGATAGAGAATAATATAAAGAAAGAGAGAGAGAGGGAGTGAATCAATATTTCATAGATAAATGTTCATTACAATTAATTTCTACAACTAAAAAGCTGGAAATCTACACTAGAAAGTGGTAAAGAGAAGGAGGTGAGAAGTTATCCTCCTTGACAGCTGCTTGAAGGACAAGCCGCGTTAATGGAGCACCCGGATGAGGGTAGTGAGATGTTGGACGAAGGAGGATGAAGCTGGAGGATAGAGGATAGAGCAGGGTGACATCTCACCGAGATCCGCTTCCCAAACGATGGTAAGAGGACAACCGCAGGATGCTCCACAAAGGGCGTGAGAAGATGGAAAATTATTTTACTCTAAGTCTAATGGAGCATCTCGGGTATGGGACCAGCTCGTAGAGCTTTGGAGGGGGTGAGAGAAGAAGAGAAGTGATGAAGAATAAGGAGGTAGGGGTAGCCTTTTATAGTTATAGGAATGGGGGCATAGAGGTCTTTTTAGAACGCTTAGAAAATAAATGTTGGTGTCTTTAGTGACAAATATAGATGTCGTCACTAAAGATAAGCATTGGTGAAGGGCGTGCCTCTTCTCCTTCAACCGTTAAATGCGTGTCCCACATTCAGATCATCTCAGCCATTCGATCAAGAGGTCAGACGACTTAAAATTGCGCACACCACTTCACCTTTGAGCATTCAGCATGCGTGCACGTGCGATTGCACATGTAATCACACGTCGTCACTCATGTACGTGCTGCAATTCCATCTAGCTTACCCTGCAACACCACATCGCACCTGCATCAGCATCCGCACTACATCCAATGGCGTAATTTCATCTGTGCCTGTTCGTTCACCTGATTTGAGGTGAGGCAGGGTGATGGGAACACCATCATAGGCCCTAACTAGCCACTTTTAGTGAGGATTGAAAGTTAAATGGTCCTACATAACCATCTGAGGGTTATAACTCCACATTGTTCTATTTTGAGATGAGAACAAGTAGCGTTAATTCTGTAATTTTAACAGCATATCATGAATACTGAATAACCACAACTGAAGGTTAATTGAGCATTAAAGACTAATAAGTGGGCCCATACTGACAAAAATGAGGTTTCACGCATTTCGAGAACTAATACAGCACGTAAAACTCTAATTTCTGACCCACTTAAATTACAGAGGTTCTGGTAAGGATAAAATTCACCTAAATCTCCTAAAATTCATAGAAAAATATTCCTTGAAGTTTTGTATTCTTGATTTAACTATTTGAACCTATTTAAACCTTAAACAGAGTCACATACTGAGTTCTACCCAAATTTGGATTTCTCTGCAAATTACTCATCAAACTTGGTCAAAACTGAAATCCTACTTCACCATTAGATTCCTTGTGTCCAAATTAGGTTTTTATCAAAATTTGAGCCCAATCAGAGTCCATCTTGACCTAGTTTGCATTTTAGTCCATTTAAACATTATTTCTCTCAATCAAGCCCCTAGCTTTTGAATTCCTTACATTTAGCCCCCCAAATTTGTTATCTTCTTTGTAAGAAAGTCCCTACCTCCATTAGAGGTCAACTGACCTCCAAGAAACCTTTGACCGCACCTAAACCTACTCAAATCATCATCAAATCCTACCAAATTTAGTGGGATTGATGTTCACACTATGGGGAATTCATTGGGACTTATCCTCATTTCCAAATCACAAGGAAGACCTCGTGCGAGTGCATGAGATTTTTGGGTAATTTTCCTTCCATCGCAAGCCTTGTAGAAGCCCTTTCCTTCTCTAGAGCTTGCTTTGAAGCTCTATACAAAGCTCTAGAACTCAAAGCCAATCTCCTTAGTGAACTTTTAAGCCAAAAAAACCTCTCTTCCTCAACTCTGGTCATCCGCTCCTTTGTCTCTGGTGAGCCTCTCCATCCTCTTCATCGAGCCAGCCAATGATCAAATTGACCAGCTCAACGTCTTCCCCTCGTCCTTGTGACCATCGCCAATCAAAGCACGATCGTCATCTCCCTCTCCTTCCTCGCTGCTTTGTCGCCGTTGCCTTCAACTTCTCCAACTCCAGCCCATCACAACCAAACCCCCCCCCGACCGTTCCCCCTCTCCCTAAGTCCTTTAAACTCCTCTCCTACTCCTCTACTTCATTTCTACCCACTTAAACCACACTTTCGACTGTCATTCCACTCATACCCACTTCGTCTTCCTCCACTCTGGCAATGCTCCGGCGAAGCCCTCCGCTTGCTCCATTGCACCAAATCGCCTACCACCGGTCCCCACACCTTCATCGTTCCTCACCCACCAAACCCCTCAAGAAATTAAAGGGATTGACCACTCAATACCTCCACCGATCACCACCCTCACCGCACCACCTTCTTGACCTCGCCAACTAACCACACACGCCCTCACTCCATGAAGCCACCGCCAGTGCACTCGCCGTTCAACGGTGATCCTTCTGAGCTTCTTTGGTGTGGCCAAGAGGTCGTGTTCTCTGTTTTAGGTCTTCGTCGTCACTCCGCCACTGCCACCATCATCTCTGACCTCGATTGTAGATCTCCGGCCATATTCTTCATGGGTTCCACTCCCAGGTCATGCAGCCCAATTCCAAGTCCCTTCCTAGATCCTCAATTGAAGCCTTCAACTATAGTTGCTACTCCAATTGACACCTTCAACCTCCTACTATTGTTGCGTGAAGAACGCTCGGTGGGATAGTCCCACATCATGGACTGAAGGCCTCCGAGCAGTGTATATAAGCAAAAAGTGGCGAAGCCTGTTCACCTTCGAACACTAGGGTCAGGTCCCTGCCCCACGTCCCTACACACGCCGTGCATCACACACTTGTCACGCCCTCACCCATGCTCACGCCTCCTTGGTCTAGGTGGTGGATCTGATTACTTGTCACCCGGATCTGGCTCGTTCTAAGCTTGAAAGAATGAGAAAGAGAATTGAGTGAGAGGCGGGTGGGTTTTGCTACCTCAGGATTTGAGCCCTCTCCTGTCTCGACACTTAGAAAAATTTTGATGAGGCCATTAATCCTCTGCTGGTGCTACTGCGATGTTCTTCTGAGGATTGAAAGAGAGAGGAGACTTATGCTTCTCTTGAGAGGCCCTTAAGCCTCTTCTGTTAAGGTGTCTGAGGCCTTTGGTCTATTGTCTAAGGCCCTCTGCTATTACTATTAAGATATTTAAAGTGCCTGATATTGATTGTGGTTTACTGTTGAGATATTTAAGTAGTTGGGAGCATAACATTGAGGATTAATTTGGTGATTCAAATCACCATTTTAACCTGATCTTTTTGCACTATTCTTCTGATTATTGAAATATTATTCTTATTGTAATTTATTTCAATTGCATATATATTTCTTGCGATTGGTAATTAAATTGCAAACTTGCTCCCTGTGAACAATCTCAAACTCCTTTCTGAATCAAAGTTTATAAATTTAAATGTTTTAAGCGATTTTGTCCTTTTCTACAATGCATTTCCCAAACAACGACAATTTCACCCAAACACGAGGCTTGATCTCACGTCGTGCCTTTTCGAAAGGAGCTCTTACCCACTGTGCTGAAGCCCCTCTTTGGTCACGATTGAGTTTTAAGGTGCAAAAGCTCATGACCATTGGATCTCAATCCAATGGTTGATATCAAGCTCCCTTAGCCTTCAAGAGATGAGAGTGCCATCTTTGGGAGTGATGTGGCGCATTCTGAACCGTTGGATCACGATCCAATGGCTAAGATCAAGGCTTCTTTGATGATGAGAGGAGCGCTGGTGGCTTCAGGCAGCTTGGATGGTGCCACATGGTGCCATTTGGGCCATCCATCTTATCTTGCTTGTAAGTGGTGCCACGGATGTTGGATTGAACCAATTTTCGTGTTGTTGGGCTACGATCGTAGATTCAAACTCATCCATGCTGTTGGATGTGTCGTCTGAAGTCTGGATTTTACACCACCTTGACCCTTGGCCTCTGATCTTTCTTGAACTGCATCTAATGCTATGGAGGTCCGATCGAGGTGATCTTGGGGGTGTCAGACTCCGATCGTCGCCATGATCAGATTTGTATGGTTGGATCTTCAATCTGAGGCCTAGAGATGATCTCACCTTGTCCCCTGACCACAAAAAGGGAAAATTAACCTATAATTTATACAATCTAACCTAAATGCATGATGATGCATGTTATGTAATATTTATAATACATGATGCTTCTATAGACCTAGAAACATACATAAATAGGCACTTTAGGCCAATTAGATGTATGCACATCACAACCCCATACCTATCTTTTACTAGTCCCTAGCAAAACTATATGCTATTTATAAATAGAATTAGGATCAAACTACTTGGACAATATTTATTTATTAACACTAAGAAATTTCTACTAAAGGCTTTAACTACCTAGACTCAACAATGCCTGGGCATTTTCCAAAATGCAGATTTCCCATGCCCTCGCCTTATTCAAAAGCAAAAGTATCTTTTTCTTCTTTTCTAATCTTTTTGGATTTTTGAGTTTAGAGTTTTTGGGCAGCTTTGTATGGCTACCCAACCAACCCAAGACTCGAAAATAACTCTAAGTGCTAAGCATCTTTTTATGTGAAGTGATAGACTCACTGATTGGCAATTAGAATGGACTTCGGATTTCTACGCCCCTAGGTGACCTTGAAAGGAAGTTCTGCCTAAAGGTGTATCTATCCGATCGATAGCTTTCTCCCTACTTTTTATTTTTATGGGGTCAACACAAGGGCAAACCAAGTGTATATCTCTCCAGCTTATTCTACTGCCTTGCTTCTTCCTAACTGTTTAGGAATTATACGTGCATTTTCTAAGCTGGGTTCTAGACAATCGGTCAATGAGTTGTTACCACTGACAACTTGCTAGCCATACTCGCACGATGAAGTGTGGTTTATTTCTTTTTTTTTCTTCTTTTCTATTTCTCAATTTTTTTTCTTCTTGGATAATTTTTCTATTTTTTTTAAGTAGGTGACTTCCCGCATCTAAGATTTACCAAAAGGTAGCAAGAAGAGAATGGTCGTATGGTTGGGCTCTGGACAATCAGCCAATGAACTATTACCATCGACAACTTGCCTACAATACCACCCTAAAAGGTTCATTAGCTACCTAATTTCTGTTAAAATCGTCAAAAAGTGAGTCAATGCAAAGAGTGTGTAGATGCTTAGGCTTAAAGTCCCCTCAAATCAGTGGGCGAGTTGATAAGTCATGTACTTATCACCCCAACTTATTTACCAATTAGAAATGAATTTTCAAATGATGTGGACTCAAGAAACAAGTCCACATTTTAGTGGACACCTAGACTGATTAAGCCCAAAGACTTGAAGAATCTAAGTGTTCAGGTATCATTTCCTAAAGTTGACAAATTTCTAAAGCCCAAATTCTCTTTTCTTAATTCATTTTTTTTAATAAATAAAGAGAAAATAAAAAGAATCTACGGAGCAAACAAAATAATTCAAATAAGGATATCCACCCCCATGCCTATCTAATGCAATGTCCTCATTGAATTAAATGACATGAAAAAGAGCGGAGTAGAGAAGAAAGCACTTGAATTTCGTGATTGCCTGGTTGGCTCCGAGATAAAAACAAACTATATATGTGCTGAATTTAGTACCTTCAGCTAGGCACACTATACAAATAAAAAAGAAATAAAGAATTCACATGTGCAACTTAGAATCAGAATAAAAAGATTAACCTCAAGACCTACTAGTAGAGAATGTCCATAGATGTGGACAAGGTTATGGTGCAGACCCATGCCCCATGGTCGAGTGTATCTAAGGTTCTGGATAGAAATTACTTAGAACCTGAGATCAGTATGCAAGCGATGTTGGGCCTGCAATTTGGGAGGATGTGTTGATAGGGCCAGATAGGAGGTTTAAAGTCATTTCGTTGTAGTAAAATCTCCTAAATAGCTCGATCAACAAATACAACTTATAACTCGAAATCAAAAACTGAAGTCCGAGGTCGAACACAGGGAGCAAGTATTGTAATTCATGCTCTAATCTTAATTAAAATATAAATGAGCATAGGAAATCAAGCCAATAATGATATTTAATGAATCAGTATGTTAATGAGAAGTAATTGTAGCTCATAGAATTGTGAAACAAAAAAGAAAGCAAAATAATGGTGATTTAAATCACCAATTATTTTGATTATTAAGCATACATCTCACTTCATCAAATTACTCAAATAATGCTACAGTATTCTTAATTAGAATTCCTCTCCAGCTTACGTTTCAATAATGCCACAGTGCACAATGTCAGAGAAATCAGACGTCGACTCCTCAGGGTAGACAACTTAAATGTCGCCTGTTATAGTGCTCCTTAGAGAGCCTTCTCTTTTTCTTCTCTTCACAGAGCCATCTCCTTTTTCTTCTCTTCGCAGAGCCTTCTTTTGTTTTTCTCTCATGCACAAGGGGAACACACCCCTCTCAGTAGCTAAGTGTCTGCATAGAGTTAAACATTAGAGAGCAAAACCCCCCTCGCTCTATCACAAATCCTCCTCTATCTCTCCTCTTTTCTCTCTCAAATCCGGCTTAATCGTGTATACGGATATGGATCTTGGTTTAAGAAGTATCGGGTCCAGGCACATCGGCAGTGGGTGATGAGCGAGGAGTACGGGCTTAGGTGGGTAAAGGTGTGCGGGTAAGGGGACCTCACCTCGTGATCTTGAGGCGATAAGTTATAATCACAAATTACATTTATGCATAGCTGAGTGCTCTTCTCCCACTGATGTGGGACTAAATCCACAGGCCTTCTCTTCGTGCAACTTCAGATTATGATGCCTTGCCAATTGGATGAGCTGCAGATGATGGGATCTTCAATTAAGGACCTGGGAAGGGTCCTAAGGATCAGCTGCAGCGCTTGGAGTGAGTTACGATGAAGAACATGGTTGTAGGAGCTTGAACATGGTCGGAGATGGAGGCGACGACGGACGATGGCTGGCATAACCTTGAAATAAGAATACGGGCTTGAAAGCCCCGGTTAAAAAGCTCAGGAGGATCGCGAAGATGCGACGAAGATGTTGGTGGTGGTGGAGTGCTGTGGGAGTGGTTGTAGGTGACTGGTGAAGGTGGAAGAGACCGTGCGAAGGTGGGTTGTCTGGTGGCGGTTGTGAGTGGATGATAAGGTGGAATAAGAGAGGGGTTTTGGTTGGATGCGCATGGCGAAGGTTTTGGGAGTGGTGGCGAAGTGTTTGGAGGTGTGTGGTGAGCGGAAGACCTCGTCGGAGGTATGGCCGGCGATAGAGGAGATGATGGTGAATGGCGTGTGAAGGGGTTGAATTTGGGTTTTAAATAGAGGGAAAGAGAGTAAAAAGGGAGATAAACCTAACTAACCTAATTCTAATAGTTGAAAGGGGAGAGAGATCCTTGCCGATGGTACGTCAGACTTGGAGGGGATGAAGTCTCTGGTGGTGAAGGAGCGGGGAGGAAGGTGAGATAGATGGCATCTACCGGTATTGCGAGATGAGGGAGAATACGGGGAAGAAGGATCCACCCGCTATTGTCTGTGAGGGTGGATGAGGAAAGTGGTCGGAGGAGCTCATCGGAGTTGGTGGAGATGGAGGACGGGGAGAAGGGAAGAAGGGGGTATCTAGCCTCCAAACCAAGCTAAGGAGGACGGTTTGTCCTCAGGGGTCCTTATATAGGCCTCAAGGGAGCTTTCTAAGCTTGAAAACCAAGGTTTGAAGCTTCAAATCTTCATGAAATAGGAGGCCCGATTCTTCAAACGGTTCGCATGAGCCTTTGAGTAGGAATTAGAGCCTAATGTGCGGCTCAGATGGAAGGGAATTTTCTCAAGAATCTCCCTTCCAATTTTGGAAGGGATTTGTCAAGAAATCAGGGAGAAATCCCTTATTGAAGGTCGCCAGAGTAGGACTTCCTCTGCGATAATGGTGGAGTGACCTGATTGCAAAGAATATGAAAAACTTATGGACCCATTTGTAAGGAATTCAAAATGCTAGGGGTGCATAGGTGAGAAAAAGAGTCAGATTGAACTGAAATGCAAACTAGGTCAAGATGATCTCTGATTGGACCCAAATTTTGGTACAAACCTAATTTGGACCCAAGGAATCTGATAATGAAGTTGTATTTTGGTTTTGACCAAGTTTGACTGGGTAATTTATGTAAAAACCCAAATTATGACAACTTCCTATCTGAGACTCTATTTTAGGTCAAAATAGGTTCCAATGGTCAAATCAAAGGTAAAAAACTTTATAGAATATTTTTCTTTGATTTTTAGAAGGTTTAGGTGAATTTTATTCTGACTATAACATCTGTTATTTAAGCGGATCTATTTTTAAGGTTTTTGATGTCCATTAATTCTCGAGATGCATGAAAACCCGTTTATGTCTGCATGGACCTTCTTATTAGACATTAATGACCATTTGACCTTTAATAAACCCTTGGGAAACCCCATGATTGTTCTGCGTCTATGATCTTCTATTAAAACTGCATATTTAATCCTATTTTAATGTATTCTTCTTAGAAATGATATGCAATGAATTACGGCTCTTCAGCGATTATGTAGGAGCATTTGTCTATTGATTATGACTAATTAAAGCTAGTTATGATTGATGGTGACACTATCATCAGGATGCATCCCAAGTCCAGAAAGTCGGATAATAGGAAAATTAAGATAAAAAAGATAATCAATGAATTTGTATTTGGGTTGCACATCCTCAGAATAAAAAATGTCATAAGGGCCCTGGTAAAAGGTTAGTGGTTTCAGGTATATAGGAACCCTTAGACTCAGATTTCTACTTCCCCTGGAGTTGGCTTTCCAAATCTTCATTTCCCAGTTCCTATCCTCCATAATCATAATTTCAAATTTCAGGACATCCTACATGTTATGCACCCTATCTAAAGTATCCAAGTGGAAGATTTGTGGCTAAATCAAAATTGACTTGGGTTTAGTGATCTCAAAAACAAAATAATCACCATGCTCAATGGGGTGTAATTGAGGAATGGGGCTATGAATTGAATCATTCATGAAAATAGGATTTGTATCTTCCAAGCTAGCCCCAACATGATCAATTTCCTCAATTATAGGGCCACCAAATAATTCATCGAATTCCTCAGGCCTAGTTGTCTCACTGAAATCATTACTCTCAAACTCAAGTGAGACTTCACATAGCGATTCTTCACCTTCAGAATCAAAGAATTCTAGATCTGCATTTATGTATGTCTCAAAATCATTTATTATTGCTTGATCCATGGAGGCATACTTTTCCTCGTACCCTGGTTCAGGGATCTTGGGTGAATAAATAAATCCATCCTCAATTGATTACTCTAGAACAACTTGGTCAACCTTGATCTCATAAAATGTGTCTCCCCCTACAGGTGCCCGAGCAAGTTCTGACAATGGCTCTCTTGAAGGGAATTCATCTTGGGAATCATCCCAAGATTGGACTAGAGCAACTACAAATATCATCCTCAATTTCAACAACTTCCCAAGTAAAAACTCACCCGAGTCCTTATCCTTAACATCTTGGACCCAATCCAACAAATACTTGTTAAGATCAGCAATCATTTGAATCAGAGGCTCCAATTCTTCAGTGTAAGGTGTTGGCTGAGCTTCTAAAGGTTGTATGATATTCCTTAGGTTAGCCAACACCCTATCTTGGACCTAGTTCATCTGAACCAAATGGTTTGGTTCAGGGTTGGGTGAGTTTGGGTTCAGTCCAGGGGAGTTAAGGAATTGAGGTTCTTGGTACCCTCCCTGATAATAGGTGATGGAAACACCGTCATGAGCCATAACTAGCTCAATTTGATCTGATGAAGTCAATAAAAGCTCCTACATATCAAACAGAAGGTCTCTTAGGCAGGTGAGTTGTTTTGAGAAGAAAAGAAGAATAAAAGGTTATTTCTACAATTTTACCAATAATCCACAAATACAGAATAACCACAGGATTATTTCAGGGGTTTACTATAGGTCAAATGTGCTTTAGAGTCTAAAAAGAGGGTCCATGCAGAACAAAATAGGTTTTTCACTCACTTCAAGAATTAAATGACATTTGAAATCCTAAAAACAGACCTACTTAACTAACTGAGGTTCTGATCAGGATAAAATTCATTCAAACCCTTTAAAATTCATATAAAAATATCCTCTAAGGTTTGGTACCTTTGAAGTGACCATCAGAACCTATTGTTGACCTAAAATAATCACAGATGGACAATTACCCTAATTTGGGTAACTGCACAATTTACCCAGTCAAAATTAATCAAACCCTAAATCCGACTATACCATCAAATTTCTTGGGTCCAAATTAGGTTTATATCAAAATTTAGGCTCAATCAGAGATCGTCTTGACCTAGTTTACATTTTAGTCTTGTTTGATTCTTTCTATTTCACAAGTGCCCTTAGCTTTTAAAATTCATTACAAACAAGCCCCTATCTTTGTAGTTACTCATTGCAAAGAGTTCCTTCTGCAATTGTCGTAGAGGAATCATACTCCGACAACTTTCATTTGGAAAGCTCTCTATGATTGCTAGACGAAACTCTCCCAAACTTGAACCAGAGATTCCTTAAGGAATTCTCTTTCCATCGCACCCAGTCTTAGACCCCATACCTTCCCAATCTCTCATACGAATGCACGATAGATTCTAGTATCTCTTGTGTGTCAAGCTTACCAAGCTTGAAATCTTGGTTTCCAAGCTTCAAACCTCCCACTAAGGCCTATATAAAGACCCATGATGCACGTCGATCTCCCTACACTCATTTTCAGCCTGGAATACCCCTCTTTCCTCCCTCTTCTTCGGCCGAAAGGCTCCACGACATCTGGTGACTCCCCCCAACCACTCTCGTCATCTGCTCTCAATACCAGCAATGGATTCTCCTTCCTCTCCCTCTTCCACGTTGTGCCATACCAGTGGGCACCCCAATCCTCGTTGTCGTCACCACTTCTACCCCATTGGAGCAGCCTTCATCTCTGGCACCAGCCATACTAGACCCGGTGTCTCCTCCATATCACTTCATCCGTTAGTTAGCTCTAACGATCGCTCTCTATCCCTATTCTCTGTCCATGAACTTTACAATCACACAACCATCACACCGCCCGTTCATCGTCATCCCTTCCACCTCCGATGAACACTCTGACAAGGATTTTCGTGCGCTATACACCTCCATCCTCCTTACCGACACGCCCATTACCTCCACCTTGACTCCACCAACCAAAGATCTCTACCTATTCACCCTAGTACACACTCTCACAACCCCTCGAACAAACCCACCTTTTCCGACCTCCTTCACCTTCGCAGTCATCTCTTACCACTCTCACCACATGCCACCACCACCAACACTTTCGCCAGAATCGCGCAAAGCTCCTGAGTGCTTCTGACATTGCCTTTAAACCATTTTCACTGTTTTAGGTGTTCGCTCCTTCGCCACCATTGACGGAAGCTCCGAGTAAAGCTTGAAGCTTGCTTCAGCACATGCTCGCTCCAGGTACCAACTCCAGCCACTACGGAATTGTCCCAGAACTGCACTTGGACCACCAATTGGAAGTGTTGACTGGTCCCTTGGGAGAATTGAACGAGGACAACCATCAGCTACAACTACACGCAGAACAAGTTGTGGGATTAAGCCCACATCGTTAGTTCACAAAGCAGCACGTAGGGATAAATTGAATTTGTGTCTGTGGTTTATCGCTTCAGACATAGGGTGAGGTCCCACTTACCCCTCTCACCTGATTACCTGACTACTCTCTCACACCTCATCCATGACCCACGCCACATGGACTTGGTCCTGGGTATCTGCATACCCGATTGCCTGACTGCCTACCTGATTGAGAGAAGGGGAGAACAGGAGAGAGAGAGAGCACGCAGGGTTAAGGGGGTTTTGCTTCAGAGAGTATTGTCTGACACTTAGAAAATTTTGTGAAACCCTCCCTTGTGCATAAAGAGAAGAAGAAGAAGAGAAGAAGAAGCATCCAAAAGAGGAACAATGCTTATGCACTATAGCATCAGAGAGAAGTGCACTGTGCACTCATCATACATGGCATTTGGTTGATTGATACTATTGCATTATTTAGGTATAATTGTAATAGGGTAATTTGGTGATTCAAATCACCATTTTACCCTATTCTTTTTGCCACATTGACTCTTGAATTTATATTTACCTCATTTGTTCTTGAAATTGCAATTACATTATTATATTCTTGCTTAAAATTGTGGTCTTGAGATAAATTGCCATATTTCTCCCTACGTTCGACCTCAAAATTCTTTTGAGCTATAAATTTTAAGTGTTCTACGTGATTTATCAGCTATACCACAGCGCATTACTTTTAAAACACTGATTTAGTGTGTGAATAATAGGTCGTTCCTGATTGTTCATAAAGGGGTAGTGACCCATATGCAGTGTAATATGGGGGAGGGTAAGGATCAGCATATCCTTCTTGATTGTAGATCGTACTAGGTTGTCCATAGGAGGGGGTGATCTATAATCAATGTAGATCGGAGAAAGATAAAAATCAAGATCATGGTGTCTAGGGTTAGACCGTGAACATGGAGGTCTGGAATTGTATCCCCAATCAGGATTATCCTAACTAGTAGATGGGTGAGAATAAGTCTAGTTAGGATAATAATCATCTTGGGAATAAGTAGTGGTAGGAGTGGAAATGCGAGTAGGATGTGAAAGGATCCATGATGAAATGGGAGGAAGAAAGGTGCCTACAGTACAAACAATCAAACCTGTCCTTAAGTGGGATAGCCTAAAGATCTATAGACTCCTAGAACCCATCTTGAGATGAAAGGAATGATTTGATCTACTTCTTTTTTATCAACCCAACTAGTTAGAGGGAGGGATTAGGGAGAAGGTTCTTCCCTAGGCTTTCGCCTCAGGTTCCTTGATACCCCCCAACCCTGGTCGTTTGACACTGCTCTGATTGAACAGCAATCATGCAACCTAAATCACCTGAATTAAGGTAGATCCTAGTATAACCTAGGATAATGCATTCATAGGCATCGTAATTTGCATTATAGCTAATTTATTAGTCATATAGATAATATCATCATTTTATGACCAAAAAGAGAGATGATTTTAGTCACAGATGATTCAAAACTATGGATGTTAGATCAGACCAGATAGATCTGATCAGTACAACGATGAGAGTCCAACGCTTCTGAAATCGTCTCGATAAGACAACTTGGGCACCTTGTATAGTCCATAAAAGAACGGAGATCATAAAGCCAAAGGGTAAAGATCCAAGCCTCAAATGAAGAATCTAACTGCACGGATGAATCCAGATCGATGATCGTAGTCCAATGGCACAAAAATCAACCTGATCGGAGGTCTACATCACCAGATACAAAGAAAAGAAGATGAATGGGCATGATGGTGCCACGTGGTGCCATCACAGCCGCTCCCTCACCACTGCCCCATCTAGGAAGGTTACACCGCATGTTGTGGGCCATTGGATCTTCATTTAATAGCCACGAGCATGCCACGTCACCTGCCTAGACCAGATAATCATAAATAGAAACAAACAAGTATATATAACAAAAGGTTCGCACAACACATTGGCTCACGCACGCGTGCGAAAGTGCGTGATGCACGTTGGAGACATTGCTGCGTGAAATTATAGTGGAGTTGGATATGCAGGCATGGGCCGATGCAATTGCGTGATCAGAGGGCAGAGGAGAGCCCACATGGCGTGATCAGTGCGCATTGCGGGCGGACGTGCAATGTCACACGCTTGCTTCATCGTAAAGGCAGCAACGCTCCTTTTAACCCGGCCAATCTTAAGGATTAAGGGCACACTATTTGAAATTGGAAGCGCGCGAGTGTGAATCTGAGTCGTTTGATCGAACAGTCGAGGATCGAGCGCTAAAACGAGGCATGCGGGTGTGCGTGAAGAAAGCGGAAGTAGGCGAGCACACGTGAGGAAGCAGTGGAGCTGTGCGATCATCATCCAAATGTCTAAAAGCTGCCACATGTTAGCACCAGAGTGAATCTACACTATAAGAAGGCTTTTGAAGGAGTTTTGAGGCCTAATCAAAGCCATTGATCTCCCGATCGACGAATCTGATTAGCCAAAAGGTTGTTGCACGAGATTAAGAGCTAAAATACCCATTTTACCCTCCACAAAAGCTATAAAAGAAGGCCTAGGCCCCCCTAGTTGAAGCATCTCTCTTTTCCATCAACTCTAGACATCTTCCACCTTCTCTGCAACTCTCTGTCCCTCTACAACTCCGCTCCGACCTTCGTCTCGACACTCTGGATCTGAGGTGTTGCCGCACCTCGCACAAGCATCCCACAAGAGGTGGCGTCTCTCTGCCACTTTCTATCTCTCTCTGTCTCCCTCTCACCTTCTATATATCTATCTGTCTCTATTAGCATTTTTTATTATGAGAAACTTTATCTAATTGCAAAAAAATTCTAATTCTTTGGATATCTGCTATATACATATATACATATATATATGTAGTTAGAATTAGTTTTATTGAAATGCTTCTACAAAAATCGATATTGCCTCCATACGAATGACTTGGTACTCATTGGAGTTTTATAAACTTATTTGTCAACGTGTTTTTGCGGTATACTAAAATTGAAATAATATTTTAAACGTGAATTACGCACCAAGAAAGTTGGCACCATTGCCGGGGAGGCAACGGATATTTTTGAAGCATTTCTTCCTAGTGATTATTTAAGATTTCTAACCTATTCTATTTGCGTGTGCAGGAAGCGTAGAAATCCAAGGAAAGGTGCAACAAATGGAGAAATCGCAGGTTCAAATCTCAAGTAAATACTCAGGTTATATTAGTTAGATTTAAAATAAAAAAAATTTAGGTGTTTACTTGAACCTTAGGATTAGTTAGAATTTGCTTAATAATTATAAAAAAAGAATCTCTCTTGACTTTCGGGCTAAAATAAAGTTTTATCTTAAAAATTCAATTCTCATAGATCCGTACGTCCAAAAATTCTTAAATTTTTACTGGACGTAGATGTCAAAGTTAGAAACAACATATCCAAATTTCAAACAAATCAGATTACATAAAAATTTTAAAAATTCATGCACTGATCTGTTATCAATATGGTTATTGTTCCTGATTTTTCGGAGTGCAAAATATTATAGGAATTTTTATACAGCTCCGATTGACTTGAAATTTGAAGCACTGAATTTATGATATAATCAAGAATTTAGGAAAAATATCAAAAAAGTATTTCATGCATGTTTGATTGCACTGATTATCCAATCACCAACTGAGGGTCAAAACATACTACAAAACCCCTAGTACACTTTAAATCAGAAAAAAATAGAAAATGTGCATTGAAATTCTTGAAAAATATTTTTAAGTGCCTAGTTAGTGATGCAAGAAGACCAATTGATTGCATTGCTTGGGTTGCACCACTCATCTGATTTTGAACTTAAAAGAATTATCTAGAATTATCTATGATTAGGATTCCACATTAAGGATAGAGCACACCTACATTTCCATATTTAAAGAAAATATATCAAACAAATTAGGATTTGCAAAACTCTTGTGTGCCTCATCAAATCCTTGATTGAAAACATTAACTCATGTGAACCCTAAAACACATTAACACAAGCATTAGAATCTTAAAATTCACTTCATCATAAGAAATTGCTTGTGAACCCTGTTTCCTGAGCACTTCACACATCTAAAATCAACTTCAAGGGCAAAAACCCCCCTAATGCCCACCATATTCCAAAAGCACATCAAACCCATGTCTAAAACTGAGCAGACATGCCCTAAGTAGGACTAATAGACTTGGGGACTTGAAACTAGATTGGGCTAAGGTCAAGGCCTTGTCTACTTGGATCCACTGGTGATAAGAAAGGTCGGTTCGGTAACCATGTTAACCTTTAGTGGTGTCCTAAGGGGTCCCACCCTTTTGGCCAACCAAGTAATTCAAGGGTTGATCTAACCTAGTCGTGTTTTGGGGAGCCAGGATCAGGTCTAATTAGGGTTGACACTCTAAGGCCCAGTTTAATTGCTTGCATTGAGCGAGCGGGATTCTCTCTCATCTATCTTCTCCTTCTCTAGTGTATGCAAGGTAGAAGATCTCAAAATCCTGATTTGCTACCACCATTAGAAAGAAATCCTAGGAGAAGACATATTTATCCAAGATCTAAATCTTAATCCTCTACAATGGCTAGTCATCACGAGGAATTAGAGATCAAAGAACAAAATCTAGATCCTATGACTCTCTTACAAAGGAAAATCACTAAGCAGGTCCAGCATCATGACTGACAGATGGAAGTCATAGTGCAAGCCATCACTTGACTCCAAAACAGAAGGACAGAACAACCCCTCCTTGACTTTTATAACCATTCTAATGCCCAACTTGAACCCTTTGTTAGGGTACGTCAGGATGGGGAAGATTTTGAACTCAAACCTCAAATCATTAACTTGATTCCCCACTTCCAAGGCTGTGAGTCAGATGACCCCTCCACCACCTTGAAGAGCTCCTACACATAGGAAGAACCTTTGGCCTTAGGAACATGAATGAAGGTACCCTGATGATGAAAATGTTCCCATTCTCCTTGAAAGATAGAGCTGCACATTGGTTGAGGACAACTGGTAGACCAATCCTAACTTGGGAAGACCTGAGAAGCACATTTCTAAAGAAATTCTTCCCCATAGGAAAAACTAATGCCCTTAGATGTGTCATAACAACCTTTAAGCAGAACCCTGGGGAACAACTATGTGAGGTTTGGGAGAGGTTCAATGATTTAGCTAAGAAATGCCTTCATCATGGGATTCTGAAGTGGCACTTGGCCCATATTTTCTATTATGGGTTCAGTGATAATCTGAAGAATTTTGTTGATGTGGCATGTGGGGGCAATTTCCTAAGTTGAGATGCTGAGGGAGCCTTTCAATTGTTTGAGAATATGAGTGAAAATTCCCTTAACAATGCCTCAATGTCCGCCTTTAACAAAGCCAATCAACCAAGGAGCGGAGTTTATGAAGTTAAAAATGATTCAAACTTGATTGATTTAGAGCTAATTGCACAATGATTAGACATGGTGGAACTCGTGGGAAAGAATGTGGAGAATTTGGATAAGAAGCTGGATAACCTTCTAAAGGGCGGGAATTCCTTAGGTACATAATCCATATTAAATCCTATGCCTACCCAAGGAGTGCCTATATTAACCCACAACCAATTCCCCAACCCACTAGGTCAAGAATCTGTGCACAACATTAATGACCTAACCATGGCTCCACCTATGAGCCAACTATACTTGGACCCATCTCTTTCTGGGTGCCAAGGAGGGACCTTGATGCCTTCGAATCCTGAACTAGGTAGCCTGATGCCTAGTTATCCTGAGGATGTGAATGCACTCTAGGGTTACACTAGAAATGAGCCTTATTCAAACACTTACAACCCCGGATGGTGCAACCATCCTAACTTTGCTTGGTTAAGTCAGAAACCTGCCCAGGGTCCTAACTTGACTAAGACAAACACTTATGGGAAACCTAGTAGGTACACACAACCTACGCAGGAAAACCAACCCTCTAATCTAAGTCTAGTCCTCAAAGAAATGAGAGAAATGAATCTAAGACATAAAGAAGAAATGAATCAATTGAGGACAAATTTGATGGGACGAGTTGACTAGCTAGTTGATGCTAGACAACATGAGATGTTTCCATCCCAACCCATCCCAAACCCAAGAAATTTCAATAGGGTTAATCGGCATAACACATAGGAGCAACAAGCACGCATAATTATGCCTGCTCCTTGATTGTGCTACATCTCAACTCAGTTAATTAAGTTAATTTTACTTACATAAGAGTAGAAGAAAGTAACTTAGGTTAACTCGAAATTGTGTCGGTTTAGTAGTATACGGTCGAATTAACCTAACATTTTAGAATTTTTTAACTGGTTGAGTCCAGGTCATTCACTGGGAAGTATATATTATTTTGAATTCATCAATTAATTCTATATATCTTATAGGTATAGGACGTATAATTAAGTTAATTGTAATAACATGAATTTTGCAAAAATGATTTAAATTGAAGAAAATATGCAAAATCCCATATGAAATTTCATTTTCAACATTTATTTCAAAAGATTTAAGGCAAATGAAAGTTTTCTAATTACAACAAGCCTTATTACAACAATTGAAAGCAATTCTTATTACAACAATTAAAAACAAAGATAAATAAAACTTCTTTTATTCTTCAGCCACTCTCTTTCTTTTCCTCTCTTCTCTATTTCCTTTTCTTTTATTCTTTTATCTTTTATCTTTTTATTTTTCTCTTATTCTCTCTCGAGCTTCTTTTCTTTCTCTTCCTCTTCTGCTCCTGCCTTCTTCTTCTCCCTTAGTATTTTCCTTAAGCTTCTTCCTTAGTGCCTTTACGCCTATTCCTTCTCTTTCTTCTTCTTTACAAGTGCTTCTATGTTTCCTTTCTTCTTTCTTTCTCCTTCCTTTCCCTTATTTCCTTATCCTTTAGCTTTCCTTCTTCCCTTAGCAATCTCAACACTTAGCCTTCAGCACTGAGCTTCTCTGCATCTTAGCTAAATTGGGTTTTTCTTTTAACCAAAAATTAGTTCTTGGTTTGCGACGAGGACCTTTCGGGGATACACAGCACCCTTCACAGGGTGGGACCAAACCCTACTCAGTCCTCGCCTGATTTGAGTTAACTTGGTTTATTTTTGGTTTATTTTTCTTTCGAGCCAAACTGGCCCAACTGCCTCCTAGGCCTCACCCTCCCAGGGCCATGAACAATGCACACACCCACACAGGCGCTCGCAGGCACACACATGCCTACACACACACACATATGCTCGTTCCTTTCATTTCATGCCCAGTGCTTGTCGACTGAAGAGGTGTATTAACAAAAACCTTTTATACTATGGCAAGCGCTCAAGAACTTCTAATGTGGGGCTATTATTCCCCGTTCCAGACCCGACTTCAAGTGAAGAAATCTCCTAGCTCAGAGCTCCAAATCAAGTGATTCAAGGCTTGTTGGAAAGCTCTAGAGTAGTTCTACAAGATTGCAGGGTCAATTTTAGGTGAAGGGGATGTATGCCTCTTCTATTTGAAGGGTGAAACTATGGGTTTCCTATGGGTAAAACATTGCCTAGGAATGAAATGGAGTTAACAGAATCCACAGCTGGACTTTCTCGCTTGGCTAAGGGTTTAAATAGGTTCTGCAAGAGATTCCGCATCTGCTGGAGTGGTTTTGAAGCTCTTAAAGCTTCAGGAACTGCAGAGAAGCTTGAAGCTTCTCTGAAAGCTTCAGAGATTGGTTTCAAACTTTAAAAAGGTGTAACAAACACTTAGAATCATTCTTGATCGATTGGAACAACTTCTAAGAGATATAACAAACTCATCTGGGCAAGATTTGCATTCAAATTTCATCATAAACCAACTGCCAACAGTTTGGGTTCAAAAATAACCCAAACTGGTAGGGTTGAAATTCCAATCAAATAAATCCACATAGTTCAATCTAATCAATCTAAATTCGTTCAACAGATTCTCAGGAACAACTTAAGCTTCTCAAGTCATCTGATTGTGCTCAGAATCAGAATCTCTATCTCAGGTTTGACTATTAGGCTAGAAAATTGACTTTTTGATTTAAGACTTTTTACAAGGAATTAAAGCCTAGAGTAGAATCCTAACAACCTCAGAAACTCATCCAACCTCTTAAACAGATGTTTTAACCGTAGAAATTAGGGTTCCAGGCTCATCGCCTAAACTCTAAAAATGCTTTGTTCGACAGAGAGAATGGGAGGTTGCTACACTGAACTGAGGTCATGAACAGCTTCAGTGCATTGCACTGAAGCTTCTAGACACCTTAAATGCGGCTTTTGATCTTCTGTTCAGACTTCTCCAACTCCGCCGGAGTTGGAGAAGATGAAACCTCAATCTATGCTCCAGGTGTTAAAATCCCAAATAAACATTCTCAAACTAATCAGTGATCAAAGTTAAATCAATTTGGAGCTTTTTAACATCTTCTGTAAGCTGAAGAGTGAGTTTCACTCGTCGGAGCTCGCTGGAGCTCCGGCGAGTCCAGTGAAAGATAAAAAATAATGTACAGAAAGGTAAATCATGCCATTTTTTATTTGAAAATATTCCTAAGGTTGCAAGGAACCTCAAGATCGCAATTAATTCCTCTCTAATTCATTAAATGTAAGATTAAACAGCAAAATTAGTTTGAATGTAATCTGAGTGTGTTGAAGCATAGGACTTGCTCTCGCACACAGAAGAGTAGTTGAGACAAGTCAAAGGAAGTCTGCGATCATAAATATGTATTTAATTTATAATTTAAACAACTCCTGAGCCGCCATTGACAGTGAGCTCAGGAGCTTAGATAAAATTAGGCTTTCGAGTTATATACAATAATTAATCAAATTAAGATGATAAATAGGATCCTTTGATGATGAATTAATGATAGAGGACCTAGTGGATGTGAATCTAAGTCAACTATTGCCGCCATGGACAACAGAAGTACCTGTTGAAGGTGGATTTGGATTAGGCAATTCAATGATCCAATTAGTGATTAAATGAGTTAGAAATGATTATGAGTGATAGAGGAAGGTGGACAATGGATTCAAAAGACCAAATTAAGGCTCCAGCAAGCTCAAGGAGCTCGTCGGAGTCAAAGAAGAAGATCTTGAGAATTCTGACATTACACTAAACTACCTAACTAACTACCTATCTACACTACTCCTACTCCTACTCCTACTCCTAATCTACTCCTATCTACTGTTACCTGGACGTAGAGGATCTCCGTCGAAGGTTCATAATGAAGGAGTGAAATCAGAGGGTATTGAGGAAGATCTCCGGCAGTCGAATGTGGATCAAGTAGAGGCACTCCTTGGTCAGTGCCTGTGTCCAAAGATGCAGCTGACTTCGGCGAAGTCCCTGAGCCAATTGAGGTGGACGGAGGAAGTTGGAAGATGAGGTGGAAGGTTGCCGGAGTTACGGAGGGAATAGCCTATCGAAGTCAGCTGCAGTGAAGAAGAGGGAAGGGAGCCATCTTGAGAAAAATCGAGGGTGTCAGGGGCTATTTATAGTTGACAGTGATGAAGAGGGCGATGGAATCTGGGCGAGTAAGGGGCTAGAAGGAGGTTAACCACTAGCATCGTCTCCGACGATGGTGAGGTTAACTCCTACCTAAAATTAGGACAAAAGTATCATCCAGACCGATGGATGAAGATGGGATGGTGAGTGCAAGCTCCAGGAGCTTGGAGAAGGTGAAGCGACGTCGAATAGGCGGTGATCGAGTGGTGGAGGCACCCTCAGTTGTTAGCTGTTCAACCGGCTGAAGAAGAAGTAGACAGGGACCTCTACGTAATGAAATTGAAGGACCTGTACGAAAAGTAAGGATCCGATTGAAATGAATTATAAGGACCAAAATGTAAACTTAGGTTTTCAAGGTTTATTTTAATTTAGATTTTTTTCAACTTTTTATATATGTTTATAAATAAGGTAATTATTATATTTAAACGTTGAATTTACATTTTTGACCTTTTTAGATTAATTTATTTAATTAGGTAAGGTTACTTAAGTTATTACATACTTATGTATACATTATGCTTAAGTTAATTAACTTATTAATTAATGGAATGATTGTTAATATCTCGAGTCCAATTATTAATCAGATTATTAATAATATTAATTAAATGATAAAATAGCATTTTTAACTTATTTTAAGGTCCTTTACTATATATCCCTTATCTTATAATTAACCCATATATTCACATATTCTTAGCTAATTAACTAGGAAGACTAGTTAATTAGGGATAATTAGAGATCATGATGAGCCTCTCATCACTCCCTAGCACCCACCAGGTTTTGTTAACCCTAACCCAACCCAGGCCCAACCCATTTTGCAAAACCCACCTTACCCTTCTAACCCTAATGCACATGCCTATGTTGTCCCTTTGAGAAGTGGGAAACAAATCCAAGATCCTTTTACATCAAAATCTTTCCAAGATCTTGAGGAGCCTGAATTTGACCTGAGAAACCAAACTAATTTTGAAAACAAGACTCAGGATTTGAATACTCATGATTTTTCTCAAGCACCTTTTCTTGAAGCCTTGATCAAACCCAGGGAAAAGAAAACTGATCAATCCAAGGAGTGGCTTGAGATTCTAAAGCAAGTCTTGGTAAATATACCACTCCTTGAGGCTATTGAGAACATCCCGACCTATGCGAAATTTCTGAAGGAAATATGCACACCGAAATGCCAAGCGAAATCATCAAAAGGGGTAGTGATTTCTGAACAAGCCAGTGCCATCATCCTAAACAAGCTCCGACCTAAAATGAAAGATCTAGGGACCCCCTTAATTTCATGTGAAATAGATGGATTCATCCTAGATCAAGCCTTACTGGACCTTGGTGTCTCCATCAACTTAATCCCCACAGAATTATATGAAGAATTTAATTTAGGCCCCTCGCAACATAATGATGTGACCCTTCAACTCGCTGATAGGTCAACAAAAATTCCAAAGGGCCTTTTATAGAACGTGATTATAAAAGTGAGGGATTTTTATTACCTTGTGGACTTCCTTGTTCTAGATATGGAGGCATCAGAAAACCTGAACCACACCCCGATAATCTTAGGGAGACCTTTTTTGGCCACAGCCAAGGCCCTAATCAACTGTGAGATAGGGACCATGCACATCACCTCTGGAAGGAAAAGTTGTCAACTCAATATCTTTAAAACTTCCCAAAAAAATAAGGTGAATTATGGTTCCATTGAGGTTGTAGGAAAAATTGAACAAGTGTTGGCAATTCATAATAAAGATGATCCAAATCCTACCAAAGCTCAAGATTAGCATGAAGGGAAAGAAGGGGATGTACTTGAGGATAATTCTAATCTACCATCTCCCATGGAAAATCAAATTGAACAGGACATTAGTGAGATTAAGAAACACATGGGAATAACTTATGATGAATTAGATGATAATATAAAAAATCCTCAATACATCTACCCTGAAATTTAGGAACTATTAAAGTTTGAGGGAGTTCAAGAGAGTGGACAATCTAAGGACATGAACCAGGAAATAACCCCAGAAGAAGTTCAACACATAATGAACTGGGGAAGAATTTATAAACCAACTGATTCAAATGGATGGCTTGACTCAGAAGAAGTGACTTTGGATGAGGAAGAGGAAATTTCTGATGATGATTTTGATGAATTCCACACAACTTTACCTTTGCCCTCATATGACCTAGAACATGGAGAACTCGTGATTTTTGATATCAACTACTGATATGAGTATCCTTATGATTCTGATTCGGAACCAGATCTAAATCTCAATCATAATCTTGATCCAGACCCTATACCACCTCTTCTTGATCTTTGGAACTGGATTAATGAACATGCTTTGCATCCTGAACCTCATCCACCTGACCCTATTCCATATTTCAAATCCGAAAGACTTTTTGGGGTAGGACTGCATCATCAGTTGGTCCGCATTTGTAGATCACTGATTCTGGGACCAAATGATCATATCTTTCTACTAATCTTAAATTCCCCTACAATAGTTGTTACTTCTCTTAACCCACAGTATTGAACTACATATTTTTGGTTTAAGTTTGGCAAATGTCGTTAAACTTAGCGATGGCTAGGAGGTAACCCAATACTTTATACAGGTAGCTCTGCATCCTCTACATCCATACTGCCTGGATTAACAAGCACAGTCAGGTGATATCCCCTTCTCTTGCTTATTATATTTTGATTTTCATGCATACATTTCAATGAGGACATTGTAATGAATAGGTATGGTGGGGTGGACATTGCATGTCTTATTTTTATGTTAAAAAAGAAATTGCATTTAGGCATAAAGAATTTTTGTTAAGGTTTTATTAAGGATTTATTCTTAAGTTGATTCCTGAGTTTAGAATCCAGTATAATTTCATACTTATGCGTAGAATTTGCAATGGATTCGCTATGAAGATCGATAAACATCTTTAGTTTGTTGAGAAGAAGCAATGCTTCTTCTCCTAAACCTTTGGACAGTAATTAGGGAGCCAGGCAAACTATCTTCTAACAAATCCACCAAACAAGTGTGAGTGAGAGTAGAAAGTCTACCGGTGCTCTAAGGCTAGTATGAGGAATCTTAAACTATGGATAATGAGATAATGAAACTTGGAGTTAGGCATAGTTTTCGCTCTTGGTTTCTACGTACAAGTTCTTAGTGTGAATCTCTTGAGAGCCACCAAATAAGGCAAATACGTAGAGAGCAGATCCAATAAAATAGGACTAAGGTGGATGGTTACAACCATCCTTTACGGAATCCTCGACTGAAGGAGGGTATTAATGTCAAGGTCAGAAATACATTATCCTATCCATTCCCTTCCAGGTGTGAGAATAGGCACTTCCACCAAATAAGCCACCTGATATCCTCTTGAACAGCTATAATCCTGAATAATGCCTCATAAATAAATGTTCGTATGCTGCGTTGCATTAGTAGATATTTAGATGTGAGAGAAAAAAAAAGAAAAAAAAAAGAAGAAAAAGAAAAAAAAATATATACATAGAAAAAATTTTAGAAAAAGGAAAAAAAAGAGTTTATAAGTGTTTTTAGAATTTATTTCAAGTGTAATGAGGCAACAACACCTACCACCCTCACGATCCACCAAATGTAGGCTTGACCTACTTTTCTATATTTCTGACTGCCTGAATACGAGCTGAGGAATTCTAACTTAGTCTTAAAGTTATCAGAACCTAATCAAAGTGTTAATGCCAGGAGAGACCACCAAATATACTAATAAATTTGGTGAGATTGTGAGCTCAAAAAGAAAGAAAAGAAAAGATAAGAAAAAGAAAATGAAAGAGAAAGAGAAAGAAAGAGAGAGAATGAGTACAAAGGAACTAAAGAAAGCACGGTTTCTTGTCTCTCTATGAGTTGAATTATTTCATAATCTGGAAATCTAGGTTCTAAAGTACTAGCCTAAAGGTATCACCAGATGAGTGTGAGCCACCAAATACAAATCTACTTGACTCAGAAATCTTCTACCTAAGCCAAAAGCTGGGGCTGAATACACAGATTACTTTATAACCCCAATGAAAGAAGTCTGCTTATCCCACTAGATTTTTACTAAGGGTCAAGTACGAGCTTTAGATGAGGATTGGCTTTCACTTAGATCCGTTGCATTGGCTACAACAAAACACAATCACGATTATCTGGATTACTAAAGCTTCAGATGAAAACAAAAGACATAAACCTCTAGTCAAACTCATGATAAAAATTACTCATGTAAAACAACTTTGCATTTAGTCATGCATTTGCTAGGGACTAGCAAGATTTAGGCATGGGGGTGTGATTGCACAACAACCACACCATTGGTTCCGACGACGGTTGTCCAACGGTTCCGAAATCATCTCGATCAAACAACCAGGGCACCTTGTGCAGTTTATAAAAGAATGGAGATCATAAAGCCAAAGGATAAAGATCCGAGCCTCAGATGAAGAATCTAACCATACGGATGAATCTGGATCGACGATCACAATCCAACGATGCAAAAATCAACTCGATCAGAGGTCTACATCACCAAATACAAGGAAAAGAAGATGAATAGCCATGATGGCGCCACGTGGTGCCATCATAGTTGCTCCCTCACCATCGTCCTATCTAGGAAGGCCGCACTGCATACTGTGGGCCATTGGATCTTCATCCAATGGCCACAAGCACGCCACGTCACCCGCTTAGACCGAATTAGCATAAATAGAAACAAACAAGTATATGTAACAAAAGGTTCATGTAGTGAGTTGGCTCATGCGTGCGCTCGAAAGCGTGTGACATGCCTTGGAGCCATGTGCTGTGCAAAATTGTAGCAGCGTTGGGTGTGCGGGTGCAAGCAGGGGCAATTGCGTGATCGGAGGGTGGAGGCACCCCCACGTGGCACAATCAGAGCATGTCGTGGGCGGATGCAAGATCTAACTTGCTTGCTTCGATGCAAAGGTAGTGGCGCTCATTTTAAGCCATCTGATCTTGAGGCTTAAGGGCATGCGATTTGAAATTGGAAGTGTGCGGGCGTGAATCTGAGCCGTTTGATCGAATGGTCAGATCGGGTGCTAAAATGAGGCATGCGGGCACGCGTAAAGAAAGCAGAAGTGGGCAAGCGTGCGCGAGGAAGCAGTAGAGCATGCGATCATCATTCAAACATCCAGAAGTCGCCACGTGTCAAAACTAGAGTGAATCCATGTGATAAGAAGGCTTTTGAAGGAGTTTTGAGGCCTAATCAGAGCCGTTGATCTCCCGATCGACGAATCTGATTAGCCAAGAGGTTGTTGCACGAGATTATGGGCTAAAATACCCTTTTTTCCCTCCACAAAAGCTATAAAAAAAGGCCTAGGGTCCCCCTAGTTGAAGCATCTCTCTTCCATCAACTTTAGATATCTTCCACCTTCTCTACAACTCTCCGTCTCTATTCAACTCTGCTTCGACCTTCGTCCCGGCGCTCTAGATCTGACGTGCTATCGCACCTTGCACAAGCATTCCACAAGCGATGTCAACTCTCTACCACTTTCTATCTCTCTCTCCCTCTCACTTTCTATCTATCTATCTATCTCTGTTAGCATTTTCTATTGTGAGAAACTTTATCTAATTGGAATAAAATTCTGATTCTGGATATATGCTTTATACATATATACATATATATTTAGTTAGAATTAGTTTGATTGAAACGCTTTTGCAAAAATCGAGATTGCCTCCCTATGAACAACCTGGTACTCACCAAAGTTTTATAAACTTATTTGTCGATGTGTTTTTGTGCTATACTACAACTAAAATAATATTTTAAATGTGAATTACGTGCTAAACACCTCTAGCTAGACATCAGATTGAACAGTAGAAGCAAATTAATTGAAAATAATCTCGATCTGGGCCTCGAAGAGCGAGTCCAATCCTTAAGGCCAACGTCTACTTTGTTTTAATTAGGCTTAGGTTTGAATGTGCTTGGGAATGTGATGGGCCCTTTATCTGGATTGTGTCCTTAATGATTGATTGAGATGTATGAGTGAGTGCACAATTAGGGTTTTCAAGCAAGATTATTTGGATGAGTGGATTTTAGAGTTCAAATCTTGCTTAAGTAGCTTTTAGGGTTTGACTTAAGGTGAATTCAATTAGGTTCAGGAGGCACACTAGGATTTGCAAACACGGGCGAAGATGTTTTCCTTTGAAATCAAAATAAAGTGGAGTGCCTGGTACTGACCTTAAATGTTAACCCTAATGAGCAAGCTACTTGATGAATTATTTTTAGATGAAGTGGTGCGGCCCAAACAACTCAAACAATTGGTCTGATGCACCATTGAATTAGGCAACAAGTGGTTACCTAGTCTGATTTCTACTCAATTATGTGTTGATGAATGTATCGGTTCCAAAGATTGGGTTACCAGTTGAGTATAAAAAATCAGAAGAGGTTGTGTACCTCTGAGGAATTCTTTTTTAGATTTTTTTTTTATAAGTGAAGGGTGAGGTAGGTGGAGGTGGCAACCAAACAATCAAACTAAACCTAGGGTTTATGAAAGCTCCTAGGTTAATTAGGATTTGTGTTATTTATGTGATGAAATGAAATCTAGGGGTTAGGAGGTGTGGGGTAAACTTACAGACCCTTCAACAGCACTTTACTCCAATCTACTACTTTTTCTCGCCTCAAGAGAGTACCTGCAATCACAATAAGAATGGAGACAAGTCAGGTAAAAGATAAGTAAGGCGAGAAATGTGGGAAATCAAAGTGCAATTCCTCCTTGGCAACGATGCCAAAATGTTGAACGCGAATTCTTCTCTAAAAGTTTTGAGTTTGAAAACACATCGTTGTAGTCACATAAAAATCTGTCAAATAGATAATTTAATCGAAACTCAAGGTACTCGGGTCAAACACAGGAAGGCGAACGTTTCATTAAAAATCGCATTGGATTTATTGTCACGAAAGTAAATTAGTTGGTTGAAATTAATCTACTAGCTATTCTAATTAAAGAATAATTAATAGAAAAGAGAGAGAGAATAATACAGAGAAAAAGAGAGAGAGGGAGTGAATCAATATTACATAAGCAAATGTTCATTACAACTAATTTCTACAACTATAAAGCTGGAAATCTACACTAGAAAGTGATAAAGAGAAGGGGGTGAGAAGTTATTCTCCTCGACAGTTGCTTGGAGGATGAGCCACGTTGATAGAGTGCCTGAACGAGGGTGGTGAGATGCTGGATGAAGGATGATAGAGTTGGAGGACGAAGGATGGATGATGGAGTAGGGCGACGTTGCAGTGAGATCCGCTTCTCGAACGGTGGTGAGAGGACAACCGCATGATGCTCCACGAAGGAGGTGAGAAGATGGAAAATTATTTTACTCTAGCTTTAATGTAGCATCCTGGGTATGGGACTAACTCGTAGAGCTTTGGAGGGGTGAGAGAAGAAGAGAAGGGATGAAGAATGAGGTGGTAGGGGTGGACTTTTGTAGTTGTAGGAATGGGGGCATAGAGGTCTTTTTACAAGGTTTAGAAAATACATGCTGGGGTCTTTAGTGATAGTTATAATCGTCACTAAAGGTGAGCGTTGGTGAAGGGCACACCTCTTCTCCTTCAATCGTTGAGTGCACGTCCCATGTTTAGATCATCTCAGTTGTCCGATTAAGAGATCGAATGGCTTAAAATCGCACACACCACTTCACATTTGAGTGTTCAGTGTGCGCACGCGTGCGATTGCGCATGTAATGATGCATAATCGCATGCGTGCATGCTGTGCTTCCATCCAATGCACCCTATAGCGCCACATCGCACCCGCATCGGCCATCCACGTTGCATCCAACAGTGCAATTTCATCCGCGCTCGCTCATTCACCTGATTTGAGGCTAGGCGAGGCTCAATCTTGCACCGCGCCTTTGCGAAAGATCTCTCCCACTATGTTGAAGCCCCTCTTTGGTCATGTTTGAGTTTTAAGGCACAAACGCTCATGACCATTGGATCTCGATCCAACTGTCGAGATCAAGCGCCCTTAGCCTTCAGGAGATGAGAGCGTCAGTTTCGGAAGCAACGTGGTGCGTTCTCAACCATTGGATCAAGATCCAATGGCTGAGACTAAGGCTTCTTTGATGAGGAGAGGAGCGTCGGTGCCTTCGGGTGGCTTGGATGGTACCATGCGGTGCCATCTAGGCAGTCCATCTTTTGTTGCTTGTAAGTGGTGCCATAGATGTCGGATTGGATTGATTTTCACGCCATTGGGTTTCGATTGTTGATCCAAAGCCATCCGTGCTATTGGATTTGTCGTCTGAAGTCCAAATTTTACACACCTTGACCCTTGACCTCCGATCTTTCTCGAACTGCATCTGATGCTACGAAGGTCCGATCGGGGTGATCTCGGAGGTGTTAGACTCCAATTGTCACTCTGATTAGATCCGTATAGTTGGATCTTCAATCTGAGGCCACAAAATGATCTCACTCTGTCCCCTGACTACAAAAAGGGAAAATTAACTTATAATTCATACAATCTAAAATAAATGCATGATGATGCATGTTATGCAATATTTATAATGCATGATGCTTCTATAGACTGAGAAATATGCATAAATAGGCACTTTAGGCCAATTAGATGTGTTCACATCAGTGTGGAAATTGTGATTCACCCCATATTTTGCCAGTAAATTACAAAACTAGGCATTAGTAAAATGGGTACTACCATCGCTGATGATGGCCCTTCGTATCCCGAACCAACTGAAGATATTCTTCTTGACAAAATCGATGACCACCTTGTGGTCATTGGTTTGGGCGGGAATAGACTCAATCCACTTGGACATGTAGTCAACAGCTACAAGAATGTATTAGTGTCCAAATGAAGGGAGAAAGAGTCCCATGAAGTCGATGCCCCAAATGTTGAAGATTTCGATGGGAAGAATCGGGTTTAGAGGCATCATGTCTCTCTTGGCTATGCTCCCAAGTGCTTGGCATCAGAAGCATGGAGTCGAGAACTCCTTGGCATCCTTGAATAAAGATGGCCAATAAAATCCAGATTGTAAAATTTTTGCAACCGTCCTTTTCCTGGAGAAATATCCACCACATGCAGATGCATGGCAGAACTCAAGTATACTTTGAAACTCATTCTTCAGAACACATCGGCGAATAATTTGATCAGAGCTGATGCGGTACAATTCAGGGTCATCCCAAAAGTAATATTTGGCCTCGAAGATAAGTCTATCCCGTTGTTACTTGGTCCAATCTTGGGGGATTTGACCAACGACCAAATAATTTACCATGTCTGCAAACTAATAGGTTTGGACATTTGAAACTGTAAGAATAGTCTCATCCGAAAAAGTATCAGTAATCGAAATATTTAGATGAGAAGAATCAATTAAGAGTCTCAAAAGATGATCCACAACCACATTTTGTGCCCCAGATTTGTCTTTAATTTCAAGATCGAATTCTTGAAGTAAAAGAACCCATCGAATGAGCTAGGGTTTGGCATCCTTTTTAGCCAAGAGATGTCTCAAGGTCGAGTGGTCAGTATAGATTATGACATGAGATCCTAAGAGATAAGTCTTAAATTTTTCCAATGCAAATGCTACAGCTAGCAACTCTTTTTCTGTAATAGTGTAGTTTCTCTAGACCTTGTCCAGAGTTTTGTTAGCATAGTAGATGACAGAGGGCTTCCTATCTATCTTCTAACCCAAAATAGCTCCAACCGCATAATCTGAAGTTTCAATCATGATCTCAAATGGGGTAGTCTAGACCAGTGGTTGCAGCACCGGAGCATAAGTGGCTGCCATTTTGAGAAAATCAAATACCTTGTGGCATGATTCATCAAAATCGAACGGTGTATCTTTGGCCAGAAGGTTACTCAAAGGTCGAGCAACCTTAGAAAAGTCCTTGATGAACCTCCTATAAAATCCCACATGACCAAGGAATGATTTGATTTGTTTAACAGATGTGGGAGGAGGAAGTTTGGATATAGCATCCACCTTAGTTCGATCAACTTCAATGCCCCACTCAGAGACTACATGACTCAAGACGATGCCTTCTTGTGTCATGAAGTGAATCTTTTCCTAGCTAAGGATCAACCGTGTTTTGATGCATCTCTCAAGGATCAATTCTAGGTTGGTCAGGAAAGAATCAAACGAATCTCCGAAAATGGAGAAATCATCCTTGAATACTTCCATAAACTCTCTCACCATGTCTGAGATGATGGCTAGCATGCACCTTTGAAAAGTCACAGCTGCATTGCAAAGCCCAAATGGCATTCTATGAAATGCAAAGGTTTCATAGGGATAGGTGAAAGTCATCTTTTCCTGATCATCGGGATGGATAGGGACTTGGTTATATCTAGAGTAACCGTCTAGGAAACAGAAATGCTTTTGCCCTGCTAACCTTTCAAGGATTTGGTCGATGAAGGGCAAAGGGAAATGATCCTTTTTCGTGGTTGTGTTCCACTTCCTATATTCAATACAGACTCTCTAAGAGGAAGCTAAACAGATTGTGATAGATTCACCTTTCTCATTAGTCACA
The DNA here is from genome assembly GCA_037157565.1 of Thalassia testudinum. NCBI lineage: Eukaryota > Viridiplantae > Streptophyta > Magnoliopsida > Alismatales > Hydrocharitaceae > Thalassia > Thalassia testudinum. The sequence continues at coordinate 19,411,705 of JAZHRO010000025.1, read as the reverse complement.
ATGGTAATCCCGACTTTCTTGGGAACAATTGCACGAGACTAACCTAGGGACTATCTGAGATTGGATAAATGATTCCTGCATTGAACCACTTGATGATTTCTTTCTTGACCACTTCTCGCATGTTGAGGTTTAGTCTCCTCTCCATCTAGCGAGAAGGGCGGGATCCATCTTCCATAAAAATCCAATGATTGCAATAAGATGGCTCAATCACCTTAAGGTCATGGATGGTCGAACCAATTGCCTCCTTATTTGCTTTTAGGACCTTAATCAGTTTCATCTCCTACTCAGTCAGTTTTGCACTTATAATCATAGGGAGTATTTTCTTAGGTCCTAAAAATTCATATTTTAGACTCTTGGGAAATGGTTTCAGTTCAAGTTGGGGTAGGTTCAGAATGGAGGGTAAGGAGAATGCTGATGAAGATCCATTAGGACGGTCCAATGGAAGAGGTTGGGAGTGATGGAAATCAGCAACCTCTTCAAGATGTGGTGGGTCTGCCATGGAGGGTTGTGGGTTGGGTTCATCGGTGAACGAGGAATTCTCAAGAATAGTAATAGCCATACAAGTCTCAAGATTTAGATTATCATCCTCGAGTTCCTCAATATATCCACAATCCTCAAATTTGTTAATCACCTTGAAAATATCAAGTTTCATTTTTCTATCCCCAAAGGCAATCTCCATACTACTACTTTCATAGTTTATATTGGCTTTAGCGATACCTAGGAATGGACGCCCCAGAATGATGGGCGTGTTCCTTAAATCTTCAGGTGCATCCATGTCAAGGACAAGGAAATCTACAGGAAAGTAGAAGTCCTTAACCTTGAAACTAGCATCCTCAATAATGCCTTTTGAGCTTGTGATTGAACGGTCCACTAATTGCAGCATTACTGAGGTCGGCTTGAGTTCTCCTAATCCAAACTTTTCATAGAGAGAAGTCAGAATTAGGTTGATGGAAGCACCTCAATCCAAAAGTGCTCAGTCAAAAGTGTAATCCACGATAACACATGAAATCAAAGGGGCACCTGGATCTCTCTTTTTCTAAGGAAGGTGATGCAGGATAACAGAACTAGCCTGCTTGAAGAGTATCACCTTCCTCGAGGTAGATTCCCTTGTGTTGAACGCTACAAGTTGCTACGCTAATGTATTTGTTTTGAAAACCTATCGTTGTAGTTTGAAAGCGAAGAATTCGTGTTCAACAAATAAAATTTATACCGGAATAGAAATCCCAGGTCAAACTCAGGGAGGCGGACGTTTGATTTAAAAAATATGTGTTTGTTTTATTTGTCATGAAGTAATTTAATTGACTAGAAACTATCCATCTATTTACACTAAATAGAATAGAGAGAGAGAGAATATTACAAACAAAAATCAAAAAGAGATGTAGAATGAACATGGAATTCATTATCTAAAGGATTGTTCATTACACTAAATATTATGACTAGAAAGCAGGAAAATGATTACACTAGAAAGCAGTAAATCTACTCTAGAAAGTAGTAAATCTATTATAGAAAGCAGTAAAAAGAATGGGGAGAGAGATATCCTCCTCGACGGTCGATTGGAGGATGAGCCAGATGGGACGACACTTGGAAGATGGGGAACGGAGCAGGACGAAGGAGAACGAAGCGGGAAGAACGGGAACGGGGCAGCAAGTCATTGTTGTCATGGGATCCGCTTCCGAAAGGGGGACGAAAAATTGACTTTATCTCGCAAGAAGCATCCCAGGTGTGGGACAAGCTTCTGTTGAGCTTTGGAGAGGAAGAGAAAAGAAGGAAGGGATGAGAATTTCGTGTGGAGGGGGTCTCCTTTTATAGTTGTAAGGAGTAAGGGTAATTTGGTCATTTTAATTTAAAAAACATTAAATCGGGGATCCTTAGTGACAGATAAAACTGTCGCTAAAACCCCATCGTGGGTGTAGTGGGGCACCGCCCGCACTGCCGCTCGTCTCCTATCGCGTAACGCACTCTCCATGTTCAACTGATCCTAGCTGTCCGACATGAGATCGAATGGCTTATCTCGCGCCTCCGCCAGCCTCCTCTGCGTGCTCGCCCGTGTCTAATCTCGCATGAGGCGTAGGCATGCGATAGCGCGTGGGTGCTATTGAGCGCTCACGACCATTCGATCGCTATCCGACGCTCCTCGAGACTGCTCACTGGCGCCCGCTCACCCGCTCGCCGCGATTCGAACGTGCACCTCGCCTTCTTGTGAGCGTGTTCACCTGCTACTGTACAACAGCTCTTGTGTCGCGGAGGTGAATTCAGGCATGTGCATCCACAGCCATTGGATGCGCATCCAACGGCGGAGAATCGTCGAAGAAGAGAGGGCGTGGACGGTGTAGCGGTCGATTAGGCGGCTGAGATGGCGCCACGTGGCACCATCTTGGCCGTCCATCTTCTGGATGATGTAGATGGTGCCACGGCTATTGGATTAAGTCGATTTTCACGCTGTTAGGTTGCAATCATCGATCCGAATCCATCTGTACGGTTGAATTTGTCATTTAAACTGTGGATTCACACCATCTTTGCCCTTGATCTTCTAGGGTTCCCCGATCTCTATCTGATGCTGTAGGTGTCTGATTAGGGTGATCTTGGAGTCGTTGAACTCCAATCGTCGCCTTGATCACATTTGTATGGTTGGATCTTCCATCCAAGGCCCCGATAAAAATTTTGCCCTGTCCATGAACATGAAAGGAGACAATTAACCTCCATTTTATTCAAAGTAATCTAAATGCAAGATGATACATGTTATGCAATATTTATAGTATGCAATGTAATCCTATGCTTAAGAACATGCATAAATAGACATCTTATCCAATGTACAACCCCATGCCTATCTTTTGCTAGTCCTTAGCAAAAACTATATGCTATTTATAAAAGAATCAAGTTGGTTTATTTGTGCTTGAGTTATTTTCAATCATTAAGAAAATGTTTACTTAGGATCTGAACTTTCAAAGATACAACAGTGCTCGAGTATCTGCCAAAATGTAGACTGCCTCGAGCCCTTGCCTTATTCAAACAAAAAATTGTTTTTCTCTTTTTCGTCTTCTAATTTTTTTGGATTTTCAAGTTTTAGGGTTTAAAAGTGGCTTTCTACGACCATTCAACTCACCCAAGATTTGATGAGAACCCTAAGTTTAAGCATCTTATTGTGAATGTGATAGACTCGTTGATCGGCAGTTAAAATGGACTTCGTGTTTCTATGCCTTTAGGTGACCTTAAAAAGAGAATTCTGCCTAAAGGTGTATCTTTACAACAGGTAGCTTTCTCCCTACTTTTATTTGTACGGGGTCAACATAAGGGTGAATCCAGTGTATATCTCCCCAGTTTATTCTACTTCTCTGCCTCTTCCTAAGTGTTTTGGAAATTTTCAGTGCATTTATTGAGCTGGGTTCTGGACAACCGGTTGATGAGCTGTTACCACCGATAACTTGCCAGCCATACTCGTGCGGCGAAGTGTGGCTTATTTCTTTTTTTTTTCTCCTTTTCTTCTTTTTTTTTCTTTTCTTTTTGACTTTTTCTTCTCTTTTTTTAAGTAGGTGGCTTCCCCAGCAAAAAGAGAAAGGTCTTGTGACTGGGCTCTGGGCAACCTACCTATGGGTTGTTACCCACAATAACTTGCCAGCCATATCAAGATTCATTAGCTACCCAATTTCCATTAAAACCGTCGATTAACGAGTCAGTGACAAGATAGTGTGTAGATGCTTTAGGCTTAAAGTTCCCTTAAATCAGAGGGTGGATTGAGAAGTCATGTACTTATTACCCAAACTTATTTACTCCAATTAAAATAGAATTCAAGTTGGCGAGGACTCGAAAAATAAATCTACATTTTAATGGATACACAAGCTGATTAAGTCTGAAGACTTGAAGGGTCTTTGTGTTTAGATCATAATGTAATATTTCCTAAGATTGAAAATTTTCTTAAACCCAAGTTCTCTTTCCTAATTCCAATTTTTTTTAATAAAAGAAAAAATAAAACAAATGTACGAAGCTGACGAATAAATTCAGAGATGAATATCCACCCCCCATGTTTATCTCATGCAATGTCCTTATTGTATTAAAAAGACATAAAATAGAGTGGAATAGAGTAGAAAGCACCTAAATTGCATGAATGTCAGGTTCGCTCCGAGATAAAAACTAAAAAGAACTGTATATGTGCTGAATTTAGTGCCTTCAGCTAGGCACACTATATAAAGAAGAGAAATAAAGAATTCACAAGTGCAGGTCAGAATCAGAATAAAAAGATGAAACCTCGGACCTACCAGCAGATGTCCACAGATGTGGACCAGATTGTGGTGCAGACCCATACCCCATAATCGAGAATATCTAAGGTTCTGGATAAAAATTACCCAAAACCTAAAATCAATATGCAAGCGGGGTCGAGTCTGCGATTTATGAGGATTCAACCCAAGAGCAAAAGGTCGAGTTACAGAGAATTCGATATCGAAAGGATAATCAATGAATGTATGCTTAGGTTGAACATCCTCAAAACAAATGTTGTAAGGGTCTTGGTTTGATGATTTCTGATAAAATGGAACCCTTCGACTCAATCTTCTATTTCCTCCGAAATTTGCTTCCCAAATCAAAATTTCCCAGCTCTTATCCTCCTCATTCAGAATGTCAAATTCCAGGACCTCTTGCATATTAATCACCCCATCGAAAATTTCCAAGTCTAAAAAATGTGGCTGAATCAGAATTGACTTGGGTCTAGTTATCTCAAAAACAGAATCATCGATAAGCTCAATGGGGTGTAACTAACAATCAGGGCATTGGATTGAATCCTCCAGAAAATGCGATTCTAGATCCATAATGTGAGCCCCAATAAGATCAGTTTCCTCAGTTATTGGGCTATCAAATGATTTATCAGATTCCTCAGGCCCAATTGTCACAGAAATCATGTTCTGTAAACTCATGTGAGACTTCACAAATTGAATCTTCACCATCAGAATCAAAGAAATCAAGATCCATATTAATGAATGTCCCAAAATCATCTGTCACTTTCTGATCCAAGGAGACATACATTTCCTCATACCCTGGCTTAAGAATCTCAGGTGAAGAAATCAAACCATCCTTAATTGGTTGCTCTAATTCAATTTGGTCAACCTCGTAACACATGTCCCCCCCAACAGGTGTCAGAGCGGATTCTGACATTGGCTCTCCTGAAGGGAGTTCATCCTGGGAATCATCCCACGACTAAACTAAAGCAACCACGAATCTCATCCTCAATTTCGCTAACTTCCCAAGTAGAAACTCACCCGGGTTCTTATCCTTAACATCCTGGAGCTAATCCAACAAATACTTATTCAAATCATCAATCATTTCAATCAGGGCTCCAATCTTTCAATGCAAGGTGTTGGCTGAACTTCTAAAGTTTGTATGATATTCCTCAAGTTAGCCAAAACATTATCTTGAACCTGGTTACCCTGAACCAAATGAGTTGGTTCAGGGTTGGGTGGGTTTGGGATCACTGCAGAGGAGTCAACGAATTGAGATTCGTTATACCCTTCTTGATAATAGGTCATTTCGGATTGTTCAAAAGGTAGTGATGACCTAAAGGCAGTGTAATCAGAGGATGGGTAAGGATCAGTGTATCCTTCTTGATTGTAGATCATATTAGGTTATCCATGAAAGGTTGATGATCTATAATCGATGTGGCTCTGAGAAGGATAGAAATCACAATCATAGTGTTTAGGGTTTGACCCTAAACATGGAGGTCCGGAACTATATCCTCAATCCGAGTTATCCCAACTAACTGATGGTTGATTACAGTATGAGTCGGGATAATCGTCATGTTGAGGATAATTCAAAACAAGAGGGAAAGAGCGGGAATGCGTATAATATGTGGAAGGATTCATGATAAATAGGAGGAAGAAAGGCACCCTGCAATACAAGCAATCAAACCTGTCCTTAAGTGGGCTAGCCTAAAGACTACAGACTCCCACAACCCGTCTTGAGATAAAGGAATGATTTGATCTACTTCTGTCTATTCAATCCAACCAGTTAGAAGGAGGGACTAGGGAGAAGGTTCTTCCTTCAGCTTGCACCTCCGATTCCTAGTGTACCCCCTAGCCACTATCGTTTGATTCTGCTCCCCTAGCTAGGCATCAAATTGAACAGTAGAAACTGACTAATCGAAAATAATCTCATTCTGGGCTCTGAAGAGCAAGTCGAATCCTTAAGGCCAATGTCTACTCTATTTTATTTAGGGCTAGGTTTGAATGTGCTTTGGAATGTGATGGGCCCTTTATCGGGGTTGTGCCCTTAATGATTGATTGATTTGTGTGTGCGTGCACAACCAGTGATTTTCAAGCAAGATTATTTTTGATGCGATGAATTTTAAGGTTCAAATCTTGCTTAGTAGCTTTTAGGATTTAACTTTAGGTATTTTCAAACAAGTTTTGTTGGCACACTAGGCTTTGAAAGCATAGGTGAAGATGTTTTCCTTTAAAACTTAAAAGAATGTGGAGTGCCTGGTAAATCCCTAAGAGTTGAACGTATGTGGCAGCTACTTGATGAGTTGATTTTAATTGAAGTGGTGCGGCCCAATCAACTCAAATAATTGGCCTATTGCACCACTTAATTAGGCACACAAGTGATTACCTAATATGATTTCTACTCAATTATGTGTTTGGATGTGTGTACTGGCTCCAAATATCGGTTTAGTGGTTGAGTTTGAAAATCAGATGAGGTTGTGTACCTCTGTGAAAATTTTTTTTATTTTTCTTTTTAATTGTGGAGGTTGAGGCGGTTGTGGGTGTCAAACAAACAAACAAAACTAACCTTAGAATTTATAAGAACACCTAGGTTGATTGATGTTTGTGTTATTATGTGGTGAAATGAAAACTAATGGGTAGGGAAGTGGGGGATAACTTACAGAACCTTTAACAGCACTTTGCTCCAATCTACCGCTTTTGCTCGTCTCAAAAGAGTACCTACAATCACAATAAGAAAGGAGAGAAGGGAGGTAAATTTGTAAGTTGAAAAACGTGAGAAAAAAAATCAAATAGCGTCGCCTCCCCGGCAACAGTGCCAAAATGTTAAACGCTACGAGTTGCTACGCTAACATATTTGGTTTTGAAAACCTGTCGTTGTAGTTTGAAAGCGAAGAATTCGTGTTCAACAAATAAAATTTATACCGAAATAGAAATCACGGGTCCAACTCAAGGAGGTGGACTTTGATTTAAAAAATACGTGTTTATTTTATTTGTCACGAAGTAATTTAATTGAGTAGAAACTATCTATCTAATTACACTAAATAGAAGAGAGAGAAAGAGAATGAGAGAGACAGAGAATATTACAAACAAAAATCAAAAAGAGATGTAGAATGAACATGGAATTCATTATCAAAAGGATTATTCATTACACTAAACATTACAACTAGAAAGCAGGAAAATCATTACACTAGAAAGCAGTAAATCTACTCTAGAAAGCAGTAAATCTATTCTAGAAAGCAGTAAAAAGAATGGGGAGAGAGATATCCTCCTCGACGGTCGCTTGGAGGACGAGCCTAATGGGACGACTCCTGGAAGATGGGGAACGGAGCAAGATGAAGGAGAATGAAGCGGGAAGAATGGGAACGGGGTAGCACGTCATCATTATCGCGGGATCCGCTTCTGAAAAGGGGATGAAAAATTGACTTTATCTCACGAGCAGCATCCCAGGTGTGGGATAAGCTTCTCTTGAGATTTGGAGAGGGAGAGAAGAGAAGGAAGGGATGAGAATTTTGTGTGAAGGGGGTCTCCTTTTATAGTTGCAAGGGGTGAGGGCAATTTGGTCATTTTAATTTGAAAAACATTAAATCAGGGGTCTTTAGTGACGGATGAAACTGTCGCTAAAGCCCCATCATGGGCATAGTGGGGTGCCACCCACGCGGTCACTCGCCTCCTCGCACGTAACGTGCTCTCCACGTTCAGCTGATCCTAGCCATTCGATCGTGAGATTGAATGACTTATCTCACACCTCCGCCCGCCTCCTCTACGCGCTCGCCTGCGTCTGATCTCACGTGAGGCGCGAGCGTGCGATAGCGCGTGGGCACTATTGAGCGCTCACGACCGATCGATCGCAATCCGACGCTCCTTGCGCCCGCTCGCCCGCACCCGCTCACCGCGATTCGAACGTGCGCCTCGCCTTCTCGCGAGCGCGTTCACCCGCTGCGCTATAGTTGCTCTTGTGTTGCGGAGATGAATTCAGGCGCGCGCATCCACAGCCGTTGGATGTGCATTCGACGACTGAGAATCGTCAAAGAAGAGAGGGTGCGGTGGGTGTAGCGGCTGATTGGGTGGCTGAGATGGCGCCACATGGTGCCATCTTGGCCATCCATCTTCTGGATGATGTCGATGGTGCTACGGTTGTCGGATTGAGTTGATTTTGACGCTGTTAGGCTGCGATCGTTGATCCGAATCCATCCGTGCGGTTGGATTTGCCGTTTGAAGTGTGGATTCACACCATCTTGGCCCTTGATCTTCTAGGATTCCCCGGTCTCTATCTGATGCTACAGATGTCTGATTAGGGCAATCTTGGAGTCGTTGAACTCCAATCGTCGCCCTAATCAGATCTGTATGGTTGGATCTTCGATTCGAGGCCCCGATAAAAATTTTTCCCTGTCCATGAACATAAAAGGAGACAATTAACCTCCATTTTATTCAAACTAATCTAAATGCAAGATGATGCATGTATGCAATATTTATAGTATGCAATGCAATCCTATGCTTAGGAACATGCATAAATAGACATATTATGAAATGTAAACATGTTTACATCACCTTGGCTTACGCTTCTGAGTGACAAATCCTTCAAGAATTTAGCGTAAGCCGGAATATGCTTAATAGCATTAAGGAGCGAAATATTGATTTCAACATTCTTAAATATATTCAAGAGCTTCTCGTTGCTATCAACATACTTCTTCTTCCTGAATTTTACTAGGGCTTCAAGGAATGGAACATGAGTAAGATCATTGGATTCAGGTTCTTGAGCCTTGATTTCTTCTTCAATGTTCTCCTTTCCTTCTTCAGGCTAACCAGGGTTTGATTGACTGGAAGATGGTAATTTTAGGTCCTGGGTTTGCCTTCCACTCCTCAAGGTAACGAAGTTTCTAGAAGCATACAAGTTTGGGTCTTGGGGAGGGTTAGGAAAGATCGGAGGGGCTTGATTAGCCAAATATCTAAGATTTGAAGAAGTAGGACCTTGCTCAACCACCTAAGCATGTGCATGTGGGTCCCTCTGATTCCTTTACCCTTAGGCTCCATTGCCCTGATTTTGTATATTGAGAGGGTTGGGTATGGGTTGAGATGGTAGACATCCAGGCTGATGGGTATTAGCAATGAGCCCGGATTGGAAGTTCTCTAGCGAGGTTTTCATTTGTTGCATGAGTTGGAGCATGAATCCTTACATTTCTACAATATGTCAGTTCAAATCATCCTACCCTGAGGGTTGACTGGCATTCCATTTTGGCTGATTGACCTGATTAGGGGGCAGCTGAGTGTATATGTGACCCTGACCAATTGGTGTTTGCAGTGCATAGTTGCTGGGTCAAATTTGGGTTTGTTACCCCAGATTTTTCCAAGAGAAGTTAGGGTGGTTCCTCCAACCCAGATTATAAGAGTTAGAATATGGGTTGGACCTAACATTCTCCTGTACAACATACACATCCTCATTGGGTGAGGATGGTAAGAAAGAAGGAGAGGGATCAGAGAAACTGGGTTCAAAGGCCCCAGTTTGGAACCCGTGGGTTCTGAATAATGCTGGCTCACTGGTTAAGCCGCTTCTAGTTGATTTATGAACTTTCATCCATTAGGAGCCCATGAAGAATGGAATCCCAAATTCTGGGATTGAGTGGATCGAGAAATATTTGTAGAATTTCCAACCATCCACTTTTCCATTCTTTTTATAACCAGGTCCACTTTATCGAGTATATTACAAATCAATTCCATATCAAATGAATGAGTCGTGGACCTCATTAACATTCGATCTGGGTTGCTGGGACCGATTAAAAGTGTCCATGGAGCCATGATTGATAGAATTTTCACTCATTTCCTCAAATAAATCATGCGCACTATCTACGTCTTTGTTGAGGAAATTGCCTCTGCAAGAAGCATCCACGTGGTTATAGAGTTGCTCAGTCAACCCGTGATAAAAGATCTGCACGAGTTGCCATTTCAGCATCTCGTGGTGTGGACACTTCTACAACAGATCCTAGAACACTCCCAGGCACCATTAAGCGGTTCCCCCAACCGTTGGATGAAAGTAGTAATAACCCTCTCAAAGAATTTCTTTAGGAAAGCTAATTTAAGATCATTCCAAGTTGCGATCGGCCTTCCAATAGTCCGATACCAATGTGTAGCCTTATCCCAAAGAGAGTGGAGGAAAAGCCTCATGATCATTTTCTCCTCATCCGCATTTCGAGCTTTGGTGGTCAGGACTAAAGTGGTTAAGTCCTCCAAATGCTAAAATGGGTCTTCAAAGCCAAGCCCGTGAAAATGTTTAATCAGGCTTAACACCTGTGGCTTGATTTCCACATCACCGGCTGGAATCTAGACACCAGGACATTCCTCGTAATTTGAAGGATTATAAAAATCCTTCAAGGGCTGAGCACCCTGACCATGCATTCGCTAGAACTATTCCTACATTTGCTTCATTTGTTCCAGCTGCCCTTGCAGCATCTCTTGTAGATTCTGAGGCAAAGGAGGTGGTTGATTAGCCATGGGATCAATTGGATTAAAATTCAACATATGCCTCCTTGAATGGTCTAATGGTCCTTCCAAGCGAGGATTCAATACCTCCTTCCAAGCATAAACTAGGAAGGGGTCGGAAGGACTAGGGACAAGAACCCTGCAGCACAAAAATACAAGCCTATCTTTAATTTGGGTAGCCTAAGGACCTATGCTCCAAGATAGACTCAAACCACAACACGAATTTTGTGTTGTCCTTAATCCAGAAGCTGGTTAAGTTGGCCTGGCGAAGCAGGGGGAGCGTGTCCCGAAGGCTGCTAATTATGCCAAACCCCTGCTTGCTTAAGTCGTTTGACAATTAGGGCACCCACCTTAGCACCTTTTGGAGAAAGCAGATGTCACAAATTCGTACCACTGTATGAGAAATACCTTGAAACAAACTAATGAGTCCTAGGGCCAATGTTTACTTGATTTAGATTAGGTTTGGGATAGTAGTGCTTTTGGAATTTGATGGGCTTTTAAAATGGGTTGTGCCCTTAATGATTGATTAAATAAGTGTGAGTGCACAACCAGGGTTTTCAAGTAAGATTTTTTCAATGAATGGATTTTAGAGTTCAAATCTTGCTTAGGTAGATTTTAGGGTTTGAATTAAGGTGAATTCAATCAAGTTTAGAAGGCACACTAGGATTTCCAAACATGAGTGAAGATGCTTTTCTTTGAAATCAAAATAAAGTTGAGTGCCTAGTACTGACCAAAAATTTTAACCCTAATGAGCAAGCTACTTGATGAGTTATTTTTATATGAAGTGGTACGGCCCAAACAACTCAATCAATTGCCTTAATGCACCACTGAGTTAGTAACGGGAACACTATCATAGGCCCTAACTAGCCACTTTTAGTCAAGTTTGTAAGATAAATTCTCCTACATAACCATCTGAGGGTTATAACTTCACTTCATTTTGTTTTGACAAGAGAACATGAAATTAGGGTTAATTATGTAATTTTAATAGCATACCTTGAAAACAGAATAACCATGGGGCTTGTTAGGGTAAACTGAAGGTCAAATGAGCATTAAAGACTAATAAGTCGGTCCATGCAGATAAAAATAGGGTTTCACTCATTTCGAGAATCAAATCAGCACCTAAAATCCTAATTTCAGACCTACTTAAATTATAGACGTTTAATCAGGATAAAATTCATCTAAATCATTTAAAATTCATAGAAAAATATTCCTTTAGGTTTGGTATCCTTGATTTGATCATCTAAACCTATTTTCACCTTAAATAGAGTAACAGACAGAATTCTACACTAATTTGTGTTTCTTCACAAATTACCCAGTCAAACTTGGTCAAAACTGAAATCCGACTGCACCATCAGATTCCTTGGGTCCAAATTAGGCTTATACCAAAATTTGGACCCAATCAGAGATCATCTTGACCTAGTTTGAATTTTAGTCCATTTAAACTCTATTTTTCACACCTAAGCCCTTAGCTTTCGAAATCTTTAAATTTAGACCCCTAACTTCTCATCATTTTCTTCAAAAAGGTCCTGCTACCATTAGTAGTGTGAACCCAATTACACCAACCTTCAATTTGGGATTCTCATAGATTTCTCGATCAATTCCTTCCAAAATTGGAAGGAATGATCTTGAGAGAATCCCCAATCATCTGAACCATGTCTTGGACCCCAATTCACATCCAAGAAATTGTGCAAACTCCTCAAGATCAAGGATCCTCTCCCCTAAAAATTTGATCTCCTCAAGCTTGTTTCCAAGCTTAGAGCAAGCCCTTAGACCTTTGAAAGGTCCCCCCTCACAAGACCTCTCTCCTTAGCAAGTTTTTGGCCCAAAATAGTCCTACCTCTAGCCTGCTCCAGACTCATCTTTGGTGACCCCCCAACTCTGGCCTCTTCGATTACTGCTACGTACTATAGGCAGTAGATTCTTCGTCCTCTCCATTGTCTGCACCTCACCACACCTGCGAGGGGCTTCCTCCCCCTTTAGACATCATCGTTCCTCTCTCTGGAGCCTCCTTCGTCTCCGACATCGACCAATCATAGCCAGCATTGCTTATGCCCTCTCGTTGTTTGCATCTACCTCCCTTTGACTCCTTAGCTTCCCCTAACCCTACTCACATACACATAAACTCAACATTTGCACGCTCACACAACAGCCTCACCGTCACCTTCCCCAGCTCCGGCCGCACTCTGGGGAGCACACATGCCCACTCCACTGCCCCAAATCTCCTGCCACCTGACGAGTCAATTGTTCGCTTTAAATTCGTTTGCAGTTTTATGTGGTGGAAAAATCGACTAATCAATATTTAAAAAGAAATAACCACTCGCAGAAGAGCGGGTCGTATCCACAGGGAGGCAATGACGTATTTAAATTCGCACCAGTTAAAAACGTTTGTTTGTAGTTAGTTTGGACAAGAATCAAGCCAAAATTGCCTTTAGATTAAGGTTGAATCAAGAAATCATGCTGAAATAGCAATTCTTAATAACTATAGGATATTTTTTGCAATGCAGAATCAATAAAATATTATTAAAAATTGACAATGGCAGAAAATGTAATTATTAATGGCAATGTTACTGTAGCAAAACAGGGGATTTATTCCCCTTGGCCGTACGCGACGAGGAGTGGACAGCCGGATGCGGGAAGCTCGGAGGAAGTTCCTTGGACCGAGGGCTTCGAAGCAGTGGTGGTGGCGTGTCGCGCGGTGGCCTGAGCTGGCTGGACGGAGCTCCGGCGGAGGTGGCTGCAAACGGTGCTGCAGCTGCCGTTGGCGGGCGGTGCGCGCGGCCTATTGGCGGAAGGCCCTGTAGGCGGGTGCGCACTGGCTGGAGGGCCTGGGAGGACTGCTGTGCGCTGGCTGGAGGTGTGGCAGTGGGAGCGGGTGCAGCTGCAGGCTGTGCACGCCTTGCGTACGGCTGCAGGGCGTGCCGACGGATGTGGAGTGAGCGGGCGAGGGCTGGTTGTTGCAGGAGTGGGAGCGGGTGCGGCTGCAGGCTGTGCACGCCTTGCGTGTGGCTGGAGGGCGTGCGGGCGGATGTGGAGTGAGCGGGCGAGGGCTGCGGTTCAGGTGCTGGAGGTGAAGTGGGTGAGGGTGGTTGCTACTAGAGTGGGGGGTGGCTTCAGACGTTCGGGAAATTTCCCGGACGTCTTAACTGACTGAGAAGATGATTGCAGCGACGGTGGTTGTTGATGATGACGGCGAGGGAGATGCACGGCGAGGTGCTCACGGTAATGCGGACGACCTCCGGATGGCGGTGTGGCCTGTCACACCACACGCCCATGGTGGTGGAGGGTCGTCGCCGCGGTTGAGACCGGCGGTGTGGAATGGAAGAGAGAAGAACTCTTTGCACAGTGGTGGGTCGGTGGTGGAGGCCTGTCATGCTCAGCAACCTCTCTCCTCTTTTTGTAGTTGACTTCACGAATTTGAAAGGAGAGGCGGGGGCAGATCCACCTTCTCCGCTGATCCATGAATGTGCTTTTAGTGCAGCCGGAGGCATTGCAGTGGCAGCCGAGCCGTTGCTGAGAAGAAGAAGAATAAGGGATATTATTAAAATATTATGGTTATTTATATACAAACCCTCAACTTTTATGTTAACTAAAACAATTTACCTAATTGGTTAACTAATTAGATGAATGCCATTCTAAGCTAATTCTAAATGCACTTAAAATATGAATGCAATGCATGGATTATGTAATTAAATTAAAAATATGAATTAATCTATTTACATCCTAAAATTATGCTAAATAAATGTTAGAATTAACCTAATGTCTAGGCACTTAAATACTTAAATAGCCCACAACTATGGGCTAATCAAATACCCCCATGCTTAGTTTTTGCTAGTCCCTAGCAAAATTAAGCGAAACCTAGCACTCCAAGTAGACTAGTCAACTCACTTAGTCTTCCTCAAAAGAATATTAAGTTCAGACTCTAGACCCAAGGTTCCTAAGTAGTTGCTAAGTTACAGACTAGGTCATCTAAAGACGAGTTGCTGGCATAAGCTTCCCTGATTTCTGACTCTACCCTAAAGTTTATTGATCCCTGAGATTAAAGCATCTGTGCTTGTGCATTGGTCTGAGTTATTTGAGTTAAAGGAAAATTATATATATATATATATTTTTTTTTTTTTGATTCTTCTAAGTCTAACCTCAGATCATCTATCAACATGGTCTGTGTCGGATTCGTTGTCCCCATTACCATACCTCAAAGGGTGCCTGGCTTTCGATGCTTTGAGATAGCACCGCCCATAACGACCCCAGGAACTCTTGGCAATTGACAATTCGAGATAGTATCACCCATGGATTTCTTAAGCGAATTCAGGCCTATGGAAATCGGCACTTCGAGATAGGGCCGCCCATGGTACCAGAACCGCACAATGCGGTTACATGCCCCCAGTAGGATGGATATCCTAAGAGACAAGCATCGAGGAGGTAATATGTTATCATCGCATCCTCAAGGTTAGTATATACTCCACCTCTCCTACGGCGGGAACTCTTCCAATCAAAATGTGTTTTCAAGCCTTTCCTAAGTCAAAACTAAGAGAACCAAATCTCTTTTCAGAAAGAAAGAAATTAAGTTAATTACCAGACCAAGTGTATGAAATTTGGATGCTTGGGTTACAAGGACCCGAAAACTAAAAGGTAGAATAAGACTCCAGGTACTACCCCACCTTTTAACTCAAACCCTAGCTTCCCTTCCTCAACCTCTTGAGGAATGGTCTGCAACTTAACTCCTACTTAAGTTTTTAAGTCCACAAAGGACCCTAAAGGTCTAAAGCTAGTAGCTCATTTAGCTTCTAAAGTTTGACCCTAGGATTAACTTAGTCTACCCTAGAGTTCTGATTTGCTTAAGACTGCAAGATCTAGCCAGTTAAGCTCAAAACTCTTTTTTTTTTCTTTAATGCAAATGTATGCAATGAATGCACTATGCTATGTATATCCCCAAGTACACCCTCCCATGCCTAAATTCTGCAATGTCCTCATTGCATAGAAGGATATTACCTGGGTCAGAGCTGGGCTGAATAGCCAAAGAACCTACAAATCAGGTTCAAGAATTATAGAAATAGGCCCTAAAAATGAGCAAAGCAATGTTGGCCTAGAAAATAGGTAACCTAGGATGTTGGCAAGCTGATGATGAATCCCGATAGCAAATGCTCGCCCAACTAAAATGTGAATGAAATCTTCCCAAGTCACCAAAAGAGGTTCTAAAGGATAAACAGGTATAATAACCTCCAAAGGGGTAGGGGGAGGATGACAAGGATCCTCCAAAAGGTATGGGGAAGGAATGGTGCAAAGATAAACCCCCAGGGTAATGGACTGACTAAAGAAATCATCAATCCATACCCGATACTCCATTACGGGAAATATTGGTCTGTTAAGCCCCCTGGTCAGAACAAAAGTGAGCAATTCTCTAAGGTAAGGATCATCTAGGGTGTCCAAGTTACGAGGTTGCGGGATGGCAATAAGATCTAGGTTGGGTTTAATCAGCTCGGTGTCCATCCCAAACACTCTTTCTAAATCCTCAATTTCATCCCTAGCATTCCTTGGACCATCATATGTATCTTCCTGCTCTTCATCAGGAGTCACAATTTCTCTTTCAGATATAAGTGAATCAGAGGGTGAGTTCGAAATGAATGAAGCCAGGTTGGAAGCAACAGATCTAGGGATTATCCTATCAATGTCATCTCCCTGTTTTTATTCTTTACTCAAATCTTCCCTAGAGTCTATATGTGAATCCACATAAATCTTAGAAATTGCTTCCAAATTTTCCATCATTTCATCATGAGGAGAAATATCATCAATGGGTGTGTTAAGGAAACCTAATTTGGTCAAATTTGTGACATCCTCAAGGGCTAACTCTTCAAATAAGACATAATCACCCTTAGTGTCACTCTAAATCGTGAATGTAGGTTCCTCATATAATTCGTCTTCCTCCTCATCACACAATTCACCATATACCCGAGGTCTAGAATCATTTAATTTCTCAGCAGATCCCCTAGGGTGCTCTATCTGAGGTAAATGGTTTACACTGGTAACATCAGACTCCTCAGATAGGTCAATTTCTTTAGGGTTAGGTTCTCTAAGGGTGGGCTTGAGTTCCATATCGTGATCAGAAGGGAGGGTAGGATTAACAACTTGACTTTGACCCACTTCGTCAAATGTCACGAAAATACTATCATCTGGGTCGAGGTCTTCCAATGGTACCATCATTCCCTTCTTTTGACTCCAATATAATTCAGGTGAATACTCAACCTTATCATCATCTTCCTCAGGTTGCCACCTTTCTTCATCCAATGCATAACTACTTTCATGTGTATCTTTCTCCCACCTAAGGTGTGGATCTCTCAAGGAAGTGTCATCTAATGGGGAGGTTTCAAAATCGATCCTCGAAAAGTAGCTATTCTCCCCAGAATTTCCCTCCAACTTAAAGTGTAGCTCTCCCACGGGAGATGCATCTATTGTAGAGGGGTGTACGTGATCCTCAATGGGGTAGATTGGGTGGCTAATTTCATCTCTTTCTTGTTGGCCTGCTCTCGAAGATTCTCCTAACAATTCAATCATTTCGTTTTGCATTTTCTGTATTTCCATCTTCAAAGAGGAGAGGTCATTTCTTTCAAGAGAGAAGTCAGGCTCAGGCTTATAGTACCTAGGAGTGTTTGTCCAACCATTATAATTTTTCAGGGAGGGTGGGTTGGGTATTTCTATGGTATGTGGGATATTGGGCAAAGCAAATCCCACTCCTAGGTTCTGCTCACTGATATGGGGCTTAACCAGGCCAATACTCCTATAATAGGAGTAAAATGGATCCCAATGATTGTCATTATGTCCATCAAGGGATGGACCATCTCGGCGTCTGGGATCGAAGGATGCAGAGTGGGGGTGAGGGTGTGGGCAAGATGTGAAAGGATGAAAATCAATGTGGTCCATTCCAACTCACACCTCAATCAGAATTCCCCAAGCAAAACACAATTCAAAAAGGACCTTTTAGGTCTTTCCCAATTTAGGCTTTTGATGTTAAGTCTGATTGCAGGTAACAATACAATTTGTTCAATCAATTTACGCTCCTATTGTCGACCTACGGCTCGCCTAAGAAGACCTAGTTGGAGCTTAGGTGTTCTTCCCTAAATCTCAAATGGTCAAGTAAATCCAAAGACGGAAGATTGAGGGATGCAAGTAGGCCTAAGCCTTCCTTTGAAGCTGTGCTTTCGCGGTGCTTCTCAACTACCCCCAAAAATCCATGACAGGGTATCCCCCTCTTTGGATTTACAAAACCTTTCATCTCAAGTTCCGATCACTTCAGAATCCAACAGTAGGAGGGCTCTTGTCCTAGTCGTTTTAAAACTTAGGAGTGTCTAAATGAGTGCTGTGGTGCAACAGATATAAGTGTACATTCACCATAAAAGGATTTTGAATTTTGAATCGCACACCACATTTTACAATCAAGTCCTTGATTTTTAGATGTCCCTCCTTTAATTAATCCTTTTTCTCGAATATATGTGACCACTTGTTAGATCGCTTCAAGACAAATTTTGTGATCTTTGAATTAAATCCAAATGTAATACGTGATCAAGAATAGGATGCAAAGTAAGAGAATGCGTACCTTGCTTCCAGTAATCAACAATGCAAGAATGCACGCAATGCAGAGAAGTAAATCTAGAGGCTGCTCATATAGACCTAAATGGTTCGTCCTAGGGCAGGCAGCTCATTTTTTTTATTTTTTTTAATTTTTAAACTACTTATGCATAATCAAATAAAAGTAATCAATAAACTAAAAACCTAAATCTAAAGAAAAGGGAACAGGCGTCCAAAAATTACCCAACACAGGCCCAAAACAAAATCGGGGAACAAACCCCTCAAAATATACCCCAGAACAAGGGTTTCAAACAAAATGCAATGAAAAATTAAATCTAAAGTCTTAATTCTATTCTAATCAAATTAGCGACTAAATATACAATGATGTCCGTCACATCCTCATCCTTCTCCTCCTTTTCAAAATAGCTCGGCCAATTCTCCTTTGGCGACGTCAAGGGTCGCCTGACAATGGCTGATTCTTGCACAAATTTTCTCGCATAGAAAAGAAAATAATAAATGGTCAAATCACTGTGCAATTGACAAATAATCAAAATAAAATCAGGTGAAATTATTGCGTCTATTGCCTCCCCGGCATCGGTGCCATTTGACAAGTCGATTGTTCGCTTTAAAGTCGTTTGCAGTTTTATGTGGTGGAAAAATCGACTAATCAATATTTAAAAAGAAATAACCACTCGCTGGAGAGCAGGTCGTATCCACAGGGAGGCAATGACGTATTTAAATTTGCACCAGTTAGAAACATTTGTTTGTAGTTAGTTTGGACAAGAATCAAGCCAAAATTGCATTCAGATTAAGGTTGAATCAAGAAATCACGCTGAAATAGCAATTTTTAATAACTATAGGATATTTGTTGCAATGCAAAATTAATAAAATATTATTAAAAATTGACAATGGCAGAAAATGTAATTATTAATGGCAATGTTACTGTAGCAAAACAGGGGATTTATTCCCCTTGGCCGTGCGCGATGAGGAGTGGATGGCCGGACGCGGGAAGCCTGGAGGAAGTTCCTTGGACCGAGGGCTTCGAAGCGGTGGTGGAGGGTCGTCGCCGCGGTTGAGGCCAGCAGTGTGGAATGGAAGAGAGAAGAACTCTTTGCATAATGGTGGGACGGTGGTGGAAGCCTGTCATGCTCGGCAGCCTCTCTCCTCTTTTTGTAGCTGACTTCACGAATTTGAAAGGAGAGGCGGGAGCAGATCCACCTTCTCCGCTGATCCATGAATGTGCTTTTAGTGCGGCCGGAGGCATTGCAGCTGCAGCAGAGCCGTTGCTGAGAAGAAGAAGAATAAAGGATATTATTAAAATATTATGATTATTTATATACAAACCCTCGACTTTTATGTTAACTAAAACAATGTACCTAATTGGTTAACTAATTAGATGAATGCCATTCTAAGCTAATTCTAAATGCACTTAAAATATGAATGCAATGCATGGATTATGTAATTAAATTAAAAATATGAATTAATTTATTTACATCCTAATTTATGCTAAATAAATGTTAGAATTAACCTAATGTCTAGGCACTTAAATACTTAAATAGCCCACAACTATGGGTTAACCACCATCGATCCCAAAACCTTCACTGTTCCACACCCACCAAAACCCCTCAGGAAATAGAGGGGATTGTCCACTTGACACCTCCACCGAACTCAACCTCCTCCGCATCACCTCCTCGACTCTGCCAGGCGACCACACGATCCCTCACTGCATGTAACCACCACCAACGCACTCGCCATCCTCTAGCAATCCTTCTGAACTTCTTTGATGTGGCTTCAAGGCCGTATTTGTGATTTCAGGTACCCACTATAGCACCACTGCTACGATCGTGTTCTCTGACCTCCACTGCAGATCTCTAATTGTGTTCTACGTGGCTTCCACTCCCAGGTGCTGCGGCCGAGTTCCAGGTTACTTCCCAGGCAGCCAATTGAAGCTACCAGCTATGTCTTCAGCCTTAAGTAGAACCTTCACCTCCTACTAGTTGCATGCAAAAAAGGTTCTGTGGGATAGTCCCATATCGTAGAGTGAAGACCTCTCCACAGCAGATAAAGGCAAAAGGTCACATAGCCTTATTGCCTTCGTATCACTGGGGTCAGGTTCCTACCCTTACGTCCCTGCATACGCATTTGTCACAAGCCTGTCCACGCCTAGCGGGTCTGGGCGATGGATCCATTTACCTGCTGCCCAGGTCTAGTCTGTTTGAGCCTGGAAAGGAAGAAAGAGAATATGAGAGAGTGGGGGGTGCATTTTGCTGCCTTGAGATTTGAGCCCTCTCCTCTCTCGACACTTAGCAAAACTCCAAAGAGGTCCTTGAGCCTCTGTGGGATCTCTGATGTGCCTTAGCCCTGAAGCTCTTAAGAAGCCCTTGAGATTCTGCTACTATGTTCTTCTGAGGCTTGAAGTAGAGGAGCTTGATTGCACAGCAATCATGGGTCCTAATCAACCTAAATAATGTCTGAACCTAGCTTAAATTGTGGATATTGCACTCATATCTTGCATTTCATGCATTGCATCAGTTTATTTAGAATAAGATGAGATATCCTGCTAGTTAATAGTTTTTATTGCTATTTGCAGATAATAAAGTGATCCAGGATGAAGGAGATAGTGGAATAAAGCAATAAAGGAAGAAGAGTGATCTAGATAAGAGAAGTGAGGAGGATAGCCTTATCCCTACCCTTAGAAACCCTAGGACAACCTTCCCAAACCCAAAACAACCTCCATTAGGACACCTTAGCCTCAAAACTCAAACATGGATAGCACTATCCATGTTCTTATCCACCCTATCCCACTCCCAAACACTTAGAAACCAAAACCCACCTTAGAAACCTAAAACCCACTCTCTAGCACCTTTTAGGACATCCAGACATCTGGCTAGATGTCTGATTTCTGCAAAATAACTATCCAGGAAGGCATAACTCACACTGACACAGAATTGGACATCTAATTTAATGTCCATACATCCAATTTTCTAGTATAAGACGTCTGACCACTATCCTGGACCTCTGATACTGCTATCTGGTTCCTAATTTTGGTATTGGAAGCCCTAGCTTGCCTATTTTGACTTACGAACCCCACCAGACACCCTAGGAAACCTACCTAGAGATCTCCTAAGCCTAGTCCACTATCCATAGCCCTACTTATCCCATCCCTAACCCAATTGAACCATCCCATACCTAATTGGGTGCATCTACAGTTGATTTTGTGCACCTGAGCCTAATTAGATCCACCCAGGATCTAATTGACTCAAACCTATTAGGGTTACCCTAGCATAATCACATGCACACATCCAATTAGACTTGGCCTAGACCTAATTAGGATCACTCCTATCCAATTAGACTTTCCTAAGCCTAATTATGTCCACACCCACTTAATCTAGATTGACCCAACCTGTTTAGCACCTAATCCTACCAAAACCCACAACCTAGCCCTACGAAAAACACACACCCACACAAACACACACCCCTTCCTATTTTACCCCTACCAAACCCACACACACTCCCTTGCGAACCCTAAAACTTGTGTCAAGCCTAGATCCTAAAAATGTGGCATTAGCTATTTTTGGAGCCACCAAAAGTAGCAACCAAATGGAGCCTTCCCATAAGGACAAAAAGTGGAGCCACGAAATTAATCATCCTCCACCTTTCACTTGCGACCACACCTCTCCTCCTTTCATCTCAAGGCCGTCCTCCACCTCCAAAGCTCCTCCATGGGTAGGTAGCAAGAAGCTCCTCTAAGTTGCAAGGCCGGCTACTAGAAGAGAAGAAGGGTCCATGCCACTCTCTCTTCTTCTTCTCTCTTGGGCATGCTACCTTCTTCTCCTAAAGAGGATGCCCCCCCATCTTCTTCTCTCCTTGGACAACCATGAAGGCTCATCCATAGCTTCTTGTGGTTGATCATCACTTTTGGTAGGTGTGTAGATGGGTTTGTATACCCAAGGTCTAGCCTACACCCTCACACAAGACCGATGGCCTTAGTGGCACCTTTCCGACGTGAGGGATTTCTTCTATTTAAATGCTTTCTAGTATAGATGTGTTGACATTTTTATGCATTAATAACATTGTGAAATTCTCATTTATGTGGTGGTTTGTCTCCATGTTACTTAGGTTCGTTTACACCATGCACGGCCACCATGGCCCCACTTAGATGCACGTAGTCACTTAGGTTTTAGCAAGCACGTTTAGATCTAGGTTTCATTTTATCTCAAAATAAAAATCAAAAAACATAAAAAAAAGATAGAAATATTAGGTTAGGTTAGATCTAGGTCAGAAAAGTGGATCCAAATCTCGATTCGTTTCCATGCCTCCCAGAGACAAACAACCGGGACTCAAGTTCTAAAAGAATAAAATCTATGTGAGTTTTGTAAACAATTAAATATTTTGATCAAGGGTTTAGCGCAACTATACTACGATATCCGACAATTTCAAAATGTGCGAAAATAGACTTATCAGAATCTTATGCTTCTTCTGTGGTGTTGAGCCTCTTTTGTTAAGGCGTCTGAAGCCTTTGGTCTGTCGTTTGAGGCACTCTGCTGGTTACTATTAGAATATTTGAATAACTTAACTGATGTAGATTATTGATTCTAGTTTACTATTGAAATATTTAAGTAGATTGTGGGCTTAACATTGAGGGCTAATTTAGTGATTCAAATCACCATTTTAACCCGATCTTTTTGTACCATTCTTTTGATTTTTATTGAAATATCATTCTGAGTATTATTGATTTCAATTGTATATATATTTATTGTGATTAGTGAATTAAATTGCATACTTGCTCCCTACGAATGATCTCAAACTCCTTTCTGAATTTGAGTTTTATAAATTTAAATGTTTTGAGTGATTTTGTCCTATACTACAACATATATCTTAAACAACGACGAGCTCACGTGAGCATTTTGGCACCGTTGCAAGGGAGCAACGTGCAATTTGATTTCACCGATTAAAATTATGATCTAATTCTAACTTGTTCTATCGGATTTGTTGTGGTTATGCGAGGTACTCATCAAGAAGATCAGTCGCATGACAGCCATTCCAAGGGCAGGTAATCTCATTTCCTTCTTCTTAAGTCCCTATTTCTAGAAGTTATTAAAGAGAAGAATCAATTAGGATCAACTCGCATTCTTTCTTAGACTTAAGCACTTCAGTTGCCTGATTTGATTTATTTAGACATCCCCATCCAGATTTCTGCACCTACTAAGGACTTAAGGTGCATAGGGCTATTCACCTTCTTGATTAAGACATAGGTGCCCAATTTGGAAAAAATTGCTACTGGAAAAGAGCCAAATTAGGGTTTCTATTTTTAGGGTTTGAGGAAAGCACACTTGCTTGAATTAAAAGAAATTTGATTTCCCGCATTATGTGTCACCCAAGCCTTGATTGAATTGACCTAATCAACACCCTAAAAGAAGGCTTTAACATTCACTTGAATCCTTAAAACTTGGGACTTAATAACCTGCTTGCAAATCACTCAGGGTGATTTTGGGTTCATTACTCAACTCATCCTAAACTTTAGGGCTTGTTAGGTGAAGTTGACCCACCTTGTGGGTTAACCAACCTTCAAATTAAGTCACAAATCACAATCAATTCTAAAGTTCAAGTGAAATTTAAAGCATCAGAATTCAAGATTAAAATTGGTAGAATTAAGGGGCCAAGTTGCTCATTCCGGTCTACTTAGATTCTCAGTGATAAGGAAGGTCAGGTGGGGGAAACCCTGTAACCCGTGGGGATGCTCTATCGTGTAAGGGTCTTTGCGGGGCTCTCCCTTCCTGGCTGCCCAGGTATTTCTTGGGTGAGTGATTTTCTGATCAAGGGGTATCATCTGCCTCGAACTTCCTTAGTCGTCCAAAGATTTTTGGGTGCCTCGATTGGGTCCATTACACATTTTGTTCCTCATCTGGCTTACTAGTGCATGTTCGGGAGGAGGTCCTTAAGACCACCCTTGAGACCTCCATTAGCAGTTCATTCTCGTTGAGGCCAAGCCTTGACTCACTTGTTTGTGTTACCTTTCGACCAGATCGATATCTCTTCTAACTCTTCTACTTCTGAGCCCAAATCTCCTTCATTTACATCCATAGAGAATCACGAAGATGACCTTGATTTCCAAAATCGGCTACAGCACCTCAATGATCTATTCCATGCACACATCAATCCACCGCCGCATCCTCAGATGCGAGATCACTAGAATCTCACTACAGTGGAGATCAAACCCAGAGTACAAAGCCCAACTGGAGGGCCTGATGTTGAACTCAAGCCAAATATGATCTATGCTATTCCTAAATTCCATGGCTCGAACTCCGAAGATCCCTTCCAACACATCAAGCAGTTGAAACATCTGGCCTAGACCTTCGGGCCTACCATACAAAATCGAGACATCATGCTTATGAAGATGTTTTCTTTCTCACTCATGGGTAAAGCTGGCAATTGGTTTTAGACTTTGACCCATCCAATCAACACATGGGGGGAACTCTAGATTGAATTCTTACAGAAATTCTTCCTTGTTTGTCAGACAAATGCTTTGAGGCACTAAATCACGCACTTCTCGCAAAATGCGGGAGAACCACTTCATGAGGCATGGGATCGCTTTTTGGATCTCATGCAGAGATGCCCCCATCGTGGAGTTCCTAAGTGGGAACAAGTCAAGTCTTTTTACCATGGGCTCCATGACGGTATCAAGCTCTTTGTCAATGCAACCTATGGTGGAAGCATTACGGGTCGACATGAAGATGTCGTTTGGGAGATTCTTGAGAATGTGTGAGAACTCCATTAACAATGAATCTATGGGTATTTTGACCGGATGACTACCCGTACATTGACAAACATGCGGGGGGTACATGAGACTCAAGGCCTACTCGCATTCGACGATCTGGAATTGATGGCCAGTCACCTGGACAGGTCTTTGTTATCGAGAAGAAGGTAGACAAATTGACTCGACATTTGCAGAGAACCACCTCAACACAGTAGAGCATGTATGCGCAATGATGGGAACACCATCATAAGCCCTAACTAGCTCATTTTGACCCAGAAAAGAGAACAAAAGCTCTTACATAACCAATTAGAGGTCCTAACTCATTGAATAACCATTCTGAGAGAAAAGAAAGAAACAAGGGGTAAAACTGCAATTTTACCATTGTAGTACAACAACAGGATTTCTCATGGGCTAAACACAGGTCAAATTGTCTTAATAAGATAAAAAGTGGGTTGGTTCAAACAGAAAAGGGTTCATGCGAATTCTAGGAATTAAATGACTTGTAACCCTAAAATAGACCCACTTAATTTAACAAGGTTCTGGTAAGGACAAAATTCACCTAAATCCTCTAAAAATCATGGAAAAATATCCTGTATGGTTTAGAACTTTCAATTTGGCCCTTAGAACCTATTTTGACCTAAATTGGGGTCTTAGTCAAATGTTTGCACTAAATTGGGTTTCTATGCAAATTTCCTAATCAAACGTGGTCAAACCCAAAATCCAACTTCACCATTGGATTTCTTAGGTCCAAATTAGGTTTGTACCAAAATTTAGACCTAACGGGAATTCACCTTGACCTACTTTTCAAATAGGTCTAACCCAATTACATATCTACTCCTAACTTTTGAAAACTTCTGCAGAAACCCCCTATCTTTATCTTCATTCTTTGCAATTAGGTCCATACACCATTATAGCGTAGGGAATCCTACTCCGACAAGGTTTCGAGGGAAAGATCTCCCTGATTCCTCTGAGAATCCCCTTCAAAATTGAAAGGGAGATTCTCTGAGAAATCTCCTCCAGTTTGAACACAATTCCAAGCTTGATTTGGTATCCAATCTCTCAGCCGAATGCATGAGATTTGAGTCTCATTTGACCTTCCATCTCTGGTGAGGTTGTCGTGCATGGAAGCTTGGCTTCCAGGCATGAAACCTTCCTCCAGAGCCTATAAAAGCAAACCCCAAAGCCCTCCACATCCTTCAAGCTTGAAATTGGACTGAGCAACCCTCTATTTCGTCTCTTCCTCCTCTGGCCAGTAACTCAGCAAGCTCCAGCGACCCCCCTCTCTCTCTCTCGTCGCTCTACCACAATACCAGTGGCAAGGTTCTCTTCCTCCTCTTCGTTCGCGTCATGCTACACCAGCCGACACCCCTCCAGCCCCCTCGTCGTCGCTGTCCTCCACTGAGTATTTCGTCTCCGGTGACAGCAATACGAGCCAATCGCCATCTTTGCATCCCCCTTCATCTATTCACGCTCAGCTAAGTTCTCTCACCTCTCTCAACATTTTTCTATCTTTATTTCTTCAAAACATGCCTCGACGCATGCTATCACCCTCACCTTCCTCATCTCCGACCAGACCTCCAACAAGGCGTCCCCGCCGCTCCACTCCTCCATCCGCCTCGCCAACTACCCCATATGCATCGCCACACTCCACTAACCATAAACCCTCACTCCACTCACCATGCCACACCCCCAGAACTCCCCCCAAACACACCCACTTTCGCGCACACAAGGTGCCCTAGGCACGCATGCTCTAGCCACCCCACGCCACGCCGACCCCCCGCACCACCTTCGCCGTGTCTAGGTGAAGCTATCTGAGCCTTCTAACAAGGCTGCAAGGCCCTTTTCGTGGTTGACAGGTTTAGACGACCACCTCCATTAACGCAAGCAAGGAGCTTGCTTGGGAGCTTCCCCCAGGTCTCCTCGCTCTAGGCTATAGGTCCCAATTTGTACGGAATCCCTTCGCACACAACCCCAGCCAAGCAATTGGCACTGAAGACCCCGCAGCTGCTGCAATCAAGGAGACTCCTGCTTCGGGCATTCACAAAGGAAGGCGGGACGAAAGTGAGTGAGCGGCTGCAGTGGGATAAATTGAAAAAGTGACATAGCCTCTTTGTCTCCTAACCACGGGGTGAGATCCCACTCACTCCTCTCATAGTCTCGTCTGCGGCACTGCCCATGCGGATCTGGGTTGACCCGTATACCCAATCTGCACTCCTCGCTCACCACCGCATGCCGGTGGGCCTGGTCCCGGGCATGCGTACCTGACCTGATTATCTGAGAAGCGGCTCTGGGAGAGCGAGCTTGAAAGAGAAAGAGGAAGAGAGATCGCAGGGGCGGGTAGGGGTAGGTTTTGCTCTCTCGCAGGGAAGGAGAAGAAGAAAAAGCCAAGGAAGAAGAGGGCGGAAGCCAACAGATGCTAAGGAAGGTGAAGGCAAGGACTGAAGAAGAAGAAGCTGAAGGGATGAAAGAGAAAGAGAAGGAGAAGGAACTGAAAGAGAAGAAGAAGAAGAAGAAGAAGAAGAAGAAGACAAGGGCCAGAGTAGCTAAAGGCAAAAGAAGTACAGGCACAAAGAAAAGAAAAGAAGGAAGAAAGCCAGACAAAGATCAGAGACAGAGAAGAGAAAAAGATCAGAAATAGCACTGTAGCAATCAGCAGTTTAAGACGTTTGATTTACAAATCAGACCTCCATTTTTTTTTTGTGCTCTTTAGATACATTGATCCAGTGTCTTTATATTTACATCTTTTGCATTGCAACTCTGATTTACATTGCATATTCAACTTCTCAAAAGTTATGCTCTTGATTTTTAAACCCTAATTTGCTTCCTGTGTTCGACCTCAGATTTAAAACTTCGAGTAATAAAATTTATCTGTTTTTGAGCAATTTCAACTATACTACGAAGCATTGATTTTAACATTGATCTCGCCTGATAAACACACAACCACCCTCCAATATGGAGGTTGCGCATAACATTTATCACCACTCTCATTAGAGGATGGACTCGTATCCACCCCCATCTAATCTTAGTTTCGGAGGAAACTCTGGAACTACCTGCTTTAGTTGGGGGAACTCTGAACCCTCATTCTCTAACTTCTCTAGAGTTCCTTAGACCTACGAGGATCTCCACTCCATCCATAATGATCCATTCTCAAACACCTATAACCCTGGATGGAGTAATCATCCCAACTTTGCATGGTCTGGGAATAATCAAAATCCAAGATCTCAATTCCAACCTCGACCACAAGCTCCACACCCATATTAGCCTACTCAGCCTAGGCCCAATCCGATTTATCAATATGGGCCATCAAGAGAAGAACAAATGACTTTGATTCTACAGACCTTGGCTGACATTCAAAAGTCCAATGCAGCTATGCAGAAATAGCACAAAGACAAGATCATAGAGGTTCGAAATCAGCTCTCATAGATGGGGAATTCTCACCTGCCTAGTGCACTTCCATCTCAGCCTCTGCCAAATCCGAATAACATGTTGAACTAGAGGTGCATTATGAACCCAAATCAAAGCCAAGCTCACTATGTTTATCAGGCCCCCTCTACTCCATCTCCTGACAAAATGGAAGCTTCGACATCATACTTGGGATATCAGCAGCAATCACCACTTCTACCAACTCCAAACCAGAACCAGGCAGGACTTAATTCTGTTACCACCTGCAGTGGCAAGTCAACTCAGGATCCACCTTATCCGAGCCACTCTCAGCTTGGTAGTTCAGAGCCTAACCCTAGGTTGGTTATACAAGATAACCCTATCCCAGATCCAGAACCTGAGCCAATTCTAGAGGAAGCCACAGAGGTTCCATTTCTTGAGGCCTTGACCAATGGAAAGAGGAAACCCAAACTCGTGGGGAGGAAGATCTGGTCAAGCTCTTTGAGCAAGTCCAAATAAACAACCCCTTGATGGATGCAATCCACCGCGTATTAGCTTACGTGAGATTTCTAAAGGATTTATGTACACCAAAGCGTAAGCCGTTAAGCAAAGACAGGAGTCCGATTGTATTGTCTGAGCAAGTTAGCTCGATCATCTTGAGTAAAGCAAAGACAGGAGTCTAATTGTATTGTCTGAGCAAGTCAGCTCGATCATCTTGAACAAACTCCTGCAAAAAGCAAAAGATCCTGGCACCCCTTTGATCTCCTGTAAGATCGATGATTTAGAATTTGATCTAGCATTGTTGGATTTAGGAGCCTCCATAAACTTGATACCTACATCCCTAGTAGACCATTTTGAGGAAACTGAGCTCAAACCGACTGAGGTGACATTGCAGCTAGTAGATCGATCAATCAAGTCACCTAGAGGAATTCTCGAGGATGTTTTGGTATGGATCCGCGATTTCTATTTTCTAGTGGATTTCATTGTGTTAGACATGGATACTCCTGAAAATCCAAAGAACACAACGATCATCTTAATGAGACCATTTCTAGCCATGCTAGGGCAAATATCAATTGCGAAGAGGGCCAGATCAAGTTGAAATTTGAGAACCAGTCACTAAAGATTGACATCTTTAAGGCAAAGAAAGGAATAAACTGTTGGGTAATCGAGGAAGGATGTGACATCAGTTCTTTGGTTGAGGATCCGCTTACAGAGGAAGATCCGATTTCTCTGATCCTCAATCTTGAGAAAATTCTGACCCATAGATAGAAGAGCCAAGAACTAATCCAGAGTCACCCTTAGCTCCCACATTATCTTCTGAGGACCATCCCGAACCCCCACTTGTTGCTGATAACCCAGCTATGGAGTTGAAACCCCTCCCAAATCATCTAAAATATGTATTTTTACGGTCTAATCAAACGTTTCCTGTGATCATCAATTCTCGACTCACATCTGATCAAGAAACAAAGCTGATTTCTATTCTCCAACAGCATCGAAGAGCCATCGGATGGACTCTCGATGATCTGACTGGTATCATCCTTCATATTGCACACACCGTATCTACACTAAGAGGGCTCACGACCATCTCGAGAGATGTAGAGAAGAATCAATTCAAATCTACAGAAGGTCATGAAAAAGGAAATCATCAAGTGGTTAGATGCTGGTATTATCTACCCGATCTCTGATAGCTGCTAGGTGAGCTTGATCCAGGTTGTGCCTAAGAAGGCAGGGCTCACCATTATCACGACTGAATTTGGAGAAACCATCTCGACCCGCATTGAGAATTTGTGAAGAGTCTACATAGACTATCGAAAATTGAATGCCTCCATGAAGAAAGATCATTTCCTGCTTCCGTTCATTGACTAGATTCTCAAGAAACTGGCGAGAAATTGATTTTTCTATTTCTTAGATGGTTACTCTAGCTATAATCAGATGGTAATTCATCCAGAGGCTCAGGAAATGACCACCTTTACCTGCCCCTACGGTACGTATGCATTCCGCAGCATGCCATTTGAGCTATGTAATGCACCTGCCACCTTTCAACGGTGCTTGCTGGCCATATTCTTCGATATGGTAGGTAAATACCTTGAGGTCTTCATGGACAACTTCTTGGTATTTGGTGAATCTTTTGATGAATGCCTCCTGCATTTGGTCCAGATGCTTAAAAGATGCATTGAAGTGAACCTGGTCCTCTCTTGGGAAAAGAGCCACTTCATGGTTCTTGAGGGCATCGTACTTGGACACCTCATCTTTGAGAGAGGTATCTAGGTCGACCGGGCTAAGGTCAATCTGATTTCCATGGTACCTGTGCCTAACTTGGTCAAAGACATCATATCATTCCTAGGGCATGTTGGATTTTATCGTCGATTCATAGCTGATTTCTCTAAGATTGCATGCCCCTTGATGAATCTCCTTTCGAAGGACACGCCATTTGAGATATCTAGTGAGTGCATTCACACATTTGAGATCCTACATGACTGAGTCACCCAAGCACCAATCCTGCAACCTCCTGATTGGTTTCAACCCTTCGAGATCATGTGAGATGCGTTTGACTAAGCAGTAGGAGCAGTGCTAGATCAGAAAATTGATGGGAAACCAGTGGTCATATATTACACCAACAAAACATTGGATGAGGCTTAGCATAATTACACTATTATGAAGAAAGAGTTGTTGGTTGTAGTATTTGTCTTGAAGAAATTTAGGTAATACCTCTTGGGTTCCGACGTCATCATTTACTTGAATCACACTATAGTGAGGCACTTACTCATGAAGAAGGATGTGAAGCCTAGATTAATCCACTGGATCTTGCTGTTGCAAGAATTCGATTTGAAAATTCATGACAAGGTGGGAAAGTAGAATGTGGTAGCTGACCACTTAACCCATCTTCCTTCTTCAATCATTGACCCTTCCAAACCTATCATAGAGCATTTTCTGGATGAGCACCTTCTGACAATCGAGACAGAACTTCCATGGTATGCTGATATGGTGAACTATTTGGCATCGCATCAGATTCCGTCTGATTAGCCAAAAGCCAAGAAAGACAAATTACTTTTAGATGCCAAATACTTTATTTGGGAAGATCCATATCTATTCCGCATTGATGCTGATTAAATCATCAAAAGATATGTTCCGGAATTTGAAATCAATGGCATTTTGTCCTTCTACCACGACCAGGCCTATGGTGGTCACTTCTCTAGACACAAAATCACAACAAAAGTCCTCTAGTGCGGATTCTATTGGCCCATGATTTTCAAAGACTCACACGACTATTGTAAGGCATGCACTCGTTGCCAGACCTTAAGCAACATGAGTTGTCGTGACATGATGTCTTTACAGCTGATTCTCACGTGTGAAGTCTTCGACATCTGGGGGATTGATTTTATGGGTCCCTTTCCAATATCTGATGGTTTTAAATAGATTCTCCTAGCTATGGACTACGTGTCCAAATGGATTGAAGCCATCCCAACCCAAACCAATGATCATAAAGTTGTGATTAAATTCATTCATCAACACATCCTTTCTCAGTTCGGTATTCCATGAGCTATCTTCTCTGATGGAGGGACCCACTTTGTGAATGTGTACTTCCAATCCCTGATGAAAAAGTACAGGGTGTCGTATTGGATCTCGACTCCTTATCACCCCTAGACTAATGGATTGGTTGAATTGCCAAAATGGGAGATCAAGAAGATCCCTCAGGTCACAGTTTGGCCTGACAGGAAGGATTGGTCTACCTGCCTTCTGAAAGCCTTGTAGGCCTATAAGACCACCCATAAGACCTAGTTAGGAATGTCTCCCTTTAAACTCGTGTACGGGAAGGCATGTCACCTCCTTGTAGAAATGGAGCATAAAGCCTACTAGGCAGTATGAAAGTGCAATCTAGAGATTTTGAAGGCTGGAATCCACCGTCGATTGCAAATGAGCGAGATCGAGGAACTACACAATGACGCATATGAGAACACGTGAATCTACAAAGAGCAGGTGAAAGCCTTCCATGATAGGCACATTTCACGAAAATCTTTCCGTTGTAGTTAGAAAGTATTACTCTTCGATCCAAACTCAAGCTCTTCCCAGGAAAACTAAAATCAAAATGGATTGGACCATTCCTTATGAGACGAGTATTTGGAAATGAAGTAGTCAAAATCAATGAACTCAGCCATGAATCAGAACCTTTTGTTGTAAACGGTCAGAGACTCAAACCATTCTTCGAACTCACCAACTCGAATTTGGCTGCAATAGCTTTTGATCTCCATTCCCCCTGAGCTTCATTGCGCCCAGCTGATGGCGTTAAACTTAGCTCTTAATGGGAGGCAACCCGTCATGTTTGAAAAACCCAAAACCTTTCTGACATATCTCTTGTTGAAATCATATTGCACTTTAGGGTTCGTCCATTAAAACAACCGACTACACCTTTGATACTTGTATCAGAGCTAGAAATCATATGCAACAGTCATTCCGACCCATTCACCACCACCTATTCTAATGTACAATCTGAACTCGAACCCACCTAATTTACAGTGAGGACATTGCAAATCTTAGGAATGGGGTGATATTAAAGCTCAAAATCCTATGAAAATCAATGCATGAAAGGGTTTTCATAAAAAAAAAAAGAGGAAAGGAGAGGTCAATTTGAAACGAGTTGAATAAAAAGAGGAGAAGAGAAGAAAAGAAAAGAAAAGAAGAGAAAAGTGAAAAAAGGTTTAAAATAAAAAGAAAATGAGAGAATCCCTTGAAATTAAGTATGGAACTTACCTAACTTCTAGGTTGGATCGGATGATGAATCAAGACTTGGAAGGCTAAAACTTAAGAGATTAGTGACAAGTACCAACCTTAGGCCTCTTGGACCTGCTTCAAGGTTTAAACACTCACGTATTCGTTAAGATTCGGATTAGCCCTCAAGAGGTTGAGGAAAGTGCGAAGCTGATGTAGTAGGTCTAAGGCTTAGGAATTATTCAGGCTCGTTGCCTGCCCTTTAGTTTGAGGGACTTGGTAACCTAAGCACCCAAAATCACACACATAGTCTGGTTCAGTGTGCTTGATAAAGAAAATCATGCCAAAAGTGTTTTGATCTAAAAGGCCATCTCGAAGATCTAGCTTAAGAGCGGTTCAACAACACAAGTTGATTGGACGAGTTCCCAACGTGGAGACGTAGGAAATTCCCCTCAAAGATGTGTAATAACATATCGTCTCCTCAGTACTTATCTCCTAGGATATCTAAATATCCTACCGAGGGCATGTAAGCACCTTATGCTGATTCAGGTGCCATGGGCGACACTATCCCAAAGTGTCAAAAGATAGGGTTCTGGGGTTGCTGAAAGTCGGTTCTGGTGATGACCGGGTTTTAGTTTGTTATAACATTGTAGTATAGCCGGTTACTACCAACATTTCAAATAAATAAATTTTTTTACTCGGAAAATAAAAGAGTTCCCGAGGTCGAACTCAGGGAGCAAGTTGTATTCTAGAGATATACATGTTTCTTTTACAAAAAGAAAGAGAGAGGGAAAGAATTTGTTGTCTTTTTTTCTCTTTGTTCTGCAGAGGTGATGCTCTTCTTTCTTTCTTTCTTTAGATCTCCTTCTTTCTCTTTGTTCTGCAGAGGTGATGTTCTTCTTCTGCAATGGTGATGCTCTTCTTCTTCTTCCTGCTGTTCCTGCTTTGGTGATTTTCTTCTTCTTCTTCCTGCTGTTCCTGCTTTGGCCTCTCTTCTTTTTCTGCAGTCTCTTCTGTGAAGGTTTCTTCTTGTTTCTCCTCCTTGCAGCTAAGTGTCAGCTTCTTCTTTTCTTTTTCAGCCAGGGACGTCACCCCTCCTTTCTTCTTTTCCCTTCAGGCCGTCGTCTGATTTCCAAATCAGACGACTTAACTACCTGTTGCTACAGTCAGCTTCCTTCTTCTTCCGCGGGTCTTCTTTTTCGCCTGTGCCTGCACACTTCAGAGTTTTTCGTCAGAGGCAAAACCTACTCTACCCCCCTCCCCCCGCGTCTCTCTCTCTTTCTGAAACCACTCTTGGGAAAGCTCTCCCAGAGCTGCCGGGTAATCGGGTTCGGGTCACGCCCGGGTCCAGGCCCACCGGCGTGCGTGGTGGGCGAGGAGTGCAGGTCAGTCTAAGTCGGGTCGGGTCAGGTCCGCGGGGCGTGAGCGCGGACGAGACCGGGTAACCGGGCGGGTGTAAGGGGACCTCACCCCGTGTACTGAGGCAGTAAGGCTACTGCACAAAATCAATTTAAACAGTGGAACGGGTGTGAGGCTTACCGATGTGGGACTAAACGCAGACCTTTCCTCGCGTGCGCCTACTGGGAGACCGCGGCCTGGCTTCTGCAGCTGTGGCTTCGATTTGCATAGGTTGCTGGCTGGCTGCCTTCGCAAGACTCCCCGTACTCCGCAGCAGCTGGAGACCTGGAGTCCTCAAGCCTGGAGCGCGGGAGAAGCTGCTTCAATGTGCGTTAATGGCGGTCGAACCTCAAAACCTGTCGGACACGAATATGGCCTCTCGGCCTGATCAAACCACTGGGGAACCTTCGCCGTGGCACGGCGAAGGTGAGGAGCTGCGCGGCAGGCCGCAAGGAGGTGTCTGGCGGCAGCCCTAGGTCGGACTGCAACCGGAGGAATGGGTTTGTTCGGGGGAGTGTTACGGAGGTGTGGAGTGGCAGTGGAGGGGTGGGGGGTGCTCAGTGTGATGAGGCGGAGGTTCGGTGAGGGTCGGCGAGCCGTGTGGGTTGCTGAGGTGATGGGAGCGGCTCGCCGGAGGGTGGTCGGAGGCGAAGGGGGTGAAGGTGGTCAGGGTCGGTAGAGGGCTTAATTGAATAAATTGAAAGCGGGGAAAGAAAGAGGAGGAGAAGGGGAGTAGCTCTAGCTTACTTGCAGGGACGAAGGGGGAGGAACAGGGTGACAGTCGTATCGACTGTCGCCGGAGAAGACGATGCTCAGGGAAAGGGGCGGCGGCGAGCAGAGAGCCGGAGAGGCGCCAGCTGGGTGCGGCGTGGCGCAGGAAGAGCAGGGGAGGAAGTCTCTGCTGTTGGTATTGCGGCAGAGCGAAGAGGTGGAGGGGGAGGAAACCGCCGGAGCTGGTGAGCGTCTGCCGGAGGAAGAAGAGAAGAAAGTTGGGGATTTTCTCCGTCAGATCCAGGCTGCCCTGGTCGGTGGAGCAACGGGGGGTATTTATAGGGATCAAACAGGGAGGAAGGCGGAGGGAGACGACGTGTCTCCCTCGCCGGAGGATGGTCGGAAACAAGAACCCATGCCGTCCGTGCGTTCGCACGGCCGGTATGGTGGGTTACAATGACCAGGGGGGTGTCCCTGCGACGGCTGACGACGCAGGGCACCCCCGGTTTACTTGCCAGGTCCCCCACCTCACCCTGCGCGGCGCCATGCTCCGCGCAAGGTCGCCGGAGCATGGTGCTGGCAGGTTTTGCAGGAGGGACCTGATTGCAAAGAACGAAGGAGAGTTAGGGGCCAAAATGCGAGGGTTCAAAAGTTGAGGGCCAAAGAATAAATATATGAGGACCAAAGTGTAAAGTCGGTCAAGGAGGTTTCTTCTTAGGCTCAAGTTTTTATACATGACTAATTAGGACCTAAGGAATCTGATGGTGAATTTCATTTTCATATTAAACCTTGTTTGACCGGTCAATTTGCGCAAAAACCCAAATTAAGTTATTAATTGGGCATGGTTCTCAATGTAGGTCAAAATGGGTTCTAAAGGCCAAATTGAAGGTTCTAAACCCTAGAGATTATTTTTCTATGAATTTTAGAGGGTTTATTCTATTTTTACTTTGCCTCGAACCTTGTGAATTGAAGTGGGTTGTTTTAGGGTTACAGATTATCATTTGGTTTCTTGGAAGTGCTGTAGCCCTTGCTAGATCATCTCATCCCACTTTTATTCTTATTAAGCTGCTTTGACCTATGTTTGGGCCCTGAATTACCCTGTATGCAGATTATACTGGTAAAATTGCACTTTTACCCCTTATGACTTGTTTTCTTCTCAAACTCAGAATTCTCTGAGTTAAGCCTTTCCTTGAGATATGTAGGAGCTTTTATCCTTTGTATTAGGTCAAAATGAGCTAGTTATGGCTCATGATGAGGTTCTCATCAGTTGCCATGGGCGGTGCTATCCCAAAGCATTGAAAGCCAGGGACCCTTCGAGGATTGATGGTAAAGACAAGGAATCTGATATAGACCATGTTTAGGACTAATTCAAGGCTGAATTTAGGTAAAAAAAAAAGAAAAGAGAGAACTCTCCAAATGAAAAATCCTTTTCTATCTCTCTCTTAACAAAATGCACTAGCAAACTAAAACTGGACATGTTACATCTATGCAAAAACCTGAGCAGTTTTTGTGGGCCTTAGAAACCTTCACGGTAGATTCAGGCTGAAGTTGGTTAGGTATGGATCTTGGCTGGTACTTGAGTACCTCTAGGACTACTGTTGGTATTTTGATCTGATTTCTAGAGATGTAACTTAGTAAGGCATCCTGACGGTTACATCCGACCTAGAGACTTGGTTTAATCCATAGGATTTTTGATAAGGGACTAGCAAAAGCTAGGCATGCAGGTATGATGGGAACACCATCATAGGCCCTAGCTGGCCACTTTTAATCAGGTTTGAAAGATAAATGCTCCTACATAACCGGATTATAACTCCGCTGCATTTTGTTTTGACAAGAGAATAAGAAACTAAGGTTAATTCAGTAATTTTAATAGCATATCTTGAACATAGAATAATCAAGGGGTTTGTCAGGGGTAAACTAAAGGTAAAATAAGCATTAAAGACTAATAAGTGGGTCCATGCAAACAAAAATGGGATTTCACGCATTTCAAGAATCAAATCAGCACCCAAAACCTTAATTTCAGACCTGCTTAAATTACAAAGGTTTTTATCAAGATAAAATTCATCTAAAACTTCTGAAATTCATAAAAAATATTCCATGAGGTTTGGTATCCTTGATTTGACCATCTGAACCTATTTTGACCTTAAATAGTCACAGATAGAATTCTACCCTAATTTCGGTTTCTACATAAATTGCCTAGTCAAACTTGCTCAAAACTGAAATCCGACTCCACCATCAGATTCCCTGTGTCCAAATTACATTTATACCAAAATTTGGGCCCAATCAAAGTCCATGTTGACCTATGTTGCATTTTAGTCCATTTAAACTCTATTTTTCACTCTTAAGCCCCTAGCTTTCAAAATCTTTACATTTAACCCCCTAACTTCTCATCGTTTTCTTCCAAAAGGTCTCTGCTGCCATTAATAGTGTGAACCCAAACACAACAACCTTCAATATGGGATGTCTCCCTGATTTCTCGATCAATTCCTTCAAAAATTGGAAGGAATGAACTTGAGAGAATCCCCAATCGTCTGAGCCATGTCTTCGACCCCAATTCATGTCCAGGAGCTTGTGTGAACTCCTCAAGATCAGGGATCTTCTCCCCTAAAAATCTAAGCTCGTCAAGCTTGTTTCCAAGCTTGGAGCAAGCCTTGAGACCATTAAAAGGTCCCCCCTCGCAAGACCTCATTCTTTAGTGAGTTTTTGGCCTAGAATAGTTCTTCTACCTCCGGCCTGCTCTAGACTCGTCTCTGGTGACCCCCCAACTCTAGCCTCTTCGCTTACTACCATGTACTATAGGCAGTAGGTTCTTCTTCCCCTCCGTCATCCGCAGCTCGCCACACCTGCGAGGGGCTTCCTCCCCCTTCAGACATCACCGTTCCTCTCCCCGGAGCCTCCTTCATCTTCGACGCCGGCCAATCATAGCTGGCGTCACTTCCGCCCTCTTGTCATCCGCATCTAACTCCCTTTGACTCCTCACCTTCCCTTGACCCTACTCACACACTTAAACTCCACATTCACACTCTCACACAATCGCCTCATCGTCACCTTCGCCAGCTTTGGCCGCACTCCGGCGAGCATGCACGCTTGCTCCACTGCACCAAATCTCCTGCCACTAATTCCAAAACCTTCATCGTTCCACTCCCACCAAAATCCCTTAAGAAATTGAGGGGATTGTCCACTCGACACCTCCACCTAACTCAACCTCCTTCACACCACCTCCATGACTACGCTAGGCCACCACACAATCCCTCACTGCATGCAACCACCACCAACACACTTGTCATCCTGTGGCAATCGTTCTAAGCTTCTTTGACATGGCCGCAAGGCCATATTTGTGATTTCAGGTACCCACTAGAGCATTACCACTGTGACCGAGTTCTCTGACCTCCGCTGCAGATCTCTTGCTGTGTTCTTTGTGGCTTCCACTCCTAGGTGTTGCGGCCAAGTTCCAAGTTACTTCCTAGGTAGCCAATTGAAGCTGCTAGCTACGCCTTCAACCACAATTGGAACCTCCACCTCCTGATGGTTGCATACGAAGAAGGTTCTGTGGGATAGTCCCACATCGTAGAGTGAAGACCTCTCCGCAGCAGATAAAGGAAAAAAGTCACAGAGCCTTATCGCCTTCATATCACTGGGGTCAGGTCCCTACCCTCACGCCCCTGCACACGTTCTTGTCATGTGCCTGTCCATGCCCTCGCCCACGCTCATGCTAGCGGGTTTGGGTGGTTGATCGCACTTGTTTTGTGTGTTTGAAATTGGGGTTACACGTAACCCATCGTTGTAGTTGCAAAACTCGTGGTCAAACAAAATTTATAACCGAAACTTGAAAAGTGAGTCCTAGGTCGAACACCGGGAGGCGAACGTTTGGTTTTATAAAAATCCTCACTTCTCTTTTATTTGTTTTTGGTTGTTTTTATCTTTTCTAATCTTTTTGGTATTTTTAGAAAGAAAGAGATTTGGTCGATGAAAACTTTATCTACTTGCAAAAGAATAAGAGAGAGGGAGAAAGAGGAAGAGAGAGAGAAACAATCATCTATTCATGAAGAATTGTTTGTTACACTATGAAAGTGGAAAATCTACACTATGAAAGCGTAAAAAGATAAAAAGAGGTCAGAGAAATCCCCCTTGACGGTTGCTCGGAGGATGACTCACTCTAACATCACCTGGAGGAAAGTGGTGAGGAGCAGGACGAAGGAGGATGAAGCTGGAGGATGGAGGATGGGGTAGGATGGCATCACGGCGAGGATCTTCCCAAAGGGTGGTGAGAGGACAGCCACAGGATGCTCCATGAATGGGGATGAGAGGTGAGAAAACTATTTTTTTTCTAATCTAGAGGAGCATCCCGAGATTGGGACAAGCTCTCTCTAAAGCCTTGGAGGTGGTGAGAGGAAGAAAGGAAGAGTCAAGTGGAATGGTGGTGGGTAGGTCCTTTTATAGAGGAGGAAGAACAAATTCGCATCTGGGTCATTACTGACGTCCATAAACGTCGCTTCAGCTGTCGCTGAAGATCCAGCCTTCAATTCCTCTTTCTAGCACGTGCAGACCATTAGTGACAGCTGCAAGCATCACTAAAGGCCCGCGTCACTGAAGATTTGCTCCCACCCCACTGGCACGCGCATCGCGCGTTGTGTGCTTCACGCGCCTGTGCTCCCCGCGCCGTGTCATGCACGTGTGTTGGCATGCGCTACATTGCTGCTATGCGGCTGCGGCTGTGGCTGTGCATAGTGCGCTGCGCGCGGTTGCG
The DNA here is from genome assembly GCA_037157565.1 of Thalassia testudinum. Classification (NCBI taxonomy): domain Eukaryota; kingdom Viridiplantae; phylum Streptophyta; class Magnoliopsida; order Alismatales; family Hydrocharitaceae; genus Thalassia; species Thalassia testudinum. Next base: position 19,371,765 of record JAZHRO010000025.1, on the reverse strand, counting down.
ACTATGCGTGGTGCACCGCTGCTGGTCGGCGTTGGGCAGCCTGGATGGCGCCACGTGGTGCTACCTAGGCCATCCATTCTTCTTTCTTTTGTAGAGGGTGCCATGGTGCTCAGATGAGATGATTCCCGCGCTGCTGGACTACGTTTGTCACTCCGGATCCATCCGTATGGTCAGATTTTCCATTTGAAGCTCGTATGGATGTCGCATTGCCCACTGGCCATTGATCTTCCTCGGACTTCGTATGATGCTATGATTCTCCGATCTAGACGATTTCAGAGGCATTAGACTCCGATCGTCATCTTAATCATATCCGTACGGTCCAATCATCCATCCGAGTCCTTGAAATAAGTCTTCTTCTCTTCTGACCATAAAAGGACCTAATTAACCTAAAATATATACAACTACTCTAAATGCAAAATGATGCATGTTATGCAATATTTATAACATGAAATGCAAATCTAAGCATAGGAACATGCATGAATAGGCATTTTAACCTACATAGATGTGTCTATATCATACCCCCATGCCTATCTTTTGCTAGTCCCTAGCAAAATTAAACTACATGCTATGTATAAAATCAAAATTAGGATTAGATCGCTTAGGCCTAAGTCGTTTATTAATAATAGAAAATTTCAGCTAAGGTCCTAAACAACGAAAACTCCACAGTACCTGGGTGCCTACTAGAATGCAGACTGCCCAAGTCCTCGCCTTATTTGAAAATGGAAGATACATTTTTTTTATTTTTCTTTTTTTCTAATTTTTTTTGTACTTTTGGAGTTTGAGAGTTCCGTGATAACTTTTTACAGCTACCCAACCTGCCCAAGACTCGAAAAGGACTCTAAGTGCTAAGCATCTTATGAAAATAGTGAAAGACTCACTAGGCGACCACTAAAATGGACTTTGGGTTTCTACGATCCTAGGTGACCTTGCCTAAAGGTTTATCTTTTCGACTAGTAGCTTTCTCCCTACTTTTATTTATGGGGTCAACACAAGGGCGAACCCAGTGTATATCTCCCTGGTTTATTCTACTTCCCCACTTCTTCCCTAAGTGTTTTGGGAATTATTGTGCATTTTTTGTGAGCTGAGTTATGTACAACCGGCCAATGGGCTATTACCCATGGCAACTTGCTAGCCATATTCGTGTGGTGAAGTGTGGTTTTGTTTATTTTTTATTTTTTTCTCCTTTTTATTTTTTTTCTTTTTCTTTTTGTTTATTTATTTTTTTTTCTTTAAGTAGGTGGCTTCCCTGATCTAAGATTTACCTAAAGGCTGTACAATGAAAATGGTGCTGTGACTAGGCTTTGGACAATCGACCGATGAGCTGTTACCACCAACAACTTGCCAGCCATACCACCCTAGATAGTTCATTAGCTACCCAATTTTCGAAGAAACCACCGAAAAGTGAGTCAGTGCAAAAAATGTGTGCAGATGCTTAGGTTTGAAGTCCTCCCAAATCAAAGGGTGGGTTGATAAGTTGCATACTTATTATCCCAATTTATTTACCGAATTAAAATAAGATTGACTTGGCAAGGACTCGAGACTAAGTTCACATTTGAGTGGACACCCGTGCTAATTAAGCTCGAAGACTAGAAAAGTCTAAGTGTTTAGGTCCTCTCGTATCATTTCCTAAAGTTAATAACTTCCAAATGCCTAAGTTCTCTTTTCCTAATTTCTTTCTTTTTTTTTATTTTATAAGAAATTAAAAGAAATTCTATGGAGTTAACATAATGATTTCAGGAATTGATTATCCACCCCCATGCTTAAATGATGCAATATCCTCATTATAAAAACAAAGACATGAAAAGGGTAGATTAAACAAAATATCACCTGAATTTCATGACAACCCGGTTAGCTTTGCAGAGAGAAGAGAATATACACACGCGCTAAGTTTAATGCCTTCAGCTGGGCAAAATATACATATAAAGAAGAAGTTGAGAATTCACAAGTGCAGGTCAGAATCAAAATCAAAAGGTTAATCCTGAAACCCGTTAGCAGAAGATGTCCACAGACATGGACAACGGGTAAAGATGGTTCAATAGGTGCAGTTGTCCACTTAACATCTAGCTTGGAAAAATAATCAGTTATTTCGAGCTTGAGTTGCACGTAAAAGATATCGTAAGGGTCCTGTTAGAAAGTAGGTGATTTCAAGTTAGCAAGAACCCTTAGATACAAAATCAAAGTTCCCTCATAATTAGCTTCCCAAATTTTCAATTCCAACTTCCTATCCTTCGAAATCAATGTTTCTGGGACCTCCAAATCATTATACACCCCATCTAAAGTACCCAAGTCCAACAATTGTGGCTGAATAAAGATTGACTTGGGTTTGGTGATCTCAAAAATATCATCATTCAATTCTTTAGGGTGTGTTTGAAGAATGGGGCTACTGATTGAATCATCAGGATTCAAATCATCCAAGTTAGCCCCAACATGATCATAATCTTCAATGATCGGGCTATCAAATAGTTCATCATACTCCTCAAGCCCGATTGTCTCACTAGAATCCTCTTCCTTGAGTTCAAATGAGACTTCACTAAGAGATTCCTTACCCTCAAAATCAAAGAATCCATGATCCTCATTTATATATGTCTCAAAATCATATGTCATTTCATGGTCCGTGGAGACATATTTTTCATCATTCCCTGGCTCTAAGATCTCGGGTGAGAAATTCGATTCATCCTCAAAGGGTTGCTCTAGCCCAACCTGGTCATCTCCAGTCTTAGAATTTGTATCCCCCCCGACAGGCACCTAAGAATCAAATTCCTGAAGGGGGTTCATCTTGAGAATCATCCCAAGATTTGACTAGGGCAACCACAAATTTCATCCTCAACCTCGATAATCTCCCAAGAAGAAACTCACCTAGGCCCCTATCCCTAACACTTTAGAGCAAATCCAATAGAGAACTATTAAGTTCATCAATCATTTTGATCATAGGCTCCAATGATTCAGTGCATGGTGTTGGCTGAGCTTCTAAAGATTGTATAGTGTTCCTCAAATTAGCCAACACCCTATCTTGGATCTGGTTCACCTGAACTGACTGATTTGATTTAGGTTTGGGTGGGTTTGGGTTAAATCTAGGTGAGTCAAGATGTCGAGGTTCTCGGGTCCCTCCCTGATAGTAGGTCATCTCGGGTTGTTCAAAGAATGGTGGTGACCTATATTCAGCATAATTCTTGGGAGGGTAAGTGTTATAATCAGCATATCCTTCATGGTTGTAGATCTGATTAGGTTGATCATCAAAGGATGGAGATCTATAATTATTGTAGCTTTGGGAAGGATAGTAATCATAGTCTTGTTGTCCAGGGTTAGACCTTAGACACTGAGGTCCGTATTCATATCCCCAATCAAAGTCATCCCAGCTAGTGGATGGGTCATTACAAGTCAAGTCGGAATAGTAATCATCTTGGGGATAAGTGGTGGTAGGAGGATAGGATGGGAAAGTCAGAATAGTAATCATCTTGGGGATAAGTGGTGGTAGGAGGATAGGATGGGAAATGCATGTAAGAAGTGGAAGGATACATGGTGAAGTAAGGAGGGAAATTAGAAGAGAGAAAGGTGCCCTGCAGTACAATCAATCAACCATGTCCTTATGTGGGTAGCCTAAAGACCTACAGACTCCCAGGACCCATCTTGAGATTATAAACAATTTAGTCTACTTTTATTCGGTCAATCCAACCAGTTAGGAGGGACAAGGGAGAAGGTTCTTCCTTTGGCTTGCACCTCCAGTTCCTAATCTATGCCCCAACCGCGGTCATTTGATGCTCCTCCCCTAGCTCGACATCAGATGGACCAGCAGAAGTAGATTAATAAAAAAAATCTCAGTTTGAGCCCCGAAGAGCGAATCAATCCTTAAGGCCAATGTCTACTCAGTTATAATTAGGCTTGGGATGATTGTGCTCTTGGAATGTGATGGGCCCTTTAGATGGGTTGTGCCCTTAATGATCAGTTAAAATGTGTGTGCGTGTACAACCAGGGTTTGCAAACAAGGTTATTGATAATGTGTCTTTTAGGGTTTAACCTTGTTTAGTAGCTTTTAGGGTTTCATCTTAGGTATATTCAATCAAGTTTAGGAGAACACTCCAAGTTTTGCAAACACTGGTGATGATATATTCCTTTATAAATCAGAGAAAAAATGTGGAGTGTCTAGTTCAGCGCTAAGAATCAACCCTAAGTGGCAAGCTACTTGATGAATCGCTTTTAATTTGAGTGGTGCTGCCCAAACAAATCAATCAATTGGCCTATTCGCTCCACAGATTAACACACACAATGTCTTAGCCTAATCAGATTTCTACTCATTTATTTTGAGTTGAAGTGTACCGGGTCCACAGGTTAGATCCTGGTTAAGTGGTAGAATCAAAGTGGAGTGGTGCACCTTAAGTCGAGAGTTGTGGGTGTTAAGGTGTGCCTCTTTCAGAAAATCTCACAATCAGATAACACTTATTTTATTTTATTTTTTATCTATGTGGATGGCGAGGTGAGTGGAGGTGGCAAACAAACAACCAAATCTATCCTAGGGTTTATAAAAAGTACCTAAGTTGATTTGGGTTTGAGTTATTAGGTTATGGAATGAAAACTGAGATGGGGGTGGTGTGGGGGACACTTATAGAACCTTCATCCACACTTTTCTCCGATCTAACTGCTTTGGCTCACCTGAGAAGAGTACCTGCAATCACAGTAAGATCAGAGAAAAAGTGAGATAAAAGTTAGGTAAGGCAGGAAAAAAACACGGAAAAAAAAACCAAAGAGCATTGCCTCCCTGGCAATGGCGCCAAAATGATCGCACATGTTTCGTGTGTTTGAAATCGGGGTTACACGTAACCCATCGTCGTAGTTGCAAAACTCGTGGTCAAATAAAATTTATAACCGAAACTCAAAAAGTGAGTCCCAGGTCAAACACGGGGAGGCGAACGTTTGGTTTTATAAAAATCTGCACTTCGCTTTTATTTATTTTTGGTTGTTTTTATATTTTCTAATTTTTTTGGTATTTTTAGAAAGAAAGAGATTCGATCGATAAAAACTTTATCTACTTGCAGAAAAATAAGAGAGAGGGAGAAAGAGGGAGAGAGAAAGAGAAACAATCATCTATTCATGAAGAATTGTTTGTTACACTATGAAAGCGTAAAATCTATGCTACGAAAGCGTAAAAAGATAGAAAGAGGTGAGAGAAATCTCCCTCGACAGTTGGTCGGAGGACGACTTGCTCTAACGTCGCCTGGAGGAAGGTGGTGAGGAGCAAGACGAAAGATGATGGAGCCGGAGGATGGAGGATGAGGTAAGACGATGTTGTGGCAAGGATCTTCTTCCCGAAGGGTGGTGAGAGGACGGCCACAGGATGCTCCACAAATGGGGATGAGAGGTGAGAAAACTATTTTTTTTCTACTCTAGTGGAGCATCCCGGGCTTGGGACAAGCTCTCTCTAGAGCCTTGGATGAGGTGAGAGGAAGAAAGGAAGAGATCATTTGGAATGGTGGTGTGTAACTCCTTTTATAGTGAAGGAAGAACAAATTCACATCTAGGTCATTATTGATGTCCACAAACGTCGCTACAGCTATCGCTGAAGATCCGACCTTCAATCTCTTTCTAGCACGTGTAGACCATTAGTGACAGCTACAAGCGTCACTAAAGGCTTGTGTCGCTGAAGATTCGCGCCCGCCCTACTAGCACGTGCATCACGCACTATGTGCTTCACGCACCCATGCTCCCCGCGTCATGCCGCATGCGCACGTGTTGGCATGGGCTGTGCTACTGCTGCGCAGTGGGCGGCTGCGGCTGTGGCTGTGTGCGGTGCACTGCGTGCGGCTGTAGTTATGCATGGTGCACCGCTGCTGGCCGACGTTGGGCATCCTGGATGGTGACACGTGGCGCCACCTAGGTCGTCCATTCTTCTTTCCTTTGTAGAGAGTGCCACGATGCTTAGATCGAGATGATTCCTGCGCTATTGGACTACGATCGTCGCTCCGAATCCATCCATATGGTTGGATTTTGTATCTTAAACTCGTATGGATGTCGCATTGCCCCTTGACCGTTGATCTTTCTCAGACTTTGTATGATGGTACGATTCTGCGATTTAGATGATTTCAGAGGCATTAGACTTCAATCATCATCTTAATCAGATCTGTACGGTCCAATCATCCATCCGAGGCACTGAAATAAGTCTTCTTTTCTCCTGACCATAAAAAGGACCTAATTAACCTAAAATATATACTACTCTAAATGTAAAATGATGCATGTTATGCAATATTTATAACATGAAATGAAAATCTAATCCTAGGAACATGAATGAATAAGCATTTTAACCTAAATAGATGTGTCTATATCAATGATGGATCCGTTTACCTGTTACCCGGGTCTGGTCCATTCTGAGCTTGGAAATTAAGGAGAATTTGAGAGAGAGGGGGTGGGTTTTGCTACCTCGGGATTTTAGCCCTCTCCTCTCTCGACACTTTGTGAAACTCTGAAGGGGTCCTTGAGCCTCTGTGGGATCTCTATTGTGCCTTAGCCCTAAAGCTCTTAAGAAGCCCATGAGCATCTCCTGTTGTGTTCTTCTAAAGCTTGAAGGAGAGGAGCCTTGTGCTGCTTCTGTGGTGTTGAGCCTCTTTTGTTAAGGTGTTTGAAGCCTTTGGTCAGTCCTCTGAGGCACTCTGCTGGTTACTATTGGAATATTTGAATAACTTAACTAACGTAGATTATTGATTGTGGTTTACTATTGAAATATTTTAGTAGATTGTGAGCTTAATATTGATGGTTAATTTGGTAATTTAAAGTACCATTTTAACCCAATCTTTTTGCACTATTCTTCTGATTTTTATTGAAATATCATTCTGAGTATTATTGATTTCAATTGCATATATATTTCTTGTGATTGGTGAATTAAATTGCATACTTGCCCCTTGCAAACGATCTCGGACTCTTTTATGAATCTGAGTTTTATAAATTTAAATGTTTTGAGCGATTTTGTCCTATACTACAACATATATCTTAAACAACGATGAGCTCACGTGAACAGTTAGGCACAGGAGTGGTGACCTAGTCCAATTTCTACTCAATTATGTGTTTGTTTGTGTGTACTGGTTCCAAAGATCGAATTACTAGTTGAGTATGAAGAATTAGAAGAGGTTGTGTACCTCTGTAAGATTTTTTTTAGATTTTTGTTTTATAAGTGGGGGTGAGGTGAGTGGAGGTGGCAATCGAAACAACCAAACCAATCCTAGGATTTCTGAGAGCATCTGGGCCGTTCGAAGGCACCAGCACTCTTCCTCTTCATCAATGGTCATGCGATCTCAACCGTTGGATTGAGATCCAGCGGTAATAAGCACGCGATCCTTAAGTCAGAAATGCGACCAAAGAGTGCACGTAGTGTAGCAGTTAAGGCGCTGCACCACAGTTGGATGCACGTTCAAGTCGTCTGCGCTTCGCTTCCTCCTCGTGCGCAAGAGTGCAATTCGATCGTTCGATCAAGCGCCAATAGGTCAGATCGACCGATCAGATGGACATGCGATTGGACTCCAAATCTCACGCATAATTAGATGCGCTCCTCAACGCACATGCTCGTGAGTGATCTGAAGCATTCAATCTTGATCTAACAGCGGGGATGTGGCCGCATTGCCGCATAACGGGAGAAGGGGAAGTGGCATTGGGCTGATCTAGGCTGCATGATCTTGACCAGAGGGCGAAGATCTTCCTACACCTTAAACATATGAAGGAGAAAATGAGGTGACATGGTAGCGTGTGGTGCGTCTGATGTGCGATGAGCGGCAAAGATCAAGTGTGCATCTTCACCAACGGTTATCTACAGCAACGTGCATGTGTGTCACTAAACTCCCTGCATGTAATTTTTTAAGATTTTAAAGGACTTTTTTGCCCTTGTACCACAACTATATAAAGGACCCTATGCCCCTCATTCTCATCATCACTTCCTTCATCTCTCTCCTTCTCTAAGAGCTAAGTCAATTTCTAAAGCTCGCTCAAGTGCTCCCAAGCTATGGGAAGCCCCACTAGAGTTAAAATCAAAATTTTCCACTTCTCATCCCCTTTGCGGAGCTCTTGCCAGCCGTCTTCTCATCCCCGTTCCGAAAGTGGATCCCGCGACATTAACACCCTACCTCATCCCTGGTTCTTCTTAATTCACCCTCCATCCTTTGTCTTCCCTCTCCTTCTTCCAGGCGTCGTCTGTTCGGCTTGTCCTTTAAGCAGCCGTCGAGGAGGATAACTTCTGACCCCTTTCTCTTTTCATCTCTTTCTAGATTAGATTTCCCGCTTTCTAGTTGTAGCTATAATGACATTATTTTTATTATAAAAGTTATTTCTCTCTCTCTAGTTTTATTATTTATATTGCAAGTAGGATAGCCATCATTGTTAATGTCTCTTTTATAAACAAAAATTACAAAAAAATATAGTTTAGGATTTAGAATGAACGTGGCCTCCTCGTGTTCAACTCTGGGCTCACCTCGAGCTTCAGTAAAAATTTATCTAATATCGGATTTTCTTGCAGATTGCACTATGACGACGAGTTTTCCAAACTTAATACTTTTCGCTGCAAAATTCTAACTTATCATTTTTTTCTTATAGGAGGTGCCACAGTTGTCATATTGGACCGATTCTCATGCCGTTGGGCTACGATCGTCGATTTGAACTCATCCATGCGATTGGATTTGCCGTCTGAGGTACGGATTTTACACTACCTTGGCCCTTGACCTTTGATCTTTCTCAGGCTGTATCTGATGCTACGGAGGTCCGATCGAGGCAATCTCAGAGGCGTTGGACTCCGATCGTAGCCTTGATCAGATCCATATGGTTGGATCTTTAATCCAAGGCCTCGAATGCCCTATCCCCTAGCCACAAAAAGAGGTGAATTACTATACAATTTGTATAAATTAACCTAAACGCATGATGATGCATGTTATGCAAGATTTATAATGCATGATGCTTCTATAACACTATGAACATGCATAAATAGACATTGTAGGTTAATTAGATGTATGCACTGTTGGTGCTAGAACACCACGATCGTTTATTTTGATGATAATAAAAGACGTGTCATTTAACATTTGCACTTGAAGTCTTAGATTTCAGGTCAATTGCAAACAGAGATGTGGTTAGACGGAGTTCGAGCTCACATCCATGGCGAATTGGAGGAGCTTCGCGAGGATCGATGGCTTGAAGAAGGAAGGAGATGAAGAATAGGATAGATTTCCTTTCATGCTTGTACTCTATGTATTTTTGATTCTTTTGTTGCTCTTTATTTTGTTTCTTAGAATATCATCTTAAAGAGCCTCAAAGTACCCTAACAGTAGTCCTAGGAACACTTGCACAACCCTAGGATACTTAGGTTTTCTACAGAGAACTTAGAAAACCAATATAGGGTTCAAATAGCCTTTTCAGATGTCTAATCTGAAAATCAGACATCTGATAATGACTTTTAAATGTCTGACTGTTGACTCAGACTTCCGACTATATTTAGGCTGGACATAGTTAGTTCTGTTTAATGAAATCGGATGTCCAGACTTTAGTAAAGACATCTTAGAAGATTTCTAATGATTTTCCCAGACATCAAATTAGTGGACTGTTGGCTGGCTTAGCAAACAATGAAGGATATGACCGTTAGCCTTGTATCAGACGTCCGTAGAGGACACCAGACGTCTGATACATGACCGTTTTACCTCGACTGACCCAAAATCTCTTCTCAGAGATTTTCTAGCCGTTGCACTCTCTTGGGAATCCATTTCCGTAGAAAAGTAGGTTTCCAGACATCCAGACATCATTCCAAATGTCCTGTATGTCATCTGATGACAATTCACTAGAACCCTGTTCAGATCTGATTTAAGTCAGGAAGGAAACCCGCCTATAATCAGACATCTAATTTTGTTCCCAGACTTCTTAAATGAGTTTTCCAGATGTCTGATGCTAGGGCCAGACATCTGATAACCCTGTCAGTGTAATGATTAATCCTGATTTTGGCCTGATTCTCTTGGAGCTTGCACCCACGACTATGGAAGCCTTCCAAGGCCTTCCAAAGCCTTCCTAGGGCCTTTATAAATAGAGGAGAACCTTTGCCACTCAAATACACACCAAGACATGCTAAGCAAACCACTTTCCACATCTTTTGTGTCCAAGAGAAGTAGTTGAAGCTCTTGCTCTCCAAGCTTAAGTTCTACACTTAGAGAGCTTGATTCCTGTTGCGCACCCACTCTCCCTCTGCGATTACGAGAGCAACAAAGCACTACTGCGTGGTTCACACATCCGTATCGTCGATGCACTTCCATCAAAGGGTAGCATCCTAACTCCTATAGAAGCTTAGTTTAAGAATATCTTTGTTGGCTCTATAGGACTATTCTTGTATTTTACTTTGCTTGTGTTGGGTATTCACTTTGCGAATTCCCATCTCCATCGTGAGACAAAATCCTTCTCGTGAAGAGAAGGGGTTTGAGGTACGTTACCCTCGTATAAAGTAGTGTGGTTATAATTGAGGTTGTACTATCCTCATTTAAGTAGTATGTTAGTGGATTTGATCAACTTGGTTGATCGAAAAATCCTAACTCGAGAGGGTTAGGTGGTGGTTTTCACTCGGGTTAGGTTTCCACCTAAAAATCATTGTTTACATTGTGTCATTGTCTATTTTTTGAAATTGTTTATATTTTATTTCCACATTTTATATTATGTCACGCTGATCTCACCCCCACCAAGTAGGGAATCACATGCACATCAACTGCCTTTCTTCATCCTCCTTCCTCCAACTTCATTCTCCTTCATCCAACATCTCACCACCCTCTTCCGAGCGCTTCATCAATGAGGCTCGTCCCCTAAGCAGCCATCGAGGGAGATTTCTCTCATCTCTATCTTTTTATCGCTTTATAGAATAGATTTATTTTCTAGAAGTAGTTGTAATAGACTCTAACTTATTTTAATGCAAGATTTGTTCACGTTCTCTCTATCTCTCTCTTTCTTTGTATTATTCTCTCTATCTCTTTTGTTATTTATTCTTTAAGTAGAGTAGCTCGTGTAGATTGATTTTACCGACTAATCTGCTTTGTGATAATAACTTCCAAACATGATTTTTTATCAAATGTAGCTTCCCCGTGTTCGACTTGGGACTTACCTCGAGTTTCGATTAAAAGTATTGGATTAGTAGATTTTTTGTGACTACAATGACATGCTTTCAAAACTTGATTTTTCTCGCATAAAATTATGCTCATCGACCCGCAGTACTGGTACATGGTGGATCAGTACTAGTGATAGGTTTCGGTGCTCACATGTTGATTTAATACTTCTTATTGCTAATGATGTTGTTTATATTTATTATTTATGTTTGAATATAATCATATGGCACCTAAGTCAAAATCATAGGGGAAGGCACCTCAAGATGCCTTTCAAAAGTTTTGCATTAATGAGGATGCCAGATCAAAATTTGATTAGTATAAGGGCCTAAAGCTTCACCATTGTAGGTCTGTTGAGTGGAAAGATATTAGTTTACACCTTCATGGTTGCACCAGACGTTTTTCCGAACAACACTTAATGCATTTCTTGGATGAAGACTTTTTTGCTGACATTCCTGGAGTTTATTCTGATATCAATTGCCTATGTTTTGCAAATCTCCAAGAACAAGAAAATAGGGATCATCTAGTTTTAACATCCACTATTGCTGGAAAAAGGGTAACTGTCACTCCTAAGTTCATTTCAACTATTATCAAATGTCCTAATGAAGGGCAAGTGTTTAGTTCTCTTAAGGAGAAGTTTACCACGAATCAAATTCATGAAGTCCTTCTCCAACCAAGTTATCAGGGTAAATTACTTGTTGCCCTAAACATGACCTTATTTTCTCTACTCATATTTCGAATCTTAGAATAAAATCTTAGCGCAAAATATTCAGGATTTCATGAAATTCTCATTGATATTTTACCACTCGTCTATGCTATAATCACAAACCTTCCTGCAAATTGGAACATGTTGTTTATTCATTTTCTTCATCCTCACTACCATGCTTCCGCCCTACCTCTTGTTATTTTAGTTTCACACATTCTTATCAAGGTTGATCTCTCCAATTTCACCCCTCTTAGTAAGGTGGTCTACTTCAAGTGGTCCACTCTCACGAAAATGGGGGTAAAACCTATTGGAGAAGACTCATCTAGTGATGAAGAAGAGGATAAGCAAGTTCATCCAAATGCTCAATCCTCTTCTCATCAAGTTTCCAGTCGACTTTCGACTTTGTTCCCATGACTTACCCTCATCTAGAAGCCGAACATCCTTGGGTAAACTTAGCTCAATTACCCGGAACCAATCCTACAATGATTAACAACTTTAATTATATTAGCCAAAACCTCACCAACCTAAACTTCAACATGCATCAAATGTAATGCAAGTTCCATGATTTATCTCTCTCCATTGAGTCCTCCCATCTTGGTCATTCCACTCAACAACCTAAACAACGAAAGCAAACTCAACCAAAGGCTCCTATGGAATTTGGAGAGTGCCAAACAAAACATTTTCAAGACCCTCATCAAGGTTCTACACAAGTTAAGGAAGAAGAGCCCATTCTTCCTAGTGAAGGTGACAAAGAAGAAGAAATGCAAGATGAAGACATTCCTTATGATGTGGATGAAGAAGAGGAAGATGAAGAAGAAGATGAAGGTGAAGAAGATGAAGATGGGGAATAAGAAGATGATGATGATGATGGCGGTGACGATACAACCATCATCTCTAATCTTCAACAATAATATGTTTACAAGAAGTGCCATACATAGAATGTTTAGAAATACTCTTCATGTACTTTGTTTATGTTACATGGTTTAGACATACTCTGTGTAGTTTGACTATCTTTCACTTTTGTTTGATTATCTTGAACTTGTTGGATGTTTGCAATGTACGAGATACTATGGTTTTATGTTTATGCATTATTTCAAAATTATTCTTGCATGAACAAATGTATGTTTGGATTGTTCAATTCAAATTTTTGTTGTTTAACAAAAAGGGGGAGAATAGAGCTAATATACATATTTAAAAAGGGGAGATTAGTTTGAGGGGGAGGTTGCAGTCCTAGTGAAGTCTTTTTTTTCCCCTTCTCTTATTTAGCTTTTATCTTTATAATATGTGTGTGGCTATTATTTTGTCAACACCAAAAGGTGGAGATTGTTGGAACATAGTTCCACTTTCTTCTAAGTTTTGGTGCTAACAAAATCATTTTTAATCTAATAAGTTTTTGTGAGTGAAATTAACTGGCTCTAGAATGGTATGGCTTGGAGGTTGATGGAGATGTTGATGGCTACTTTGAAGATTTAATGATGAAGACCTCTGCAAAGTCTTTCTCTTAGAATTTTAGTGTTGTAGAATTTGTATGTCTCCTAACAAAACAAATGAATATAGGGTTAAAAGTAATTAGATAAAATTAGGCCTCAAATTTGCAACAAATGATTGTTTTCAAAAACCTAAAATCATTTCGGAATGGAATTGGAATCGATTAGTTGTGATAGTTCCTAAATCTTGGATTAACAAATTAAAAGGAAGGTACTTGTTGCAAGTACTAGTACTGTACATAAGTACTAGTACATATAGGGCTCAGGTTTGAGTTTTAAACTCAAACTATGAACAAGTACCAGTACCCATCATGAGTACTGGTACATGGTGCTCACAATTTGTGGCTTATATTCTAGCCTAAACCTTACAAGTATCGGTACTCAAGATAAGTACCGGTACCTATTGCCTGGTTGGTACTCAACTGATAGCTTGGAGTGCCAATACCTACGATGAGTACTAGTACCCAATCTCTTTGTACTGGCTACCTGTAGACTGTGAGCAACTAGTACTGATACCACAACTTTAGTACCGATACCAACTACCCATTAAGCTAGATCTAAATGGCTGATTTGTTTTAAAAGTGATTTAAAACACACTTAATTAGCACCCAACAGCTATGGAGAATAGGGGGTGTATTCTAGCCTATAAAAAGACCCCTTTGGGTTGTTCTCTCAACACACAGCATCACTCATCACTTCCTTGTTTCAAAATTCTGATTCATGCTATTTTTTCTCAGCAAAGTGCTAGACATGTGGCCTAGTAACTACAATAAAATTTTCTGAGGTTGCAACAAGTCTTCAGGTGTTTAGTTTTCATTCTTAGAATTTTCTTATGTGTCGATTCATTCCTTAGTTTCCATCGATAATATTTTTAAAGTTATATATTGTTGGGAGACTTAAGATTCAAGTTGTAAGCCATTTACTTTTGCTTGCACTTGTACTTTTTATTTGCCTCTATTATCTTATAATTGGGTTGAGGTAACCCATTAATTACCTCTTATTATAGTGATTTGATTCCCTATGGGTTGAGGGAATTAGGTTAAAATCCTATGTCGGGAGACTTAGGTAGTGGAATACCCAAGTGAGGGAAACCACTATATATTTGGTGTAAATTTGTGATTTGAATTATTTTATTCAAATTTTTTATAACACTATTCAACCCTTCTTCCAGTGTGTTTGTGTTGTCAAATCCTATAGAAATGTCCAATTAAGGAGCTCTCTCACTCTATTCTTGTATTGGGAGTAATCCTATTTTCTCAAACTAATCCAAAACTTATCTGTGATAATCTACAAAAATAAAATAAAACCACCCAATAATTATAATCTAATTTTAACAGTGTTTATATTTTGATTAGGGTTTTCACTTGATATCCCACCCTTTAAAATTTGATCACAACATTACATGTTACATGCAACTAGTGTGTAGAGAAATTTTGGCAACATCTCCCTGTACTTTTCTAATATACCCCCTAAGACTAACACTAACTACATTCTCAATAGTACCCAATTAAGGGCTCTTTAGGAACCTAGCTCAGATCAATTGGTATACCAAAGAAGAGTAGGAAGATGATATCAATATTTCTCTACACACTAATTACATGCAACAAGTAACCTTAAGTTGTGATTAAATCTTCAAGGGCCCTCTTTAGATAGATACTTCACCAAACTAAAGACGATTCAAACTTATGGCATGTTATAAAGACAACTCATTATGCATATACATGAAGTATGCACACACTCAGCATTGTTCGTATAACATGATCACAAGTCTCAACAGGCGAGTATTTTGACACGATTATCCCCTCCGAAAACCTGTAACCTAAGGACTAGAATACCTATTGTTTGGCCTCAAGTGCATCTAAATTTTTTCAAGTGTGTGTATCTATAAATTCATTAAAATTTTCAATAGAGTTTCCCCTGCAATATAAACCTCTCCCCATAACAAACACACACAATTAATCATATGAGCATTCATTAATTAAGTCGGTACACCCTACATTCTAATCTTGCAAACAAATTGAAATTAAAGTGGGTACAACCCAAATTCTAATCATGTATACAAATTGAAATTAAAGTAGGTACACCCTACATTATAATCATGCATAAAAACTGAAATTAAAGTGGGTACACCCCACATTCTAACAATGCATATAAAATGAAATTAAAGTAGGTACACCCTACATTCTAATCATGCATAAAAATTGAAATTAAAGTGGATACATCCCACATTCATGCATACATAAGAATATAATTAATCTAAAAATGCGCACATACATACCTTGTGAAACACGTGAATCGACGAGAACGTGTCCAATGACAAGCGTAACCTAAATCAAAATTCACAAATCAAATATGATAATTATTAAATTATAATAAAAAATAATAAAAGAATTAAAGGGAGGTGCATGGGGAGGAGGAGCGGTGGATGGGGGAGGAAGATAGTAGGAGGAGGATGGGGAGGGGGGCTGGATGGGGGAGGAGGCAGGGGGAGAAGGAGGGGCGGATGGGGGAGGAGGTTTGCAGGAGGAGGAGGGGTGGATGTGGGAGGAGGTCAAGGGGAGGACAGTGGGAGGAAGGGGGCTGGATGGGGGAGGAGGAGGAGCGGATCGGGAGAAGGAAAGGGGAGGAGGAGGGGACAATGGGGGAGGAGGTCAGGGAAAGGAGGAGGGTTAGATAGGGGAGGAGTTCAAAGGGGGGGACAAGATGGAGAGGAGGAGGAGGGAGGGTAGTTAGAGGTGAGATGGAGAGAGGATGAGGAGTGTTACCGAGGAGGACTGACAACACTGGAGAGAGGGACGAAGGTGGGAAGCCAAAGAGCACGATCGCTAGAGGATTTTCAAGAGAAGATGGAGGAGGAGACTAAGGGCAAGGGGGGGGCAATTGGGCCTGCACCACGACTCAATAGTCTACATTAACAACGGTTTTAACATAAACCGTCATATATTCTAGGATGGGGCACAAAAAAATGCCGCTCAGGAAAATTTCGTGCACTAGTATATACGATGGTTTATCTCAAAACCGTCGTATCACTACTAGAAAAATGGGCTTTTGCGACACTTTTGTAGCGACGATTTTTGTTAAAACCATCTTCTATAGTAGAATATATAAGCAACATTTTTTAAACTGTCTTATTGATGATATAGATGACGGCTTTAATTAAATCCATTGTGTCTCACGATGCGTTATAAACGATGGTTATTAGTATAACCATCGTATATAGGGAATAATATACACGACGATTTTTAAACCGTTGTATAATTCACCAAAACGACGGTTCCACACAAATCGTCGTATATATATTTCGCGAATTTTTTTTGGGCGTGAGAGGTGGCACCCTAACCCGACATTAAACAATGATTTTTTACAAAACCATTGTTAAATGTGCACTATTAACCCAGCATCACCCGATCCCCCAAACCCTTCCATTCCTTTCCGTCTCTTCTTCCCCGAGCCCAGCCGAACCTCCTTCGACCGCATCACCCCCTCCTCGTCAGTAACCACCCCTTCTCCTCCCATGGACATCCTCCTCCTCCTCTAGCCCCTTCCCCTCATCGTCCTCCTCCTCCATGCACACACTCGTCGCCCTCCTCCTCCACACGCACAGCCGCCACATGTCGCCCCATCCGCTCCCTCCCATGCCATCTCCTCCACCTCCAGCTACCCCATCTATCCTCCTCCTCTACCTCGCCATCTCCTCCTCCCCTTGCCACCAGTACCCCATCGGTCCCGTCCCACCTCCTCCAGTCATCCCCCCTCCCCCTCCTCCCAGCTGACCCCCCCTCCCCCTCCTCCTCCAACAGTTATTACTTAAATTTTTAGGTTAATAAAAATAGTACATTAATTAAATATAATTTTTTTTTAAATTTTTGTAATTTTTTTTAAAATTTTTGTAATTTGATTTTGGCATCTCACATCATTGGACACCTCTCCGATTCACACGCTTTGTTGAGGTATCAAATTAAGCTGTCTTAATTAATTTGTGAATGAAAGTGGGGTGTACCCACTTAATTAGGTTTAGAATGTGGGGTGTACCCACTTAGGTTTAGAATGGGGGTGTACCCACCTTATTAATCTTATTAATTATTTTTATGATTCTGGGGTGTACCCACTTGATGTAGTAAATTGAATTTGTTTGATTGATTGTGGGGTGTACCCACTTTCTTTTGAGTGCTTATTTGATTGTATTTCTATGTTAATTTATTATGGTTAGAAGCTTATATTATAGGGAAAGTTCTATGAAAATTTTATGAATTTAAGAAGTTAGGAAGAAGTAATGAGAGAAGAGAGGGAAAGTGAAAGGAGATGGAGTAGGAGAGGAAGAAGAGCGGAAGAGATGCATAAAGAAAAATATGAATTAATAAGGGGAAGGAGGAGAGGAAGGAAAGGGAGAAGAGAGGGAAAGAGAGGATAAATAATTAGACAGGAGAGGAAGAAGCGGGAGAGAGATGCATAAAGAAGAATATAAAGGAAGGGAAGGGTGAGAGAAAGGATAGGGAGAAGAGAGAAAGAGAGTAGAAAAGAAGTGGTAAGACAGGGAGGTATAGGAGAGAAGGGAGAGAAGGGAGACGAGGGAAAGGGAGGAAGAATCTATTTTTATTTTGTATATATAACTTTTTTTTATTACAAATTTTATTATTTTAATGAATTTATAGATATACACTTGTACAAATCTAGATGCACTTGAGGCCAAACAATAGGTATTCTAACCCCTAGGTTACAAGTTTTGGGAGAGGATAATCATGTCAAAATACTTGCCCGACGACACTTATGATCATGTTATACAGAAAATGCAAAGTGTTTGTATATCTCACATTCAGGAAGCTTTGTCTTTATAGCATGCCATAAGAGTCGTCGTCCTTTGTTCAGAAAAGTTCTGAACAAAGTGGGGTCCTTGAAGATTTGATCACAACTTAGGGTTAGTTGTTACATGGAACCGATGTCTGGAGGAACTTCAATAGTATCTTTTCGCTCTTCTCTGGTATACCAACTGATCTTATCTACGTTCCTAATGCACTCCTAAATGGGAGTTATTAGAAATGTAGTTAAGGTTAGTCTTGGAGGGTATACTGGAGAAGTGAGAGGAGATGCTGCCAAAATTTCTCCAGACACCGGTTTTATGTAACAAGTAATGTTATGATCAAATCTTCAAAGATGGGCTATTAAGTAAAAACCCTAATTAAAATACAAACACTATTATAAAATTAGATTATAATTATTTGGGGGTTTATTTCATTTTTGTAGATTATCATGGATAAGCTTTGGATTAGTTTGAGAAACTCGGATTACTCTCAATACAAGAATGGAGTGAGAGAGTTCCTCACTCCATAATCTTGATGTGATGCATATTGAGAAGAATGTTATGGACGGAAGGCGTCATGCCTCCAGGGCACGGAGGCTTCGTTCATAGTGGGGGGAGGAGTCAGACGATGTCTAGCTAGTATGGGTGGAAGGGGTCAGTGATAGCAACCATCATCCAATAGATGCAGACACAGCTCCATGATATCACCACACAGCTCCATGATGTCACCTTACAGTTACACCAGCAAACTCAAGCTTGTCAAGATGCCAAGAAATTCATGGAGGAGTAAAAGAAGGAGATGGAGCAATAAAGAGTGGAGATGAGAGAGATGATGGCATTATTACGGGGCTGCAGTCGAGATCACACTTCCTATAACTACCCGCCTCACAGAGACGACGATGACCTCGGAGGTGGTGGAGCAAGGCAGGGGATAGGAGCTGAGGCAAATGTTTAGATTATTTATCTTTTCGTTAGTTAGGTTTTGTATTTTGCTTATATATATGTTGACATTATGACATACTCTTTTCATTAGGTTTATGTATATATTTGTTGTTTCGTTGAATGTTTTATGTTACATGTTGTATGTTGATGAAATTTTTATATTGGGTATGTTGTATGTTTTCTTTGTTGCACTTGTTTAGCAACATTATATAGAGGAAAAAAATACACATATATACATGACGGTTATATTAGAACCGTTGTTTATACATACATGACGGTTATGTTCCAAATCGTCATGTATGGTTCACGTGTATCATACACGATGATTATCAAAACTGTCGTTAAATGGTACTTAATGACAGTTTGTAATATAACTGTCATTTGTAAGAGAGAGACAATGATTTCTAGAATCATCGTGTAAAATATGATGGTTCTAGAAGTCGTCATGTAAAATACAACGGTTTAAAATCAAAATCGTCATGTATACACTAATGCAACACACTTTCACGACGACAAAATACAACGGTTTTGATTGAATAGGCGACGTTTTTCAACCTTCATGAAAAGTAATCATCCAAGTAGTGTATAGTATTTAATACAATAGTTATTGAAACTATCATGAATAATGGATTA
This sequence comes from Thalassia testudinum, assembly GCA_037157565.1. Taxonomy (NCBI): domain Eukaryota; kingdom Viridiplantae; phylum Streptophyta; class Magnoliopsida; order Alismatales; family Hydrocharitaceae; genus Thalassia; species Thalassia testudinum. Next base: position 19,352,109 of record JAZHRO010000025.1, on the reverse strand, counting down.
GGAGGTGCTTACCAAATTGTGAAGGGCATTTTTCACTTCTACTTATAACGACGGTTGTAGGAATAACTATTGTTTGTTACAATAAATGGCAGTTATACAACCAACATCTATATTAGTAAAACGGTTGTTAATAACAAAAAAAATAGGCTCCTTACAAATTGTGTAAAGCAGTATTTAAAATTTACTTATTACGACAGTTGTATAAAAAATCGTCATTTATAGTAATAATTCATCCACCATTTAATGGAATCAAGGGAATACTCAATGTAGACGATGGTTTTAACAAAGCTGTCACTTCAAAAGCATCACAAAAACCCATTTTTCTAGTAGTGATACTTGGGATAATCATGTGGTACATGGATAAGGAATGGACATTGGTCTGGGACCAATGGAAAAATACTATGAACTATTGGCAATGTACATGCCAAGGATATTATATGTGTGTGGCCATGATTAGCCAGAATAACATTGCAAATGATGTGAGATGTACCACCTCAGATGATAATGTGACACGAGATGTGTTGTAAAAATTTGGAAGGAAAAGGGATGTTAGCGAACGAGGTCCTACTATGGCACATTCCCATTGATAAGAAAACAACTTAAAACATATTTGTATGTATGAATAGAAAGGGTAGAATGAAGATAACAACCAAATAGATTAAGCCTGGGAGTTAGCATGCACCCCATGGCAACCTAGTGAGGTAAGAGTCCTAGAGGGTTTTGGTTTTGACAGTACGACAATTGCACACTTTGTGATGTAGTAGAGGCACAGGTTTTTTGGTGTGTTGCCCAGTTTGGCAACCCTGGGAGGTGATGGGCTACTTACCCCACTAACTGGTGGAGTAGGTGAAGGTTGGGAGGTTCAGATTGGCCACCTAGCCTTTCCGCTAGAACTTGCTCTAGACTTAGTGACCCAAGTCCAGTGAAAACTAAATTAAAAAGGATACCAGGAATTCGAACTTGTTGAGGAATGTAACGGTACATTGAGAATGCATATTAATGGAGGAATGAGTGATCTATGTGTAGTGGGTACAATTAGATAAGTGTTGCTAGCCTTGTACCTATTCTGGAAGTTGTGGTAGAGGTTCCTTAAATTAGTGGCACTTTCACTTACTATTACACTTTCCTACTTTACCTTTTTGTTGCACTTTTACTGTCTTTTGCTAGCACTCTACTGAGCATTTTCTCATAACTCTATTTGTTCTGTCTACCAAGTGAAGGTGTTTTGGCAGAGAGTTTGTGGAGTAGAAAATTCTCAGACTAGCATCAGTAATGTAGATTTCTCTTTTTCTTTTCCAGTAGTTGTCGGTATGTTTCCTTATAGGGCACCTGTTTTTATGTTTCCACTGATGATGTAAGGGCCTAGATTTCTAATGTAGTTAATGGGCTAGTTACAATCCTAATTGGTTGCTTAATGGTGGATTAATGGCTTCAAGAACTTAAATTAGGTAATGGTAATCTTAAAGGATAAGAAATTCCTTTAAATAGCTTGTGTTTAAGTAATCGAAGTTGAGGGGTTGTGTGTAAGAAAACTAAACTTTGTAGACTCTTCATTAATGTGTGCTTTGGATGGAAGGGCCTTTCCAAAAAAATTTTACCACTTATATAATGCAAGGAATTAAAAAGAAAAACAAAATCTAACTTGTTTGTCATCCTCCTCAAGCCATTCCTTCTTCAATGGTAGAGAAGGGCACCTTATGCGAGATTTATGTGATTTGTTAAATGTTGGATTTTGTCGTTGAGATGCATAAAACTGATCAGCTTTTAAATTTATATTCCAAGATAGTCATGGTATCTAGGGTCGTCCAAGGAGGCCAATTGTTAGTTAGATAGATGGTCTCTCTCTCTCCTACTCAAATCCATACTTCTTTTTGCATTTTGGTTTTGCAAATTTTTGGCATTTTGAAATAATTGAGGCATGAAAATATGAATTGACTATGCCTAAGTGATAATGATAGAATCTACCTTTCTAAGCTCACCCTAGGCAATTGCACCTAGGGTGATTAGAAAGGAGAAGTGGTGCACTAAAGCTACTAGAAAAACTAGAATTTAAAGCACATAAAATAAAGACAACAAGATATGGAAATGCACTTTGGAATTAAGAAATGAAGTAGTGGAGTCTACAAAAGTACTTGGGGAACTCAATTGTGTGAATGGCACCACACAATTAATCCCTAAGTATAGGAATTTAAACTACTACAACAAAGATGACAGAAAAACAAGAAGACTCTCTGAAAATGCTTGAAGATATCATCGCTCCATACTCGGCAACTCTTGGGCCAAAAGAGGATGCTCCTTGCTCCTTGAGTGCTTCTCCTCAATAGGTGGACGTTGTCCACCTTATCTCCTCCTTGCTTGGCCATCCTCCTCAAGATGATAAGCTCCTTAGCATGGAACCAAGGAAAAGGATAGCAAAAAGTGAACACCAAAGGGACAAGGTCGGTGTTCCCTTTGACCACCTCTCTTCTCCTTCTCCTTGGATGTGAATATGAAGTGGAAATATGGGAAGAATTTATGCTTGCTGAGGATGGTTTAGAGTGGTAAGATGGAGGGTCTTTTTATAGGCTTAGAGTAGGTGGTGGTTGGAGGATATAATGGACCTTTTGGTGGTCGATTGAGGGTTGACAGGTCACCTAAGGTTGGCACCAAAATGGATCTTCTAGAAAGTGTTGAGTTGGCATGGCCATGAAGGGATAGAATGAGTTGTAGGAGGGGATATAGGGCTGAGATTTAATGGCCAAATTGGTGCCAAGAAGGGGTAGGAAGTTGGTGGTGGTGTGGCTTAAGTTGGCGCCAAGGACGGGAAGAAATTAAGGGGTGCATGGCACCCTTTGGTAGACATCCACCATGAAGAGGTGCATGCAATTTTGGTGCCAAGGAGGGTGTTTCTAGAAGGTGTTGAATTGGCTCCTATATGGTGGTTATGGGAGTAGTGTGGATGGCCATGGACGAGTGGTTAGGAAGCTTCCTTTGCACCATGGTGAAGGGGTGTGTTGGAGGATATTTTGTCACCAAGTGAAGAGATGCCATGGAGGGTCTTTGTTGGCGCCAAATGAAGAGGTGCCAAGGAGGGTTTTTAGGCTATGGTGGACGACCATGTGGTGGAGAGGGAGTAAGGTAAAAGTTGGAGTAGTGGAGGAGCGAGCTAAGTTAGCTAAGCAAAGGAGGAGCTGGAAGGAAATTTTCTGAGCTGACTTGAGCTGCCAAGGAGCTTAAATGAGCTGGAATTGAGTTGGATCCAGCTGAGGTGAGTTGGGTTCCAGCTACTAGAGCTTCTGTCTTTTCACTTGTGCCTATGCTTTCCACATTGCCAGGTGATGCAAACAAGTTTATATTACATAAAATGTCTATTTATGCATGTTCTTAAGCATAGAATTGCATTGCATACTGTAAATATTGCATAACATGCATCATCTAGCATTTAGATTAGCCTGAATAAAATATAGGTTAATTATCTTCTTTTATGGTTAGGGACAGGGCGACTTTTTATCAGGGCCTCAGATTGAAGATCCAACCGTATGGATCAGATCAGGGCGACGATTGGAGTTCAATGACTCCAAGATCGCCCTAATTGGATATCGTAGCATTAGATAGAGAACAAGGAACCCTAGAAGATCAAGGGCCAAGATGGTGTTAATCCTCACTTCAGACGACAAATCCGACAGCACGAATGGGTTCAGATTGACGATCGCAGCCTAACGACGCGAAAATCAATCCAATCCGATACCCGTGGCACCATCTACATCACTCAGAAGATGGACGGCTAAGATGGCACCACGTGGCGCCATCCCAGCTGCCCAACCGGCCGCACACACCTGCCTAAGCTCATCTGGCTAGCACTTCTCCACCATTGGATCAAGATCCAACGGCTGTGAGGCACACGTGCTTGAGTTGAGCGCTCGACACAAATGCACCCGTAGCGCGTTGGTCGAGTGCCTTATCCAGATGAGGAGGCATGGGATCGAGCCCCCACATGCCTCAAATTGGAGCGGGTGTGTGGGTGCGATCAGCCACATGATCAAGATCCAACAGCGCTGTGCGACCGATAGCACCCACACGCTATCTGACACAATGCGTGATGCGGGATCTCAAGCGTAAGGCGTGCGGTTGAGGCACGGCAAGGAAAGCTCTCAGTCGTCCAATCTCACGATCGGACGGCCAAGATTTGATAGACGTGGAGCGCGTGTTGAGGTGCGAAAGGCGAGCGAGTGCACGAGCGTCGCCCACAAATGCCACGTTCTGGCCTTGAGTGACGGATTTATCCGTCACTAAAGTCTATCACTAAATGTCCTGAATTAATGTTTTTCAACATGTGATGACCAAAATTCCCTTCCTCCTTGCAACTATAAAAGGAGACCCCCTCCATACAAATTTCTCATCCCTTCCTTCTCTTCTCTCCCTGTCCAAAGCTCAAGAGAAGCTTGTCCCACACCCAAGATGCTCCTCACGAGATAAAGTCAATTTTTCACCCTCATTTTTGAAGCAGATCCCACGACAACGATGACATGCTGCCTCGTTCCCGTTCTTCCTACCTCGACCTCCTTCTTGCCGCTCTGTTCCTCATCTTCCAGGCGTCGTCTCATCTGGCTCGTCCTCCAAGCGATCGTCGAGGAGGATAACTTCTCTCTCCCATTCCTTTTTCCTACTTTATAGAGTAGAATTTTCCTACTTTCTAGTTGTAATAGTTTTCCTACTTTCTATTGTAATTTCTCGCTTACTTAGTTGTATAAACATTTTGAAGTATCAAGTGGATGTTTTCTCTCTTTCTCTCTCTCTCTCTCTCTCTCTCTTTCTCTGATTGTTTGTAGTGCTTCATTTCATTGTAATTACTCTGCTTTTTAACAAAAACACAAAAAAAATATAATTGTGAATTTGGATCGACATAGCCTCCCTGAGTTTGACCCGGGATTTCTATTTCAGTATAAATTTTTATTTGTTGAACCCAAGTTCATCGCTATTCAAACTACAACGACAGGTTTTCAAAACCAAATTCGATAGCGTAGTGCTTCACCGTTTCAATATTTTGACGTCGTTGCCGCAAAGGCAATGATTTTTTATCTTCTTTTCACATTTCACTCACTTTATTGTCTTCTAGCTTGCTTTCTCTTGTGTCTATTTCTTTGCAGAGACCTCCATTAGGGAATCGTCAAGTAGTAGATCGGAGTAAAGTGTAGTTGAAGACGACTGTAAGTGCTCCCCATTCTTCCCCCTCCATAGATTTCATTTGTCACATTAAATTCAAATTCCAATTAGCCTAGGTGTTTGCATAAATCCTAGGATTAGTTTGGTTGTTTGGATTTCCACTCACACTCATTTCACCCTCGCTTATATAAAAAAAAATAAAAAGATAATTTTGTGAGGTAATTTTCAACATACACACAACATACACCCACATTCAAGGCACTTAACCTACTTGATTTGCTTCTACTCAACCAGGTTCTGATCTGTGGAACCAGTACACACAAATCAACACATAAAAGAGTAGAAATCATTCTAGGTTAATGAAACGTTGAGATATAACCGGGTTTTATTGTTATAGCGTTGTAGTATAGCCAGTTATTACCAACATTTCAAATATATAAATTTTTTTACTCGGAAAATAAAAGAGTTCTCGAGGTCGAACTCAGGGAGCAAGTTGTATTCTAGGGGTACAAGTTTCTTTTACAAAAATAAAGAAAGAGAGAAAGAATTTGTTGTCTTTTCTTCTTTTCTCTTTGCTTCTCCTCGTCTCAGATCTTCTGTTATCTTCTTCTTTATCTGCAGTGGTGATGTTCTTCTTCTTCTTTCAGCTGATCCTACTCTACCTTTTTCTTCTGCAGAGCGGTCCTGCTCTTCTTCTTTTCCTTTCTTCAGATCTTCTTCTTCTTTGTTCTTCTTCTTTCAGTTCTTCCCTTGTTCTTTTGTGTTCTCCTCTGCCTCGCCTTCTTCTGTTGTTCTTCAGATCTCCTTCTTTCTTCTTTTCTTTTTCCAGTCAGGACGTCGTCCCTCCTTCTTTCTTCTTTTCCCTTCAGGACGTCGTCTGATTTTCCAATCAGACGACTTAAACTGCTTGTTGCTACAGTGTCTCCCTCAGCTTCCTTCTTCTTCCACGGTCCTTCTTCTTCACCTGTGCCTGCACACTTCAGAGTTTACATCAGAGGACAAAACCTACTCTACCCTCCCCCCCCCCGCGTCTCTCTCTCTCAGAAGCCACTCTTGGGAAAGCTCTCCCAGAGCTACCGGGTAGTCGGGTACGGGTCGCGCCCGGGTCCAGGCCCACCGGCGTGTGTGGTGGGCGAGGAGTGCAGGTCAGTCTAAGTCGGGTCGGGTCAGATCCGCGGGGCGTGAGCTCGGACGAGACCGGGTAACCGGGGGGGTGAAGGGGACCTCACCCCGTGTGCTGAGGCAGTAAGCCTCTAGCACTTTTTCGCTTTAAACCTCTGCACCTCTTCAGACTTTTCCGAGGTGGGACTAAATGTCCCACCTCAATTGAGCGCCCGCAGCGGAGAAAGCAACGGGCGATCGCGGCTTCACGCGAGGCTTTCGCCCCAGCTGCGAGCCTGATGCTTTGTCGAAACGCCTCGCAAGGTCTGGGAGTCGAACCTGGGCGTGACGCGCCTGCAGCTGCAGGCGGAAGCAGCTCCTTCTGCACGGCAATGGCGGCGGAGGTCGGGTGGCCTGTTCACAGCAAAACGGTCTCTCGGCCTAATCAGAAGGTGCCGGGAGCTTCGCCAGGGTGCGGCGAAGCTCGTGTGGGTGGTGGCGAGGCGTGGGGCGGCGTGCAAGGGCTGCCCTAGGTCGGACTGTGGGTCGGAGGATGGGTTTGTTCGGTGGGGTTGCAGAGGGTGATGTGGGGGAAGTGGAAGGGCGGGGGTTGATCAGGATGAGGAGGCGGAGGTTCTGCGGTGGTCGGCGAGCCGTGTGGGTTGCTGAGGTGATGGGAGCGGCTCGCCGGAGGATGGCCGGAGGCGAAGAAGGTGAGGGTGAACAGGAGCGGTCGAGGGTTTAATCAAATAAAAGACAGTGAGGAAAAGAAAGAGGGGGAGATGGGGAGGAGTTCTGACCTAGCTACGGAGACGAAAGGGGCCGGGGCAGGGCGACAGTCGTATCGACTGTCGCCGGAGAAGAAGATGCCCAGGGGAAGGGGCGGTGGCGATTAGAGAGCCGGAGAGGCGCCAGCTGGGTACGGCGTGGCGCGGGAATAGCAGGGGAGGAAGTCTCTGTTGCTGGTATTGCGGCAGAGCGAAGAGGAGGAGGAGGAAGAACCGCCGGAGCTGGTGGGCGTCTGCCGGAGTGAGAGGAGAGGAAAGTTGGGGGTTTTCTCCGTCGACGGGGGGTATTTATAGGGATCAAAACAGGGAGGAAGGCGGAGGGAGACGACGTGTCTCCCTCGCCGGAGGATGGCCGGAGACAAAAACCCATACTGTCCGTGCGTTCGCACGGCCGGTATGGCGGGTTACAGCGACCAGGGGGGTGTCCCTGCGACGGCTGACGACGCAGGGCACCCCCGGTTTACTTGCCAGGCTCTCCCCCTCACCCTGCGCGGCGCCATGCTCCGCGCAAGGTCGCCGGAGCATGGTGCTGGCAGGTTTTGCAGGGGGACCTGAACGCAAAGAACGAAGGAGAGTTAGGGGCCAAAATGCGAGGGTTCAGAAGTTGAGGGCCAAAAAGTAAATGTATGAGGACCAAAGTGTGAAGTTGGTCAAGGAGGTTTCTTCTTAGGCTCAAGTTTTTATACATGACTAATTAGGACCTAAGGAATCTGTTGGTGAATTTCATTTCTATATTAAACCTTGTTTGACTGATCAATTTATGCGAAAACCCAAATTAAGTTATTAATTGGGCGTGGTTCTCAATGTAGGTCAAAATGGGTTATGAAGGCCAAATTGAAGGTTCTAAACCCTAGAGATTATTTTTCTATGAATTTTAGAGGGTTTATTATATTTTTAATTTGCCTCGAACCTCGTGAATTGAAGTGGGTTGTTTTAGGGTTACAGATTATCATTTAGTTTCTTGGAATTGCTGTAGCCCTTGCTAGATCATCTCATCCCACTTTTATTCTTATTAAGTTGCTTTGACCTATGTTTGGGCCCTGAATTACCCTGTATGCAGATTATACTGGTAAAATTGCATTTTTACCCCTTATGACTTGTTTTCTCCTTAAACTCAGAATTCTCTGAGTTAAGCCTTTCCTTGAGTTATGTAGGAGCTTTTATCCTTTGTATTAGGTCAAAATGAGCTAGTTATGGCTCATGATGAGGTTCTCATCATACCCCCATGCCTAGCCTTTGCTAGTCCCTTAGCAAAAACTTAAGGTTTCAACCCTTGTTCTAGACCATGAAGTTTTTAATAGTTTTAGATAAGTGCCTTCTTTATTTGAGCATAGATTAGGTTAGAATGTTGACCATAGGCCTAAAAGGTACTCTAGTACCAATCAAGACCCAAATCTGTCTAGCCTTAGCCTCAGTCTTTAGCAAAGGTTTTTAAGGTCCACAAGAACTAACCTAAGGTTTATTGGACTTTGTGGTTAAAGCACCCGTGCTTGAAATGATTTTAGCCCTGGCTCAGTTCGCAGTGCGTTTTGTAAGAGAGAGATAGAAAGTTTTTCTGTTTGGAGAGTTTTCTCTCTCTTTTTCTTTTTAGCTCTAGCTAGGATTGGCTTTTCAACACGGTCTGTATCAGATTCCTTGCTCCCATCATCAATCCTCAAGGGTTCCTGGCGATCGATGCTTCGAGATAGCACCGCCCATGGCAACCCTCGGAACCCTGGCTATTGAGATTTCGAGATAATCCCATCCATGGTGTTCCGTGGCCGAATCCAGACCCTGGCAATTGACACTTCGAGATAATGCCATCCATGGAATCTGAACCAGCAGAGTGCTTACATGCCCCCAGTAGGATATGTAAATATCCTAAGAGACAAGCACCGAGGAGATGATATTTTGTTACGCATCTTCGAGGGGATTTCCCGCCTCTCCGCGCTGGGAACTCGTCCAAATCAACTTGTGTTGATCGGCCACTCCTATTCTAGGTGTTCTTTTCAGAATTTTGCGACGCTTCTGCGTGATTCTGATTTTTACGCTTACTGAACCAGGCTGTGTGTGAGGTTAGGGTGCTTAGGTTACTGAGTCCCGTAAACCAAAAATTAGTTAACGAGGCCAAATACTCCCTAAGCGTTAGACCTAATACTTCAGCTTTTCATTTTCCTCAACCTCTTGAGGAGTGTCCAGATCTTAATGGGTACTAAGAGTCTATTCAAGAATGCCTAAGGTTTGCATTCTTACTAATCTCATTGTGCACTTTTCAGTTATTTTCTTGAATGAGGTCTAGAACTTAGGTTAATTCCTTAGTTCCTTACTAATGACTATCACCTTTTCTCATAATTTTGTGCTCCTTTTTCATTTTGTTTCTTTTCTCCTTCACAAAATTTCCTTCTCCTCTTTTCCTCTTATTCTTTTTCGAAAAATTTTTAATTTTTATGGTGTTTTTGGCATATGTGAATTTTTTTTGTTTGAAACCTTTTCTTACAAGTTTTGCACTTTCATACCCCCCCCCATGCCTAAGATTTGCAATGTCCTCATTGTAACCTAGGGGGTTTTTATTTAACTTAGTTCATTCCTTAAGACAGAAATTTGGATGAGTGGATGGGTCGGGTTGAATTTTTGCGGACGATTTCTAATCCCAGATGCAAGCATCTGAGGTGGGGTCGGCTGTCTACAAGGGTGAACTTCGAGTGCAAAAAGGTGTCAGAACAAGTTTCAGGTTTTCAAAGAGAATGACGGGCTGCCTCCCGTTAAGCGCTGAGTTTTACGCCATCGGCTGGGTGCAATAAGCTCAAGGGGAAAGGAGGATATAAGATGCCTCAGCCAAATCAGTAGAAGTTACATCAATGAACGGCTTGAGTCTCTGACCGTTCACGATGAAAGGTTCAGAATCGTGGCTGAGTGGACTGATTTCGATTGCTCCATTTCCAAAAACCTGTCGGACCAAATATGGTCCGACCCACTTGGATCTCAGTTTTCCTGGGAAGAGTTTTAGTCGGGCATCAAAGAGTAGGACCTTTTGACCAGGATGAAAGATCTTTCTTGAGATGTGTTTGTTGTGGAAGGCTTTAACCCGCTCCTTGTAGATTTGCGAGTTCTCGTACGCATCTAGGCGTAATTCATCGATCTTGCTGATTTGGAGTTTTCTGTGGGTCCCAGCCTTGGAAAGATCTAGATTACAGTTCCGTACTGTCCAATAGGCTTTATGCTCCAGTTCTATGGGAAGGTGGCATGCCTTTCCGTACACCAGTCTAAAGGGAGACATGCCCAATTGGGTCTTGTGGGCGGTCCTATAGGCCCACAATGCTTCCGGAAGTCGGGACGACCAGTCCTTCCTGTCAGGTCGAACAGTGACTTGCAGGATTTTCTTGATCTCCCGATTAGACAGCTCAGCTAGACCATTAGTTTGGGGGTGGTAAGGAGTAGAGATTCGGTGAGACACCCCGTATTTGGTCATCAGTGACCTAAACTGAGCATTTGTGAAATGGGTCCCCCCATCAGAGATTATTGCACGAGGAATCCCGAACCTTGAGAAAATGTGTTGATGAATGAATTTGAGAATGATTTTGTGATCACAGGTTCGGGTCGGTATGGCTTCGATCCATTTGGACACGTAGTCCACAGCCAACAGAATGTATTCGAAACCATCCGAAACAGGAAAGGGGCCCATAAAATCAATCCCCCAAACATCAAAGATTTCGCATACTAGAATCGGTTGCATAGGCATCATGTCGCGATGGCTCATGTTGCCCAAAGTCTGGCAACGACTGCATGCCTTCCAGTGATTGTATGCGTCTTTGAACAGTGTGGGCCAGTAAAAGCCGCACTGGAGGACTTTTGATGCGGTTTTATGCCCGGCAAAATGGCCACCGCATGCCTGGTCATGGCAGAAAGAGAGGATATTGTTGAATTCCCCTTCCGGGACACATCTCTGGATGATCTGATCGGCACCTATGCGGAAGAGGTACGGGTCTTCCCAAATGTAATACTTGGCATCGGAGCGTAATTTGTCTTTCTTGGCCTTCGGCCAATCGGACGGGATCTGATGAGATGCCAAGTAATTTACTCCATTAGCAAACCATGGAAGGCTAGTACCAATAGTCAGCAGGTGCTCATCGGGAAAATGCTCAGTGATGGGTCCGGAAGGGTCAATTATTTCAGAAGGAAGACGGGACAAGTGATCAGCTACCACGTTTTGCTTTCCCGCTTTGTCGCGAATCTCAAGGTCAAATTCTTGCAACAGCAAGATCCATCAGATTAATCAAGGTTTCACGTCCTTCTTTGCAAGGAGATGCCTCACAGCTGTGTGATCCGAGTATATGATGACACGGGAACCCAGAAGGTACGATCTGAACTTTTCTAGGGCAAATACTACAGCTAGCAGCTCTTTCTCAGTAACTGTATAGTTACGCTGAGCCTCATCGAGTGTTTTGCTGGTGTAGTAAATGACCACAGGTTTCTTGTCAATTTTCTGTCCCAAAACCGCTCCTACAGCGAAGTCGGATGCATCACACATGATCTCAAAGGGTTGAGACCAATCAGGGGACTGTAGGATCGGGGCTTGGGTGACTCGGTCACACAGGATTTCAAATGCTTGAGTGCATTCCTTGGAAATTTCGAAAGGAACATCCTTGGAGAGAAGAGTGGTCAGGGGGCGCGCGATTTTTGAAAAATCAGGGATAAATCGTCGATAAAAACTGACATACCCTAAAAAGGAACGGATGTTCCTGATCGAGCTAGGCATAGGAAGGTGAGAAATCAGATTAACCTTAGCTCGATCCACTTGGATACCTTTCTCCGAAATTGAGTGTCCCAGGACAATTCCCTCAGGCACCATGAAATGGCTCTTTTCCCAGGAAAGAACCAAATTCACATCGATGCACCGCCTGAGTATCTGGACCAAGTGCTGGAGGCAATCGTCGAATGATGCTCCGAAAAGTGAAAAGTCATCCATGAAGATTTCCAGATAATCACCTACCATATCTGAGAATATGGCAAGCATGCATCGCTGAAAAGTAGTGGGTGCATTGCAAAGACCGAAAGGCATCCTTCGGAAAGCGTATGTTCCGAAGGGGCAGGTGAACGTGGTCTTTTCTTGGTCCTCAGGATGGATTGCCACCTGGTTATAACCGGAGTACCCGTCAAGAAAGCAGAAGAACCTATTTCCCGCAAGTTTTTCGAGAATTTGATCAATGAAGGGTAGTGGGAAATGATCCTTCTTCGTGGAGGAATTGAGTCGGCGGTAATCTATACAGACTCTCCACGAGTTGGCTAATCGGGTGGGAATGATTTCTCCGGTCTCAGTCGTTATAGTGGTGAGTCCTGCCTTCTTGGGCACGACCTGAATTGGGCTCACCCAACGACTATCGGAGATCGGGTAGATGATTCCGGCATCTAACCACTTGATGATCTCCTTTTTCACGACCTCCTGCAGATTGGGGTTTAAGCGTCTCTGCATTTCACGAGAAGGTCGTGTGCCCTCTTCTGAATAGATATGATGAGTACAATAAGAGGGACTTATTCCAGTCAAATCATCGAGAGTCCATCCGATGGCTCTGCGATGTTGCTGGAGGACAACAATCAGACGGGATTCCTGTTCAGGACTGAGGTTGGAATTGATAATCACAGGAAGGGTCTGATTAGAACCCAAAAAGACGTATTTCAAGTGAGCAGGAAGGGGTTTCAGTTCGAGGATGGGGTTATCAGCAGCAGCGGGTGGTTCAGTATAGATGTGAGGTTCAAGGGTGGGAGTTACTAGGTTGTTCATATCTGGATTCGACTCCTCTGTTTGCGGGTCAAGATCCTTCTGTGGTTGATGAGGCATAATCGAGTCATTCTGGAGGTGTGATTCATCAACCAAAGTCTTGATGTCACAAATTTGTTTGATGACGCTGCAATTAATTCCTTGTTGGGCCTTAAATATATCAATTTTCAGTGTTTGATCTCCAAACTTAAGCTCTATTTGGCCCTCCTCACAGCTGATGTTGGCTCTAGCAGTAGCCAAGAAAGGTCTCCCTAGAATGATTGGTGTATCCCTAGGGTTCTCAGGTGCATCCATATCCAAGACTATAAAGTCCACTGGAAAATAGAAATCCCGCACTCTTACGATAACATCCTCGAGAATCCCTTTTGGTGACTTTATAGATCGATCTGCTAATTGTAATGTCACCTCGGTTGGTTTTAGCTCAGATTCTTCTAGATGGTCAAGTAAGGATGTGGGTATCAGGTTTATGGATGCACCCAAGTCTAACAATGCTCTATCAAATTGGGTACCACCTATCTTACAGGAAATCAGGGGAGTCCCAGGATCTTTTGCCTTGGGTGGGAGTCTACTAAGGATTACAGAGCTGGCTTGCTCTGACAGAACAATTGGGCTCCCTCCCTTGGTTCGCGGCTTACGCTGGGGTGTACATATATTCTTTAGAAATCGTGCGTAAGCTGGTACGTGGCGGATTGCATCCATCAAGGGGATGTTTATGTGGACCTGCTCAAAGAGCTTGACCAGGTCCTCCTCAGGGGCCACGGGTTTGGTGGTCTTCTTTCCCTTGGTCAAGGCCTCGGGAAACGGGATCTTGGTTGGTTCTTCTAGGATAGGTCTAGGTTGTGGGTCTGGAACAGCGGTATCTTGGATAACTATCCTAGGGTCATGGTTATCAGGCTTGGAGTGGTTTGGATAATGCGGGTCTTGAGTTGTTTTACCACTACGTGTTGTTACGGAATTTAATCCGGCCTGATTTTGGTTTGGGTTTGGTAAGAGGGGTGGCTGCTGCTGAAATCCCGCATAAGAAGTTGAGGCTTCCATCTCGTCTGGAGATGGAGCAGTAGGGGCCTGATAAATCCATTGAGCGTGGCCTAAATTTGGATTCATAACGCGCTTCTGGGTTGGCACGTTATTTGGGTTAGGAAGGGGTTGGGAAGGGAGTGTGCCTGGCTGGCGAGAATTTGCCAACTGGGCCAGTTGAGTTTTAACTTCTGTAAGCTCGTCCTTGTGTTGTTTTTGAATAGCCGCATTCGTTTTTGAATGTCAGCCAGAGTCTGAAGGATTAGGGACATTTGATCCTAATTTGGCCCTGATGGATGAGTAGGGTTGGGCCGAGGCTGAGGCGGCTGGTAATGACGAGAGGGCTGTGGACGGGACTGAAAAGGTGGTCTTTGGATTTGGGAATTTCCCGCCCACTGAAAATTGGGATGGTTTCGCCATCCAGGGTTGTAAGTGTTGGAGAATGGGTCGTTCTGGATGGCGTTGAGGTCCTCGCAGGTCTGAGGAACCTCCTGTGAATCAGGGAAAGGGGGAATGGAGTTCCCCCGGCTGGTGTAGAAAGGATCGGATGATCCTCCGATCCAAGAATCAGACGGGGATGGATATGGATCCATCCCAGGGGAAGATCGGTGGAGGATGTTTTGCACAGTCTCCTGTGTGGAAGGAGGTTGTGCAAAGGAGTTACGCATGGAGGTGGCTCGCTGCAAGTGCTGAGTCAGCTCATCCACCTCCTTTTCAATGATTGAGATCTTGTCCAATCGACTGGCCATTAATTCCAGGTCGACTGATGCGGACAGGCCCTGCGTCTCATGTGCTCCCTTAAGATTCGTCGCTGCGCGGGTATTCGTCTTGTCGAATAATCCCATGGAGTCATTGTTGATGGAGTTCTCGCACATATTTTCGAGAATCTCCCATACGGTGTCTTCATGTTGACCCATGATGTTTCCTCCGCAAGTTGCATTGACGAAAAGGCGGATGTCCTCACGGAGTCCCTGGTAAAAAGATTGGACTTGTTCCCATTTAGGAACTACGTGATGGGGGCACTTCCTCATGAGATCCTGAAAACGATCCCATGCCTCATGGAGAGGTTCTCCTGATTGTTGAGTAAAGTGTGTAATCTGATGGCGCAAGGCGTTGGTCCGACCAACGGGAAAAAACTTTTTCAAAAACTCGGATTGAAGTTCTTCCCAAGTGTTGATCGGCCGGGTCTGAGTTTGATACCAATGGGCGGCCTTGTCCATAAGAGAAAAGGAGAACATCTTCATGAGAAGAATATCCCGATTTTGCGCATCTGATCCAAAAGTGTGGGCCAGATGCTTTAGCTGTTTGATGTGCTGGAAGGGATCTTCAGAATTAAGCCCATGGAATTTAGGTATAGCATGAATCATGTTGGGCTTTAATTCGGAATCAGGTCCTCCAGTCGGGATTCTGACTTGAGGCTCAATGGCCACCGCAGCAGGATTGTAGTGGTCCCGCATCATAGGACGCTGTGGTGGGTGCACGAAGTTTTGGAAGAGGTCATTGAGTCGCTGGAGCTGGTGTTCCAGATTATTTTCTTCCTCAACTGGCTGAGCCATGATGGGGGAAGAAGAAGAACTTGGTTCTGAATCAGAAGAGAGAATAATGTGAGGGTGTTGCTGCACAAACACGGGCGTCGAGGCTTGGCCTTGACGAGAGCGAATTTCTAAAGGAGGTCTTAAGGGTGGTCTTAGGGACCTCCTTCCGTACATGCACTGTTGGAAGAGGTAAGTTTAGAAAGTGCTGGACCTAATCAAGGCACCCAAAAATGTGTTGGGTGACTATAGAGGTGCAGGGCAGATGGACCCCTTGATCAGAAAGATCGTCCACCTGAGAATTACCTGGGCAGCCAGAGAGGGAGAGTCCCGCAAAGACCCCTACACGGTAGAGCATCCCCACGGGTTACAGGGTTTCCCCCACCCGACCTCTCTTGTCACTGCGGTTCCAGGTAGACCAGAATGGGGATCTTGACCTCTTAAGTCTACCAATTTTAAGATCAGGGTGCTTAAGGTTTCACTTGAACTTTAGCCTTTTAAGTGCAAAGAGTGACCTAATTTAAGGTTGGTTGACCCAAGGGGTCAACTTTACCTCTTATTTTCTTTGAGAGCTTTTAGGTCTTGTCTTTTAGGGTTCAAGTGTTTAGAGAGCCAATTGTTTTAGGTTTTCTTTTGAATAGGTATTTTCAATCAATGGTTTAGGCACACTTCTTTTGGATTTTCTCCATTCTTGATTTAAGTAGTGTGTCTCTAAAACCCTAATGTTGAATCTTATGTTGGCTCTACTTGGTCCAGTTAGTTCTCTGTTGGGTAATTAGGGCTCAAGCAAGAATGTGTTAGCCCTTAAATACCCTTAATAGTGTGCAGGACTAATGAGTTGAAAACATGCAACTCTTTATGGTTACTAAGTATGGAAGACAGGTTAGTCCTATATTGCTTGTTCTTTTCTTTTCTTCCTCTTTAGAGTTTAGGGGTCAATAGCGAGAGGAAAAATTTACCTGTCCTCGGAGTGGTTGTCGTGCGGTTGCTTGTCTTCTTGATTTCCTGTAGTTTTCTGCACAAAAGAGAGGAGATTATCAGAAATTAAAAAGAAACAGGAATGTTTACCTCTAGAATAGCCGTTGCTCCCCGGCAACGGCGCCAAAATGAAACGTTGAGATATAACCGGGTTTTATTGTTATAGCGTTGTAGTATAGCCAGTTATTACCAACATTTCAAATATATAAATTTTTTTACTCGGAAAATAAAAGAGTTCTCGAGGTCGAACTCAGGGAGCAAGTTGTATTCTAGGGGTACAAGTTTCTTTTACAAAAATAAAGAAAGAGAGAAAGAATTTGTTGTCTTTTCTTCTTTTCTCTTTGCTTCTCCTCGTCTCAGATCTTCTGTTATCTTCTTCTTTATCTGCAGTGGTGATGTTCTTCTTCTTCTTTCAGCTGATCCTGCTCTACCTTTTTCTTCTGCAGAGCGGTCCTGCTCTTCTTCTTTTCCTTTCTTCAGATCTTCTTCTTCTTTGTTCTTCTTCTTTCAGTTCTTCCCTTGTTCTTTTGTGTTCTCCTCTGCCTCGCCTTCTTCTGTTGTTCTTCAGATCTCCTTCTTTCTTCTTTTCTTTTTCCAGTCAGGACGTCGTCCCTCCTTCTTTCTTCTTTTCCCTTCAGGACGTCGTCTGATTTTCCAATCAGACGACTTAAACTGCTTGTTGCTACAGTGTCTCCCTCAGCTTCCTTCTTCTTCCACGGTCCTTCTTCTTCACCTGTGCCTGCACACTTCAGAGTTTACATCAGAGGACAAAACCTACTCTACCCTCCCCCCCCCCCGCGTCTCTCTCTCTCAGAAGCCACTCTTGGGAAAGCTCTCCCAGAGCTGCCGGGTAGTCGGGTACGGGTCGCGCCCGGGTCCAGGCCCACCGGCGTGTGTGGTGGGCGAGGAGTGCAGGTCAGTCTAAGTCGGGTTGGGTCAGATCCGCGGGGCGTGAGCGCGGACGAGACCGGGTAACCGGGGGGGTGAAGGGGACCTCACCCCATGTGCTGAGGCAGTAAGCCTCTAGCACTTTTTCGCTTTAAACCTCTGCGCCTCTTCAGACTTTTCCGAGGTGGGACTAAATGTCCCACCTCAATTGAGCGCCCGCAGCGGAGAAAGCAGCGGGCGATCGCGGCTTCACGCGAGGCTTTCGCCCCAACTGCGAGCCTGATGCTTTGTCGAAACGCCTCGCAAGGTCTGGGAGTCGAACCTGGGCGTGACGCGCCTGCAGCTGCAGGCGGAAGCAGCTCCTTCTGCACGGCAATGGCGGCGGAGGTCGGGTGGCCTGTTCACAGCAAAACGGTCTCTCGGCCTAATCAGAAGGTGCCGGGAGCTTCGCCAGGGTGCGGCGAAGCTCGTGTGG
This sequence comes from Thalassia testudinum, assembly GCA_037157565.1. Classification (NCBI taxonomy): domain Eukaryota; kingdom Viridiplantae; phylum Streptophyta; class Magnoliopsida; order Alismatales; family Hydrocharitaceae; genus Thalassia; species Thalassia testudinum. Next base: position 19,334,433 of record JAZHRO010000025.1, on the reverse strand, counting down.
GTGGTGGCGAGGCGTGGGGCGACGTGCAAGGGCTGCCCTAGGTCGGACTGTGGGTCGGAGGATGGGTTTGTTCGGTGGGGTTGCAGAGGGTGATGTGGGGGAAGTGGAAGGGCGGGGGTTGATCAGGATGAGGAGGCAGAGGTTCTGCGGTGGTCGGCGAGCCGTGTGGGTTGCTGAGGTGATGGGAGCGGCTCGCCGGAGGATGGCCGGAGGTGGAGAAGGTGAGGGTGAACAGGAGCGGTCGAGGGTTTAATCAAATAAAAGACAGTGAGGAAAAGAAAGAGGGGGAGATGGGGAGGAGTTCTGACCTAGCTACGGAGACGAAAGGGGCCGGGGCAGGGCGACAGTCGTATCGACTGTCGCCGGAGAAGAAGATGCCCAGGGGAAGGGGCGGCAGCGAGCAGAGAGCCGGAGAGGCGCCAGCTGGGTACGGCGTGGCGCGGGAAGAGCAGGGGAGGAAGTCTCTGCTGCTGGTATTGCGGCAGAGCGAAGAGGAGGAGGAGGAAGAACCACCGGAGCTGGTGGGCGTCTGCCGGAGTGAGAGGAGAGGAAAGTTGGGGGTTTTCTCCGTCAGATCCGAGCTACCCAGGTCGGTGGAGCGACGGGGGGTATTTATAGGGATCAAAACAGGGAGGAAGGCGGAGGGAGACGACGTGTCTCCCTCGCCGGAGGATGGCCGGAGACAAAAACCCATACCGTCCGTGCGTTCGCACGGCCGGTATGGCGGGTTACAGCGACCAGGGGGGTGTCCCTGCGACGGCTGACGACGCAGGGCACCCCCGGTTTACTTGCCAGGCTCTCCCCCTCACCCTGCGCGGCGCCATGCTCCGCGCAAGGTCGCCGGAGCATGGTGCTAGCAAGTTTTGCAGGGGGACCTGAACGCAAAGAACGAAGGAGAGTTAGGGGCCAAAATGCGAGGGTTCAAAAGTTGAGGGCCAAAAAGTAAATGTATGAGGACCAAAGTGTGAAGTTGGTCAAGGAGGTTTCTTCTTAGGCTCAAGTTTTTATACATGACTAATTAGGACCTAAGGAATCTGTTGGTGAATTTCATTTCTATATTAAACCTTGTTTGACCGGTCAATTTATGCGAAAACCCAAATTAAGTTATTAATTGGGCATGGTTCTCAATGTAGGTCAAAATGGGTTCTGAAGGCCAAATTGAAGGTTCTAAACCCTAGAGATTATTTTTCTATGAATTTTAGAGGGTTTATTCTATTTTTAATTTACCTCGAACCTCGTGAATTGAAGTGGGTTGTTTTAGGGTTACAGATTATCATTTAGTTTCTTGGAATTGCTGTAGCCCTTGCTAGATCATCTCATCCCACTTTTATTCTTATTAAGTTGCTTTGACCTATGTTTGGGCCCTGAATTACCCTGTATGCAGATTATACTGGTAAAATTGCATTTTTACCCCTTATGACTTGTTTTCTCCTTAAACTCAGAATTCTCTGAGTTAAGCCTTTCCTTGAGTTATGTAGGAGCTTTTATCCTTTGTATTAGGTCAAAATGAGCTAGTTATGGCTCATGATGAGGTTCTCATCAGTTAACCATTTCTGTGTGCCTAACCTAGTGGTGTAGTTGTGGTCAGTTGTTTGAGTTGTTTGGGTCGCACCACTCAACCTAAAATCAACTCATCAAGTAGCTTCTTCTTAGGGTTTTCAATCTAAGTTCATACCAGGCACTCCACTTTATTTTTGATTTTAAAGGAAAGCAATCTTCACCCATGCTTGAAAACCTGGTTTGCTTCAAACTTGATTGAAATCAACCTAATTCTAAACCCTAAAAGCTACTTAAGCAAGATTTGAACATTAAAATCTACGCATCACAAATAATCTTGCTTGAAAGCCTTGGTTGTACATGCACTTACACATACTCAATCAATCATTAAGGGCACAACCCATTTAAAGGGCCCATCACATTTGATAAGCACTACAATCCCAGGGCTCAATAAAATCGAGTAGACGTTGGCCTTAAGGACTGATTCGCTCTTCAGGACCTAGTCTGAGATTATTTACGATTAACCTACTTGTATTGATTAATCTAATGTCTAGCTAGGGGAGTAGCATCAAATGACCGCGGCTGGGGGGCACACTAGGAACCGGAGGCGCAAGACGAATGAAGAACCTTCTCCCCAGTCCCTCCTTCTAACTGGTTGGATTGAGCAGACACAAGTAGAGTAAATCATTTATAATCTTAAGGTGGGTTTTCAGAGTCTGTAGATCCTTAGGCTACCCCACTTAAGGACAGGCTTGCTTTGTTGTGCTGCAGGGACCTTATCCCCAGTCCTTCAAACCTTTTCCTAGTTTATGCTGGGAAGACGGTCATTGAATCCCCGATTGGAAGGACACTAGAGTATTCTAGGAGGTGTAAATTGGATTTTGGTCAAATTGATCCCATGGCCGATCAACAGCCTCCTCTGTCCTGGGATCCATAGGAGGAATTCCGAAGGCAGCTGGAACAAATGTAGAGAATGCAGGAATGGTTCCAGAGAATGCAGGGCGCTCAGCCCTTGAAGGATTTTTATGATCCTTCAAACTATGCGGAATGTCTCGGTGTCTAGATTCCAGTCGGAGACATAGAAATCAGTCCCCAGATGTTAAGCCTGATTAAACATTACCATGGGCTTGGCTCTGAAGACTCGTTTCAGCACTTGGAGGACTTGACCACTTTGGTCCAGACCACCAAGGCACGAAACGTGAATGAGGAGCAAATGATCATGAGGCTCTTCCCCCACTCTCTTAGGGATAAAGTCGCTCATTGGTACAGGACTATAGGAAGACCAATTCAACTTGGAATGAGTTGAAATTGGCCTTTCTGAAAAAATTCTTCCCTATTGAATGTACCAATGCTTTGAGATGGGCAATCACTACCTTTACCCAACGGCCGGGGGAGCCGTTTCATGTTCCCTGGGAGCGATTCCAGGACCTATTGCAGAGGTGTCCACACCACGAGGTGTCAAAATGGCAACTCGTGCAGATTTTCTACCATGGGTTGACTGAGCAACTCAGAAATCATGAGGACGCTTCTTGCGGAGGCAATTTCCTCAGCAAAGACGCAGATAGTGCACACAATTTATTTGAGGAAATGAGTGGGAATTCAATCAATCATGCCTTTATGGATACTTTTAACCGGTCCTAGCAGCCCAGATCGAATGTTAATGAAGTCCATGACTCTCATTGATTCAATATGGAATTGATTTGTAACAAACTTGATAAGGTGGACTTGGTTGCTAAGAGAATGGAAGAGTGGATGGTTGGAAATTCAATGAACAACTCTCAATCCTAGAATTCGAGATTCCATTCGTCGCGAGCTCCTTCTGGACGAGAGTTCGTGAATCAACTCGATGCGGCTCAACCTGCGAGTAAACATTATCCGAAACCCCACGGGTTCCAAACTGGGGCCTTTGATCCCAATTTTTTTGATCCTTCCCTTTCTTTCTCTCCATCCTCTCCCTATGAGGATGTCTGTGCTATACAGGAGAATGTTAGATCCAACCCCTACTCTAATGCTTTTAATTCGGGTTGGAGAAACCACCCTAACTTTTCCTGGAAAAACCTGGGGCAACAGACCCAATTCCGACCCAACAACTATGCACCACAATGACCAATGGGTCAGGGTCATGTGTATACTCAGTTTCCCCCAAATCAGGTCAATCAGCTAGCTTGGAATGCCCGTCAAAGGGCAGGCTGATTTGAACCGAAAAATGGTAGAGATGCAAGGATCCATGCTCTAGCTCATGCAGCAAATGAAAACCTCACTAGACAATTTGCAAATCAGGCTCATACCTAACTCTCATCAACCCGGATCTCTACCATCCCAACCCGTACCCAAGCCGCAAAATATCCTGAATCTGGGCAACTAAACCCATGGGTACGGAAATCAGAGGGACCCACAAGCACATGCTCAGGTGGTTGAGCAGGCTCCTTCCCCTTCTTCTTCTGCACATCAACAATTCTTGGCTAATCAAGCCCCTCCAATGTTTCCTAACCCTCCCCAAGACCCAAACTCATATGCATCTGCAAATTCTATTACCTTGAGGAGTGGTAAACAAACTCAGGATCCACAACCACATTGTTCTGATTTACCAAATCTTGAAGAATCTGAGGAAAGGAGAATTTTGGAGAAGAAATCAAGGCTCAGAAACCTGACTCCAAAGATCTGACTCATGTTCCTTTTCCTGAAGCCTTGATCAGATCAAAGAAGAAGTTTGTTGATAGCAATGAGGAGCTTCTGAATATTTTCAAGAATGTTGAGATCAATATCCCACTCCTCGATGCTATCAAGCATATACCGACTTACGCGAGATTTTTAAGGGATTTATGTACACAAAATCGTAAGTCAAGAGAATCTGTTCCGAGGAAGGTGGTACTCTCTGAGCAAGCTAGTTCTGTTATCCTGCACTACCACCCTCAGAAAAAGATAGATCTAGGTGCTCCGTTGATTTCTTGTGTCATCGAAGATTACACTTTTGATAGAGCACTTCTGGATCTGGGTGCATCCATCAACCTAATTCTAACTTCTCTTTACGAGAAGTTTGGATTAGGTGAACTTCGGCCGACTTCAGTAACGCTGCAATTAGCGGACCATTCAGTCACAAATCCACGAGGCATTATTGAAGATGTTATTGTTAAGGTTAAGGGTTTCTATTTTCTTATAGATTTCCTTGTCCTTGACATGGATGTACCTGAAAATCTGAGGAACACGCCCATCATTCTGGGGCATCCGTTCCTGGCTACCGTTAAGGCCAACATTAACTGTGAAAGTGGTAGCATGGAAATCGCCTTTGGGGATCAACGAATGAAATTGGATATCTTTAAGGCGATTAATAAATTTGAGGATTGTGGATTTATTGAGAAACTTGAGGAGGATAATGTGAACATTGAAACTTATTTGATGGTTTTTGCAATTGAAAGTTCCTCCTTTGATCCTGAATTGGACCTGCAACCCTCTATGGTAGACCTGCCATCTTCTGAAGAGGTTATTGATTTTGTTCACTCTCAACCTCTTCCTCTTGATGAGTCATTAGCATCTTCCTTACCTTCAAGCATCAACCCACCACAGCTTGAACTAAAATCATTGCCTGAAAATTTGAAATATGAATTTTTAGGACCACAGAAGATGCTCCCTTTGATTATCAGTGCTAAATTAATAAAGGAGTAGGAGATTAAATTGATTAAGGTCATGAAGGAACACAAGGTAGCAATTGGTTGGACCATTCATGACCTCAGGGGGATCGAGCCATCTTACTACAATCATAGAATATTCTTGGAAGATGGATCCCACCTTTCTCATCAGATGCAAAGGAGATTAAATCCAAATATGCGAGAAGTGGTCAAAAAGGAGATTATTAAGTGGCTCAATGCAAAAATTATTTATCCGATCTCTGATAGTCCTTGGGTAAGTCATGTGCAGATTGTTCCTAAGAACGCCAGGATTACCATTGTGACTAATGATGAGAGCCTCATCATGAGCCATAACTAGCTCATTTTGACCTAATAAAGAGAATAAAAGCTCCTACATAACCTAGAAGAGGGCTTAATTGGAGGAATAAGTGTTCTGAGAAGAAAACATGAAATAAAGGTTAAAACTGTAATTTTACCATTGCAGTACATAAAAGGGATTTCTTAGAGACAAAACATAGGTCAAATGGTCTGAATAAGACAAAAAGTGGGTTGATTCAATCAGAAATGGGTTCACGTGCAATCTAGGAAATAAATGACATCCGCTAACCCTAAAATAGACCTGCTTAATTCAACAAGGTTTCGATCAGGATAAAAATCAACTAAACCCTTTAAAAATCATGGAAAAATATCTCTTAGGGTTTAGAACATTCAATTTGGCCTTTGGAACCTAGTTTGACCTAGATTAGGGTCCTAGCTCATCAATTGACCTAATTTGGGTTTTTACGCAAAATATCCAATAAAACGTGGTCAAACGTAAAATCCAACTTCACCATTGGATTCCTTAGGTCAAAATTAGGTTTTTACCAAAATTTGGAACTAAGGGGAGGTCATCTTGACCTACTTTGCAATTTAGTACACCCAATCACATTTTGGTCCCTATCTTTTGAAAACCATTGCATAAACCCCCCTAACTTCCTCACCACTCTTACAAGCAGGTCCATCCACCATTATTGGGGAGAGATCCTACTTCGGCGAGGAATAGAGAGGGAATACTCTCTGATTCCTCAGAGATCTCCTCCCAGATTTGGAAGGGAGATTCTCTTAGGAATTCCCTTCCATCTGAAATCAATCCTGATCCCTGATTTGCACCCAATCTCTCGTGCAAACGCACGAGAGATTTGGGTATCTAACTACCTTCCATCTCTGACGAGACGTCGGTGGCAGAAGGCTTGCCCTCCACTCACCAGAAGCTCGGCCAGCACCTATAAATTAACCCCCAACTCCGGCCGCACCTCCTCAGCTAGACTTGGTTGGGATTCCACCTCAATTTCCTCTTCTTCTCCAGCCAAGGGGTCCAGCGAGCTCCGGCGAGCCCCCCTCCTCTTCCTCGTCGCTCTACCACAAAACCAGTGGCAGAGCCGTCCTCCTTATCCTCCTCCGCGTCATGCAACACCCACGCAAGCTGCCCTAGCCCAGTCGTCACTGTCGTCTTCCTCCACTGGACGCTTTCTTCTTCGACGACAGTAGGTACTGTCGGCCGCCTTCTCGCCCCATTCGTCCACTTAGTTAGGTTCAAACTGTTCTTCTCTATCCCCTCTTTCATTTCCCTCATCTTATTTCACCAAATGCCCCTCGACCGCCGCTATCCACCACCATCTTCTTCATCTCCGACCACCCTCCGGCGAGACGCTCCCATCACTCCGCAGCCCCACACGTCTTGCCGACCACCGCATAACCTCCGCCTCACCTCACTAAACATCCTCCACCCATCCACGGACCTTCTACACCACCACAACTGTCCCCCGACCAAACCCATCCGTCCAGCCACAGGGCAGCCACCTAGCGCCTTACCTTCTCCGTGACACGACGAAGGTGCTCCTGTGGTCTGATTAAGCCACAAGGATCTTTTTGTGTCAGGAAGTTTTCACTCTCCAACCGCCATTAGCGGTGACTCGAGGAAGCTGCTTGCTTGCTCCAGGTTGCGAGACTTCAGGGCTTCAGGTCCAGCTAACTCAGGGAGACCTCACAAAGTCATTTGTCCCACCAAGTGTCGAAGGGAAGACTGCAGTGCTGCAATTGGAGAACGCTCTCCTGCGGGAGCATGCGAAAGAGAGGTGGAACAATAGTCCCACCTCGGTAAGCTGTAAGGTGCTGGAGTGGTTTAAATTGATTTTATGCTTTGGGCTGGTTGCCTCCGAAAGCACATGGGGTGACGTCCCTCACCTATACTCACCACCTCGTCCGTGAGCTCACCACATGGATCTGGCGACCCGACACCCTCCTGAGCACTCCTCGCGCACCATACCCTCGCTGGTGCTCCTGGACCCAGGCACGCGACCCGACCCGTTTACCCGGCTCTGGGAGAGCGTATTGAAGAGTGATATACAGAGAGAGAGACGCGGGTGTGGGTAGAGGGGTAGGTTTTGCTCCTCTTTGGTTTGTGCAGGGAAGGCAGAAGGGAGAAGCGAAGTTGACACTTAGCCATTGCAAGAGAAGGTGAAGAAGCAGAGAGAAGGAAAGCTTTGTAGAGGAAAAAAAGAAGGAAAGGCCAGAGGCGAAGCCAAAGAGAAGAGGAACTGAAGAAGGAAGAAGAAATAAAGAAAGGGAAAGACAAGAAGAATAAGAAGAAGAGAAGCTGAAGGCAAGGGAAACAGAGCCAAGGAAGAAGAAGAAGACCCGCAGAGAGAAAGAAACTACAGAGGAAAATAAGAAGAATGAAGCAAGGCAACTGCAGAGAAGAAAGAAGAAAGGAAGAAAATCAGAAGAAGAACAAGGGAAACACTTTTAAGACGTCTGATCATAAGATCAGACGTCCAAGTTCCTTCTTTTTGCTACAATTCATTTTTGAACTCATGCATTTATATATTTTGAATTAAGTTTTGAGTAATTAAGTGTTCAATTACATTCTTAAAATTAGTAATAAATTCCAATTTCTCCCTGTGTTCGACCTCGGATACTTAGGTTTTCGAGTAATAAACTTTTATTTGTTGACAACGCTTGATCACCTATACTATGATGTAACTAACTGTTAAAACACGATCGAGACCACGTAAACATTTTGGCACCATTGCCAGGGAGCAATGCGCAATTTATCACTAGTCTCTACATTCTTTTTATCATATTGAACACTAACTTGCCCTACTTTGCTTTGTTGTGATCTTGCAGGGTATTTCACGAGAAAATCCCTCTCGCAAGTCAACCACTCCCGGGGCAAGTAATTTCTTTCCTTCCTTAAACTATCCCTTAAGCTTTGAAAGACAAAAGGAAGAAATTAATTTAGGAATCAATTGCCTTCTTTCTATAGTAATCACCATCTTTAAGGCAAATGTTTCTTGATTTTACGAAAAATTTTCAAATCTTCTTGAAGTTGGAGCGATTTTTTTAGATTCTATCCCACAAAATTCATGTGCCTAACAGAAATCACGTTTAATATCTGCAGACAACACACTTCTTGTTTTTAAGTCCAAAGAGAACCTTTTCAAAAAGAAAAAGAGGATTGGAAATAGAACCAAATTAGGGTTTCTGTAGTAGGGTCTTGAAGTGCTAGTCACACATGCCTGTATAAAAGGAAATGAACCCTCCCGCATCAGTGTGCTACCCAAGCCCTTGATTGAAGAGATCTTAACAAGACAAACCCTAAGAAAAATTGAGCTCTAAAATCACTTGAATCTTAAAATCTTGGACCTAATAAACTGGGAGTCAAATCAGGGTGATCCCTAGGCCCCAAGCCTAGAATCATTCTGCCATCTATAGGATAGGTCAGATGAAGTTGACCCCTTGGGTCAACCAACCTCTAAATTAGGTCACAACATCAAAACATCTAAAAGTTCAAGTGAGAACCCTAAAGCACCTTGGAAATAAAAGTGGTAGACTTAAGAGGTCAAGGTCCCCATTCTGGTCTACCTGGAATCTTAGTGACAAGAGAGGTCGGGTGGGGGAAACCCTGTAACCCGTGGGGATGCTCTACCGTGTAGGGGTCTTTGTGGGACTCTCCCTCTCTGGATGCCCAAGTAATTCTCAGGTGGACGACCTTCGGATCCAGGGGTATCATTCGCCCCAAACCTCCATAGTCATCCAAACGTCTTTGGGTGTCTTGATTGGGTCAAAAGCATCTCCAGTCCCTCATCTTTTCTCTTTAGAGCACACACACACATTTTCAGTGGGACTCGTTATTTATATCTAATCGCTTCATAACTTGATTCTACATCTTGATTCAAACTCTGATTCTACATCTTGATTCTACCACCTGATTCAAATATGCAGCCACACCACTTAGGACTACCATTCAAGAAACTTGAATATCGGAGATCCATGAGAGATAGAATGATTGAGGATGCCCTGAAATTCTATGAAAGAGAAGAAACCTCAACACCAGTAGGAAACATTCAAGTTGATGTCCCAACAACCACAACCTTTATCATAACTTGTGCCCAAGTACTATTGGCAGAAGCCACAAAAGGATCAACCCGTGACTTGCTCATCACTGGGTACATTGAGATAGAAAAATTGCACAATCTTGAATACCTTCAATGTATGATAAATCCTCGACTTTGGAAGCAACACCAAGATAGTCTTGAAAAGCAGGAAGAAATAATGAGATTAGTAAAACAAATTATTGACCAAAAGTACCCGTATATACCACAATCAGAGGATGAACCATCTTGGGACAACAGCGAGGATCAATCTGATCTCGGGTTTGAGGCACAAAATGGTTGTGGATTCCCAACCCAGATGGAATACAATGTGCCTGATATTGAAGCTCCAAATGTAGGAAAACACCATATTGAGCCCACTCTAGACCATGATTCACCAGGCTTAGAATCACAAAACTCCTGCAAGAATGAGAATAGAACTAAACCCCTCAAGGGTGTAAATTCTACCCCTTATTCTGATAAGGTGACCCTCGAAGGTTATTCGGACCTAGATTCTAGTAATTCAACCCACATCCTAAGCCCAGAATCTAGATCTGAAACCTATTGGGAAGATTTCGAGGCCCCATATGAGGAAGATTAATCTTGCAATGAAGAATATGATTTTGGGCCTCTATTTGATGAATATCCCTCGCCAACATCCTCAGAGGAATTAATCGATTTTTCGGAAGTCATGCCAATTTACGATACAGAAACTAAGGAGTTGGACGAGTGGGGTTTCAATTGGGTCTACCATACCAGCTTAGAACATGAGCCTCTACCTGATAAGGACACCTTTTTAAGCTCAGAATTAACATCTAGGCTAAACCCCAGTCAAGCTGCTGAATATACAGCATATGATTTATTCTATGGTGGAACTCATGATCCTGAATCTCATTCAGATTTTGATTTTCGCAAACTCTCCAACGATTTCGAATCTGACCATAACATTGGAGAAAATTTGCTTCCTGATTATAACAAGCCAAATCTCTTTGAAGCCATCTGCTCCACATATACAGAACCAATCAAAACCTGTTCTCTACCCTGACCCACAATCGGACTCAATTTCTATTCCAATTCACCTCTCACTAAGCCATTTGGAGATGATTCAACTCCATATCTATACCAGGTATCAAGTATTGATCATACCGAAAAACAGGAGCCATCATTCTTTGATCACCCCTGTAGGGTTTCCACACCATACACTGATTATTTTTCGGAACCCTACTCTGAACAGGATGATTTGACTTAGCCTGAACCCGAGCTTTCACTTCCATATCCATTCGAGCCACATTGCATATGGTGGGTTTCGCATCTGTTTATCTACATCTATCAACCCACCAGACTTATTAGGTTTGGGCTGCATCATCAACCCACTGATATTAACAAGCACCTGGTTGGACCAACCAGGCTCTTAATCAAGGTGCTTGTTTTACAAAATTCCACTGATTTGACCACTCCCTCTCCACCCCATGTTCTGCTTTGCTGAAGGCATTGAATTTAGCGCTTAATGGGAGGCAACCCGTCATTCCAAAAAATAGAGACCCGTTTGATTATCCATCCATACTCCACGTCCATTGCACCTTGAGTTCGGCCTTAGACAGTTGCTCCCACCTCTGGTACACGTACCAGAGCTTGAAATCATCCGCATCAGTCATTTCCGACCCATTCACCCACCTGATGTATCCTGTTCTAAGTCCCTGACCTCAACACTATTTCACACCCTCCGTTTACAATGAGGACATTGCAAAACTTAGGCATAGGGGGGGTGATAAAGTGCATATATATAGAACTAAGAAAAAATCAGAAGGATTCTCACAAAAAAATTCACATATGTCAAAAACACAAAAAATTGAAAAATTATGAAAAAGAAAAAAAAAATTGGAGAAGATAGGAAATTTTGTGAGCCACATAATTATAAGGAGGAGAAAAAGAGCAAAAATGACAAAAAGGAGCACAAAATGAAAAGGAGGTAGTCATTAGTAAGAGATTAAGGGATTAACTGAAGTTCTAGACCAGATCAAGAAAAGAGAAAAATGAAAAGAAAAGTGCTAAGGAGATACAAAAAGAGATTAGCAGGAACGCTAGTCTTAGGCCTCTTGGGCTAGATTCTTTAGCTTAAAAATTCACTTATCTACTAAAATATGGATAATCCTCAAGAGGTTGGGGAAAATGCGAAGCTTAAGTATTAGGTCTAAGGCTTAGGAAGTATTCGGCCTCATTAACTGACCTCTGGTTTGCAGGATTCGGTAACCTAAGCACCCCAATTCACACACAGTCTGGTTCAGTGCGCATAAATATCAAAATCATGCAAAAGTGTTTAATGTTCTGAAAAAGTCACCTAGATTAGGAGCAGCCGATCAACACAAGTTGATTTGGACGAGTTCCCGACGTGGAGAGGCAGGAAATTCCCCTCAAAGATGTGTAACAACACATCATCTCCTCGGTGCTTGTCTCTTAGGATATTTAAATATCCTACCAGGGGCTTGTAAGCACTCTGCCGGTTCAGATATCATGGGCGGCATTATCACGAAATGTCAATTGCCAGGGTCTGAATTTGGCCACGGAACGCCATGGGTGGGATTATCTTGAAATCTCGAAAGCCAGGGTTCTAGGGGTTGCCATGGGTAGTGCTATCTCGAAGCATCGATAGTTAGGGACCCTTGAGGATTGATGATGGGGACAAGGAATCCGATACAGACCGTGTTGAGAAGCCAATCCGAAGCTAGAAATAAAAAGAAAAGAGAGAGAACACTCTCCAAACAAATAAATCTTCTGTCTCTCTCTTACAAAAATGCACTGCAAACTGAACCTAGGCTAAAAATGCCTCAAGCACGGGTGTTTCAACCGCGGAGTCCAACAAACCCGAGGATAGTTTCTGTGGGCCTTAAAAACCTTTGCGAAGGACTGAGGCTAAAGCGGGTCAGGTCCGGATTTTGGTTGGTACTTGAGTACCTTTAGGCCTATTGTCGGCATTCTGACCTAATCACAAAAGAAAAAGAAAAGCACTTATCATAACTGATGACAGAACATAAGTTAAAACCTTGAAATTTTGCTAAGGGACTAGCAAAAGCTAGGCATGAGGGTATGATGAGAGCCTCATCATGAGCCATAACAAGCTCATTTTGACCTAATAAAGAGATAAAAACTCCTACATAACCTAGAAGAGGGCTTAATTGGAGGAATAAGTGTTCTGAGAAGAAAACATGAAATAAAGGTTAAAACTGCAATTTTACCATTGCAGTACATAAATGGGATTTCTCAGAGACAAAACATAGGTCAAATGGTCTGAATAAGATAAAAAGTGGGTTGATTCAATCAGAAATGGGTTCACGTGCAATCCAGGAATTAAATGACATCTGGTAACCCTAAAACAGACCCGCTTAATTCAACAAGGTTCCGATCAGGATAAAAATCAAATAAACCCTCTAAAAATCATGGAAAAATATCCCCTAGGGCTTAGAACATTCAATTTGTCCTTTGGAACCTAGTTTGACCAAGATTAGGGTCCTAGCTCATCAATTGACCTAATTTGGGTTTTCACGCAAAATGTCCAGTCAAACATGGTCAAACCTAAAATCAAACTTCACCATTGGATTCCTTAGGTCCAAATTAGGCTTTTACCAAAATTTGGACCTAAGGGGAGGTCATCTTGACCTACTTTGTAATTTAGTACACCCAATCACATTTTGGCCCCTATCTTTTGAAAACCATTGCATAAAACCCCCTAACTTCCTCGCCACTCTTACAAGCAGGTCCCTCTGCCATTATTGGGGAGAGATCCTACTTCGGCGAGGAATAGAGAGGGAATACTCTCTGATTCCTCAGAGATCTCCTCCCAGATTTGGAAGGGAGATTCTCTGAGGAATTCCCTTCCATCTGAAATCAATCCTGATCCCTGATTTGCACCCAATCTCTCGTGGGAACGCATGAGAGATTTGGGTATCTAACTACCTTCCATCTCCGACGAGACGTCCGTGGCAGAAGGCTTGTCCTCCATGCACCAGAAGCTCGGCCAGCACCTATAAATTAACCCCTAACTCCAGCCGCACCTCCTCAGCTCGACTTGGCTGGGATTCCACCTCAATTTCCTCTTCTTCTCCGACCAAGGGGTCCAGCGAGCTCCGGCGATCCCCCCTCCTCTTCCTCGTCGCTCTGCCACAAAACTAGTGGCAGATCCATCCTCCTCATCCTCCTCTGCGTCATGCAACACCCGCACGAGCTGCCCTAGCCCCGTCGTCGCCGCCGTCTTCCTCCACTAGACGCTTTCTTCTCCAGCGACAGTAGGTACTGCCGGCCGCCTTCTCGCCCCCTTCGTCCACTTAGTTAGGTTCAAACTGTTCTTCTCTATCCCCTCTTTCATTTCCCTCATCTTATTTCACCAAACTCCCCTTGACCCCCGCTGTCCACCACCATCTTCTTCCTCTCCGGCCACCCTCCGGTGAGATGCTCCCATCACTCCACAGCCCCACACATCTCACCGACCACCGCATAACCTCTGCCTCACCTCACTAAACATCCTCCACCCATCCACAGACCTTCTACACCACCACAACTGTCCCCCGACCAAACCCATCCATCCGGCCACAGGGCGACCTAGGCACGCACTCCTAGGCTACCCTACGGCCTGCCACCTAGTGCCTTACCTTCGCCGTGACATGGTGAAGGTGCTCCTGTGGTCTGATTAAGCTACAATGCTCTTTTTGTGTTAGGTAGGTTTCACGCTTCGGCTGCCATTAGCGGTGACTCAAGGAAGCTGCTTGCTTGCTCCAGGTTACGGGACTTCAGGGCTCCAGGTCTAGCTAACTCGGGGGGGCCTCGCAAAGTCATTTGTCCCAAAAAGTGTCGATGCGAAGCCTGCAGTGCTGCAATTGGAGAATGCTCTCCTGCGGGAGCGCGCGAAAGAGAGGTGGAACAATAGTCCCACCTCGGTAAGCTGTAAGGTGCTGGAGTGTTTTAAATTGATTTTATGCTTTGGGCTGGTTGCCTCCGAAAGCACATGGGGTGAGGTCCCTCACCTATACTCACCACCTCGTCCGTGAGCTCACCACATGGATCTGGCGACCCGACACCCTCCTGAGCACTCCTCGCGCACCACACCCACGCCGGTGCTCCTGGACCCAGGCACGCGACCCGACCCGTTTACCCGGCTCTGGGAGAGCGTGTTGAAGAGTGATATACAGAGAGAGAGACGCGGGTGTGGGTAGAGGGGTAGGTTTTGCTCCTCTTTGGTTTGTGCAGGGAAGGCGGAAGGGAGAAGCGAAGTTGACACTTAGCCACTGCAAGAGAAGGTGAAGAAGCAGAAGGAAGGAAAGCTTTGTAGAGGAAAAAAAGAAGGAAAGGCCAGAGGCGAAGCCAAAGAGAAGAGGAACTGAAGAAGGAAGAAGAAATAAAGAAAGGGAAAGACAAGAAGAATAAGAAGAAGAGAAGCTGAAGGCAAGGGAAGCAGAGCCAAGGAAGAAGAAGAAGACCTGCAGAGAGAAAGAAACTACAGAGGAAAATAAGAAGAAAGAAGCAAGGCAACTGCAGAGAAGAAAGAAGAAAGGAAGAAAATCAAAAGAAGAAGAACAAGGGAAACACTTTTAAGACATCTGATCATAAGATTAGACGTCAAATTCCTTCTTTTTGCTACAATCCATTTTTAAACTCATGCATTTATATATTTTGAATTAAGTTTTGAGTAATTAAGTGTTCAATTACATTCTTGAGATTAGTAATAAATTCCAATTGCTCCCTGTGTTCGACCTCGGATACTTAGGTTTTAGAGTAATAAACTTTTATTTGTTGACAATGCTTGGTCGCCTATACTACGACGTAACTAACTGTTAAAACACTATCGAGACCGCGTCAACAACTAACGAGAGAGGAGAATCTGTCACAACTCATTCAGCTTCCTCTTGGAGTGTTTGTATCGATTACAGGAAGCTGAACATGGCCACAAAAAAAGATCATTTCCCTCTACCTTTCATTGATCAAATCTTGGAAAGATTAGCTGCGCAAAAGGACTTCTGTTTTCTTGATGGCTACTCAGGATACAACCAAGTTCCTATCCATCCCAAGGATCAGGAAGAAATCTACTTTCACCTGTCCCTACAAAACCTTTGCTTTCGGTAGGATGCCTTTCGGTTTATGCAATGCACCTATGACTTTTCAAAGGTGTATGTTAGCCATATTCTCTGACTTGGTGGGAGAGGTTATGGAAGTCTTCATGGACGATTTCTCTATTTTTGGAGAATCGTTTGACTCTTGTTTAGCTAATCTAGAAATGATTCTTAAACGATGCATCAAAACATGATTGGTCCTTAGCTGGGAAAAGAGTCATTTCATGACACAAAGGCATCGTCTTGGGTCATGTAATCTCTGAACGGGGAATTGAAGTGGATAAAGCTAAGGTTGATGTTATCACTAAACTTCCTCCTCCCACATCTATTAAACAAATTCGATCATTTCTTGGCCATGTGGGATTCTACAAAAGATTCATCAAGGATTTCTCGAAGGTTGCTCATCCTCTGAGCAATCTTCTCGCCAAAGAAACGCTGTTTGTTTTCAACTAATCATGTCATAAGGCATTTGATTTCCTTAAAACGGCAGTCACTTGTGCTTCGGTGTTGCAACCACCAGTCTAGACAGCCCCTTTTGAGATCATGACCGACGCTTCTAGTTACGTGATCAAGGCTATTTTGGGTCAGAAAGTTGATAGGAAGCCCTCTGTCATCTACTACGCTAGTAACACTCTGGATGAAGCCTAAAGGAATTACACTATTACTGTAAAGGAATTACTAGCTGTAGTATTTGCTTTGGAAAAATTCAAGGCTTATCTCTTAGGGTCTCATGTCATCATTTATATGGACCACTTGGCCTTGAGACATCTCTTGGCCAAAAAGGATGCCAAACCCCAGCTTATTTGTTGGATTCTTTTGCTTCAAGAATTTGATCTTGAAATCAAGGATAAGTCTGGGGTACAAATTGTGGTGGCGAATCATTTGTCAAGACTTCTAAGTGATTCTTCTTATCCGAACGTCCCAATTGCTGATACTTTTCCAGACGAAACCATTCTTACAGTTTCAGGTGTCCAAATTTCGTGGTTTGCTGACATTATTAATTATTTGGCCGTTGGTCAAATACCCCATGATTGGACCAAACAACAACGGGATAGACTCAAATCTGAGGCCAAATACTACTTCTGGGAGGACCCTGAACTGTACCACATCGACTCTGATCAGATTATTCGCCGATGTGTTCCGGAGAATGAATTCAACAGTATACTCGAGTTCTACCATGCATCTGCGTGTGGTGGTCATTTCTCTAGGAAAAAGACGGGTGCACAGATTTCGCAATCTGGCTTCCATTGGCCGTCTTTATTCAAGGATGCCCAAGATTTCTCAAGGTCATGTTCCTGATGTCAGGCACTTAGGAGCATAACTAAGAGAGATATGATGCCCGTAAACCCAATTCTTCCTGTCGAAATCTTCGATGTTTGGGGCATCGATTTCATGGGACCCTTTATCCCTTCATTTGGACATCAGTACATTCTCGTCGCTGTTGGTTACATGTCCAAATGGATTAAGGCGATTCCCACCTGAACCAATGACCACAAAGGTGGTCATCGATTTTGTCAAGAAAACATCTTCAGCAGGTTCAGGATTCCTAGGGCCATCATCAGTGATGGTGGCACTCATTTTACTAATGCTCAGTTCTATAATTTATTGGCTAAATACGGGGTTAATCATCGAATCTCCACAGCTTACCATACCCAGACGAAGGGATAGGTCGAGATCTCCAATCGGGAGATCAAGAATATTCTGCAGAAAACAGTTAGGCCTGATCGTAAGGACTAGACTCAAAAGCTTGAGGATGCTCTTTGGGCCTACCGTACGGCATATAAAACTCCCATCGGCATGTCTCCGTTTCGTCTGGTGTATGGAAAGGCGTGACATTTACCCATAGAGATTGAACATAGGACATTCTAGGCAATCAAGCAGTGCAATTTAGATCTGAGTTTAGCCGGGAAGACCAGCAAACTTCAACTATTTGAGTTGGAAGAGCTTAGAAATGATGCATATGAGATTGCCAAGATCTACAAGGCTCAGGCCAAAGCTCTACAAGATCAATTGATTTCCCGCAAGAGCTTTGAGCCGAACCAGAAGGTCTGGTTATTTGATTCTCGACTTAAGGTCTTTCTCAGCAAACTTAGATCAAAATGGAATGGCCCGTTCATTATTGACCAAATTTTTCCAAACGAAGCCGTTCAGATCTCTGACCCAAAGACGGGTAATACATTTAAAGTCAATGGTCAACATCTGAAGCCTGTTATTGATCGTACTCTTCCAGAACCCGTCTCAGACACGGTTGCTTTAGCCATATTGTGACTTCTTCGGCTGAACTTCGCCTAGCTGATGACATTATACTCAATTGTTGTACATATGACATAAAGACTGACTCGAGCTTCATATTCAGGTGATATATTTCATACTCTACCCTTTCTTTCATGTCTCTTTTTCTTAATGTGGACATTGCATCAGCTAGGGATGGGGGGGTGGATTCATTTTTGAATCATTTTGTCAGCTTTATGAAATTCTTATAAATTGTATTTCTCTTCTTATATATACATAAAAAAAAATTAAATTAGGAAGGAATACTTGGACATTAGGACTTTTCAATCTTAAGAAATATTACATTAGAATTTGAACACAAAGACCCATCAGGTCTTCGGACTTAATCAGCCCGTGTATCCACTAAAATGTGGATTTTTTTTTCGAGTCCTCACCATCTTAATTCTATGGTAATTTGATTAAAAAAGTTTCGGTGATAAGTATATGACTTATCAACCCATCCTCTGATTTGAGGGAACTTTAAGTCTAAAACATCTACACACTTTCTTTTCATTGACTTGTTGATTGGCAGTTTTAGCAAAAATTGGGTAGCTAATGAACCTTCTAGGGTGATATGGCTGGCAAGTTATTGTGGGTAACAGCCCATAGGTAGGTTGTCCAGAGCCCAGTCATTGGAACATTCTCTTCTTGCTGCCTTTAGGTAAATCTTAGATCAGGGAAGCCACCTACTTTAAAAAAAAAAAGAGATAAAGAAAGTCAAAAAGAAAAGAAAAAGAAAGGGAGAAAAGAAAAAAAAAGAAAACAAAAGAAAAAAAAGTCACACTTCGCTGCATGAGTTTGGCTAGCAAGTTGTCGGCGATAACAACTCATCGACCGGTTGTCCAGAACCCAGCTCAAGAAATGCACTAAAAATTCCCAAAACACTTAGGAAGAAGTGGAGAAGTAGAATAAATCAGGAGATATACATTGGATTTACCCTTACGTTGACCCTATAAAAATAAAAGTAGGGAGAAAGCTACCAATCGTAAAGATACGCCTTTAGGCAGAACTCCCTTTAAGGTCACCTAGAGGCATAGAAACCTGAAGTCCATTCTAATTGTCGATCAACGAGTCTATCACATTCACAATAAGATGCTTAGAACTTAGGATTCTCATCAAATCTTGGGTGAGTTGAATGGTCGTAGAAAGCCACTCTTTAACCCTAAACTCAAAAATCTAAAAAAATTAGAAAAGAAGAAAAAGAGAAAAAAAATTTTCTTTGAATAAGGCGAGGGCTTGAGGCGGTTTGCATTTTGATAGATACCTAGGCGATGTTGTGTCTTTGAAAGTTCAGATCCTAAGTAAAAATTTTCTTAATATCGAAATAACTTATGCTCAAGTAATCCAACCTAATTCTTTTATAAATAGCATGTAGTTTTTGCTAGGGACTAGCAAAAGATAGGCATGGGGGTATGATGTAAACATGTTTATATTACATAAAATGTCTATTTATGCATGTTCTTAAGCATAGAATTGCATTACATACTGTAAATATTGCATAACATGCATCATCTTGCATTTAGATTAGTCTGAATAAAATGTAGGTTAATTGTCTCCTTTTATGGTCAGGGACAGGGTGACTTTTTATCGGGGCCTCGGATCAAAGATCCAACCATACGGATTGATGATTATCTTTCTCAACACAGTTAATTAAGTTAATTGTACTTAATTATGTGAAGAAAAAAGTAACTTAGGTCAACTTGAATTTATGTCGATTAAGTAGTATAAGGTCAAGTTAACTTAACATTTTAGATTTTATTTCTTTTAACTAGTTGAGTCCAGGTAGTTTGCTAGGAGACATAACTTAATTAGAATTCATCATTAAATCTAAACTACTTATGGAAAGTATAATTAAATTTACTTTAAGAACATGAATTTTTCTTAATGATTTCTAATTAGAAGAATATGCAAAATTCCATAAGGAAACACATTTACACAAATGATCTTCTTTTACAAACAACTAAACATGTTTATTTCTTTTTATTTACAAGAGATTAAGGCAAGAGAAAGTATTTCTAATGAAATATGCCTTATTACAATATTAAGCTCAAAAGAAATTAATAAAATGTAGGAAATTAAACACAATTATTCTTCTTCTTGTCTTCAGCCTTATTCTTCTTTCTCTTCTTTCTTTTTTATTTCTCTCTCTTTCTCGAGCTCTTCTCTTATATGCATCTTCTTCTCTTTCTTTTCTTTCTTTCTTACTCTACCTGTTATTTCTCTTTAGCCTTTGTGCCTGTTCAACCTTTCTTTTCTTCTTTTCCTTTTTATCTCTCTCTCTCTTTCTCTTCTCTTTACTGTTCTCTTAATCATTCTCGAGCTCTTCAATTATACACATCTTCTTCTCTTTCTTTTCTTTCTTTCTTACTCTACCTGTTATTTCTCTTTAGCCTTTATGCCTGTTCAACCTTTCTTTTCTTCTTTACGAGCTCTCTCCTTCTTCTCCTCTTCCTTTCCTTTTCTTCTTCTCCTTCTCTTTTGAACCTTTACAAATCTTCTGAACTGAACCGGTCTAACCCTTTAAACCAAAAATTAGGTTTTGGATTGGCGGCTTGGACCAATCGGTGATACACAGCACCCTTCTTAGGGTTGGACCAGACCCTATTAGGTCTAAGCCAGGTTTTTATTTAGTTCGATTTATTTTTGGTTTGCATAGTCTCGAGCCCATCCTGCTCACGACCTCCCAGGCCCCATGCACATGCCCTCACGGGCCCACACTCACATGCCCACAGGCACACACACATCCAGGCACGTGCACTGCACGCACCCACACACACACCCATACGCTCAGATTTCTTTCATGCGCCATGCACTGCCGACTGAAGGGCCTATAACACAAATTAGTTTTATACCAAGGCAGCCGCTCCAGTTCCACCGATGTGGGACTATGTTTCCCCCTCTTAGTCCAGACTTGAAATGATCATTCCAGCCAGCTCAGAGCTCCAATTTGAGCAAATGAAAGCTTACTGGAAAGCTCTAAGGTTGATCTACATGATTGGAGTATCAATTTGATACTCAGGAAAGGTTTAGGTCTTCGATTTGAAGGGTGAAAGACCTGGGTTGTTATGGTAAAATTGGCCTACAGAAAGGTATTTTTAGTTCTAAGGTCTACAGAAGGACATTTGACCTCTAGATGAGGTGTTGAATAGGTTTAGAAAATGATTCCACAGCTGTTGGTGAAGGTAATGAGCTCTGAGGAGCTTCAGGAAGGAGCAGAAGCTAAAGAAAATCTCTAAAGAGCTTCAGAACTGCAATTCAAGTTCTGAAAGGTCCAACAGACAGCTAAAGTCCTATTTAATCAAATTAAACGACCTCTAGAGGTTGTTAAGAATCTATCTGGGTAGATTATCCATTTGAATCTCATCACAAATTCACTGTCATCAGTTTGGGTTAAAAAACAACCCAAACTAGCAAAAATCAATTTTTACCATAGAATCCATCCAAGCTCATTCAAATTTCATCTGAATCATTTACAAGCATCCCAGCAACAGATTAGACTCTTCAATTTGTCTGTTTGAATCCAAATTCCATAAATTAGACTTTAGGTTGACCATGAAGCCTCGAATTTTCACTTTCTGAATTTAACCATTTCAGATTAAATTAAAGCCTTAGATAACTTCTCTTTATCCTCAAGAACAGATTCAGACCCTTAGAAGGATGATTCAGTTAAGCTTCCTAGGGTTCCAGGCCTGTCGCCTGAGCTTCTAAAAGAGTTTGTTCGACAGAACAAACCAAAGTTAATCACAGTGATTGACATAATGGAATGGTCTCAGGGCAAGTTACTAATGCTTTTAGACCTTTTAAATAAGGCTTAAACCCTAACTAACAACCATCTCCAACTCTACTGGAGTTGGAGAAGATGAAGATCTAACAAAAGCTCCAAACATTAAAACCCCAAATAAACTTATTCAACATGATCAGTGAACTTCAAATCGATGATCTGGAGCTTCACACTGAGTTCAATAGGCTGAAGAGCTTGTTTGACTCGCTGGAGCTCGTTGGAGTCCGGTGAGTCCAGAAAAAGGCTAAAATGTATAGATGATGTGAAATTGTTCCATTAATGATTTAAAAAGCTTCCTGAGGTCACAAGGAACCTCAGGAACACCTTAATTTCATCAACACCAAGATGATCTTGAAAAACGAGAAGAGATGATGAGATTATTGAAATAAATTATTGATTAGAAATACCCGTACATGCCCCAAATAGATGATGAACCATCTTGGAATAATATCAAGGATCAATCCGATTTCCCAAATCCCAGGTTTGAGGTATAAAGTTGTTGTGGATTCCCAACCCAGATGGAGTACAACATGCCTAATCTTGAAATAGGTTGGGAAGTTCCAAGTGCAAGAGAACACAATGTTGAGGCAACCCTAGACCTTGGATCACCAAGCATAGAATTCTAAGACTCCTACAATGATGAGATTAGAACTGAACCTCTCGAGGGTGTAAATCACCTTATTCTGATAAGGTGACCCTCGAAGGTTATTCGAACCTAGATTCTAGTAAGTCAACCCACATCCTCAGCCTAGAATCTGGATCTGAAACTTATTTAGAAGATTACGAGGCCCCATATGATAAAAATCAAAGTTTCAATGAAGAATATGATTCTGGGCCTCTATTTGATAAGTATCCCTCTCCAACATCCTCATAGATACAAATCAATTTTTTGGAAGTCACGCCAATTTACGATACAGAAACCAAGGAGTTGGACGAGTGGGGTTTTGATTGGATCTTTCCTACAAGCCTAGAACTTGAGCCTATACCAAATAAGGACACCTTGTTGAGCTCAGAATTTACATATAGGCTAGACCCCAGTCAGGCTACTAAGTCTACATCATATAATTTACTTTGTGGTGGACCCATTTATCTCGAATCTCATTCAGAACTTGATTTTTGCAATATCTCCGACGATGTTGAATCTTACCATGATTTCAAAGAACCTCTGTTTCCTAAATACAACAAGCCAATCTACGACCTTAGCTCACATGATTCATTCTCCGACTCTGACTCTGAGGTTCTAGTTCTCGAGATCACTGATTTAAGTTTAGGTTCCAGTGAGATGGAATCATTTCTTTTCGATCCTCAGGAATCAAAACCAGAAAATGCCGAAAGTGATTGCAACCCAGAGTTCGAATCTTTTCTTGACTCAAATTTCCATCATCTTATAGACACTCTTTAGGCATTTACTTTTGACTTTGAAAGCTACTATGAGGACTCTCTACATGAAACCACTTGTCACTCCTTTCTAGAAGAGCCCTCATATACAACTCTCATTGAAGCCACCTCTTCCACACATACAGAACCCATCCAAACCCATTTTCAACCCTGACCTGCAACCGGACTCAATTTCTACTCCGATTCCCCTTTTACTGAGCTGATTGCAGATGATTCAACTCCACATATATATCGGGTTTCGGATATTGATCAAAGTAAAGACCGTGCTCCATCATTCTTTGATCACCCCTGTAGGGTTTCTACATCACTCACTGATTATTTTACGGATCCCTACTCTAACCAGGCTGATTCAACTCAGCCAAAACCTGAATTTACACTTCCACATCCATCCGAGCTCCATAGCATATGGTGGGTTCCACATCTCTTGATCTACATTTATCAACCCACCAGAATAATAGGGTTTGGGTTGCATCATCAGCCTATGGATCTGAACAAGCACCTGGTTGGACCAACCAAGCTCTTAATCAGGGTGCTTGTTCTACAAAACTCTACTGATTTGACCACTGCCTCTTCATCCCATTTCCACTCGGCTGAAGGCATTAAATTTAGCGCTTAACGGGAGGCAACCTGTCATTCCAAAAAATTAAGATCCATCTGATTATCTATCTGTACTTCACGTCTACTGCACCCTCAGTTCAATCTTAGAACAGTCGATCCCACCTCTGGTACACGTACCAGAGCTTGAAATAATCTGCAACTGTCATTCCCGACCCTTTTCGTCCACTCGATAAATCCTGTTCTAAGTCCTTGAACCCAACACTATTTCACACCCTTCGTTTACAATGAGGACATTGCAAAACTTAGGCATGGGGGGGTGGTAAAGTGCAAACATACAGAAATCAAGAAAAGTAGAAGGATTCTCACAAAAAATTACATATGCCAAAAATACCAAAAAAAAAGAAAATTGTGAAAAAGAACAAAAAAAATTGAGGGAAGAAAATTTTGAAGCCATATAAACATGAGGAAAAGAGCAAAATGACAAAAAAGGAGCATAAAATGAAAAAGAAAAAGAAATAGTCATTAGTAAGAGATTAAGGGATTAACCGAAGTTCTAAACCACATCAAGAAAAAGAAAAATGAAGAAAAGTTCTAATGAGACACAAAAAAGAGATTAGTAGGAATGCTGATCTTAGGCCTTTTAGGCTAGACTCCTAGGCTTAAACATTCAAGTATCCACTAAGATCTGGATAATCCTCAAGAGGTTGGGGAAAATGTGAAGCTTAAGTATTAGGTCTAAGGCTTAGGGAGTATTCGGCCTCGTTAACTGACCTTCGGTTTGCGGGACTCGATAATCTAAGCACCTCAACTCACACACAGTCTAGTTCAGTGTGCATAACTATCAAAATAATGCAAAAGCATTTAAATGTTCTGAAAAAAGTTGCCTAGATTAGGAGCGGTCGATCAACACAAGTTGATTTGGATGAGTTCCTAGTGCGGAGAGGCGAGAAATTTCCCTCAAGGATGCTTAACAACATATCGTCTCCTCGGTGCTTGTCTCCCAGGATATTTATATATCCTACCAGGGGCATGTAAGCACTCTGCTGGTTCAGATGCCATGGGCAGCATTATCACGAAATGTCGATTGCCAGGGTTTGGATTTGGCTACAGAACACCATGGGCGGGATTATCTCAAAATCTTGAAAGCTAGGGTTCTGGAGGTTGCCATGGGCTATGCTATTACGAAGCATCGATTGCTAGGGACCTTTGAGGATTGATGAATGGGGACAAGGAATCCAATATAGACCGTGTAGAGAAGCCAATCCAAAGCTAGAAATAAAAAGAAAAGAGAGAGAAAACTCTCCAAATAAATCCTTTGTCGCTCTCTTACAAAAAATGCACTGCAAATTGAACTAATGCTAAAATATGTCTTAAGAATGGGTGCTTTAACCGCAGAGTCCAACGAACCTTAGGATAGTTCCTGCGGGCCTTAAAAACATTCGTGGAAGACCGAGGCTAGAGCTGGTCAGGTCCGGATCTTGGCTGGTACTTGACCACCTCTAGACCTACTATCGGCATTCTAACCAAATCAAAAATAAAGAGAAAAAACACATCATAAATTGTGACAGAAACTCATGGTCGAGAACATAATTTAAAACCTTGAAATTTTTCTAAGGGACTAGCAAAACCTAGGCATGGGGGTATGATGGGAACACCATCATGAGCCCTAAATAGCTCATTTTGACCTAGAAAAGAGAACAAAAGCTCTTACATAAACAAGTAAAGGGCCTAATTCAAGGAATAACTATTTTGAGAGAAAAGCAAGAAACAATGGGTAAAATGGTAATTTTACCATTGCAGTGCAACAATGGAATTTTTCAGGGGCTAAACATAGGTCAAATGGTCTTAACAAGTTAAAAAGTGGGTTTGTTCAATCAGAAAAGGGTTAATGTGAGATCTGGGAATTAGATGACTTCTTGTAACCCTAAAATAGACCCACTTAATCTAACAAGGTTATGGCCAAAATAAAATTCAACTAAATCCTCTAAAATTCATGGAAAAATATCCTCTAGGATTTAGAACCTTCAATTTGGCCTTTGGAACCTATTTTGACCTAAATAGGGGTCCTAGCTAATTATTTGCCCTAATTTGGGTTTTTGTGTAAAATGCCCAATGAAACATCATCAAACCTAAAATCCAACTTCACCATTGAATTCCTTAGGTCCAAATTAGGCTTATACCAAAATTTAGGCCTAAGGGGAGTCCACCTTGACCTACTTTGCAAAATAGTCCAACCCAATTACTTTTATACCCCTAGCTTTCAAAAACCTTGCAGTTATCCCCCTAGCTTCCTCGCCATTATTTGCAATTAGGTCCCTCTACCATTATAGCGGAGGAGTCCTACTCCGGCGACGATTCAAGAGGGGATTTCTCCTTGATTCCTTAGAGACTCCCTCTCAAATTTGAAAGGGAGATTCTCTGAGGAATTCCCGATAATCTTTATGCAATCCCAAGCCCTGATTGTCACCCAATCTCTCATGCGAATGCATGAGAGATTTGAGTATCTCGCACCTTCCTACTCCGGCGAGGATACCCGTGCTTGGATGCTTGCCTTCCGAGCACAAGGCCCTCTACCAGAGACTATAAAAGAAGCCCTAGGCCCGGCCGTCCATCCTCAGCTTGGTTTGGCCGGAGAACAACCCTCAAATTTGTCTCTTCTCCTCCGGCCAGACATCCAGCGAGCTCCGATGACTCCTCCTCCTCTTCTCATCACTCTGCCACAATACCAATGGCAGAGTCATCTCTGCCTCCGTCGTCCGCATCACGCCATACCTGTGCATGTGCCAACTGCCCCCTCGTAGTCGCTGTCACCCCTCTACTGGAACCTTCGTCTCTGGTGGTGGCAGGTATGTGCCAGCCGCCATCTCACCCCCCTTCATCTTTAAACTAGGTTAGGTA
Organism: Thalassia testudinum; assembly: GCA_037157565.1. Classification (NCBI taxonomy): domain Eukaryota; kingdom Viridiplantae; phylum Streptophyta; class Magnoliopsida; order Alismatales; family Hydrocharitaceae; genus Thalassia; species Thalassia testudinum. The sequence goes on along the minus strand of JAZHRO010000025.1, from coordinate 19,307,894 downwards.
TCTTCCCATCTCTCTACTCTTTATTTTCCCCCACTCTATTTCTATTTTTGACCCCTCGACCACCACAGACCACCACCATCACCTCTGGCAGACCACCGGCAAGGTGCCTCCGTCATTCCATGCACCCACACGCCTCACCAACTACCTCAGAAGCTCTGCCACCATCCACTAATCATTATCCCTCTTTCCATCAACCGCCACACACTCCACATTCGTCCCCTGAACAAACCCATCACCATGGCCACAGACCGACCTAGGCACGCACACCTAGGGTGCTCCTCGCTACACCACCCATCGAGTCACCTTTGCCATGTCACAACGAAGCTTCCTGCATATTCTAATGAGACCGCAGGGCTATTTTTCTTGAGAATAGGTTTCGACTTCCACCGCCATTGGAGCAGACATGGAGCTTGCAACCTTCGCTCCAGGCAGCCGAGCCCTAGGTCCCAGGTTCTAGGCAGTGCGGAATTATCACACGCACACATCTAGCCAATGATTGTCTTTGAGAGGGCACCGCAGCTGCTGCGATTGAGGGTGAGCTCCTGCAGGTGTGCAAGCGAAGCGGGTGGGACTTTTAGTCCTACCTTGGAAAGTTTGGAGGAGGCTGTGCGACATAAATTGAATTTGTCGTGGTGAGGTCCCCTCACCCACTTTTCTCATCCGCGATTCACCACTCGACGGACCTGGCTAACTTGACCAGATTAGCCAGCACTCCTCGCGTATCACCCACGTCGATGCGCCTAGACCCTGGCACGTTAACCTGACCCGTTTACCCGAGAAAGGCTCTGGGAGAGCGAGCCTAAGAGAGAAAAGAGAGAGATTTCGCGGGGGAGGGTAGGGGTAGGTTTTGCACTTTTGTGCAGGGAAAGGAAGAAGGAAGAGGAAGCTGAAGAAGGAAGCTAAGGAGGAAGAAGCTGAAGAAGCTAAGGATCAGAAGCTGAAGGAAGAAGATTACAGAGGAAGCTAAGGATGGCACGGTTGAAGGAGAAAGAGGAAGCTAAGAGAGAAGTCAGAGAAGAAGAAGGCTAAAGGCAGAAAGGAAGAAGAAGAAAGAGGAGAACCAGAGAAAGAGAAGAAAGGAAGAAGAAGAAGAAAAGAAAGAAGAGCTAGAGAAAGAAAGAAGGCACCGCCAAGGAAAAGGACCAAAGCCAAGTCAGAAGAGAAAGCCAAAAAGAGAAGAGAAAGAAGAACCAGAGAAGGAAAGAAGAACAATGAAGAAAGGAAGAGAGAGAGAAGAAGAAAGAAAAGAGAAAAGTCAAACATTTTTAAGACCTCTAATTTTATAGTCTAATTTCTCTTTTATGCTACATTTTATTATTCATAAACTCCTGCTTTATATTTTGAATTAGATTTTGAGTAGTTTTAAGTGTTCAAATTGCATTGATTATTGAGATTAGTATATGAATTCCAGTTGCTCCCTATGTTCGACCTCGGACTTAAATTTTGAATAATAAAATTTATTTGTTTTCAAGGCAATTTCAACTATACTACGACGCATCATTTATTTTTAAACACCGATCTCACCTCGTGTAAACAATAGCCTATCGATTAGCTCAGTAAAGAAGAGGGAAGGGAGCTAATTGGTGAAAATAGAGGGTGTAGAGGGGTATTTATAGGTGGCGACGGCTGAGACAGAGGTTGAATCTGGATGGAGAAGAGGCTAGGAGTGGAGTAACCACCGGCATCTTCTCCGATGTTGGTGAGGTTATCTCCAACCCTAAAATGGGATTACAGCTTCATCTAGACCGGTGGATGAAAAGGAGATGGTGAGCACAAGCTCCAGGAGCTTGGAGAGGAAGGAATGATGTTGGATATGCGGTGATCAGACAGTGGAAGCACCTCCTATCGTCAGCTGTCGAGGAGGTTGAAGAAGGAAAGAAGAAGAAGTTTCAGGGATTTGTTTGTAACAAAAGTTGAGGACCTAAATGAAGAATAAGGACTCGAATGAAATAAAATATAAGGACTAAAATGTAAATTAAGTTTTTCAAGGTTTATTTTAATTGAAATCTTTTTCAACATTTTATATATGATTATAAATAAGACAATTATTATATTTAGACCTTGAATTTACATTTTTGACCTTTTTAGATTAATTTATTTAATTAGGTAATGTTACATAAGTTATTACATACTTAGGTATAAATTGTACGTAAGCTAGTTAATCACAATATTAGATAAATTACTGATAATATTTTGAGTCCAATTATTAATTAAATTATCAATAATACTAATTGGATGATAATATAACATTTTTAACTTATTTTAAGGTCCTTTACTATTTATCCCTTATTTAATAATTAACCCATATATTTTCATATTTCTAGCTAATTAACTAGGAATACTAGTTAATTAGGGGTAATTAGAGACCATGATGAGCTTCTCATCACAGATCTGATTAGGGTGACGATTGGAGTTCAACGACTCCAAGATTGCCCTAATCGGATATCTGTAGCATCAGATAGAGATCGAGGAACCCTAGAAGCTCAAGGGCCAAGATGGTGTTAATCTGCACTTCAGACGACAAATCCAACTGCATGAATGGGTTCAGATCGACGATCGCAGCCTAACGGCGTGAAAATCAATCCAATCCGATACCCGTGGCACCATCTACATCACTCAGAAGATGGACGGCCAAGATGGCACCACATGGTCCCATCTCAGTCGCCCAACCGGCTGCACACACCTGTCCAAGCTCATTTGGACAGTGCTTCTCCATCGTTGGATCAAGATCCAAGGGCTGCGAGGCATGCATGCTTGAGTTGAGCGCTCGACACAAACGCACCCATAGCGCATTGGTCAAGCACCTTATCCAAACGAGGAGGTGCGAAATCGAGCCCCCGCACGCCTCAAATTGGAGTGGGCACGATCAACCATGCAATCAAGATCCAACGGCGTTGCATGGCCGATAGCGCCCACGCGCTATCTGACTCCCCGCGTGACGCGGGATCTTACGTGTAAGGCGCGGTTGAGGCACGGCGAGGAGAGCTCTCAGCCATCCGATCTCACGATCGTACGACCAAGATTTGATGGAGTGGAGCGCACGTTGAGGCACGAAAGGCGAGCGGGCATGCGAGCGTCGCCCACGAAGGCCACATTCAGGCCTTTAGTGATGAATTTATCCGTCACTAAAGGTCCTGATGAGAACCTCATCATGAGCCATAACTAGCTCATTTTGACCCAATACAAAGGATAAAAGCTCCTATATATCTCAAGGAAAGGCTTAACTCAGAGAATTCTGAGTTTGAGAAGAAAACCAGTCACAAGGGGTAAAAGTGCAATTTTACCAGTATAATCTGCATACAGGGTAATTCTGGGCCCAAACACAGGTCAAAACAGCTTAATAAGAATAAAAGTGGGATGAGATGATCTAGCAAGGGCTACAGCACTTCCAAGGAACCAAATGATAATCTGTAACCCTAAAACAACCCACTTCAATTCACAAGGTTCGAGGCAAAGTAAAAATAGAATAAACCCTCTAAAATTCATAGAAAAATAATCTCTAGGGTTTAGAACCTTCAATTTGGCCTTTAGAACCCATTTTGACCTACATTGAGAACCATGCCCAATTAATAACTTAATTTGGGTTTTTGCGCAAATTGACCGGTCAAACAAGGTTTAATATGAAAATAAAATTCACCATCAGATTCCTTAGGTCCTAATTAGTCATGTATAAAAACTTGAGCCTAAGAAGAAACCTCCTTGACCGAATTTACACTTTGGTCCTCATATATTTACTCTTTGGCCCTCAACTTTTGAACCCTCGCATTTAGGCCCCTAACTCTCCTTCGTTCTTTGCAAACAGGTCCCTCCTGCAAAACCCTGCCAGCACCATGCTCCGGCGACCTTGCGCGGAGCATGGCGCCGCGCAGGGTGAGGTGGAGGACCTGGCAAGTGTACCGGGGGTGCCCTGCGTCGTCAGCCGTCGCAGGAGCACCCCCATGGTCACTGTAGCCCCCCATACCGGCCGTGCGAACGCACGGACGGTATGGGTTCGAATTCCGACCATGCTCCGGCGAGGGAGACACGTCGTCTCCCTCCGCCTTCCTCCCTGCTACAACCCTATAAATACCCCCCGCCGCTCCACCGACCAAGGCAGCCTGGATCTGACGGAGAAAACCCCCAGCTTTCGTCTCTTCTTTCTCCGGCAGACGCTCACCAGCTCCGGCGACTTCCTCTCCCTCCACCTCTTCGCTCTGCCGCACTACCAGCAGCAGAGACCTCCTCCCCTGCTCTTCCCGCGCCACGCCGCACCCAGCTGGCGCCTCTCCAGCCTTCTGCTCGCCGCCGCCCCTCTCCCTGAGCATCATCTTCTCCGGCGACAGTCGATACGACTGTCGCCCTGTTCCTCCCCCTTCGTCCCTGCAGTTAAGTTAGACTTACTCCCCTTCTCCTCCTCTTTCTTTCCCCGCTTTCGATTTAGTCAATTAAGCCCTCTACCGACCCTGTTCACCCTCATCCTCTCCGCCTCCGACCACCCTCCGGCGAGCCGCTCCCATCACCTCAGCGACCCACACGGCTCGCCGACCACCGCAGAACTTCCGCCTCCTCACCCTGATCCTCTTCCGCCCCTCCACTTCCCACCAAACACCCTCTGCAGACCCACCGAACACACCCACTCCCTCGCTCACAGTCTGACCTAGGACGACCTAACAGCTCCATCACACCCCCTGCAGACCCCCTGACCACCTTCGCCGTGCCACGGCGAAGGTCCTCCGCCTGTCTGATTTGGCCGAGAGGCCGTGCCATTGGTTTCAGGTTCCAGGCCTTGGCCGCCATTGGCGAGGAAGCTCGAAGCCTGCTCGAGGTTGCTCCAAGCCGAGATATCCCAGATTGAATAGCCACGGCCAGCGCGGAAGAGTCTCACGCACACACCCTGGCCCTCGATTGGAGCTGTACGCCTCAACAGCCGATGCAATTGGGAGCACCATCCCTGCTGCAGGCGTAAGAGAATTGGGGTGGGACATTTAGTCCCACCTCGGAATCTCTCAAAGGCGCGCGGACACATAAATTGAAAAACTGCCGTATGCTGTTTGCCTCAGTTACCACGGGGTGAGGTCCCTCTCACCCGACCCGACCCGACTCGGCCTCGTCCGTGACCACGCTCCGCGGACCTGGCCCGACCCGATTAGACTGACCTGCACTCCTCGCCCACCACGCACGCCGGTGGGCCTGGACCCGGGCCTGACCCGAACCCGATTACCCGATAGCGCTCTGGGAGAGCTTCCGAAGAGTGATTTCAGAGAGAGAGAGATACGCGGGGGAAGGGGGTAGAGTAGGTTTTTGCCTTCTGATGAACTCTTGAGCGTGCAGGCACAGGTGAAGGACTGCGGAAGAAGAAGCAGCTGCACTGTAGCAACTGCTCAGTTAAGTCGTCGAAGCACCGGGCCAGACGACGGACAGCCAGCAGCCAGAGCAACACAGAAGGCAGGCTGAAGAAGAAGGAAGGGAGACTTAGTAGCCGAAGGCAGAAGCACCACGATTGCAGAAGAAGAAATGAAAAGAAGCAAGAAGCAAGAAAAGAAGAAGACGATCTGAAGAAAAAGAAAGAAAGGAAACAAGGAAGAACAGAAGAAGAAGAGCACGAGGGGAAAATCTGAAGAAAGCAGAAGAAAAAGAAGAAGAAGAAGAAGAACAGGAAGAACCAAAGACAAAGAGGAAGAAGGAAGAAAAGAAGCAGAAGCCAATTTTTCATCTCTCTCTCTCTCTCTTTATTTTTGTAATAGAATTTGTATATCTCTAGAATACAACTTGCTCCCTGAGTTCGACCTCGGGAACTCTTTTATTTTTCCGAGTAAAAAATTTTTATATGAAACGTTGGTAACAACCGGCTTTACTACAACGAATTAACAACGAAAACCGACGTTCCATCATTTTGGCGCCGTTGCCGGGGAGCAACGGCTATTCTAGAGGTAAACATTCCTGTATCTTTTAATTTCTGATAATCTCCTCTCTTTTATGCAGCTACAGGAACTCAAGAAGACAAGCAACCACACGACAACCACTCCGAAGACAGGTAAATCTTTTCTCTCACTATTAACCCCTACACTCTAAAGAGAAAGAAAAGAAAAGAACAAGCAATATAGGGCTAACCTGTCTTCCATATTTAGTAACCATAAAAGTTGCATGTTTTCAACTCATTATTTCTGCACACTATCAAGGGTATTTAAGGGCTAACACATTCTTGCTTGAGCCCTAATTACCCAACAAAGAATTAACTGGACCAAGTAGAGCCAACCTAGGATCCAACACTAGGGATTTAGAGACACACTACTTAACTCAAGAATTGAGAAAACCAAATGAAGTGTGCCCAAGCCCTTGTCTGAAAATACCTATACAAGAAAAATCCTAAACAATTGGCTCTCTCTAAACACTTGAACCCTAAAAGACAGGACCTAAAAGCTCTTAAAGAAAACAATAGGTAAAGTTGACCCCTTGGGTTAACCAACCTTAAATTAGGTCACTCTTTGCACCTAAAAAGACTAAAGTTCAAGTGAAACCTTAAACACCCTGATCTTAAAATTGGTAGACTTAAGAGGTCAAGATCCCCATTCTGGTCTACCTGGAACCGCAGTGACAAGAGAGGTCGGGTGGGGGAAACCCTGTAACCCGTGGGGACGCTCTACCGTGTAGGGGTCTTCGCGGGACTCTCCCTCTCTGGCTGCCCAGGTAATTCTCAGGTGGACGATCTTTCTGATCAAGGGGTCCATCTGCCCCGCACCTCTATAGTCACCCAACACATTTTTGGGTGTCTTGATTGGGTCCATCACCTTCTAAACTTACCTCTCCCAACTGTGCATGTACGGAAGGAGGTCTCTAAGACCACCCTTAAGACCTCCTTTAGAAATTCACTCTCGTCAAGGCCAAGCCTCGACGCCCGTGTTTGTGCAGCAACACCCTCACATTATTCTCTCTTCTGATTCAGAACCAAGTTCTTCTTCTTCCCCCATCATGGCTCAGCCAGTTGAGGAAGAAAATAATCTGGAACACCAGCTCCAGCGACTCAATGACCTCTTCCAAAACTTCGTGCACCCACCACAGCGTCCTATGATGCGGGACCACTACAATCCTGCTGCGGTGGCAATTGAGCCTCGAGTTAGAATCCCGATTGGAGGACCTGATTCCGAACTAAAGCCCAACATGATTCACGCTATACCTAAATTCCATGGGCTTAATTCTGAAGATCCCTTCCAGCACATCAAACAGCTTAAGCATCTGGCCCACACTTTTGGATCAGATGCGCAAAATCGGGATATTCTTCTCATGAAGATGTTCTCCTTTTCTCTTATGGACAAGGCCGCCCATTGGTATCAAACTCAGACCCGGCCGATCAACACTTGGGAAGAACTTCAATCCGAGTTTTTGAAAAAGTTCTTTCCCGTTGGTCGGACCAACGCCTTGCGCCATCAGATTACACACTTCACTCAACAATCAGGAGAACCTCTCCATGAGGCATGGGATCGTTTTCAGGATCTCATGAGGAAGTGCCCCCATCACGGAGTTCCTAAATGGGAACAAGTCCAATCTTTTTACCAGGGACTCCGTGAGGACATCCGCCTTTTCGTCAATGCAACCTGCGGAGGAAACATCATGGGTCAACATGAAGACACCGTATGGGAGATTCTCGAAAACATGTGCGAGAACTCCATCAACAATGACTCCATGGGATTATTCGACAGGACGAATACCCGCGCAGCGACGAATCTTAAGGGAGCACATGAGACGCAGGGCCTGTCCGCATCAGTCGACCTGGAATTAATGGCCAGTCGATTGGACAAGGTCTCAATTATTGAAAAGAAGGTGGATGAGCTGACTCAGCACTTGCAGCGAGCCACCTCTGCGCGTAACTCCTTTGCACAACCTCCTTCCACACAGGAGACTGTGCAAAACATCCTACACCGATCCTCCCCTGGGATGGATCCATATCCGTCCCCATCTGATTCTTGGACCGGAGAAATCATTCCTACCCGATTAGCCAACTCGTGGAGAGTCTGTATAGATTACCGTCGACTCAATTCCTCCACGAAGAAGGATCATTTCCCACTACCCTTCATTGATCAAATTCTCGAAAAACTAGCGGGAAATAGGTTCTTCTGCTTTCTTGACGGGTACTCCGGTTATAACCAGGTGGCAATCCATCCTGAGGACCAAGAAAAGACCACATTCACCTGCCCCTTCGGAACATACGCTTTCCGAAGGATGCCTTTCGGTCTTTGCAATGCACCCGCTACTTTTCAGCGATGCATGCTTGCCATATTCTCAGATATGGTAGGTGATTATCTGGAAGTCTTCATGGATGACTTTTCAGTTTTCGGAGCATCATTCGACGATTGCCTCCAGCACTTGGTCCAGATACTCAGGCGGTGCATCGACGTGAATTTGGTTCTTTCCTGGGAAAAGAGCCATTTCATGGTGCCTGAGGGAATTGTCCTGGGACACTCAATTTCGGAGAAAGGTATCCAAGTGGATCGAGCTAAGGTTAATCTGATTTCTCGCCTTCCTATGCCTAGCTCGATCAGGGACATCCGATCCTTTTTAGGGCATGTCGGTTTTTATCGACGATTTATCCCTGATTTTTCAAAAATCGCACGCCCCCTGACCACTCTTCTCTCCAAGGATGTTCCCTTCGAAATCTCCAGGGAATGCACTCAAGCATTTGAAATCCTGCGTGACCGAGTCACCCAAGCCCCGATCCTACAGTCCCCTGATTGGTCTCAACCCTTTGAGATCATGTGTGATGCATCCGACTTCGCTGTAGGAGCGGTTTTGGGGCAGAAAAATGACAAGAAACCTGTGGTCATTTACTACGCCAGCAAAACACTCGATGAGGCTCAGCGTAACTATACAGTTACTGAGAAAGAGCTGCTAGCTGTAGTATTTGCCCTAGAGAAATTCAGATCATACCTTCTGGGTTCCCATGTCATCATATACTCGGATCACACGGCTGTGAGGCATCTCCTTGCAAAGAAGGACGCGAAACCTCGATTGATCCGATGGATCTTGCTGTTGCAAGAATTTGACCTCGAGATTCGCGATAAAGCGGGAAAACAAAACGTGGTAGCTGATCACTTGTCCCGTCTTCCTTCTGAAATGATAGACCCTTCCGGACCCATCACTGAGCATTTTCCCGATGAGCACCTGCTGACTATTGGTACTAGCCTTCCATGGTTTGCTAATATTGTAAATTACTTGGCATCTCATCAGACCCCGTCCGATTGGCCGAAGGCCAAGAAAGACAAATTACGCTCCGATGCCAAGTATTACATTTGGGAAGACCCGTACCTCTTCCGCATAGGTGCCGATCAGATCATCCGGAGATGTATCCCGGAAGGGGAAGTCAGCAATATCCTCTCTTTCTGCCATGACCAGGCATGCGGTGGCCATTTTGCCGGGCATAAAACCGCATCAAAAGTCCTCCAGTGCGGCTTTTACTGGCCCACACTGTTCAAAGACGCATACAGTCATTACAAGGCATGCAGTCGTTGCCAGACTTTGGGCAACATGAGCCATCGCGACATGATGCCTATGCAACCGATTCTAGTATGCGAAATCTTTGATGTTTGGGGGATTGATTTTATGGGCCCCTTTCCTGTTTCGGATGGTTTCGAATACATTCTGTTGGCTGTGGACTACGTGTCCAAATGGATCGAAGCCATACCGACCCGAACCTGTGATCACAAAATCGTTCTCAAATTCATTCATCAACACATTTTCTCAAGGTTCGGGATTCCTCGTGCAATAATCTCTGATGGGGGGACCCATTTCACAAATGCTCAGTTTAGGTCACTGATGACCAAATACGGGGTGTCTCACCGAATCTCTACTCCTTACCACCCCCAAACTAATGGTCTAGCTGAGCTGTCGAATCGGGAGATCAAGAAAATCCTACAGGTCACTGTTCGACCTGACAGGAAGGACTGGTCGTCCCGACTTCCGGAAGCATTGTGGGCCTATAGGACCGCCCACAAGACCCAATTGGGCATGTCTCCCTTTAGATTGGTGTACGGAAAGGCATGCCACCTTCCCGTCGAACTGGAGCATAAAGCCTATTGGGCAGTACGGAACTGTAATCTAGATCTTTCTAAGGCTGGGACCCACAGAAAACTCCAAATCAGCGAGATCGATGAATTACGCACAGACGCGTACGAGAACTCGCAAATCTACAAGGAGCGGGTTAAAGCCTTCCACGACAAACACATCTCAAGAAAGATCTTCCATCCTGGTCAAAAGGTCCTACTCTTTGATGCCCGACTCAAACTCTTCCCAGGAAAACTGAGATCTAAGTGGGTCGGACCATATTTGGTCCGACAGGTTTTTGGAAATGGAGCAATCGAAATCAGTCCACTCAGCCACGATTCTGAACCTTTCATCGTGAATGGTCAAAGACTCAAGCCGTTCATTGATGTAACTTCTACTGATTTGGCTGAGGCATCTCATATCCTCCTTTCCCCTTGAGCTTATTGCGCCCAGCCGATGGCATAAAACTCAGCGCTTAACGGGAGGCAGCCCGTCATTCTCTTTGAAAACCTGAAACTTGTTCTGACACCTTTCAGCACTCGAAGTTCACCCTGAACTAACACCCCCTAGGTTACAATGAGGACATTGCAAATCTTAGGCATGGGGGGGTAGGAAAGTGCAAAAACTTGTAAGAAAAGGTTTCAAGCAAAAAAATTCACATATGCCAAAAATACCATAAAAATTAAAAAAAAAAAAAAAAAAAAAAAAAAAAAAAAAATTTTCAAAAAAGAATAAGAGGAAAAGAGGAAAAGGAAAATTTTGTGAAGGAGAAAAGAAACAAAATGAAAAAGGAGCACAAAATTATAAGAAAAGTTGATAGTCATTAGTAAGGAACTAAGGAATTAACCTAAGTTCTAGACCTCATTCAAGAAAATAACTGAAAAGTGCACAATGAGATTAGTAAGAATGCAAACCTTAGGCATTCTTGAATAGACTCTTAGTACTCATTAAGATCTGGACACTCCTCAAGAGGTTGAGGAAAATGAAAAGCTGAAGTATTAGGTCTAAGGCTTAGGGAGTATTCGGCCTCGTTAACTAATTTTTTGTTTACGGGACTCAGTAACCTAAGCACCCTAATCTCACACACAGCCTGGTTCAGTAAGCGTAAAAATCAGAATCACGCAGAAGCGTCGCAAAAATCTGAAAAGAACACCTAGAATAGGAGCGGCCGATCAACACAAGTTGATTTGGACGAGTTCCCAGCGCGGAGAGGCGGGAAATCCCCTCGAAGATGCGTAACAAAATATCATCTCCTCGGTGCTTGTCTCTTAGGATATTTACATATCCTACGGGGGGCATGTAAGCACTCTGCTGGTTCAGATTCCATGGATGGCATTATCTCGAAATGTCAATTGCCAGGGTCTGGATTCGGCCACGGAATACCATGGATGGGATTATCTCGAAATCTCAATAGCCAGGGTTCCGGGGGTTGCCATGGGCGGTGCTATCTCGAAGCATCGATCGCCAGGAACCCTTGAGGATTGATGATGGGAGCAAGGAATCTGATACAGACCGTGTTGAAAAGCCAATCCTAGACTAGAACTAAAAAGAAAAAGAGAGAGAAAACTCTCCAAACAGAAAAAAACTTTCTATCTCACTCTCTTACAAAACGCACTGCGAACTGAGCCAGGGCTAAAATCATTTCAAGCACGGGTGCTTTAACCACGAAGTCCAATAAACCTTAGGTTAGTTCTTGTGGGCCTTAAAAACCTTTGCTAAAAGACTGAGGCTAAGGCTAGACAGATTTGGATCTTGATTGGTACTAGAGTATCTTTTAGGCCTATGGTCAGCATTCTAACCTAATCTATGCTCAAATAAAAAAGCACTTATCTAAAACCATTGAAAACTTCATGGTCTAGAACAAGGGTTGAAACCTTAAGTTTTTTTTTGCTAAGGGACTAGCAAAAGCTAGGCATGGGGGTATGATGAGAACCTCATCATGAGCCATAACTAGCTCATTTTGACCCAATACAAAGGATAAAAGCTCCTATATATCTCAAGGAAAGGCTTAACTCAGAGAATTCTGAGTTTGAGAAGAAAACCAGTCACAAGGGGTAAAAGTGCAATTTTACCAGTATAATCTGCATACAGGGTAATTCTGGGCCCAAACACAGGTCAAAACAGCTTAATAAGAATAAAAGTGGGATGAGATGATCTAGCAAGGGCTACAGCACTTCCAAGGAACCAAATGATAATCTGTAACCCTAAAACAACCCACTTCAATTCACAAGGTTCGAGGCAAAGTAAAAATAGAATAAACCCTCTAAAATTCATAGAAAAATAATCTCTAGGGTTTAGAACCTTCAATTTGGCCTTTAGAACCCATTTTGACCTACATTGAGAACCATGCCCAATTAATAACTTAATTTGGGTTTTTGCGCAAATTGACCGGTCAAACAAGGTTTAATATGAAAATAAAATTCACCATCAGATTCCTTAGGTCCTAATTAGTCATGTATAAAAACTTGAGCCTAAGAAGAAACCTCCTTGACCGAATTTACACTTTGGTCCTCATATATTTACTCTTTGGCCCTCAACTTTTGAACCCTCGCATTTAGGCCCCTAACTCTCCTTCGTTCTTTGCAAACAGGTCCCTCCTGCAAAACCCTGCCAGCACCATGCTCCGGCGACCTTGCGCGGAGCATGGCGCCGCGCAGGGTGAGGTGGAGGACCTGGCAAGTGTACCGGGGGTGCCCTGCGTCGTCAGCCGTCGCAGGAGCACCCCCATGGTCACTGTAGCCCCCCATACCGGCCGTGCGAACGCACGGACGGTATGGGTTCGAATTCCGACCATGCTCCGGCGAGGGAGACACGTCGTCTCCCTCCGCCTTCCTCCCTGCTACAACCCTATAAATACCCCCCGCCGCTCCACCGACCAAGGCAGCCTGGATCTGACGGAGAAAACCCCCAGCTTTCGTCTCTTCTTTCTCCGGCAGACGCTCACCAGCTCCGGCGACTTCCTCTCCCTCCACCTCTTCGCTCTGCCGCACTACCAGCAGCAGAGACCTCCTCCCCTGCTCTTCCCGCGCCACGCCGCACCCAGCTGGCGCCTCTCCAGCCTTCTGCTCGCCGCCGCCCCTCTCCCTGAGCATCATCTTCTCCGGCGACAGTCGATACGACTGTCGCCCTGTTCCTCCCCCTTCGTCCCTGCAGTTAAGTTAGACTTACTCCCCTTCTCCTCCTCTTTCTTTCCCCGCTTTCGATTTAGTCAATTAAGCCCTCTACCGACCCTGTTCACCCTCATCCTCTCCGCCTCCGACCACCCTCCGGCGAGCCGCTCCCATCACCTCAGCGACCCACACGGCTCGCCGACCACCGCAGAACTTCCGCCTCCTCACCCTGATCCTCTTCCGCCCCTCCACTTCCCACCAAACACCCTCTGCAGACCCACCGAACACACCCACTCCCTCGCTCACAGTCTGACCTAGGACGACCTAACAGCTCCATCACACCCCCTGCAGACCCCCTGACCACCTTCGCCGTGCCACGGCGAAGGTCCTCCGCCTGTCTGATTTGGCCGAGAGGCCGTGCCATTGGTTTCAGGTTCCAGGCCTTGGCCGCCATTGGCGAGGAAGCTCGAAGCCTGCTCGAGGTTGCTCCAAGCCGAGATATCCCAGATTGAATAGCCACGGCCAGCGCGAAAGAGTCTCACGCACACACCCTGGCCCTCGATTGGAGCTGTACGCCTCAACAGCCGATGCAATTGGGAGCACCATCCCTGCTGCAGGCGTAAGAGAATTGGGGTGGGACATTTAGTCCCACCTCGGAATCTCTCAAAGGCGCGCGGACACATAAATTGAAAAACTGCCGTATGCTGTTTGCCTCAGTTACCACGGGGTGAGGTCCCTCTCACCCGACCCGACCCGACTCGGCCTCGTCCGTGACCACGCTCCGCGGACCTGGCCCGACCCGATTAGACTGACCTGCACTCCTCGCCCACCACGTACGCCGGTGGGCCTGGACCCGGGCCTGACCCGAACCCGATTACCCGATAGCGCTCTGGGAGAGCTTCCGAAGAGTGATTTCAGAGAGAGAGAGATACGCGGGGGAAGGGGGTAGAGTAGGTTTTTGCCTTCTGATGAACTCTTGAGCGTGCAGGCACAGGTGAAGGACTGCGGAAGAAGAAGCAGCTGCACTGTAGCAACTGCTCAGTTAAGTCGTCGAAGCACCGGGCCAGACGACGGACAGCCAGCAGCCAGAGCAACACAGAAGGCAGGCTGAAGAAGAAGGAAGGGAGACTTAGTAGCCGAAGGCAGAAGCACCACGATTGCAGAAGAAGAAATGAAAAGAAGCAAGAAGCAAGAAAAGAAGAAGACGATCTGAAGAAAAAGAAAGAAAGGAAACAAGGAAGAACAGAAGAAGAAGAGCACGAGGGGAAAATCTGAAGAAAGCAGAAGAAAAAGAAGAAGAAGAAGAAGAACAGGAAGAACCAAAGACAAAGAGGAAGAAGGAAGAAAAGAAGCAGAAGCCAATTTTTCATCTCTCTCTCTCTCTCTTTATTTTTGTAATAGAATTTGTATATCTCTAGAATACAACTTGCTCCCTGAGTTCGACCTCGGGAACTCTTTTATTTTTCCGAGTAAAAAATTTTTATATGAAACGTTGGTAACAACCGGCTTTACTACAACGAATTAACAACGAAAACCGACGTTCCATCAGGTCCTAAATTAATGTTTTTTAACATGTAATGACCAAAATGCCCTCACTCCTTGCAACTATAAAAGGAGACCCCCTGCATACGAATTTCTCATCCCTTCCTTCTCTTCTCTCCCTCTCCAAAGCTCAAGAGAAGCTTGTCCCACACCTAGGATGCTCCTCAAGAGATAAAGTCAATTTTTCGCCCCTATTTCGGAAGTGGATCCCACGACGACGATGACGTGCTGCCTCGTTCACGTTCTTCCTGCCTCGACCTCCTTCTTCCTGCTCTGTTCGTCATCTTCTAGGCGTTGTCTCGTTCATCTTATCCTCCAAGCGATCATCGAGGAGGATAACTGATGAGTCCATTTTAATGGACTATTTGTACGCCTAAGTAATTCAATTCTAACATTGTATATTTGTTAATAATCACATTAGGTCATTAAATGATTGCATGTGTCATTATTTAAGCTTACATTTATTCTATTGCTTATTATGTAATTATTTTATATTTCATGCAGGTCCTGCAACAGCGCACTCATTACACCTCCACTTAATCTACTCCATCAGGCTAATAATCGGGAAGAAGAGAGAGGAGGATCAATTTTGGAAAAGAACAGGGGGTGAAAAGATATTTCCCCCCTACAAATCTCTCAACCTACGACCGGCCTCAACAACCCCATCAACAGCCGCTGGCCATGTTTAGTAAGGGATTTTGAAAATCCCTTAACTTGCACGGGGGAGGAGATAAAAAGAGAGAGGCGGAGGGGCTTGGAAGGGAAGACCATCGTGAAGAAGAAGGCGTGCACTGTGAGCGCAAGCGCTACACCATCCTCCCACCATGCGCCCAGCAAGCGTGCCCTTGCAGGCCTACCACACCCTCGTAGCGCCCTTGTGCACAACCACACCCTCTCCAGCGAGAGTATGGTTCATCTTCTCCATCCTGCCACCCTCGCAGACACCACCTCCACAACCAGCATGCAGAGCAGACACTGCAGTGCACCCCCCTCCACGTGCTGCCCTCACCGCACCCATTCACGCAAGAAGACCACTCACAAGCAACCAAGCACACAGCCCAGCCACCCACAAGCAGCCAAGCGCACAAAAGAAGGCCGCCCGCAGGTAGCCAAGCGCACAGGCAGTGCCCTCGCACTCCCTTGTGCGTGCGCCCATCGCACAGTCACGGACCCTGTAGCAGTAGCCCTTCATCTTTCAATCAACAGGCCGGCACCCTCCTCCACCGTCTGGCCGTCGCCGACCACCTTCGGCCGCCGTGTCACCACCATCGCGAAGCACTCGTCGAGGTGCACCATTCCGTCGACTCTCACTGCCAACTGCGCACGACCGTTCAAGCGAGGAAGAGAGAGGAGAAATCCTCTATTTTTGCCCCAATTAAAATTTACATTGCATGCCATTGCCACTTTAATATTATTATTTTATTCAGGCCACATTGCGTGGATGCACTTATAGTTTCTTGAATTTACTTAACTTGTGTTAGGTGCATCATTCTACATTGAAATTCAAATAAGATTTGCATGCAAATCAAATTTACATGATATGCCACTACACATGCATCATATACATATTTTTTGGAGCTTAATTCCTAATGTTAAAATTGCATAAATAGCCTTGAACTTTTAAGGAAATTGCAAGCTCCATTTATAGTATCATATTCCTCGCATTGAAGTCGCGAAAGTGTCTGCAAACAATATAATCATCTACTCGTGAATTTATTGGTTATATTCCTTCTTGTGGATACGACATTTTTATTGTGGTTAATATTGATATTTATTTTAATTTTTGATTGAGAGATTTTCCACCACATAAAACACAACGACATATCACTTTATTGCAATCATCTTCATAATAAGCAAAAAACCCTCCGTCAAATGGCGCCGTTGCCGGGGAGGCAATAGACGCAATAGATTCGCTTTATTATTTTTGAATATTCTGAGTTGCGCAATTATTTGATCATTCTTTATCTTATTGTGCGAGGAATCTGACAGGGCGACACGCGCAATAGAGCAGCGACATCAACCTCAAGCTAAGCCACACGAGGAAAAGACATCGAAGACCTGGATCCCGCTTTCACTGGGGATTCTCCGTCGTCACAAAATTTATTTCTGTCTTCTCGCCCTTGTAGTAATTAGGGCTGAATTTTTTGGGGGTCTGTCCCCACATTCTTTAGCTACTAGGCTTTACATTTTCCACATGCGTGATTCCATTTTCTGCTTGCTTGCCTTTAAAACCAACAAAAGAAAATATCAAGCTGGTTGTTTAGGAGTTGCATGCCCTTAGGTGCGAGCATTTAAGGGTGATTGAGTAGCACATTAGATCTTATTATTGCATTGCAAGCATATTACCACGAAGAGTGCTGGAGACAGGTACATCTTTCTAACTTTTGCATCTAGCTCTTTTTCACGCATTTGCATTCAAATTAAAATTCAAGACAACCAAGTTGTTTGAATTTACTAATTCAGTGGTTGCATAACGAAAAATGGGACTAATAATCAGATTCGACCTTAAAATCAATTCACATTTGATCTGATTCTAAGGGACTTGTCTGTGTTTCAAAAAAAAAAGTTAAAAAGATTTGCGGTGTGATGCACACTTCTGACACTGATCACGCACATTAGGCACCGCACTAAGGCTCTATCCCTTAAGGCTATAGGCACCAATCTCTTTATCGGTGCAAACCCTCCTATTGTGCTTTGTGGTGGTGGTGGTACTATCTTTTGACCAAGTGTTTTGATACTTCATGGAGGGGGACTGATGAGAACCTCATCATGAGCCATAACTAGCTCATTTTGACCCAATACAAAGGATAAAAGCTCCTACATATCTCAAGGAAAAGCTTAACTCAGAGAATTCTGAGTTTGAGAAGAAAACAAGTCATAAGGGGTAAAAGTGCAATTTTACCAGTATAATCTGCATACAGGGTAATTCAGGGCCCAAACATAGGTCAAAACAGCTTAATAAGAATAAAAGTGGGATGAGATGATCTAGCAAGGGCTACAGCACTTCCAAGGAACCAAATGATAATCTGTAACCCTAAAACAACCCACTTCAATTCACAAGGTTCGAGGCAAAGTAAAAATAGAATAAACCCTCTAAAATTCATAGAAAAATAATCTCTGGGGTTTAGAACCATCAATTTGGCCTTTAGAACCCATTTTGACCTACATTGAGAACCATGCCCAATTAATAACTTAATTTGGGTTTTTGCGCAAATTGACCGGTCAAACAAGGTTCAATATGAAAATAAAATTCACCATCAGATTCCTTAGGTCCTAATTAGTCATGTATAAAAACTTGAGCCTAAGAAGAAACCTCCTTGACCGACTTCACACTTTGGTCCTCATATATTTACTCTTTGGCCCTCAACTTTTGAACCCTCGCATTTTGGCCCCTAACTCTCCTTCGTTCTTTGCAAACAGGTCCCTCCTGCAAAACCCTGCCAGCACCATGCTCCGGCGACCTTGCGCGGAGCATGGCGCCGCGCAGGGTGAGGTGGAGGACCTGGCAAGTGTACCGGGGGTGCCCTGCGTCGTCAGCCGTCGCAGGAGCACCCCCATGGTCATTGTAGCAACCCATACCGGCCGTGCGAACGCACGGACGGTATGGGTTCGTATTCCGACCATTCTCCGGCGAGGGAGACACGTCGTCTCCCTCCGCCTTCCTCCCTGCTTCAACCCTATAAATACCCCCCGCCGCTCCACCGACGAAGGCAGCCTGGATCTGACGGAGAAAACCCCCAATTTTCCTCTCTTCTCACTCCGGCAGACGCCCACCAGCTCCGGCGGTTCTTCCTCCTCCTCCTCTTCGCTCTGCCGCAATACCAGCAGCAGAGATTTCTTCCCCTGCTCTTTCCGCGTCGCGCAATACCGGCGCGCGCTGCCTCTGCCTCGTCGTCACCGCCGTCCTTCCCCCACTGGGCACCGTCTTCTCCGGCGACAGTCGATACGACTGTCGCCCTATTCCTCCCCCTTCGTCCCTGCAGTTAAGTTAGACCTACTCCCTTCTTCTCCTCTTTCTTTCCCCGCTTTCGATTTAGTCAATTAAGCCCTCTACCGACCCTGTTCACCCTCACCCTCTCCGCCTCCGACCACCCTCCGGCGAGCCGCTCCCATCACCTCAGCGACCCACACGGCTCGCCGACCACCGCAGAACCTCCGCCTCCTCACCCTGATCCTCTTCCGCCCCTCCACTTCCCACCAAACACCCTCTGCAGACCCGCCGAACACACCCACTCCCTCGCTCACAGTTGACCTAGGACGACCTGACAGCTCCATCTCGCCCCCTGCAGACCCCCTGACCACCTTCGCCGTGCCACGGCGAAGGTCCCCCGCCTGTCTGATTTGGCCGAGAGGCCGTTCTATTGATTTCAGGTTCCAGGCCTTGACCGCCATTGGCGAGGAAGCTCGAAGCCTGCTCGAGGTTGCTCCAAGCCGAGATATCCCAGGTTGAAAAGCCACGGCCAGCGCGAAAGAGTCTCGCGCACACACCCTGGCCCTCAATTGGAGCTGTGCGCCTCAACAGCTGATGCAATTGGAAGCACCATCCCTGCTGCAGGCGTGAGAGAATTGGGGTGGGACATTTAGTCCCACCTCGGAACCTCTCGAAGGCGCGCGGACGCATAAAGGCAAAAACTGCCTTATGCTGTTTGCCTCAGTTACCACGGGGTGAGGTCCCTCTCACCCGACCCGACCCGACTCGGCCTCGTCCGTGACCACGCTCCGCGGACCTGGCCCGACCCGATTAGACTGACCTGCACTCCTCGCCCACCACGCACGCCGGTGGGCCTGGACCCGGGCCTGACCCGAACCCGATTACCCGGTAGCGCTCTGGGAGAGCTTCCGATGAGTGATTTCAGAGAGAGAGATACGCGGGGGAGGGGGGTAGAGTAGGTTTTTGCCTCTTGACGAAAAAACTCTGAAGTGTGCAGGCCAAAGAAGAAGACGAAGCAGACCCGCTGAAGAAGAAGAAGCAGCTGCACTGTAGCAACTGCTCAGTTAAGTCGTCGAAGCACCGGGCCAGACGACGGACAGTCAGCAGCCAGAGCAACACAGAAGGCAGGCTGAAGAAGAAGGAAGGGAGACTTAGTAGCCAAAGGCAGAAGCACCACGATTGCAGAAGAAGAAATGAAGAGAAGCAAGAAGCAAGAAAAGAAGAAGACGATCTGACGAAAAAGGAAAGAAAGGAAACAAGGAAGAACAGAAGAAGAAGAGCACGAAGGGAAAATCTGAAGAAAGCAGAAGAAGAAGAAGAAGAAGAACAGGAAGAACCAAAGACAAAGAGGAAGAAAGAAGAAAAGAAGAAGAAGCCAAATTTTCATCTCTCTCTCTCTCTCGTTATTTTTGTAATAGAACTTGTATATCTCTAGAATACAACTTGCTCCCTGAGTTCGACCTCGGGAACTCTTTTATTTTTCCGAGTAAAAAATTTTATATGAAACGTTGGTAACAACCGGCTTTACTACAACGACATAACTCAACACAACCGAAACCGGTCAATACCACGCTTTTATCATTTTGGCGCCGTTGCCGGGGAGCAACGGCTATTCTAGAGGTAAACATTCCTGTATTCTTTTATTATTTCTGATAATCTCCTCTCTTTTGTGCAGCTATAGGAACTCAAGAAGACAAGCAACCACACAACCACACCGAAGACAGGTAAAATCTTTTCTCTCACTATTAACCCCTACACTCTAAAGAGGAAGAAAAGAAAAGAACAAGCAATATAGGGCTAACCTGTCTTCCATATTTAGTAACCATAAAAGTTGCATGTTTTCAACTCATTATTTCTGCACACTATTAAGGGTATTTAAGGGCTAACACATTCTTGCTTGAGCCCTAATTACCCAACAAAGAATTAACTGGACCAAGTAGAGCCAACCTAGGATTCAACATTAGGGTTTTAGAGACACACTACTTAACTCAAGAATGGAGAAAATCCAAAAGAGGTGTGCCCAAACCATTGATTGAAAATAATTAACAAGAAAAATCCTAAACAATTGACTCTCTAAACACTTGAACCCTAAAAGACAGGACCTAAAAGCTCTCAAAGAAAACAAGAGGTAAAGTTGACCCCTTGGGTCAACCAACCTTAAATTAGGTCACTCTTTGCACTTAAAAAGACTAAAGTTCAAGTGAAACCTTAAGCACCCTGATCTTAAAATTGGTAGACTTAAGAGGTCAAGATCCCCATTCTGGTCTACCTGGAACCGCAGTGACAAGAGAGGTCGGGTGGGGGAAACCCTGTAACCCGTGGGGACGCTCTACCGTGTAGGGGTCTTCGCGGGACTCTCCCTCTCTGGCTGCCCAGGTAATTCTCAGGTGGACGATCTTTCTGATCAAGGGGTCCATCTGCCCCGAACCTCTATAGTCACCCAACAATTTTTGGGTGTATTGATTGGGTCCAGCACCTGCTTATCTCATCCAGCCCTTCAGTATTTTTCAGGAGGTCCTTGAAACCTCCTATAGAAATTCACTCTCCCCGAGGCTAAGCCTCGGCTCCTTTGTTTTTGCAGAAATCATTCACATAGCCCCTCTTTCCTCTGATTCTGAACAAAATCCCCTTCTTCCATCTTGATTCAAACTTTGATTCTATTCCACCACCAGATCCAATTATGCAGCCTAATTACCTAGCAAGACTACCATTCAAGAAACCTGAATATCGAAGATCTATGAAAGATAAAATGATCGAGGATGCCATAAGATTCTATGAAAAAGAAGAAAAAACCTCAACACCAATAGGAGATATTCAGGTTGATGTCCCAACAACCACATCCTTCATCATAAACTGTGCCCAAATTCTATTAACTGGAATTTCAAAAGGATCAACCCGAGATATGCTCATGACAGGATACATTGAGATGGAAAAATTACACCAATCTGAATACCTTCAATGCTTGAAAAATCCTGTACTTTGGGAACAACACCAAGATGCCCTTATAAAACGGGTAGAAATGATGAAATCAGTAGAACAAATTATCAACCAGAAATACCCGTATATACCAGAAACAAAGGATGAGTCATCTTGGAACAGTACTAAGAATCAATCCAGTTTCCCAGATCTCGGGATTGAGGCACAAAGTGGTTGTAAAATCCCAACCCAGATAGAAGACAATGTTGAATTAGGTTGGGATATTGCAGGAGAACACAATGCTGAGCCAACCTTAGGCCATGAATCACCAAGCTTAGAACTTCAAGACTCCTGCAATAACAAGATTAGAATTGAACCTCTGGAGGGTATAAATTCCGCCCCTTGTTTTGATAAGGTAACCCTCGAAGGTCATGCGGACTTAGGTTCTAATAATTCTACCCACATCCTAAGCCTAGAACCTAGATCTGAGACTTATTGGGAAGATTATGAGGCCCCTTATGAGAAAGATCAAATTCTTACAGAATATGATTCCGGGCCTTTATTTGATGAATGTCCTTTTCCAACATCCTCAGGAAATCTGATTGATTTTTCAGAAAACATGCCAATTTATGATACAGAAACTGAGGAGTTGGATGAGCAAGGTTTTAATGGGGTCTATCCTACCAGCTTAGAGCTTGAACAGAACATCTTTTTGAACCCAGAATTGACATATAGGCTAGAACCCAATCAGGCTGCTGATTCCACATCTGATGATTTCTGCTGTGGTGGAATTCATGATCATTTTCGCCAACTCTCCGACAATTTCAGATCTGACTATAATTGCGGAGAGATTCCCCTTCCTGAACACGCCAGGCCTATCTACGACCTCAGTTCACATGACTCTGACTTTGACTCTGACTCTGAGGTCCTGATTCCCGAGATCACTGATAACACAGAATCATTCCTTTTCGATCCTCAGGAACCAAAAACAGAAAATGCCAAGAGTGATTGCAACCCAGAATCCAAATTCTTTCTCGAATCCGATTTCTTTCATCCTACAAACACTCTTCCGGCATTTGATAGTTACCCAGAGGACTCTCTACAGGAAACCACCTATCATCCGTCTCTAGAAGAGCCCTCGTACACAATGGCCACCTCATCCGCACACACAGAACGGATCAAAACCTCTTCCAAACCCCGACCCGCAACCGGACTCAATTTCTATGCTGATTCACCTCTCACCGAGCCGATTGCATTTCCACATCGGGTTTCGAACATTGATCAGACTACATACCATGCTCTATCATTCTCTGATCACCCCTGTAGGGTTCCTGTATCAACCACTGATTATCCTACGGGTCCCTACTCTGACCAGGCTGATTCGGCACAGCCAAACCCTGCGTTTACACTTCCACATCCATCTGAGCTTCATAATTTCTGGTGGGCTCCACACCTTTTTATCCACATCTATCAACCCACCAGATTGATTGGGTTTGGGCTGCATCATCAGCCTGTTGATCTAAACAAGCACCTGGTTGGACCAACCAGGCTCTTAATCAAGGTGCTTGTCTTACAAAACTCTGCTGATTTGACCATCCCCTCTCCATCGCATTTCCCGCTTGGCTGAAGGCATCAAATTTAGCGCTCAACGGGAGGCAGCCCGTCATTCTCTTTGAAAACCTGAAACTTGTTCTGACAGCTTTTTGCACTTGAAGTTCACACTTTAGAACAGCCGACTCCACCTCAGGTGCTTGCATCTGAGATTAGAAATCGTCCGCAACAGTCACTCCGACCCATTCACTCATCAAAACAGCGATCCTAATGTATGAACTTAGTTGAATAAAAACCCCTAGGTTACAATGAGGACATTGCAAATCTTAGGCATGGGGGGGTATGAAAGTGCAAAAACTCGTAAGAAAAGGTTTCAAACAAAAAATTCACATATGCCAAAAATACCATAAAAATTAAAAAAAATTTTCGAAAAAGAATAAGAGGAAAAGAGGAGAATTTTGTGAAGGAGAGAAGAAACAAAATGAAAAAGGAGCACAAAATTATAAGAAAAGTTGATAGTCATTAGTAAGGAACTAAGGAATTAACCTAAGTTCTAGACCTCATTCAAGAAAATAACTGAAAAGTGCACAATGAGATTAGTAAGAATGCAAACCTTAGGCATTCTTGAATAGACTCTTAGTACTCATTAAGATCTGGACACTCCTCAAGAGGTTGAGGAAAATGAAAAGCTGAAGTATTAGGTCTAAGGCTTAGGGAGTATTCGGCCTCGTTAACTAATTTTTGGTTTACGGGACTCAGTAACCTAAGCACCCTAATCTCACACACAGCCTGGTTCAGTAAGCATAAAAATCAGAATCACGCAGAAGCGTCGCAAAAATCTGAAAAGAACACCTAGAATAGGAATGGCCGATCAACACAAGTTGATTTGGACGAGTTCCCAGCGCGGAGAGGCGGGAAATCCCCTCGAAGATGCGTAACAAAATATCATCTCCTCGGTGCTTGTCTCTTAGGATATTTACATATCCTACGGGGGGCATGTAAGCACTCTGCTGGTTCAGATTCCATGGATGGCATTATCTCGAAGTGTCAATTGCCAGGGTCTGGATTCGGCCACGGAATACCATGGATGGGATTATCTCGAAATCTCAATAGCCAGGGTTCCGGGGGTTGCCATGGGCGGTGCTATCTCGAAGCATCGATCGCCAGGAACCCTTGAGGATTGATGATGGGAGCAAGGAATCTGATACAGACCGTGTTGAAAAGCCAATCCTAGGCTAGAACTAAAAAGAAAAAGAGAGAGAAAACTCTCCAAACAGAAAAAAACTTTCTATCTCTCTCTTACAAAACGCACTGCGAACTGGGCCAGGGCTAAAATCATTTCAAGCACGGGTGCTTTAACCACGAAGTCCAATAAACTTTAGGTTAGTTCTTGCGGGCCTTAAAAACCTTTGCTAAAAGACTGAGGCTAAGGCTAAACAGATTTGGATCTTGATTGGTACTAGAGTATCTTTTAGGCCTATGGTCAGCATTCTAACCTAATCTATGCTCAAATAAAAAGGCACTTATCTAAAACCATTGAAAACTTCATGGTCTAGAACAAGGGTTGAAACCTTAATTCTTTTTGCTAAGGGACTAGCAAAAGCTAGGCATGGGGGTATGATGAGAACCTCATCATGAGCCATAACTAGCTCATTTTGACCCAATACAAAGGATAAAAGCTCCTACATATCTCAAGGAAAAGCTTAACTCAGAGAATTCTGAGTTTGAGAAGAAAACAAGTCATAAGGGGTAAAAGTGCAATTTTACCAGTATAATCTGCATACAGGGTAATTCAGGGCCCAAACATAGGTCAAAACAGCTTAATAAGAATAAAAGTGGGATGAGATGATCTAGCAAGGGCTACAGCACTTCCAAGGAACCAAATGATAATCTGTAACCCTAAAACAACCCACTTCAATTCACAAGGTTCGAGGCAAAGTAAAAATAGAATAAACCCTCTAAAATTCATAGAAAAATAATCTCTGGGGTTTAGAACCATCAATTTGGCCTTTAGAACCCATTTTGACCTACATTGAGAACCATGCCCAATTAATAACTTAATTTGGGTTTTTGCGCAAATTGACCGGTCAAACAAGGTTCAATATGAAAATAAAATTCACCATCAGATTCCTTAGGTCCTAATTAGTCATGTATAAAAACTTGAGCCTAAGAAGAAACCTCCTTGACCGACTTCACACTTTGGTCCTCATATATTTACTCTTTGGCCCTCAACTTTTGAACCCTCGCATTTTGGCCCCTAACTCTCCTTCGTTCTTTGCAAACAGGTCCCTCCTGCAAAACCCTGCCAGCACCATGCTCCGGCGACCTTGCGCGGAGCATGGCGCCGCGCAGGGTGAGGTGGAGGACCTGGCAAGTGTACCGGGGGTGCCCTGCGTCGTCAGCCGTCGCAGGAGCACCCCCATGGTCATTGTAGCAACCCATACCGGCCGTGCGAACGCACGGACGGTATGGGTTCGTATTCCGACCATTCTCCGGCGAGGGAGACACGTCGTCTCCCTCCGCCTTCCTCCCTGCTTCAACCCTATAAATACCCCCCGCCGCTCCACCGACGAAGGCAGCCTGGATCTGACGGAGAAAACCCCCAATTTTCCTCTCTTCTCACTCCGGCAGACGCCCACCAGCTCCGGCGGTTCTTCCTCCTCCTCCTCTTCGCTCTGCCGCAATACCAGCAGCAGAGATTTCTTCCCCTGCTCTTTCCGCGTCGCGCAATACCGGCGCGCGCTGCCTCTGCCCCGTCGTCACCGCCGTCCTTCCCCCACTGGGCACCGTCTTCTCCGGCGACAGTCGATACGACTGTCGCCCTATTCCTCCCCCTTCGTCCCTGCAGTTAAGTTAGACCTACTCCCTTCTTCTCCTCTTTCTTTCCCCGCTTTCGATTTAGTCAATTAAGCCCTCTACCGACCCTGTTCACCCTCACCCTCTCCGCCTCCGACCACCCTCCGGCGAGCCGCTCCCATCACCTCAGCGACCCACACGGCTCGCCGACCACCGCAGAACCTCCGCCTCCTCACCCTGATCCTCTTCCGCCCCTCCACTTCCCACCAAACACCCTCTGCAGACCCGCCGAACACACCCACTCCCTCGCTCACAGTTTGACCTAGGACGACCTGACAGCTCCATCTCGCCCCCTGCAGACCCCCTGACCACCTTCGCCGTGCCACGACGAAGGTCCCCCGCCTGTCTGATTTGGCCGAGAGGCCGTTCTATTGATTTCAGGTTCTAGGCCTTGACCGCCATTGGCGAGGAAGCTCGAAGCCTGCTCGAGGTTGCTCCAAGCCGAGATATCCCAGGTTGAAAAGCCACGGCCAGCGCGAAAGAGTCTCGCGCACACACCCTGGCCCTCAATTGGAGCTGTGCGCCTCAACAGCTGATGCAATTGGAAGCACCATCCCTGCTGCAGGCGTGAGAGAATTGGGGTGGGACATTTAGTCCCACCTCGGAACCTCTCGAAGGCGCGCGGACGCATAAAGGCAAAAACTGCCTTATGCTGTTTGCCTCAGTTACCACGGGGTGAGGTCCCTCTCACCCGACCCGACCCGACTCGGCCTCGTCCGTGACCACGCTCCGCGGACCTGGCCCGACCCGATTAGACTGACCTGCACTCCTCGCCCACCACGCACGCCGGTGGGCCTGGACCCGGGCCTGACCCGAACCCGATTACCCGGTAGCGCTCTGGGAGAGCTTCCGATGAGTGATTTCAGAGAGAGAGATACGCGGGGGAGGGGGGTAGAGTAGGTTTTTGCCTCTTGACGAAAAAACTCTGAAGTGTGCAGGCCAAAGAAGAAGACGAAGCAGACCCGCTGAAGAAGAAGAAGCAGCTGCACTGTAGCAACTGCTCAGTTAAGTCGTCGAAGCACCGGGCCAGACGACGGACAGTCAGCAGCCAGAGCAACACAGAAGGCAGGCTGAAGAAGAAGGAAGGGAGACTTAGTAGCCAAAGGCAGAAGCACCACGATTGCAGAAGAAGAAATGAAGAGAAGCAAGAAGCAAGAAAAGAAGAAGACGATCTGACGAAAAAGGAAAGAAAGGAAACAAGGAAGAACAGAAGAAGAAGAGCACGAAGGGAAAATCTGAAGAAAGCAGAAGAAGAAGAAGAAGAAGAACAGGAAGAACCAAAGACAAAGAGGAAGAAAGAAGAAAAGAAGAAGAAGCCAAATTTTCATCTCTCTCTCTCTCTCGTTATTTTTGTAATAGAACTTGTATATCTCTAGAATACAACTTGCTCCCTGAGTTCGACCTCGGGAACTCTTTTATTTTTCCGAGTAAAAAATTTTATATGAAACGTTGGTAACAACCGGCTTTACTACAACGACATAACTCAACACAACCGAAACCGGTCAATACCACGCTTTTATCAGGGACAACCCTTAAAGGAACAAAAGGGTAGTTAAGGGGCATCGCATATGCATCGCCTAAAAGGAAGGGTTCACCCTACTTGCATCCCTTTGTTCATCCTTGGAGTAACTTCTCATTTGATCACCTGGGAGTATCATCCAAGCAAAGTATAGTTCCTAGGGCACTCGAAGTTTGAATTAAGGCACATAATTACAATGAAAAACTTGTTTGGCCATCTATATCAACTAATTCGACCTCCGCAACAAAGAAGGTTAAGATTTCAAGTCATCACCCCTCTTATACCACTTACGTGGGAATGAAGGGATAAGCCTTGACCTTTTGACTTATCTTTGGAGTGGAGGTTTCACTTAATCAATACGAACCTGAATTGTGATTGATATTGTATGCTTGGTAGACGCTCTCTTGAGGGTAGTCTAGTGTTTGATCTTGAGCCCGAGAGAATTCTTAGGAGAGCTCACCTAGGAGAGAAAAGAGAAGGCATGGCTGATCAAGGAGCAAATCAACAAAGGACCCTAAGGGACTATTTTATTCCAACTAACCAACCCACACAAGCACTGGGACGATCAGCAGGGGATAATCCATATGAGATCAAGAGAAGTACCATATCTTTGTTGCCCTCCTTTTATGGTACTACTAGGGAGGACCCCTACCGGCATTTGGAAGAATTCACCAAGGTCTGTTCCATGGTGAAGCTCCAGGGATTTACTGATGAAGCCCTGATGAGGACTTTATTTCCATTCTCCCTAAAGGTTAAGGCCAAGCACTAGTATCATACCCTCGATGCAAGGGTAAATGATTGGGCCACCCTTAAGGGAGAATTTTTGAAAAAGTATTTTCCTATGAGTAAGACCAACCATTATAGAAGAGAGATTATGGGTTTTACTCAACAAGAAGGGGAGCAATTTCATGAGACTTAGGAGCTCTTTAATGACCTTCTTAGGTTATGCCTCCACCATCAGGTGCCAAGATGGCAGTTGGTCGAAAGGTTCTATAACGGATTATCTGAAAGGCATAGGCAAACCATCGACGCAGCCTGTGCAGAAACCTTCATGACCAGAACTGATGCAGCCTGGGCATTATTTGAAACATTAAGCGACAACTCAATACATTTGTCCTCTGCCTATCAAGAAAGAAAACCATCAATCTTGCAGGGGAAGATAGAGGCCCATGAAGTCGGGGCTTCTTAGGATTTGGCTTATCAGATTCAATTATTGAATAAAAACTTTGATAGGCTTTTAGCAAACCCCGGCATGAACCCGCATGCAGTCTCTATCTTTCAGGCTTCAAGAGAATGCTCCATTTGCCAAAGCACAACGCACACCACTGCGGAGTGCCATCAGGCAAATCAATTCCCTGAGTTGATTCAGGCCGACTTGAATGCAGCCTAAGGTTTCTGCCCTCTTCCTCGCAATAACCCTTATTCCAATACCTATAATCCAGGGTGGCAGAACCATCCAAACTTCTCTTAGAGGCAAGGTGATGCTTCTAACTCAGGGAATATAAGACCCTTACCTCCCCACCCATATACCAACCATCTTATGAAAACCCTCCTCAGAATAAGCCCTCTGAGATGGATGAACTTAAAGCCATGATGAAAGCGATGCAAGAGCATCAAAATATGGTCATCCAATCTCAGAATAAGATGATTACTGATATGCAATCCCAAATTGGTCATCTTACTAAGGTAGTTAGGCAACGTGATCCAGGGAAGCTGCCTAGCTCTTTTGAGGAGAACCCTAAGGGCAAGGGGGTTATATTCAAGGAGCACGCCCAAGCGATGACCGTGCTGAGGAGTGGAAAGAAGATTGACAAACCTAATAACACCCCTACAGTTACGTCTCATAATTCCCCTTCTACACCTGACCCGACTTCCATCTCCACCGAGGAAGAGCCACATTGCTCTCCCTCGCACAAAATCACCCACAATGAGGATGTCGTCCTTCCACCACCCCTTTCCCGCCATGACGACCCCTCTACCCAGAAGTCGAGGGTGCCCTATCTAGAGCACCTATCTGCTCCTAGGGAATCTTCTGTTGGCTCGTCTAGAGCCAAGGATAGGATGGAAGAGATTATGGACACTTTTAGGCAAGTCCAGATTAACTTGCCTCTGTTGGAAGCTATTAAACAGATCTCGTCCTATGCCAAGTTTCTGAAGGACCTATGCACCCAAAAGCATTGATCTAGGAAATAGGTCCAAACCAAGGTCATCCTTCTTGACCACGTTAGCTTGGCTCTCCAGCATGGAACACCCCTAAAATGAAAGACCCAGGGGCCTCATATATTTCAGTGGTTATAGTTAACCAACACATTGATGAGGCTCTACTCGATCTGGGTGCGGGGGTGAACATTTTACCAAGCTCTGTCTACGACCTTTTGGGAGGAGGCATGCTAAAGCCTAGTCTAGTAATCCTCCAGGTCGCAGACAGATCACTTAAGACACCACGGGGATTGTTGGAAGATGTCCTTGTGAAAGTGGAGGACTTCTTCTTCCCTGTTGACTTTTTGGTGCTTGATACTGACCCATCAAATAAGCTCACAAAGTCGTCCATTATTCTGGGATGCTCTTTCTTGGCCATAGCCAATGCCTCTATCAATTGTAGATCTACGGCACTTAAAATAGGCTTCGGAAACAAGAAGATCTGGTTGAATGTTTTTGATACTTACAAGGAATCCAGATTTGAAGATTGTTCTCAGATTGAGGTCATTGATGAAATAATTGAAGAGACTACTCCAGCACTCTTATGTAGAGATCCCCTTCAAAAGGTCATATCTAAGGACCATCCCCCGATTATTAAAGAAAATGAAAGGGAAATGCCCAAATTAGAAGAGTTGCTGGGGATACACACTGAGTCTCTATCCCCACCCTGGACCGTGAAGGTAGATCCGCTACCTGAGGAGGTGACATCTCAACTTAAACCCTCAATCCAAAAGGCTCCTGAGTTGGAGTTGAAACCCCTCCTGAGCACATTGAAATATGCTTTCCTTGGCCCTAATAACACGCTCCCCGTTATTATCTCGTCTGCATTATCTAAATTGGAGGAGGGAGCTCTGCTTGACTATTTACAAAGGCACAAGGAAGCAATTGCCTAGTCAATTGCTGATATTAAGGGTGTTGATCCCTCTCTTTGCATGCATCATATATACACGGACGAGTCCATGAAACATTTCCGAGACATGCAGAGAAGGCTCAATCCAAATATGCGGGAGGTTGTTAAAAAGGAGATTCTACAATGGCTAGATGCAGGGATTATCTATCCCATTTCAGATAGTAAATGGGTCAGTCCTATTCATGTAGTACCCAAAAAGGCAGGAATCATTGTGGAAGAGAATGACCAAGGAGAGATGGTGACCACTAGACCCTCAACTGGTTGGAGGGTTTGCATTGATTACCGCCGTTTGAACACGGCTACCCAGAAAGACCATTTCCCCTTACTGTTTACCAATCAAATTTTGGAATGATTGGCGGGGAACAAATACTTCTGTTTTCTTGACAGGTGCTCTGGGTATAATCAGATAGCTATTTTTCTTGACAATCAGGAGCGTACCACCTTCACGAGTTCGTATGGCACATTTGCGTTCCGTCGAATGCCATTTGTGTTATGTAATGCTCCTGCCACTTTCCAATGTTGTATGATGGCTATCTTGTCTGATATGATGACGAGTTCATTCAAATTTTCATGGATGACTTCTCCATTTATGGCTCGTCGTTTAACCTATGCCTTTCGCACCTTGATAAAGTCTTAACCCATTGTGAAGAGGCAAAGCTGGTGCTTAGCTAGGAAAAAGTCACTTTATGGTCCAGCAGGGCGTTGTGTTAGGGCATATAGTTTCCGAGAGAGGATTAGAGGTGGACACTGCAAAAATTGATTCCATCTCTAAGCTTTCATTGCCCACCAAAGTTCGTCAAGTTAGATCTTTCCTTGGCCATGCTGGATTTTATAGGTGCTTCATTAGAGATTTCAGTAAAATCTCTAAGCCACTCTGCGACCTATTAGGGAAGGATGTCTCCTTCGATTTTGATGATAGATGTGGTGAGGCTTTTCAAGTCTTGAAGAAAGCCCTTATTACCGCACCGATTCTCCAAGCACCAGATTGGACCCTCCCATTTGATCTAATGTGCGATGCTTCTGATTTTGCAGTGGGAGCGATCTTAGGTCAAAGGGTTGATGGCAAACCTCATGTGCTGCATTATGCCAGCATGACCCTTATGAATCCTCAGTAAAACTACATGGTCACTGAAAGGGAACTTCTTGCTGTAGTATTTACTTTGGAAAAGTTTCGGTCTTATCTTTTGGGATCTAAGGTTGTGGTTCTCACTGATCATTCTACCCTAAAGCATCTTCTTGCTAAAAAGGACACCAAACCTCACCTAATTCGTTGGATTTTGCTACTCCAGGAATTTGACCTGGAAATTAAAGATAAGAAAGGAGTTGAGAATGTGGTAGCAGATCATCAGTCTAAGATCCCTATTGAGGCATCAAACCCTGCTGGCAGTATTCAAGAGACTTTCCATGATGAGTCTTTGATGGCCGTGGAGGCTAAAACTCCTTCGTTCGCTGACATAGTGAACTATCTGGTCACGGGCATTACCCCCAGTACTTGGGACAAGCAGAAGCGAGATAGGTTTCTTGCTAATGCTAAATTTTATCACTGGGAGGAACCTGAGCTTTTTAGAGTAGACCCTAACCAGCCTTTTCGTTGTTGCATCCCTGATGAAGAACAAAGAAGTGTTCTAAGTTTCTGCCATGACCTCCATTGTGGGGGACATTTTAGTAGGAAGAAGACTACCCATAAGGTTCTTCAGTCTGCCTTTTGGTGGCCCACATTATTCCGAGATACACATACGTATGTGGGTGCATGTCTACGTTACCAGTAGAGGGGAACCATTGGAAAAAGGGATGAGATGCCCCAATAACCTATCCTCCCTGTTGAGATCTTTGATATTTGGGGCATTGACTTCATGGGTCCCTTTCTTGTGTCCTTCAGATATGAATACAACCTTGTGGCTGTAAACTGATGAGAGCCTCATCATGAGCCCTAACTAGCTCATTTTGACCTAATAAAGAGAATAAAAGCTCCTACATAATTTAGAGAAAGGCTTAATTGAAGGAATAAGTGTTTTGAGAAGAAAATATGAAATAAAGGGTAAAACCGTAATTTTACCATTGCAGTACTTAAATGGGATTTCTTAGAGAAAAAACATAGGTCAAATGGTCTGAATAAGATAAAAAGTGGTTTGGTTCAATTAGAAATGGGTTCATGTGCAATCCAGGAATTAAATGACATCCTGTAACCCTAAAACAGACCCGCTTAATTCAGCAAGGTTCTGCTCAGGATAAAAATCAAGTAAACCCTCTAAAAATCATGGAAAGTTATCCCTTAGGGTTTAGAACATTCAATTTGGCCTTTGGAACCTATTTTGACCTAGATTAGGGTCCTAGCTCATCAATTGACCTAATTTGGGTTTTTATGCAAAATGTCTAGTCAAACGTGTTCAAACCTAAAATCCAACTTCACCATTGGATTCTTAAGTCCAAATTAGGTTTGTACCAAAATTTGGATCTAAGGAGAGGTCATCTTGACCTACTTTGCAAATAAGAAGAAAGAAGCAAGGCAAGAGAACTGCAGTGAAGAAACAAGGAAGAAGAAGCATAAAGAAGAAAGGAAGAAAATCAAAAGTCAGAAGAAGAAGAACAGGAACAAGATAGGAGAAAACATCTTTTTAAGACATCTGATCCCATGATCAGACGTCTAATTTCTCTATTTTTGCCACCTTTGACTCTTAAACTCATACATTTATATATTTTGAATTAAGTTTTGAGTAATTAAGTGTGCAATTACATTCTTTAGATTAGTAATAAATTTCAATTGCTCCCTGTGTTCAACCTCGGATACTTAGGTTTTTGAGTAATAAAATTTTATTTGTTGACAATGCTTGGTCACCTATACTACGACGTAACTAACTGTTAAAACACGATCAAGCCGCGTTAACATAAACTATGTATCGAAATGGATAGAAGCCATACGCACGCGAACCAATGACCATTCCATGGTCTTGGGCTTTGTTAAGGCTAATATCATTTCTTGATACGGGTGCCCAAGGACGATCATAAGTGATGGAGGACCTCACTTCAAGAACATACACTTCACAAGACTACTCCAAAATTTGGGAGTCAACCACATGATAGCCACACCTTACCATCCTCAAATGAGTGGACAAGTTGAAGTGTCTAATAGGGAGATTAAGTGAATTTTAGAAAAAACTGTCAGGCCCGATCAGAAGGATTGATCTAAAAAACTAAATGATGCTCTTTGGGCCTACATAATCGCATATAAGACTCCCTTGGGCATATCTCCTTTCTGTCTTATCTACTGAAAAGAGTGCCACCTTCCCATTAAAATCCAACATAAAGCCTATTGGGCTATTAAAAACATTAACTTGAATCTGGATAAAGCGGGAAAGGCACG
Source organism: Thalassia testudinum (assembly GCA_037157565.1). Lineage (NCBI taxonomy): Eukaryota > Viridiplantae > Streptophyta > Magnoliopsida > Alismatales > Hydrocharitaceae > Thalassia > Thalassia testudinum. Next base: position 19,273,985 of record JAZHRO010000025.1, on the reverse strand, counting down.
TATGTTAGAATTAAGTGAGCTTGAGGAGCTTCGTAATGAAGCTTATGAAACTTCTCAAGCTTACAAGCAACGTACAAAAGTCTTCCATGATAAGCACATCATTAGAAAGACTTTTGAGCCCAACCAGTGGGTCTGGCTTTTCAATTCTAGACTTAAATTGTTTCTTGGAAAGCTCAAGTCTCACTGGGATGGGCCATACGTTGTTATCAATACTTTCCCTCATGGAGCTGTAGAAATTTGGAACCCTACTTTAGGTGCGAGCTTTAAGGTAAATGGCCAGCGACTTAAACCTTATATTACTCTTTCAGATGGCCAGGTTTTGGATGCACTTCGGCTTGAGGAGCCTTAGCTCCTCCCACTCTCCTGCTCAGGTGATATTCTTCTATGTCTGCATTTTTCCAATGAGGACATTGTCAGTCTTAGGCATGGGGGGGGGGGGCATAACCTGAGAATGTTTATAGCATTTATAAATATTTGCATACATATAAAAAAAAACTCTTATTTTCTTGAGCTGAATTGGTTAGTCCCTAGCAAAACATCTTTTTCAATGGAGGTGTCATTAAAGAATTTTCTTCTTAAATTGTTTCTTAAGTTTAGAATCCAATACATTTACTTCACGTGCACGTAGACTGGGTAATAGATCTTTGAAGAAAACCAATAAGCATTTTTAGTCTATCGAACCCTTGGACAGTTAATAGGGAGTCAGGCATACTATCTTCTAGTAGATCCACCCCATATTTGTAAGAGGAAGGTAGAGAGATTACTGGTGCGCTAAGTCTAGTGCAATGACTCTTAAGTTTTGGATAATTAGATGATGATACTTCAGAGTTAGGCGTAGTTTTCACTCTTTGTTCCTATGTCCGTACTTTGTGTGAATTCCTGAGAGTTACCAAATAAGGCAGATACACAGAGATTGAGTCTTAATAAAGCTATCACTATGGTGGATGGTTACGACCATCCTTCATAGAGTCCTCAGCTGAAGGAGGGTAATAATGTCAAAGGTCAGAAATACGTTTGTCCTATCCATTCCTTCTCGGTGCTGAAAATAGGCATTTCCACCAAATAAGCCACAGAATATCCTTTTGACCATCATCATCCCTAATAATGCCTTATAAATAAAAATCTGTGTCGTGTTATGTTGATTTATAAAAAAACGAAGAAGAAGAAACAATTATATTACAAAAAAAAAGGAAAAAAGAAAAAAGAAGAAAAGACAGAGAAAAGAAAAAGAAAAGAGTCCAAGTTTATAATGTTATCTTTGTAACATTGTTTCTAAGGCAACAAAACACCTATCGCGATCCACCAAATATGACCCATACCTACCTTTCAATATTTTTGATCGCCTGAATACTGGCTAAGCACTCTAACTTAGTTGTAGAGTTATTAGGACTTTAATTGAAGTATGAATGCCATGTGAGGCCACCAAACAGTGAGTACACTTACTAAATCTGGCAAGATTTGGGTTCTCAGAAAGAAAAGAAAGAAAAGAGTGAGCGCCAAGGAACATCAAGGAAGCACAGTTGTTTAGCCTTTCTCTGAGTTGACTTATTTAATAATCTAGAGATCTAGAGTTTGTAGTACTAGATTACATGTAGCACCAGATGAGTGTATGCCACCAAATACAAATCCATTCAACTAGATACCTCCTACATAAGCCAAAAGCCAGGGTCAAATTACAGATTATCTTCTGCTTTATCCCCAAGGGAAGTAATTGCCTATCCTGACAGAAATATTTACTAAGGGTAAAGTATGAACTCCCAATGCGAATTGGCTTTTCACCTAGATCTGTTACCTAGGCTATCATCACTTCACATTTGTCTGGATCTCTAAAGTTTTGAAATAAGAAAAGAAGAAATTTTCTGATTACTTCTATTATTTTTCATTTTTGCTAGGGACTAGCAAATCTTAGGCATGGGGGGTATTTGATGAGTCCATTTTAATGGACTATTTGTAGGCCTAAGTAATTCAATTATAACATTGTATGTTTATTAATAATCACATTAGGTCATTAAATGATTGCATGTGTCCTGCAATAGGGCACTCGTTACATCTCCTCCACTTAATCTACTCCATCAGGCTAATAATTTAGAAGAAGAGAGAGGAGGATCAATTTTGGAAAAGAACAGGGGGTGAAAAGATATTTCCCCCCCACAAATCTCTCAACCTTCGATCGACCTCAACAACCCCATCAACAGCTGTCGGCCATGTTTAGTAAGGGATTTTGAAAATCCCTTGACTTGCGCTGGGGAGGAGACAAAAAGAGAGAGGCAAAGGGGCTTGGAATGGAACACCATCATGAAGAAAAAGGTGTGCACTGTGAAGAGGGCATGCACTGTGCACGCCAATAACTTCCACCGCCTGCCCACCTTGCCAGCCCCCCTCACGGCGCCAAGCAGCCACCAGCACCTTCACCAAGCACACTCTGGCCTTTCCCACCACCAGCACAGGCTCTGCACCATCCTCCCACCACGTGCCTTGTAGGTGTGCCCTTGCAGTGCCTTTGTGCACAGCCGCACCCTCTCCAGTGAGAGCACGGTTCATCTTCTTCGTCCTACCACCCCCGCAAACACCACCTCCACAACCAGCGCGCAAAGCAGACACTGCAGCGCACCCCCTCATCATGCTGCCCTCACCGCGTTGCCCTCACCGCACCCGCGCATGCAAGAAGATCACCTGCAGGCAGCCAAGCACGCAACCCAGCTGCCCGCAGGCAGCCAAGCGCACAGGCAGCTCCCTCGCGTGCCCATCATGCAGTCATGCGCCCTACAGCAATTGCCCTTCATCTTCTCCATCAACAGGCCGGCGCCCTCCTCCACCGTCCAGTCGTCACTGGCCACCGCGTCACCACCATTGCAAAGCACTCATCGAGGCACACCATCCCGTCGACTCTCGCTGCCAACCGCTCACGGTCGTTCAAGCGAGGAGGAGAGAGGAGAAATCCTCTATTTTTGCCCCAATTAAAATTTACATTGCATGCCATTGCCACTTTAATATTATTATTTTATTCATGCCACATTGCATGGATGCACTTATAGTTTCTTGAATTTACTTAACTTGTGTTATGTGCATCAATCTACATTGAAATTCAAATAAGATTTGCATGCAAATCAAATTTACATGATATGCCACTACACATGCATCATATACATATTTTTGGGAGTTTAATTCCTGATGTGAAAATTGCATAAATAGCCTTGAACATTTAAGGAAATTGCAAGCTCCATTTATAGTAGCATATTCCTCGCATTGAAGTCGCAAAAGTGTCTGCAAATAGTATAATCCTCTACTTGTGAATTTATTGGTTCTATTCCTCCCTGTGGATGTAACGTTTTTATTGTGGTTAAATTTGATATTTATTTTAATTTTTGATTGAGAGATTTTCCACCACATAAAACACAATGACATATCACTTTATTGCTATCATCTTCATAAGTAAGCGAAAATCCCTCCATCAATAACTTCTCTCTCCCATTCCTTTTTCCTACTTTCTAGAGTATAATTTTCCTGCTTTCTAGTTGTAATAGTTTTCCTGCTTTCTAGTGCAATTTCTCACTTAGTTGTATAAACATTTTGAACTATCAAGTGGATGTTTTCTCTCTTTTTCTCTTTCTCTATCTCTCTCTCTCTCTTTCTTTGATTTTTTATAGTGCTTCATTTCATTGTAATTACTCCGCTTTTTAACAAAAACACAAAAAAAGTATAATTGCGAATTTGGATCGACGTAGCCTCCCTAAGTTCGACCCGGGATTTCTATTCTAGTATAAATTTTATTTGTTGAACCCGAGTTCTTCGCTATTCAAACTACAACGACAGGTTTTCAAAACCAAATTTTATAGTGTAGTACTTCACCGTTTCAACATTAGGGTCTATGCGATCTCCAAACTATTCACCCCTAACAATCAAATGGTAACTACATAAGATAATGTAAAATAAATGCTAATGCATGCTAAATGCAATGACATAATGTATTGCAATTGTCAAAACCCTAGGAACTAGATGTAAATGGATAATAAGGATGATGATAAATTGGTGTTTATCACACTCCCATGCCTATTTGTTTGCTAGTCCCTTAGCAAAAATTGTGATTGCACCACATTATTTCTTATGAAAACATCTTTTTGTGTTTTGAGGAATGAGCTCAAGATAGGACCTTGGTTGATTTTTGGTTCAAGAAGGTACAAGGTTTATTAAAGATAAAACATCAGGACTCATCTTTGGATTCAAGGTTTAGATAAATCAGGATCACTGTATCCTTTAAGAATTCACTACTTAACTCCCTTTAAATTCAAATATCCTGAGATTGTTTTTGCTGTTAAGATTTCCCTGGCTCTTGAACTCGATCCGCAACTCACCAGTTTATGAAAAATTGGGTGTTCGTGCTTGTGATGAGCCAACATTATTGGGATTTATAAGGTCATGTTATTGAAACTTTTTTTTTCTTTTTTTTTTGTTCCCCCATGCTTAGCCTTAGCTTGCCCTACTACAGATGTGTCAAGATCATCATTCTCATTACCAATCCTCGAGGGGGCTCTGGCAATGGTCTTTTGAGATATCACCATCCATAACACACCCCAGGAGCTCACAACCCCAAAACACAAGGCGACGTAAAGAGGTGCTCCAAGCGAACTCAGGCTCTTACTTCGACGCTATAGGTAGAGCACTATCCAAGACACTTGAGTCGCAAAGTTGTGCCTTAATGCTCCATCTAGAGATATGAAATATAGATATAAAGCAACACTGAGGTGGTAACATGTTGACATCACATCCTCAAAGGAGGCATTTTTCCTCCTTCTCGGCTGTAGGAACTCAAACCAATTATCTGTCTCAATCTTTCACTAAGGTCTCATAGGGAGTTTTTATTATTTAGATGTTTTTGGGTTAGGTCTTGCGTTGGCTTGTGTGTGAAATTTTTGACACCAGGTTTTCAAAAGAAAAGCAAACTTTTGGATCGAGAACCAAGTATGGTACTATCCAAGTCACTAAACAAGGTCGGCTTACTTGAATCATCAAGTGTTAGGATGGAATTCTTTGCAGGATACCTAATCTAGTCTAAGTTTCTAGATCTGAAATGTCTAAAAATGAATCTATCGCTTCATCCTTAGTCTGTTAATGATTAAACTCCAGGTGTACCTAATTTGAATTAAATCTCAACCTTTGGTCCTTTCTTTTACTAACAGTCCTCAAAATATTTTTTTAGAAGGACATGCAAAAAGAATGCATATGCAAATGTCGATGATGAGATATGAATGCAAAATATTTTGGTGTTTTTAGGTTCTAAAAAAATGATAAAATGCCTGACATAATTGAAAGTACCCCCCCATGTGTAAAGTTTGCAAGCCCCCTTGCAAAATAAAAAGAGTAGGAGAAGGTATCACCTGAGATTGAAGATGTCAAGATGGAGGCGAATTTTTGCATAACTAGAAAAAGAAAATGAAAGTGAAAAAGAAAATGTTGCTGGGTTACCTCCCAACTAGTGTTGTCTTTAATGCCATTTAGCTGAGCATGAAGTGATGCACGAAAGATGATCAACCATGAAAATAGTTGGACACCTTAATGCCCTTTAAAATGAAATCTTCCTCTTGGTCCCTTCAAAAGAAAGTGGTGGAAGTAGGTGGACTGAAATGAGCTGGAAAAATGGAAGAAACACCCGAGTCTGGCCAGGGTTTTAGCTCAGGATGAAGGCCAAACTCGAATGGATTAGGTGGTAGGTCCAAGGGAAAGGGAGTGGGAGAAAAGTTAATGAGATGAAGGGTGGGTGAAGTTAAGCTGGGAAGGTGAATTGAAGTTAGAGTGGGTGGGTGAGGTCATTAGTCAGGAAGAAAGTTGGAATGCAGACAAGTCTCCAGGTCATTGATGTTGCCAACCACTAATTTAGAGTCAAAATCTTTGAAGAAATTATGGTCAGGAAGAGAATCCACTAGCATTGTTTCCTCCACCAAATTAGATATTTTAGTATCCGACTCCTCAAAGAAGTCATGATCATGGAATCTCCTAGAGGATTTGAAAATATCTAGAGTAATTGTTTAGCCCGTGTAACTGAAATCCATTTTACCAATATGGCAATTTATATTTGCTTTTGTGGTGGCCAAAAAGGGTCTTCCAAGAATGATAGGGGCATTGATCAAAGATTCAGGTACCTTAATGTCAAGGATTAGAAAGTCAACTAGGAAGACATAGTTCTGGACCTTGACAAAAACATCCTCAACAATCCCCCTGGGTTTGATTGAAGATCAATTTGCTAACTGCAAAGTAACCTCGACAGGCACCAATCTTAAATTCCTTGAACAGCACAGTTGAGATGATATTGATTGAGGCATCGAGATCGAGAAGAGTGCAATTGAAAGTAGTATCATAAATAATTACAGAAGTTAGAGGTGTGCGTGGATCTTTCATCTTAAAAGGTAGCTTGCTCTATATGACAGAGCTTACTATCTCCGAAAGATGCACCTTTCCTAAGTTTTTGATCTATTTTTTTGGCATAGGAGAAAACTTCGCATCTAGGAGGGTCTTCAGTACAAATATCTTTCAAAAACATAGCATAGGTAGGTATATATTTAATTGCATCTAGGGGAGGAATGTTGATCTGAAGCTGCCCAAATAATTCCATGAGTTTCTCAGGTGTGGGCTCAAATTTCTTTCTTTTGGGGTTCGTGGATTGTAGAGCTTAGGGAAAAGCGATTGGTGTTTATCCTTGAAGATATTCTTTTTCTTCCTAGGTAAGGGTGGGATGAGAGTCAACATGCATAAGTATAGGGTGGGTTTCATTAGTTTGGTGGGAAGGCCCAGGATCTGCAGTTGTTTTCCTACTCCTCAATGTAACTGCATTAGCAGTTTGGTTATTCTTGGGAGGATGTTGGGGGGCCTGATGTTGGGGGAAACTGGGAGGGTACTGTGGCGTTGCGTTAATAGGAGATTGATGGTTGTGATTTGGATTTCTGCCGTGGTAGTGGTTGCTTTGATTGTTTGGGTTGGTCATGGGCTGGGAAGGAAGATGTCCTACATGTCTCTCTATTGGAGTAACCCCAATCTGATTGTGGAGATTTGTAAAAACACAGGTTACCTCTGACATTTGACTTTGCATCCCTTGCAGGGTTTTCATAACCTGTGCATTGATGTCTTCTTGGGATGGCTCAGGTTGATAAAAAGTTTGGTTCTGCCCATGGCCTCCAAATTGGTTTTGTTTTTGGGATGGAACCGGATTGGTCCAAGAGTGAGTCGAGTAGTCCCTCCAATTTGAGTTGGAGGGATTTCTAGAGTGCTCCTGGAGGGCAAAGATATTCTCAGTGGCTGGGTTGGGATTTGGATAATTGTAAGTCCCAATAGAACCATATGAAGCCTTAAAAAAATAATTATACTCAACAGGAACAACAATGATATTATGCAAGTTTTCTCTCTTTAGAATGTTAGGCGGGGTTAGTTGTGGAGCTTGGTTGTGTGTGGTAAGTCTTTCCTCAATCTTCGTTTGATTCAATTACATCTAGTTGAGTCGCTAAGCGATTATTTGAAGATCATCTTGGGTAACGGGGATGGATTGAGTGCCTATCTCATGAACATCGAACTGCAAGTTGGTAGTTCTGCCAAAAGTGTTTATGGAAGTGTGGTTAAATAAGTTTTCACTCATTTCCTCAAATAGCTCATAGGCATCAATGAAACGTCGAGGCATGGTTAAGGAAGTTTCCACCACACGAGGCATCAATGAAACATCAAAGTTGATCTTCTAATCCATGATAGAAGATCTGCACGAGTTTCCATAAAGGAACCTCGTGGTGTGGGCAACTTCTTAAAAGATTCTGGAATCATTCCCAAGCATCATGTAAAGTCTCGCCAGGTTTTTGTTAAAAGGTTGCAATAGATCTTCTCAAGGAATTAGTATGACCAAAGGGGAAGAATTTTTTGTAGGAATGCACTTTCAAGCTGAGGCCAAGTGGTAAAAGGTTTGCCTATGGTTCTAAATTGGTAAGCGGCCTTGTCTTTGAGGGAAAGAGGGAATAACCGCAGCAATGATAAATCTCCTTGAACATTGCGAGAATAGGTCATTTCTGTGAGGAATGTGAGTTCCTCAAGGTGACCGAATGTGTCTTCCCTTGGAAAGCCATGGAAGTGCTTGATTAGGTTCAGAACAACAGGTTTGATTTCAAAGTCCCCTTCTGGTATGACCACCCCCGGTCAGTCCTTATAATTAGAAAGATCATAGAAATCCTTAAGAGGGACAACAACCTGCAGAGGGGGTGGCGAGTTTTGCCCTTGGTTGGCTAGGTTCATGATAGTCCTAGCTAACTGTTGTTGGTTTGCTTGAAGTTGAGCCAGTTGCTCAACCATCATGGCTAAAGAATTGGGTAGGGGGGCTTGGTTTTGATCTTAAGGCATCTCAGGTAATTCGAAGTTTGGAAGGTTAGGGATGGGGACGTCAAAGGGTAGGTTAGATTGTGGATTTTGAGTGGAAGGGTTAGAGTCCATATTAGAGGAAGTTTATGGGTGAGAGGAGGAAGCGATATTGGACCTGTTTTGGAGGTTTTCCATTTTCATTGATGAATACAAATGAGAGATGGAGGGTCTTTTTGTGCGAGGGGCAGAATCAAGAGGTCCCTCCAAGTGTAGATTATGTGACCGCCACCCATGCATGCAATGGAAGAACAGGGAGGAGAGGAAGGAAAGATGAAAACAAGTGTGCAACCAAGCAAACAAAATTTCTAGACCTAACTTATGGGTGACTCCCTAAACTTACCTAAGACTTGGTTACCTACGAAATAAGAAATCAGTAGCTGATAGTCGTTCCCTCAACTAATCTAATGACACTGATTAAGGAGAGGATTGGGCCCAAGCATGTCTCGGGAAAATCACTAGGGGGCTTGTATAAACCCACGCCTGGTTGTTTGACACAACCCCTCATTCTGGCACCATATTTGGATGAAGGAATTGAAATCAACTAAAGAAATCTTAAGACCTAGATACCAAGCCTAAGTTTGATGAAACCTTAGGGGTCAAATTGCTACAAGTTTTAATTAGGTCTATGAGGTTAGGTGCATAGGGAAAGTGATAGGCGTTGATTGGGGTAATTCCCGATTTTTTTTTTCATGTACGAAATTTGGGCTAGAAGTGATGCCCAAATCCAAAATAGTCGAGTTTTGCAGATAGGATTTTTGTGAGAGGATTTTAGGGTTTCGATACTATTTTTTTATTTTTAAGATTTTCTCTTTTTGCATTTTCAAAAAAAGTTTTGAAGTTTCATAAACAAGAAGGGAATTAGTTATGTTGCTGAAAATCAATTCCTTTAATTGAATGTGGGACTAAAAGAAGAAAATGAAACCCTAGAAATTGAAATCCTAAGTCTGCAACTCCTATGTGGATCTCTTTTTTTTTATCAAAATCTTTTAAGGCTAGTGATCCAAACAAGCAAACGTGATGGGAAATCAAATAAGGAATTCAAAAATAATTTTTTTTAGATTTTAAGAAATTTTTGGTATTTTTTTAGAATTTTTCTTCATGATGGTGTCAAAAGGAAGAAATTATAGATTTGGAAGAATTATTATGCAGAAATCTCAAATGACCACAAAACCTTTCGATAATTTTATATGATGTACATAATTTATCAAGGTTTCCAGAAATATAAAATGTGTCCAAATCTAAGAAGTAGAAAAATTTATAAAATTCATGGATACTAAGAAAATAGTAAGGAAATAAGGTTTGACCCTTGCTTAGTTCATTAATTTTTTAATTTTTTCTACTCGTCAAAAATTTTTAAAATTTTGACTCAAGGTTCCTAACTCAAAGGGACTTTCTTGGGTGAAGTTTGGTGATTTTACGAAGCTCCTAAATGCCCAAACCTAATTTTTGAAAATCAAGACAAACATTTGAATTTTAAAAAAATCAGACACCAATAAGAACAAAGTGGTGGAGAATCAATGCAAACAAGGAAACAGTTAGTTTTTAGGGTTCGACCACCCCATATTTTTCTTGTTTTTGTGATTTTTGATATTTTAAAGATTTTTTTGTGATTTTTGATTAGATTCCTGAGGGTGTTTTGGTGGGTACTTACCTGAAAATCGTGGGAAGAAAAGGAACTGGACACTTTTGCTCCAAGTTTCATGGATCCCGCTTTTGCCCTGAATTTGCACCTGTCCAAAATCAAACAAAAATTCATGAACTAATTAAGCAAGAGAGAGATCAAATATGACTAAGCTATGCCTCCCGGGCAACAACACCAAAAGGTGATATGAGATTTATGCGATTTGTTAAATGTAGGTTTTTGTCGTTGAGACATGTAAAACTGATCAGCTTTTAAATTTATATTCCTAGATAGTGGTAGTATTTAGGGTCATCCAAGGAGGCCAATTGTAACCTAGATAGATGTTTCTCTCTCTTTCTCCTACTCAAATTTGCACTTCTTTTTGTATTTTGGTGTTACGAATTTTTAGAGTTTTGAAATAATCGAGCCACAAAAAGATGAATTGACTATGCCTAAGTCATCAAGATAGAATCTACCTTTCTAAGCTCACCCTAGGCAAGTGTGCCTAAGGTAATTAGAACGGAGAAGTGGTGCACTAAAGTTAATAGAAAAACTAGAATTTGAAGCACATAAAATAAAGATAACAAAATATGGAAATGCACTTTGGAATTAAGAAATGAAGTAGTTGAGTCTATAAAAGAACTTGGGGAGCTCAATTAATCCGCAAGTAGAAGAATGCTTTAAACTACCACAACAAAGATGACAAAAGAATATGCAATAAGATTCTCCCAAAATGCTTGAAGATATCCTCGCTCCATACTCAGCAGCTCCTAGGCCTAAAGTGGATGCTCCTTGATCCTTGAGTGCTTCTCCTACCAAGGTAGACATCCACCACCTTATCTCCTCCTTGCCTATTTGTCCTCCTCAAGATGATAAGCTCCTTGGCATGGAACCAAGGAAGAGGATAGGAGAAAGTGAACACCAAAGGGACAAGGTATGTGTTCCCTTTGATCACCTCTCTTCTCCTCCTTGGATGTGAATATGAAGTGGAAATATGAGAAGAATTTATGCTTGCCGAGAATAGTTTAGAGTGGTAGGATGGGGATCTTTTTATAGGCTTGGAGTGGGTGGTGGTTGGAGGATACAATGGACCTTTTGGTGGCCAGTTGAGGGTTGAAGGGTCACCTAAGGGTGGTGCCAAAATGGGTCTTCTAGAAAGTGTTGAGTTGGTCTAGAGATGAAGGGATAGGATGAGGTGTAGGAGGGGATATAGGGCTAGGATTTAATGGCCATCAAGGCACCAAGAAGGGGGTAGGAAGTTGGTGGTGGTGTGGCTTATGTTGGCGCCAAGGAGGGGAAGAAATTAAGGGGTGCATGGCACCCTTTCGTGGATGTCCACCATGAAGAGGTGCATGCAATTTTGTCCACCAATGAGGGTGTTTCTAGAAGGTGTTGAATTAGCACCTAAATGGTGATTATGGGAGTAGTGTGGACGACCATGGATGGGTGGTTAGGAAGCTTCCTTGGAGCCATTGTGAAGGGGTGTGTTGGAGGATATTTTGGTGCCAAGTGAAGGGATGCCATGGAGGGTCTTTCTTGACGCCAAATGAAGAGGTGCCAAGGAGGGTTTTGAGGCTATGGTGGACGATCATGTGGTGGAGAGGGAGTAGGGTGGGAGTTGGAGTAGTCGAGTAGTACCTTAGCTAAGTAGAGGAGGAGCTGGAAGGAGCTTTTCTGAGCTAACTTGAGCTACCATGGAGCTTGGATAAGCTGGAATTGAGCTGGATCCAGCTAAGGTGAGCTGGGTTATGTCTACTAGAGCTTCTATCATTTCACTTGTGCCTGTGCTTTCCACATTTCCAAGGTTTGTGTGACTCCAAATTATTCATCCCTAACAATCAAATGGTAACTACATAAGATAATGTAATAAAAATGCTAATGAATGCTCTAAACCCTAAATGCAAATGCATGCTAAATGCAATGAGATAATGTAATGCAATTGTCAAAACCCAAGGAACTATATGTGAATGGATAATAAGGATGATGATAAACTGGTGTTTATCAGCACCACCACAACTTCTCGCCGATTAGCTACCTTACCAGATGTCATTGTCGCCGCTGCCATCCTTGATGAGGCCACATTGCTACTACTATTGTTGTACATGAAGAGGAAGAAGAGAAAAAAAGAGAAGAGGAAGGGAAGGGCTCTTCTTAAAGGTAGGTATTTTCCTCTCCTTTTGTATCTCCTTTTGTTCCTATAATTAGGAGTAGAAAGGGATTGATTTGGATCCAAAATCAGTGTTTGAAATGGGGAATTTTTGGGTGTTTCCTGTTGAGTTTTATCCCATGGTGGTTTATATATGTGGTAATGGGATTTTTCTAGTTAAAGCTTGTCCTAATGTTTGGTAGGGGGTTTAATTGGTTTTTTGTGTTCCTTGTATGTGTGATAATTGATGCTTAATGTTTCATGAGGTTTGGTTGACTTCAGAGTGTGATTTGAGGCTTGAATGGTCAGTTTTGCAGGTATGCCCTACTGCTACTCCTTTATCTAATGTTAGGTAAGGGTTACATAGTGTTAGGTATCTGCTAGAGGGCCTCCTAATGATAGGTAATAGGCCCTTAACATTAGGTACTATGTTAGGGTTGCTAATTGGCCTGAAATTAGAGTTTCTAATGCTAGGAGTCCTAAGGAATGATAGAGCCTAGTTTATAACATAATTGGGGGTATAGTGGGTGCCCTAATGGGTAGGGAAATGGTGAATTTTCAATTAAACCCTAGATGGGTTTAAGGTGTCTTTGGTGGAGTGACACTCTCTAAATGGATTAAAAGCGACTTGAATTGGTTAAGTAGCAATTAGAACCCCACATGATGGCATAAATGACTTGGTTAGAGTCTAATAAAAGGAAATGCTTGGATCATAAGGTCTTTGCTAAAGACCCCAGGCAATCCAATAGGTAATTAGGGTTGTCCGATCTGATTTGGATCATGGGGAAAAGGACTAAGAAATGATTAGGTTGAATAGGTGAGCTCATAAGGCTGCACTCTTGGACTTGGTGAACCATGGGTTCATTGCTCAGGTAGGGGGACCCAAGGTGTTTCGGTGGTTGAAGGCTACCAGGGTTTCTACTATGGAACTTGGAGGGCTCCTAGGTACAATGACAAGCCATGGGCTGTCATCGGTGTTTGGTACTTGGATGTACTCAAATCCGACTCGATGCAGAGGTACTCGTGGCTCTAGGCTTGGCTGGTGCCCGTCTGCATAGAGGGGGAATGATCGGGAGATTTCATTTGTAGGAAAATTATGTCAGAAAATTATGTCATCACAGTAATGGAAATCATTGTGGAAAATCCTGAATAAAAATATATGTCAATGAAAACTAACCACGGTAGATTAGGTTGTATCCACAAGGAGGAATAAGGCCAATGGATCTACCAATATATTCAGTGCATTATTTGGACACTTTGTACGAGGCTAATATGATGCAAACTAAATTTGTCACTAAGTTGTAGCATCAAATGAGATGAAGAGTGGCTTGAATTAGCATTAACATGAAATGTAGAGAATCAGGAGGGTCTGACAAGCAATTACCCACAATATAAAAAAATATCTAAAAATTTCCTCTTCTTCAACCAATCCTCATTTACACTAATTTACCTCCTCCTGTAGCAAAACATGGGAGGTGAATCTTCTTGGCCATGAGCTAGATTGGAGGAGTAGCTCATCAAAGGAGTAGGGACAGAGTAGAGGAGCACTCTGGTGTTGGTGCGGTGGCACGCAGTGGCCGGAGCTACCGCCGGTGACGAGGAGTGGCGATGGTGGTGTTCTGTTGCCACTGATGAAACACGCGGTTGGCACCGCTGAAGGTGTAGGCATGCACGTGGTGTCGAGGCGAGGTCAACGGCGTCGACAAAGAGGAGGGTGGTGGCCGAACGAGACGGCTGCACGGAGGTTGGCGATGTTGGGTTCTCCTTGGAAAAGAAGAACAGTGCATGGTCTTGTGGCTTTTGTGGTGGCCATGCGTGGGTGCTTGGGCAGGCACACACGCTCGAGGTGACGGTCAGGATCTATGCGCACAGTTGGTGCGTGCGTGGCCAAGGGAAAAGGACACCTATGGTGGCGTTGCTTGCGGTGGTTGGTTGTTCTCGTGGGCAAGCACACAGTCGGTGGTAAGGGAGGAGTCATCGATGGAGGTCCTTGCTGTAGTGAGGTGTGGTCGTGGATGTGTACGGTGTTGGTCCTGTGCGTGATAGGGAAGAAGAGAGAACGAGGAGGTGATGGCCTCCTGTCGCGGTCGACGGAGAAGAAGAATGTGAAGGAGGCGACGCTATCTCTGGATGTCTGAGAAGGTTCTCGGACGTCTTAAATGAGGGGGATGGTGCACGGTGGTGATGTCAAAAATGCAATCACAGTCGCGGACATGGTGGCGTTGTTGCGGTTGTCGTCGAGGCTCATGGTGGTGGAGTTGTTGGTGGCACATGGTGGTGAAGTTGTTCTCCCCTCTGTTGGAAGAAGGAGATGAAGGATGGCTCGTGGGGGAGGAGATGATGCCCCCTCATTGCTCTTTCTCCCTATTATAAGCAAATCAGAGAGAATAACCACGACTTTAAGTTACCAAAAGAAGAAGAAAGAGATTCGAGGTAAAACAAAAGGAAGGAAATGCCCTTGATTGATTTGAGAGCCATAAAGGGATGCAAAAATGATTCCCTTGCTATATTTTCCTAGAACAAAATCCTAAAATTATGGTATCTAAAATTGAGATTTGATGCCCTTGCCTCTAAAGTGAATAATTAATCCCTCTAGATTAATGTAATTAATGCATGAAATGATAAATCTAAAGCTCACATAATTTTGTCAATACCATGCATGCTTTAAATTAATTACTTCTTCCAATAACAATATTCTTATGCTCTAATGTGGATCTATCAAATGCCCCCATGTCAAAGTTTTGCTAGTCCCAAGAAAAATCATACGAAACAGACCAGGTCACTAGGTCAGATTTTACTGTCAGGACACTTTATTGTGCCACACCTCTAAAGATTAGATAGAAATACCAACTATTGGCCTAAAGGTACTCAAGTACTAACCAAGATATAGACCTGACTAGCCTCAGCCTTGGGTCTGCCACGAAGGTTTCTAAGGCCCACAAAAGTTACCTAAAGGTTCGTTAACCCCAGTGGTTAAAGCACCCATGCGTATGTGCAATAAGTCTAGGTTCAATTTTCCAGTGCATTTTAATAAGAGAGATAAGGAGAGATATTGGGTTTTGAGAGTTTTCTCTCTTTCTTTTTAAATTCCCCTAAAACCTAACATCGAATTGGCTCTAAACACGATATGTATCTGATTCCTTGTCCCCACCATCAATCCTCGTAGGGTCCCTAGCAATCGATGCTTCGGGATAGCATTGCCCATGGCAACTCCCAGAACCTTGGCTTTCAACATTTTGAGATAGTGCTGCCCATGGCATTTTGTAACTAAATTCAAACCCTGGTAATCGACATTTTGGGATAATGCCACCCATGGCATCTAACCCAGTACAAGATGCTTTCATGTCCTTGGTAGGATATTGAGATATCCTAAGAGACAGGCACCGAGGAGATAGTATATTATAACACATCTTTGAGGGGAGTATTTTTCATTCCTCTTCTCCATGTCAGGAACTTGTCCAATCAACTTATGTCTTCGAGCTGCTCCTAAGTCAACTTTTTAGGAAAACATTTTTAGAAAAGACACTTTTGACATTATTCTTCATTATGCGCACCGAACCAACTAGTGTGTGATTTTTGGGTGCCTAAGTTACCAAGTCCCGCAAACCGAAGGGTAGGCATTGAGGTTGAATACTCCCTAAGCCCTAGACTTAATACATGAACCTCGCAACTCCCTCAACCTCTTGAGGAATAGTCCATATCTTAACAAATACGTAACTATGTAAGTCCTAAAACAAACCCAGGAGGCCTAAAGTCAGTATCCCTCACTTATCTCCTCTTAAGCACTTCAGGACTTAATTCATCATCCGAGGTGACTCTTTCATACTCAAATGATGGGACTAACATAATTTTTTTTTGCACCTTTTCATTTCTGTGTCTCTCTCTTCTTCTCCTTTTTCTTTCTTCCTCACTATATTTGCAAATTAGCTCACAAAGATTTCAACATCGTCCTTCTCTTGTTCCCTTTTCTTTTCTTTTTTTTCTTAGATGAAGTGTCCTAATTCATGCATGCAAAATATATATAAATGCTATGTACAACCTCAGGCTATACCCCCCCATGCTCAGATCTAACAATGTCCTCATTGAAAAGCAAAAGGAAAGATATTACCTGAGGTAAAGAGTGTTTGGAGCTAAGGCTCCCCCAATCTGTAGGTGTCTAATACCTGTCCATCAGAAAGAGTAACATACGATTTCAAGCGTTGGCAATTTACCTCGAAACTCTCACCAGATGAGGGATTCTAGATCTCAACTACACCATGCGGGAACACCTACATGACAGTGTATGGCCCATCCCAATGGGACTTAAGTTTCCCAAGGAATAGCTTGAGTCTAGAATTGAATAGCCAGACCCATTGGTTGGGCTTAAAGGTTTTGCAAATGATGTGTTTATTGTGAAAGAGTGCACTCTTTATAATCTTGAGTAGTATCATAAGCCTCATTCCTCAATTCCTTAAGCTCAGTTAGTTCTAATAAGTGCACTTTGCCTGCATTCTTGAGATCCATGTTGACATTCTTAATAGCTCAATAAGCTCTATGCTCAATCTCAACAGGCAAATGACATGCTTTGGCGTACACTATACGGAAGGGAGACATACCCAAGGGGGTCTTATAAGCAGTTATGTAAGCCCATAGTGCATCATCAAGTTTCTTCGACCAATCTTTCCTATCGGGTCTTACAATTTTCTCCAGAATTTGTTTGATCTCCCTATTAGACACTTCAACCTGTCCGCTCGTCTGCAAATGATATGGGGTGGCCACATTGTGGGTGACACCAAGACTTTTGAGTAGACAAGTGAAGTGTGAATACCTAAAATGAGGTCCCTCATCACTAATGATCGTCCTTAGGCAACCAAATTGGGAAATGATATTGGCCTTAACGAAAGTCAGGACCATGGAGTGATTGTTGGTCCTAGTCGGAATAGCCTCTATCCACTTTGACACATGATCGACCGCCATAAGGATATATTCAAAGCCATGAGACGATGGGAAAGGGCCCATGAAATCTATGCCCCTGACGTTGAATATCTCGACTAGAAGAATAGGCTGTTGGGGCATCTCGTCTTGCTTCCCAATCATTCCAATCTATTGACAATGAAGACATGCCCCCACAAAAGTATGTGTGTCTTTAAAAAGTGAGGGACACCAGAAACCAGAATGGAGAACCTTATACACAGTTTTCTTCGCACTAAAGTGTCCACCACAGTGCAATGTGTGGTATAAATTCAAGACACTCTGTTGTTCCTCCTCTAGCACACACCTACATAGTACCTGTCACGACCTATTTTAAAGAGCTCGGGGTCCTCCCAGTGATAATACTTAGTGTCAGTGAGAAATCTATCTCGCTTCTACTTATTCCATGATCTAGGGGTTTCGCCAGTGACCAAGTACTTGACGACATCAGCATACCAGGGTGTCGTTGGTTGTACCGCCTTCATCATTTCGTCAGGAAAGGTGTCATGAATGTCTCCTGATGGGGTTGAAGGCTCAACTGGAATCCTGGATAAATGATCTGCGACTACATTTTCGACCCCTTTCTTATCATGGATATCAAGGTCAAACTCCTATAGTAATAGAATCCATCGAATCAACCTAGGTTTGGTGTCCTTCTTAGTGAGCAAGTGCTTTAAGGCTGAATGAACAGTATACACCAGGACCTTGGATGAAGACCTAAACTTCTCCAAAGAAAATACTACCACAAGAAGTTCTTTTTCTATCACCATGTAGTTTTGCTGTGGATCAGTAAGGGTCTTGCAAGCATAGTATAGAATATGAGGCTTCTTATCAACCCTCTAACCAAGGATAGCTCCCATAGCAAAATCTGAGGCATCGCACATCAACTCAAATGGGAGAGTCCAATCAGGTGCTTGCAGGATAGGTGTGGTTATGAGGGCCTCCTTCAAGACTTGGAGGGTCCAATCAGTTGCCGCCAGTGATGAGGAGGAGCGGCAGCGGTGGTGTTCTGTTTCCATTAATGGAGCACGTGGTTGGTGCGACTGAAGGTGTAGGCATGCACATGGTGTCAAGGCGAGGTCAACAGCATCGAATGAATGGAGGGTGGTGGCCAAACGAGGCAGCTACGTAGAGAGAGATGGCCGGCAACATGTTCTTCTTAGAGAAGAAGAATAGTTCATGGTCACGGGGCTTCTATGGTGACCTTGCGTGGGTGCTTGGGAGAGCGCACATGCTCAAGGTAATGATCAGGATATGTGTGCACAGGTGGTGCGTGTGCGGCCGAGGGGGAAGGGCAGCTATGGTGGCATTGCTCACGATGGTTGGTTACTCTTGTGGGAGAGCACACGGTTGGTGGTGAGAGAGGAGTCGTCGATGGAGGTCCTTGATGAAGTGAGGTGCATTCGCAGAGGCGCACGGCGTTGGTCCTGTGCATGATAGGGAAGGAGAGGAGAGAGCGGGGAGGAGGTGATGGCCTCCTATCACGGTCAGCAAAGTAGAAGAACGTGAAGGAGGTGGTGTGGTCTCTAGATGTCCTGGAAGGTTCCTAGATGTCTTAAATGAGAGGGATGGCTCACGATGGTGATGTCAGAGATGCGGTCATGATCGCTAACACGATGGTGGTGTCGCGATTGTTGTTGAGGCTCGCAGTGGTGGAGCTATTCTCCCCTCTGTTGGAAGAAGGAGATGAAGGATGGCTTGTGGGGGAGGAGATCATTCCCCCTCGTTGCTCTTCCTCCCTGTTATATTTAAATCAGAGAGATTAACCACGACTTTATGTCACCAAAAGAAGAAAGATATTTGAAGGAAAATAAAAGGAAGGAAATGCCCTTGATTGATTTGAGAGCCATAAAGGGATGCAAAAAATGATTCCCTTGCTATATTTTGCTAGAACAAAATCCCAAAATTATGGTATCTCAAATTGAGATTTGATGTGATGCCCTTGCCTCTAAAGTGAATAATTAATCCCTCCATATTAATGTAATTAATGCATGAAATAATAAATCTAAATCTCACATAATTTTGTCAATACCATGCATGCTTTAAATTAA
The DNA here is from genome assembly GCA_037157565.1 of Thalassia testudinum. Lineage (NCBI taxonomy): Eukaryota > Viridiplantae > Streptophyta > Magnoliopsida > Alismatales > Hydrocharitaceae > Thalassia > Thalassia testudinum. The sequence goes on along the minus strand of JAZHRO010000025.1, from coordinate 19,254,832 downwards.
TTTCTTCTTCCAATAACAATATTCTTAGGCTCTAATTTAGTCCACTAAAGTGGACCTATCAGGGAACGTCGGGGTGCATTCACTAGAGGCTAACTTGGCACCCACAGATACGAAAGTGCCGGGGTATTGTGATGGATTGGTTAAGATCCCGTCCAACAATAGATTGGGAGGGCACACCTGGGGCTTTGCTCCTATGGGGAGCTACTTTTAGCAAGAGCATTGGTGTGGCTCAACAATTCTAGCCAATACTGGGATGATGATCTAGTTTATCTATGACTAGTCCTTGCTAGACTCAAACCAAGCTTGCACTTCGTGGTCACAAGGGGTAGGCCTAGGTAGTTCTGAAGAGGCCTGGCTCTTTTGACTGAGGTCTACATCATTCTCAATACATCAAGAGTAGGCACGCCTTTCTCGAGGATCAATAGATTTTCTAGCCTTTCCCCTAATCAAGGAGAGACTATCAGGCTAGAATCCAAAGGAAAGGATGCATCTCAATCTCCTCTGCTAAAAAGGGATGATTCCAAGAATCTAATCAATGAGGCAAGTGAGAGAATGAGTTATAATAATGAAATCATGGGGATTTGGGGCAACTTGATTAACGAGTTTTGGATCACAGTGGTTGGTTAGGTTAAATCAGGTCAGGAGTTAGGACTTCAGGTGTTGAGTGCGGGCTAGGGATCTAGCCAGTTAGTAAGATTATACACTACTCTGTGTTTTTTATTGTAATATGGTAGTTGTTTGTTCCCTACTGAGCCAACTGGCTCATATCTACTTAATGACCAAATTTCAGGTTCTTGCCATCACGAGTCGTCGACGGGCGATGTTTGCCACTACGTGGGTTTTTGCCAGGATTTTTGGCAAGTAACTTTTATACTCTAGTTTTAAGTAAATTCCTATTTAGTGCATGTTTAGTTACCGCTTTACATTATCACTTGTGTGCCATTCTCCCGATACTTTCTTCCATTTTCCTGTTAAATGGAACTTGTTGGTAGCTTGACTTAGCTAGGTACAACCCAAATTAAATAGATCAGTACCTTTTCTATTGCCATACCCCTAAACTCTAACTCTTTTTGGGGGCCTAGGTTTTTAGGGCGTGACATATGACCCATGAAGTTTATTAATGAAAGAATGTCATTTTATTTCCTTTGCATGCCAGATGTATAACTTTCCTTTTCAGTACCAACTTGTTTATATGTTTTATTGTGCTCCAATCTATATTGTTATTTATACGCATGTTACCTACTCAATAGTACTAGCTATTAAGCATAATAATAAAACACCAAGTCTTCGAGTCCACAACTGCAAAGGCAAGAAATGAGGAATCTGTTCGCAAACACTCTTGGAAATGGAGTCAAGAACAACCACAACAAACTCTGAGAATCAGGGGCACTTTTTGTGAATATTGTTGTGTCATACTACTATAAAACCAATGTCATCTCAACAACTAAAGAATATTGAGAGTTCATTCTTTTCTTAACTTCTCAATGAGTGTCTAACATGGCATCAGAAGTCTAACGGGCGTCTCTCATTGCTCCTCTATCCAACCTTCGACTTCGGTCCATCATTCCTCACCGACATCCACGACTCTCTTCTATTCCCATCTTATTAGCATTGACACCTCCACGGAGAAGTTGCCACCCTTATTGACCCAACCACCAGTCCCACGCCTCCCACTGTATCTCCTCCTCACCACCACCACCCCTCGCCATCACCGGTAGCCATCCTCCCTAAATAACCCCCCATGTCACCACCCACCCTCATCTAGTGACGCCCAACTCGCTCCCTCAAAACCCTACCACCTATCAACCCAGTCACGCCCTTATAATCCCAACACCTGAATACCCGAATACTTGACCCAACACTCCCCAAATCCTACCCGATACCCTACCCACCAGATACCCAAATCAGATTCTTGTTCCCACCCAATGTAGGATCCATCTCCACCATCACTAACGACCTTGCCTGACAGCATGATGTATACACATCAATTTAGGTTAAAATGACTATTTATGCATGTTCCTAAGCTTATAGATGCATTCCATATTATAAATATTGCATAGCATGCATCATTCTGCATTTAGAATAGTTTGTATAAATTATAGGTTAATTCACATCCTTTTGTGGCCAGGAGAGAAGGAGATTTATTTCAGGGCCTCGAATTGATGATCCAACCATACGGATCTAATCAAGATGAGGATTGGAGTCTAACGCCTCCAAAATAATCTTGATCGGAGTCCCATAGTACATAATGCAGTCAAGGAAGATCAAAGACCAAGGGGCAAGGTGGTGTCAATCTGAACCTCAGATGCAAAATTCAACCACACAGATAGATCTGGATAGACGATCGCAACCCAACAACGTGAAAATCAACCCAATCCGACATCCGTGGTGCCACCTACAAGCATGTGAAGTTGGATGGTCCAGATGGAACCAAGTGGTGCCATCTAGACCATCCAAGCCAGTCACAGCATCTCCTCTTCACTCGTGCCATCAATTCTTAGCCATTGGATGAAGATCAAATGGCTAAGAAGCTGTCTCCACAGTTTCATCTCCTCGACACACTTGAAGATGTAGCGTAGTGGTCATGAGCAACATTCTCAACCTGCAAGCATGAGTTCAAGCTGTAGTGAGGGGATGAATCCAGCAGCGGTGGCATGCGATTGAAATTGGATGGTACAATGAAGATCAGGTGGCAAAGAGGGTAGCGGCGTGGCACTGTGAGTGACGCACGATCTGCACACGTGAGATACTGCAAGAACACACACACAATCATACACGAGGCCGCGGTGCAATCTATGAGTGCGATCCTTGCATGATCGTGGCTGTTCCTTTCTAGTCCAACGGCCATGGCTCCTCCAACCTCAACTCTAGCAGTGCACGCGCACTGCATGCATGTGTGTGAGTTCCAGCAGACCTTCAGTGACATTTGAGGCAGAGCTTTAGCGACAATTGTAAATGTCGCTATTGACCTGTACACTTATTTTGCATTCACTCCACTATAAAAGGACCACTACCCCTCCCATTCATCATCTCTTCCTCTTCATCCCTCGCCTCCTCCAAAGCTCTAAGGAACCAGTCCCAAGCCCGAGATGCTCTTTAGAGTAGAAATATAAAAAGATTTTCCCACTTCTCACTCCCCTTCGTAGAGCATCCCATGGCCGTCCTCTCACCCCGATCGGGAAGTAGATCCTTATCACGATGCCATTCTACCCTATCCTCCTTCCTCCAACTCCATTCTCCTTCCTCCAACTCCTCACCACCTTCATCCAAGCGTCGTCAAAGCAAGTCATCCTCTAAGCAGCTGTTGAGGGGGATTCTTCTCACCTCTCTCTATCATTTATCGCTTTCTTGTGTAGTTGTAATTTCTTAATTATCTATAGCAAACTTTGGTTAGATATATATATTGATATTCTCTCTTTCTTTCTCTCTCTTATTCTGCTAGAGTAGATTAGATTAGATAACAATTATTTCACTTGATATTTTGCCTTATAAAAATACTAAAAAAAATCACAAAAGATAAAAACACCAAAAACAAATAAAAGCAAACGTTTGCCTCCTTGTATTCGACCTAGGACTCACCTCGACCTTTGGTTATAAATTTTATTTGGTAGTGGATTTTTATGTAGTACGACGATGGGTTTCCATAACTCCAATTCTTCTCATGTTCAAATTACACTCACCACAGCACCTTCCCACCACCCAAGCCTCGCCACCGATGACATCTCTCCTCCATGCCCTCACCATCGCTTTCCCGTCCCAACCTTTGGAAACCCATATTTCACTGATGAAGGTTGCCTTATTTATCAAGTTGACGTCTCATCCCCAAGTTCAACTTCTCCATCCTCTTTGATGCCTTAGTATCAGATAATACCTTGCCTTCCCCCATTAGCCCTTGGCTCACGCTTCTTCTATCTGGCGACCATCCTCGATGAGATTTACAAGCCACCTTATAATCGTCCTCATCTATTCGACACACCACCACCATGAACTCTCTTTCTTAATCAAGTGCTTCAAATCATTGCACCATACTCTGCTGCTCGGGTCCTTCTAAACACCTACCCTATCTATCCAAGATGCTCATACTAGTGTTTCCGATGTGCCTCTAGCATTGCTGGCCCCTACACTCAACCATACTATCCACCAAACTCTCTATCAACATGACAATTTTTCACTACTGACATCATGTAGTTCTCAAAAGACTTAGTTCAACTTTGTCCAACGTGAAGGTTTATCTCTGGTCGTGATTTTCATCATCTTTATCATCCTCGAAAACACTCACCACAAGCCTTTATCACACTCCTATTATTAATTCTCTTCCGTCTTTTGGCATCCATCACTTCCTGTCAATTAAGTTAATGCCCACAAATTACCTGCTATGGAAAACCCAACTGGTTCCTCTCCTACGCCCACACAATGTCCTTGGGATGGTCTAAGGAATGGATGCTTGTCCCACTCTAGGAGCTACCTCTTTAACAGCGAACTCTACTGTATCACCCACTGAAGATGCTGTTGTCCAAGCTTGGCATACATAGGATCAAATGTTATTGAGCAGGTTGGTTGCTTCTCTATCCGAGGAGGTTCTACCAACCGTTGTTTGTCTCATCACCAGCTATGATGTATGGACTGCTCTCCATGACACCTATGGAGCACCCTCACACACTTAGATTCTTCAATTGCGTATGCAGCTACAAGCACTTAGAAAATGCTATGATCCAATCTCTACCTTTCTATGAAAAGCCAAGTACCTCTCTGATGAACTTGCTGCTGCTGGCCAGCAAGTCAACCCTGTAGAGTTTAATGCCATCATCTTTAACAACATTAGAGCTGACTATAGTGATATTGTTGTTGCATTAGCCTCCCGACTCACCGTTGTCTCCGTCATTGAACTTCAAAGTGTACTTACAACCCATGAGATTTGACTACAACATAACATAGTAGTCACGGTAGACTCCTCACCCGACCCACCACCAATATGGCTCAGCACTCCACCCATTTGTCTCGAAGGAGAGGTTGTGGTGGCACATGATACAATTCTCAATGCTCTACCTATCCTATGTGTGGATTCTATGGTCATAGCTCTTACAGGTGCCGATACTATAAAACTAGTCAAAGGCAAGCTTCACCAATGCCTTAAGCACACATTGGACAACATCCTCCTATAATCCCTTCACATGAAGAGTGGTACCCCGACAGCGGTGCCACACATCACATTACAAATGACCCTCAAAGTCTTACCATCGTTGGGCGCTATCGTGGACATGATGTTGTTTTGGTTGGTAATGGCCAAGGTATTAGAATCACTCGCATTGGGACGAACATTCTTAAGTATCCTTCTGGTTCCTTTCTCCTTACAAATGTTCTTTGTGCTCCTGCATCATCAGAATCCTTACTCTCTATCTCTAGATTCTATAAGGACAATAATTATTCTATTGAGTTTAATGATCGTTGTTTTTTGATAAAGGATCGGCACACATCCAAGATACTACTCAAAGGAGTCAATGAACAATCTAGGTCAAAGGATCGGCACACATCTCAAGCCAAGACAACCAACTATGTCCTGAATAATCTAGGTCTTTGGTTTATTTCTTCTACAAATAAATGTGTGCCATGCATGCTTGGAAAAATGTCAAAGATACCCTTGTCGCCTACATACACTCGCAGTAATGCTCCTTTTGAGCTTGTTTTTAGTGACGTTTGGGGGCTTGCACCCTGCAACTCCTCCATTGGTTTTCGCCACTTTGTTCTTTTTCTTGATGACTATTCTAAATATATCTGGCTATTTCCCATGACGAATACAAATGAAGTTAAATCTATTTTTCATACATTTCATGTGATGGTGGAACGTCAATTCAGCTGCAAAATAAAACAGTTCCAATCTGATAGGGATGGTGAATACCAAGCTCTTAGAACATTTTTTGAAATGAATGGCAATCAACATCATATTTCTTGTCCACATACACATGAACAAAATGGCATCACAGAATGAAAAATTCATCACCTTATTGACACTGGACTCACTTTACTAGCTCATGCATCAATACCAAAAACATTTTGACATCTCGCTTTTGCAGCCACAATTTTCATTATTAGTCGCTTACCAACCAATGTTTTGCAAAAACAAACTCCCTATTTTTGTCTCCATAAAAACAAATCAGATTACAGTTTTCTACGCACATTCGGCTGTGCCATTTACCTCTACTATGCCCCTATAACAAATACAAGTTCTCCTATTGCACTATACAGTGCGCCTTTCTTGGCTACACTAAAAGTCATCATCACTACCTTTGCTATGATAATCTTAACAAAAAGATGTACACTGCTCATCATGCTCGGTTCGATGAATCTGTCTTTCCTTTCAAAAATGTTTCTATTCTTAGACCTCCACCCCTTGTCAAAGAAAACTCCCCTAAGTTATCCATTTTTCTTCCCCCTATTAATGTGAGTTCTCCGAATTCTCTACATTCCCATTCTCCTTCACCACCTATGGAAACTACTCAATAGCTTGCACCACCTGTCTAGCAATGACAATCTAAAGTTGTCAATTGGTTGACTACCACACCTTAGCCTATCTTGGACCTCCACCCTATGTAAAAAAAAACTCCCCCTGGTTGTCCATTTTTCTTCCCCCTATTAATGTGAGTTCTCCAAATTCTCTACCTTCCCATTCTCCTTCACCACCTATGGAAACTACTCAATATTCTATAAGTACCACTGTTTTGATGCACCAAAATTATGTTTATTGCAAGACTAATATTTCAGGACTATCATGGATCAGAGCTTCTCTCATGGATCAAGATTAGATGGATGCTAATCTGTGTCTTTTACTTTTATTGAGCCTTGGATATTATTGTAAGGAACCTCAAAATAAAACTCAAACGAATTTTCACACTTTTCTCTAAAATTAGTTTCTAGGGTTATTGATCGACCAATAAGACTAATTGATTGACCAAATTGATTTATCAACCAACCAACTTAGTTAATTGATTAAACTAGCCCATTTTAGGAAGTTGATTAATACCCTTTTGATCAACCATTAAGCTAATTAATCGACCAATCAGTGATTGATCAAATAACTAGATTGATTGACCAAATCTCATTTTGATTGACCAATTTCTTTTCCTTTTCCAGTCAAATTTTTAGTATAAATAGAGGTCGTACACAGCTTTCTTTCATATAACTTTCAATAGAAAATCCTCACAAAAGAATAGAGCTTCTCGTGCTTCTTCAAGTGCTTCTACGCTTCAATTTTCACGCCCTTCAAAGCACGTTGATTTGAACCTCCACAAAAATTTAGTTTGACTTTTATTGAGGTTCCATAGTTCTATATTGTTCTTGTACATTGTTGTTTTGATTAACAGATCCCAAGTTGTTGGGGAAGATCCGTTGTTGTTGTTGTTGTGCTTCTCTTCAGGTTTTATAGAGAAGTGGTTTGTAAAGAGGTTGTGCCACCCTCATTCAAGTTGTACGATAGTGGATTGAATAGCCTCGACTAGTTGGGAAAATCCTAAGCTGAGAGGCTTAGGTAATAGTTTTCACCCGATTTGGGTTTCCACTATAAATCTAGGTGTAATCTGTAGTTGATTCTATTGTGAATTTATTTTTTATTTAAATTTCTTTAGATTGATACTATTCACCCCTCCCCTCTAGTATACTATTTTGATCCACAAGCAACCCTCATAGCCTACACCACCTATCCAACAACAACAACTCCAAAGATGTCAACTGGTTGACTATTGTGCCTTAGTCAGTATCAAAAGAACTGCTACCAATACTACACAAGCACTTCTTTCAGACAAAGTCACAACCCTGTAACCAACATGTTTTTCTCAAGCAAATAGTGATTCTCGCTGGCGTACAGCTATGACAAAAGAATACAATGCATTACTGTCTAACAACACGTGGATTCTGGTTCCACACAAATCTAGTATGAACGTCATTGGCTCCAAATGGATCTTCTACATAAAGTACCACCTTGATGGAAAAATTGACAAATACAAGGCATGATTAGTCGCAAAAGGATATAATCAGTGGGAAGTACTAGACTACAATGAACGTTCAGTCTAGTGTCAAGCCAACTACAATCTGCACCGTTCTGTTAATTGTTGTAACCAATACTCGGGCTCTCCATCAAAATGATATCAACAATGCATTCCTAATTGGACATCTTCAAGAAATGGTATTCATGGCTCAACCACCTGGCTTCATCAATCTAGACAAACCCATCATGTGTGCCAACTAAACAAGTCTTTATATGGGCTCAAGCAGGCTCCCCTTGTGTGGTATAGCAAGTTGAGCACCTTTTTGGAACACTAGGTTTTTCCCCCTCTCACACCGACACATTGTTATTCATTTGGACTCCTGGCAATCAAATGTTCTACATTCTCATTTATGTAGATGACATCATCATCACAAGAACTTCTTCGTCCAGCATCACCTGTCTACTTGGCAAACTACAAGATGAATTTCATATCAGAAATCTTGGTCCTCTTAACTACTTCCTTGTCATTCAAGCACAAAGAACAAATAAAGGGTTATTTTGTCACAACAAAAGTATACCACTGACCTTCTACAAAGAACCAACAAGCTCACATGCAAACTAGTCAAGACACCAATGGTTTCCTCCACCAAACTGCCTATTAGTGGTACAATATTTCATAATCTGACTCTATACAAAGAAATAGTAGGGGCTCTTCAATACCTTCTACTAACGTGACCAGACATATCCTTTGCTATAAACAAAGCTTGCTAGCTCATGCGTAATCTGACAAACGACCATTGGAACCACATAAAGAGCATTCTTCATTATCTTCAAGGCACAGTCTCCTCTAGACTTCAAATTCAACCCTCAAGTTAATTCACAGTTCAAGCATACTCTGACACTGATTGGGTAGGTTGCACAGAGGATCGCAAATCCTCCAATGGATATATCATCTTCTTTGGAAATAATCTTGTTTCCTGGTCATCAAAGAAACAACAAAGCATCTCACTCTCATCAACTGAAGTAGAATATAAAGTCGTTGCTAATACCACTGTTGAACTATTATGGTTAAAGTCATTATTAAATAAGCTTTATGTATCAAACCTTGAAGCCCCAATTCTCTGGTGTGACAATATAGGAGCCACTTATCTTTCCTCAAATCCAGTATTCCATGCTCGTATGAAGCATATTGAAATTTACTATCACTTTGTCTATGAACAACTAGCTAAGAAATCTCTACAAGATCAGTTCATCTCATCCAAAGATTAGCTAGCAGATATCTTAACCAAGCCTCTTCCAAAGAGTAGTTTTCAAAAGATAAGTCAACATCTTCACATCCGCCAATCTATAGTCAGGTAGTTCCTTAGATATTGAGGGGGGATATTAAGCATCACAATCAAACACCAAGTCTTCGAGTCCACAACTGCAGAGCCAAGAAACAAGGAAATCGTTTACAACCACTCCTAGAAATGGAATCAAGAACAACCACAACAAACTTCGAGAATCACAAGCATTTTTCATGAATACTGTAGTATCTTACTACTATAAAACCAATGTAATCTCAAAAGCTAAAGAATATTGAGAGTTCATTCTTTTCTTACCTTCTTGATGAGCATCTAACATTAGCCATATGCAGTATAGAATGAGGAATATTCGCTAGACAACAATGGTCAAGGGGACAACAAAGTGGGACTCGATCCGATGCGAGGTGGGTCCCGATACCCACCTATTTATTTTATGGAATGAATGCACGGTTACAAGTTGCAAGTACAAGTTGTAGGGAAAATATCAAATAAATAGGGAAAATTCTATTGGAATTACGGTAGATTTAAACCCTACACTAAATTTTTAAAATTGTAATCCCTAATGTACCAAAGATTTAGCTATGTAATGGCAATAAATTTCTTTCTTCTGGTTAGTTATAAATCCCCCTATTAGCATCCCTATTTTCTTGCAAACTCAGATTTGCTCGAAAAGAATAGGAAAATAGGGTGTTTGTCATCTCATTCTATGCCATTAGTTCAATATCTGATTAGCCTTAAGTTTGCAAATAAACCTTGACTAAAGGGTAGTTCTTAAATAGAAGAATGGAAAAAGATATTGGAATACCTCACAAGTTATATTAATAGTTGGATGAATGCTATATACTTGCAACTCCTAAAGGAATATTCTTGTCAAGTTGTTTACTTGTAAGAAGAAATTTAGATTAGACAATTAGAGGTCGCCTCTTTATGCAAAACTTAAGAAAAAAAGAATCCATGAGATATGTGGAAAGAAGTAATGAATGGTAGTCAATTCTATTATTAGTGTACAATGACTTTTAATTAGTAGGAGATTTTGTGATGTTAATAGAATATATTACAGTTCTATTTATGCATCTAACTTTAATGCACTATTTTGTGATGCAATCTTTACTTATTTTATTTGCAGGATTATGGACATTGTGTTAGGTTTGCAACTCATGCCAATTTCAAAGAATTTATGTTGTTTGCTGGACTAGAATTCTTTACCTTGGTGGTAATATGAAAGTTTATGTTAAATGTATAAAAAATAAAGTTTCTGGATTTATTGATACATAGATGATATGATAGTTCATCTTTTAGGGAGAAAATTTGATCCAATTGTTTCAGATATTATTAGAAATAAAGCTTCTTACCATAGAAATAAAGTAAACTTTTGACAATTTAAGGTTGAATTATTTTTAGCTCCTTTATCATGAAAATAAAATAAATTTTTTGATCCCTTCAAATATATGTTGCAACAAATTCTATGCATAATTTTTTAGGTGTATTTTCTATCAAGTTTTCATTAGAAAACTTTAATTTCTGAGGAATATTTTGATGGATATATTGTAAAATAATTTTTTATTTTATAAGTAATCAAAATAAAGTATAAATATGATACATTATGAGTGTTCTAAGGATAATTAATAAATTTTTGTATCATTCTTACATTGAGACGAATTAATCATTGGCATATTCTTAATAAAGCGACGAAAAGAATCATTATTAAAAGAAAGTAAAAACAACGAAGATCTATGTTACTAAATTTAAACTATGTGATGATTTTAATGACGATTTAATTTGTTGTTTAAATTTGTTAACAAATATATTAGTCATTATAAATTTAACAACGACTCGTATAATAACAAATATGGTGATGAATAAATTATTTGTTAACAGATTATATAATGACATTTTATTCGTCGTCATCTTCATAAAATATTTGTTGCTTTTGACCCTTAAGCTACATTAGAGCACCACCTAACCTAGCATAATTAGCTTAGACTTGACCAATCATGTACATTAGATTAAAACCTAATTGGTTGGCCATTTACTTTATTGAGTCTCCAACCTTAGTCACCATACCTAATTCCTAAATTTTGACCAAAACTAAAGCCCTCCAATTAACCGACAGCACACTTATCCTCCCTGTGCATTTCCCACACACACATCTACATAGCACAACACATCCCACAAACTGAACCTCTGATTTCCTCTCATATAATGTCCCACGTAAATTTGATATTCCCTCATCACCAAATGTATGCAATCCCAAGTAACATAATTTCCCACAAATGCATGCAATGCAACCCAACCTGATATCACCTTACTTAAAACCCAATCCAATCCCATTAACATAAATCCCATGCACCACCAAACTCCATTGTTACGACCTGGTTCTCGAATCCCTATAGGACATGGGACCGAACCGACTCGACTGATCCCAAGACCCAGTCGTCCAACGAGAAAGTAACAAAAAAGCAGGAAAGTGAACCACATTCACTATGCTAAGCAAATAACAGTAACAAAAGTATAGCAGTAAAGAAGTAAACTACTACAGTACACACCACTACAACAGTAGAAAAGTAACCAGGTACAGGAATATAAAGTATAGAGGTGCAAGAAACTACTCACTACAACAGAAAAGGAGTGCAACAAGAAGCTACAACTACTGAGCTCTACTGGGACCAGCACCCTCTGCAGCCGTAGGCTCTAGCTGCTAAACACCTAGACCTGAAAAGGGGTTATGAGTACAAAACATCAGCAAATGCTGAGTAGAGTGGCAACCAACTAACTAAAGCAGTAAAGGTGGAAGGTAGCTGTTATTTTTCAATTACTTCCTTTAAGTACTTATTCTTTTCCACCACTTAGTTTATTTATTAGGTCTCTTTTCTTGATCTCGAATGTTCCTCGTGGGAACAATCTTGATTGCAGTCTTTTTCGAAGAGTAGAAGTTGCACGTGGTGCTCTCTTGGCCGGGAGAGTCCCTCGTGGTGGTCCTACACCCAGTCAACCACCCCAAGGTCACGAACAGGCGTAACGGTGACTACGGCACGTGCGATAGGCGCATAGGTAGCTACCCCATATTGGCACGCGGTCAGTCATTTCTGTTAGCGGGTGCGCCCAAAGCACAACACGGAACCAGTATAGGGCCTAGCCCTATCAGTAATAGGGGTCGAGCCCCTAAGAACCAAACAGGGGTCTCACCCCTCCACAGACCACGCACCCTCGCCTGACTACCCTAGTTTGCCCAATGGGCCTCACAAGTCAGTGTAGGGTGGCTAGCTAAACCCCGGGCCCCGTGGAGTGGCTAGCTCTCTCCCTACACTAGTAGCTCTCCCCGGTACTGTGTATGCGAGGGCCAAGAAGTCAGTACAGAGTGGCCAATCCTAACCCCGGGTCCCAACCCAAGGGCGGTTAGCTCCGCTCTGCACTAAATAGGGGGACAATCGCTCTCCTTGGTACTCCGTACTCAAGGGCCAGCTCACTTCCCCACTCACATTTCCAGTTCCATTCCATTGATTCCAGGAGCTCTACTCCTAATTTCCCGTAGGGTTCATGCTCATATTCTTCATGTCATTCCATACCAAGTTTCATCATTTCTATTTCCATTCTCAGGTTATACACATGCCACTGGTAATTCTATCATTCACATTTCCATGTTCAGGTTATTCACAAGTAGCTCGTGTTTCCAACATTCACCTTTCCATTTCCAAATTATATACAGGCAGCTCATATTATGTGTACGACAGGAAAGTTACATACAATAGTTAACAAGTACTATATATTTCGCAGGCAACTGTTATTCATTTACAGGCAATTGTTATCATTCTATCTACTCATTCAAGACTGCAATCCATTCATTCAATATAGACATTTCCAGCATTTCTAGCCCTAGGATTCATGCCATACCCTAGGTTCTAATCATTCATTCCACACATGCATTCAGGTTTGTATTTAAATTAGGGGAAGCCACTCTACCAGTAAGCAAAGGAGTAGTGGGGGCTTGAACGGCAGGCTCAAGTGCCTTAACAAGTCCTGAACTCACAACGGAATGAAGTCCTATCATAAGGATAAACCACAAGAGAATACTCAGAATAGTATAGAAGTCTTCTAACAAGTAGAGGAAATCATATGGAAAACATCGGTATCTTAATTTTGGAAAACGAACCTCAAATGGACCCTAAACGGGTCAAAAATAGTGTTTCTGACTCAAATCAGACGTCTGGAACAACTTCCAGACGTCTTAAAAGTGTCCAGTGCCATACCTCAAACCCTGTACCAATCCTCAAACATTCAGGAACTCCTTTAGACTGTCTAGACCCAGTTCCAGACATTTGACCACCTCTCCGGATGTCTGGAAGCGCTTCCTGTCATCTGGGAGGGCATGTCCCGCGCCTTCCCAAAGTGAAACCTGTGTGAATCCACCAAATCTCCTCAAAAAGGCATGCAACAATGTCTCGGCGGAGCGGCCTAGATGGCTGTATCAGCAAAAAAGACGTACCTTCATGAAGTCTACTCCGCAGACATCTAGAACCTCCTCCAGACATCAACTACGTCGTCTGAACGTCGCTCCAGATCTGATTCTGGGAAAAACCCAGAATCAGCACTTGCTTTTGCCCTCTCGCGTCGCGCGTGGCCGCGCCGTGCCCTCTCGCTTGCAGCTCTGGCTGTAGCAGTGTTAGGGAGGACCTCCCCGACACACTCCTTCGTCTCCCGCATGCACCACTCCGGCCGTGCGCTCACCGGTGAGCTCCCTCGCGAGCTCGCAAGCACAACTCCTCTCCCTCTCGCGCTGCTCCTCTCCTTCTCATGCCACTCCTGCGCTCTCACTTGCTCTGCTTCTTTCACTGGAGGGAAGGAGGAAGGTGGCTGGAAAGTGGGGTGGAAAGAGAGAGAGGAGGGGGCTTTATAAGGGTGAGGGTTTAGGGTTTTGTTGGGGGCGGAAAGAAAGAGAAGGAAAACGAGGGGGGTGTACTGTCTGCGTGCAGCACGCGCGCAGACGCGAGCTCGTACTCAAAATTTTTGATTTCCAGATGTCTGGGAATGTGTCCAAACGTTTGACCCACAGTCTAGATGTCTTAAAAGGCTCAAACAGCACGGGTCTTTACATCCATCCATTCCCTTACCTCCTTCGCCATGCAATACCGCTCAAAATTCAATCCCATGCAACATAATCCCACGTCAACACCGCCCTCTTTAATATATATATATACACACACATACACACACAACGGGATTTCCTCTTGCGAGATAGTCATTGGGAGACCGCAAATGCCCCATCTTCACGACTTCTAAAAAAATCCAATATTGACAAGATTTGAACCAATGACTTCATTCCTCAAATAATGATACAAGAAACTTACCAACTAAGCCACCGTTGGGAGGTCGGAACTCAACAGCTAAAACACTCACATACATTAAAAAAACCAAAAAAACAAAAAAACCCTACGTAATTCTTCTATTGCACCGGACTCCTCCAAAATAAACCCTACGCAACCTTCGCGAAACCCATAACCCAATTTATCCCATGCACCGAACGTCCCACGTAAAATCCTAAATACACAACCCAACCTACATACTCCCCACTGCCAAACTCTTTCCCCTTCACACCACCGAACTCATCTCTCTCGCATCTCTATCTAATCCTCCGATCACTTGCCTCTCAATAACTATTTTTTTCCCTCACACATGCTCTCTCCTCCACTCAATTTTCCCCTCACCTAAGCCTCTCCCTTCCGATCTCAACCTCTCTCTCCAGCGCTACATTAAATCTCTCCTGCCACAGCTGAACCAATCTACCCCTCGATGCAATCATTCCTCTCCCCAGCCAATACAGCTGAATTTTCTCTCCTCATCTCTCAATTAATTTCCACCGCTTTCCTCCACCAAAATAATTCCATCTCACCTCCGACTCTCCCATTATTCGGCTATCACCTCTCTGCAACCAACACTCAGACGGTCTCCCATCATCTCTACCCTGTGATTATTCTCTGCACAATTTCCGATTCCTCCCTACCTCCATGAGGTTCTATTATCAAGCACACTGCAGCCTCTACAACATCTTCGACTTTGCTTCCGTCTTTGACTCCACTTCTATCTTCGTCTCAACCGGATCACCCTTCGACTCCCCATTTTCTTCCTTGTTTTTTTTATTGAAGTTCTTCTTAACAGTTGTAATAGTTGAACACGTGATACTTGCAATAAAAGTTTATTTTCAATTATATTATCTTAAAATCTATGCTTCTCACCACGTTTCGATTTCAACGATTGCGATTACTTTGATTTTCGTGCTTCTCACCCCTCTCCTATTTTCAAATATCATCTTGATTTGTTTCCTTCTTCTCACTATCATTCTACTTATACCAAAATACAAAAAAAAAAGTTGGTTGCATTTAATTTCATGTTTTCGCATTAAGTTAGAAATGATTTTACACCTCCTTTAATTCGATTCAAGATTTACGAGAGTTTTGATTACTATTTTTTTATCACGACCTATATTTACTTAAGCAATTTTCTCGAATCATTACTCACGAGGGCACATCCAAAGTCAACGAAACTCGCATCAATCTGCTTACTTAGAAGTATGAACTCTTCATAATGAAGAAGGGTGAGACGATCAAAGAAATGTACGCTAGATTTACAGATATCATAAATTCCTTCAGAAACCTTGATAAGGAGATGAAGAATGAAGCACTAGTGAGGAAGATTCTCTGATCACTTACAAGTGATTGGGAAACACAAACAACAGAAATTCAAGAATCAAAAGATCTTTCACAACTGCAACTTGATGATCTTATAAGAAGTCTTATATGTGCACGAAGTTCAATTGGAGCATATGAAGGAGCATGAAGGAGAAGGAATGAAAAAGAAAGATATTGCACTTAAGGCTCTTATTGATACAAAAGAGTCAAAAGAAGATGAAGAGGACATTTCTGTTTTCGTACGTAAATTTAGAAATTTTCTTAAGAATAAGAAGAATTGAAGGAAGAAGAAAGAGGAATCAAAAAAGGATCAGGTCATATGCTACAATTGCAAAATGAAGGGACATATATGAAAAGAACACCCCTTGCCGAAAAAGGAATCGGGCAAAAGGAAGATCGTAAGACAACCAAGAAGAGAAGGGAAGAAGAAGGCATTACAGGTCATGTGAGATAATACCGATTCAAGTTCTTCTGAAGAAGAAGATGATGCATCAAGTGAAGCTCCCTGTGGGCTAATGGCATTCGAAGATGAAATATCTTCATTTACTTTTAATGAACTTTTAGAAGCTTTCTATGAATTGCATGACTTAGCTAAAGTATTAAAATTTGAAAATAAGAAACTAAAAGACTAGGTTTAATCTATCAAAATCTTCTAATGATAAAAGTCCCTTTTCATGCAATAAGTCAATCAAAATAGTAATTTAATAAATCAACAATTGATAAATCAAACTGCTAGTTTAATCAAACAAAGTTTTTTTTGATTGACTAATCTATCACTTTGATCGACCAAAGCCATTTTTATGTAGTTTCCAAATTACCCTGAAAAATACCTATAAATAGGACCCCGCAAGCCTCACTTCAAAACACAACTTTCAGAGCAACTTCGAAGCAAAAAGTGCTTTCTCTCTCATGTGTTTTACCACCTTTGCACTTACAGAAAAATACGGTTTGCATACTTTTGAGGTTCCATAGTATATTTATGGTATCTTTTTATTCCAGTTATTTTGATTGGGACCCTAGTTGTCAGGATTCCCGTAGTTTTTCTCTTGTCAGGTGTCAAAAGAGAAGGTCTTGTAAAGAGGTTATGTCACCCTCATTCAAGTGGTATGTTACTAGATTGACTAGTATCGACTAATTAAAAAAATCCTATGCTAGGAGGCTTAGGTAGTGGTTTTACCAAAAAGGGTTTTCACTATAAATTCAGGTGCATTCTGTCTTACTTGCTGTGGTGTGAATTGTTTAAATTATATATTATGTTCATATATATACTATTCACCCCCCCACTAGTGTAGACGTATAGATCCTTTAGGTACCCATAGGTGCAACCTTTCTTAAATATATTTTAATAATTTTACAAAATAACTTATAGAGAATCCTTAATAAAATTAGAATCATAGTCTATTTTATTCCTTATGCATATATATATGTGTGTAACAAGTTTTCCGGGATCATGGATTGGATTTAAAGCTCAATTGCAGATGCAAGATAGCTTTGGATTAGTATGTCCTACATTGTAAAGGTTAGTTATTGTTGTATCATTGGAAAAAGTTGTATTTTATATTTCTTGAGTCTAAATGTAACGTAAAAGAGCCCTAATATACCCACTAAATCCTAAGTAACTTTTACACAACCCTACAACACTTAGGCAAATCATAAGATCAAATTTAAAATTCAAACTCAAACTAATCTCTTTAACCAGACACCTGATCTTCTTTCCAGACTTCTAATGATTCTGTTTAAGACATCCAACAATTGGTTAGATGTCCAATGAGCTAAATACCTTATGTTCAATGTTCAACTCTCTAGAAATCCATCCTCTCTTCCAAACAGCCATAGAACCTTCCAAACATCTATAACCCTTTCTAGACATCTAATGCAGAGACACTAGGATTTCAGTTAACCCCAAATCTTTGCTGTTAGACACAATCTTGACTTCCTAACTTTTGAGAAATCTGATCTTTCATGTAATTATCACCATCAGACATCCAACACTCATTCCAGACATCTAATCCTTTGAGTCATGTACCGTGAAATGATCCAACAAATCAAAGACCATTTCAAGGACTTCACCCTTTAATTCCAAACATATAATCTTGTTCATAAACATTTGATAAAGTGGCTCTAGACATATGATCATTTGATGGAAAAACCTTGCACAAGATCGAATCCAACAGGGTCAAATCTAGGAACCCTACCTTTCTTTTCTAGACATCCAGCATTCTTTTCACACATTTGATTGACTTTAATTAAATGTCTAATAAACATACTAGACATCTGTTAGACACTAATTGGTCTACTCTCTTATGGATTTTGACCAAATCTTTTCTAGATTCTTTCCAACAACTATAATAGCCATCTAAACCATTCTAGAGCATTCATATGAACTCTATAAATATACATTAGCATCCCTTGACCAAAAGCACACAACTAGAGGCTAAAACACCATTATACACTCAAAAGCTCTCCAAGCACTCTCTTGTTCATAGCTCTTTTCTACTCAAGCCACTACTTGAGGTCTTCCCTGATTCTTCACTTTGATTCACCTTCAATATTAGGGAGTATTTTCATCCTGTAGTATTTAAGCATATTACCCATCTTATTGAGGCTCTATAGGTTGTGGATGTAATTTCATTTGTTTGTAGCTGTTGTAATAGGGCGTCCGATCTACCGAATTCCCTTCTCTTCCAAGTGAAAGGATAAAACCTCTAGTTTAGGATCGATGGTGGGATTATACTTGAGAGACACCACCCTCATTCAAAGTGGTATGGTTAGTAATTAGTTGATCACTTGGTGATTGGAAAATCCTAAGTCAGGCTGACTTAGGTGGTGATTTTTCCCCGTTAGGGTTTTCCACCTAAAATTCCTAGCGTATCCTGTGATTGTCTTTATGCATCCTTTTAGTTCACATTTTAAATTTAAATGCACTAATCACCCCTCCTCTAGTGCACTTTCACTACTTGTTCCATTTTTAATTGTAGGGATGATGTATTAAAGTTGAAGTTGTTACTACTTTGAATTAATCAACTGCTCCTTGCCATTGAGAATGAAGATTCTCAATTTTATTAGGAAAATAAGAGACATATCCCCTTCAATCATGGTTTCTAAAGATGGATCCATTCCCTTTTATGGGTTTGAGGGGATTAAAGACAAATAAGTATTCTCTTTCAATTCTAAAATCTCTCATTTGATTAGTCTCCAATTTTTGGAAGAATGTGATCCTATTATCTTCCATAGTTTTCACATCTTGTTAATGAAAACACATTGCTACTTTGTTTTATGAGAAGTGTAGATTCTATATATCTTTTATGGTACTAAATGCTACTACTATCTTTAATGAGGCTATGTGCTACTGCCAGTATTTTTTGTGCAACATGCTGCTTAACATATCATTGAGGACAATATGTGCTATACATGAGGAGGATGTTATGCATTGGATCAATGTTATTGCCAATGCTTGGATTGGTAGCTCTGTGATGGATGATCAATTTCAATTTTGAAGTTTGCATCAATGTTGCTGTCAAGTTCCTGTTTCTCAATTCTATTAAACTTTTCTATTAGCGTTGAGTCAATTGAAAGGAGCACATACAAGCTAAAATAATGTGGTCTTCCCACCATAATCATTCATTGTATTTGATATTCTATGTCAATACAATAGCTTACATGCAAAACAAATATTTCATGTAAACGTTCAACAATAATGTTTAATTTTCCAATATTATATTGTCTTATCATGGCTTTTGCAGCCCCTTCTTCTTCACCTTGTCAGTTTGCAAGATTATTCAACCCGGGATTTCATAACCTTAAGTGATGTGTGCTTTTAGCTTCTTATGTATCCCAGAGATAACATGATAAACACAGTGGATAATGCTCTTTGCAAGAATTCCTAACAACTTTTAACTGATACAACCACTTGCAATTGTTAAAATGGAAGTGTAAATATTCGTAAATTTCAACAAGGGATCCACTTTAACACATTTATCACTATAAAACTCCTAATACATCTTCCTACAAAAATAATGTGACATTAGTAAGGGTTAAATAGGTTATATAAACATTACTTGTTTAAAACAACAAACCTATTAACCCAAAGGGCAAAATATAACTATAACTATCAAAATTATTACTTATTCCACCATTTTATTCTACTAACCAAACACCCCAAGCAGGATAACTCTAGTTTACTCAATGACAAAACATCAAGAGCTACTAAACACCAAAACCCACTTCTTCCACCATTCTATTCCACTCTTTTCCTATTCCTCTATCTACTTATTCCACAAACCTATTACCAAACACCACCCAAAAGATTAAATTATATGGTAGCTATTGTGTTGGAGAATTGAATATAGATCCTTGATGAAATCTTGATGATTTACTCCAATTTAGATTTGCTTAGGATAAATTCTATTCATGATGGACTTTTGGATTCCCTATATATATAAGTTCCTATACATACATCTACACTTCAAACATAAGAAATCACTTGTTCATGTTTAGTTTTTGCTTCCTTTTGTGCACTAACCATTTGACTCAAAATGAAACAATTCCATAATTTTTTCCTATCTACTTAAGCATGAACAAGCATTTTGACTTTGTAAGTTGGTGCCTTTCTAACTAGAAAAGCTTTTCCATGTTGTGAAGGTATGTTCCCTAACTTGTGCAATTGGAATAAGGTTTTCCATGTTTTCGAATTGACTAAATTGGCATCAAGACAGTATGTTTTTGCTTTTTCAAAAAATTGTAAAACAATCCCTCACATCCGTGATGTTCCACTTCTTTTGAAGTAAGCGCCAATGTTTCTTTTTACCAATGCTCATGTCTATAGACATCAAAAATAGCTAATGAAAAACCTTGTAGTGTCTTCCCTACTTATTTGATTGTAAATCTCATGAGTTAGCATTTATTTCATTAAAATGTGTTGATTGCATTTTCTCTATTGACATTAACGTAAATTCTTATGTTGGTTTCTTTGTTCTTACATCTTCCACTATCTCACTCTACATTTCATTCGCCTAAATATTCTTGAATGGAGATTTATTTTTTCCTAAATAGCATTCATTACTTATGGCAATGCATATATTGTCTGAAAAGCATTGGTTTTTCCATTCTTTTTCATGAGTCCCATCATCTTAACCTCAAATCTAGGAGAACTAATTAATACCATGAAGAGATGTTTTCTAGTTAGTTAAAAAGATGCTGCTAATTAACCATCTATGTTGATTAGATTTTCTCTTACATCCTACTCAATCATGTTTGAGTTGAACTTGAGCATTTATACAAGGCCACTGGGATAATTTCTACCTTCAACATTATCTCACAAAATGATCCACATGTGCTGATATAATTTTGTAGGTTAAGGCCAATGAAACTATAATCAAATCCAATAAATAAAAATGCATTGTGTTACATGTTAGGTTGTGGAGAAGATCCAAACCCATATTAGCGGAAAACTAATTAATAGCATCCTAAATTGTTGTTTCTTTTAACCACAAAAGTCATAGATATCATCAAGAATATACAAAGTTTGTTGTAAGGTTTTGAACTTGCTCCTTCTCACCTTGGCACTTCTTTTTATGTTGCTTTATGTAATTACCCATGTTTTTGACTAGTTGGCCTTTTTACAGTACATATTTACCCTTCTACTCAAAAGAAAAAAAAAATCTGTAACCTATTTTTACTTGAGCAAAGAGAAATCCTCGCAATATTGCCTAGTAATTACATTACAAACAACTACACCAGAAGTAGGAAATCTCCATGTATGAGAAGAATTAATCCACAGTAAGATTAAATCACATGGTAATTAACTATTGTATTGGAGAATTGAATATAGATCCTCGGTGAAATCTTGATGATCTACTTTAGTCAAGACTGTTGGGATTCTTTAAACCCTTAGTGACCTAACTGTAATTAACTCACCTCTAACTTAGGATGAACCTGTACCACAACTTATCTAAATTGGACTTCATACTAATTAGGTACCAGTACTAGTAGACCAGTACCGGTATCACATATACTGAGTACCGGTATCGGTGAACTAGTACCGGTATCCTTAAGTCACAATTATAAGTTCTATATTCAAACAAATACCGATACTAATGCCAAACACTGATACTCATAAGCTATAGTTTAGAACTCATGTCTAAATGAGTACTCGTCCAGTACTCACACTGTACCAGTATTTGTAATAAGCACTGACACCTATAGTGTACTGGTATTCTCCAGGAAAAAACTAGTCTCAACGAGTACTGGTACTCATGAAGAGTACCGGTACTTGTTGAGTACTGGATACACCACCTGTAGCCTACCAGTACCAGTACTAATAACTAATACCGGTTCTTGTAAGCTACAGGTTCTGGTGACTTCAAGTCTAGAACTTGACCTGGGACTCATGTATACCGGTACTCATGATAAGTACTGGTACATGTAAGTCCCAGTTTTGGACTTAAGTCGACCTGGAGCCGATGTGTAGCTTGCATGTACCGGTACTCATGAAGAATACTAGTACTAGCAAGCTACAGTATACTTTAGGGTCTAAAACCTATATCCTGTTTGTACCGGTACTTCTCATGAGTACCAATACTTATGACAATTACAAAATGTGTTACGAGATTTTCTGAGAATTTCAAAAGCTAGATCTAATCATGTATGTGATCTGATGATTACATGACTGAATAGCAAATAAATAGATGCATACATGTCCAAACATGACTCATATAAACAAAATATAAACATGAATCTTTGATATATGTAAGCTCTATTTAACATGCATCAAGTATAGAAACCATACATGGGTTCATATTTACTGTAGAAGAAGAGGCCATGATTTAGGCTCTTCCAAAGGTGTTCTCACCTCCTTTAGATCAAGAGTAATTAGGAGGTAACCTTCTCCTATGACAGCAGCCACCTAGCCACTCTTGTCTCTCTTTTCCTTAACACACGATGGGGATGGTGGAGTAGAATAAGGTAAGAAACCCTTGGGGACCTAACCCCTCCAAATTAGTAATTAGGCAAAACTAATTACTATTAGCAAATTACAAATCCACCCATTGAGGAATTATAATTGCAAACCTGATCTCTGCACATACATTAAACCAAACCACACCATCCTTTTGCATTTTATGCCCATATCCTTAATAGAACTTAAATTGATCACTTTAATGATGTCCATTATGTGACAGACTTTTATATGTTGATTGATTATATGAATTACATAACGCATATATAAGCCATATGTTGGACTAAAATCCAACAATCTCCCGCTTGGACTATATATCCAACCTGTTAATCATTCAACACATAAAATCAATATTGAGCTCAACTTTGCTGTCATAATCGTAAATACATATCTAAAAATAATCTAATCTACCAATTACACTAGTAATAAAGTCGAAGCAGCTTTCACTACATCCCAGTAACTAAACCAACAATGACCATGTATACTAATGTAAAAGGTAACTAGAAACGTGTGGATATGCAGCATGGAAATTACATGCCAATGTGATCAACACATGCCTATTCCCAATTGGTCCTCTAAATTGAGATCATACTAAAAATCAAAACCAAATTGCTTCTTAGCATGGATAATCACTGAACTGAAAACTTTAAGTTTTGTTTATTTCATAGGAGAAATGAAGCTTTACAAAACTTTATACATAACAAAATGACTAAATAAACAAAAAATTGAATTATCAAAGTATGTCTATTACAAATAAGCACTATAAAATTACAAACTCTCACTAAAGCTGAAATTTATGGAAGGACATAAGACCCATAGAAGCTGTGTGTCCATGGAACATCTTGGGTATTATTCCTTTAGTAAGCAGATCCATAACCATGGAGTCTATACCGATGTGCTCTATAGACAATTGTCTATTCTGTATCCTTTCTTTAACAATCAGGAACTTGATCTCAATGTGCTTCGATTTGAAGGAACTCCTATTGTTATTGGAGTAGAAGACTGTGGACTGATTATCACAAAAGAGTTGTAGTGGTCTGTCAATGTCATCTACTATGCGCAACCCTGATATAAAGTTCCACAACCATACTCCATGATTAGATGCCTCATAGCATGCTATGAATTTTGCTACCATAGTGGAAGATGCAGTAAGTGATTGTTTTGCACTCTTCCAAGAGATGACACCATTGGCAAGAAGAAAAACATATCTTGAAGCATACTTTCTGCTATCTTAGTACCCAGTAAAATCTAAGTCAATATAACCATAGACATGAATCTTTTCTGACCTCCTGAAGGTGAGCATATAATCTTGTGTCTTCTACAAGTATCTCAATACTCTCTTGGCTGCTCTCCAATGGTCTTTTCCTAGGTTTGCTAGGTATCTGCCCAACATGCCTGTAATGTATGCCAAGTCTTGTCTGATATAGACCTGAGCATACATTATACTACTAATGACAGATGCATAAGGAACTATTTGCATCTCCCGTTTGTCCAAATCACTTAAGGGGCACTGATTAAGACTAAACTTGTCTCCCTTAACCATAGGAGTGTCCAATGGCTTGCAATCTTGCATGCCATACCTTTTGAGTACCTTATCTATATAGCTTCTCTGGGATAAACCAAGAATATGGTGAGAACAATCTTGACATATTTCAATCCCCAAAACAAATAAAGCATCTCCAAGATCTTTCATGTCAAAGTTTTTAGCAAGAAATTTCTTGGTATCTAAAAGGATATTCATATCATTAGTAGCAAGCAGGATGTCATCAACATATAGGACCAAAAAGATATACCTACTCCCACAGAACTTATAGTATATACATTCATCAGCGAGATTTGCCTCAAAACCAAATGAGAGAATCACCTAATGAAACTTAAAATACCATTGTCTGGATGCCTGCTTGAGCCCATAGATGGATTTCTTTAATTTACATACCACACTTTTTGGATCACCCATAACAAAATGTTCGGGTTGAGCCATATAAATGGTTTCCTCAATGTCACCATTAAGGAATATAGTCTTTACATCCATCTGATGCAACTTAAGATCAAAGTGGGCCACAAGTGCCATTATAACTCTCAATGAATCCTTAGAAGAAACAGGAGAGAATGTCTCCTTATAGTCAATGCCCTATTTTTAGGTAAAACCTTAAGCGACAAGACGTGCTTTTTATCACTCCACTTTTCCTTTAAAATCCCGTTTGATTTTAAAAATCCATTTGCAACCAATGGGTTTTGCACCTTCTGGTAGTAGAACAACATCCCAAACATCAATATCTTTCATTGACTTCATTTCTTCTTCCATTGCCTTAATCCACTTTTCATGATTCAGACTTTCCATTGCCTGACGAAAGCTGATAGGATCATCTTCCATCACCCAAATGTCTATTTCATGCTCCTGAAGGAATACCACATAATCATCCAAAATGGCACTCCTTTCCCTAATGGATCTCCTTAATGGCACAGTTTTTTTATGTATCTGCGGCTGCTCTATAGAGGTTAAAACCATATCATTGTCTTCATTGGAGTTAACTTAAGGTATGTCAAAGGCATGCTCCTCACTAACCTAAGTAACTGTAGGAGGAATAACTATGTTTTTCTCTTCAAAGACAAAGTCCTTAACCCTGTCATCTTTGGAAACTCAACACTCTCAAAGAACTTGGCATTGCTAGACTCAAAAATAGCCTTAGTTGTAGAATCATAAAATTTATATCCTCTTGATCTCACAGAATACCCAACTAAATAGCAACTAACTATCCTTGTGTCTACTTTCTTTTCATTGTGCCTATAAGGCCTACCCTCAGCTGGACATCCCCACACATGAAAATGCTTAAGACTGGGTTTCCACCCAGTCCATAGCTCATATGGGATCTTGTTAGTTGCCTTAGTTGGGACTCTATTTAGAATGTAAGCTGTAGTCTTTAAGGCTTCTCCCCATAGTGAATCTGGCAAGGAAGAATGAGCAATCATACTCCTTATCATGTCCTTCAACATCTTGTTTTGTCTGTCAGCAACACCATTCATAGTGGGCGAGCCTAGCATGGTGTACTAAGGAATGATACCACATTCCTCTAGGAACCCAGTAAATGGTCCTAGACGTTGTTCACCTGATCCGTCATATTTGCCGTAGCATTCACCACCACAGTCAAATCTGACAGATTTAATCCTTCTATAGAGTTGATTTTCAACTTCAACTTTATAATTTTTGAACGTGTTCAGTGACTGTACCTTTTCATGAATACATAGATAAAGCCATACCTTGAATGATCATCTATGAATGTAATAAAATACTATTGGTCATTCCACGGAGGCATAGGAAATGGTTCACAGATGTCGAATCACATCCAAGACACCATTTGACCCATTTGTTTCAAACTTCCTATTATTGGTTTGTTTTCCCTTAATACATTCTATATGTTGATCAAAATCAGAAAAATCTAAGTGGTCCAAAATTCCATTTGACACAAGTCTCTCTATTCTTCTTCTGGATATGTGGCCAATCTCTTGTGCAATAAAGTAGTTGAGGATTCATTATCTAGTTTTCTTTTCACTCCCCATGTATCCAAAAGAGAAGATTCATTATATGAAGTTATAGTGTCAAGACAATATAAATTATCAAAGCATGAAAGAAAACCAGTACCCATTAATTTGGAATCATAAAGCAAAGAAATATTTCCATCACCAAAACTGCAAGTGAAACCACACTTATCCAAAATGTAAATAGAAATAATATTACGTCTAAAATATGATATAATAAATGTTTCATTCAATTCCAAATACAATCCAGTTGTCAACAATAATTTAAATTGTCCTACAGCTTAAACTTCAATGGCTTTCCCATCCCCAACATAAATGAATATCTCAACTTTAGTTGGCCTTCAGCAGCTCAAGCAACCCTGTATAGACACACTTATGTGAGTGGTAGCACCCGAATCCATCCACCAAATGTGCCTAGGTACCAAAGCCAAATTTATTTCTAAACAAACCAAACTTAGAGTCGTACCTTGCTTAGCATGCCATGCGTGATAATTGATACAGTGCTTCTTCTGGTGCCCCTCAACCCCACAAAAGAAGCATCCTGATTTGGAAGACTCTGCAGCCTTCCCCTTCAGCTTCTTTTGTGAAGCTGTATCTACAACTTCTGTAGCTCTTTTCTTTCCTTTTCCCTTGTTATTAGAGGAAATGGCAATGTCAGCACTCTCTATCCCATCATGCTTCATTTTTTCTTCCTCTTGCACACAGTGTGAGATGAGCTCATTTAGAGACCAAGTCTCTTTCTGATAGTTATAGCTCATCTTGAACTAGTTGAAGGGGGTAGAAGAGAGATCAAAACCAAATGCACTAACAGGCCCTCTGAGAGGTCAGGTTTTAGTGCTTTTTACTTTGAAGCAATATGGGACATTTCCATAATATACTCACGTATATTACCCTTCCCCTTATACTTCTTTGAGATGAAGCTTGCCAAGAGTATACTAACTTCAATCTTTTCATTCTTGGCAAACCGTTTCTCAATATCGGCAAGAAAATCTTTAGCAGTATCAATATCATCCAACATTGTGCCCCTGAAAGCCTCGAGGATGGCTTTCTTCATAATCATCATGGAAATGTGATTAGACCTCTCCCATCTTTTGTTTAGAAGTACTCGAGTATGTAATAATAGGAGAGGGTTCCCTAATTGCCATATCCAAATCCATAACCCCGAGGACTCTTAACAGATTTTCCTTCCAGGACTTAAAGTTTGAGCCACTTAACATGAGTATGGAAATTTAAGGTGGAAGTTATCTTAGCAGAAGATATTTTTGAAAAATAAATGCAAATAAACACAGAATTAGCTCCTTTAAAATATAAGATGTCTAATTAATTTAATAGTCACATCACATGTCTTAGTTAACTTCATCAAAGGTCTCATCTTTGGACGAGAGATTGATTAGGATAAATTCTGTTCATTCCAAAGTTACATAATTCCTACAAGTTCCCATACATATGGAAAATGCTACACCTCAAACATAAGAAACCCACTTTCTCAAGTCTTCTTGCACTTACATTTGTGCACCAACCATTTGACTCAAAACAAAACAAAAGGTCTATAATCTTTCACCATCTACTTAATTAATTAGCTGGAACAAGTATTTCAAATTCTTAACTAGGTGCATACCACTCGTTTTATTCCATAGACAGTAGCTCTTTTGATGATGATTTCACAAAATTTAGAAAAAAAGAAATAAAGGTGGAAAGATTAAAGAAAAAGCCTCCTTGAAGAAGGGAAAAGTTTTAATTGCGAATTAAGCAATGTATCTGTATGGCACTGTTCTCTTATGAGGATGCTTAGCTAGCTAGTTAGCAGCCTTTTCAAGGTTTGAGGTTTTTCCTCGACTTGCACAAACTAGCCGCGTGCACGTGATGATTTGCATATCGACTTAGTGCCAATGGTGGCAGTCGGAATGCTTTTGCGAAGCAGGCAAAAGACAAGTTCATCCTTCTTCGTAAGGCACCCTTCTTTTCATCACCATTATCATTACGATTATCGTTGGTTTCCCTGTGGGTGCTAGCCACATTCGCTGTCGTTGTCGTCGTCATCGTTGTCGTCGTCATCTTGACTAGTGCTATGGTGGCAGTTGACTCGATCGCCGCTAAGCTACAATATGACACTGACTTGGTGGAGATGTAGTAGGAGAATGCCAATGATAAGAAAAGGAAGAAGAACATAGATAGGGAGATTGACATGGCAAGCTGCGTGATCTTCCGATAAGCAAAAATGGTGGTGAGGGGAGGTGATAAGTTACGCACTTAGCAAGGACTTTAAATAGGCTTGTCGGTGAGGGTGAGAGGTCTTGTGTTGGACTTGGTATGATCACAGCTCATCCCTAGCAAAGCATACTTTTTCCCCGTGTGGTTTGGACTTTGGATCCATCAACTTTTTTGACCTAAGAAGGTAGGAATGCCCGTGCATTTCATTTACTCACCGCCTCCCCCCACCATTTATTGATGGCCCAACTAATCAAATGCGGCTATTCCTAGATAAGACAACCGTAATATCGCTGTTAAATTAATGATGGGGACAAAACAATAAATTATATACGAAAATATAGATCCTATGCTGTTTCCGCTTCCTGTAAATTGGCAATTTGGATATTTGGTGCAGGACATGGGATAGGGAGCGAGTACGTGTAAAACGTAGAATCTCACCACAAGGTAAGTCTTTCACGGTTGAAGTAGGTTTTTCGACGCCAGCGAGAGTGTGCGTTAATGGGATAGTACCGTCCAAAAAAAAAAAAAAAACCATTACAATTCTGTCGAGCTTGAGTGAGGCAGAGCAAATAAATTGCGATGTCCTTTGGAAAAATAAAATTAGTCGTTGGTTGTGATGGAGCACAGGAGAACATGAGGTTTGTCTGAACGATGTAGTGTGCAAGAAGCAACCAAAGGGAATCGGAGAAGATGATGGGATGAAGGAAACCTTGGATAAGTGAGAAATAAGATCAATGGAGCGAGCGAACATGCATACACGGTGGTGAAACGCAATTTTGCTGCGTAATTGTCAAGGAACGTTTCTTTAACTTTGTTGGTAATGTTTTTTTTTTTTTTGAAATGATCGCTGCTAATGTTGTTTGATTTCACTTGGATTGGCATTGATTGCATATCTAAATGGTCAGGCTAGTTTTTATGAGACAAAAGAAGCTGGTAAATGGAATGATATAGTCGGATCGATGGCAATTAACCGATGAGAAGTAGGGCAAAGCTAGGGGCATGAAAAGAGGAGAGTGTAGGAATAGGAGCCAACCTATGGATAAAGTGGAGAAGAGACAATAATGGGGTAGAGGGAACCTTGGCATACATAATAGTAAAGGTGCACTTTCTCATGATGAACTAAGCTATAACCATCTTGCTATATGAAGCTAGACTTTCATTATGGAAAGGAAGGTTTAGGTGATAAGTAAGGTAGAAAGAGGATGAATAATATTTACTTCTGCGTTTCTAAAAAATAAAAAATGGTAGAAAGAGGTTGCAATTTACAATAGGATAGGGGGAGATGGAGAGACCACAGAGAGATAAAGGTGTTAAAAGGGTGTGAATGCAATGATAAATGGGATAGGGTTAAGGTTTAAGTGAAGGAAATGGCGCATCATAGAAGCATAATGAATCATTTAAAACTTTTTAAAAACACAAATGTTGCTTCCAATATTGATCGAATCAAATTAAAACTCATAAACTATTTATAATAATTGCACAAGTTAGAGATATTACCTTCATGATTGATTGTCATAGGAATATATCAATGTGTGAATGTGGATCCACACATCTACACGAAGTTCCTAACACGAGGTGCAACTCCTCCAAGTTTATTGATAAGTAAGATCCAGAGTCGCACAAGGAAGATTTCCTTACGCAGTAGAGACCTTTGCTTCTTCACCAAGAAGTAGAGCACTAAGAGAAGAAAGGAGAGGGTGTGTGCCTTCTTCTTGGTCTCTCTAAGGTGGATAGCCAACAATGGTGGAGGCTTTCTTAAGTCTCAATTGATCAATTAGCCTTCAATTATTGGGACACACCCTCCTTATAGATAGAGAGTTCCAATCCTAGGGTATTAAAGAAATCTTGTTTCTCTAAAATTATAAAAATGCACTTCTATAATTCATTCTCTTTCTTATTAAAGATAATTCTAGCACTTAAATAATTACCAAAATACCCTTGATGCTTCTATAAGAACATATTAATTATATATCTAAACTATTTGAAACATATAATTAATTTCCTTCTATTTCTACATTTCTAATTGCTGCATAATCCAAAGTTCATCTACAATGAAGATCACTCCGGATCAAAAACTTGATTCAAATATTGATCTAATTTGACTCTTATAGTCATTTCTCAATTCTCCAATTGAAATATACACATTGATAAATTAATTAATATGAGCATTACTCCATAATTCTTCAACTATAAGTAATTTCTAATTTGTCAATTAGCCCCATTCCTAATCAAAATCATTATGAGTTCATCACATAGCCATAGTGAAGCGTGGCAGATAATGGATTGTTAAAGCGATAGTCAACCCCCTAAGATATACCATGTATCACATATTCCTACACACATGGAGATGCATATGAGTAGTTCAAGGTCTAAGATCTTATCACACTGTTGTCCCTTCATGAATTGGTATGTGTAGATTATCATATGCTTTACATGGAAGACATATTGGATAACTTCTCGAAGTTCATCTAATTTCTTCATCCATATTTTGTATTAACTATCCAAAATTGTTTTGGATAGTTGATAGACTATCCTTAGTTATATAATTAGACCTTTGTGTGAGTAATCATAAAAACACAAATGGGACCAATAATACTTATTAGTACTCTAAAAACATTTATTCAGATAAATGAAAAGGGCATATCTAATTAATATATTGATAGTGGAATGAAAGTGAAGCCCACCAAAGGCCAACCCATAAGGTAAGTAGGCCTAAGAAAAACCCAGGAAGAGAGCCAACTCAACCTAAAGACAAGATAAGCCCTTTGTTGGTCGAGTCATGGTGCCATTATTTTAGGTGCACCACCTAAGGATGGTCGGGTAGCTCTCCTACCTTAAAACACTCAAGATCGACCATCTGACCTGACCACCCAATCCTTGGGTAGTGGGGGATCGCCCAAAAGACAAAGACCCCATAGTCCGTCACTACACTGATCCTAATGATGCAGAGCAAGAACGACACAAATGGTGTAGAAGCCAAGGTAGGGGGTAGCAATCTTCTGATTACTTATATTATTTTTCATTTTTGCTAGGGACTAGCAAATCTTAGGCATGGGGGTATTTGATGAGTCCATTTTAATGGACTATTGTTACGCCTAAGTTAACCTTATTTTTACATTTTATGTTTGTTGATAATTACATTAGGTTATAGAATAAGTGCATGCATCATTACTTGAGTTTTTTTCTATTCTATCGCATTCTATAACTTAGTATGTAATTATTTTATGTTTCATTATTGTAGGAATAAATTGCAAGAGACGAGGGGTGAATTAAAATTTCCCCTCCCCCAACAGTCGCCTGCCTCAACTGAGGCTTCCTCAACCTCCGACCGGCGTCAACATCTCCCCAACAGCCGAAGGCCAAATTTAGTAAGGGATTTTGAAAATCCCTTAACTCGCACAGGGAAAGGAGATAAAAAGAGTTCTGGCGAGAGAGATGGGAGGCTTCTTCTTCTCCCCCTGGCGTGGACCCAACTGTGAAGAAGGCGTGCACTGTGGGGAGAGCATGCACTATCTGCACCAACTCCCACCACCTGCCCACCGCGCCCTTACATTGCCTTCACTGCACCAAGCCCTCCAACGCCTATCCAGCCCAGCTTGCCCTCACCGCACTGCCTTCACATCTTCCACCGCCCACACCCGCGCAAACCCACCAGCGCCCTGCAGCCAGCCATGCCCGTAGGCAACCTGCACCCTTGCGTGCCCTCCACTGCTTGCCTTGCATGCCTTGCAGGTGTTGCACCCAGACCCACCGCCTGCAGGTGCCACGCCATCACCCTCCTGCCCTTATCGTAGGTGCTGCACCAGCCCCCACCACGCACGGCACACCAACGCCCTCCGGCAGCTAGCAGCCACACGTGCCACAGCCTCCAAGTGCATGCTGCGCAGCGTTCTAACAGCATGCAAGGACGCGCACTGCAGACCGTGCTTCTCGTCTTCTTCATCTTCCTCGTCTTCCACTGTTGCAACAAAGAGAGGAACCCACTACCGCAGCCACGCCCGCGCCCTTGCATGCAGCATACCTCACACCTCAGGCCACGCCTCAGACCGCGTAGCACCTCAATCCACCCACGGGCGAGCGCGCAGCCGCAGGCCACGCCACAGGCCGCACGCACAACCGTGCAGCAGAACCCAACACCAGCAACGCTCCTCCATCGTTCGGCCGCCGCCGTCCACTTCTGGCCGCCACGCCACCTTCGTTACGATGCTTGGCCTCCGACGCACCTCCACCAAACTCCAGCCGGCTCCACGCGCATGCACAAGAGAGAAGGAGATTCCCCTGTTTTCCCCTATTAAAAATTATAGGGTATGCCATTGTCAAAGCTAATATTTATTTATTTATCTTATTATTATATTGTGGTAGAATTGCATGAATGACCCTCAATTTTAATTGAATTGCATGCAGTCACATTATATTCATCTA
Organism: Thalassia testudinum; assembly: GCA_037157565.1. Classification (NCBI taxonomy): domain Eukaryota; kingdom Viridiplantae; phylum Streptophyta; class Magnoliopsida; order Alismatales; family Hydrocharitaceae; genus Thalassia; species Thalassia testudinum. Next base: position 19,221,742 of record JAZHRO010000025.1, on the reverse strand, counting down.
ATGACTAAGCTAACATGTATCTTTGTTATAGGGAACAAATTCTGATTTAGATAAATTTGATGACGCTTGTCAGTATTAAGATAGCAATTCTGGTATTTCCATAGTGGTGATTTTGCATGTGCACTCTCAGATTCTTGGTTAATTATCTAAATTGAGAATTTATGCTGGAAATGAGAATATTAATTAGCATGCACATTCATTGAAATTCCCTATTACTTGATACATCATTACTCATGTTTGATAGGTTAATTCCTCCCTGTGGAGATGACCTAACTATTCGTGGTTAGATTCTGAAAATTAAAATGTTTTGAAAAGCTATTTTCTACCATGCGATTAAATACAGCGACACATCATTTTATGTTAAAGTTTTCAATGAAAATGAAGATTGCGCTTTCAGTAGTAGCACAAAAATTAAAGTGGCGATGTAGCAATCGAGCTACCAATGTAAAGAGCAAGGCAACAGAATGGAGGACGAGGAGACTAGCAAGGCGATGGCGTTCCATAAAGAATAAATGATTACTGGCCTCCAACGTGATGGAAAATCCCTTATAAAGAGGGATCATGTAATTGAGAGAAGGGGTCTTCCCTCTATTCTGTATTACATTAGACTCTAGTGGATAATTGACGGTTAGATTCCCTCTCCAAATGTACACCCATGTGGTGAAATTGTGTCACCAAATCCTAGTGTTCTTTCTCCCCATTTATGCTTTGGTAGCATTCCCATTTCCTACACTTTCTATCGAGCTCTGTAGCCTCGATCGGTTGATATAGTTTGTGGGAAATGCAACAAAAAGCCATGCCCTACTAGGCGAGGAACATAGTATCCACTGAGATCTACCTAAGCATGTTCTCAAACATGTTGAAGTGCCCCCTAGCCAAGAACTCGATCAAAACAGGCATCAAGCGCTTGAGGACTCAATGCCATCGTTTAGGGAAAGGAACCCACGGGCTCCCCTCAAAGAGGAGGGATGGTACTCACATGGGTGAGGAATAAGTGTCCTAACCCATGCACCCACCCCTCACCCCTCCACAACCTTCCTTTAATAGCTACTATCAAAGACCAATGGCATCCAAAGGTTGCACCTTGATGCCTAAACAATAGGAGGGAGGACCCTCACCTCCTCATTTTCCCCTCCAGCTACATGTTGTACCAAAGCCACCCACTTACCTAATCTTAGGTTGTCAATGCTAGTGGTGGCTTGGTTTTGGCCACTCAATCCTGGAAACCATTCAGACCAGGCCCCTATAACCACTAGTATCTGCATCTGATGAGGGCTTGTCACCCCAACTCACATCCCTTCAGGGCACCTGAACTTGGTGGCTGATGTAGACACATCTATGTCACATAAACTATCTATTTATGCATCTTATTAGGCATATAACTGCATTCAGCATTATAAATATTGCATAACACGCATCATCATGCATTTAGATAGTTTGTATAAATTATAGGTTAATTTGCCTCTTTTGTGGTCAGGGGACAGGACAATATTTATCGGGGCCTTGGATTGAAGATCCAACTATATGAATTTGATCAGGGTGATGATCGAAGTCCAACACTACTAGGAGGGGTGAGATCAGCGTGACGTAAAAAAGGCGGAAACAAAATATAAAGCAATCTCACCAAAGAAAACCAATCACACAAAATACACAAATGATTTTTAGGTGGAAACCCAAACCGGGTGAAAACCACCACCTAACCCTCTCGAGTTAGGATTTTCCGATCAACCTAGTTGATCAAATCCACTAACCGAATCACTTTAAAACGAGGGTGATTCAACCTCAGTACAACCACGCTACAAGTACGAGGGTAGCGTTCCTCAACCCCTTCTCTCCACGAGAAGGATTTTGTCCCACAAAGGAGACGGGAATTCGCAAAGTGAATACCCAACCAAAAAATAAAGATAAAATAAACAAGTCCTATAGAGCCAACAAAGAAATTATGAACCTAGCTTCTATAGGAATAAGGAAACTCCCCTTTGCAAGGAGTGCGTCGAGTTGGTGACGCGGTGCGTGTGCCACGCGATGGCGTAACTTCGCTCTCGTAAACAACGGCGGGAGAGCGGGTGCGCGAAGCTTGATGCTCTCTGGAGAAAGGAACTAGAGCTTGGAGAGCAAGGGCTTCTCTTGGACACAAAAGAGTGGAACTAAGTTGCTTAGGTGTGTCTCTTGTTTCTCTTAGTGTGTATCTTGTGTCTCTAAGTGTGTATTTTTGTTGCAAAGGTTCCCCTCTATTTATAGAGGCCTTAGGAAAGCTTTGGAAGGCTTAGGAAGGGTTCTATAGCCGTTGGGTGCAAAGCCCAAGAGAATCAGGCCGAAATCAGGACAATGATTACATTTGACAAGGTGATCAGACGTCTAATTATGGCATCAGACATCTGGAAGGCCACTTTAAGACGTCTGATTTCAAGGTCGGACGTCTAATTCTATGCGGGTTTCCTCCTGACTTGAATCAGATCTAAACAGGGTTTTTGCGCAAGTCCATCAGACGACATACAGGATGTCTGGCACTATGTCTGGACGTCTAGAAACCTACTTTTACTGTGGGAATTGATTTCCAAACGTTGCAACGGCTAGAAAATCTCTGAGAAGAGATTTTGGGTCAGCTGAGGCAAAACGGTCAATTATCAGACGTCTGGACAGTCCTATGGACGTCTGATAAGGCTCTAACGGTCATATCCTTGGGTGCCTGCTAAGGTAGCCAACGGTCCACTATCTGGACGTCTGGCAAGTCCATCAGACGTCTCCTAAGATGTCTGGTATTAGGTATGGACGTCTGATTTCATCAGACAGACCAGCCTAACAGATATTAGACATCTGAAACTACAGTCAGACGTCTTAAAATACTTTATCAGACGTCTGATTTGGGAATTAGACGTCTGGAAGTGCTGTTTGAACCCTATATTGGTTTTCTAAGTATTCTACAGAAAACCTAAGTATCCTAGGGTTGTGCCGATGTTCCTAGGACTACTGTTAGGGTACTTTGAGGCTCTTTAACATAATATTCTAAGGAAAATAAGAGCAAGAAAATAAAGACAAGAGATACAAGAAAGGATTAAAAAGAATCTATCCTATTCTTCTTGTCTTCTATCTTCAATCTGTCGCTTCACGCGAACCTCCTCTGTTCTTCATTAAGCTCCTCCAATCCGTCTTGGATGAGAGCTCGAGTTTCGTCTAAACACGTCCACATTTGCAATTGACCTGAAATCTAGGACTCAAATTGCAAATGTTAAATAACACGTGTTTTTTTATCATCAAAACAAATGATCGTGGTGCTCTAGCACCAACAATCTCCCCCTTTTTGATGATGACAAAACCATAAATAATAATGCAGAAAATTCTCCCCCTTTTTGACATTATAAAAAAGGTTTAATTGATTTTACATTTCCTATAACTCCCCCTTAGGACATGCTCTTCTATAAATTTCTTTTGACAAAGGTAATGTCCTCCCCCTTTTTGTAACAATGAGATAGTTATTATGTTTCTCCCCCTTACTAAAGGAAATTTAGCTACCTTATATCTCCCCCTTAAAAATTGACAATTAACTCATAAATTTTAACTCCCCCTATCTAAATGCTTATGATAAAAAGATAGGGTAAAGGATTTTTACCTCACCTACCATGGAAAATAAAATGGCCCGAATGGTGGTGGTGGATGCCACATCGGATGGGGCTCCCATCCGTAGCTTGGAGGCCCAGGCATTGGCGCCGGTCTCCAATCTGGTGGTCGACGTGCGGCGGGTCCGTCGTTTATTCGCCGTCTCGTCGGTCTTCTTGTTCTCCTCCTTGGTATACTCTTTGGTTCTCCCAACTTGAGTTGACCAGCTTTGAGTTTGTAGGTCCAGTCGTTTGTGTTGTAATTATCCCTGAACCCTACAAAACAAGATTCTAATTCCTTTGTCGGTATCCAAGTGAGCTTGGATCCGGATCTGTTAGTGGGTCTCCTTGATGGAGATCCTTTCTCAACCTTAGGGCTATAAAAATTATCAACTTTGTTGATTAATTTATTAGAATTTTCCCTAAGACATGCAATTTCTTTTTCTATAGTATTCAACTTAGTCTTTAAATCAGAAATTTCTATTTTTAGACTAACATTTTCCTCAATCAATTTATTATTTTCATTGATGAGGTCTTGATTTTCTAATAATAGGTTATCAATTCTAGGACTAGCTTCTATGTCCTTAAGTTATTTTTCTAACCTATCATTTTCATTTTTAAGAAAACTAATGTTCTTTTTAATACTTTTGTTTTCTATTTTAAGTGATTTACTAATCTCAAATAGTTCATTAAAAGCTTCTTGTAAATCGAAATTTACCTCGTTGTCGCTGTCGTCGCATCCGCTTCCGCTTTCGCTGTCGCTGTTACTTTCTCCAATTACCATGAAACCAAGGCACGCGGTTTCCTTCTCCCCGAGATCTTCTTCCGAGCTCATCTCCTCATGAGTGCCTTCCAACCTCCTCCATATCTCGTGGGCGGTGGTGCACTCTTGGATTTTCTCGAACTCTTTCGGACTCAGCGCGCAATACAGGGCATTCATTGCCTTCGCGTTGAGAGAGAGCTCCCGGATCTGCTGCTGCGAGTAGCCTCCCGCGGGTTTTTCTGGGATCTCAAATGGCGTCTCGCATCTGGCCCAGATCGTGAAGTCGGTGGCTTGAAGCCAGGTCTTCATCCGCAACTTCCAGTAAGGGTAGTTGCTCCCGTCGAAGAACGGCGGACGGGTTGTGGACTCCCCCTCGGAAATCCTGCTTGTGGAACAGCTTCCCTCCATGATCTTCTTGCTGGTTGTTACTCCGAACTCGCAAGAACCTGCTCTGATACCAATTGAATGTTCCCTACTAGGAGGGGTGACGTGATAAAATGCGGAAATAAATATAAACAATATCACAAAACAGACAACCACACAAAGTACACAAATGATTTTTAGGTGGAAACCCAAACCGGGTGAAAACCACCACCTAACCCTCTCGAGTTAGGATTTTCCGATCAACCTAGTTGATCAAATCCACTAACCGAATCACTTTAAAACGAGGGTGATTCAACCTCAGTACAACCACGCTACAAGTATGAGGGTAGCGTTCCTCAACCCCTTCTCTCCACGAGAAGGATTTTGTCCCACAAAGAAGACGGGAATTCGCAAAGCGAATACCCAACCAAAAAATAAAGATAAAATAAACAAGTCCTATAGAGCCAACAAAGAAATTATGAACCTAGCTTCTATAGGAATAAGGAAACTCCCCTTTGCAAGGAGTGCGTCGAGTTGGTGACGCGGTGCGTGTGCCACGCGACGGCGCAACTTCGCTCTCGTAAACAACGGTGGGAGAGCGGGTGCGCGAAGCTTGATGCTCTCTGGAGAAAGGAACTAGAGCTTGGAGAGCAAGGGCTTCTCTTGGACACAAAAGAGTGGAACTAAGTTGCTTAGGTGTGTCTCTTGTTTCTCTTAGTGTGTATCTTGTGTCTCTAAGTGTGTATTTTTGTTGCAAAGGTTCCCCTCTATTTATAGAGGCCTTAGGAAGGCTTTGGAAGGCTTAGGAAGGGTTCTATAGCCGTTGGGTGCAAAGCCCAAGAGAATCAGGCCGAAATCAGGACAATGATTACATTTGATAGGGTGATCAGACGTCTAATTATGGCATCAGACGTCTGGAAGGCCACTTTAAGACGTCTGATTTCAAGGTCGGACGTCTAATTCTATGCGGGTTTCCTCCTGACTTGAATCAGATCTAAATAGGGTTTTTGCGCAAGTCCATCAGACGACATACAGGATGTCTGGCACTATGTCTGGACGTCTAGAAACCTACTTTTACTGTGGGAATTGATTTCCAAACGTTGCAACGGCTAGAAAATCTCTGAGAAGAGATTTTGGGTCAACCGAGGCAAAACGGTCAATTATCAGACGTCTGGACAGTCCTATGGACGTCTGATAAGGCTCTAACGGTCATATCCTTGGGTGCCTGCTAAGGTAGCCAACGGTCCACTATCTGGACGTCTGGCAAGTCCATCAGACGTCTCCTAAGATGTCTGGTATTAGGTATGGATGTCTGATTTCATCAGACAGACCAGCCTAACAGATATTAGACATCTGAAACAACAGTCAGACATCTTAAAATACTTTATCAGACGTCTGATTTGGGAATTAGACGTCTGGAAGTGCTATTTGAACCCTATATTGGTTTTCTAAGTATTCTACAGAAAACCTAAGTATCCTAGGGTTGTGCCGATGTTCCTAGGACTACTGTTAGGGTACTTTGAGGCTCTTTAACATAATATTCTAAGGAAAATAAGAGCAAGAAAATAAAGACAAGAGATACAAGAAAGGATTAAAAAGAATCTATCCTATTCTTCTTGTCTTCTATCTTCAATCTGTCGCTCCACGCGAACCTCCTCTGTTCTTCATTAAGCTCCTCCAATCCATCCTGGATGCAAGCTCGAGTTCTTTCTAAACACGTCCACATTTGCAATTGACCTGAAATCTAGGACTCAAATTGCAAATGTTAAATAACACGTGTTTTGTTATCATCAAAACAAATGATCTTGGTGCTCTAGCACCAACAGATTGGACCTCCGTAACATCAGATGCAGTCTGAGGAAGATCAAAGGTCATGGGGCAAGGTGGTGCAAATCCATATCTCAGATGACAAATCCAACTGCATAGATTAATTATAGGTTCGAATCAACAATCGTAGCCCAACAACATGGAAATAGACCCAATCTGACATCCGTGGCACCATCTACAACCATTGGAAAATGGCTGACCTAGATGGCGCCACGTGGCGCCATCCAAGCTACCCACGGTCATCGCAACCTCCTCCTTCATCAACGTCAAATTAATTTCCACCATCTGATCATCATCCAATGGTGGAGAGCATCCATGGGGAAATTCAAGATCTCGACCATCCACTCTCGCAGCGTGGTGGTCGAGCACCTTATCACAAGGGGAAGGTCGCGCATTCGAAGCGCGTTGGGCTTCAAATCGAGCACGCAAGCGAGGCGTGGTGCAATTAAGCCATTGAATGTGCGATGAATGATGGTGGTGGTGGCAATGTGGCACAATCTTGAGCGCTGAATGTACACGTGCGATCTCACGTGCATCCAAACACGCGATCTCATGTGCCAAGCACGTGATCTAAAGCATGAGCAGGCGTGCGATCTCAACCCTTCGATCTTGATCCAACAATAGTCAAAGTAGTTACGTCGTCACTTAACTAATGAGAGGAAGTGGTAGAGGCACTATCTCAGCCATTGATGCGTGATCAGAGGGTTGAGATCAACCCATGCGCGCAACGTATAAAGGCTGAGATGTGTCGATGTGGCTGAATCTGAGCGGTCCGATCTCCATCGTGCAGCCGACGTTGCACGTGCATCTTCACCAACATTTACCTTGAGCAACAGATGCATCTGTCACTAAGGACCCCTATATTAGATTCTAAGCATTTAAATGACCAAACTACCCCCATGACTACACCTATAAAAGGATCACCCCTACCACACATTTTATCATCCCTTTTCTTCTCCTCTCACCCTCTCCAAAGCTCTAAAGAGCTAGTCCCATACCCAGGATGCTCCACTAGAGTCTTAAAAGTAATTTTTCCGTCTTCTCACCCCTATTTGTGGATCACCCGTGGTTGTCCTCTCGCCGCCATTCAGGAAGCGAATCTCACTGTGACACCACCCTGTTTCGTCCTCTGTCGTCCAGCCCCATTCTCCCTCGTCTAGCATCTCACCACCCTCATTCAGGCACTCCGTCGATGCGGCTTGTCCTCCAAGCAGTCGTTGAGGAGGATTTTCTCATCCCTATCTTTTTACCGCTTTCTAGTGTAGTTTTATTTTCTTTAAGTAGTTGTAATAGACTCTAGAATATTTAAATGCAATATTTGTTCATTCTCTCTCTATTTTTCTCTTTCTTTGTATATTCTCTCTCTGTCTTCTATTGTTTATTCTTTAAGTAGAATAGCTAGTGCAGATTTAATTCGACCAGCTAATCTACTTCGTGACAATAATTCTAAAATTCACTTTTAATCAAACGTTCGCCTCCCTATGTTCGACCCGAGACTCACTTTGAGTTTCGATAAAATTTATCTGATAGCGGATTTTTACGCAACTACAACAACGAGTTTTAAACTCAATCTTTTAGCGTATAAGATCTCGTTCATCATTTTGGCACCGTTTCCGGGGAGGTAATGCTCTTTGATTTCCTACGTTTTCCACCTTACTTATCTTTTACCTCGCTTCTCTCCTTTCTTATTGTGATTGTAGGTACTCTCTCGAGGCTGGAAAAGTAGTAGGTTGGAGCAAAGTGCAGTTGAAGGGTTTGTAAGTATATCCTACCTTTCACCCACTAGTTTTCATTCCACCACATAATAACATAAACGTAAATCAGTCTAGGTGCGCTTATAAACCCTAAGGTAGATTGTATTGTTTGTTTGCCATGTTCACCCACCTCACCCCCCACCCCCCCCCCCCCCCCCACACACACATATATATATATTGAATGTGGGATTAACTAAATTTACACACTTTATACACCCACACACACACAAGGCACCTCACCTTAATCTGATTCTACTACTTAGTCGGGATCTAACCTATGGGCCTGGTATACTCTAACCTAATACACATAAGTGAGTGGAAATCTGATTAGTCTAATCATCTTGTGTGCCTTAATCAAGTGGCATAAGAGGCCAATTGATTGAGTTGTTTGGGCTGTACCACATAAGATAAAAGTGATCCATAATATCTTGCTTCATAGGATCCAATTTTTAGGGCTGAACCAGGCACACCACATTATTTTTTATTTATAAAGGAATATATCTTCACTTGTGCTTTCAAAACTTGGTGTGCCTCACAAAACCTTATCTAAATTTACCTAAAAGTTGAATCCTAAAAGCTACTAAGCAAGATTTAAATCCTAAAATTCATTACATCCAACAGTAATCTTACTTGAAAACCATTGGTTGTGCACGCATGTAAATTGAAACTGATCTTTAAGGGCACAACCCAGATAAAGGGCCCATCACATTCCTAAGCACATTCAAACCTAAGCCTAACTAAAATAAAGTAGGCGTTGGCCTTAGGGATTTGACTCACTCTTCGGGACCCAGATCTAGATTACTTTCGATTAATCTACTTCTACCGGTCAATCTGATGTCTAGCTAGGGGAGCAGTGTCAAACGACTGTGGTTGAGGGGTATCAAAGGAACCTAAGGAGAAAGCCAAGGGAAGAACCTTCTCCTCAACCCCTCCCTCTAACAGGTTGGATTGACCGGAAGGAAGTAGACCAAATAATTTTCTTCATCTCGATATAGGTTCTAAGAGTCTGTAGGTCTTTAGACTACCCTATTTAATGACAAGTTTGATTGTTTATATTGCAGGGCACTTTTCTTTTCTCTTTTTCTGCCCATTTTGTCTTGGATCCTTCCAAATCATACATGCGTTTCCACTCCTACCCTCCTGACACATCTTATTCCCAATTTGATGATTATTATCTCGACCTACATTGTACTCAACCATCTACTAGTTGGGATAACTTGAATTGAGGATACAATTCTGGACCTCCGTATTCAGGGTCTAACCCTGGACACCATGATTTTGATTTTTATCCTTCTCTGAGCTACACCGATTGTAGATCACCGCCCTCCTATGGACAACCTAATACGATCTACAATAAAGAAGGATATGCTGATTATAATCCCTATCCTCCCTAGGACTACACTGCATATAGGTCACCACCCCTCTTTGAACAACCTGAAATGGACTATTATCAGGGAGGGCACCAAGAACCTCAATTTCTTGACTTCCTTGGATTGAACCCAAACCCACCCAACCCTAAACCAAACCATTTGGTTCAAGTAAACTAGGTCCAAGATAAGGTGTTGGCTAACTTAAGGAACACCATTCAATCTTTAGAAGCTCAACCAACACCCTACACCAAAGAATTGGAGCCTCTAATTCAAATGATTGACAATCTTAACAAAAATTTGTTGGTTGACTCCAAGATGTTAAGGATAAGGACCCGAGTTTTTACTTGGAAAATTATCAAAATTGAGGATGAGATTATAATTTCTCTATCCAATCTTGGGATGATTCCCAGGATAAATCCCCTTCAAGAGAGCCAATGTCAGAACATGTTTAGGCACTTGTAAGGGGGATACATTTTATGAGACCGGGGATGACTAGGTTGGTCTAGAGCAACCAATTGAGGATGAATTGATTTTTTCACCTAAGATCCCTGAATTAGGGTACGAGGAAAAGTATGTCTCCATGGATTAGGTAATGATAGATGATTTTGAGATATATATAAATACGGATCTAGAATTCTTTGATTCTGAAGGTGAAGAATCTTTATGTGAAGTCTCACCTGAGTTTGAGGAAGATAATTTTAATGAGACATATGGGCTTAAGGAGTATAATAGATCATTTGATGGCCCTACAATTGAAGAAATTGATCTTGTTGGAGCTAGCTTGGAAGATACAAATCCAGTTTTCATGGATGATTCAATCAATAGTCCAATTCCTCAATCACACCTTGAAGAGCTAAATGATGATATTTTTGAAATCATTGTAATCAAGTCAATCCTAATTAAGCCACAATTGTTAGACTTGGATATTGTATATGTGGTGTGTAATAACCTTGAGGTCTTGAAAATCCTGATTGTGGAGGATAGGAATCTAGAAATGAAGATCTGGGAAGCCAATTCCGGGGGAAATAGAATTCTAAGTCTAAGAGTTCCTATTTCCTTTAAACCACCAACCTTCTATCAAGACCCTTATGACATTTTCAACTCTGAGGATGTCCAACCCAAGCACAAATTAACTAATTATATTTTTGATACAAATTTTCCTATTATCCAACTTTTTAGACTTGGGTTGCATCCGCATAAATCGCAGGCCTAGCCCTGCTTGCATAATGATCTTCGATTCAAGGTAATTTTATCCAGAACCTTAGAACCACTTGACCCTAGGGCATGGGTCTACATCATAACCTAGTCCACATCTGTGGACATCTTCTCCTTGCTGGTCCAAAAATTGATCTTTTCATTCTGATCATGACTCGCATCGGTGAATTCTTGATTTCCTCTTTGCTTGTAAAGTGTGCCTAGCTAAAGGCAATAAACCTAGCACGTATACAATCTATTTTCATCTTGGAGCTGACCTACTCATCACAAAATTTAGGTGCTTTCTTCTCTACTCCACTCTTTTTCATGTCTTTTTAATACAATGAGGACATTGCATTAGATAGGCATGGGGGGGTGGATATCTTTATCTGAATTATTTTGTTAGCTCCGTAGATTCTTTTTATTCTCTCTTTATTTATGAAAAAAAAATTGCATTAGAAAAAGAGAACTTGGGCATTAGAGTTTTTCAACTTTAGGGAATGATACAATAGGACCTGAACACTTAGACCCTTCAGGCTTTCGAGCTTGATCAGCCTAGGTGTTTGCTAAAATGTGGACTTGTTTCTCAAGTCCTCGCCATTCCAAATTCATTTCTAATTGGTTAAATAAGTTGAGGTGATAAGTACATGACTTATCAACCCACCCTTTGATTTGAGGGGACTGATAGTCTAAGCATCTACACACTATTTGCACTAACTTACTTTTCGATGGTTTTAACGAAAATTGGGTAGTGATGTAAACACATTTACACTACTTAAGATGTCTATTTTTGCATGTTCTTAAGCATAGGATTGCATTTCATGATATAAATATTGCATAACATGCATCATCTTGCATTTAGAGTAGTTTGAATAAAATGGAGGTTAATTGTCTCCTTTTATGTGCTTGGACAGGGCAAACATTTTTCGGGGCCTCAGATCAAAGATCCAACTGTATGGATGTGATCAGGGCGACGATTGGAGTTCAACGACTCTAAGATCACCCTAATCAGGCATCCGTAGCATCAGTTAGTGACCTGGGAACCCTAGAAGATCAAGGGCCAGGATGGTGAAAATTCACACTTCAGATGACAAATCCGACCACACGGATGAATTTGGATCGACGATCGCAGCCCAACGACGCAAAAATTGAGTCAATCCGACATCTGTGGCACCATCTACAACTTCCATAAGATGGACGGCCAAGATTGCGTCACGTGGCGCCATCTCGGGCGCCCAAACGGCCACATGCAATCTCGGCAGTCTCTGCATCCGCCTTTCCCCGCCGTTGGATCAAGATCCAATGGCTGCGACGCGCCCGCGCTGAAGTCAAGCACTCGACATAAACGTGACCCCAGCGCGTTGGTCTAGCGCTCTAACGCGAAGCGGGGACACGCGTTCGAGCCTCGCCACGCTGAAATTGGAGCGGTGGCACGCCTCCGATCGACCGCAAGATCACGATCCAATGGCCGCGCATGCTCAATCAAGATGACGTGCTCACGCACGCCCGTGCATAACGCGCGATCGCACGCGGGCGAGCGCGCAATGCAGCGGGTGAAGGCGCGACTTAAGCCGTCCGATCGCGTTGAACGTGCATAGGCATTGTGCGCGCAAGCAGCTGAGCGGGCGCGCGTGGGCGCGGATGCTATGGCCGCGTTGGGGGCTTTAGCGACGGTTTTATCCGTCACTAAAGACCCCTCATTTATTATTTTGAAGTTGTAATGTCCATTTTGCCCCCACTCCTTACAACTATAAAAGGAGACCCCCTCCATACGAAATTCTCATCCCTTCCTTCTCTTCTCTACCCCTCCAAAGCTCAAGAGAAGCTTGTCCCACACCCGGGATGCTTCTCACGAGATAAAGTCCAAATTATCGTCCCCCTTCGGAAGTGGATCCTGTGACAACGACGGCGTGCTGCTTCGTTCCCATTCTTCTGCTTCATCCTCCTTCATCTTGCTTCATTCCCCTTCATCCAAGAGTCGTTCCATCCGGCTCGTCCTCCAAGCAATCGTCGAGGAGGATTTCTCTCTCCCTATTCTTTTTACTGCTTTCTAGCATAGATTTACTACTTTCTAGTGTAGTTTTGCTCGTCCTCCAAGCAATCGTTGAGGAGGACATTTCTCCCTCCATTCTTTTAATGCTTTCTAGAGTAAATTTATCGCTTTCTAGTGTAATTGTTTTATGCTTTCTTGTTGTAATGAACAATCTCCTCAATGATAAATTCTTTATTCATTCTACATTTCATTTTGATTTCTATGTGTAATATTCTCTCTCTCTCTTACCCTCTCTCTCTCTTCTATTTATTGTAACTAATTAGATAGTTTTAAATTGAATTACTTCCTGACAAATAAAAATAAACGCGTAGTTTTTAAATCAAACGTTCGCCTCCCTGTGTTCGACCCGGAATTTTAATTTTGGTATAAATTTTATTTGTTGAACACGAATTCTTCGCTTTCAAGCTACAACAACAGGTTTTCCAAAATCGAAAACGTTAGCGTAGCGTTCGTAACGTTCAACAGGTAGCTAATGAACCTTTAGGGTGGTATGGTTGGCAAGTTGTCGTGGGTAACAGCCCATCGGCCGATTGTCTAGAACCCAGCCACACGATCATTCTCTTTCTGCTACCTTTAGGTAAATCATAGATCAGGGAAGCCACCTACTTAGGAAAAAAAAGAAAAAATAGAAAAATATTCAAAAAAGAATCTTAGAAATAGAAAAAAATAAAAAAATAAATAAGTCACATTTCATCACAAGAGTATGACTAACAAGTTGCTGTGGGTAACTGCCCATTGGCCGGTTGTCCAGAACCCAGCTCATAAGAATGCAAAAATAATTCCTAAACACTTAGGAATAAGCGGGGAATAAGCCAAGGAGATATACACTAGGTTCTCCCTTATGTTGACCCCATAAAAATAAAAAAGTAGGGAGAAAGCTACCGGTTGGATAGATACACCTTTAGGTAAAATTTCTTTTCGAGGTCACTTAGGGGCGTAGAAACCTGAAGTCCATTCTGATTGCCGATCAGTGAGTCTATCACATTTACACAAAAAGATACTTAGAACTTAGAGTTCTTTTCAAGTCTTGGGTGAGTTGGGTAGTCGTAAAAAGCTACCCCAAAACTCTAAACTCAAAAATAAAAAAAATAGAAAAGAAAAAGAAACAGAGGTATTTGCTTTTGAATAAGGCGAGAGCTTGGGCGATCTGCATTTTGGTAGACACCCGGGTGTTGTTGAGTCTCTATAGTTCAGGTCTTTAATAGAAATTTCTTAGTGTTGAAAAATAACTATTTCCCAAGTAATTGATCATAATTTTATAAATAGCATGCAATTTTTCTAGGGACTAGCAAAAGATAGGCATGGGGGTGTGATGTAGACACATTTATGCCACATAAATTATCTATTTATGGGCATCCTTAGGTGTATAATTGCATTCAGCATTATAAATATTACATAACATGCATCATCAAGCGTTTAGATAGTTTGTATTAATTATAAGTTAATTTACCCTTTTAATGGTCAGAGGACAGGGTGATATTTATCAGGGCCTCGGATTGAAGATTCAACTGTACGGATTTGATCAGGGCAATGATTAGAGTCCAATGCCTCCAAGATCACCCTGATTAGAACTCCATAGCATCAGATGCAGTCTGAGGAAGATCAGAGGTCAAGGGGCAATGTGGTACAAATTTGTACCTCAGATGACAAATCCAACTGCACGGATGGGTTTGGATCGATGATCATAGCCCAACGGCTCGAAAATGGACCCAATCCAACATCTGTGGCATAGTCTACAAGCATTATAAAATGGATGACCCAGATGGTGCCACATGGCACCATCCAAGCCACCCACAGTCACCATAGCCTCCTTCTTCATCAACGTTAGATTCATCTCCACTGACAGATCATCATCCAACAGTGGAGAGCGTCCGTGGGGAAATTCAAGATCACGACCATCCGCACTCGCAGCGTAATGGTCGAGTGCCTTATCACAAGGGACAGGTCACACGTTCGAAGCATGTTGGGCTTCAAATCGAGCACGCATGCGAGGCACGGTGCAATTGAGCCATTGGATGCATGATGAATGGTAGCGACAATGTGGCATAATCTTGAGCGTTGAATGTACACACGCAATCTTACGCACATCCAAACGCATGATCTCACGTGCCAAGTGCGTGATCTAAAGTGCGAGTGGGCGGGCGATTTTGACCCTTTGGTCTTGATCCAATGACGATCAAAGTGGTTACATTGCCACTTAACCAAGGAAGAAGAGGCGGCAAAGGTGCTATCTCAGCCGCTAATGCATGATCAAAGGGTTGAGATCAACCAATGCGCGCAATGCATGAAGGCTGAGAGGTGTCCACATGGCTTCTTTTGATTGCTCTGATCTCCATCGTGCAGCCAACGTTGCACATGCATCTTCACCAATGTTTACCTTCAGCGACAAATGCGTCCATCACAAAAGACCCCTATATTAAATTCTAAGCATTTAAATGACCAAACTACCACTATGACTACACCTATAAAAGGACCACCCCTACAACACATTTGATCATCCCTTCTCTTCTCTCACCCTCTCCAAAGCTCTAAAGAGCTAGTCCCATACCCGAGATGCTCCATTAGAGTCTTAAAAGTAGTTTTTCCATCTTCTCACCCCTATTCGTGGAGCGCCTGTGGTTATCCTCTCGCCGTCATTCAGGAAGCAGATCCCATTGCGATGCCACCCTATTCCGTTCTCCATCCTCCAGGCTTGTTATCCCTCGTCCAACATCTCACCACCCTCATTTTGGCGCTCATCAATGCGGCTCGTCCTCTAAGTAGCTGTGGAGGAGGATTTTCTCATCCCTATCTTTCTACCACTTTCTAGTGTAGTTTGGTTTTCTTTAAGTAGTTGTAATAGACTCTAGAATATTTAAATACAATATTTGTTCATTCGCTCTCTATGTTTCTCTTTCTTTGCATATTCTCTCTCTATCCTCTATTATTTATTCTTTGAGTAGAATAGCCAGTGTAGATTTAATTCGGCCAGCTAATCTACTTTGTGTCAATAATTCTAAATGTGGTTTTTAATCAAACGTTCGCATCCCTGTGTTCGACATGGGACTCACCAGAGTTTCGGTTATAAATATTATTTGGTAGAGAATTTTCTTACGAATTTTATGACTCTAGTTTTCCAAAATCCAACTTTTTGCGTGTAATGAATTTCTCGTTCATCAGTGACACCCACCAAGGGTCACGCAGTGAACCAAACCTCCTAAGCACCCCTCGATCGAAGAGCCGTTAACTCAACCATGCAATGTTCCTCAACCAGTGAGGACAAGTAATTGCAATCAAGCAATCCCCCAGAGTTTTTTGCCTCTGCCACTAAAGTCAGACAATTGAATGCAATACGTGGAGCATTAGATGGCACCATGAACTGACTTGGGGCTTATGATCGAGGAACCAGTTGGAAGGGTGCCCACCTAAAACCCCCTTGATAAATGCTTCACCTGAGAACCGTAACGACCCCCCACCCTACCCTCGAAGGTAAACGATGCCTGCTTACGCATGAGCACCCATAAGGAGCATGCATAGCAAACTGCCCAATCATACCTCATCAGTGGCTTAATACTCCACAAAAAGAGGGAAGAACCCCTAGACTTTTCTCGGCTCAACGCCCCCAAGACCAAGTAGAGTGCTTTGAGCGAATGGAGAATTCCTCTTCTACGGAAGAAGGGGGTTCACCAAGTTAGAAAGCAAGAAAAAGAAATTCAACCCCTTAGCTCAAGGTACCAAGCCGAGAAGGCAACAAACCTCCCTATTAGACAAGAGAGGTCAAAAGGATGCATCAGATGAGACTTTGCGCCAATGTGGAGAAAACATGCATGCCAGCAAGTTCAATCTAGGAAACCCCAGGCTTGGAGGGAAGCGACTCTCAAGGTCGCGAGAGATCCCATAAACCATGTATGGTGCGCCTAAGCCCTCCCCCTCCTACCCTATCGAGGCAAGCTGACATGCCCTAGAAATCTCCCTGGGTTCCAAATCGATGTCAAACTGCACCTGACCTCTAGAATCTACCCACTTAAGCTAGTGGAACTATCTGAGAAGACAAAGATGCAAAGAAGGGCTCTTGAGGCCCCATTCAAATGCCCGAGCAAATGAATTACTAGCCCCCTAGGAGAGGAAAGAGAATGGGAAACAATGATGCATGAACAAGCAATCCAACTTAACCATTCCACAATAGGTGTGAAGTGAGAAAAGTGTGAGTCTTTATTACATCAAGAATTGGCATCAAGCCTACATCAAACCAGCACAGAATTAAAAAATTATAAGGTAAAAATAGCTAAAGCATCGGACACACCAGCCAATAAGCATTCAACCTAGGAGAACTATCCTTGCCACCTAGTCAAATCGAGTCAGTAAAGGCTATTTGCAACGGCTCCAACTTTGTTGAGCCCGACCCATTGCCTAAGCATGATCACCAGATTGGCTTGGGAAAAAATTGCTAAAGCATCAGACACGCCAACTAATAATTATCCAACCTTGGAGAACTATCCTTTTCACCTACTCAAATCAAGTCGATAAAGGCCATTTGCAATGGCTCCAACTTTGTTGAGCCAACCCATTGCCTAAGCACAACCACCATATTGGCCTGGAAAAGCTGCCACTAGTCAGCCCAGAGGCATGAAGTGGAAAGGCAATAGCATAACTGCTTCATCCAAAGTCGGGCCCTTGAATCGGCTTGATGAAGCCACCAATATAGACTCGGAGCTATGGAGAAGAATGACAGCAACATGGCTACCTCAACCGGAGTTGGGCCCTCGAATTGCCTATCACAGAGTCGGCTTCCCACAAAGAGCCTCAAGAATCGACCCTCCCTTAGAGGTGCAGCACATGGCCCTCAAGCTCACAAGGCCATCTCAGGACCCCACAAAGTGAGTAGCTGTGGCCTAAAAGGGCTTCCTATGAGGAGAAGTTACAAGAAGCTCTCAAACCCTCCTCCGTCGAGACATTCGACAAGCCTACAAAGATTGATCCTGTATTCGACTGTAGGAATATAAGAGTTCAAGAGCATTCGTGGATGGCCTACTAGGAGTAAGCAAAGTTGTGGTCCCGATGTACGCGCTGAGACTTAAACAAGGAATTCTACCCCAATCTAGAGGGATGCACCCTCATCGAAGCCCTTGTTGTCACACCATCAAAAACACCCAACTTGCCTTCCTTTAGCATTCTTACAAGGGCGGGAAAGGAGGCCTTGACCCCAAGTGGGGGCCTTTCCTCCATGAATAATGAGAGAAGGCCTGTCTAGAAAGGAGTTGGCTTGGTAGGTTCTAACGGAGAAGGTGAGATTTGTGTGATACAAAAGATAATGTGAAGTAAAATAGACAATCACATAAATATGCAATCACACAAGAACACAATGATTTTTAGGCGGAATCCCAAACCCGGGTAAAAACCACCACTTAAATCTCTCGACTTAATATTTCTCGATCGACCTAGTCGATCAAATCCACTAATAGAACTACTTAACCGAGAGTACTTCAACCTCAATACAATGGCGCAACTTACATGAGGGTAGCATACCTTAAACCCCTTCTCCTTACAAGGAGTATTTTGTCTCTCGAGGGAGACGAGAATTCGCAAAGCGTATACCCAACAAAGACAATATACAACAATCCTATAGAGCCACAAAGTATAAATGAGATCTAGCTACTATAGGCAAAAGAAACTTCCTTTTGATGGAAGTGTGTCAGCTAGCAACACGGTGTGCATGAACCACGCAAGGCACGATGACTCTCTCGTATGCGAAGGTGGGAGAACAGGTGCAAAGCTAGGATGGTGCTCTCAAATGTGTAGACTAAAGCTTGGAGAGTAAGATCACTTCGCTATCTCTTCTTCTGGACACAATATGAGTGGAAGAAGTATCACTTGGTGTGTTTCACAAAAGAAGGGTCCTCTATATATAGAGGCCATAAGAAGGGTTTAGAAGCCCTTAGAGAGGGCTTATAGATGTTGGAATCAAATCCAAGACAAATTAGTCCGAAATCAAGGTCATTTACGATATTGACAGGGTTATGAGATGTCAGGATTTAAGGTCAAACATTTGGGTCTTTGTTTGATCTAAAGGTCAGTAGTCTAATCTAGAAGGGTTGATCATTTGGATGGTGTTGGATCAAGATGAGTGTTATGACCTGATTCCCGAATCCCTACGAGACACGAGAATCGGACCGACTCGATTGATCCCAAGACCCAGTCGTCCAACGAGAAAGTAACCAAAAAGTAGTAAAATAAACCACATTCACCATGCAAGTAACTAACAATAACAAAAGTACAGCAGTAAAGAAAAGAACTACTACAATACACACTACCACAACAATAGAGAATTAAAAACAAGTACAGAAATATGAAGTTTACAATAAAAGAGTACAAAGGTGTAACAGAATACTCACTACTACAGAAAACGGGTACAATAAAAGTAAAACTGCTGGGCTCTACTAGGCCTAGCACCCTCCGCAACCGTAGGCTCTGGCTGCTCAACACCTGGTCCTGAAAAAGGTGGTAAGTACGACACGTCAGCAAAATGCTGAGTAGAGTGGCAACCAGTTAGCTAAGAAAAACAGTAAAGGTGGATAAGTAGCTGTTATTTTCAATTTCTTTCTTTATGCAACTAATTATTCTTTCTTTCATCACTTGGTTTATTTATTAGGTCTTTTTCTTGATCTCAAATGTTCCTCATGGGAACGATCTTGATTGCAATCTTTTCCGAAAAGTAGAAGTAGCACGTGGTGCTCTCCTGGCTGGTCCTACCCTTAGTCAACCACCCCAAGGTCACTGATAGACATAACAGTGACTATGACAATCGCGATAAACGCACGGGTAGCTACCCCGCACTGGCACGCGGTCAGTCGTTTCCATTAATGGGTGCACCCAAAGCACAGCACGGAACCAGTATAGGGTAGAGCCCTCTAAGGAACAGGGGTCTAGCCCCTCCACAGTAACCAAACAGGGGTCTCGCCCCTCCACAGTCTGCGCACCCTCGCCTGACTACCCTGGTTTGCCCAGTGCCCCTAACAAGTCGGTGTAGGACGGCTAGCTGAACCCCGGGCCGCATGGGGTGGCTAGCTCTCTCCCTACACTAGCAGCTCTCCCCGGTACTATGTACGCGAGGGCTAGAAATTCGGTGCAAAATGGCCAAACTCACCCCGGTCTCGACCTGAGGGCAGCAAGCTCCCCTGTACACTGAGAGGTAATATGTGCTCTCTTTGGTACCACGTACCCAAGAGACAACACACTTTCCCATTCACTTTTCTAGTTTCATTCTGTTTATTTCCAGGAGCTCTACTCCTAATTCCCCGTAGGGTTCGCGCTCATGTTTCCTCAGGCCAAGCCATACTAAGTTTCATCATTCAGGTTTATTCGCATGTAACAAGAGTTTCCAACATTCAATCTTTCTTCTCCAATTTATATACAAGCAGCTCGTATTTAATTTCAACCAACAGAAATTACATGTAGCAGCTACTAACAACAGTACTCTACATTTTACAGGCAGCTGTTATCCAATTATAAGCAGGTATTATTCCATCTACTCATTTCAAGACTTCATTTCAGGCATTTAATACATTCGTTCCAGTGTTTCTAGTCCTAGGATTCATGCCATACCCTAGGATCAATCATTCAATCTAGTTTTCAGGTCCTAGGATTCATGCCATTCCCTAGGATCTATCATTCAATCTAGTTTTCAGGTCCTAGGATTCATGCCATACCCTAGGATCTATCATTTATTTCAGATATGCATTTATGTTTGTAATTATCTAAGGGAAGCCACTCTACTCGCAAAATTAGGAATAATGGGGCCGTGATCGGCAGGTCCACGTGCCTCTGCGACCCCCATGTCTGCAGCAGAATGAGGTCCTAACACAAGGATCAACCACAAGAAGTCACTCAGAACATGATAACAAGCCTTCCAACAAGTAGAGGAGCTTATACAAAGAAGAACAAAATCTTAAACGTGAAAATCGAACCTCGAACGGACCCTAAACGGGTCAAAAATGATAACTCTGACTCAAATCATACGTCTGGAACATCTTCCAGATGTCTTAAAAAGGGGTCCAGGTCATACCTCACTCTGTGCTGCTCCTCAGATGTCCAGAGATCCTGCTGAACCGTTCCAGACGTCCGACCACCTCTCCGGACATCTGGAGACGCTCGCTCTCCGTCGTCTGGTGACTCGCCTAAACATCTGAACCGTGTGGGAGGGCGTGTCCCATGCCTTCCCGAAGCGAATCCTACACGCGTACGCAAAAATCCCTCAGCAAGGCATGCAACAGAGCTTCAGCGGAATGGCCTGCATGGCCGTATCCGCAGAAGGAAACATAGGAGGAAATATGTACCTTTCAGTCATCTGGAGCTCCCTCCAGACGTCGTCCATGTCATCTGGATGTAGGTCCAGACGTCTGATTCTGGGAAAAAATCCCAGAATCAGAACCTCCTTTGTCTTCCCGCTGCGCGTGGTCGCGCCGCGCTCGTCCGCTCACTGCATGAGCTGCAGCAGCACCGGGGGAAACCTCCCCAGTACAACGCTCCTCCACGTGCACGCCGGCCGACCTTGAATTACTCCGGCGAGCTCTCTCTCTCACAGCTCTCGTGCTCTCTTCTCTTCCCTCTTGCTGCACCTCTCCTCTCCGCCACTACACCCGGCAGCAACTGCTGCCCTCGCTCTCGCTCCCTCTCTCGTGCTGGAGGAAGGAGGAGATGGATGGATGTGGGTGGCATGAGGGAGAGGAGGAGGGTATTTGTAGGTGTTGGGGGAAGGTTTCTGTAGGTCGGCGAGGGGAGAGAAAGTGAAGAGGGTAGCGGGGTTTCAGTCTGCGTGCAGCACGCGTGCAGACTCGCGATCGTACACACACAAAAATTAATTTCCAGACGTTTGGGAAGGCGTCCAGCCGTCTGGACCAACTCCTAGATGTCTTAAAGTGTTTTGATGTCACGGGTCTTAACAACATAACAAACTCAAAGGAAGTTTCGTCCCGGAAACTTGCGCTAACTAGGGTGCGGAAAAAGAACAATATACGCATAACAAACTCAAAGAGGACCGAAGCCGGTCTGAAAAGATGTACCCTCAAAGAGCTCCGGGTACCGCTCCCGCATCGCAGCCTCAGGCTCCCAGGTAGCCTCCTTGTACCGCTGGCTCCTCCACAAGACCTTCACCAGGGGTACTTGCTTCCGTCTCAGACTCCGGACGGCTCTGTCGAGAATCTGCACTAGCTGCTCGGGGTAGGTCAGGTCGTCACCCACCTCGATGCTCTCGTGGCTCAGGACGTGACTGGGATCGGCGACGTACTTCCTGAGGTTGGACACGTGGAACAAGTCGTGCACACCAAAAAGCTGGGGAGTGATTTGCCCATAGTTGTGGGCTATTTAAGTATTTAAGTGCCTACACATTAGGTTAATTCTAACATTTATTTATCATAAATTAGGATGTAAATAGATTAATTCATAGTTTTAATTTAATTACATAATCCATGCATTGCATTCATATCTTAAGTGCATTTAGAATTAGCTTAGAATAGCATTCATCTAATTAGACAACCAATTACGTACATTGTTTTCATTAACCTAGAAGTTGAGGGTCTATATATATATGACCCTAATATTTTAACATTATTTTCTTTATTCTTCTTCTTTCAGGAACGGCTGGCTGCCGCTCCAACGCCCGGCTGTTGCAGTGAAGAACCCATTCAAAGGGGAGCGGATGTGGTGGATCTGGTCGGGCGGCTGATTTCAAACTTGTGTAGGCCACTACAAAAGGAGCAGGGAGGCAGCCGAGCTCGAGAGGCCTCCACCACCGACCCACCACTATGCAGAGAGACCTTCTTTCTTCCACTCCATACTGTCGACCTCTACTGTGGCGACGAGTCTCCACCACTGTGGGCGTGTGGTGTGACAGGCCACACCGCCATCCGGAGCTCGTCCACATCACCGTGAGCACCTTAGCGTGCATCTCCCTCGCCGTCGTTGCCAACCACCACCGCCGCAACAACCGTCAACCACCCCTTTCAGTAACTTAAGACGTCCGGGAAATTTCCCGGACATCTGAAGTCCACCTCCAATCTTCCCGCGCCTACAGAGCCACCCGCTCACATCCAACAGCCCACGCTCTCCACGAGCCTGTAGCCCACGCCCTTCCTCGCGCCTGCAGACCACCGCAACCATTCTTCCCCGTGCCTACAAGCCACCGCAACCGTCCTTAACAGCGCCTGCAGACTCGTCCAATAGCGCCTGCACCCTCCAACCATGCATGCCCTCCTCAACCGCGCCTGCACCCTCCAACCGCGCCCATCTCCACGTGCTCACCTGCTGCAGTGCTCTCCACGTGCCTGCAGACCCACGCACAGCTGCAGACCAGCCCACGCCATCCTCCAACGCCTGCAGACCCGTACAACCACGGCCGCGCTTGCAGAACCGCCTGCAGCACCCTCTTCCCCGCGCCTGCAGACCAGCGCTCACCATGCCTGCACTCCTGTGCCTACGCCAGCCGCAGCAGTGCCCACGCCAGCAGCTGCAGCCACCCCCGCAGCAGCAGCGCGTGGCAGACTTCACGCCAACAGGCCGCGCACGCTCTCAGGTACAGCACCTCCGCCGGAGCTCGTCCGACCACCTCCGGCCGCCGCACGACTCGCCGCCACCACCGATTCGAAGCTCTTGGTCCAAGGGACTTCCTCCGAGCTTCCCGCGCCCGGCCATCCGCTCCTCGTCGTGCAAGACAAAGGGGAAAAATTCCCCTGTTTTGGTACGGTAAACAGTCAATTAGAAATTACATTTTCTTCCATTGTCACTTTTTAATGATATTTTATTGATTCTACATTGCGGAAAATATCCTCTAGTTTCTCATAATTGCCATTTCAGCATTGTTTCTTGCTTAAACCTTAATCTAAAGGCAATCTTGGCTTGATTCTTGTCCAAACTAACTACGAACGAACGTTTTTAATTGGTGTGAATTTTAATACGTCATTGCCTCCCTGTGGATACAACCCGCTCCTCTGCGAGTGGTTATTTCTTCTTAAATATTGATCAGTCGATTTTTCCACCACATTAAACTGCAACTGACTTAAAAGCGAAAGATCGACGAGTCAAATGGCGCTGTTGCCTGGAAGGCAACATACGCAATAATTTCACCTAATTTTATTTTGATTATTTATCAATTGCACAGATATTTGACCATTAATTATTTTCTTTTCTGTGCGAGAAAAATTGTGCAAGAATCAGCCAGTGTGAGAGGCGCCCCTTGACGTTGCCAGACGAGAAGTGGACGAGCAATTTTAAAAGGAGAAGGACGAGGATGCGACGGACACCATTGTATTTAGTCACTAGTTTAATTAGAATAGAATTAAGACTGTAGACTTAATTTTTCATTGCAGTTAGTTTGAAACCCTTGTTCTGGGGCATATTTTGAGGGGTCTCTTCCCCGATTTTGTTTTGGGCCCATGTTGGGTAATTTTTGGGAGTCTGTTTCCTTTTCTTTAGGTTTAGGTTTTTTTTATTACTTTTATTTGCTTGTGCATAAGTAGTTCTAAAAAAAATAAAAAAAAATGAGCTGCCTGCTAGAAGCTGCCTGCCCTAGGACGAACCATTTAGGTCTGTATGAGCAGCCTCTAGATTTACTTCTCTGCATTGCGTGCATTCTTGCATCATAGATCTCTAGAGGCAAGGTACGCATTCTCTTACTTTGCATCCTATTTTTTGGCACTCATTGCATTTGGGTCACATTTTTTTTTAGAAAAAGGACTAATTAAAGGAAGGACATTTTAAAAACCAAGGATTTGATTTTCAAACTTGGCGTGCGATTCAAAGTTCAAAATCTTTTACGGTGTATGCACACTTATTTCACTTGCACCACGGCACGCTTCTAGACACTCCTTAGGTTTGGAAATACTAGGACAAGAGCCCTCCTTTCGTTGGATTCTGAAGTGTTCGGAACTTGAGATCAATGATTTTGCAAGTCCAAAGAGGGGGATACCCTGTCACGGATTTTTGGGGGTAGTTGAGAAGCACCGCAAAAGCACAGCTTCAAAGGAAGGCTTAGGCCTACTTGCATCCGTCGATCTTCCGTCTTTGGATTTACTTGACCATTTGAGATTTAGGGAAGAATACCTAAGTTCCAACTAGGTCTTCTTAGATGAGCCGTAGGTTGACAATAGGCGCGTAATTGATTGGGCAACTTGTTTTGTCACCTACAATTTGAACTAAAGTCAAAAGCCTAAATCTATAAAGACCTAACAAGTCCATTTGAATTGTGTTTGTAGTGCATGCTTGGTAGGCGTTCTCTTAGGAGACAACTTGTATTTGATCCTGAACCTGAAAGAATCCTAAGAAAAGACCTCCCATGGGTAGAAATGGCCGGTCAAAGGAGCCTTAAGGAATATTTCATCCCAACCAATCAAGCTGGCCCAGCACTACGTAGACCTATAGGGGACAATCCATATGAGATCAAAAGTAGTACCATATCCTTGCTACCCTCCTTTTATGGTACTACTAGGGAAGACCCTTACAGGCATATTGAGGAATTCACCGAGGTCTGTTCCACGGTGAAGCTGCAGGGCGTTACTGATGATGCTCAAATGCGGACCCTCTTTCCCTTCTCCCTAAAGGACAAAGCCAAGTATTGGTATCACACCCATGATAATATAAATACTTGGGATGCCCTGAAGAAGGAGTTTTTGAAAAAGTACTTCCCCATGAGAAAAACAAATCACTTTAGGGGGGAAATTATGAGTTTTGCTCAAAAGGATGGGGAAGCATTCCATGATGCGTGGGAGCGCTTTAACGATTTGCTGAGACTTTGCCCACATCACAAGGTGCCTAAATGGCAACTGGTTGAAAGGTTCTACACCGGACTTAATGATTCATATAGGCAAACTGTGGATGGTGCCTGTGTAGGAACCTTTCTATCTAAGACTGAGGATGAAGCTTGGAACTTATTTGATACTTTGAGTGAGAATTCTATTCACTTGAATTCTGCCTACATGGATAGAAAGCCCACTCTCAGGCAAAGAAAGTTGGAGGCGAATGAAGCAAGGGACACCCAGAATTTAGCCTATCAAATTCATTTATTAAATCAAAACATGGAAAGGCTTATGTCGAACCTGAGTTCATTCGTACCTAACACCTCCACATCCCAAGCTTCCGAATGCATAATTTGTCAAGGCAATACACACGCCACTGTGGATTGCCACTTGGCCTCCCAATTCCCTGAGCTTGTACAGGTGGATTTGAATGCCGCTCAAGGGTTCCGTCCAAGACCTCGTAATGATCCTTTCTCCAACACTTATAATGAGGGATGGAGGAACCACCCAAACTTTTCATGGAGACAAGGAAATGTCTCAAATTCAGGGAATTACAAACCACAATCCTTTCAAAACCATCAAATGAACCAACCTCAGAACTTTGCCCAACCTAAAACCTCTGAGATGGATGAATTGAAGGCAATGTTGAAAACTATGCAAGAAAGTCAAAGTGCCATCACCCAATCTCATGACAAGGCTATACATGAGATGAAATCACAAATTGGACACCTTGTTGAGGCCGTTAGACAGAGGGAGACTGGGAAGTTTCCCAGTGCTGCTGAGGAAAATCCTAAAGGAAGAGGGATTGTCTTTACGGAGCATGCTCAGGAGGTGACTATTCTGAGGAGTGGCAAAGAAATTTCCAAACCCGATGCTCCTATAGTCTCACCCCCTAAAAAACCATCCACCCCGACTTTCACCCCCACCGAAGAAGATTTGCCCAAATCTTCTCCGCTTGAAATCACCTCACCGGAAGAAGTTGCCCTGTTCCACCCCTTACTCGACATGACAACCCTTCCACCCAGAGATTGAGAGTGCCTTTTCCAGAGCGCTTATCCACCTCTGGGCAGACTTCTGCTAGCTCATTTGGAGCCAAAGATAAGACAGATGAGATTATTGAAACTTTCAAGCAAGTGCAGATTAACCTACCTTTGCTTGAAGCTATCAGGCAGATTCCGTCTTATCCCCGCTTCTTAAAGGACCTTTGCGCGAAAAAGCGGCAATCTAGAAAACAGGTTCAATCAAAAGTTGTCCTACCTGATTCTGTTAGCTCAATTGTTCAACATGGCAAACCCCCGAAACTTAAGGACCCAGGAGCCCCATATATCTCTGTAGTTATTGGTGACTTACAAATTGATGAGGCTCTACTTGATCTGGGTGCGGGGGTGAACATCCTTCCGAGCTACGTGTATGAACAACTTGGGGGAGGCAATCTGAAGCCTAGCCCTGTAATCCTTCAAGTTGCTGATCGATCACTTCAGACACCACGGGGAATTTTGGAAGATGTCCTCGTAAGAGTGGAGGATTTCTTCTTTCCCGTTGACTTCTTAGTTTTGGACACTGACCCTACAAACAAGCAAACCAAACCCTCCATCATTTTGGGTCGCCCCTTCCTTGCAACTTTCCATGCTTCAATTAATTGCAATACTGGGGCATTGAAAATGGGCATTGGGAATAGGAAAATCTGGCTTAATGTGTTTGATGCTTACAAACAAGCCAGACTTGAGGATTGTTCTCAAGTTGAGGTGATAGATGACCTGATTGAAGAGGCAACTCCTGCAATGTTATGTGATGACCCCCTTCAGCATGTCATGCTAAATGAGCATTCCCATCTCTTGGAGGAATGTGAAGGGGATATACTAGAACTAGAGGAATTGCTAGGAGTTTCTGCTCTGCCGAAGGTAGATTTGCTACTTGAGATGGGGACATCTATTATGAAACCCTCAACCATACAAGCCCCCAACCTTGAGTTGAAACCCCTCCCTGACACTCTCAATTATGTTTTCCTAGGTGCCAATGATACGCTCCCCATTATCATTTCGGCTGTGCTGTCTGAGGCACAGGAGGGAGCCTTGATTGAATGCCTGTCTAGGCACAAGGAAGCTATTGCTTGGAGCATTGCTGACATTAAGGGTATAGACTCTACACTCTGCATGCACCACATTTATACTGATGATTCCATCAAGCCTTTTAGGGACATGCAGAGACGTCTGAACCCTAATATGAGGGAGGTTGTAAAAAAGGAAATCCTAAAGTGGTTGGACGCTGGGATCATATATCCCATTGCTGATAGTAAATGGGTCAGTCCCATTCATGTGGTGCCAAAGAAGGCAGGCTTTACTATGGAACTCAACGACCAAGGTGAACAAGTTGTCACTAGACCCTCAACTGGATGGAGGGTCTGTATTGATTACCGCAAGCTGAACACCGCTACCCAGAAGGATCACTTTCCTTTGCCTTTTATTGATCAAATTCTCAAAAAATTGGCAGGGAATAAGTATTATTGCTTTCTCGATGGATATTCTGGGTATAATCAGGTGGCAGTCTTTCCTGATGACCAGGAAAAGACGACATTCACGAGTCCTTACGGTACTTTTGCATTCAGGCGTATGCCGTTTGGATTATGTAATGCCCCTGCAACTTTCCAGCGGTGTATGATGTCTATCTTTTCGGACATGATTGACGAGTGTGTCGAAGTATTTATGGATGACTTCTCCATTTATGGCTCGTCTTTCGACCAGTGTCTCCTGCACCTGGAGAATGTGTTGAAACGATGTAAGGACACTGGTTTAGTCCTCAGCTGGGAGAAAAGTCACTTCATGGTACAGAAAGGAATTGTACTTGGGCATGTTGTATCTGAGCAAGGTTTGGAAGTAGATAAAGCCAAGATTGATTCTATTTCCAAACTTCCATTGCCTATGAATGTCAAACAGATTAAATCCTTTCTGGGCCATGCTGCCTTTTACAGGTGCTTTATTAAAAATTTTAGTAAGATTTCTAGGCCACTTTGTGACTTGTTGGCAAAGGAATCTTCCTTCAGTTTTGATTCAAAGTGTGCCGAGGACTTTCAAACTCTAAAGGAGGCCTTGATCTCTGCGCCTGTTCTCCAAGCTCCTGATTGGACACTCCCATTTGAGCTTATGTGTGATGCTTTGGATTATGCAGTGGGAGCAGTCCTTGGACAAAGGGTTGAGGGAAGAACTCATGTGCTGCATTATGCAAGCAAGACTTTAACTGAACCTCAGCAAAACTACACCGTCACTGAAAAAGAATTACTTGCTGTAGTTTTTGCTTTGGAGAAGTTTAGGTCTTATTTAATTGGGTCTAAGGTGGTTATTTTTACTGATCATGCAGCAGTG
This sequence comes from Thalassia testudinum, assembly GCA_037157565.1. Lineage (NCBI taxonomy): Eukaryota > Viridiplantae > Streptophyta > Magnoliopsida > Alismatales > Hydrocharitaceae > Thalassia > Thalassia testudinum. The sequence continues at coordinate 19,192,699 of JAZHRO010000025.1, read as the reverse complement.
AAACATCTCATTGCTAAGAAAGATTCTAAGCCACGTCTGATTAGGTGGATCTTACTCCTTCAAGAATTTGACTTGGAAATACGTGAAAAGAAAGGAGTAGAAAATGTTGTGGCTGACCACCTGTCTCGCCTTCCTCTTAATGACTCTATTTTTGAAGACATTCGCGAGACATTTCCCAATGAAACTCTAATGGCGGTAACATCAACTTTACCTTGGTATGCAGACATTGTAAATTACTTGGTCACTGGACAAACTCCTGGCTCTTGGGATGAGCAGAAAAGAAAGAGATTCATTTCTCAAGTAAGATATTTTCATTGGGAAGAGCCAGAATTATTTAGAATTGGACAAGACCAAGTATTGAGACGTTGTGTGCCTGAGGAGGAACGACAAAGTGTGCTGAGTTTTTGCCATGAACTTCATTGTGGAGGACACTTTGGTGCTAAGAAAACTGCTTTTAAGGTTCTCCAGTCTGATTTTTGGTGGCCTTCCTTATTTAAGGATTCTCATAATTTTGTTAAGCCCTGTATTAGATGTCAACAGACTGGAACGATTGGGAAGAAGAATGAAATGCCTCAACATCCTATTCAACTTGTTGAAATTTTTGATGTGTGGGGAATTGACTTTATGGGCCCCTTCCTGTCGTCCCATGGTTTTGAATATATCTTGGTGGTAGTTGATTATGTCTCTAAATGGATAGAGGCCATTCCTACGTGCACAAATGACCACTCTGTGGTTTTGAAATTTGTGAAGGCCAATATCATATCCCGTTTCGGCTGCCCCAAGACTATTATAAGTGATGGGGGACCTCATTTCCGAAATCACCACTTCAATTGGTTAATTAAGAGTTTGGGAGTGACTCACAAGGTTGCTACCCCTTACCACCCTCAGGCAAGTGGCCAGGTTGAAGTATCAAATAGGGAGATAAAAAATATTTTGGAAAAGACCGTTAGACCTGATAGGAAAGATTGGTCCCAAAAGCTCGATGATGCTTTGTGGGCTTATCGAACGGCCTATAAGACCCCTTTGGGTACTTCTCCCTTTCGGATTGTGTATGGAAAAGCGTGCCATTTACCTGTTGAGTTGGAACATAAAGCACTTTGGGCTATTCGAAGTGTTAACATGGATTTAGAGAAGGCAGGTAAGGCACGATTTCTAGAATTAAGTGAGCTTGAGGAGCTGAGGAATGATGCTTATAACACCTCTCAAGCTTATAAAGAAAGAACTAAGGTCTTGCATGACAAGTTTATTCTTCGAAAGACCTTTGAACCCAACCAACAAGTCTAGCTTTTCAATTCCAGACTTAAGCTTTTTCCTGGGAAGTTAAAATCTCGTTGGGATGGGCCTTACATAATCACCAAAGTATTCAGCCATGGAGCTGTGGAGATCAAAAATCCTTCCTCTTCAGCAATTCCCTTTATCGTCAACGGTCAACGGTTAAAACCGTATATAACTTTAGATGGCCATCTGGTTGACGAAGTCACTCTTGAGGAGCCTTAGCTCCTACCATTCTCCGCCTCAGGTAATATCTTCCTTTAGCTATTTTTATTTTCAATGAGGACATTGTTTGAACCAGGCATGGGGGAGAGGACCTGAGGCATTTTGTTTATAGCATATAAAAAAAAAAGAAGAGAGAAAATGAGAGAAAATGAAAAAAAAAAAGAAGGTTTTGAGCTTAACTAGTTAGATCTTGCATTCTTAAGCAAATCAGCTTAACTAGTTAGATCTTGCATTCTTAAGCAAATCAGAACTCTAGGGTAGACTAAATTAATTCTAGGGTCAAACTTTAGAAGCTAAATGAGTTGCTAGCATTAGACCTTTAGGGTCCTTTGTGGACTTAAAAACTTAAGTAGGAGTTAAGTTGCGGACCATTCCCCAAGAGGTTGAGGAAGGGAAGCTAGGGTTTGAGTTAAAAGGTGGGGTAGTACCTGGAGTCTTATTCTATCTTTTGGTTTACGGGTCCTTGTATCCCAAGCATCCAAATTTCACACACTTGGTCTGGTAATCAACTTAATTTCTATCTTTTTGAAAAGAGATTTGGTTCTCTTAGTTTTGACTTAAGAGAGGCTTGAAAACATATTTTGATTGGAAGAGTTCCCGCCGCAGGAGAGGTAGAGTATATACTCACCTTGAGGATGCGATGATAACATATTACCTCCTCGACGCTTGTCTCTTAGGATATCCATCCTATTGGGGGCATGTAAGCGCATTGCGCAGTTCAGGTACCATGGGCGGCCCTATCTCGAAGTGCCGATTGCCATAGGCCTGAATTCGCTTAAGAAATCCATGGGCGATACTATCTCGAAGTGTCGATTGCCAGGAGTTCTTGGGGTCGTTATGGGTGGTGCTATCTCGAAGCATCGAAAGCCAGGCACCCTTCGAGGTATGGTATTGGGGACAATGAATCCGACATAGACCGTGTTGATAGCTGATCTGAGGTTAGACTTAGAAGAATTAAAAAAAAAAGTATATTTATATATAAAAAAAAATCCTTTAAATCAAATAACTCAGACCAATACACAGGCATGGATGCTTTAATCTCAGGGATCAATAAACTTTAGGGTAGAGTCAGAAATCAGGGAAACTTGTGCCTGCAACTTGTCTTTACCTGACCTAGTCTGTAACTTAGCAACTACTTAGGAACCTTGGGTCTAGAGCCTGAACTTAATATGATTCTGAAGGAAGACTAAGTGAGTTGACTAGTCTACTTGGAGTGCTAGGTTTCGCTTAATTTTGCTAGGGACTAGCAAAAACTAGGCATGGGGGTATTTGATTAGCCCATAGTTGTGGGCTATTTAAGTATTTAAGTGCCTACACATTAGGTTAATTCTAACATTTATTTAGCATAAATTAGGATGTAAATAGATTAATTCATAGTTTTAATTTAATTACATAATCCATGCATTGCATTCATATCTTAAGTGCATTTAGAATTAGCTTAGAATAGCATTCATCTAATTAGACAACCAATTAGGTACATTATTTTCATTAACCTAGAAGTTGAGGGTCTATATATATATGACCCTAATATTTTAACATTATTTTCTTTATTCTTCTTTCAGGAACGGCTGGCTGCCACTCCAACGCCCGGTTGCTGCAGTGAAGAACCCATTCAAAGGGGAGCGGATGTGGTGGATCTGGTCGGGCGGCTGATTTCAAACTTGTGCAGGCCACTACAAAAGGAGCAGGGAGGCAGCCGAGCTCGAGAGGCCTCCACCACCGACCCACCATTGTGCAGAGAGACCTTCTTTCTTCCACTCCATATTGCCGGCCTCTACTGTGGCGGTGAGTCTCCACCACCGTGGGCGTGTGGTGTGACAGGCCACACCGCCATCCGGAGCTCGTCCGCATCACAGTGAGCACCTTAGCGTGCATCTCCCTCGCCGTCGTTGCCAACCACCACCGCCGCAACAACCGTCAACCACCCCTTTCAGTAACTTAAGATGTCCGGGAAATTTCCGTCAAACACGCCTACAGAGCCACCCGCTCACCTCCAACAGCCCACGCTCTCCACGCGCATGCAGCCCACGCCCTTCCTCGCGCCTGCAGACCACCGCAACCGTTTTTCCCCGTGCCTGCAAGACACCGGAACCGTCCTTAACCGCACCTGCAGACTCGTCCAACCGCGCCTGCACCCTCCAACCATGCATGCCCTCCTCAACCGCGCTTGCACCCTCCAACCGCGCCCATCTCCACGCGCTCACCTGCTGCAGCGCTCTCCACGTGCCTGCAGACCTGCGCACAGCTGCAGACCAGCCCACGCCATCCTCCAACGCCTGCAGTCCCGTACAACCACGCCCACGCTTGCAGAACCGCCTGCAGCGCCCTCTTCCCCGCGCCTGCAGACCAGCACTCACCACGCCTGCGCTCCCGTGCCTACGCCAGCCGCAGCAGTGCCCACGCTAGCAGCAGCAGCCGCCCCCGCAGCAGCAGCGCGCGGCAGACTTCACGCCAACAGGCCGCGCACGCTCTCCGGCTACAGCACCTCCGCCGGAGCTCGTCCGGCCACCTCCGGCCGCCGCACGACTCGCCGCCACCACCGATTCGAAGCTCTTGGTCCAAGGGACTTCCTCCGAGCTTCCCGCGCCCGGCCATCCGCTCCTCGTCGCGCAAGACAAAGGGGAAAAATTCCCCTGTTTTGCTACGGTAAACAGTCAATTAGAAATTACATTTTCTGCCATTGTCACTTTGTAATGATATTTTATTGATTCTGCATTGCGGAAAATATCCTCTAGTTTCTCATAATTGCCATTTCAGCATTATTTCTTGCTTAAACCTTAATCTAAAGGCAATCTTGGCTTGATTCTTGTCCAAACTAACTACGAACGAACGTTTTTAATTGGTGTGAATTTTAATACGTCATTGCCTCCCTGTGGATACGACCCGCTCCTCTGCGAGTGGTTATTTCTTCTTAAATATTGATCAGTCGATTTTTCCACCACATTAAACTGCAACCGACTTAAAAGCGAAAGATCGACCAGTCAAGGAGGAAGAGCAAGCCTATAAGCAATGGGTCCAACCTGCTCCAGGACCTCAAAGGGCCCCATAAACCTCGGTGCAAGCTTCCCTTTCACCCCAAACCGCTGCAGGCCCTTCATGGGCGAGATGCGAAGGAAGATGTGATCCCCAACCTCAAATTGCACCTCTCTGCATTTCCGATCTGCATAGCTCTTCTGTCTGCTCTTGACAGTGCGGAGTTGCCCGTGAATATGCCTGATCACCTCCTGACTCTGCTGGATCAGCTTGGGGCCAACCTCCCACTTGGTCCCCACCACAACTCAACTCAAGGGTGTCGTACACCTCCGTCCGTACAGAGCCTCGTAGGGTGCCATGCCGATGCTCGAGTGATAACTGTTATCATATGCAAACTCCGCTAGGGGAAAGTGCTCCTCCCAAGAGCCCCTCCAGTCTAGTACACAAGCACGCAAAAGGTCCTCAAGTGTCTGTATCGTGCGCTCAGACTGTCTGTCCATCTAGGGGTGGTATGCTATACTGAACTTCAACTGTGTCCCCAAGGCCTACTGAAACTCAGCCCAAAATTGGGGCATAAAATGGGTATCCCGATCGGATATGATCTCTCACGGAACTCCGTGTAGACGTACCACGTCGCGGATATACCTCTCTGCCAACTGTGCCGGTCCCAAGGCGACTCGGATCAGAAAGAAATGTGCCGTCTTCGTCAATCTGTCAACGATCACCCAGACTGTGTTGTGTCCTCGCTGGGTAACGGGCAAGCCCACCACCAAGTCCATGGTGATGCTCTCCCACTTCCACTCTGGCACTGGAAGTGGCTGTAACGGCCCTGCAGGCCTCTGATGCTCGGCCTTCACCTGCTGGCACACTAAACACTGCTATACGAATTCACCCACATCCCGCTTCATTCCCCTCCACCAAAAGTTGCGTCTCAAATCATGGTACATCTTTATGTTTTCGGGACGTATGGTGAACCTAGAACCGTGTGCCTCAGTCAGGAGCTCTCTCAACAGCTCCTCATCCATGGGGACGCACAAACGTCCCCTCATGCGCAGTACCTGGTCTGTAAAGGAGAAGTCCCCAGGATCCCATGACAGCACTCTGTCACGCAACGACTACAAGTATGAGTCGGCCATCTGTCCAGTGATGATGCGGTCTATCAGCTCTGGCCTCATCTGTCGTGTCACGGTCACCGCCCCACAGTGCCCCAGTAACTCTAGGGGTCGCCAACTGCCCATCTCCTCCATGAGGCTCCAACTCTACGCCTGCAAACTGGCCAAGTGTGCGGGTGCCTTCTGGCTCAAGGCATCAGCCACCACGTTGGCCTTTCTCGGGTGGTAGAAAATGCTGCAGTCATAGTCCTTCAGGAGCTCCAACCAACGTCTCTGTCTCATGTTGAGCTCCTTCTGATCAAACAAGTACCTGAGGCTCTTATGATCTGTGAAAATCTCAAATGTCTCACCGTACAAGTAGCGCCTCCAAGTCTTCAGTGCGAAGACGACAGCTGCCAGCTCCAGGTCGTGGGTAGGGCAGCTATGCTCATGGGGCTTCAGTTGTTGCGAATTGTAAGCGACAACGTGACCCCTCTGCATGAGCACACCCCCTAACCCTTGCAAAGAGGTGTCCATGTACACAACGAACCCACCACTACTATCTGAGATGGTGGGCACGGGAGCCGAAGTCAACCTCTCCTTTAGCTCTTGAAAACACGCCTCACAAGCGTCTGTCCAAGAAAAGGGCACGTCCTTCTGGGTCAGCTGTGTCATAGGATGTGCAATCTGCGAGAAGCCCCTGATAAACTGCCTGTAGTAGCCTACCAGTCCCAAGAAACTGCGGATCTCAGTAATTGTACGCGATCTTTTCCACCTGAGCACTGCCTCAACCTTGGCTGGGTCCATAGCCAAGCCATCCTCGGAGATCACATGACCCAAGAAGGTCACCTCCCTCAACCAGAACTCACACTTGCTATATTTTGGTGTACAGCCTACATCGTCTCAGTGTGTCCAAAACCATCCGCAGGCGCTGTCCGTGCTGCGTCTGATCTCGAGAATAGATGAGCACATCATCAATAAATACCACCACGAACTGGTCCAAGTATGGTCTGAACACCCGGTTCATAAAGTCCATGAAGGCAGTGGGGGCGTTGGTCATCCCAAATAGCATGACCAAAAACTTGTAGTGTCTGTACCGGGTGTGGAAAGACGTCTTGGAGATGTCTGCCTCCCAGATCCTCAACTGGTGGTATCCAGACCTCAAGTCTATCTTGGAGAATACCGTGGCACCTCGCAGCTGGTCAAACAAGTTGTCAATCCTTGGCAGCGGATACCTGTTCTTGATGGTAACCCTATTCAGCTGTCTGTAGTCCACACAAAGGCGTAGGGTACCATCCTTCTTTTTCATGAACATTACCGGGGCTCCCCACGGAGACACACTGGGCCTCACAAAGCCCTTATCCAGAAGGTCCTCCAACTGAGACTTGAGCTCTCACAGCTCAAGTGGTGCCATCCTGTACGGTGCTGTAGAGATGGGGCTAGTCCCTTGTACCAGTGAGATCTCAAATTCGATCTCATGCTCGGGCGGTAATCCTGGAAACTCATTTGGGAACACGTTGGGGTACTCTCTGACCACCGGGATGCTCTGAAAGTCTTCCATAGGGCTGGGCTCTGCCACCACACAAGCTAGAAAGCCCTCACACCATTGGCCCAAAAGTCTCGCCGCCCGAAGTGCAGAAATGCACCTGAAGCCTTCGTTCACTAGCTGCCCGTGGAACTCGAAAGAAGGCAACTCCGGTATGGAGAAGACTATCTTCCTCTCAAAGCAGTCCACCAAGGCGTGGTAAGCGGACAGCCAGTCCATCCCCAGAATCATGCCAAAGTCCTCCATCTGTATCATGATTAGGTCAGCGGGAAGGCTGTGTCCCCCAACACTGACCTCACAACCTGTGTACACCTCCTCAGCTACAAATAGCTGACCACCCGGACCTCTAATCATGAATGGATCATCTAACAACACACAGTCCTACCCAAGACTAACCGTAAAACTGGCAGCAACAAACGAGTGAGTGCACTAGAATCGAAAAGCATGTAAACAAGCCTGCCGAAAACTGTAACCATACCTGCCACCATTGATCCTGAAGCTTTGGCATCCTTGTGTGTCAGGCCATTGATACGCCCCTCAGCCCTAGGTGCGGACGAAGCAGCCACACTCTGAGTCGGGCGGGTAGACGCTGGTCGGTACCCTCCCCACGACTGCTGTCCTACTCTTCGCACCTGGAAACCACGGCCTCCTGCTCACCCTCCAGTGCTCGACATGGGGAGCATCTACTGGCCTCCTACCCTAAACAGGCAGTCCCTCTTGATGTGGCCCGGCTGGCCACACGGGTAGCAAAGGGGGACTCAAGTCCCTCCCTCAGTGTGTCCCTGCTGATGGCTGGGTGGGGGTCTGGTGCTAGCAGCTGGCCCCTGTCGGGGGCCCCCAAAGGCCATTGACGACCCCGCAAAGCATGACGGCTCTCCTGCGGGTGCCACGTGCCTCCTCTCTCGTTGGCCATATGAGAAGTCTGGCTAGTTGGGCCTCTTCCACCCGCTATTAGTATCACATGTGGACAGGTTGGTCTCTTTATACATCATAGATGCCTCCACCACCCTCTAGAATGTAGGCAGCTTCAGGGGTTTGACATACCCCCGAATAGCAGGCCGAAGTCCCTCGGTGAACCTCCAAAGGTGCTCCTCCTCGGTAGCCACGGCTGTCACTGCGAAACCAGACAGCTCCAGGAAAGGCGTGCGGTACACACTCACGGTCATCGTCCCCTGGCGGAGAGTGTGGAACTCCCGCCTCCTCTGGTCTTACCATGTCTGGGGGAAGTACTGCTCATAGAAGAGGGTGACAAACTAGTCCCAAGTCAGCTCATCCCTCTCCTGACCTCTGATCGCCCTCCACCACCTATGTTCCGCGCTCTTCAGCTGGTACGTGATAAAGGCCACGTGGCACTCCACAAGGGGCGAAGGGTGTCAAATACCTTCTCAATCTGCTCGAGTTAGTTCTCCGCCTCGATCGGGTCCTCATCTCCCTTGAAGGAGGGAGGCTTCAGCTTCTGGAACTGTCTGATAATCTTGTAATGGCGCTGAAGTGGAGAAGCTGGTACGCCTCCAGGTAAAGAGGCCTCGTGCTTGGAAGTGTTGGAGGAAGGTGGGGGTGGTGGAGGGACACCCCCTCCCCCACATCCAACACCGTGTCCGTCTCGCTGTCCCACAAAGGACTCCCCCTCCGCAGCCCCAGGAAGAGGCACTCGTGGTGGCAGGTGAAGCTCCTCTTGCACAATCTCCCATATCAGCTGGGCGAGGTCCTAGGCTTGAATGCTAGGGAGTAGTGGCTGGTCCACTGAGGCGTCGGGCCTAACGCGCCTGCCCCTCCGACCTCGTCCTCGACCGCGTCCGCGGCCCACCTCACTAGTCCCTCGTCGAGGCATCTCCTGCAAGGAGACGCGAACACAGAATAGAAAATACGTCAATTCTAATCGACATTCAACGAAAGAACCCTAGAACATATGTTAAGAGATACGTTGTGGTGGTTACTCTAATTACAAGCACATGAATTGGTTATTTTTCAACTAGTTGGTTCACTTCTTGGGACGGTCTTGCTCTGATACCATGTTGTTACGATCCGATTCTCGTGTCCTGTAGGGATTCGGGAATCGGGTCGTAACAATGAGCGTCTAAGAAGTCAATTATAAGACATCTGAGAAGATTATCAGATGACTAATTCTAGATAGGTTGCTTCCTATTTTCACTAGATCGAAATAGGGTTCTAGTGTTATAAGGGTCAAATGACATATAGGATGTCTGGCAAGATGTTTGGTCGTTTGGAAAGAAGATTCTGCGGGAATGGATTTCACGAGAGGCTAAGGGCTATAATCATCTGACAAAAGTGATTTGGGTTCAGATTTAGCCTAACGATTATTTGTCAGATGTCCGGGAGGCTCTACGAACGTCTAAAAGTGTCATAAATTTGATTAAAAGAAAATCCTCAAAGAATTTGTTCTGATAGTCCAATGATCCTATTGTTGAACGTTTGTCAAGGTCATCAAACATCTTCTAAGATGTCTGGACTATGGGCTGGTCATCTAAAAGTAATGAACAGAGAGTACTAAGTCTAGCCTAAGTGTTTGGACATCTATAGAAACTATTAGACGTCTTAAAATCCAAGATCCGACGTTTGAAGTTTAGATTGGACGTCTAATCAAGCTGATTATTGTTTTGATTTTTTAAGTGATTTCTAATATTGTCTAAGATTGTCTAAGTATTCTAGGGTAGTGTAAGTGTTCCTAAGACTGTAAGTATTCTACTTTCGACTCTTTAACATTTAATGGAAGAAAATAAAGACAAAAGAACATAAACAACAAGTGCAAAGTTCATGAGAGACAAGATATCTATCATATTCTTCTTGCCTTCAAGCTCTCACTCCAAGCGAAGCTTCCATCTTCTCTTCTCCTCCATCAAGGTCCTCCAATCTGCCATGGATGTGAGCTTGAGCTCCTTCTCATTTGAATGTATTTGCATTATTCCTGAAAATTCATACTCAATGCAAACGTTAAATACCAAGTGTCTTGCTATCATCAAAATCATTGATTGAGGTACTCTTGCACCAACATTCTCCCTCTTTTTGATGATGATAAAACCACAAATAATAATAAAAAATCCTCTCCCTTTTTGACATTATAAAAAAGGTTTAATCAATTTTAATCATTTATCCTATACTCCCCCTTAATACATGCTCTTCTAATTTGGGTTAATTACCCTTTTTGACATAATAAGATAGCGATTCATTTTATCCATTAACTCCCCCTTTCTAATGAAAATATAGCTATGTTTATCTTTCAAGATCTCCCCCTTTCTAATTGAAGGAAATCTTTCTTCCCCTTAATAATTGACATATAGCATGTAAATTTTATCTCCCCCTATCTAGATGCTATTTATCAAAATTTAGGCTAAAGAGTGTACCTCACTTACCATGGCCAATAAAATGGTCCTTGAGGTGGATGCCAAAAGTGATGGGGTTTCCATCCGAAGCTTGGAGATTTGAGCATCGGTGTCAGTCTCCAACCGAACAATTAACGCATGGCGGTTCGATCACCTGTAGGTCGTCTCGCCAATTTTCTTGTCTTCTTTCTTGGTCTACTCTTTGATCCTCCCGATTCGAGTTGACCATTCTTGAGCTTGTAGGTCCAATCCTTCATGTTGAAATTTTCTTAGTAACCAACAAAACAAGATTCTAATTGATTTTTCACTATCCAAGTTAGCTTGGATCTGGGCTTGTTAGTTGGCCTCTTTCATGGAGACCCTTTCTCAACCTTTTGTTTAGAGCTATCCTTTTCATTAGACAACTTATCTAACTTATTCATCAAATTATTAGAGTTTTCCATAAGACATGCAAGATCTTTTTCCATGAAGCTCATCTTGATTTTTAAACTAGAGATTTCAATTTTTAAGTTAGTATTCTCCTCAATCAATTTACTATTTTCATTAATTAGGTTATTATTCTCTAACAACAAGTTATCCATTTCAGAAATGTTAGGACTAGAACTAATTTCTAGATCCTTAATTTTAATCTCTAACCTTTCATTTTTAGATTTAAGAAAACTAAGATTCTTTTTCATGCTTTTATTTTCTACTTTTAATGATTTACTAATTTCATATAATTCTCCTAAAGCTTCTTGCAACTCTACCATAGTAAAGGAATTTACCTCTTCATCGGAGTTGTCCTCACTTTCACTACCACTATCTGTGATTACCATGAAGCCCATGCAAGCAGTTTCATTCCTGGTTTCAGGATCCTCCTCTTCTTCCTCCTTCGAGGTCAAGTCACCCCAAGTGGCTTGAAATGCTTTCTTCTTGTATTTCTTCTTCTCCTTCTTAAGAAGAGGACATTCAGCTTGAAGATGCCCCTTTTTGTTGCAATGATAGCAACGTACCGAGCTATCTCACTCCTCCGTCTTTGAATTCCAACAAAACTTAGAGAATTTCTTAAATAAAATCCTAAGGTCTTCATCGTCAGAACTTACCTTATTGTCCGATGCGGCTTTGAAGGTGAGGGTCTTTCTTGGCTTTGGCTCTGGTGTCTCCTTCTTCCCTTGCATCAACTTTGTCTCATAGGTCATAAGGTTGCCTAAGAGATCCTCCATGTTGAGATCCTCTCCTTTATTTGCATCTTCTATGGTGGTGGCCTTTTACTCCCACTTCGATCCAAGGAAACGAAGAAGCTTTCCTTTAAGCTCCCCCTTAATAAAGGTCTTCCTTAATGCTTTAAGATTGTTCACTATAAGAGTGAACCTAGTGTACACCTCACTTAAGGACTCATTAGATTTCATAAAGAAAGATTCAAATTCTTGTGAAAGAACATTAATCTTGGAAGATTTTACCTTAGAGGTACCCTCATAAGTTACCTCAAGCGTATGCCAAATATTGTATATGGTGGCACATTGCGAGATGTGGTTGAATTCCTTTGGACTCAACGCATAATATAAAGCGTTCATAGTCTTTGCGTTGAGTAATAGCTTCCGAACCTGTTGCTGCAAGTATCCTCCTGTAGGCTTCTTCAAAATGTCGAAGGGGGTCTCGTATCTAGCCCATATGGTGAAGTCGTTGGCTTGAAGCCACGTCTTCATCCTTAGTTTCCAATACCCACAATTGCTCCCATTGAAGTAGGGTGGATGAGTAGTGAACTATCCCTCGGCAGGTATGGTTGCGGTGATGCTTCCCTCCATGCTTGGACCCTCACCGGTGTGTTACACCGATGTCGCGAGACTTGCTCTGATACCAATGGTAGGTTCTAACAGAGGGGGTGAGATTTGCGTGATACAAAAGATAATGTGGAATAAAATTGACAAGCACAGAAAGAACACAATGATTTTTAAATGCGGGTAAAAACCACCACCTAAACCTCTCGACTTAGGATTTCCTGATTGACCTAGTTGATCAAATCCACTAATCGAACTATTTAATCGTGGATAGTTCAACCTTAATACAATGATGCTACTTACACGAGGGTATAATACCTCAAACCACTCCTCTTCACAAGGAGTATTTTGTCTTGCGAGGGAGATGGGAATTTGTAAAGCGAATACCCAACAAGACAATATACAACAATCCTATAGAGCCACAAAGTATAAATGAGATCTAGCTACTATAAGAAAAAGAAACTTCCCTTTGATGAAAGTGCATCAACTAGCAACATGGTGTGCGTGAACCACGCAAGGCATGATGACTCTCTCGTATGCGAAGGCGGGAGAGCGAGTACATAGCTAGGATGGTGCTCTTAAATGTGTAGACTAAAGCTTAGAGAGCAAGATCACTTCTCTATCTCTTCTTTTGGACACAATATGAGTAGAAGTAGTATTACTTGGTGTGTCTCACAAAGGAAGGGTCCTCTATATATAGAGGCTCTAAGAAGGGTTTAGAAGGCCTTGGAGAGGGCTTATAGCTATTGGAATCTAATCCAAGGAAATTAGGCTAAAATCAGGGTGATTTATGAATCTGACAGGGTTATCAGATGTCTGGATTTAAGGTCAAATGTCTGGGTCTTTGTCTGATCTAAAGGTCAATTGTCTGATCTAGAAGGATTGATCATCTAGATGGTGTTGGATCAAGACAGACGTCTAAGAAGTCAATTATATGACATCTAACAAGATTATCAGATGTCTAATTCTAGATGGGTTGCTTCCTATTTTCACCAAATCAAAATAAGGTTCTAGTGTTATAAGGGTCAGGCAACATATAAGACATCTGGCAAGATGTCTGGTGACGAGTCGATTCTTCACTTTTAAAGTCGTTTGTTACATAAAAAGTTGCATCATTGTAGTTCTATGTGGTGGAAAAATCGACTAATCAATAATTAAAATAACCACTCGCAGAAGAGTGGGTTGTGTCCACAGGGAGGCAATGACATATTTAAACTCACACCGGTTAAAAACATATGTTCACAGTTAGTTTTGACGAGAATCGAGCCAAATCTGCCTTCAGATTAAGAAAGCATAAAGAGAACATGCTGAAATGACAATTTTGAACAACTAAAGGATATACTTTTGCAATGCAGCTTAATAAAATAATAATAAAAGATGACAATGGCATAGAATGTAAATATTAATAGAGCTTTTACTATAGCAAAATAGGGGAACTTCTTCCCCTTGTCCGTGTGCGAGGAGGAAGGAATGGTAGGTGGTGTGAAGCTCGGAGGAGGATCTCTAGACCGAGGATTCCGTGATGGCGGTCGCGGCGAAGTGCGAGGTGCCCCAAGGTGGCCGGACGGAGGTATGGTGGCGGTGGGTTCCGGTGGTTGCTGAAGGAGGTTCACGCGATGAACGCGCAAGCCGTGCGGATGCGCACAGGTGCGACTGAGCTTGGCCTACTGCTGCTGCATGTTGCATGCCGCACACTGCTTCTGCTACGTACTGCTGGCCGCACGCTGCAAGCGTCGACGGCGCACTGCAGGGAGTGCGGCTGGAGTGCAGCGTGTTCTACGCACGCGGCTGGAGGGCGTTTGCTGCTGCAGGTGTGTGGCAGGGGTGCGTGTGGGATGGAGTGGCTCTACTGCAGGAGGTGAGGCATGCCGAGGGGAGCTGGTGGGCGTGCGCTAGGGGCTGGCATGGAGGATGGTGCACGCAGCAAGGGCGTGCACGAGGATGGCGGTGCTATAGGAGAAGAGTGCGCGCGGTGGAGCTGTGGACGGTGCTGCACACTGGTGGGCACGTGCAGCCGGAGGGGCGCGCCGACCGCATGCGTGGCTGGAGGCGAGGGTGGATCAGATGGAGCGGGGAGAAGCTGCTGGTGATGGCACGGGCTAGAGGAGAGGCCGATTGCCTTTGTGCATGGGGACGAAGCTTCAGACATCTGAGAAATTTCCCAGACATCTTAACTGATGGAGGAGATGAAAATGCAGGGCATGGAGTTTCGACAGCTGCGGTGGTGGTTGCTGGTGATGGCGGTGAAGGTGGTGATGTTGATTCTGGTGAGGCACAATGATGGAAGCGTGGCTTGGGACACACGCTCACGGTGTTGGCACAAGTCCACCGGTTTGGCGTGGTGAGCTGTCACCTCACCAGCCCACGATGTGGTGGAGCTCAGCCTTGGAGACCACGGTGGTGGAATGGAGTACACGGTGGTGGAGTGGGGTGGTGTCTCCCAGTGCAAGGCAGCCTCCCTCGTCCTTTTGTAGCCATGGCCATCATTTCAAAATCAAAAATGCCGTAGCATAAATGTGATGTGCAAGAGGTGGAGGCGAAGCCAAAGCTGGAGGAGTTACCTGTGCAGAGGAGAAAAAAGAATAAAAGAATAAAATATTATAGTTATTTATACATAAGCCCTTGAATTCTATGTTAAATTAAAACAATGCATGCAATGCACCTAATTGGTTAACTAATTAAATGAATGCAATTCTAAGTTAATTCTAAATGAATTTAGTTACGAATGCAATGCATGAATTATGCAATTAAATCAGAAATGCGAATTAATCTATTTACATCCTAATGCATGCTAAATAAATGTTAGAATTAACTTAATATGTAGGCACTTAAATACTTAAATAGCCCACAAATATGGGCTAATCAAATACCCTCATGCGTAGTTTTTGCTAGTCCCTAGCAAAATCAAACAAAACCTAGCACTCCAAGTAGACTAGTCAACCCAATCGGTCTTCCTTTAGAAACATATTAAGTTCAAACTCTAGACCTAAGTTCCCATGTAGTTGCTATGTTACAGACTAGGTCGGCTAAAGATGAGTTGCAGGCAAAAGTTTCCCTAATTTCTGACTGTACCCTAAGGTTTATTGATCCCTGAGATTAAAGCATCCGTGCATGTGCATTGGTCTGAGTTATTTGAGTTAAAGGAAAAAGGATTTTTTTTTTTATTATTCCTCTAAGTCTATCCTCAGATCAGCTATCAACACGGTCTATGTCGGATTCATTGTCCCCATTACCATACCTCGAAGGGTGCCTGGCTTAAATGCTTTGAGATAGCACCACCCATAATGACCCCAAGAACTCCTGGAAATCGACACTTTGAGATAGTATCGCCCATGGATTTCTTAAGCGAATTTAGGCCTATGGCAATCGACACTCCGAGATAGGGCCGCCCATGGTACTTGAACAGCACAATGCGCTTACATGCCCCCGGTAGGATAGATATCCTAAGAGATAAGCGCCGAGGAGGTAATATGTTATCATTGCATCCTCAAGGTGAGTATATACTCCACCTCTCCTGCGGTGGGAACTCTTCCAATCAAATTATGTTTTCAAGCCTCTCCTAAGTCAAAACTAAGAGAACCAAATCTCTTTTAAGAAAGGAATTAAGTTGATTACTTACTTACACCAGACCAAGTGTGTGAAATTTGGATGCTTGGGTTACAAGGACCCGTAAACCAAAAGGTAGAACAAGACTCCAGGTACTACCTCACCTTTTAACTCAAACCCTAGCTTTCCTTCCTCAACCTCTTGAGGAATGGTCCGCAACTTAACTCCTACTTAAGCTTTTAAGTCCACAAAGGACCCTAAAGGTCTAAAGCTAGTAGCTCATTTAGCTTCTAAAGTTCGACCCTAGAACTAACTTAGCTTCGCCTAGAGTTCTAATTTGCTTAAGAATGCAGGACCTAGCCAGTTAAGCTCAAATTTTATTTATATATATATATATATATCCCCAAGTACACCCCCATGCCTAAAATCTACAATGTCCTCATTACATAGAAGGATATTACCTGGGTCAGAGATGGGCTATCGTTCTTTTGTTAGCAGTCGAGTAGCCAAAGAACCTGCAAATCAGGTTCAAGGATTGCAGAAATAGGCCCTAAAAATGAGCAAAGTAATGCTTTCCTAGAAAATAGGTAACCTAGGATGTTGGTGAGCTGATGATGAATCCCGATAGCAAATGCTCACCCAACCAGGATGGGAATAAAATCTTCCCAGGTCACTAGAGGAGGTTCTAAAGGATAAACTGGTATAACAACCTCCAAAGGGGTAGGGGGAGGATGACAAGGATCCTCCAAAAGGAATGGGGAAGGAATGATGTAGAGATAGACCCCCAGGGCAATGGACTGACTAAAGAAATCATCAATCCATACCCGATACTCCATTACGGGAAAGATTGGTTTGTTAAGCCCCCCGGTCAGAACAAAAGTGAGCAATTCTCTAAGGCAAGGATCCTCTAAGGTGTCCAAGTTTCAAGGTTGCAAGATGGCCATAAGATCTAGGTTGGGTTTAATCAGCTCGGTGTCCATCCCTAACACTCTTTCCAAATCCTCAATTGCATCCCTAGCATTTCTTGCACCATCACATGTATCTTCCTACCCTTCATCAGGAGTCACAATTTCGCCTTCAGACATAAGCGAATCAGAGTGTGACTTCGAAATAAATGAAGGCAGGTTGGAAGCAACAGATCTAGGGATCATCCTATCAATGTCATCCCCGGGTTTTTGTTCTTTACTCAAATCTTCCCCGGAGTCTATATGTGAATCCACATAAATCTTAGAAGTTGCTTCCAAATTTTCCATCATTTCATCATGAGGAGAAATATCATCAATGGGTGTGCTAAGGAAACCTAATTTGGTCAAATTTAAGACATAATCACCCTTAGTGTCACTCCAAATCTTGAAAGTAGGTTCCTCATATAATTCGTCTTTCTCCTCATCATATGATTCATCATATACCCGAGGTCTCGAATCATTTAATATCTCAGCAGATCCCCTAGGATACTCTATCTGAGGTAAATGGTTTACACTAGTAACATTGGACTCCTTAGATAGGTCAATTTCTTGAGGGTTAGGTTCCCTAAGGGTGGGCTTGAGTTCCATCTCGTGATCAGAAGGGAGGGTAGGATTAACAACTTGATTTCGACCCGCTTCATCAAATGTCACGAAAATACTATCATCTGGGTCGAGGTCTTCCAATGATACCACCATTCCCTTCTTTTGACTCCAATATAATTTAGGTGGATACTCAACCTTATCATCATCTTCCTCGGGTTGCCACCTTTCTTAATCCAATGCATAGCTACTTTCATATGTGTCTTCCTCCCACTTAAGGCGTGGATCACTCAAGGAGGTGTCATCTAATGGGGAGGTTTCAAAATCGATCCTCGAAAAGTAGCTATTCTCCCCAAAATTTCCCTCCAACTTAAAGTGTAGCTCTCCCACAGGAGATGCATCTATTGTAGAGGGGTGTACGTCATCCTCAATGGGGTAGATTGGGTGGCTAATTTCATCTCTTTCTTGTTGGCCTACTCTCAAAGATTCTCCTAACAATTCAATCATTTCGTTTTGCATTTTCTGTATTTCCATCTTCGAGGAGAGGTCATTTTTATCATGAAAGAAGTCAAGCTCAGGCTTATAGTACCCAGGAGTGTCTGTCCAACCATTATAATTATTCAAGGAGGGTGGGTTGGGTATTTCTATGGTGTGTGGGATATTGGCAAAGCAAATCCCGCTCCTAGGTTCTACTCACTAATTTGGGACTTAACCAGGCCAATACTCCTATAATAGGAGTAAAATGGATCCCAATGATTGTCATTATGTCCATCAAGGGATGGACCATCTCGGCGTATGGGATCGAAGAGTGCAGAGTGGGGGTGAGGGTGTGGGCAAGATGTGAAAGGATGAAAATCAATGTGGTCCATTCTAACTCACACCTCAATCAGAATTCCCCAAGCAAAACACAATTCAAAAAGGACTTTTTAGGTCTTTCCCAATTTAGGCTCTTGATTTAAATCAGATTGTAGGCGACAATACAATTTTTTTAATCAATTTACGCGCTTATTGTCGACCTACGGCTCGCCTAAGAAGACCTAGTTGGAGCTTAGGTGTTCTTCCCTAAATCTCAAATGGTAAAGCAACTCTAAAGATGGAAGATCGAGGGATGCAAGTAGGCCTAAGCCGTCCTTTGAAGTTGTGCTTTCGCGGTGCTTCTCAACTACCCCCAAAAATCCGTGACAAGGTATCCCCCTCTTTAGAGTTACAAAACCTTTGATCTCAAGTTCTAAACACTTTAGAATCTAACGATAGGAGGATTCTTGTCCTAGTATTTCCAAACCTAAGGAGTGTCTAAAAGCGTGCCGTGGTGCAAGAGAAATAAGTGTGTATACTTCGCAAAAGATTTTGAATTTTGAATCGCATGCCAAGTTTGAAAATCAAATCCTTGGTTTTTAAAATGTCCCTCCTTTAATTAGTCCTTTTTCTAGAAAATATGTGACCACTTGTTAGATTTATTCAATACAGATTAGGTGGCCTTTGAATTAAGTCCAAATGCAATGCGTGATCAAGAATAGGATGCAAAGTAAGAGAATACGTACCTTTCTTCCAGCAATCAATGATGCGAGAATGCACGCAATGCGAAGAAATAAATCTAGAGGCTGCTCATACAGACCTAAATGGTTCGTCCTAGGGGCAAGCAACTTCTACCAGGCAGCTCATTTTTTTTTTTAATTTTTTTAACTACTTATGCACAAGCAAATAAAGATAAACAATCCACAAAATAGACTAAAAACCTAAATCTAAATAAAAGGGAACAGGATCCCAAAATTTACCCAACACGGGCCTAAAACAAAATTGGGGAACAAACCCCTAAAAATATACCCCAGAACAAGGGTCTCAAACCAAATGTGCAATGAAAAATTAAGTCTAAAGTCTTAATCCTACTCTAATCAAATAAACGACTAAATGTACAAAGATGATCATCGCGTCCTCGTCCTTCCCCTCCTTTGCAAGGTAGCTCGATCAATTTCTCCTCTGGCGACGTTAAGGGTTGCCTCTCACAATGGCTGGTGTGATTGCAAGTCGTAGAATGTGTCGCAGATCGTTGCACTCGCCTCTCGCTAATTCCTCGCACAAATTTCTCGCACAGAAAAAATAATAAATGGTCAGATCACTGTGCAATGAGAAATAATCAAAAATAAAATTAGGTGAAATAATTGCGTCTGTTGCCTCCCCGGCAATGTCGCCATTTGACGAGTCGATTCTTCGCTTGTAAAGTCATTTGTCACATAAAATGACGCGTCGTTGTAGTTCTATGTGGTGGAAAAATTGACTAATCAATAATTAAAATAACCACTCGCAAAAGAGCAGGTCGTGTCCATAGGGAGGCAATGACATATTTAAACTTGCATCGGTTAAAAACATATGTTCATAGTTAGTTTTGACGAGAATCGAGCCAAATCTGCCTTCAGATTAAGAAAGCATAAAGAGAACATGCTGAAATGACAATTTTGAACAACTAATGGATATACTTTTGAAATGCAGCTTAATAAAATAATAATAAAAGTTGACAATGGCATAGAATGTAAATATTAATAGAGCTTTTACTATAGCAAAATAGGGGAACTTCTTCCCCTTATCCGTGTGCGAGGAGGAAGGAATGGTCGGAGGTGTGAAGCTCGGAGGAGGATCTCTAGACCGAGGGCTCCGTGATGGTGGTCACGGCGAAGTGCGAGGTGCCCCGAGGTGGCCGGACAGAGGTACGGTGGTGGTGGGTTCCGGTAGCTGCTGAAGGAGGTTCACACGATGAATGCGCAAGCCATGTGGACGCGCGCGGGTGTGGCTGAGCTCGGCTTGCTGCTGCTGCTTGCTGCAGGCCGCAAGCTGCTGCTGCTACGTATTGCTGGCCGCACGCTGCAAGCATCGACGGTGCACTGCAGGGAGTGCGGCGGGAGTGCAACGTGTTCTACGCGCGCAGCTGGAGGGCATTTGCTGTTGTAGGTGTGTGGTAGGGGCGCGTGTGGGCTGGAGTGGCACTGCTGCAGGAGGTGAGGCATGCTGAGGGGAGCTGGTGGGCGTGCGCTAGGGGCTGGCGTGGAGGATGGTGCACGCAGCAAGGGCATGCACAGGGATGGCAGTGCTGCAGGAGAAGAGTGCGCGCGGTGGAGCTGTGGATGGTGCTACACGCTGGCGGGCGCGTGCAGCCGGAGGGGTGCACCGGCTGTGTGCGTGGCTGGAGGTGAGGGTGGATTTGATGGAGCGGGGAGAAGCTACTGGTGATGGCGCGGGCTAGAGGAGAGGCCGGTTGCTATTGTGCGTGGGGACGAAGCTTCAGATGTCCGGGAAATTTCCCGGATGTCTTAATTGACGGAGGAGATGAAAATGCAGGGCATGGAGTTGCGGCGACTGCGGTGGTGGTTGCTAGTGATGGCGGTGAAGGTGGTGATATTGATTCTGGTGAGGCACAGTGATGGAAGCGTGGCCAGGGACACATGCTCACGGTGTTGGCACGAGTCCACTGGCTTGGCACGGCGAGTTGTCACCTCGCTGGCCCACGATGTGGTGGAGCTCAACCTTGGAGACCACGATGGTGGAATGGAGTACACAGTGGTGGAGTGGGGTGGTGTCTCCCAGTGCAAGGCAGCCTCCCTCCTTTTGTAGCCACGGCCATCATTTCAAAATCAAAAATGCCGTAGCATAAATGTGATGCGCAGGAGGAGGAGGCAGAGCCGAAGCCAGAGGAGTTACCTGTGCAGATGAGAAAAAAGAATAAAAGAATAAAATATTATAGTTATTTATACATAAGCCCTTAAATTCTATGTTAAATTAAAGCAATGCATGCAATGTACCTAATTGGTTAACAAATTAAATGAATGCAATTCTAAGTTAACTCTAAATGAATTTAGTTATGAATGAAATGCATGAATTATGCAATTAAATCAGAAATATGAATTAATCTATTTACATCCTAATACATGCTAAATAAATGTTAGAATTAACTTAATGTCTAGACACTTAAATACTTAAATAGCCCACAAATATGGGCTAATCATCTGGTCATTTGGAAAGAGGATTCTCTGCGGGAATGGATTTCCCGAGAGGCTAACGGCTATAATCATCTGAAAAAAGTGATTTGGGTTCAGATTTAGCCTAATGGTTATTTATCAGACGTCTGGAAGGGTCAACGGATGTTTGAAAGTGTTATAAATTTGATTAAAAGAAAATCTTCAAAGAATATGTTCTGATAGTCCAACGGTCCTATTGTTGGACATCTATCAAGGTCATCAGACGTCTAGACTATGGGCTGGTCATAGAGTACTAAGTCCAGCTTAAGTGTTTGGATGTCTATACAAACTATCAGATGTCTTAAAGTCCAAGATCAGACGTTTAAAGTCCAGATTGGAATCTGATCAGGCTGTCTAATTACTATTTTGATTTTCTAAGTGATTTCCAAGATTTTTTAAGATTATCTAAGTATCCTAGGGTAGTATGAGTGTTCCTAGGACTGCAGGTATGTTACTTTGTCCTGTTTAACATTTAATCTAAGAAAATAAAGAGTAAAGAACATAAACAACAAGTACAAAGTGCATGAGAGACAAGATATCTATCATATTCTTCTTGTCTTCAAGTTCTCACTCCAAGCGAAGCTTCCATCTTCCCTTCTCCTCCATCAAGGTCCTCCAATCCTCCATGGACGCAAGCTTGAGCTCCTTCGCATTTGAATCTATTTGCATTATTCCTGAAAACTCAAACTCAATGCAAATGTTAAATAACAAGTGTTTTGCTATCATCAAAATCATTGATTGAGTTACTCTTACAGCAACAAGCTTAAAAAGATAACCTTTCACCAAGGCTAACAAATGGCACATTAGGTTGACAAGATGTAGACAAGTGCAACTTTGCTAATAGTATTTCTTCATAAAGCCCTTCGCGATAGGAGTGAGGATGAAGAAGACCTCCCCCATGAGCCCTATTTTTAGGTGAGAGGGATGGACGAGTGCATGCGCCTTCGTGAGAAACCACCCTAAAATGGCATGCCTATAGTCAATGCAGCTTGATAATACCATCAACGTGACCCAAGAACAAGGCATTTTTGGTGACAAGGAGCCTCAAGCATGCTTAGGAGAAGTGGCTTGTGAGTCCAATTGAACAATCCATGTGTGCCAGATTCCAAGGCAGAGAAGGATGGGACTCATACCTACCAAAAGCCTCGAGAGACCTGAGTGATGTGACTGCATCTTAAGCCTAACCACCACATATGGATGATAACTATAACGACCCTGCATCCTAATCGACCCACAAAACTAGCAAGATCAAGCCTCTCCTCATTAAGAAGCCTAGCTAGATTTTAATCGACACCTCAAGAAGGTCACAGCCACTCTCCTAGGCACATGCCATAGGGACCCGGATAGACTAGTCTAAGGAAAAAATCATGTTGGCCACTATTCTACACTCGAGTATGATTGCAAGAAATTGCTTTTCACCATAGTAAATGCATATAGAAACTCTTGAATTTATAATCAGATCAAACTCGTAAATATGGGAATCGTAATTTAGAAGCAGAGTCCGAGTTGTTTGCTGGGAGGCAAAAAGAGTAAAATCACTTTCCAAACTCAAACTAGAATCGATTATCAAGTACGGTGATTACTAGAAATTGAACTAATCTAATAGCATGCAACCTCTAACTAAATATTAGAAAGCATACAACTTGAAGACAAGTTGAAAAATAAATACTAGAACATTTACTACATAAGATAAGGGTTTGGCACAAGTAGAACTAGTATTACAAATAGGGGAATGCTTCTAGAACTAAATTACTACAACTAGAACTAGACTAGAAAAATCCTTCGAAGCCCAGAGCGCCAACGTAAATGCAAATGTAAAGGTGCACCCATCAAAATCACCAAAGATGGCATGGAAGAAGACTAGTACTAGTTAGTGGAGGCTATGTAGAGATGGGAGACTAACTGGAAATATGTTGAATGATCCAAGGAGAAGGGGACGGATAGGAGCTTTTATAGGAATTTAGGTGGCTTCCTATTGGTTAATGTAAGGTGCCTAGGATCACTAAATTGGATGATCTAGATTAAATCCTAAGGGGTAGCTAGGATAGGTAGAATATGGTCCCTTAGATCTAGGATGGAGGGCTAGGATAGGGGCAGGATTTTGTGGGGTTTTTAAATATAGGCAGTTGACCACCAGGGTTGTTTTTAGGGCTTTGGTCAACCACCAAATGGTGGCTTAGGAAGGGTCCTAGGTGGTGGCTAGGTTGTTTCTAGGGTTAGGTATAGGTGGCACCTAGATTGGGTTGTTAGGTTAGGATAAGATCTAGTTTTCTAGGTGTAGATGGAGCTTAGGATATAGGATCAAAGGTTGGGATCTAAGGATGTGTTGGCCAACCAAATAGGAGGATAAGGGAGAGGCTCCTAATTGGTTCCTAAATCAGCTAGTGGTCCTAGGATTAATTGGTTTTCAAATAGGTCCACTAACTAGGCCAGTCCTCTTCCAAATGAGCTTGATTCAGAAAGTCCAATCGAACTTGCCCCGATCAGCCTAAAATTTTGTATCTGCACTCATAAAAATAAATACATTAAGGTACTAGATACAATTACAGGAAAAATTGCATAAAAGCCCAATATTATGTATTACTTACAAAATGACCAAAAATGCCTAATCTAACCTAACTAAATGCAATCTAACCCAAATTACCCTTAGACTAATATTAGTTAGGAGTTAATTAACATAAATAAATATGAAAATATCAACCACTCACATTTTCACTAGATGCAGAGGACCTAAGTAGTGACAAAAGGAATGCCAAACATTGGTCCCACCTGGTCACTAAAAGGCAGGGGTTAAGTAGCCTTGTCCAAGAAATACGCCGTCCAACCAATGCCCATTGCGACAAATAGTGTAACCGAAGTACGAGACCCTCCCTTGTAGGCCCTCTGACTTGCCTAGGGGATAGGGTCAACTAACATAGAGACCGCAAATTCCCTACTCATGGCTAATATAGTAAAACAAGGTACTAGCAAGAAGAGCTGACTAACGGCTCTTCACGACAGAGAAGTCCAAACAAATCTAGCAGTTTTCCCACCCTACTAAAATCAACTAGATTCTTTGAGCAAAATGACCCCCTAGCCAAAAAGCACCCCTGCTGAGCTAGACTCAACTGACTAGGCAAGTAGAAGATAAACAACATCTAGAATGACCTAGTTATGGTGCCTAATTCTAGCAAGACGAGCCTAAAGGATCCAATACTTGAATGACCCCACCCAAAGCTATAAG
Organism: Thalassia testudinum; assembly: GCA_037157565.1. Classification (NCBI taxonomy): domain Eukaryota; kingdom Viridiplantae; phylum Streptophyta; class Magnoliopsida; order Alismatales; family Hydrocharitaceae; genus Thalassia; species Thalassia testudinum. Next base: position 19,168,213 of record JAZHRO010000025.1, on the reverse strand, counting down.
CTGTGAGACTTCCTGCCCCAAGTCGATACTATGAATCCTCTCTGAGCAACTTTTGACATAAAACAAGGCCATCTGACCAACATACTCTTTTACTCCGACCCAATAGAAGCGAGGCAATCATCGAAAGGGCTTAATACTAGTGCACATGCATGTCCCAAGAAATCCACTGCCACCGCCACTAAAAGGACTCTATAATGGGTACATTAAGACCCAAGCACCAAACAAATTACAAGGGTGGTTAGCCAAGATCCTCACGCCAGGCACCTTGCCTGAGGAGATGATGGCCACGGCACTCGCCACAAGGCGAGGGTGGACTTCATCAAATTTCCCGATGCCCTCCCCCCCATCATGAGTAGGACAGGCAACTATTTTCCTAAAGGGGTCTAAGTGGAGGCTACAACTACCCAAGCGCAAAACAAGCAATAACCTCCAACCACAAGCACCTCCCATACTTCCAAGATAATACACCAAACTATTGTCACAAACTAAACACGGCTCGTCTCAAGGGCACTTCTAAGAGTTATGCATAGAATGAGGTACACAAATGCAACTCTCCCTAATCACTCACATACTGGTGGGTGGGAAAATCGGGCAATCACCCCATCACTAAAAAGAAAAATCAATGGGCCTAAGCAAAAGTGAGCCCATGACTTGTAGGGCTACTAGACCAGCCAAGAAATCACCATCGGTAAAAAACCTCGCAACTTGCAAGACGAAAGCATGCATACTACTAGAAGTACACCCCCTTGTCAAAAGCTATCATATGACCCCAACAAGAGCAAGGAACAAAGTGCACTTTGCCTTATCAAAAGCCACTTGAAACGAGGCAACCCATCAACAAGACACTTATGAGGAAGCCAAGGTAAGGTACATCAATTGAATTAAGCGCACCCCTTTTTCATATGGAGGATCAAACTCTTAAGAAGACCACAGCACTTAACTCATCTGAACTAGGTAGCAAATTACCCTTGAACTCTATTAGGTCATGCCTTTAGTTCCTTAAGCCCGTGAAATCTGTTGACCCCAAACAAGCTCCAAATTCCCTGACCCGAGCACGACAACCCCAAGCCCCACTACACTGAAGATGAGATTCTAGCAGAAGTAGCGCATCAACCCAAGCTACATCCAACTCACAAAACATGTCACCCAACTTTCATTAAGAAGGGAGAGTGACCACCTTTATGGAAGCAAGGCAGGTTGTGCAATACAAAAGAGCAGGAAAACAATCGATATAAGAAAGGGAAATAACAGTTGAACAGTGGATGACTAAGGCCCAAACCTTTAGGCAGATGTCCTGGTAGAACCCTGAGGCTAGGAGGTCCCCACTTGCAAGATTCCAAACTGGAAGCCTATCCCTCCTCAGACAGTGAATCTAGTTAAGCTCCCTCACAAACCATGAGAGGATGTCCACACTAGATGAGTGAACCCCAACCAGAATAGATTAGACAACAACTAAAGTATACTTACCAATTTCCTCTCCCAACTTCAAGTGGCTTACCTCCATTGAGGGGTCCAACAACTGGAATAATGGTGCTGCTAATGGTTGGATTGGAAGCTCTACACTAGATGATCAGTTTCAATTTTGAAGTTTGCATTTATGTTTCTGTCAAGTTTATGTTACTGAATTCTATTGAACTTATGTGTTAGTGTTAAGTCAATTGAAAGGAACTTATACAAGGTACAACAATGTGGTCTTCCTACCACAATCATCTGTTGTATTTCACATTCTATTCAATACAATACCTTTCATGTAAAATAGATACTGCATGTAAACCTTTAAGAGTAATGTAAGTATAATTTCACTTCCAATATTTCATTGTCTTAATGTTGACGCCGTCTTGATCGTGTTTTAACAGTTAGTTACGTCGTAGTATAGGTGACCAAGCGTTGTCAACAAATAAAAGTTTATTACTCGAAAACCTAAGTATCCGAGGTCGAACACATGGAGCAATTGGAATTTATTACTAATCTCAAGAATGTAATTGAACACTTAATTACTCAATACTTAATTCAAAATATATAAATGCATGAGTTTAAAAATCAATTGTGGCAAAAGTAAGAAATTTGGACGTCTGATCATGGGATCAAACGTCTTAAAAGATGTTTCCCTTGTTCTTCTTCTTCTGATTTTCTTCCTTTCTTCTTTGTGCTTCTTCTTTCTTCTCTGCAATTGCCTTACTTCTTTCTTCTTATTTTCCTCTGTCTTCTGCCTTGCTTCTTTCTTCTCCTGTAGTATCTTTCTCCTCTTCTCTACGAGTCTTTTTCTTCTTCCTTGGCTTTGCTTCCCTTGCCTTCAGCTTCTCTTCTTCTGATTGTCTTTCTTTTTCTTTATTTCTTCTTCCTTCTTCAGTTCCTCTTCTCTTTTTCCTTCGCCTCTTCCTTCTGCCTTGCCTTTCTCTTTTTCCTCTGCGAAGGCTTCCTTCCTTCTTCTTCTTTTCCTTTGCTAGCAGCGTCTAAGTGTCAGCTTCACTTCTCCCTTCTGCCTTCCCTACACAAACCAAAGAGGAGCAAAACCTACCCCTCTACCCACACCCGTGTCTCTTTCTCTCTCTCTTTATGTATCACTCTTCAGCACGCTCTCCCAGAGCCGGGTAAACGGGTCGGGTCGTGTGCCCTAGTCCAGGCGCACCGACGTGGGTGTGGTGCACGAGGAGTGCTCAGGAGGGTGTCGGGTCGGGTCGCCAGATTCGTGTGATGAGCTCACGGATGAGGCGGTGAGTATAGGTGAGGGACCTCACCCCAAGTGTAATCGGAGGCAACAAACCAGTAGCATAAAATCAATTTAAACCACTCCAGCACCCTACAGCTTATCGAGGTGGGACTATTGTTCCACCTCTCTTTCGCGCACGCCCACAGGAGAGCATTCTCCAATTGCATCACTCTAGGCTTCGCAGCAACACTTGCTGGGACAACTGGCTTCGCGAGGCCTCCCTAAGTTAGCTGGACCTAGGATCCTGAAGTATTGCAACCTGGAGCAAGCGTGCAGCTTCCTCGAGTCACCATTAACGGCGACTGGAGCGTGAAACCTGCCTGACACAAAAAGAGCCTTGCGGCCTAATCAGACCACAGGAGCACCTTCGCCGTGTCATGACGAAGGTGAGGCACTAGGTGGCAGGCCGCAGGGTGGCCTAGGCGTGCGTGCCTAGGTCGCCCTGTGGCCGGACGGATGGGTTTGGTCGAGGGGTAGTTGTGGAGGCGTAAAGGGTCTGTGGATGGGTGGAGGATGTTCAGTGAGGTCAGGTGGAGGTTATGCGGTGGTCGGCGAGACGTGTGGGGCTGCGGAGTGATGGGAGCATCTCGCCAGAGGGTGGCCGGAGATGAAGAAGATGGTGGTGGGAAGTGGTGGTCGAGGGGCGTTTGGTGAAATAAGGTGAGGGAAATGAAAGAGGGGATAGAGAAGAGCAGTTTTAACCTAACTAAAGGGACGAAGGGGGCGAGAAGGTGGCTGGCAGTACCTGCTATCGCCGGAGAAGAAAGCGTCCAGTGGAGGAAGACAGCGGCGACGATGGGGCTAGGGCAGTGATGCGTGGGTTCACTCAACTCAGTAATCAAGTTAATTTCACTTAATTAAGAGTAGAAAAAATCACTTAGGTTAACTCAAAGTTATGTCGATTGTGTAGTATAGGGTCGAATTAACCTAACATTTTAGAAATTTTTACTAGTTGAGTCCAAGTCATTCATTGGGAGGCATAATAATTTTCTCCAAATTCACCAATTTTCTTTTATCTCTTTAAGTTTAGGAGGTATAACTAATTTGATTTTCAAAACATGAATTTTGTCAAAATATTTAACTATAAAGGATATACAAAATTCCATATGCAAACATATTTACTCAAAATGTTGTACTTTATTAACAAGTAAACATGCTAGTTTTTCAATTTTATTTCATTCTAAGAAATTAAGGCAATTTAAAAAAAGTATTCTATTAAAACATGCCTTTTTACAATTAAGAACAAAAAGTAATTATGCAAAAGAAAATTCATTTATTTTCATCTCTCCTCAACCTCTAATCTTCTTTCTTTCTTTTCTTCTTTCTTTCTTTTATTTTCTTCTCTCGAGCTCTCTTTCTTCTTACCTTTCTTGTGTTGTTCTTGCCTTCTTATCCTCCTTCTCTTCTTCCTTAATCTCCTGCCTTCTCTTCTTCCCTTACTTTTTCTCCTTTGTTCCTTAGTCTTTTTTTTCTTAACACTCCTTAGCGCCTGTGCCTTCTTCTCTAGCACTTAGCATCCTTCAGCAGCTTCTCTTTTCCTTAAGCTTTCAGCTGAACTGAGTTTTTTTTATTTTTTAAACCAAAAGTTCTTTTATTTGCGACGAGGTCCTTTCGAGGATACACAGCACCCTAAGACCAGGGTGGGACCAGACCTTACTCGATCCTCGCCTAATCTCAGTTAGGTTTGTTTCGGTTCATTTATTAATCGGTTCACAGTCTCGAGCTGTATCGGCTCAACCCGGCCTCCCAGGCCACACTCGCCCTCCCAGGGCACAATCACACCCGCAGGCATATGCCTGCACACACAGAACACACAATGCTCAGATCAAATCAGAAGGAATCGGAACCGGTGCGCCGAGCACTGATGACTGCATAGCCAACGGAACAAATCGGTTTTATCCCCAAGCATGCACTCGTGAATAACCGAGGTGGGACTAACCTACCCCTTCCAGACCCAAATTCAAACGTTCATAACTTTCTACCCAGAGCTCCAAATTGAACGATTTAAAGTTTGTTGGAAAGCTCTGAGGGTAATCTATACAATTTCAGGGTCAATTTAATGTTTTAATGATGTTTTTCTCTTCAATTTAAGAGATGAAATCAGGGGTTCCTACAGGTTTTTTTTAAGTTTGGAAAGTGTTTTAAATAAGAAGAGTCCTCAGATGGACTTCTCTCATCTATTAAAAAGTCTGTACATATTATATAAGCAATTCCGCTTCTGTTAGGATTGGTTTTAAACTCTTAAGTCCTTCAGAACATGCAGAGAAGCTTTTCTCTTCTCTAAAAGCTTCAGAGATTGATTTTCATATTTCAATAAGTGCAACAGACACTTTAAAGTGTTCCTAATCTATTTAGATAAATTCTAAGGGTTATAACAAATCAATCTGGGTAGGTTTTAAGTTTGAATTTCATCAAAATAGTACTTCTGTTGGTCTGGGTTTGAAAGTAACCCAAATTGGCAGAAACTAAATCTTACACATTCATTCATCTGAGCTTACTTTAATTAATTTCAAATCATCAAATAAGATCCCAGAAACAGTTTCCACTCCTCAAAATCTCAATTCAAGCTCAGAACTCCATTATCAGACTCAGGTTTGACTACAGAAGCTTGAAAATTGACTTTCTGTTCTGAGCTTCCTCCCAAGAAATTAATGCCTCAATCAGAGTGTTCTCATCATCTGGAACTTATTCAGATCTTTAGATTTGTGTTCTGTCCTTAATTCCTAGGGTTTCAGGTTCGCCGCCTGAACTAAAATAGGTGTGTGTTCGATAGAATCAAGGAAAGATAGCTACAATGTTTTGAAGACTAAAATAGCTTCAGTGCATCGCACTGAAGCTTCTGAACTCCTTAAATGTTTCTTAAATCCTTCATAACAGACTTCTCCAACTCACCAGAGTTGGGGAAGAAGTTTAAATCTATAGCTTCAGTGGTTAAATCCTCAAACAAATATCTTTAAAACAATCATTAATCCTTATTATACTATTCTGGAGCCACTTAGCAAGTTCTAGAGGCTGTAACACAACTTTGGCTTGTCGGAGCTCACCGGAGCTCCGGTGAGTCCAGGAAATGTAAATTGTATGTACAGATTGACAAAATTAACCATTTTTGATCCAAAAATGATCCTGAGGTTGCAAGGAACCTCATTATCACTTTAAATTCTTCATTTGTTCATTAAAATGTAAGATTTGATAGTAAGTATGTTTTCTTAAAGATTTGAGTGGTTAAACCTCAGGAATTGATTTAACCACTCGATTGAGAAGTTAAATCAAGTCAACAGATGTTATTATTCATAAATATGTACTTAATTTATAGTTTGAAATGTTCCTGAGCCGCCATGGACAACGAGCTTAGAAGCTTAATTAAGATTTAGGCATTTAATTATAGATGATAAAAGTAGGTATTAAAATGTCGATTAGGGTTCATTAGTGGTGATAGGTGATGAAAGAACCCAGTGAAGGTGGAATTAGGCCAATTACTGTCACCATAGACAGTGTCAGTAGTCAGTGAAGGTGAGATTTGAATTAGGTGTTTAGGTGATTTAATTAATGATTAAGTGAATTAGAAGTGAACATGGAAGATACAGGAAGGTGTACAGTGAATTAAAAGACAAAATTAAATCTCTAGCGAGCTCAAGGAACTCGCTGGAGTCGGAGGAGATGAAACTAAAATCTAAAATTACTCTAACCTAACTAACTAGACTAACTAACTAAGCTAGCCTACTCCTACTCCTACTGCTAGTCTACTGTTACCTGGACGAAGGGGTCAATAGGGTTCCGCCGAAGTCTCATGGCAGACGACGAAATTAGAGGATGGAAGAAAGATCTCTGGTGGGTGGATTTGAGGTTGAGCAGAGGAATCCTTAGGTCGGTGCCTTTGTCAGAGGTGCGGAAGACCACGTCGGATCTCCTTGGTTACTTAAGATGGATAGAGGAAGTCGGAAGATGGAATGGGGAATCACCGGAGGTTTGGACGAATAGCCTATTGGGTCGGCTACAGTGTTAGAAGAGGGAAGGGAGCCAACTTGCCTAAAATCAGAGGTGTGAGGCGGTATTTATAACAGTTTGCAGTGAAGAGAGAGGCGGGGTTTGGCCGAAGAAGGAGCTCGAGGATCTTAACCTCCGTCGTCGTCTCAGACGACAGTAAGGTTCTCCCACTGAAAAATAGGATTCTCGATTAATCCAGACCGATGGATCAAGTGAAGGTGGTGAGCGCAAGCTGCAAGAGCTTGGGCAAAGAGGAATGATGTCGGTAGGGTGGTGATCGCACGGTGGGGTGACTCTCTGCTGCCAGCCGTTCATTCGGCTGGAGAAGAAGAAGAAGAAGAAGAAGACGAAGAGGGACTTAGAAGTAATAAAACTTAAGGACCCGACTGTAATGAAAAGTAAGGACTAAAATGTAAACCCAGGTTTTGAAGGTTTATTTTAATTTATATCTTTCTCAACTTTTTATATATGTTAGTAAATAAGGTAAATATTATATTTACACCTTGAATTTACATTTTTGACCTTTTTAGATTAATTTATTAAATTAAGTAAAATTACTTAAGTTATTACATACTTAGGTATACATTATATTTAAGTTACTTATCTTATTAATTAACGAAATGATTAATAGAATTTCGAGTCCAATTATTATATAAATTATTAATAATGTTAATTGAATGATAAAATGTCATTTTAAACTTATTTTAAGGTCCTTAACTAAATATCCCTTATTCTATAATTAACCCTTATATATTCATAACCCTAGCTAATTAACTAGGAAGACTAGTTAATTAGGGGTAATTAGAGATCATGATGAGTGTCTCATGCTAGCGTGGGTGTTGCGCGATGCGGAGGAGGATGAGGAGGATGGCTCTGCCACTGGTTTTGTGGCAGAGCGACGAGGAAGAGTAGGGGGGCTCGTCGGAGCTCGCTGGACCCCTTGGCCGGAGGAGAAGAAGAGGAAATTGAGGTAGAATTTCGGCCAAGTCGACCTGAGGAGGTGTGGCCGGAGATGAGGGTTAATTTATAGGCACAGGCAGGGACTCCTATGCTTGGAAGCCAAGCTTCCAAGCGTGGGAATCCTCGTCGGAGATGGAAACAGTTAAGTACCCAAATCTCTTGTGCATTCGCACAAGAGATTGGGTGCAAATTAGGGATCACGATTGAGTTCAGATGGAAGGGAATTCCTTAGACAATCTCCCTTCCAAATCTGGGAGATCTCTGAGGAATCAGAAAGTATTCCCTCTCTATTCCTCGCCGGAGTAGGATCTCTCCCCAATAATGGTGGAGGGACCTGCTTGTAAGAGTGGCCAGGAAGCTAGGGGGGTTTATGCAACGGCTTTCAAAAGATAGGGACCAAAATGTAATTGGGTGTACTCATTTGCAAAGTAGGTCAAGATGACCTCCCCTTAGATCCAAATTTTGGTACAAACCTAATTTGGACCTAAGGAATCCAATGGTCAAGTTAGATTTTAGGTTTGAACATGTTTGACTTGACATTTTGCATAAAAACCCAAATTAGGTCAATTGATGAGCTATGACCCTAATCTAGGTCAAAATAGGTTCCAAAGGCCAAATTGAATGTTCTAAACCCTAGGGGATATTTTTCCATGATTTTTAGAGGGTTTAATTGATTTTTATCTTGACCAAAACCTTGTTGAATTAAGTAGGTCTGTTTTAGGGTTATAAGATGTCATTTAATTCCTTGTTTGAACGTAAACTCATTTCTGATTGAACCAACCCACTTTTTATCTTATTCAGACCATTTGACCTATGTTTTGTCTCTGAGAAATCCCGTTTATGTATTGCAATGGTAAAATTGTAGTTTTACCCTTTATTTCATATTTTCTTCTCGGAACACTTATTTCTCCAATTAAGCCCTCTTCTAAGTTATGCTGGAGCTTTTATTCTCTTTGGTGGGTCAAAATGAGCTAGTTATGGCTCATGATGAGGCTCTCATCATACCCCCATGCCTAGCTTTTGCTTGTCCCTTAGCAAAATTTCAAGGTCTTAACTTCTGTTCTAGACCCTGAGTGTCTGTCATCAGTTATGATAAGTGCTTTTCTTTTTCTTTTGTGATTAGGTCAGAATGCCGATAATAGGCCTAAAGGTACTCAAGTATCAACCAAAATTCGGACCTGACCTGCTTTAGCCTCAATCTTCCGCAAAGGTTTTTAAGGCCCACAGAAACTATCCTAGGGTTTGTTGGACTCCACGGTTAAAGCACCTGTGCTTGAGACATTTTTAGCCTAGGTTCAGTTTGCAGTGCATTTTTGTAAGAGAGAGACAGAAGATTTATTTTTTTGGAGAGTTTTCTCTCTCTTTCCTTTTTATTTCTAACTTTGGATTGGCTTCTCAACACGGTCTGTATCGGATTCCTCGTCCCCATCATCAATCCTCAAGGGTCCCTGGCTATCGATGCTTCGAGATAGCACCACCCATGGCAACCCCTAGAACCATGGCTTTCAAGATTTCGAGATAATCCTGCCCATGGCTTTCCGTGGCCGAATTCAGACCCTGGCGATCGACATTTCGTGATAATGCCGCCCATGGTATCTGAACCAGCAGAGTGCTTACATGCCCCCAGTAGGATATTTAAATATCCTAAGAGACAAGCATTGAGGAGATGATATGTTGTTACGCATCTTCAAGGGGAATTTCCCCCCTCGCCGCACCGGGAACTCGTCCCAATCAACTTGTGTTGATCGGCCGCTCCTAATCTAGGTGACTTTTTCAGAACATTAAACGCTTTTGCATGATTTTGATATTTATGCGCACTGAACCAGACTGTGTGTGGATTGGGGTGCTTAGGTTACCGAATCCAGCAAATTGAAGGTCAATCAACGAGGCCGAATACTTCCTAAGCCTTATACCTAATACTTAAGCTTTACATTTTCCCCAACCTCTTGAGGATTATCCCGATTTTAGCGGATACGTGAATTTTTAAGCTAAAGAATCTAGCCCAAGAGGCCTAAGATCAGCGTTCTTGCTAATCTCTTTTTATGTCTCCTTAGCACTTTTCTCTTTTATTTCTCTTGATCTGGTCTAGAACTTTAGTTAATTCCTTAATTTCTTACAAATGACTATTTCTTTTTCTTTTTCATTTTGCGCTCCTTTTTGTCATTTTTGCTCTTTTTCTTCTCCTTATAATTATGTGGCTCACAAAATTTCCTCCCTCCACCAATTTTTGTTCTTTTGTTTTCATAATTTTTCAATTTTTTTGTGTTTTTGACATGTGTGAATTTTTTGTGAGAATCCTTTTGACTTTTTCTTGGTTCTATATGTATGCACTTTATCACCCCCTCATACCTAAGTTTTGCAATGTCCTCATTGTAAACAGAGGGTGTGAAATAGTGTTGAGGTCAGGGACTTAGAATAGGATACATTGGGTGGGTGAACAGGTTGGAAATGACTGATGCGGATGATTTCATGCTTTGGTACGTGTACCAGAGGTGGGATCAACTGTCTAAGGCTGAACTCAAGGTACAATGGATGTGGAGTACAGACAGATAATCAGACGGGTCTCAGTTTTTTGGAATAACGAGTTGCCTCCCATTAAGCACTAAAGTCAATGCCTTCAGCTGAGCAAAAAATGGGGTGGAGAGGGAGTGGTCAAATCACTGAAATTTTGTAAAACAAGCACCTTGATTAAGAGCCTGGTTGGTCCAACCAAGTGCTTGTTTAGATCAATGGGCTGATGATGCAGCCCAAACCCAATCAGTCTGGTGGGTTGAAGGATGTAGATCATCAGATACGGAACCCACCATATGCAATGTGGCTCGGATAGATATGGAAGTGAAAACTCGGGTTTAGGCTAAGTTGAATCAGCCTGGTCAGAGTAGGGTTCCGAAAAATAATCAATGTATGGTGTGAAAACCCTACAGGGGTGATCAAAGAATGATGGCTCCTATTTTTTGGTCTGATCAATACTCGATACCTGGTATAGATATGGAGTTTAATCATCTGTAAATGGCTCAGTGAGAGGTGAATCATAATAGAAATTGAGTCCGGTTGCAGGTCAGGGTAGAGAACAGGTTTTGATTGGTTCTGTATATGTGGAACAGGTGGCTTCAAAGAGAATAGGCTTGTTATAATCATGAAGCAGATTTTCTCCGATGTTATGGTTAGATTCGAAATCGTCGGAGAGTTTGTGAAAATCAAAATCTGAATGAGATTCAGGATCATGAGTTCCACCATAGAATAAATCATATGCTGTAGATTCGGCAGCCTGACTGGGGTCTAGCCTAAATGTTAATTCTGAGCTTAAAAAGGTGTCGTTATCCGGTAGAAGCTTAGGTTCTAAGCTGGTAGGGTAGACCCAATTAAAACCCCACTCGTCCAACTCCTCAGTTTCTGTATCATAGATTGGCATGACTTTCGAAAAATCGATTAGTTCCTTGAGGATGTTGACGAGGGATATTCATCAAATAGAGGCCCAAAATCATATTCTCCATTGAAAGATTGATCTCCCTCATATGTGGCCTTGAAATCTTCCCAATAGGTTTCAGATCTAGATTCTAGGCTTAGGATGTGGGTTGAATCATTAGAATCTAGGTCTGATAACCTTCGAGGGTCACCTTATCAGAGTAAGAGATGGAATTTACACCCTCGAGAGGTTCAGTTCTACTCTTATTATTGCAGGAGTTTTGGGATTCTAAGCTTGGTGATTCATGGTCTAGAGTGGGCTTAACATTATGTTTTCCTGCATTTGGAGTTTCCCAACCTTCTTCAGTATCAGGCACATTGTACTCCAACTGGGTTAGGAATCCACAACCATTTTGTGCCTCAAACCTGAGATCAGATTGATCCTCGATGTTGTCCCAAGATGGTTCATCCTCTGTTTGTGGTATATACGGGTACTTCTGGTCGATAATTTGTTTCACTAATCTCATTATCTCTTCCCATTTTTCAGGACTATCTTGGTGTTGCTTCCAAAGTCGAGGATTTGTCATACATTGAAGGTATTCAAGATTGTGCAGTTTTTCTATCTCAATGTACCCAGTAATGAGCAAGTCACGAGTTGATCCTTTTGTGGCTTTTGCCAATAGTACTTGGGCACAAGTTATTATAAAGGTTGTGGTTGTTGGGACATCGACCTGAATGTTTTCTACTGGTGTTGAGGTTTTGTCTTCTTTTTCATACAATTTCAGGGCATCCTCAATCATTCTATCTGTCATGGATCTCCGATATTCAGGTTTCCTGAATGGTAGTCCTAAGTGGTTTGGCTGCATGTTTGAATCAGGTGGTGGAATCAAGATGTAGAATCAGAGTTTGAATCAAGATGTAGAATCAAGTTATGAAGAGATTAGATCTGACTGAAGAATCCCACTGAAAATGTATGTGTGTGCTCTAAAGAGAAAAGATGAGGGACTGGAGATGTTTTTGACCCAATCAAGACACCCAAAGACTTTTCGATGACTATGGAGGTTCGGGGCGGATGATACCCCTAGATCAGAAGGTCATCCACCTGAGAATTACCTGGGCAGCCAGAGAGGGAGAGTCCCGCAAAGACCCCTACACAGTAGAGCGTCCCCACGGGTTATAGGGTTTCCCCCACCTGACCTCTCTTGTCACTGAGATTCCAGGTAGACCAGAATGGGGACCTTAACCTCTTAAGTCTATCACTTTTATTTCAAAGGTGCTTTAGGGTTCTCACTTGAACTTTAGATGTTTTGATGTTGTGACCTAATTTGGAGGTTGATTGACCCAAGGGGTCAACTTCACCTGACTTGTCCTATAGATGGTAGAATGATTCTAGGCTTGGGGCCTAGGGATCACCCTGATTTGACTCCCAGTTTATTAGGTCCAAGATTTTAAGATTCAAGTGATTTTAGAGCTCAATTTTTCTTTGGGTTTGTCTTGTTTAGATCTCTTCAATCAAGGGCTTGGGTAGCACACTAATGCGGGAGGGTTCATTTCATTTTACACAGGCACGTGTGACTAGCATTGCAAGATTCGTCTGTAGAAACCCTAATTTGGTTATATTTCCAATCCTCTTTTTCGCAAAAATTCTCTTTGGACTTAAAAGCAAGAAATGTGTTGTCCACAGAGATTAAGGGTGATTTCTATTAGGCACATGAATTTTGTGGGATAGAATAAAAAAATTACTCCAACTTCAAGAAGATTTGAAAAATTTTCTCAAAGTCAGGAAACGTTTGCCTTAAAGATAGTTACATCGTAGAATAGCTGATCAAGCATTGTCAATAAATAAAAGTTTATTACTTGAAAATCTAAGGGTATTTCATGAGAAGATCCCTCCCGCAAGTCAACCACTCCAGGGTAGGTAATTTCTTTTCTTCCTTAAACCTTCCCTAATCCTTGAAAGACAAAAGGAAGAAAATTAATTTAGGAATCAATTGCCTTCTTTCTATAGTAATCACCATCTTTAAGGCAAACATTTCCTAATTTTGCGAAAATTTTTCAAATCTTCTTGAAGTTGAAGCGATTTTTCTATCCCACAAATTCATGTGCCTAACAGAAATCACGTTTAATCTCTGCGGACAACACACTTCTTGTTTTTAAGTCCAAAGAGAACCTTTTCAAGAAGAAAAAGAGGATTGGAAATAGAACCAAATTAGGGTTTCTACAGTAGGGTCTTGGAGTGCTAGGCACACATGCATATATAAAAGGAAATGAACCCTCCCTCATCAGTGTGCTACCCAAGCCCTTGATTGAAGAGATCTTAGCAAGACAAACCCTAAGAAAAATTAAGCTCTAAAATCACTTGAATCTTAAAATCTTGGACCGAATAACCTGGGAGTCAAATCAAGGTTATCCCTAGGCCCCAAGCCTAGAATCATTCTGCCATCTATAGGACAGGTCAGGTGAAGTTGACCCCTAGGGTCAATCAACCTCCAAATTAGGTCACAACATCAAAACATCTAAAGTTCAGGTGAGAACCCTAAATCACCTTTGAAATAAAAGTGAAAGACTTAAGAGGTCAAGGTCCCCATTCTGGTCTACCTCGAATCTCAGTGACAAGAGAGGTCGGGTGGGGGAAACCTTGTAACCTTTGGGGACGCTCTACCGTGTAGGGGTCTTTGCGGGACTCTCCCTCTCTGGCTGCCCAGGTAATTCTTAGGTGGATGATCTTCTGATCCAGGGGTACCATCCGCCCCGAACATCCATAGTCATCCAAACGTCTTTGGGTGTCTTGATTGGGTCAAAAACACTCCAGTCCCTCATATTTTCTCTTTAGAGCACACACACATTTTCAGTGGGACTCGTTATTCAGATCTAATAGCTTCATAACTTGATTCTACATCTTGATTCCACCACCTGATCCAAATTTGCAGCCAAACCACTTAGGACTACCATTCATAAAACCTGAATATCGGAGATCCATGAGAGATAGAATGATTGAGGATGCCCTGAAATTGTATGAAAAAGAAGACAAAACCTCAACACCAGTAGAAAACATTCAGGTCGATGTCCCAACAACCACAACCTTTATCATAACTTGTGCCCAAGTACTATTGGCAGAAGCCACAAAAGGATCAATCCGTGACTTGCTCATTACTGGGTACATTGAGATAGAAAAACTGCACAATCTTGAATACCTTCAATGTATGACAAATCCTTGACTTTGGAAGCAACACCAAGATAGTCTTGAAAAATGGGAAGAGATAATGAGATTAGTAAAACAAATTATCGACCAGAAGTACCCGTATATACCACAAACAGAGGATGAACCATCTTGGGACAACATCGAGGATCAATCTGATCTTGGGTTTGAGGCACAAAATGGTTGTGGATTCATAACCCAGTTGGAGTACAATGTGCCTGATACTGAAGAAGGTTGGGAAACTCCAAATGCAGGAAAACATAATGTTGAACCCACTCTAGACCATGAATCACCAAGCTTAGAATCCCAAAACTCCTGCAATAATAAGAGTAGAACTGAACCTCTCGAGGGTGTAAATTCCGTCTCTTATTCTGATAAGGTGACCCTCAAAGGTTATTCAGACCTAGATTCTAGTGATTCAACCCACATCCTAAGCCTAGAATCTAGATCTGAATCCTATTGGGAAGATCAAGGCCCCATATGAGGAAGATCAATCTTTCAATGGAGAATATGATTTTGGGCCTCTATTTAATGAATATCCCTCATCAACATCCTCAAGGAATTAATCGATTTTTCGGAAGTCATGCCAATCTATGATACAGAAACTGAGGAGTTGGACGAGTGGGGTTTTAATTGGGTCTACCCTACCAGCTTAGAACCTGAGCTTCTACCGGATAACGACACCTTTTTAAGCTCAGAATTAACATTTAGGCTAGACCCCAGTCAGGCTGCCGAATCTACAGCATATGATTTATTCTATGGTGGAACTCATGATCATGAATCTCATTCAGATTTTGATTTTCACAAACTCTCCATCGATTTCAAATCTGACCATAACATCGGAGAAAATCTGCTTCCTGATTATAACAATCCAATTCTCTTTGAAGTCACCTGCTCCACATATACAAAACCAATCAAAACCCGTTCTCTACCTCGACCCGCAACCAGACTCAATTTCTATTCTGATTCACCTCTCACTGAGCCGTTTGCAGATGATTCAACCCCATACCAGGTATCGGGTATTGATCAGACTGAACAATAGGAGCCATCATTCTTTGATCACCCTTGTAGGGTTTCCACACCATACACTGATTATTTTTCGGAACCCTACTCTGACCAGGCCGACTCGACTTAGCCTAAACCCGAGTTTTCACTTCCATATCCATCCGAGCCACATTGCATATGGTGGGTTCAGCATCTGTTGATCTACATCTATCAACCCACCAGACTTATTGGGTTTGGGCTGCATCATCAGCCCACTGATCTTAACAAGCACCTGGTCGGATCAACCAGGCTCTTAATCAAGGTGCTTGTTTTACAAAATTTCACTGATTTGACCACTCCCTCTCCACCCTATGTTCTGCTCAGCTGAAGGCATGAAATTTAGCGCTCAACGGGAGGCAACCCGTCATTCCAAAAATAGAGACCTGTTTGATTATCCATCTGTACTCCATGTCCATTGCACCTTGAGTTCAGCCTTAGACAGTTGATCCCACCTCTGGTACACGTACCAGAGCTTGAAATCATCTGCATCAGTCATTTCCGACCCATTCACCCACCCGATGTATCCTGTTCTAAGTCCCTGACCTCAACACTATTTCACACCCTCCGTTTACAATGAGGACATTGCAAAACCTAGGCATGGGGGGTGATAAAGTGCATACATACAGAAAAAAGAAAAAGTCAGAAGGATTCTCACAAAAAAAAATTCACATATGTCAAAAACACAAAAAATTAAAAAATTATGAAAAAGAACAAAAAATGGAGGAGGGAGGAAATTTTGTGAGCCACATAATCATAAGGAGGAGAAAAAGAGCAAAATGCCAAAAAAAAAAGGAGTACAAAATGGAAAAAGAAAAAGAGGTAGTCATTAGTAAGAGATTAAGGGATTAACTGAAGTTCTAGACCAGATCAAGAAAAGAGAAAAATGAAAAGAAAAGTGCTAAGGAGACACAAAAAGA
The DNA here is from genome assembly GCA_037157565.1 of Thalassia testudinum. NCBI lineage: Eukaryota > Viridiplantae > Streptophyta > Magnoliopsida > Alismatales > Hydrocharitaceae > Thalassia > Thalassia testudinum. The sequence continues at coordinate 19,151,994 of JAZHRO010000025.1, read as the reverse complement.
GATTAGTAGGAACATTGATCTTTGGCCTCTTGGGCTAGATTCTTAGGCTTAAAAATTCATGTATCCGCTAAATCTGGATAATCTTCAAGAGGTTGGGGAAAATGAGAAGCTTAAGTATTAGGTCTAAAGCTTTGGAAGTATTCAACCTTATTAACTGACCTTCGGTTTGTGGGATTCGGTAACCTAAGCACCCCAATTCACACACAGTCTGGTTCAGTGCGCATAAATATCAAAATCACGCAAAAGCGTTTAATGTTCTGAAAAAGTCACCTAGATTAGGAGCGGCTGATCAACACAAGTTGATTGGGACGAGTTCCCGGTGCGGCGAGGGGGGAAATTCCCCTCGAATAAGCGTAACAACATATCATCTCCTCGATGCTTGTCTCTTAGGATATTTAAATATCCTACTGGGGGCATGTAAGCACTCTGCTGGTTCAAATACCATAGGCTGCATTATCACGAAATGCCGATCTCCAGGGTCTGAATTCGGCCACGGAAAGCCATGGGCGGGATTATCTCGAAATCTTGAAAGCCATGGTTCTGGGGGTTGCCATGGGTGGTGCTATCTCGAAGCATCGATAGCCAGGGACCCTTGAGGATTGATGATGGGGACGAGGAATCCGATACAGACCGTGTTGAGAAGCCAATCCAAAGCTAGAAATAAAAAGAAAAGAGAGATAAAACTCTCTAAACAAATAAATCTTTTGTCTCTCTCTTACAAAAATGCACTGCAAACTGAACCTAGGCTAAAAATGTCTCAAGCACGGGTGCTTTAACCGCGGAGTCCAACAAACCCTAGGATAGTTTCTGTGGGCCTTAAAACCTTTGCGGAAGATTGAGGCTAAAGCAGGTCAGGTCCGAATTTTGGTTGATACTTGAGTACCTCTAGGCCTATTATCGGCATTCTGACCTAATCACAAATGAAAAAGAAAAGCACTTATCATAACTGATGACAGACACTCAGGGTCTAGAACAGAAGTTAACACCTTGAAATTTTGCTAGGGGACAAGCAAAAGCTAGGCATGGGGGTATGATGAGAGCCTCATCATGAGCCATAACTAGCTCATTTTGACCCACCAAAGAGAATAAAAGCTCCTGCATAACTTAGAAGAGGGCTTAATTGGAGAAATAAGTGTTCTGAGAAGAAAACATGAAATAAAGGTTAAAACTGTAATTTTTCCATTGCAGTACATAAACGGGATTTATCAGAGACAAAACATAGGTCAAATGATATGAATAATATAAAAAGTGGGTTGATTCAATCAGAAATGGGTTCACATGCAATCCAGGAATTAAATGACATCTGGTAACCCTAAAATAGACCCGCTTAATTCAACAAGTTTTCAGTCAGGAAAAAAATCAAGTAAACCCTCTAAAAATCATGGAAAAATATCCCCTAGGGTTTCGAACATTCAATTTGGCCTTTGGAACCTAGTTTGACCTAGTTAGGGTCCTAGCTCATCAATTGACCTAATTTGGGTTTTTATGCAAAATATCCTATAAAACGTGGTAAAACATAAAATCCAACTTCACCATTGGATTCCTTAGGTCCAAATTTGGTTTGTACCAAACTTTGGACCTAAGGGGAGGTCATCTTGACCTACTTTGCAATTTAGTACACCCAATTACATTTGGTCCCTATCTTTTGAAAGCCATTGCGTAAACCCCCCTATCTTCCTTGACACTCTTACAAGAAGGTCCCTCCGCCATTATTGGGGAGTGATCCTACTCCGGTGAGGAATAGAGAGGGAATACTCTCTGATTCCTCAGAGATCTCCCAGATTTGGAAGGGAGATTCTCTGAGGAATTTCCTTCCATCTGAACTCGATCCTGATATAAGATTTGCACCCAATCTCTCGTGCGAACGCATGAGAGATTTGGGTCTCTTAACTACCTTCCATCTCCGGCGAGACATCGGTGGCAGATGGCTTGCCCTCCATGCACCAGAAGCTCGGCCAACACCTATAAATTAACCCCCAACTCCGGCCGCACCTCCTCAGCTCGACTTGGCTGGGATTCCACCTCAATTTCCTCTTCTTCATCTCTGGCCAAGGGGTCCAGCGAGCTCTGGAGATCCCCCCTACTCTTCCTCGTCACTCTACCATAAAACCAGTGGCAGAGCCGTCCTCCTCATCCTCCTCCGCGTCGCGCAACACCCGCGTGAGCTACCCTAGCCCCGTCGTCGTCGCCATCTTCCTCCACCAGATGCTTTCTTCTTCGGCGACAGCAGGTACTGCCAACCGCCTTCTCACCCCTTTTGTCCCTTTAGTTAGGTTAGAACTGCTCTTCTCTATCCCCTCTTTCATTTCCCTCATCTTATTTCACCAAACGCTCCTTGACCGCCGCTGTTCACCACCATCTTCTTCATCTCCGGCCACCCTTCGGTGAGACGCTCCCATCACTCCGTAGCCCCACACATCCCATCGACAACCGCATAACCTCCGCCTCACTTCACTGAATATCCTACGCTCATCCACAGACCCTCTACACCGCCACAACAGTCCCCCGACCAAACCCATCCGGCCGGCCACAGAGTGACCTAGGCACGCATGCCTAGGCCGCCCCACAGCCTGCCACCTAACACCTCACCTTCGCCGTGACACGGAGAAGGTCCCCCTATGATCTGATTGAGACGCAAGTCCCTTTTTGTGTCAGGCAGATTTTGAGCTCCGGCCACCATTAGTGGTGACTCGAGGAAGCTGCTTGCTTGCTCCAGGTTGCAAGACTTCAGGGTTCCAGGTACAGCAAACTTGGGAGGGTCTTGTGAATCCAGTCGTCCCAGCAAGTGACGCCGCAAAGCCTGTAGTTGTGGCAATTAGAGGCACGGTCTACTGTGGGCACGTGAGAAAGAGCGGTGGGCATTAGTCCCACCTCGGTAAGCTGTAGGGTGCTGGAGTGATTTAAATTGATTTTATGCTATTGGTTCATTGCCTCCGATTACACTTGGGGTGAGGTCCCTCACCTATACTCACCGCCTCGTCCGTGAGCTCATCACACGGATCTGGCGACCCAACCCGACACCCTCCTTAGCACTCCTCGCGCACCACACCCACGTCGGTGCACCTGGACCCAGGCGCGTGACCTGACTCGTTTACCCAGTTCTGGGAGAGTGTTCTGAAGAGTGATACACAGAGAGAGTGACATGGGTGTGGGTAGAGGGGTAGGTTTTGCCCCTCTTTGGTTTGTGTAGGGAAGGCAGAAGGGAGAAGTGAAGCTGACACTTAGACGCTGCTAGCAAAGGAAAAGAAGGAAGGAAGCCTTCGCAGAGGAAAAAGAGAAAGGCAAGGCAGAAGGAAGAGGCGAAGGAAAAAGAGAAGAGGAACTGAAGAAGGAAGAAGAAATAAAGAAAAAGAAAGACAATCAAAAGAAGAGAAGCTGAAGGCAAGGGAAGCAGAGCCAAGGAAGAAGAAGAAGACCCGTAGAGAAAAGGAGAAAGATACTGCAGGAGAAGAAAGAAGCAAGGTGGAAGACAGAGGAAAATAAGAAGAAAGAAGAAGCACAAAGAAGAAAGGAAGAAAATCAGAAGAAGAAGAACAAGGGAAACATCTTTTAAGACGTCTGATCCCATGATCAGACGTCCAAATTTCTTACTTTTGCCACAATTGATTTTTAAACTCATGCATTTATATATTTTGAATTAAGTAGTGAGTAATTAAGTGTTCAATTACATTCTTGAGATTAGTAATAAATTCCAATTGCTCCCTGTGTTCGACCATGGATACTTAGATTTTCGATTAATAAACTTTTATTTGTTGACAATGCTTGATCACCTATACTACGACGTAACTAACTGTTAAAACACGATCAAGACGGAGTCAACATTTTGGATCCCTTTCGCCGGAGGAGAAGAAGAGGAAATTGAGGTGGAATCCTGGCCAAGTCGAGCTGAGGAGGTGCGGCTGGAGTTGGAATCCTGGCCAAGTCTCTGAGAAATTCTATTTATGTACTGCAATGGTAAAATTACAGTTTTAACCTTTATTTCATGTTTTCTTCTCAGAACACTTATTTCTCCAATTAAGCCCTCTTCTAAGTTATGCAGGAGCTTTTATTCTCTTTAGTGGGTCAAAATGAGCTAGTTATGGCTCATGATGAGGCTCTCATCATACCCCCATGCCTAGCTTTTGCTAGTCCCTTAGTAAAATTTCAAGGTTTTAACTTCTATTCTAGACCCTGAGTGTCTGCCATCAGTTATGATAAGTGTTTTTCTTTTTCTTTAGTGATTAGGTCAGAATGCCGATAATAGGCCTAGTGGTACTCAAGTATCAACCAAAATCCGGACCTGACCTGCTTTAGCCTCAGTCTTCTGCAAAGGTTTTTAAGGCCCACAGAAACTATCCTAGGGCTTGTTGGACTCCGCAGTTAAAGCACCCGTGCTTGAGACATTTTTAGCCTAAGTTCAGTTTGTAGTGCATTTTTGTAAGAGAGAGACAGAAGATTTATTTGTTTGGAGAGTTTTCTCTCTCTTTTCTTTTTATTTCTAGCTTCAGATTGGCTTCTCAACACGGTCTGTATCGGATTCCTTGTCCCCATCATCAATCCTCAAGGGTCCCTGGCTGTCGATGCTTCGAGATAGCACCACCCATGGCAACCCCCAGAACCTTGGCTTTCAAGATTTCGAGATAATCCCGCCCATGGTGTTCTGTGGCCAAATTCAGACCCTGGCAATCGACATTTCGTGATAATGCCGCCCATGGTATCTGAACCAGTAGAGTGCTTACATGCCCGCAGTAGGATATTTAAATATCCTATGAGACAAGCATCAAGGAGATGATATGTTGTTATGCATCTTTGAGGGGAATTTCCCACCTCTCCACGGTGGGAACTCGTCCCAATCAACTTGTGATGATCGGCCACTCCTAATCTAGGTGACTTTTTCAGAACATTAAACGCTTTTGCGTGATTTTGATATTTATGCACACTGAACCAGACTGTGTGTGAATTGGGTGCTTAGGTTATCGAATCCCGCAAACCGAAGGTCAATTAACGAGGCCGAATACTTCCTATGCCTTAGACCTAATACTTAAGCTTCGTATTTTCCCCAACCTCTTGAGGATTATCCAGATTTTAGCATATACGTGAATTTTTAAGCCTAAGAATCTTGCCCAAGAGGCCTAAGATCAGCGTTCCTGCTAATCTCTTTTTGTGTTTCCTTAACACTTTTCTTTTCATTTTTCTCTTTTCTTGATCTGGTCTAGAACTTTATTTAATCCCTTAATCTCTTACTAATGACTACCTCTTTTTCTTTTCCATTTTGTACTCCTTTTTTTTTTGGCATTTTGCTCTTTTTCTCCTCCTTATGATTATGTGGCTCACAAAATTTCCTCCCTCCATTTTTTTGTTCTTTTTCATAATTTTTCAATTTTTTTGTGTTTTTGACATATGTGAATTTTTTTTTTTTGTGAGAATCCTTCTGACTTTTTCTTGGTTCTGTATGTATGCACTTTATCACCCCCCCATGCCTAAGTTTTGCAATGTCCTCATTGTAAACGGAGGGTGTGAAATAGTGTTGAGGTCAGGGACTTAGAATAGGATACATCGGGTGGGTGAATGGGTCGGCAATGATTGATGTGGACAATTTCAAGCTCTGGTACGTGTACCAGAGGTGGGATCAACTGTCTAAGGCTGAACTCAAGGTGCAATGGACATGGAGTACAGATGGATAATCAGACAGGTCTCTATTTTTGGAATGACGGGTTGCCTCTAGTTGAGAGCTAAATTTGATGCCTTCATCGGAGCGGAACATGGGGTGTAGAGGGAGTGGTCAAATCAGCGAAATTTTGTAAAACAAGCACCTAGATTAAGAGCCTGGTTGGTCCAACCAGGTGCTTGTTAAGATCAGTGGGCTGATGATGCAGCCCAAACCTGATAAGTCTGGTGGGTTGATAGATGTAGATCAACAGATGTGGAACCCACCATATGCAATGTGGCTCGGATGGATATGGAAGTGAAAACTCAGGTTTAGGCTAAGTCGAATCAGCCTGCTCAGAGTAGGGTTTTGAAAAATAATCAGTGTATGGTGTGGAAACCCTACAGGGGTGATCAAAGAATGATGGCTCCTATTTTTCGGTCTGATCAATACCTGATACCTGGTATAGATATGGAGTTGAATCATCTGCAAACGGCTCAGTGAGAGGTGAATCAGAATAGAAATTGAGTCCTGTTGCGGGTCGGGGTAGAGAACGGGTTTTGATTAGTTCTGTATATGTGGAGCAGGTGACTTCAAAGAGAATTGGCTTGTTATAATCAGGAAGCAGATTTTCTCCGCTGTTATGGTCAGATTCGAAATCGTCGGAGAGTTTGCGAAAATCAAAATCTGAATGAGATTCAAGATCATGAGTTCCACCACAGAATAACTCATATGCTGTAGATTCAGCAGCCTGACTGGGGTCTAGCCTAGATGTTAATTCTGAGCTTAGAAAGGTGTCCATATCTAGTGGAAGCTTAGGTTCTAAGCTGGTAAGATAGACCCAATTGAAACCCCACTCGTCCAACTCCTCAGCTTCTGTATCATAGATTGGCATGACTTCCGAAAAGTCGATTAGTTCCTCTGAGGATGTTGACAAGGGATATTCATCAAATAGAGGCCCAAAATCATATTCTCCATTGAAAGATTGATCTTCTTCATATGGGGCCTTGAAATCTTCCCAATAGGTTTCAGATCTAGATTCTAGGCTTAGGATGTGGGTTGAATCACTAGAATCTAGGTCTGAATAACCTTCGAGGGTCACCTTATCAGAATAAGAGATGGAATTTACACCCTCGAGATGTTCAGTTCTACTCTTATTATTGTAGGAGTTTTGGGATTCTAAGCTTGGTGATTCATGGTCAAGAGTGGGCTCAACATTATGTTTTCCTGCATTTGGAGTTTTCCAACCTTCTTCAGTATCAGGCACATTGTACTCCAACTAGGTTAGGAATCGACAACCATTTTGTCCCTCAAACCCGAGATCAGATTGGTCCTCGATGTTGTCCCAAGATGGTTCATCCTCTGTTTGCGGTATATACGGGTACTTCTGGTCGATAATTTTTTTTACTAATCTCATTATCTCTTCCCGTTTTTCAAGACTATCTTGGTGTTGCTTCCAAAGTCCAGGATTTGTCATACATTGAAGGTATTCAAGATTGTGCAGTTTTTCTATCTCAATGTACCCAGTAATGAGCAAGTCACGGGTTGATCCTTTTGTGGCTCCTGCCAATAGTACTTGGGCATAAGATATGATAAAGGTTGTGGTTGTTGGGACATCAACCTAAATGTTTTCTACTGGTCTTGAGGTTTTGTCTTCTTTTTCATAGAATTTCAGGGCATCCTCAATCATCCTATCTCTCATGGATCTCCGATATTCAGGTTTTATGAATGGTAGTCCTAAGTGGTTTGGCTGCATATTTGGATCAGGTGGTGGAATCAAGATGTAGAATCAAGTTATGAAGCTATTAGATCTGAATAACGAGTCCCACTGAAAATGTGTGTGTGCTCTAAAGAGAAAAGATGAGGGACTGGAGATGTTTTTGACCCAATCAAGACACCCAAAGACGTTTGGATGACTATGGAGGTTTGGGGCGGATGGTACCCCTAGATTAGAAGATCGTCCACCTGAGAATTACCTAGCTAGCCAGAGAGGGAGAGTCCCACAAAGACCTCTACACGGTAGAGCGTCCCCACGGGTTACAGGGTTTCCCCCACCCGACCTCTCTTGTCCCTGAGATTCCAGGTAGACCAGAATGGGGACCTTGACCTCTTAAGTCTATCACTTTTATTTCAAAGATGCTTTAGGGTTCTCACTTGAACTTTAGATGTTTTGATGTTGTGACATAATTTGGAGGTTGATTGACCTAAGGGGTCAACTTCACCTGACCTGTCCTATAGATGGCAGAATGATTCAAGGCTTGGGGCCTAGGGATCACCCTGATTTCACTCCCAGGTTATTCGGTCCAAGATTTTAAGATTCAAGTGATTTTAGAGCTTAATTTTTCTTAGGGTTTGTCTTGTTAAGATCTCTTCAATCAAGGGCTTGGGTAGCACACTGATGCAGGAGGGTTCATTTCCTTTTATATAGGCATGTGTGCCTAGCACTCTAAGACTCTACTGTAGAAACCCTAATTTGGTTCTATTTCCAATCCTCTTTTTCTTCTTGAAAAGGTTCTCTTTGGACTTAAAGACAAGAAGTGTGTTGTCCGCAGAGATTAAACGTGATTTCTGTTAGGCACATGAATTTGTGGGATAGAAAAATCACTCCAACTTCAAGAAGTTTTGAAAATTTTTTGCAAAATCAGGAAATGTTTGCCTTAAAGATGGTGATTACTATAGAAAGAAGGCAATTGATTCCTAAATTATTTTTCTTCCTTTTGTCTTTCAAGGATTAAGGAAGGTTTAAGGAAGAAAAGAAATTACCTGCCTTGGAGTGGTTGACTTGCGGGAGGGATCTTCTTGTGAAATACATCTTAAAAAGATAATTTGGACCTAAGGAATCCAATGGTGAAGTTGGATTTTAGGTTTGACCACGTTTGACTTGACATTTTGCGTAAAAACCCAAATTAGTTCAATTGATGAGCTAGGATAGTAATCTAGGTCAAAATAGGTTCCAAAGGCCAAATTGAATGTTATAAACCCTAGGGGATATTTTCCCATGATTTTTATAGGGTTTACTTGATTTTTATCTTGACCGGAACCTTGTTGAATTAAGCGGGTCTGTTTTAGGGTTATAAGATGTCATTTAATTCCTGGTTTGCACATAAACTCATTTCTGATTGAACCAACCCACTTTTTATCTTATTCAGACCATTTGACCTATGTTTTGTCTCTGAGAAATCCCATTTATGTATTGCAATGGTAAAATTATAGTTTTACCCTTTATTTCATGTTTTCTTCTCAGAACACTTATTCCTCCAATTAAGCCCTCTTCTAAGTTATGTAGGACCTTTTATTCTCTTTATTAGGTCAAAATGAGCTAGTTGTGGCTCATGATGAGGCTCTCATCACTTAACCTGGCTTTTGTAGCCCCTTCATCTCATCAGTTTGGAAGATTATTCAACTTGGGATTTCATAGGCATAGGTGATGTGTGTTTTTAGCTTCTCATGTAATCCAGAGATAACATGATAAACACAGTGGGTAATGCTTTTTGCCAAGGATTCCTAATAACTTTTTACTAATACAAGCACTTGCAATCATTTAAAATGGAAGTATAAATATTCATAAGTTTGAACAACGGATCAAATTTAACACATTTCTCATTGTAAAATTCCTAATACATCTTCCTATAAAAATAAATGTGATATTAATAAGGCTAAATAGATTGTATAAACATTACTTGTTTAAAAAATCAAACCTATTAACCCAAAGGGCAAAACTGTCCAATATACACTTTTCAGCTAACTATAACTACCAAAATTATTACTTATTCCACCATTTTATTCTATTAACCAAACATCCCAAGAAGAATAAGTCCACTTTGTTCCTTAAAAAAACATTAAGAGCTACCAAACACCAAAACCCACTTTTTCCACCATTGTATTCCACTCTTTCCATATTCCTCTACTTATTCCGTAAACCTATTCCCCTTACCAAACACCACCCAAAAGATTAAATTATATGATAGTTATTGTATTCGAGAATTGAATATAGATCCTCGATGAAATCATGACGATTTATTCCAATTCAAACTTGATTAGGATAAATTCTATTCATAATGGAGAAATAATGGACTTTTGTAGTTCGTATATAAGTTCCTATATATACATCTACATAAAAGAAAATGCTACACTTCAAACATAAAAAATCAATTTTTCATGTCAATTTTATGCTTACTTTTGTGTACCAACCATTTGACTCAAAATAAAACAAATCCATAATTTTTTCCTTTCTACTTGACTTAAGTACGACTAAGCATTTTGAATTTACAAGTAGGTACCTTTCCAACTAGAAAAGTTTTGCCAAAAAGTAGGGAAACGCAATTGGTGACGCAAAAAGTGATGTGGAGGAATTTGTGGGTCCCGTTCTCGTGATCCACATAGCATTATGAACGTGGGCACACTTGAAAATTGATATTTAATGTCAAGAAACAAAAAGAACATAAGGTTTGTTACGTGATGAGCCTTACCACATTCCAAAAATCCACCACACCACTTTGAACTAAAATGCACAGGTGACAAATAACTTTGCACCTGTGATAAACAACTTCGCACCGATGATAAAATGTTCTTGGTGATTTTGCAGCGATGCAAAATAATTTTGCACCAGTGATAAATTATTTTAAGGTATCTTTACATCGGTACAATCCGATGTAATCTCATTTTGCACTGATGTAAAATTATTCCAAGGGTGATTTCAACCGTGCAAAGTGATTTTGACCTATTGGTTTAGGATTTAGGTTTATAGAAAGTGGTTGCACGTATGAAAAGTGACTTTTCACTTGAAAGGTGATTTTTCCACCTTAGGGTTTAGGGTTTAGTCTTTAGAGTTTAGGCCCTTAAACACTAAAGACTAAACCCTAAACCCTAAGGTAGAAAAATAACCTTTCAAGTGTCAAATCACTTGTCATAGGTGAAGAAATACTTGGAATTTAATTTTGCACCGATGCAATCTTACTTTGTACCAATGCAATCTTACTTTGTACTTTGCACTGATGCAAAGTGGTTTCGAAGGTGATTTGAGTGGTTTGCACACGTACAAAAGTAGTTTGTTGGTTTTAATAGTGGTGGACCCTACCACGTGTGAGTATTTTTTTGCATAAAATGGTGATATATCAAGTGGGGACCACGTTCACAATGTTGTGGATCAAGTTTTGCATCAACTTTTGAGTTTCTAAACTAGCATCCAAAAGTTTTTCTATGTTGCAAAAGTATATTCTCAAACTTGTATAATTGGAGAAAGTATTTCCATGTTTTTGAATTGACTAAATTGGCTTCAAGATTATATTTTTGCTTTTTTGAAAATTTTTAAAATGATCCCTCACTTCAATGATGTACTACTTCCTTGAGAATTAAACTATCTTGTTGTTTCTTTTTACCAATGCCAATGTCTATAAACATCAAAAATAGTGAAAAGCCTTGTAGTAAATCTCATGGGTTAGCATTTATTTCATTAAAATGTTTTGATTACACGGATTTCTCCATTAACATTAATATAAATTCTTATGTTGGTTTCTTTGTTCTTAGATCTTCCACTATCTCGCTTTACATTTCCTTTGTCTAGATCTCCTTGAATGGAGATTTATTTTAGCCTAAATGGCATTCATTTATATCCAATTAAGACAATACATATATTGTATGGACAACATTGGTTTTTCTCTTCTTTTTGAAAATCCCATCTTCTTAAATTAAATCTAGGAGAACTAATTAATACCATGAAGCTCCTTTTTCTAGTTAGTCAAAGAGGATAGTACTAACCATCTACGTTGATTAGATTGTCTCTTACATCCTACTCGGTCATGGTTGAGTTGAACCTAACCTTGTATACTAGGCACATGTGACAATTTCTACCCTCAACATTATCTGACAAAATGATCCACATGTGATGATATAATGAAAACTATAATAAAATCAAATAAATAAAAATGCCATTTATTTTTGTGTTGTGGACAATTTACAAAATGATGTTAGGGAATATATCAGTGTGCAAATGTCACTACTAGAAAAATGGGATATACCATTGGTTATCCAAGTGATGATAAATACATATTTGTCGTCGTTTTTTTTAAAAAGCGACGGCGAATGGGAGTTGTAAATTTGCCTGCTGTAGTCGCTAATAGAAAGCAATGATTATCGCATGAGGGTAATTTTAATATTTACCATTGATTTTGAAAGCAATGGTACATCCATATTTGCTATCATTTTTTTAAAAAAGCGATGATGAATTGAGGTTTTAAATTTTCCCGTTGACATCACTACCAAGAAGGAGCATTTGAGCGCACAGGGGAATTTTATTTCAATGTTTGTCATTGCTTACTAATTCAATCGACGATATAGGTCCCTTAATCTAATGTTCACAAAGCTTGCTCCTCCCCCATCACTGTTCTATTTCCCAAAAACCTAAACCCTCATTGTTGCTGTTGTTCTCCCCGCTGTTGCAACACCACTCCTCCTCATTGTCCTCCTCCACCTCAAGTGAGTCCTCCTCTTCTTCGTCATCATCACCAGCACCCCATCACCGTCCCCCCATCCACCACCTTGTGTAGCTCTTCTTTGCCTCCATTCCTCTTCACCCCCCACCTCCTCGCCAACCCCCTTCCTCCTCTCCTCCTGTAGTTCCTCCTCCTCCCCCTCTTCCTCATTGGTCTTCCACCCCCTCTCCTCCTGTCATTCCTCCTCCCCCCCCCTCCTCGTCGGCCCCCCTCCTACCCTACTGATGTTCCTCTTCCTCCCCCTCTTCCTTGCCCATCTTCCTCCCCCTCTCCTCCTGTCGTTCCTCCTTCTCCCCCTCCTCCTTGCTAGGCCCCCTCCTCCTGCCCTCATCCTCCCCTCCTCCTGCCATCCCCCCTCCTCCTACTTTCCTGCCCCCTTCTCCACCTCCTCCTGTCTAACCCTGAAGTGAACACATTTATTTAGAGAAAAATGTCTATTTATGCATGTTCCTAAGTTAGTTAGATGTACATAGCACTATAAATATTGCATAATAGCATCATCATGCATTTAGAGTAGATTATATAATTTGTATATTAATTTCCCTATTTTAATGTCTAGGGAACAGGGCAGCATAAATTGGAGCTTCGGATGATGAATCCGATCATATAGATGGACTCAAAATGACGATCGCAGTCCAACATTGCGAGAATCAGCTCGATAAAAGCTCTGTAGGACCTGATACAAAGCAAAGAAGATGGACAGCAATGATGGTAGCATGTGGCATCATCATAGCCACCCAACATTGCCTGCCTCTCCTCTTCTCTCAAGTAGCCGTCAATCTGTGTTGTTGGATCTTCATCCAACGGCCACGAGCACTCGACCCTCACATCAACTTCTCAACCATCTGTGTTCATAGTGCATTGGTCAAGAGCTCTACATCGAGCAGCAGGTCAAGCATTTGAAATGCACTCAGCTCATTAAATCCGCTAGAAGAGGTGTGGATTAAATTTGGTTGTAGGATAGTGATCGAGTGACACCAGGACCTCCATGTGGCACGACGAATGATGAACGTGGTCGACAAGTGATCGTACGTGCCCCTTCAGTGAGATCTCAGTGCACGAATGCGTGGATCAGGACCCTCCAATGGGAATCCTACGACCAAGATGTAGCCTTAGCTCAATAGAGCATGCACAATGTGTGGATCTTGACCAGATCAAGGCCATCCGATGGAGATCAGACGGCCCACATTCAAACACATCTTTAGCCTGCAATGGAGGTGTGATGAGCACATGATCAACGTAAGATCAAGGCCATCTGATGGAGATCGGATGCCCTCACTCCTCTTGGCTATGTGGCATGGTTGAGGGCTTAAAATTCCCATTTTACCCCTCTTCATTACTATAAAAGGCCTATAACCCCCTCCTTCCTCTTCATCCCTTCCTACTTCTTCCTATTCCACTCTAGAGCTGAAGAATCCTTCTTGAGTGAGTCCCAAGCCTTGGGATGATCCACTAGAGTAATTAAAATAATTTTTCCACCTTCTCAACCCCTATTCGTGGAGTACCCATCGGTCGTCCTCTCACCACCCTTCTGGGAAGCAGATTTCACTATGGTGTCGTCTTGCCTCATCCCCACTTTGTCCAAGCCCCATTCTTCTTCCTCCACCTCCATCCTCATTCTTCTGGGTGCCATCCAAGCGGCTTGTCCTCCGAGCAGCCATTGAGGAGGATAACTTCTCTCCTGTCTCTCACTGTACTACTTTTTAGTGCAGTTTTTCTTGCATTAGTTTCTGTAACGAATATTTGTTTAAGCATATAAATTATCTATTTCTTCCTCGATCTCTCTTTCTCTCTCTTATTATGCAAGTAAAGTAGAATAGCTTATTCTGATATGATTTCTGCCCTAAAAAATACCAAAAAAATAGAAAAGTAGAATATCCCAAAAAACAAATAAAGCAAATGCAGTTTCCCACGCAATCAAACGTTGCCTCCCTAAGTTCGACCTAAGACTCGCCTGAGTTTCGATAAAATTATTTGATCTCGGATTTTTCTGCGACTACGATGACTCGGCTTTCCTTTCCAGAAATCCTAAATATTTTCGCACAAATTTTTTGACGACCATTTTGGCATCGTTGCCAGGGAGGCAATGCTCTTTGATTTTACCCACATTTTCCACTTAACTTTTTATCTCACTCCTCTCTGATTTGAAATGATTGTAGGTACTCAAACGAAGCAAGCCGAAGCTGTAGATTAGCATAGAGTGCAGATGAAGGTTTTGTAAGTTTATCCCCCACATCTACACCCTAGATTTCATTCCATCACATTAATAACTAAGACCCGAATCTACTTAGGTGTTCACATATACCCTAGGATAGACTTGGCTGTCTTATTTGTCACTCCACCTACCTCACCCCCACATATAAAAAATTTATGAAAAAAAATTATATTCTTCTTTGATTATGGGATTAAACTGAAATATACACACCTCACACACCCACAATTCTCAACCTAAGGAGCACTATCACATTGATTTTACCACTTAGCCAAGATCTGTGGACCTGGTACACTCTAATTTAATACACAAATAAGTGAGTAGAAAATTTGAATAGACTAATCAGTCTGTGTGCCTTAATAAGTGGTGCTATAGGCTAAATGACATAATTGTTTGGGCCGCACCACTCTAAATAAAATTGATTCATCAAGTGGTTACCCCTTAGGATTCAATTGTTAGGACTTAACCAGGCACTTCACATTATTTTTCAATTGTAATGGACTATATCTTCACCTGTGCTTTCAAAGCTTGGTGTGCTTCAATAAACTTGATTGAACAAACCTAAAAATCAAATCCTAAAGGCTACTAAACAAGGTTAAACCTTAAAAGACACATCATCTAATAACCTTGTTTGAAAACCCTAGTTGTGCACACACACACACATTAATTAATCAATTTTTAAGGTTATAACCCAGATAAAGGGGCCATCACATTCCAGAGCACAATCAAACCTAAGCCTAATTGAAATCAAGTAGACATTGGCCTTCAGGATTGACTCACTCTTCTGGACTCAAATTGAGATTGCTTACGATTAACCTACTTCTACTGGTCCATCTGATGTCTAGCTAGGGGAGTACTATCAAACAACAATAGTTGAGGGGTATTAAAGGAACCTAAGGTGCAAGCCAAAGGAAGAACCTTCTCCCAAATTCCTCCCTCTAACTGGTTGGATTGACTGAATATAAGTAGATCAAATCATCTGTAATCTTAAGATGGGTTTTGGGAGTTTATAAGTCTTTAGACTTCCTACTTAAGGGTAGGTTTGATTGTTTGTATTGAAAGGCACCTTTATCCCTTCTTTATTTTCCTCCCAAATCTCCATGTATCCTTCCACATCCTACACACACTTCCACTCCTACCCTCCTAGCACAAATTATCCCCAAGATGATTACTATCCTGACTTGACCTATAACCACCTATCCACTAGTTTAGATAATTCTGATTGGGAATATGATTCCAGACCTTAGTGTTTTGGGCCTAACTCTGGATACCAAAACTATGATTATTATCCTTCTCAGAGCTACACTAATTATAAATCCCCACCTCTTATGAACCACCCAATACGATCTGCAACCAAGAAGGATATCATGATGCCCTCCCCAGGATTACACTGTATATAGGTCACCACCCCTTAATGAACCACTTGAAATGGCCTACTATTAGGGAGGACCCCAAGAACCTCAATCTTTTGATCCTCATAAGCTAAACCCAAACCCACCCAACCCTACACTAAATTATTTGACTCAGGTAGACCGAGTTCATGATAGGGTGCTAGCTAACTTGAGGAACATCATTCGATCTTTAGAAGCTCAGCCAACACCCTGCACCAAAGAATTGGAGCCCTTGATTACAATGATTAATGATATGAACAAGCCCTTATTTGATTGGCTCTAAGATGTTAAGGATAAGGACCCAGGTGAGTTTTTACTTGGGAGGTTGTCAAAATTGAGGATGAAAGTCATGGTTACACTAGTCCAATCTTGGGATGATTCTCAGGGTAAACCCCTTTCAGGAGAGCCAATGTTAGAATCCACTCAGGTGCCTATAGGGGAGACATATTTTATGAGACCTGGGATGACAAGGTTGATTTAGAGCAACCAATTGAGGATGAACTAATTTCTTCACCCAAGACCCCTAAAAAAGGTAACGAAGAAAATGTCTCTGTGAACCAAGAAATAATATATGATTACGAGACATATATAAATGAGGATTATGAATTCTTTGATTATGAGGGTGAAGAATCTATAAGAGAAGTCTCACATGATGTATTAGAATTTAAGGAGAATGATTTTAGTGAGACATACGGGCCTAGGCAGTATGATGAATTATTTGAGGGCCCTATAATTGAGGATTGTGATTTAGTTGGGGCTAACTTGGAGGATCAAAAACTGGATTTAATGGAAGATTTAATCAGTAGCTCTAGTCCTCACCCACACCTTAAAGAGTATAATGATTTTATTTCTAAAATCACTAAATCCAAGTCATTCCTGATTCAACCACAATTGTTAGACTTGGATATTTTAGATGGGGTGCATTACAATTTGGAGGGCTTGGAAACTCTGATTTTGGAGGAGAGGAGATTGGAGCTGAAAATCTGGGAAGCCAATTCTAGTGGTAACAGAATTTTGGATCTAAGTGTTCCTATGTGCCTAAAACCATTGACTTTTACCATGACCCTTATGATATTTTTTAGGACAGTAAACCAAGTATAGAATAATTGATTATTTTCTTAAGCTGAATACTAAATGGACAACTACACTTTTTGATCTAGACCTACCTATTTTCTGACATTTTAGACTTGGGTTACATGTTTCCAAACCACAGACCCGTTCCCACAAGGTGAAAGATCTTCAGTTATGGAATTTTATCATTCAAAGCCTTAGAACTACTTGACCCTGGGGCATGGGTCTACATCACAATCTCATCCACATTTGTAGACATACTCTAGGGGGTCTAAAGGTCAATTCTTTTATTCTGATCTTGACCTGCACATCTCAATTCTTAATGACTTCTTTGTTTTTATATTATGCTCAGGTGAAGGCACTAAACTCAGCACTTGTATAGTCTACTTTCGGAGCTGATCAGATCTGTCATGTAAATTTAGGTGATATCTTGTCTACTCCACTCCTTTTCATGCTTTTATTTTTACAACGAGGACATTACATTAGCTAGGTATGAGGAAGTGGATACAGTTATTTCTGAATTATTTTGCCAACTTCATAGATTTTTTTTTTACTTTCTCTTTAATTTAAAAAAATTGAGAATTTAAGCTAGAAATGATCAATTATTCTCAATTTTGAGGGTTCACCATCTTTAGGAAATATAAAATAAAATCTTTCCACCTAGACTCTTCTAGTTTTAATAGACTTAATTATCTCAAGTATTTACCTAAATTTGAATTTGTTTCCGAAGTCCTTAAAGGGATCCGAAAAAGCTAAAAGCATTGAGTTGAAAGGGTATTAAATGACCAACTTATCTTCTCACCATGTGATTTGAATAATCTATATTCTCAAGCACCTTAAACTACACTTTGCACTGACTCATCTGTTGGATGACCTTATTGAGTCCTTAGTAGTTAATAAAATTTAGTCTTAGGGTAAAAGATCCAAAGGACTTTTGCCGTGTTCCTAGTTCTTAGGACTATTCTTGTTTGTAGGGGATGCATTTAGAACAAATGAAGAACCACTCACTTAGAAAAAAGATTTGGAGAAAATAAAAAAATTAAGAAAATAGAAGACGAGAAAAAGGAAAAAAAATATATTAGCCTTATCCTATGAACCCCACCAAATAAAATGCATCTCGTTACAAATGGGTGCAAATTCTTCCACCAAATAAATAAAGCATCTCGCTACATATGGATGCTACCCTTTTTCCACCACAATAAAAACACCTCGCTACAAATGGGTGCTCACCTATAGATTTGAAAAAAAAATGGAGATACTAGGAAACATGCTGGGGAGATGTACACCTAGAGTATTGACCTCGAGGTAGAAAAGTGGTGAGGAGAAAGCTGTCAAATCCTAGTATGGCTTAGCCGAAGATGGGATTATCCCAGAGGGAAGCTAGAAATATTCTAAGTTTTATGGAATACTAGGAGTCAATTTTGTTGTCCCTTATGGCAAGTCAAACAATTTCACACACAGGATACTTGGGTCTCCCATTCGCTTCAAATCTTGGGTGGGTTGACCAAGTCGAAGAAAGTTACCTTCGTGACTTGAGTTTGATGGCTATTAGGGTTCGTGATTCGATTTGGGTTATCAAAATTTGAGTCGGTACTCGAGAACTATTGAGTCTTTCTCGTTAAATATTTGTTTACAATTTCCCCTCATTGGTGATAAATCTAATTGAGGTCTTTGATCTGAAGTTAGCTTAATTCTCTTACTATTTCATCAAAATAAGGTATTGTGTAGGATATTTTACTTTCAAGAAAGTGAAACAAAAGCCTACACTCTTGCCTTTCCCATTTTTCGTAGGCTTTTCGCATTTCAGTTTTACTAGGGCTAGCAAAAGATAGGCATGGGAGTGTGATGTGAACACATTTATTTAGAGAACAATGCCTATTTATGCATGTTCCTAGGTTAGTTAGATGTACATAGCACTGTAAATATTACATAATAGCATCATCATGCATTTAGAGTAGGTTATATAATTTGTATGTTAATTTTGCTACTTTAATGTGTAGGGAACAAGGCAGCATAAATTGGAGCCTCGGATGACAAATACGACCATACAGATGGACTCAAAGCAACAATCACAGTCCAACGGTGCGAGAATTAGCTCAATTGGAGCTCTGTAGCACCTAATACCAAGAGAAGAAGTGATTTTTACGATTTTTAGAAATAATCAGGAATGTGAAGAGTGCAAAGAATGCAACGAAAACTATGCAACAACGGACATTATGCATGATACAAAAGAGCTTCTCTTCTAAGCTTACCCTAGGCAAGTTTGCCTAGGGTAATTAGGAGAGAAGTGTGTAGTGCACTAAGTACTAAGAAGAAAGCACTAAAAATTAAGAGCATAGAGATTGTAAGGCAACAAATGGATCTTTTGTATTGCTAATAAGAATAGAGTACTTGTAGCGGAATGCTTGTTACAATAAAAATAACAACTAGCTAATACAAAAGAAAATCTTTCCATCTCTCTATTCATCCATCCTCTCCCCACCGTCATAAGGTCTCCTAAAGTTGTCCTCTCACCCCCATTCTAGGTAGAAAATCGCCTCCACCTTCTCACCTCCATTCCCACTAGTTAGAACCTTCTTCCCTCACCCCATACTCCACCATAGCTTGGCCAAAGCCTTCCTCTACTCAGCTTCTTCCTACCCCTTACCTTCGTCATCCAACCTCCTCACTTGTGTTCTCGGGCCACCACCAAGCAAGTCATCTTGCCAAGCAGCTATCTTAGGAGATTCTTCTCACTTGCTCTCTCTTTTATTTTGTTTTGTCTATTTTTATTGTACTTTATTTCATTTTGTAATAAAACCTTACAGCCTATAATATCAGTTTTCTCTCTTTCTTGCTCTCTCTCTCTCTCTCTCCATTTTATTCTAGTGCTTTGATAATTAGTTCCGCATCATACCTTTGTTTTCTTTACATAAAAAATCACAAAAATTACAAAAGTGATAAAAATACCAAAAAGAAATAAACTCAGTGCAAATTTTCAAACATAGCCTCCTCGAGTTTGACCTGGGACTCGCCGTCTCGATTATAAATTTTATCTAATCTTAGATTTTTGCACGTACTATGACGTTGGTTTTCAAAACCCGATTCCTTCGTGAATTTTTTGATGATCACCATCCTATTTGGTAGCCTTTAAAAGATCGAGGCTGGGTTTCCTGGATTCTTGGTTTAGTTTGCTATGAGGTTTAGTCTCTGGTTTTGATTCATCCATGAAAAAATGGGATGGTTGCTCTATCTAAGGTCATACATATTTGAGAAAGGGTCAATTTTCATATAGCCTTGGATGGCATTGATGTCCTCGTATTCTGGAGGCATCACAATAGGAGAAAGAGAAAGAGAATAATTAAGGATGAGGAAAATGCCTTGGTTAGAAAGGGGTCATAGTTTTGGAGAACCAAGTCAAGTGGTGGTGTCGAGGGGGTTTCTCAAGTAAGAAGGTAAGCCTAGAAATGTTGTCCATGGGAGGACGGTCCACCAGATGAAGAAGGGGACAATGGGCCTACCCCATCAATTCATCCAGCTTTTTAGCTACTAAATCCACCTTGTCCAACTTCTTTATAATGATCTCCATATCAACCCGATTGGAGTCTGCTTGAACCTCTTAAGCTCCACCTTGGGGTTGGTTGGATTGTCCAAATGCAGTCATGGAAGCATGGTTTAATGAATTCTCACTCATGGACTCGAATAGCTCAAAGGCATTTTCATCCTTGTTAAGGAAGTTCCCCCCTACAAGAAGCATCTACAAAGTTCCTTAGAGTCTCATTAAGCCCATGATAAAAGATTTGGGCTAGGTGCCATCTTGGCACCTCATAATGCAGACACTTCCATAGGAGGTCATTAAACCACTTCCAAGTGTTGTGTAACTACTCCCCATGTTGCTGGGGAAGGTGGTAATAGCATGTCGAAGGGTGTTGGTCTTGCCAATAGGGAAGAACTTAAGGAAGGCCCTATGTAGCTCCTCCTGGGTGGTTATGGGCTTCATGATCCTAAACCAATGCCCTGCCTTATCTCGTAGCGAGAAGTGGAACATTTTCATCAGCACAATATCTAGGCCAACCTCTCTAGGTTTGATCATCTCAGCTAAGTGGCCTAAGTTCTCTAGCTACTAAAAAGGATCTCTATTTGAATTCCCATGGTACAAGGTCTAAATCAGGCTAATCACATTGAGTTTCAATTCAAACATGTCCCCTCCCTCAGGGACCCTAACATAGGGTTCAATTTAGAGTGCCGATAGGTTATAGAAATCTTGCAAGGGCTTGGGTTTCTTTGGAGGGGGTGGATTATACATCTCAAGAAGGGTGTGCATGATCACCTAGATCTACTGTTGGTGATGCTACTCAAAAGCAGTAATAAGGTGACGAGATCAAGGTTCTAGCCATTCCCATTAGGAGGGTTTTGAGCCATGTGAGATGATGTGGAGTGATAATTACTATTTTCGGGAAAACACAAAGATTTAATTGATTATGTTTGTTAAGTCATCATGTAGCTCAAATCTCACGTCGAAATCGCATATCAAAATAAATCTATAATGAGACCATGAGTTGATTTTGATGTTAAGTTTATTGTGAGTCTGATCAATCCTCAGGGAGGTGATTTAGTCTGCTCTCTCGCTTAGGTCAATCTCTCATCTTATTATTTTTTTTTCGACTTTTTTGTTTTGAGATTTTTTGGTCTTTTGTTACTTTACCTCTTTTTTTATCTTTTGAATAAGTAAGAAGGGAAAGAAACAAAACAAGGCAAGTGTGCAATCAACACAAATAAGGCCTTTAATAGAAGCAAATGTATTTTAAGATTTTGGCCGTGGTTTTTTGTGTTTTAAGGTTCCCATTTTTAATGTTTTCACACCAAATTTTGTGGGCACAATAAAATTTTCAAGCATGGGTGTAGATGAGTTTCTTTTAAGTTAAAAAATATAAGTGTCCACTAAGGCACGAACCTTAGTTATTCACCCTAAATAGGCAACTCTTATTGATTCCATAATAAGAGGGTGAATCAATTTTAGGTCCTAAGTGGTGAAGCCCAGCTCAAACAAGCAACCAACTCTACGTTCTATTACACCACTAAGGAAAGATCACAAGAATAATTTTTCTTGAATTTTTTAAGGGGTTTTCATAATTAAAAGTTCTTTTTCTTTGCAACTAGCACCAATAAGTAGAAATGACTCCCTATCAAAAATTCACCCAAACAGAAATGTTTCCAATTTCATAAAATTATAAAAAAATTACTGTGGTTTCTCATTTTATTTGGAAGTGAATGATATAAATTTCAAGACGTTTGGATCAGTGTGCAGTTACTAGCAAATTCACAAATTTCAAATTTTCAGGTTCTACTTTAGTCCAGACCCCTTTGCATTGTGAGAAATTTTAAAAATTTCACATAACATGTTTTTCGCTCAAATTGGTCTCATATGAACACCCATTTCTAAGGCATCTCCAATCCAAATATGACGATTTTAGGACGTTCATAACATTAGTAATGGAATTTCAAATTTCAACCTACAATTCTGTTCCAACCTCAAAGTCCTATTGTGTGGTGTTTTAAGATGAGGAGCAAGTAGATACAGAAACCACACCAATTTAAGCCATTTTTTATTTGTAAATATTCTTCTTTTTTTATATATATTTTTAGAGAAGGGATTGAGGGGGATTAACCTCTCATCTTCATCTGCACGCGAAGTGTGCACAACCTCCTTGAGTGAATTGAGTAACCTGCAACGACATGAACAAAGCAAAGATGAACAAATTAATCTCTCAATAAGATAAACAAAGAGATATCAAGAGATATGCAGAGTGACTATTGCTTCCCTAGAATCGACGCCAAAAAATTGATTACTTGCGAAACGATATGCGATAAAATCAATAATCGTAGTATGAATCACGGGCAACCACTTTTAATTAAATATTGAACTCGCAATTAATTTGGTTAATTGGTGAGCCCGAGTCAATCTTAGGGAGGCTCAATATTTTACTCACTCACCTAGTCCATTGCTCAATAGCTCATCTCCTTTGTTTCTTTTTGTGAGTTTTGAGTTACGTAATTTTTTTGTCTTTTTTAGATATCATTTCAAGTGATTAAGTTGCTACAAACATGATGAGAAGTAACAAAAATGCAAGATGAAGGCTGTAGAGCGAGCTCAGAAGGGGCACAGCGAGGCCCTATATAATCACTCCAAGGCCATGACAATGAAAACTAGTAAGAATCAAGGAGAGCATCAAATGTCACAAAACACATTCTATTCCATAAATAAGAAGTTATAACAATAAGCTTGATACAATGAAATAAAAGGCACTCAACTACAACTATGAAATGGAAAATGGAGCCAAGAGGTGAGCTCACAAAAGGGAACGGGATGTCCCAATCGTAACACCTAGGGTCGATTACAAGAAAATAAAAATACAAAATGAAACACATAATGAAAACATAAAAACTAGCAGCACTATGCTAAGTTTAGGTCTAATGGTGGTGGTGCACTAATGTAAACTCTGGTACCCTAGAGTAGGGAATGTTGGAATTGGTGGGGGCTCTATTCTTTTTATGGAAGTGTAGGAAAAATACAGGCCATTGGATATCAATCAGGGGCTAAGGGAAGGCCAACAAATCAAGTGTAAGATGGACCCTTGGATGTGCATCCAATTCAAGGGAGGATATGGGAGCAAGGAGTGGTCAGCCACATAGCTTCTTGAAGAAGCTATGTGTGGCCAACCATAAGTATAGGTTTAGGTCCCTTGGATATGGATTGGAAGATGGAGATTATGTCTTAGGAATTAGTTTAGGTTGAGAGGTCTTAGGAGGGGATATAATCTTTTATTTTTGGAGTCTTGGGGAAGCTATATGTTGGGCGGCTAAATGGGATCAAAGATGGACTTGGGATAATGTTTGAAGGGTGCATGTGAAGATCTAAGTGGCCGGCCCCAATGTTTAGTGGTGAAGCAAGCATGGTTGGCCATTAGGTTTTGATAGGTTTTTTTGTTTTCTAATTATGGCAAGGGTTTTGGGCTTTAGGATCTATGATCTATGGTGTAGGGTTTTAGGTAGTTTTCTAAGGATGGGTTTAGGATATAGGTTTAGGATGATGTGTTGTCCTAAGGTTGGTTTTTAGGTGTGCCAAGTGTCCCTTGTCTCGTCTTAACATCTTCTTGTCTTTATTTCCAAGTGAGCTCAAGCCCAAGCTTCATATTGAGCTCCTATATTTTTTCAACCTACAACCTGCATAGAGACAAAATATATTAATTAGTACAGAAATCATGTTAGTGCTAAATGCATGTTCTAAACCTAATATGCAATTATTTTCTCTAAAGCTAACTTAGGAAACTAACATAATGTAGGCAATTTAGTATTAATAATCATGCTTGTATCAAATAGATAGATATTAGATCTCAACTAATCATCCTAATATAGTTGGTGATCCCTAGTTTTCAAACTCAAATGTATTTAGCATTTGGAATTACCTAAGTCTCCTATCTATGGTAGGGCTAGTGCTTCATTAGACTGTATACATGCTAGATAGGCCGTTACATAATAGTGCATCTCTCGATTTCTAATGGAGCATAAATTTTGTTCCTATTCAAATGAATCGTGCATGGAAATTTCTAAAGTCACAATTACCCTAAAGGGAGAGCGACTAGGGACTTCATGTAGTGTAAGATAATCCAATTAGTTCAAAGGATGGTTGGCCTAACTAGTGTTACATAGGATTAATAGCTAATAATATCATTAGATACCAAATGTGCTTGAAAAAATAAACAAAGATTCATGAGGTAGAATGGTTCGTGTTTGTCCCAAAAATCTTACAAAGAAATGCCAAAACTACTAAAGTGGTGCATCACGAAAGTGTGGGGATCATTTTAGAACTTTTCAAAACACATAAATCATGATCCAAAGTTGAAAAGTATTTTCCAATCATTCGAGTTAGCAAATATACCTCTATATTTGACTATCATGGGAACCTATTGTGCATGGAAGTGATTCCACACATTTATTTGATATCCAAATCATGAGTTGTAACTCCTCTAGGAATGTTGAAATGCACAATATTAGAGTCATAGAAAGGAAGACAATCTTTGTTCAATAGAGTTCCTTCTCGCTTCTTCTAAGAAATACAAGCATGGAAAAGGAATAGGGAGAGAGTGCACCTTCCCTCTTCTTATAAAAGAGAGATGGCAGCTAGGGAGAAAGAGAATAATGACTCTAATTGTTGACCCTATATATATCTATAAAGGCAAAACGTTGATTCCAAGAAATGTCCAATTTCCTGGAATTTCTAATAATGCCCTTCTCTAGAGCTTTTTGTAATTAGAAGGATTCCAACACTTTATCAATGTAACGACTCGGCCCCTAAGGGCTGAGTCAGGAATTCAACACTAACCTTGATCAATATGACATTTCTCAACAATAAATATATACCCATCATAACCAAGTAATAATAGTGCAAAATTTAAAGAATTTAAAGCATCATCAATCCAGTCACAGAAAGAAAGTTTATGATCGGAAAGAAAACTAAGGAAAGTAATAGTGCAATACAAGTTGGAATGTCACCTACACGCACTAGCCCTAGTGAGACATAGGGTGCTGCATGTCTTGACCAAGGTGCCGAGGAGGCAAGCAACTCCCTAAGTTAGTGTGTTTTACTTTTATTTTTCCTAGGCACATCCTTTATTATCCTAAAATTTTTCCTTGCTAAAGAAAAATAATTCATTTCATTAATTCATTGTAAGCTATTTTGTTTCCAAGAATTTTCAACCATTTTCTAATAGCTAACTATTTACATGATTTACTGAGCATGAGTTTATCAAAATCACAGATCCTACTGTAGATATCCCACTTTTCATGTATCTTTCCCATCCATCAGTAGATATGTTCATTTCTATTATTAGTTTAGCAGGGAAAATCTAGATTTAGTTACTTAGTCTAAGGTTTAAGATAAACATTTAATTACACTTTACCACAATAGATTTAGCAATCATTATAAATAAACAGGTAGTTCTCAATTCATTGATTTAAGTTTCACGGGGTTCTATCAGGGTTATGGGGGTATACAAGTTGACTTCCGAACCACCAAGGAAGAGGGGGGTAACATAGTATGCAATTTCAACTTCATATAATTAAAAAGTGGGAGGGAGGACACTTTACCAGAGAATGTACCCTTAAGGCCCGCTCGATCTACAACTAGACCATGGTCCACGTCCCTAAAAAAATTAAACGTGCGGATAGTGTTACGAGAGGTGACTAAAATAAAAGACATGGAGAAAAGAAGGGAAAACCCACGTACCTCATGGGTCTCGAGAAGTAGGGTCGGGGACGTGCTTTGAGGGACCTAGAGCGCCCAGAACTCCGTCACCTGTATGACACCAAACATGCAACATCAGTATTCAAACCTCAAAAAAAGTGCATGCACATGATACCCCATACGCTCTCGTGCATCAACTCACATACCCACGTATATTCGTATGCCATCCTAATAGTTGTATTATTATCCCCCATAATTATCCACCAAAAGTCCAACTAAATTAGTAAACAATTCTTTTGGACTTAAATAAATAAGAATATTCCATAATCAAATCAAATACTGATTGATTTCCTTTCCTTAGATTTCTCAAATGTGAACATGCCACTTGAATATTCTTCTTGGGTTCATATGGAGGCACCTTCAAAAAACCCTAAAATCTAGGTCATGCCACCTTTGAAGTTTCCAGATTCTCTTGGATGTCCACCATCATTCCAAGATCCACCTTCCAAAAATCAAGTTCCTACTTTCCATATTCTAAAATTCTAATCATAAAATTCGTGACAACCTGACACACCTTTCGTATTTTCATTTAAAATCTAAATTGAATGATTCAAGTTTCATTTGAAAGTTGATTTCAAGGGCTACAACTTTTCTTTTTTATACAAATTAAAATTCAAAATAATAAGTTGGAAGACAATTCCAGATAATTCAAGAAAATCCTAAAAGGCTATGGCAACATCATCTATAAATACCCCCTTCCTCAACTTCCACCACCAACCAAGGCCATCCACCACCCTCTTCATCTACCCTTGGACCTCCCCTCTCCATTACTTCCATCTCCATCCTCCAAGCCAACATCAAGAAGCTTCTTCACTCGCATGGAGATACTTGTTGGAGGAGGATTCTTTGAGAAGGAGCTTTTATGAGAGTTTGCAAGACTTGGAGCACGCGATGAGTACTACGAGTCTTACATGTGGAGCCACGACCATCTCAAAGGATTTAAGGGTTTCTCTTATCTCTCTTCGTCATTATCTTTTTGTAGAACCCTTGAATTGGTTATCAATGATTATGCATGTTTCTTTGGAGATGATGAGAATTATTATTACATTTGTGTGGCTAATTTCTTTTCGCATGTGAGTGAGGGCATAGGATTGACATACTTTTATATTAGATGGGTTTTTATCGCTCTTGTATGGTCATTAGAAAATCAAGTTATTTCATGTGTGTGTGAATTCGTATAGGATAGTCCCAGACTATGATCTGGAATTCGAGTTGGGTTATAGCCTTAGCAAATTTGTGTGGGATGAAACAAGCCTAGGGGAGAGTAATCATCAGTAATTTTGACTTGTCAAATTACTTTTATTTGTCGAGTCTATTCCTCGAAACCTACCATGAAGTTTCTCATCGACTGGAGTCCATTTCACATTCTTCCGCTTTTCGGATTTTGCACTAATTCTGATTTCGATTTTCTAAAACTTCTTCAGTAGGTTAGAGGAGTCCAAAATTTGTCCAATTTCACCTAAAGTTAGGTCATGAAGTAGGGAAGAATTATACAAAATTTTAGACCCTAGTTCATCATATAACAAAATATAAAATTTGCACACTGATTGGGGCTTGCACTAAAAGCAGAACCTAAAATTTCTGACTTAGCAAATTTTTATCGAATTATCCATAACTCTGATTTGAACAAAATTAGTGGTTATTTATTCCTTGCTGAGTCTAGTGTCAGGGATATATTCTACATATTGTTCTGTGATCTCTAGATTTAGAGTTTGGTCTGCACATTAGAAGGGGGTCAGAATACTTCTTCTGACGCACTTACTTTAAAAAGTATTTAAAAAATTAGAAAATACTTCCAAAAAATACCAAAAAAATTTCTATCCTGTCTAACTCATCAAAGAATGCAACCATATAATCTCCTTGAGGATTCAACTTGACTTGCACTTTATGCAAATATCTAAGTCGGTTATTAATTTCAGCATGCTATTTTCTCTCAATTTGATCATGACATACACCACCTTGAAGGTCTCTACCTTTCCATTTGAATCTGCTTTTCTTTTGTAGATCCACTTGCACCTTATGAGTTTCACCCTATTTGGTGGATCTACGAGACCATACACCATTGGTATGCATGGTGACAATCTTTGAATTGTAACGAATTCATATTTAATTATATAATTCATGCCTAACTATTGTTAGTTTAAGGGTATTTTAGGTATAAATGCATTAGGTTAGGGCATTTTAGTTATTTATGCATCACTATGTAAATAATGCAATTCAGGTTTAATTATTGTATTTTATAGCTTAGTTTAATATTGTGAAGTGATGTGTATTTCTTTGTCATTGCAAGTTTCAAGTTTGTGCCTCAGATGGAGGTCCACATCAAAGCAACCTAATTAAGCTCACAAACCCCTAACCAACCTAACCATAATTTCCAACCTAAACCTAATTAGCCATCTACCTAGCCTAGATATAAACCTAATTTTCGTTTAATCTCCACCAAAACCAACTCAAACCTTCACCTAATGTGGTCAACCACATACCTTGATCCCCTCCATTAATTCAACATCTAATGGCCACATACTACTCCAAAATGCAACTTAATCTATGTTATTTGCTTTCATAGTTCTAATTAAATTTCTTATTATCAATAAAATTTTTGTTTCATCTGATTTCTTGTTCTTGCACTTTTAGTTGCCTTCATTATATTCACTTTCGTAGTTAGTTTTCATAGTTTGCAGTTGCTTCACTTTGCGTATTTCAATTTTTATTCAAAAACCAAAAAAATTAAAAAATAGGAAATAGAAAAAAATGTTTCATCAGGCATTTTGCAAATGACAAAAAACTTCATTTTCCCTCCCTGATATCAAGTAGACTCCCAACTTCACTTTCAAAATCTTATGAGTTCGATTTTTACAAATTTTAAAATGATTGCAAAATCCTTCGCAACTTTGACATAGTATCATATTAGGGTTTTCGCACATCAACTTCATGATCTTTCATAGCTTCCTTAAAGGTATTAGAATCAACCTTAGACTCTTCTGAGAAATGGAAACTATACCTCTCTAAAGGTTTGACAATCCTAAAAGTTCTTCTAGGAATGAGTACTATATATTTTCTAGTACCCCCTCTTATCATTTCAATTCCTCAACTTGAATAGATTTTGAAAACTCTTCAAGTTTCTTATCTTCATTGAATACCTTGTATCTGATAAATTCATTCGCTAAAAATCTCAAATTTTGACAAACAAATATCCTTTCAAGATCATAAAAATAATAACCTTTACCATTCTTTGGATAATTAAAGAAGTAGCAATGAATCTTTCTAGGCTCCAACTTCCTGGGTTCATACTCTTTATATGTACCAAGAATCCTATACCCTCATATGCCTGACACAAGGCTTGGATCTTGTCCATATCTCATATGAGTCATGGGAACCCATTTTGCTATGAGTTTATTGAAGATATAAACTATAGTCTTTGATGCATATCCTTAAAATGATAAAAGTAACTCTATCTTGCTCATCATAAATCAAACAATAATATCTACTAAGGTCCAATTCCATCTCTCAAAGGCATCATTGATTTGAGGATTACTAAGGGGAGTCAATTCGAAAATAATTCTCTTCTCTTTGAGATAATACCTAAACTCATTTGGTAGGCACTCACCCCCCTTAGTTTGATTGAATCACCTTAATTCGTCTATCTAATTGGTTTTAAACCAAAGCTTGACATTCTTTGAACTTTTTAAGGACTTCAAACTTGTGCTTCATTAGATAGAGATACCTATGTCTTGAATATGGTCATCTATGAAAATAAGAAAGTATTGGTGACCATTCTGAGTATATTCAATAAATGGCCCATACACATTTGTATGTATGAAGTCAAATTGTTCCTCACATCTTAAACTCTTTCCTTGGAAATGAGGCTTGAACATATTGCCTTGAATACAAGATTCACAAGTAGGTAATAGTTGGACCTTTGAAAAATCTAGTAGTCCATCTTTTACCAGTTTATTGATCTAATCAATAGGCACATGTCCCAATATGAGATGCCATATCACAATGGAGTTATCTTCTTCTGCGGTTCCTTTCAAAGACTTGTCTATATAATCTACATTAAGCAATTCATCGTTATCCAAGATATATAAATTATTCACATCCAAGAAACCCACAGCTACTGATAAGGAGGTCGGAAAATGCGATTTGGATGAGTTTAGAGTCGTAGTATAGTCACGAAATCAATCTAAACAAAATATTTATAACGAAACTCCAGGTGAGTGATAAATTCCAGTTTATCATCATTCTTATGCATTAAAACAAACCTAGCTCTTAGGATTTTACTCCGCAAACGGGTTTTTGGGCTGCATTTAGGCATTAAATAGGTTAGGCATGCATTGCATTTTTTATTGTCTTTTTAATATGTTTTTGTGAGTGTTAGGGATGTACAGATATATAGATCCCTAAAACCCTAGCACTCAAGAAGGCAAATGGTGAAGGAGAAGCCCAGACTAGCTGGAACTCAGCCTAATCCAGCTCACCTCAGCTTGATCCAGCTCACCGTAGCTGGAACCTAGCTTACTTGAACTAGGGTTAGCTCATCCCAGCTCCATTCAGCTAATCTCAGCTGGATGGCAGCTCAAGAGAGTTCACCTTAGCTCACCCTAGCTCAAGTCAGCTCAGATCCAGCTCAACTTAGCTGAGTCTAGCTCATCTCAGCTCCCACTAGTCCACAGGGAGCTCTAGCTAGCTCAGCTAAGTTGACAGGAGTTCACCCCAGCTCAGATCCAGCTACATCCAGCTCCACTCAGCTCCAGCCAGCTGAAGAAGAACTCATCCCAGCTCAGGAAGCTCAAGTCCAGCTTTCGGGGACTCAGCTTAGCTCAACTCAGTTGAGCTAAGCTACCTTAGCTGCCTCAACCAGCTTGATTCTCCCCGGGAGCACCAGACCTAGCTCACCTCAGCTTATTTTGGTAGAAGCTAGCTCACTTTAGCTTGGCTTAGCAACTAGCAAAGAACTAGCAAGCTAAGCCAGCTAGAGTAGCCCCATGCCAGCCTCTTCAGCAGCAGCCAGCTCCAGCTCCAGACTTCTCCTCCTCAGCTCCTCCCTCCAAACCCTAGCTCCAACACCTTCTCCTCTACTCCTCCATTAGCTAAGCTAGCTTAGCTTATCTTAGCTTAGCTTAGCTTAGCCAACAACCAGCTCCTTGGCCATCCATTACCTTAAAAATCAACCCTAGCTAGCTCCATCAACTCAAGCCTACCTAAGCTAGCTACCCTACTTAAGTTGGCGCCACCTCCTAGCCATCCCTTCACCCCATTATCTCCACCAAAAGACACTTCAAGTTGGCGCCAAAAACCACCCCTAACCACCTCTATATTGGCGCCACTTTCAGCCCCTTAATCCACCCTACACCTACCCACATAAGCCATCCTAGCCATCCACATACCCCCCCTTCTAGAACCTTAAGGTGGCACCACCTAATGACCTTCTAGAATGCCCATTTTGGCGCCAACACCAAAGGGTGTCAACACCCATAACTACCCCTTGGTGCCCTTTAAGGTGGCGCCAACTCTCCTTGGCCATGGGATCTCCAACCACCTCCATCAACTCATCTTGGCCATCCATTTCAAAGGTCACCATAGCCCCCCTCCTATTCTATAAAAAGCCACCACCTACCACCATTTTTGGGGCATCCTCCCTTAGTATATTTTCTACCTAAACCACCTATACCTACGGCCAAGAAGAAGGAGTAGAGAAGGAGATTAAAGGGGCACATCACCAGCCCTTTTGGTGCCTTCTTCTCCCCACTCTCTTCAACTTGAGCCACGCCAAGGAGGAGGACTCTCCCACTTCAAGGAGGACGGACAGGCAAAGGAGAAAAGCTTAGGGTGGACGTCCACCCTTGGAGAGAAACTTAGGGCACGTCCCCTTAGGGCTTGCCTTGGAGGTCATCACCTTGGCGGAGTTCTGCAAGGATGGAGTTGAAGGATTCTTTTCAAGCTTGGGAGCCACCAACCTTGGAGCAAGAAGCCCTCTTCTTCACCATCTATTTAGAGGATTTGTGTTTTCTTTTACTTCAATTATCTAGTAGTAGAAGCATTCCTCTACTAGGCATTTTTGTTAAACGCTTTATCAATTATCTAGTTGCCTTCTTCGCATATCTTGTTTGCATTTCTATTTGCTTATTTTCAGCATTCTTCACTTCCTCTCCCTAATTATTCTAGGTCTCCACTTGCCTAGAGTGAGCTTAGGGAGAGGCTCTACTTGCTACTTTAGAGTTGTTTACTTAATTGGAAGTGTAAACACTTTTCCCGCCATCAGTTCGCATGTTGCCTTAGTTCAAAAATAAAAAAAAATGGTATATTGAAAATTACCAAAAAGAAAGTTGAGATATATTCCAAGGAAGAGAATAAATTTTGCAACCATATTGCCTCCTTGGACGACCCTAGATACTTCCCTATCTAGGATTATAAATTTAAGAGCGAAAGCGGATTTACGCGTTACAACGACCTAATTAACAAACCGCGTATTTTCACTATCAGTGAGTCTTGGTCAATCTCTAGGAGGTGATGCAATGCAAAAATGATTCTGATTCATGTCTTTTTTGTTCTTGTGAAACTAACCTAATTAACTAAATCTAAAGATGATGGCGAATCTCCTAAATAGAAAATTCTCTCATCACTCTTTCTAAACGCACAATCATAGTGTAGCACAAATAAATGTAATACGTATAAGAATAGCACTCATCTTGAAACTCACAAATTATATGCATAATGTTGAGAGAGTTTTGATCGAGGATTGATCCATTAATATGGGTAAGAGCAACCATCCATATATTTTTTTATTATTTTCTTTTTTAGATTTTTTTTTGAGATTTTGATTTTTTTTTAAGTAAATAACAACTAGAACTACTAGTAGAGATTGCAATAAGAAAACATAACCAATCTTTTATTCATCAAGGAGATAAGAAATTTGCTAATAGATGAAAGCTTGGGAAAATAACTTGCCAATTAAAGAAACAACTAGAAGAACTACTAGAACAAAACTAAAATAGAGAAACTAATGGGAAGATTATTCTATGGCTAAGCTACTAGAAATAGGCACCAAAGAGTATCCCTTAGTGGCCTTGGAAGGTGGTAGGAGGCAGAGGGCGGCCGGTCACCAAGGTCTTTAGGTGGACAGCTATGGAGCTATGGAGCAAGGAAGAAGATGGAAGAAGAGAGATGGAGGGAGAGGGGCCTTCAAAATGGTTGTCAGCCATCTTTTATAGATGGGAGGGCTATCTTGGTCATCCACCTTAGGATTTTCTTTGGTATCAAAAGATCTTATCTCTTTTGATCTTTACATAAGAAAGATCAAAGAGATAAGGTCTTTCTTCGGTTAGAAGAGGATAGACCTCTTCCTTAGGGTTTAAGTAATGTGTGCATGGGTTTGGATGTGTGTGTGTGTGTGAACATGTGTAGGTGTGTGTGTGCGTGAACTTAGGTGGGTTTAGGTTGGTTCAACCTAGGTTGGGTTAGGTTCTAATCTAATTGGGTCTAATTAAAAACTAAGTGGTGTAGATGTGAACCTAATTGGATCTATGGTGACCTCATCTAGATAGGGGTGAACCCAATTAGGTGTAAGCACACCCAATTGGATTTAGGTTAGGTCCAATTAGACTTAACTTTGCACTGGTGATAAATTATTCTAGGTGATTTTACACCGTTGCAAAATAATTTTGCACTGATAAATTATTATAAGGTGACTTTGCACCAATGCAAAATTATTCCAAAGGTATCTGGTGGTTTTATATCTGTGGAAAGTGGTTTAGCACCCGTGCAAAGTGATTTTGACCTAGGGATTTAGGACTTAGGATTTAGGATTTAGGGTTTAGGGTTTAGGTTTATGGAAAGTAGTTTCACCTATGAGAAGTGATTTTTCACTTGAAAAGTAATTTTCACCTTAGGGTTTAGGGCCTTAAGGTGAAAATCACTTGTCATAAGTGAAGAAACATTTGGAATTTAATTTTGCATCGATGTAAAATTATTTCAAAGGTGATATGGTAGTTTTGCACCGGTGCAAAGTGGTTTTGAAGGTGATTTGAGTTGTTTGCACCCATACAAAAGTGATTTGTTGTTGGTTTTAATAGTGATGGACCCCACCACGTGTGAGTACTCTTTTTGTATAAAAAGAATATACATCAAGTAGGGACCACATTCACAACTCTCTATGCGTCAACTTTTACATTTCCCAACACACATCCAATAAATAGTGGGTAAAAGTGAATACCATGGTACGTAGTTTTTACTCGTTCGGAGTGTCTCTATGTGTTCGGGAATATTTTTTGGATCAATGGCTATGCCTCTACATTATATTTGCTTAAACTATGATTCCCTACCACAAGACGGGTATTTAAGCCGAAGATTTGAATAAAATAAGATGGACTATATGTTATTTTTGAAATATGCGAGGAGAATGGAATAGTCCTCAAGCATTATTTTTGAAAGAGTGCCCATATGCATATTATGTCCATTACTTAGCACATCATTTGCGTTTGGCATTGATTGTAGCTTGTAAGAAGGTCATACCTATTCATCAGTTTTTTTCCCAATTATCTTCTATTACAAATATTACTACAGTCTCTTGTAAATGTAACGATGAGTTGCATGCTGCTCAAGCCATTCAATTGGTAGATAAATTGGCATCTGATGAGCTTCATACAAGTAGAGGACTTAATCAAATTGGAACATTATAACGGGAGGGAGATACTAGATGGAGTTCTCATTTAACAACTCAAAATGAGAATCTTTTTTTTTAATATTGTAAAGTTAGGCTTTTTTTCATAATTAATTATTAACAACCTCCTCTTCATCAATTTTCTGATTTCGCCCCTGCATATGCACACACACACATGCACCACACCAACAACAATAACCCTATTTCTCATTTCAATGAATGGTAACCGAAGGCACCATTTTATGCAAGAACTTGTGCCTCTCTCCTTAACTAAAATAGGGGAACATGCAACTGGAAGTGATATCAGAGAACCTGTCAGAGTACAACACATGGAGAGGTTATGCATAGATTTAGACATACAACACACAGCCATGTGCTTACGATTGCTCTTCTTGTTTCATTCATTTATTTCTTTTATCACTAACATCTTCCTTTTTCTCGCTTCCTCCTTTCTTTTATCTCTCATGCACAACAATGATCCACTATCCTATTCCTTCTCTTTCTTTATATCTCTTCATCAAACGAGTCACATCTTTCTTTTCCCTCTCTCTCTCTCTTCATTCCCAGCACTCACATCTACATTTTTCTTTTCTTCCTTACTTTCTTCTTCCTTCCCATTCTTTCCATATGACCACCACCACACCACCCCCCATCACCAACACCTCTCTTCTTCTCCTCTTCTTCATGGGCTCATCTTAATCACCATAACATCACCACCTACACTACTAACACACCACTATCACCATCGCCTTTGTCTCCCTCCCAGGAGCACATACACACATGCGCGTGCCCACTCACTCACACACGTACTGCCACATCGCGTCGTGGCTGCACCTCCTCCACCATGGTCTCTGATAAATGCCAGTTAATTATCATTCTTATGCATTAAAACAAATCTAGCTCTAAGGATTTTGCTCCGCAAACAAGTTTTTGGGTTGCATTTAGGCATTAATTAGGTTAGGCATGCATTGTATTTTTTATTGTGTTTTTGATGTGTTTTTGTGAGTGTTAGGGATAAATAGATTATCAGATCCCTAGACCCTAGCACTCAGGAAGGCAAATGGTGAAGGAGAAGCTCAAACCAGCTAGAACTCAGATTGCTCCAGCTCGCCATAGATGGAATCCAACTCACTTGAACTAGGGTTAGCTCATCCTAGCTCCATTCAGCTCATCTTAGCTGAATGGCAACTCAAGAGAGCTCATCTTAACTCACCTTATCTCAAGTCAACTCAGATCCAGCTTAACTTAGCTGAGT
Organism: Thalassia testudinum; assembly: GCA_037157565.1. Classification (NCBI taxonomy): domain Eukaryota; kingdom Viridiplantae; phylum Streptophyta; class Magnoliopsida; order Alismatales; family Hydrocharitaceae; genus Thalassia; species Thalassia testudinum. The sequence goes on along the minus strand of JAZHRO010000025.1, from coordinate 19,116,006 downwards.
CTAGCTCATCTCAGCTCCCATCAGTTCATTAAGAGCTCTAGGTAGCTTATCTAAGTTGACTGGAGTTCACCTCAGCTCAAGACCAGCTACATCCAGCTCCACTCAACTCCAACCAGCTGAAGATGACTTCATCTTAGCTCAAGAAGCTCAAGTCCAGCTCCCGGGGACTTAGCTTAGCCCAACTTAGTTGAGCTAAGCTACCTTAGCTACCTCAACTAGCTAGGTCCTCCCCGGGAGCATCAGACCCAGCTCGCCACAACTCCTTTTAGCGGAAGCCAGCTTGCTTTAACTTGGCTTTGCAGCTAGCAAAGAACTAGCAAGCTAAGCGAGCTAAAGTAGCTCCATGCCACCCTCTTCAGCAGTTGCAACTCCAGTTCAGCTCCAGACTTCTTCTGTCCAGCTCCTCCCCTCAAACCCTAGCTCTAATTGTCTCCTCCTCTACTCTATTACTAGCTAAGCTAGCTTAGCTTAGCTATGCTCCAGCTCCCTTGGCCATCCACCACCCTAAAACTCTAACTAACTAGCTCCACCAAGTAACCCCACCTAAGTCCACCTAAGCTCTACCTAGTCCACCCCTAAGTTGGCACCAACATAGCCACCTCTTCACCCCTCAACCACCACCAAAGGGCACCAAATGTTAGTGCCAAAAACACCCATAACCACCCCCTCTTTGGAGCCAACTTTTCCCTCCAAAAATTCCCTCATCTCAACCCTACATCTACTCCCTTAACACATCTCCACCATCCACCTAACCCCTCTTCTAGAAGACCCTAGGTTGGCGCCAATTTGGTGGTGTCTCTCCGCCACCAAGAGCCACCAACACCACCATAACTACCACCCTACAAACCCCTTAGGTTGGTGCCAAACACCCTCCACCCTAGGATCCCTAACCACCTCCCAAAACCTAATCCTAGCCCTCCATCATCTCCATAACTAATCCATACCAACCACCACCTTCCCTTCCTATACATACACCATTAACTATCCACATTCTTCATCCTCCATTAGTGTAAATTCTACCCTATACCCACCTAAACCTACGGCCAAGGAAGGAGAAGAAAGGAAGAAGATTAAGGGGGCATCCTACCTACCCCCTTGGTGCCTTTTCCCCCTTCTCTCTTCTTCCTTGTGCCATGCCAAGGTGGAGACTCTCTTCATATTGGAGGACGGATAAGCATTGGAGGAGATAAGGGTGGTGCACGTCCACCCTTGAAGAACATAGGGCACACCCCCTTTGTGGGCTTGTCTTGGAAGACCAAACCTTGGAGGAGCCTTTCAAGGAAGGAGAAGGAGTTTCTTTTCAAGCCAAAAAGCTACTAGGCTTGGAGCAAGAAGCCCCTCCTCTTCACCAACATCATCAAGATTGGTGTTTTTTTTTTGTATTTTTGTTGCTAGTAGTAGAAGCATTCCTCTACTAGGGCTTTGTGTAAAACACTTTTGCATTAATCAAGTTGTCTTCCTTTGAATTTTTGTTACAATTGCTCCATTTGTCTCTAGCACTCTTCACTCCCTCTCCCTAATTACTCTAGGTCTCCACGTGCCTAGGGTGAGCTTAGGGAGAGGAATTAATTATCACTTAGGTTTTAGCTTAGTGATTTTAGGTGTTAGTTGCTTTTCCATCAACAATTCGCATTTTTCCTTTGTTATTTCAAACTATAAAAATTGCATATTTAAAAACACCAAAAAGAAAGTTGATTTCCATTTTGAAGCAAGAGATTTGATTTTGCAAACATATTGCCTCCTTGGACAACCTTAGATACTTCCCTATCTAGGTTTTATAAATTTAAGAGTTGATCGACTTTACGCGTTACAACGACGTATTTTACAAACCGTGTAAAATCCGTACCAATCTCTTCCTTCTCTCCATCTTCATCCTCTAGCTACACCCAACAACCTTCACCCTCGCTCCTCTCACGCACAAATAGTACTACACACCTGCACACAAGCACAGACACTCCAAATCCCTATCACAACCATTGTCGTCCCCACCTTCACCTTCTCCATTGTCTTCCTCTATTCCTCCCCTGTTTTCTCTCCTCACACACCCAGAGGTCTCAGCACCTTCCTTTCCATTTCCCTTCCTCTCCTCTCTCCCCTGCATGCATACAGCTGTGCATAGCCATGCACGTGCCCTCACTGACTGTGAATTACCACCACCACTCACCCCTAATATACCTCACTGGTACCCCCACCCCACCTCTCTCTCTCCTACCCACACGCATACACACGTTCTGTTGAAATAAATGCATATAGGAAATAAATAAATAAAAACATATGCATTTCCAAAGATTTCGCATAAATCAAAGATATTAAATCAAGCAAATCAAACATGGTTTGGCAAGATCCAAAATAAAATAAAGAGTAAATAACATGCAATAACACAAATAAACAAAACGAGAAGGGATTAGATTTTACTCCGATCGAAGAGTCCATTAAGGGCTTCCCTTAGAAAAGATATCGTCCCCCACAATACTGGTGCGTTGGGGTCAAACGAACTCCTCACAGGATACGATGATCTACCTCCAAGATTCAGAGCATTCTAATCTTGGACGTCCTCGAAAATTACCTCAAAACAATAAAGCTGAAACACTTTGGTTTGTCAACCAAATTCTCAATTGATCTACCAATTTAATGGTTTTATCAATCAAAAACTTCTCGTGGATCGCTCAATCTTCTTGTGCAAGATCAACAAAATTGATTGTATATTTTTCTACCAATCTCATGTCTAATGAACACACTAAGAAAGAAAGATAAGTACGAGAGAGTGGAGAAAGCTTTTCTACTCTTATTGTGTGTCAAATGAGAGCCCCCTCATGGCTCTTATATAAAGCCCACGACCCGACATTTATGGAAATTTTTGTTTTATGGAAATACAACAATTGATTGACCAATTTAGTCTCATTGATCGATCAAACTTGACTTTTGGTCGAACAAACCAATTGATTAACCAAACTTAACTTATTGATTGAGCAAAATAATTGATCAACCAATTTTACCTTTTGATGGATCAATCCACGTCAAAATCATGTGATTAAAAATTTATAGCAAAAGAGTCCAAGTTCCAATTGTTCCAAATTGATTCTCACCTCAGCCCGAGCCTGACCGAAAACTAGAGCTAAAGTCGAGCTGGAGTGGGGCGGGGCATGCACATGTGCATGCGTGGTCCCTAATCCCAGCTCTGACTCTTTGCTACATAAGCCATAGGAGGCAGAAGCCTTTTACACCTACCAAAAGGTTTATCCACTTCCACTATAGGACTAAAAGCCTCTCCCAAATCTCATTGATTTCAACATAAATTCCCATGTCACCATATATCAATTACATCCCAATTGATGCAATTAGGCTCCCAAATCCAACATTCCCCCATTATTTTATTGTTGAAATCCAACAATAAATTCCTCAACTACCATACTCTGCTTTCAATAAAGGTAGCTTTCAGTTTGAACCCTTACCTGAGTCATCCACCTTCACCACCATAGAAATAAAGTGAAACTAGTCTTGAACTCTAAACCTTTGATGTAGGGTGTATAGTGGTAACAACAGAATAAAGTTCATGGTGATAATCTTCAGGGTTGGTGCTCTTAAGGGTCATGCATCCTATCCTATTTCATGAGTGTAATTGGGAAAGTCCCTATTCCCTTAACTACGGCCAACAATAACACTCACATAGGTGGCATTCTCCAAGGATGAACTGCTTACATCTTGCCACAAAGGCTTGAACCCATTCAGAGCCTTTGCTCTTCCTAAATTTACAGCTTAAGGCACTTAGGCTTCCAGGGATTAAACTCAGATGCAAAAGCATCTAACAATGAGTGCCAACCAGTTCTCCATACAGCTTGTTATTTCCACATTGAACCTACTTTGTGGGATATCCACTCAATTAGGTTGGGTTGCTAGTGCGGGTAAACTCCCAATGGGTCTCAGTCTCATCCTAAGCCTAGACTTTAAGGACTAAAGATCTATCAAGTCCTTTAGTAAATGAATATGTTGTGTTATCCTTGGATCCTATAAATTTCACAGCAATCACACCTTGAGACACTAAATCCCTTATAAACTTGAGCCTAATTTGAATATGTCTCATTGTTTCTAATTAAACTTTGAACTCTTAATCTTTGCTAGAGCAATCATGCTATCACATTACAAAAATATCATAGGAATCGGCTTACCCACCACAGGAATTTCAAAAGAATTCCCTTTAGCCATTCGACCTCAATTCCAATGGTGTCCAAAGCACATAGCTCAGCCTCAAAGGTTGACCAGGCTAAAATGGTCTGTTTTGCAAACCCCTAGGAGATTGCACCACCTCCAAGGGTAAAGACTTGCCCTATAACATCATTGCTCCTGGAATCCTCCATTTAACAGATCCAACTTGCATCACTATTTCCTTCCAAAATTGAAGGATATTTATCATAATACAAACTAAGGGAAACAGTTCCCTTCAAGTATCTAACTACTCGATCCAAGGCATCCCAATGAGAATGGTTAGGACAACTTGTGTATCTGCTCAACTTAGACATGGAGAAATAAATATCCGGTCTAGAATAGTTAGCCAAATACATCAAGCTTTCTATAATCTGTGAATATCTTATTTGTGAAATAGGTGTTCAACTTTTGTTCTTATAGAGAGTTTTTGATGAATCAAAAGGAGTGCTTACACCCTTGCAATCTTGATAGCCAAATTTCTCAAGAACTTTCTCAACATAATGAGATTGAGTAATGGCTATCTCCACTGCTGATCGAATCAATTTAAGGCCTAGGACTACATTTTCAACACCCATATCCTTCATCTCAAACTTACTACTCAAGAACAACTTAGTTTCATTCATAATTCTAATGTCTGACCCAAACAGTAATATATCATACATATAGGCATAGGACAATACACATATCACCCTTAACCATAGAGTAGACACACCTATCGAATTCATGACCTACAAAGCCAAAAGACTAAATAGTAGTATCAAACTTTTCATGTCATTACTTGGGTGCTTATTTCAAACCATAAAGAGATTTAAGAAGCTTATAAACCTTTTTCTCATTTCCAAGAGCTACAAATCTCTCAAGCTGATCCATATAGATCTCCTCAAGATCACCATGAAGAAAGGCGATCTTCACATCCATTTGGTTGATAATGAGATCATAAATGGAAGCTAATGCAATAAGCATCCGGATAATAGTTATCCTAGTTACTGAAGAATAGGTACCGAAATAATCAATACCTTCCATTTGCTAAAACCCCTTAGCAACAACTCTAACTTTGTATTTCTTAATAGATCCATTAAGCCTGAGTTTTCTCCTAAACACCCACTTGCACCCAATAGTAGAACACCCTGGAGGTAAATTAGCCAACTCTCAAGTGCCATTAGAGATGATTGAGTCCATCACATTCTTAATGGCGTCTTACCAATGCTTAGCTTCAGAAGAAGCCATAGCATCATGATAAGTGGGGGGATCACCCTCGATTTGGTAGGCAATAAAATCACTTCCCAAATCCTTGGCAATTCTTAGTTGTTTACTTCTCCTAGGTTCAAAATCCTCTACTTTATTGGGTTTCGAATGGGAAGAGCTAGCCCTCACATTAGACATCCTTTCAACTTGATTAGGAATAAAATCAGATGTGGTGGCTAGATTATCTGAACTCACATTTAAGGTAATCTAGTCTTCATAAGGAAGACATTCTCAAAAAATGTAGCATCGCAAAGCTCAACAATAGAGTTAACATCTATGCCTGAAATCTTAGATTTTATAACCAAAAATCTATAAGCATAACTGATGAGTCCATGTGTGAAAGCCTAAGTACTTAATTCTAGCATAGTATGTTTGTTAATAATTACATTAGGTCATTAAATAAGTACATGCATCATTACTTGAATTTTTATCTATTTTATTGCATTTTATAATTTAGTATGTAATTATTTTATGTTTTGTTGTTGTAGGAAGAAATTGCAAGAGATGAGGGGGGTGAATTAAATTCTCCCCTTCCCAACAGCTGCCAGCCTCAACAGCTCGTCAACAGCCGAAGGCCAAAATTAGTAAAGGGGTTTGAAAATCCCTTACCTCACGTGAGGAGAGGAGATAAGAAGGCTGGGCAAAGGGTTGGATTGGGATCTTCTTCGGGTTCTTTTTCCTCCCCCTTGAGGGGATATCCATGAAAGGTCGCATGCACTGTGCAACCAGCGCGCACTGTGCACCATCACCCTCTGCCTGCCCTTGCATGCCCTCTGCAAGTGCCTTACCCCATCCTGCCCTTGCCACGCCATAGCGCCAAGCCTTCCACCGGTCGCACCCTCTCCACTATAGGCGCACACCATCCACCATGCCCTCCAACCAACGCCCACAAGTGCTGCACAGCAGGCAGCAGTAAGCCACACCGCGCCCTTCCAGCCTACATCCATCGCCACACCCATCCTCACTCTACTACCAAGCCCCGCGCCACGCCATCGCTAGCGCCCGTAGGCACCCTTCAAGCCTACAGGTGCTCACACCTCCAACCAATACCCGCAGGCAACCAACCATCTCCCCTTTGCCCCACCACGGGCTACACCAGGCGCCCCTCTCCAGCGCTATCCCATGGCTAGCAAACGCGCACTGCACTCGCCTCCAAAGAGTGCATTGCGCAGCGTTCTAGCAGCAGTGTGCAAGGACATGCACTGCAGACCACGCCTCTTGTCTTCTTTGTCTTCCTTGTTCTTCCAGCAGCAACGCGCAAGAAGAATCCACTGCAGCATCCATGCCCACGCCCTAGCACGCACCCCACCTCGCACCTCAGGCCATGCCTCAGACTGTCTGCGCCTCAATGCACCCGCGCGCGAGCACGCAGCCACAGGCATGCCACAGGTTGCACGCACACCGTGCAGCAGAACCAAACATCGGCGATGCACCTCCATCGTCCGGCTGCCGCCATCCACCAGCAGCCGCCGCGCCACCTCCATTACGATGCCCGTCCTCCAGTGTGCCTCCATCGTTCACAGGCCGGCAGAAGATTCCTCCTCCTTGTGCGCAGAGAAGAGAGAAGTAAAACACTCTATTTCCCTTCGCATTAAAAATTACCAATCGTACCATTGCTGAGGAATACTATTCATTTATTTAATGAATTAAATTATTGAGGTGAATTTGCATAGCCATCCTTCTATTTAATCAGAATTACTTGCATATGCATATCTCTTATGAATGATTTAATGCATGTCTTATATATTATGGTGAACAAGCTATATTCGAGAAATTAGTATTTACGATGTTTACCAGTATCAAGATCATTATTTTACATGATATTATATAGTGGTGATTTTGCATATGCACACCTGTATTTTTGATTAATTATTTGAAGCAAGAAATCATGCTGAAAACACGTGCACCAGTTAATATGCATACGCATTGAGATTCCCAAATAAATGAAGCACAATGCACTAGTTTAAATAGGCTAATTTCTCCCTATGAGGATGACCTAACTATTCATGGTTAGATTCTGAAAATTAAAATATTTTGAAAAGTAATTTTCTACCATGCGATTAAATACAATGACACATCATTTTATGTTAAAATTTTCAACGAAAACGAAGATCGCTCTTTCAAATGGTGCTGTTACCAGGGAGGAAACATGGCTATTAATTTTTTTGGGAATTTTATATTATTTTGATGCTATTTTGAAAGCTTTTCTGAATTATTAACATTGGTTCTCTTTATGTGCACGAATCGAATGACAAACGCGACGGGCGCTGATTGCACAACAAAAATACACCAATAATTATGCCATCTTGTGTTATTTCTTAGCACTGCCATTGTATCTTATGTAACTATAGTTGCATTTATAAATTAACACATGCATGCATTTATTGAGAGGGGAGGAGAATGCGAATAATTGGCCATCTAATTAACATCTTCATCAAGGGCTGCATTGCAAATTCACCATTCTCATTTTTTATTTTGACTTTGAAAATCTTCTCCCTCGCGCAGCTCAGGGCATGGGGCATGACCTCTTCGCGCCACTCCTCTGCCAGCAGCATGGGTTGGCATTCTTCCTCCTCTTTAAAACCCTTGGCCCTCTCTCTTGTGCGGGCAGACCCGGAGACACCACACTTTCACCCTCCCCCGTCACCACTGACACCACTATCTGTCGGGCACTCGTTTCCCCTCTCCCTCTCCATTCACAGCACCTCTTCTCACCAGTTGAGAAGAGGAACGCTGAGTGCAGGAGAAGCTCACAGTGGTTCAGGACCCCACAGTGAGCTCCACCACCACCCAGCTCCATTGTGAGAAGGTGGGCGTGGTGGGTTCTTGTCTTATTTCCCTTTTTATTTCTTCGTGTTTGGATTTCTATTCTCTATTTGGTGATCGTTTGCAGGTTACTCTCCGTCGCCATTAGAGTAGCAGAGCTCCAAGCTCTGAAGCTTACGCATAGCTATAATGCGCATTCCGCCACCTCCTCGTGCCTTTACGCTCCTCAGGCACCTATTCCGTGTACTCTGTGCACGCCAGCCAATCGCCCTCGCCCCTCTCTGCGCGCCCTATCGCAAACCCCTGCCCGCGACCCAACCGGTTTCCTCGCGAATTAGCCGATCACCTTTTTTCCCTTGCACTGTAGCTACAACCTCACGCGGCTACAGTGCGGTGACCGATTTGTTTCTCACTTATCCGGTCACCGTGCCTTCTCTCTCCTCCTCGCGACCGCCTCCAGCTAGTCACGCATGCGCGTTCCTGGACTCTGCATTACGCGCCTGCACTCCTACGAAATCAGACGGCAGATGCTCCCACCAGACGACTTAACGCGCCCGCTCTCTCTCACACTCACCCGCTAGCAAACACACCAGTACTCATACACACACGTACTCGTACACATACACACTCGTACACTCACACACTCACACACTCACTTGTACACACCTACGCATACGTACATACATATATATATATATATATACATACATATACATATATACATATATATATATACATATATACATATTCATAACTATACAACTATATACAAGTATATATACATACATACATATATATATATATAGTTATACATATACATATATTACTATATATAGTTATAAATACATATATATATATATATTCATAAATATATATATACACGTATATATATATCTATATATATATATAACTACATATATATACCTATATAGTTATAACCCTATCTATATATATATATACATATAAATATATACATCACCTACCTGTATCCATACACCCTTGCACTAATCACTCCACCCTGCATTATATCGCAGGAATATCTGCACTAGTTGCTGATATTCCCCGATACCCGCGCAAAGCAAGTACCTCCGCACACACTCCCACACTTCCACCCCTCACTCCACGCGGCACTTCGTCTTGTTGGTTGCATCCTACTAGATGTGGACCAACTCGACACTGTGCTACACTCCATTTCCACTTCCACCTCCATCCCTATGTATATAATATATACATATAGTGACTGTATTTATTATATTCAGCTAAGTATTCCTTTTTCTACAAGCAACCTACCTTATTTTTATTTCTCTTTTGTTTCCTGCTATTAAAAAGATAAAAAAAAAGAGTAAAAGAGAAAGGATAATTCTTGTCTTGCAGGTACTCGGCCTTGCGAATAGCAGGACCAGCTCTTTTGGAAACCCTAAGTTGGCTCAAAGCCAAGAACAATTTGGCTCAAAGCCAAGGACCTGATTTTGAGGGTGTGCCTCAAGGACAATATTATCAACAAAAAAATCTTAAATAGAAAAAAAACCAAAAACATAATAAATGCACGGAAGAGATACATTTTAGGAAAGGCGTAGAAACTTCTTCACCTTTAATCCTCGCCTCCCTGAGACCGACCCTGGGCCTAAAAGTGACCAAGATAAAATTAAGTAGGCCAGGTAAAAAAAAATTTTTTTTGTAAAAGATGGTTAGACTCGATTTAGGTTAACCACTATACTCACTTCAACGATAATTTCACCATATTAACACAACCTATTTGAGTTCTACCACCCTTTTTCTGGCGCCGTTGCCGGGGAGGTGCGCATTGAGGTAAGTTTCTACTCCATTCCTTTGATTTTCTCTTCTCACACCCTTCTCTTCACAGGTATTTTTGTTTGCTGGTGTGCAGGTAAACCAGTTGCAAGGAGGAGGCAAGCAAAGGACGTCAGAGATGTGGGTAGAACCAAGGTGGGAACGATAGTGTGAAGTCCCCGGCACCGCACTGGAGCTTCGCCCACGTTGCTGAAAAGGTAGGTCTCTCCCTCTATTAGCAACTTAGGTTAACTTGTCACCTAAAAAAAAAAAAAAAACCTAAAGCACTTCTTGGGATTTCTTGGGGCAAGTGGATTAAAAATCACTTGCTTGATTGTTTGCCATCACCCCCACCGCCCTTGGATTTCCTGCCAAACTTCGCATAGCGAAGATCCAAGAATCTTGATTCTTGAATCTTTCGTCGTGTGAAGTATTCTTTGAGGTAAGATTAAATAGATTGATTAACATCCCTCCTTGCCTCATTTATCCACAATTCGAGATCACATTTTTTGGTGGGGAGACTTGGAATTGAGTTGATTCCAACCCCACCACGACCTTTCACGTGCCTTAGATTTGATCCCGAAGATTTCAACCCCAACACTTTGATTTTCTTTACATTATCTTGTGGTTGAGCCTTGTGTGTGGAACATTATTTTGGTGGTGGGGAGCACTTGAATTGAAGTGCTTTGTCTCCCTTTCACACTAACCTAAAATTGACTCGTGCATCCATACATAGAAATTTCCACCTAGGGAAGCCCATTGCATATTTAGCATGCATTAACCAACTCACATTGAAGAAGGATTTGTTGGGCATAGAAGAACTTGTATTTTCTCAAAACCCGGAGATTGGTTGAATTGGTAACTCAGCGAAATCTTAAAATCCATACTACATAAGGCTGAAATTCTAAAAATCATTCACCATCTAAAACTTCAATTCGGGGAGATTTCCCCATTGCATGCTTGGTTTACACACTTTCTAAAATCAACGCACTTGGGCATTACCTGTATACAACGCCCTTCACATTATTGAAGCACTTGATCCTAAGCCTCTAATTAAAACTGGTAGCAACTTGACCCTTATTAAGGATTGGAGGTCTAACTGCCTGCGTGTGGTGCCTACGTGCTGGTACGGGTTCCCGCGTGCTATCGGGTGTCTAAGACTGGGGCAAACGGCCTTTCAATCTGGCCTGGTGGTTTCGCGGTGCTCGCATTTGGTTCCGTAGGTTGTGATAGTAGGTAACTTAGATCTTTAAGTCTAAGGGCACATTATAGAGGTGAGGACTTTGATTGCCTTGATTTGTCATCAAGTGTACCTTTGCGACATCATTTCTCTCATCCCCTTTTCCCTCCTTATCTCCCCAATTCTTCCTGCGGTAGTGCATGTTTGGGAGGAGGTCACAAAACCCTAAATTGTTTGAATTGTCTGATAATTCTAGAAGGAAAGAAACCAAATCGTCATCCTCCTCCACAAACATGGCTGCACGCCCACCCCCAAATCCTGAGGGAGGAAATCGCCCTCAAATCCCACCAGGTGGAGGAGCCATGGATCCCATAACCCGCCTCCAAGCCCAAATGGAAATGTATAATGAACAGATTGAATCCATTAGGGAAACCTTGGAGGAAATGCAGAACCCTCCCGAGCGAGAGGAGCCTAGGTCTCTTAACTCTTATCAAAATCCCGCTGCTACAGAGACCATAGGACAAATCTAGGTCCCCATGGGCGGGGATGATTTTGAATTGAAACCAAATATAATTGGCCTGATTAACTTTCACTTCCATGGTCTTGCAAGTGAAGATCCTTTTCTCCATTTAGAAGACCTAACCCGATTGGCTGAAACAGTTAAACCAAGAAACATCGGGTTATCAATTGTCCTCATGAAAATGTTCCCATTTTCGTTGCGGGATAAAGCATCACAATGGTTATGCACCCTTGGGAGAACCATCCATTCTTGGGAAGAGATGCGAACAACATTTCTCAAGAAATTCTTTCCAATCGGGTGAACCAATGCGCTTCGCTGTGCTATAACCTCCTTTACGCAACAAAACGGCGAACAATTTCATGAGGCTTGGGAGAGGTATAATGACCTCCTCCGGAAGTGTCTGCACCATGGTCTTCCTAAGTGGCATATAGCCTAGTTTTTCTATTATGGGCTAAATGAGATTTTGAAGCAGATTGCAGACGCTTCTTGCGGAGGGAATTTCATGAATAAAGGCGACAATGAAGCATTCGAATTATTTGAAAACATGAGCGAAAACTCAATGAACAATGCCTCCATTGTCGCCTTTAATCGTACTAGCCTGCCCCATAATGTTCACGAAGTTGACACGGGACCCTCCCATTCATCCACAGATCTTAGCCTTATCGCACAAAAATTGGATGAAGTCTCCGTCCTTCACAAGAAGCTGGACGAGCTTCTGGCCAATCCCGCCCATTCTATGGCAAACACCCCCACCTCACCACTTCGTCACAATCCTAATCCTTCCAACGCTAGGCTTATCCCCAAAAACCCCATAAGATCTTCCTTACCGAGCGTCGTGTCGAGCGATTCGGTAAGTCATGTGGATCTAGCTTCTACAAGCCAGTACTTTGACATGGAGGACCAAGCCTTCATGTGCTCGAATACATATTTACATGCGGACTCGTCTTCTAGCTTAGAAGACACTTGCACCGTAGGGAACAACTCGTTCTCTACTACTTATAACCCATGGTGGCAAAATCATCCTAACTTCGCATGGACCAATAACCAGCAGTGCCAAAACCCCGCAGGTGGGCCAATGCGACTGTCCGCACCCGTCATCCCAAGGGCCCAATCTAATCCTGTGGCGAATCCGCCATCAGGTCCTTGCATACCGCAAACAGAACACGCATCAAGTCCTCTTGATAAACTGATGCGATTGATGACAGAAATGTCTAAGCGTCATGAAGAGAACATGACCTCCCTTCAGCACCAATTGGCACAGCAGAATGCTGAGATCAGTCAACTACGTATGGCGACTCGATCTCAGGGCACTCTTCCAGCCCAACCTGTTCCCAAGCTGCGAAATTTCATACCCCGTGGTCCTTAACCATAGGTACGACCTTCTCAGGGGCAGGTTCATCAGATTCTGCAGGCTCCAAGCATTCCATTGGGATTTCAGGCTAATCCCACAACAACTACATCTCACCCTTATGTCCCTATTGTGAACCCTCCTCCGCCTTATGATCCCATTGGACCCGCGAAGTCCAATGCGATTACTACGAGGAGTGGTAAGCAAATCGTCGATCCACCTCGACCTGATCCTGGCCCATCTTTTTCATTGCCCTCTCATTAGGGATGCGCACCGCATTCGCGAGAGGATGATACACCGAAACTAGTGCCAGAATCGGTCCCATTCCCTAAGGCTCTACTGAGGGAGCCAAAAGGCAAGAAAAAGGATACACAGGCCTTTGATAACCTACGTAATTTATTCAGGGATGTTGAAATCAAAGTACCCCTGTTAGAGGCTATCGACCACATACCTACTATCGCCCAATTTTTCAAAGACTACACTACACCCAGGCGATAGTCAAAGAAAACAAAGAATCCGGTGGTTCTCTCGCCTCATGCAAGTTGTGCCATACTGTCAAATCTACCACCGAAGCAGAAAGATCTGGGCACACCGCTTATTTCTTGTAGCATCCAAGGCTGCAATTTTAACTGTGCTCTTCTTGATCTAGGATCTTCCATCAATCTTATACCAACCATCATGCTCGAGAAATTTTCCTTAGGAAATCTGAAACCCACCCCTGTCATGTTACAGTTGGCAGATCGTTCTGTCAAAATACCAAAGGGTGTGGTGGAAGACGTGGTGGTTAGGGTCAACAATCTCTGTTTTCCTGTTGACTTTCTTGTTTTGGATATGGAAGTTCCTAGCTCACTTTATGATTGTTCGATCATCCTTGGTCGACCTTTCTTGGCCATAGCCCGTGCCCATATCGACTGCAAGTCGGGATGTATTGAGATTGCCATTGGATCTGAGAAGCTCAAGCGTAACATCTTCAAGGCAGCCAAGAACTTTGATTGCGATTGCATCGAGGATGACACGTCCGACGAGGACATGGCCGTCAGCGTGTGTATCGAACTAATAGGGACCTATTCTAACTGCTGTGGATTGCCTTTAAACACGGACGACTGCCTGACCGACACATATTGTGACGCCCCCCATCCCTCCCTTTTTCCGTACCTTCTCCTGACCAGACTTCTGATGAGGTTTTCTCCGCTTCCCATACCTCGTGGTCTGAGTCATATTCGGGCTACTCACCGTCGGTCCACAATCTTGAAGACCAGATTGCCCTTTCTTTCCCACCAAATCAGGCGGAATTGCAACTCCACACTGGGACCTGGAGCCCAAATACTACTCACTAGGGCTTTCCCTTTTTGGATCCATTAATCCAAGATGCCCCTCTTCTTGAACAATCTGAGGGCCAACTTCTTCCTCCTGCCTTGTTTTCTTCTAATCCACTTGGGACACTCTCATCCCAAGAAATGCCAAATCTTTCACCATCCACTCCTGAGCTGAAAGAGTTGCCTGATATGCTTAAGTATGTTTTCTTGGGACCCAATGAAACGCTCCCCATAATCATTAGTTCAAAATTGACCAGGGAGCAAGAGTGCAAACTAACAAAGGTCCTTATGGAACACAAGGCAGCCATTGGATGGTCCTTATCAGACTTAACTGTCATTAACCCCTCCTACTGCACTCACCATATATATATGGAGGAGGCTCGACCT